>CM046657.1:25980041-27340041 GCA_025594165.1 Tamias sibiricus
AGAAAAAGAGCAATGTGGTAGAGAGACAAGCCTAGGAGGAGTCAGGCACACAAGCTTAGGAAACAGAGCGGATTGCTGAGCCCCTTCTGGGATCCCGGTTGGGGTCTCCTCGGTGCACTTAACTCACCTGGAGACGTGCAGTATCTGGGCTCCTATGCAGGTTGAGCCCCGGGAAAGGATAACGTGGGAGACACGCTGTGGGTGTCTGTACAGCCCATTATGACCTTTTTCTTCTTACTCCAAAAGAGGGCTTTGCATGTCACAGTGACTGTGCCTGGTAGGGGGACACCTCTGGCCTAAGCAGAGCAGGTCAGAGCGCTCTCCTGGCCATTCCGACTGGGCCTGAGAGCCGGCCACAGCCCGATTGGCTCCTTGGGGTGGTTACACAGAACAGAGCACGCCACTTGGTTGGGGCGGTGAAGCCCACTTGCATTTCATGAGACTCCTGGGGCATTGAGAAATAAAGAAACAAGGTTACAAAAACGACGGTATATTTTTAATGTTTATGTTGAGCAAATTAATGCTTTTAAAGCCGAAAAATATAGTGCCACAAAAATGTTCTGTTCACAAGATAATTACAGGATTTATTAAAAATATTAATTCATGGTGCACTACAGGCGGTGTGGTCCAGAGCCAAAGGGACCTGTGCCAACCCCCTGCTCCCCTCCCGCCACAGGCCCCTGAGGCTGGGAACTCCGGGTGGAGCAGGACCCGGGCGGCAGCCCCGCAGTCCCAGGCTGGGTTCCAGGGGCTGCGAGGCTGCCTGCCCTGGCCCGGCCACACACCCTGCTGTGCTTCCAAAGAGGTGCCCGGTTCTCCAAGCCCACTTGGTGGATTTCTACCACTGGTGAGCAGAGGAACTTAGCCTGAAAGAACTTGCAGAGACCCGGATGCTGACCTTTCCCGGGTGGGGTGGGACGAGGGTGATTTCACTCTTGGGACCAACTCTGCTCTCAGGGACAAGGAATGTGCCGTTTCCGTGGAACCTCGGCTGCAGTGAGTTCATGCATATTCTCCCAAGGTGGAGGAGGATTGTTGAAAAGATGCTGAGTGGCAGGGAGAAGAATGTCACCTCAACATCCCTCCCAAGCCGAGAGAGGTTTGGCTGAGTCTCAAGGACGCGGGTTCCAGCAAGGGCAGGCCTGGCCGCCTTCCTGCGAGCCCAGCCGGCGTCCTCCTCCAAGAGCTGCGGGATGTCGGAGAGCCTTGGGGTCCTCCTTCAGGGTCTCTCCTAGAGCGGGACTGTCCTCAAACTGGCCTCTGAGGGGAGGGAGGGCGAGGTATTTGTCCTCTAAGTGACTTAAGTGGCTTCTTGGCTGACTGTGCTCCCTGGAAAGACAGAACAGCCAGAGCTGGTTCTGCTCAGTGATCTGATTTCCCCGCGGTTCCCAGCGTGCCTAGCAGGGAGTCTTAAGTAGAGCAGGGCGCATGCACAGTCCTGGGTGGTCCCCATCGCTGGCAACACAGTCCTTGTGCTTGGCTCTTTGCTCAAGCAGCTCCAGGGATTTGATCTGGGACTCTTTCCCTCCTGGTGAACCAGAATTTGCTCATTGAGTCAAGAGATATTTCCTGAGCACCTACTTTGTGCTAGGTTCAGTGTGGGTGGAAATAAGACAGAATGACCCTTTGTTTCCCGAACTCACATCTTCCCATAGCATCTTTCTCCTCCCCTCCCAATATACATATAAAACAGAACCAGAAACTTAAGAGAGAGTTTGGTTCTCATTTCTCCTGATCTGCTGAGCACATTGTTTTGGAGAGAGAGGGAAAGAGAGAAAATGAGAGAGAGAGAGAAAACTCCCCGTTTTGTGTTAGTCTCCCAGAACAAGGGACCCATTTCTGTCATTCCTTGTTTGAAAGTCCCATGTCCCCCACTCAGTGCACACACACACATACGTTCCTTGTCCGGTTTACATTCTTAACATGTACAACCGGAAAGCAGCGAAGTCTGCCTCCCACATTATACAGAACGGATTGGCAGCTGGGACTGAAGGCGATAGAAATAAGCTATTGATCAAGGGTTATAAAAGTACTGCCACTGGGATCCTGTGATGCCTGCGAGCTGAGGGCAGCAGTAAAGTGCTACACAAATGCAATAACATTTATAACCCGAGGGCAAGTGCTTTTTACATGAAAATAAAAAGCTGATCCTCTGTTTAATTCTTTCTCCCTCCTTGGGCTGGGTTGGCCTTTGACAAGAGTGTGGACAGGAGCCTAGCAGGGCCACTCTGCACGGGCTGGTCCGGGACTGTCTGGGTATGTGACCAGGTCTCCTTTTCCCCATCTGGGAGCCTTCCGGTGATCTGGGGAGTAACCTGAAATTATTAAGCTCCCCTGGGAGAAGCAGGGAAGCAGCAGTGTCTTCCTGTCACCCTGAGAGGCCCACAACACCTTGGCCCTGTGGGTCCTGCGCGGTTTGCTTTGTGGTTGTTGCCTGGTCCTGTTGAGAGGTGAACTTTGCACATGAATGGAGGCTGGAAATCACTCGGTAGAGCTTCATTCTGTGGTATTTGTAAAGGGAAAAAAGTCTTATTTTAGGGAGAGGTAAGTGGAAAAGAGAGACAGCTATGGAGATAATTTTTTAAAAATGCATTATGATTGGGGATAAGCCAGTTTTTTCCTCCCAAAGTCACTGGACCAGTGTTCGCAGGATCCTCAGTCCTGTAAGAGACTCCATTTTAAAAAATGGGGTTAGCCAGGCGGTGGCACACGCCTGTAATCCCAGCACTTGGGAGGCTGAGGCGGGAGGATCGCGAGTTCCAAGCCAGCCTCAGCAATGGTGAGGCACTTAGCAACTCAGTGAGACCCTGTCTCTAATAAAAATACAAAAAAGGGCTGGGGACGTGGTCCAGTGATTGAGTGCCCCTGAATTCAATCCCCGGTACCAAAAAGAAAAAAAAAGGGGGGGGGCTATATAATCCAAATAAATGGGGAAAAGGCTTCCTCTTAGAGATTGCATTGCAACTCTGAAATGTAAAGGCTCTGAGAAGTCCTATAGTAAAGAAGCCCTTGAACTTTGCTTCACAGCATCTGCCAGATTCATTAGACTGCCAAACTGTGCACTGCTTATTTGGGGGCTGGGGTTGGGGCTCCATGGCTGAGTGCTTGCCTAGCATGTGTGAGGCACTGGGTTCGATCCTCAGCACCGCATATAAAAATAAGTAAATAAAATAAAGATTCATGAACAACTAATAAAAATATTTTTTAAAAAAAGAAAAAGAAAATAGACAAATAAAATAAGGGCATTTGTCCATCTACAACTACAAAAAAAAAAGAAAAAGAAAAAGAAAAAGAAAAAGAAACCCTGATTTTGTTCTTTCTCTTTTTATTACCTACAGTGTAATAAACACACTTTGGGAAACATTGCCAAAGTACTTGCAAATGGGTACGAGATTCTGCCTGCCAAGTATTGTATACCTACCATGTGCAAGACAGTTTATATGGATTATTTCTAATCACCAGAACAACTCTGCAAGTAATATCATTTTAGTGCCCTTTCATGTCCTGTCCTGTCCCTATTTCACAGATGAGGAAAATGAGGTGAAAAATGAATAAGTGGCCTGTCCACCGCCCCCCAGCCAGCTAGTAACTTAGGGAAGATTCTAGCCTAGGCCCTTCCAGTTCCCAAACCCACGTGTCCCGTCATAGCATCTGTCTTAGGATGGAGACTTTACTTCTTCCCAAACAGGAGTGAGTTGCTCATCTTTGGTTCCTTGTCTTGGGACCCATCTATTCTTCTCAAAGCTTTGCTTGGTTCCTCTCAGCCTCTTACTGTCCCAGGTCCCCTTCCTTTGGCTCAGGGGAATTCCCATTAGAAAGCAGAGCCTGAATCTAAGTAGCCATGGGCAGGAATCCCAGTTTTGCCATTTACTATTTATGTGACCTTAGGCAATTTACTTAACCTCTCTGTACCTCAGTTTTCTTACCTATAAAAATTTAAATATGTACAAAACATCTGGCCCAGAATGCTTAGTATACGGAAGTTGTTATTTTTCCTGGTCATCATTAATAGTGAACCTTTGTGGGGAAAATATTCATTAGAAATATTTTAGGGATCTTTGCTTTAAATGCACTGACTATCCTGGGGTGACATGATACAGAAATCTAAAGATGAGCTGGGCGTTGTGGCACATGCCTGTAATCCCAGCAGCTCTGGAGACTGAGGCAGGAAGATCCGCAAGTTCAAAGCCAGCCTCAGCAACTTAGCAAGGCCCTAAGCAACTCAGTGAAAGCCTGTCTCTAAATAAAATATAAAAAGGGCTGGGGATGTGGCTTGGTGGTTAAGCACCCCTGGGTTCAATCCCTGGTGCCAAAAAAAAAAAAAAAAAGAAGAGAGAAAGAGAGAGAGAGAGAGAGAAATTTAAAGATGGGGGGGGGGAAGCCTGTTAAGCCAGTGACTTTTTCGACTGAACAACTACTTAATAGCAGAATTGGGACCTGGATTTCTAGTTCACAGAAATTTAAGACACCTTGATGTGTCAAAAAGCTAACTGCACTTGAGAAGGCAGAACATTATAGATTTAAAGTTTTGGAAACTGTTTCCAGTTGAAATTCAATCAGGAATGAAGATGATATTTCTCTGAAATTATGATTGGTAAAATAAAAATGAAAACTTTAATGTAAATATTAAATCTAAAAAAAAAAAATCTAAACCCACTTTTTTTTTGAAAACTCTTTTTTCTTTCTTTTTTAAAAAAAATAGTGCTAGTATTGGACCCAGGGCCTTTGCACATGCTAGGCAAGTGCTCTACCAATGAGCTACACCCCAACCCCTAAGAGTTCACTTTTAAAAACTGGAAAGAGTGTGCACTTGCATGACCTATTATCACATTTTGTTTGCTTTCTCGCTTTTTCTGGTTATTCATGTCTCAGGCCGAAGCATTTTTCTTTAAAACAACATTTTCGTAAATTGACTTAGGTTTCAATAACATATAAACATAAAAGCGCCGTGTTAATATTATCATACTCTCGGTTGGTTTTGCTCTGTGATCTTTTTGGTCGTGCCTAAGCTGCTGAGGCGAGGACATTCTGGGATGAAATGAGCTGTCTTTAGGCACAGTTAGTAACAAAGCTTAGGTTCGGGCATTTCAGCGAGGAATGGATCTGTTCCCATCAACCCACTGACGTTTATCAAAGGAAATATAATATTCATCCAGATTGGAACTGGAATGAGTTTTTCTTTTCTATTAGATGAACAGCAACAACACAATGTACTTGGAAAAATAATAAGTTTGAGCTTATGCTAATTGAGGAACTAGTATTAAAATAAAGTGTTTTCGGCTCCAACACCTGCACCTTCTGGGAGTCAAACATTCCCATCCGGCTATTGGAAAATACTTCTTCTTCTTTTTAATTCACACTCTCAATATGTTGGGAGAACATAATATTGTTTCCAGTCTACTTCTCTGACATCTTCATGCACTTCTTAGATCCTAGCCTACTGCTGCTGCCTCTGGTTTTGTTCACCAACCCAGACAGTGTGATAGTATTATCTTAAACTAAAATTAGAATTTCGCTAATTCCCTTCCTTTCATGTACAGCACCACCCTCAGGAAGTTCATTCCTTTGCAACTTCTATCTCATCACTTCTCTGTGAGCGAAGAGGGGGAGGGGATTGAGCAGGACAGCAGGCCCATTTTACAGATGGGGGCAATGTGCACTGAGTCCCTCCCACCTCATGAACATCACCGTGTTGACTGGTTTTATGTATATTACAAATGCAAACACAGATGATCAACCTCTGTTTAGCTGTGGGGACAGCTGTAGCTACAAAGATACTTGGAGTCTAAAGTTTTTGAACTCTGAGAATATTAAAAACATTTATTATTTTTGTTGTTTGTTTGTTTAGTCTGGGTCTCGCTTTGTTGCCCAGCTGGTCTCAAACTCCTGGGTTCAAGTATTCCTCCTGCTTCAGCCTCCCAGGTAGCTGGGACTAAGACATGGGTCACTCTACCTGATTTTATAATTTGAATACTCCCAACATTGCCATCTGTGGGGAAATAATATCCCATTTTACAGATGAAGAACATGAGGCCAACGAGAAAGTAGATTGGACTCGAAATGTGGAAATAAAATCTAGGCCTTCTGCTTCTCCATTCCCACGACTTTGGTGTGTGGTCCTTTCCTGTGTTCTGGCTTGGAAGTACACAGCTGGCTAGTTGAACATTAATGGGTGTCAGGTTCATCTAAAGAGCATGACCTTAGTATGTAAATTATTCAGGAATGAGGTTGATGTGACTATTTATAGGTCATAAATCAGTTATAAACTCAGAAATTTGAGAACAGGTGCCTAAATAGGGAGGTAATTGTTATCTATTTAGGGCTTAATTTAAATATGCAGGGCTGGGCCGATCATGAACACCTCCAATCTTAGAGGCTCAGGAAGCTGAGGCAGGAGGATCGCAAGTTCAAAGCCAGCCTCAGCAACTTAGTGAGGCCCTAAGCAATTTAGCAAGAGCCTGTCTCAAAATAAAAAAATAAAATGGGTGGGATGTGGCTCAGTGGCTAAGTGGCCCTCAGCTCAATTCCTGGTACAAACACACACACACACACACACACACACACAAAAAAAAAAAAAACACACAAAAAAACACAAAAAAATACCCCACAAATAAGTAAATAAATAAGTAAACAAATATGCAGGGCTCAAACAAGGCATAATTTCATATCTGATACCTTTTTCTCTGGGTGCTGGGAGAAGCAGATAAAATAGGTGCACTAATTATAGCAAGATATCAGAGCTGAGTCCAGGTAAGACAAAATAGATTTCTCTCTTGAGCAAGTTCCAAACGATTGGTAATGGTGGCCTGCTGCACATACTGTGTTGGGAAGGATTCTGAGGCCAAGTTCAGGCTCTGGGAAAACCACAGACCATGTATTTGCCATCCTGGCCTGTCTATTTTATACCCTTTACCCGTCAGTTAGAGATGCTTCGTTTACACGAGAACACTGGGTCTGACTTATTCACCATAATTGTCCTGCTAAATTTTATATGCTGAAATATCTCCTGCAACCAATCAAGGAAAGAGATATACCAAATTGCCTGCTTTCAAAGACCCTTTGAGCAATAATAAGCCATTTACAAGATGGAGATAATGAAGAAGAAATAAGAGAAATCCAAAGGTCCAGCTGTGACAAATCAGGTCACTGACTGGATTTCAGGGGACTTCTGGTTGCCATTTCCCAGAGAGGGAGCCTCTTCTGCCACATCTGGGATCTGGGACAGGGTCTGTCCCCATTGTTTTTCCCTTTCCTCGCATCTCTTTCTCTCGTACAGTATTCAAGTTGGTTCAAGTGCACAATTGCAGCTTATTTCGGTGTGAGGGGGTGCTGGGCCTAAAGAGATGCATTTGAGGTCATTCATAAGCTGTTGGGTGCTGCAGCGGCTTGGCCCTGGAGAAAGCCCCAGGGGAGTCAACCTGCTTGAACGCACAGGCCTTTCAGGACTCTGGGCCCACATCACACAAATAATCCCTCAGACCTTCCTCTGGTCTCTGAGCAAATCAGGTCATGTCCTGTTTGGATGCCAGGCACACTCCTGTGGCTTTCTGTTCAGAGCTGCACTATCTTCACAGCTATTTGGTTCATCACCCTGACTGCCACCTCCAGATACCCTGCTTTCTGTAGCCTTGACCACAGGCCTACTCTGCTTGCTGGTGTGAGTACTAGGGCTCTGTGACAGCACTCCTTAGCTATTCTGATTCAGCTCTGCTGAAGAGAAAATTTTCCCTTACCCCCTCCCCCCCCCAAAAGCATTCTTGAGGTCTCCAGACCTTCCTTCCTGTGGTCCTTGGGGGCATCATCCTAAATGGATAATGACTTATTCTTATGGGGAGCTGAAGTGCCAAACTAGTCCAAACCTATACAAGTATTACTTCATTTAATTCTGACAACAATTCTGTTATTATCTCCATTTAACAAATGAGAAGACTGAGGCACTTGAAGAAAATCATCCAAGACCATATACCAGTGATAGATTGTACAAGGACTTTGGCAATCTGATTCCAATTTATTTATTTTTTTAGTTGTCAATGGACCTTTATTTTGTTTATTTATATGCGGTGCTGAGAATTGAACCCAGTGCCTCACATATGCCAGGCAAGTGTGCTACTGCTGAGCCCCAGCCCCAGCCCCTCCAATTTATCATTTTGCATTATCTCCATTTGATAAATCAAAATCACATTTGCATCTTAAAGACAGTTGCTGTCTGATCTGGAAAATCCTCACTGTCTTCTTTCAAATTCATGATACTCCATTTCATTTCCCCTGAATAATATAAAATATATGTTTATTATGGAATTCTCTAACCTTCAAAAACACCCAGTGAGAACATAGATGTGTTTGTTCTGTGAAAATTTACCAAAATGTATAACCTGTGATTTGTGCACTTCTCTGTGTGAATATTATTACTTCAATGAAAAGTTCACATAAAAATATTCCCAGATCCCTTTACTTAGAAAACACCCCCTGTACCCCATTTGAGGATTCGATGAAATAGGTGAATTTGCAACAGTACCTAGTCATATTTCAATGTTCAGGACCCCCAAAACATTGTGCTAGCCATGCAGAGGTTGTGGAAAACTTATTAGAACATTATTTCAATGAGGAGAAGAGAACCTTACATTAAGGTGACAAACCTGTGCCCTAACCAATATAACTTGGAAGACAGAAGGTCACATTTTACAGTTTAAAGCTAACTTTCCCTTGTTGGAATTGGGGAGGCAACATTTACAAAAGGGCTTCACTCATATCAGTGTGCTAATTAGTGCTTTAGGTTTCCATGTTCATGGAAGACAATAACAATTAAGTGATATGTATTTGTGCAACATGATACAATGTGCCAAAGGGCTAAAACGACATTTATCAAGCACTTGACACACATACACTATCTCATTTAACAGTTGCCACAACTCTCTAAAGTTATATGATTATTTCTACATTTTGCACATAAGGAAACCTAGGCTTACCCTATCGCATCATTTACCCAAGGTCAACACTAGTGTTCCTAATTCCTCAAGAATGAGCCCTGCTCCTTTCTGTGAACAGCTCGGACCCCTCTCAATCCAATTGTTTAAGGATTTTTGTTTTCCCCATCTTGGTCAAGGGATCAGGCCCAGAGAGATAAAATGATTAGTTAGACATTTGCAGAACCCTGACCCAGGCTCAGGTACTTGGACTCCAAATCTGGCGATGCCTAACACTAGATAACGCCTTTGCTTAGGCCCACAGTATAATTTATTTATGTTGATACTAGATAAACTAAAGGTGGAAATAATGACATGATAAAATTCTTTCGACATCCCCAGTCTTGGAAGATCTCCCTGTGATACTTTGAAGAGTTCAGCAGCTTAAAGCACGCATGTCTACAGCTCTGATTGCGACCATTTTAGTTTTTAGTGACAGGTTCAACCTAGGTCTCCTGATCTGCATCAGTTACTTTTGGAGAAGAAATCGGGGCTGTGCTCCTAGGAGGGTAGAGTCACAGACACCCAGAAGCACATGTGAATCTACCATGGTGTCTGATCTGGTTCAGAGGCTCTCAACTCTGTCACCCCAGCCCCAATCTAGGTGTGATTTTATCCTCCTCCCACCACCCCGTATCACACACACAGGAGGCATCTGGTAATATCTGGAGATATTTTTGGTTGTCAAACTGTGGGGAAGCTGTCATGGGACCTGGTGAGTGAGAATGGGCCAAAAGATGCCGCTGAACATCCAACAGTGTCCCCTACAACACAACAACAAAATTACCTGGCCTAGAAGGTCAACAGTGCCCGTGTTGAGGAGCCCTGGTCCAGTTAACGCTATTAGATGCACACCTACCTGAAATCACTTAGGATAAAATTGACCTTGGAGTTCACAGTGAAGTAATGAAATTGGAGGTATTCTTCGGAGAGTGGACGGCTTATCCACCAATATTTATTTATTTACAAGTTATACCTGGCTTTTTTCCAATTGTAATTTTGGCTTACTATAAGTACACACATAAAACAGTTAAAGTGAAGATTAAAAAAAAAAAAAAAAAAAAAAAAGACCACAAACCACTGAGACAGAGAAACTGGGGATTTACTGTCATAATTCTTTAAAAATCACATTGATATGCCTCCTCTACTTATTTAAGTGCTTTGCTGGTATGAGCCAGGTTTTCATTTATTCCAGTCCAATAAGAATTAGAAAAACGACCGGATGAATTCCATTAGTTACCTCCTCAGTGAAGAAATAGGACCCTCAGGTTTCCAGAGTCTTCTTTAGGCTGACCTTTTAAAAGATAATGGGTTACTTTTCAGCCTGGAGAAGAAAAAAAGGATAGTGATCCTGTGAAAAGGGGAAGGGAGCCAGATTGGATGAGAAAACTGTCAGTTAGTCCTTTGGTGGGTGGGTTATTACTTTCTTTGAAATACTTTCAAATTCCAGAATGTCAGAAATAATATGCACAAACACAAAGTAAAAAAATACTTAGTATTGGGCTAGGGTTGTGGCTCAGTGGAAGAGTGCTTTTCTAGCACATGTGAGGCTCTGGGTTCGATCCTCAGCACCACCTAAAAATTTAAAAAATAAAATAAAATAAAGCTATTAAAAAGTTTTGATTAAAAAAACCTTAATATTTGAGAGTTCACTGTTACTACAAAATTGTAAAATAAGGAAATTTAAGGAAAACTTATTTAATAGTGCTCTATTATTGTATATAATGCCTGTTTTATATATATGTGTGTATGTGTGTGTGTGTGTGTGTGTGTTATATTTTGTGTGTATGTATGAGTGTGTGTGAAGTTATCTGTTTTATCTTTTTTTTTTTTTTTCTTGCAGTGCTGGGATCAAACACAAGACAATGTGCATACTAGGGAAGTGCTCTACCACTGAGTTATACCCCAGCCCTGTCTTATCATTTTGAATGATAAATTTCATTATCCACTAGAATCCCAATGTTAATTAAATATTTTCTATCAAACATGTTACTTAAATTCCTACCCCTTATATTACACCAAAATTAATAAATGTAACGAGGTAAATGTAAAAAACAGAAACCATAAAAATGCAAGAAGAAAACTATAAGTACTTAAAAAAAATTTTTTTTAGTTGTAGATGGACACAATATCTTTATTTTTATTTATTTATTTATTTTTAAAATGTGGTGCTGAGGATTGAACTCAGGGCCTCACACTTATGAGGCAAGCGCTCTACCAGAGCTATAACCCCAGCCCCTATAAGTACTTTTTTAATCTTGAAGTTTGATGACCTCTTGAAGCATAGAACAGAAGTCAGAAATATAGAGGAAAACAGTGATAGATTTGACTACTTTTTAAATATTTATTTATTTGCTTTAGTTGTAAACAATGCGTTTATTTGTACGTGGTGCTGAGGATCGAACCTGGGCTGCGCACATGCTAGGTCTAGAGCGCTCTACCACTGAGCTACAATCCCAGCCCGATTTGACTAATTTTATAAAAATTAAATTGTACATCTGATATTTAAAAACTTTCAAAATTTGAGTTTTACTTGGCTGAACAGGATTTTAATAGCAATTACATGGATTTTTTTGGGGGGGTGGTAACTAGGTAACAGGTGAGGTCTAAGTTATTGTGCATCTGCTATCATTATGCCAATTTATTTATTTTGCAGTGCCTGGGATGGAACCCTGTGCCTCACATATCCTAGGCAAAGGCTCTCTCACTGAGCTATACCACCAGACTGCCTATGTCACTCATTTCTAAAAGTTGTATGACTTACCGCAAAGGAACTTTGACAATAATCTTTCCATTTTCAGCTTATTTCTGGGATTTTCATTAATATATATGAATTATATTTTTTCCCCTCTAGCACTTATGCCATTCAATCCTTACAACAATTCTGCAAGGTATTATCTTTATTTCATGACAAACACCAAGGTTCAGAGAGCCTAAGTGTTTTGCCCAAGGCCACACAGCAGTATACACCCATGATGTGCCCTGTGTTAGGCATACAAAGATGCTTAGGGCCTAAGACTTACTAAAATTTACCAACCTTACAACCTTTAATGAACTTGAGACTCCCTGAACCCTGTATACCACAACTGAACTATCAAGATATTGGGATGCCACCTGTTCAGCTTCCCCAGAGTTACGTTAACCCAGAAATTCAGAAAAATGAATCTGTGGGCACAGGGAAAGATGTGTCATGTAGTTCTATGTCCCAGACACTTTGCATGAATTCTTTCATTCAGTCCTTTCAATGGCCCTCTGAAACATTTTCTTTTTTTTTTTTTAAATCAAACCCAGGGCCTTGATCTTGTTAAAGTAAGCACAGACTCTATCACTGATCTATTATCCCACCCACCCCAACAACTGCAGTGTACAAAATAGGAAAACAAAGGCTCTGAGAAGTGAAGTAACTTATCCACATTGCCTTAGTTGAAACAGAGAGATATTTCTTAGGTATCAGAATCCATGTGGGAATGATTCCACTCTGCTTTACCCTTTCAGAATGTAGAAGACCATACAAATGGAAACATGACCTATCAAAGAATCACAAGCTAGCGTATTCTTCTCCATAAAGTTTGGTAGTTATAGGAGTTTTAGACATTAAACAGCTAATATTTTAGTAAAGTGTAAATGTCTGGAACAGGACTTTGCATGATATTGACACCTGATTGGTGTACCAAGAACCCTCTGGTAGAAGTTCAGTGGCTACTCAACTTTAGTCTTTTGTAGCAGGGACGGGCAAATGACAGCCTCTGAATCCAATCCTGCCTGTTTTTGTGAGGCCCCACATGCAAAAATGCTTTTTTTTAAATTGCTGGGTGTCTGGTTCAGTGATAAGAGTGCTCACCCAGCATGTATAATGCCCCCCAGCACTGAAAAGCAAACAAACAAAACCCCACTTTTTTTTTTTTTTTTTTTTTTTTGGTACCAGGGATTGAACTCTGGGGTACTCGACCACTGGGCCACATCCCCATCTCTTTTTGTATTTTATTGGAGACAGGGTCTCACTGAGTTGCTAAGTGCCTTGCCATTGCTGAGGGTGGCTTTGAACTCGTGATCCTCCTGCCTCAGCCTCCCAAGTGCTGGAATTACAGGCGTGCGCCACTGCGCCCGGCTAAAAACCCCACATTTTTAACGGGTTTTAAAAAATCAAAGCAATATTTTATAACACATGAAAAGTACATAAGATTCAAATGTCAAGGCCCATAAATAAACAACTTTTATTAGAACACAGCCAGACACTTTAAAAAGTATTGTCTACAAAATCTTTAGTGTTATAAGGGCATGGAGTTTAGAAGTTGTGACACATGTTATAGTCTGCAAAGCCTAAGATATGTACTATTTACTTAGAAAAAGTTTGCTGACTTGCTCTATAGCATTTACACATTCATGCACAATTTGAGTTTCTGGAATTTTTTCTGTGAAATTCTAAAAAGAAAAAAAAAAATAAAAGAATTATTCCACAAAGGACACTAAAGCAGTCTTCCTCTGAAAAAATGTTGACAGCCTGAGTTGCTCTGAAATGACACCTTGAGGTTATGGTTCCAGTGAGGAGGTGATCATGCTTCAAAGGCCCTCTCCCTCACTCATTTTAAACCCTTACTTCTGGATGGCAAAGCTGGATGCCCAACCTGTCCTTCAGTTATTCATCTTGACTGCATTATGGGTTTAGTTTCACAACATTATGAGTTCATCCAGGCTTCCTGAATCATTTATGGGGATTTTCATTTCGCTCTCAAACTCTTATACACTTTCTCTGCTGTGAATTTTTTTTTTTTTTAACATAAAGTCAGACTACCAAATGGCCTACACATGTAAAATAAAACCCATACTTTTTAACTTTAAGAAATCAGATTTTTTTTTTTTAAGAAATGCTTTCTCTTGAGAAGCTTAACTTAATTTTGTAGGTCGTAAAAGTAAGAAAATACCTTCATATCCAATGATCTCAAAGCACTTCAAGTGAAAATACATAACAAGGCAAAAAAATATGTACTTATTTTTTAAATACTATTTCTTAGAGGAAATATTATTTAATGGAAAAGATGTGACTAGTACAGATCAAGTCCAAGGCTATTTCTGGTTCTGCAAATGACTCACTTTGACTTTGGGAAAATCATCTCACCACTGTTGCTCTTTATCTGCAAAAACTGGACTTCATGCCTATGGGAGTTGCATGGCTAATCAATGCCTGGAAAATGCGTAGTGGCAGATGCTACAAAAGTGCTGAGCCTTAAAAACAAAACCACCCCCACCCCCCATTTGTATTCAGTTGAGGTTGGGGTTTATTGTTATTTAACATTCGAAGGCCAACACTATGTTAAGTCCAGCGTGCTGCACAGAACAGATAATATCACTGTCCAGATGGGATTTTTTTTTTTTTAGATCTAGGATTTTTTTTACTTTTTTTTTCCTTTATTGTGGGG
This sequence comes from Tamias sibiricus, assembly GCA_025594165.1. NCBI lineage: Eukaryota > Metazoa > Chordata > Mammalia > Rodentia > Sciuridae > Tamias > Tamias sibiricus. Next base: position 25,994,422 of record CM046657.1, read on the forward strand.
GTTATTTTAGAATTCAGTAATACATCGGTACAAAAACGTTAAGCTTTAAGTTGAAAACTATCGATTTAAAAATCTAAATAAACCTCCTCCAAAAAAAAAAAAAAAAAAAAAAAAAAACCCAACAACAACAAAAAAAAAACCCTCCCCCGCCCCGCCAAGAAATCTCTCAAAACAAGAATTCTTCTGATGTTTTCTCTCCTCCCTGCAGTTCTCCAGGTTACAGTCCTTGGAGGTAGAATAGGCATAAAATACTTTCACTAATAAAATATGACAAACCGCCGGATTATACGTGGCCGATTCCCAGTGATTGCCCTGCTACACAAAGCAGAAAAGTAAATGCCATCATCCCCCTTAGAACAAAAGAACTTAGGAATAAAAAACATGGAGAGGGGGGAGAAAGCAGCAATAAATAAAGGTGAGCGAAGGACCCCGTCCCCCGCCCCTCCCGTAGCGAGTGTAGGACTAAGTACGGCTAATAAAGTGGTTCAAGGGTAGTTATTTGGAAAGGGGGCGGGGTGGCGAAGGGAGGGAGCGAGCGAGCGGCGGCCGGGGATTGCATGTTGCATTCGACTTGAGGTTGCATCTTTCTCCTGTTGCCTGGACCACGCTCCCCCATTGCAGTGCTTCCCCATTGCTTCTCCTCGCTCCAGCCCTCGTAGCTTGTTTTCCCCCCTTCAAACTGCTGTTGCACTGGAGGGAGTTGGGGCCGCTCCGGAGCCCCTTCTCAGCTCCCGCCGGCGGGAGGGGGAGTTGGGCTCGGGCCGCGGAGTTGGGGGGGCCGCAGCGGGCTCCGGCCTCGCCTCTGCTGCGGTTGCATGGGAGCCGAGCTGCAGCGCTGCACGGGCCCAGGATTGCGGCGGCCCCGGAGTTTGGCCGCCGCCGCTCCGTGCTCGGCCCCATCACCACCGCCGCCGCCGCCGCCGCCGCTGCACTGGAGTTTGGCTGCTGCTGCCCTACTTCACTCTAGTTTAGTTTCACTCACTTTACATCCGGGTTTTTTCCCTAGGCAATGGGGGCCGCAGCACACCCCGTTCCTTAGGCAAAGTGAAATAAATTCGCCGCACCGACACGTCAAGTAGTCCGCCCGCCCGAGCGCCGCCGCGGGCCCCCGCCGACCCCCCCCGCCGCCGCCCCGCGCCCCCGGGGGGACCCGCGCGTCCCGGGAGCCGCGGGCGGGGGCGTGGGGGCCCGGGCCGGCCGCCGTACAACTCCGCCCGGCGGCCCCCTCCCGCCCCGCCGTGCCCCTCTCCCCCGGCGCCTCCACTCCGCCCTCCCTCGTCCCCGCTTTCCCAGCCCAGTCCCTCTCGCCCGGCTCTCGGGAGCGGCGGGGGCGCGCACGGCGGCGGCGGCGGCGGCGGGCCCGGCGGGGGCCGCGCGGCGGGCTCCCGCGCGGGCGAGTGTGTCTGGGCCTGGGCGGAGGGATCCCCGGGCTGAGGCGGCGGAGGTGCTGCGGCCCGGGGCCGGGTGGTGAATGGGCTGGTGGTGCTTGCTGCTGCTGCTGAGAGGAGGAGGAGGAGGAGGATGAAGAGTTGGGCTTGTTTGTCTCCCACAGTTTCTCTCCTGCTGCTCTGATTCCCACCCCCCATTCCGGCCCGGGGCCTGTGTGTGTCTCTCCTGGAGGAGGAGGAGGCTCCAGTTCCTCCCCCCACCCCCCTCCTCCCCACCCCCCCCTTGCCTGGGGAAGAGGAGGAAAGAAACAGCCCAGAGAGAGAGAGAGAGAGAGTGAGTGAGTGAGAGAGAGAGAGAGGGAGAGAGAGAGGAGAGGAGGAGGAGGAGGAGGAGGGGGAGAAGGGAACAACCTACCATCTTAACACACTAATATCTAAAAAGTGCGAGAGGCCCAGAGCAGCAGCAGAAGCAGCAGCAGCAGCTCCAGCTTCTTCCCTCCCTCCCCATGAAGAAGAGTTCCCTCCTCCTCCTCCTCCTGCTTCTCCTGCTCAGAGTTCCTGCCTCCAGCTGCCAGGGGGGACAGCCAGCCAGCAGCAGGAGGGTGCAGTATCCCAGCTTTTCCATTCTCTCTTCTCACTCTCCTCTCTTTTTTTTCTTGAGTAGCTCTATTTCCCCTCCCTCCCCCTTCTCCTCTCCCCTCTCCCTGTCGCCCTCTCTCCCTCTGTCTTGTCTCTGGTGTTTGTCTCTGGGAGGAACAGGGGCTGCCTGCTTGGAGTTTGTTGTGGGGGGAGGTAGGGGGAGGGGAGGGGTGTGTGGGAGGGAGGAGGGAAAGGGGGTGTTCTCGTCAGGACCCCTCAGTCAACTTGAGATTTGAGCAATAACTTCCCCTTCGGGGCGCCCCCCTGCGTGCCCTTCCTATTCCTCCCCCCCGAAAAAAAGACAATGGGAGAACCTTGTCTCCCCCCTTCCTCCCCTCTGCCCTCCACCCCTCCCCAGGATAGATTGGAAGTAAGTTTATGAGCAGCCTCGGGAGCCTGGGCGCTGAGTGCAGGGCCGGAGCGGGTGACAGAGGCGGCGCGCCGGGGGTGGCGGGGAGGGGGCGTCACATTGTCCCGGCGGGGGGCCGGCCCGGGGGCCGCGGGCGGGGGCGGGGGGCGCGGAGCCTCGGCCGCCCGGAGAAGGGAACAACCTACCATCTTAACACACTAATATCTAAAAAGTGCGAGAGGCCCAGAGCAGCAGCAGAAGCAGCAGCAGCAGCTCCAGCTTCTTCCCTCCCTCCCCATGAAGAAGAGTTCCCTCCTCCTCCTCCTCCTGCTTCTCCTGCTCAGAGTTCCTGCCTCCAGCTGCCAGGGGGGACAGCCAGCCAGCAGCAGGAGGGTGCAGTATCCCAGCTTTTCCATTCTCTCTTCTCACTCTCCTCTCTTTTTTTTCTTGAGTAGCTCTATTTCCCCTCCCTCCCCCTTCTCCTCTCCCCTCTCCCTGTCGCCCTCTCTCCCTCTGTCTTGTCTCTGGTGTTTGTCTCTGGGAGGAACAGGGGCTGCCTGCTTGGAGTTTGTTGTGGGGGGAGGTAGGGGGAGGGGAGGGGTGTGTGGGAGGGAGGAGGGAAAGGGGGTGTTCTCGTCAGGACCCCTCAGTCAACTTGAGATTTGAGCAATAACTTCCCCTTCGGGGCGCCCCCTGCGTGCCCTTCCTATTCCTCCCCCCCGAAAAAAAGACAATGGGAGAACCTTGTCTCCCCCCTTCCTCCCCTCTGCCCTCCACCCCTCCCCAGGATAGATTGGAAGTAAGTTTATGAGCAGCCTCGGGAGCCTGGGCGCTGAGTGCAGGGCCGGAGCGGGTGACAGAGGCGGCGCGCCGGGGGTGGCGGGGAGGGGGCGTCACATTGTCCCGGCGGGGGGCCGGCCCGGGGGCCGCGGGCGGGGGCGGGGGGCGCGGAGCCTCGGCCGCCCCCTCCGACTCCCCCTCGGCCCGGGGATGGTCGCCTGGGCTCTTCACCCCCCCACCCCGGGATGCTGTCGGGGGGAAGTTTTTATTATGGTTATTTATTTAATTTAAAAAAATTTTTTTTTGGGAAAACCATCTTGTTTGATGACTGAGGGATCTGGTTAAAAAAAAAAAAAAAAAATAAGCTGCGGCTGCTGACGCCGCCGGGCCCCCGAGTGTGTGTGTGTGTGTGTGTTGGTGCATTTGTCTTGGGTGGCCGGAGCAGCGTTGGGGAAATTCCGCTTATTCTTCTTCTTCTGCAACTTGTTATTCCGGAGAGTCTGCCTGCACCCCTCACCCCGGGGCCGGCCCTCCCGCAGTCGCCCCGGCGCCCGCGGCCGCGGGGCGCCCCGGGACCCCGCGCGGGGCCGGGCCGGACAGGCCGCTCCGAGAGGGGCCGCGGCCGCCCCTCCCCCGCCCGTGCCCCCGCCGGGGGGAGGGGCGCGCGGAGTGGGACTCTTTCGGTTTGGTCCAGCCCCGTCGTGCACGCAGTTCCCAACACTTCTCGTCATCCTCTCCCTGCTCTTTATTCTGCTGAGCGGTGCTGTTAGGATTTCTTTTTCTTTTTTCTTTTTTTCCCCCTGACCACGTTCGCGATGGTGGGTAGCAGCAAGGTGGCCGTGGCAGGGGAGGGGTGGATCTCGAGATTGGGCACCGGGCGAGAACGTCTCCTTTCAACTTTGTCTGTGGCTTGCACCCCGGGAGGAGGCCACACGCCGGTTGTGGGGTGTAGCTGTGCCGAGAGTGATTTCTAAGTAGTTGAGTTGTTGAGATGAGGGGACGACTGCTAATGGTAGGCAGGTTTTGTTTTCATTGGTGAATCCGGTGTCATCATATTCCGGTCATATGTTGAAATATTCTTTGTTTAGGTCTTGAAGTAGAGGATCTCACCCTGCACGTCCATTTGTGTTGTTTTTAAATGATGTCTCTGGGAGTATGGATTTCTAGAATTTCAAATGTGAGTTAAGGTCCCGGCGTGTTTGGGCCTCAGCACTGGCCTTGACAGTGAACTTTGTGACTGTGTTTCGGATTTCAAGGATGTGCCCCATAGCTGGGGTGCTAGTTTTGCATTTTTCTTAATGGTAGATGTCAGGAATGTAGATACTTGAGCTAGGGAAGTTAGGAACATTTATATATTAATAATTGATAGCTGAATATTAGAATTAGATTAATTTAGGCTGATGAAAGTTGTATTTTTAAAGCAGTTGTGCACTCTAGGAAGGAACCTTTTGATAGGCAACTTTATAGGGGTTCTTTAGGGTGAGGAGCCCGGATTTGCTTTTTAGATGATACTAAAATCAACATCGATATCTGTAGCTATATTGAAGGCCTAGTAAGGGGTCTGAAATTGAGGCTAAAATGTGTAAATATACTTTTCAGTGTTTATGGTATTTGTTTACATTTGGTGTTCATTCACATTTGGGTAGAGGAAATAAATAGGTCAGCTTTTGTTTTGGTTTTCGAAGGCTAGCCCACTCCCCTTTTTTCAAAGTTTCACAATTTACTTGGTTTACAGGCTTGTAGGAAACCATTACTACATTTTTACTGGAAATACTATTATTCATTTTAATTTCGGTAAGTTTCTTATTTTCTTCTGTCTTCATTTGTGTATGGAATCTGTGTTGGGGGCTTAACACTAGCTTATTAGGGGCCATTTAAAATCTCAGAACATAGCTTTTGATGGCAAAGAAGAAGTTTTTGTGTGCATTTAAACTCATACTTACTAAAAAATTTTCTGTACCTAAGACTTCTGTAGATAAATAACTATAAGTGAAGAACATAACAATAGTGCAGAAAATTCTCAAAACACAAACATCTGGTCAACTTGTTAAAAACACCCAAGTGCTTTTCTTTTGCTTTTGGTAACATAATAGTATTTGCAGTTGGACTGGCATTGCTTGGCTGCCCATAATAAAGTCTTTGGTGTCAGTACTTTTGATGGCATTTTAACTTAGTTTTTAGATAGTTTTGAAAGACTTATTTTAAGGATGTTGCACTTTGGACTCTGGAAAGTCTTTATGGAACCAGAATGGTAAGACACCTACCTATGCCATATTTTATTAAGTATAAGTGATGGATGGAGCACTATTTCTTTTAGCTTTGAAGGGTCCATCTTTATCCTTATTTAATTATTTGGAAGGAGTGGTCTCAGAAATACTCTTCTTCTGCTTACCTGAAGGTCTCTTAATGATATCCAGCAGGAGGTGCTACAGCAAGATAAAGGAAATTTTTTAATTTTGAGGGTCTTAATACTTAATGCAGCTCTACTTAAGCTTCAGCTAAACAACAGGATTAACACCTTAAAGTTCCAGAAAGATTTTGAGTAAGTCCATTAAAAAATGTCATTAATAAATTTCATTTGCTATTTGAAACTGGAACTTTTGACCATGTTTTACCTGCTTATGATACTATGCAAAGTAGATTTGTTATTGTGGATAGCTTAAGAATGCTGGGGTTAAGCCGGGCACAGTGGTGCACATCTGTAATCCCAGCACTTGGGAGGCTGAGGCAGGAGGATTGCGAGTTCAAAGCTAGCCTCAGCAATGGCGAGGCACTTAGTAACTCAGTGAGACCCTGTCTCTAATAAAGTACAAAAAAGGGCTGGGGATGTGGCCTAGTGGTCCAGTGCCTTTGAGTTCAATCCCAGTACCAAAAAAAAAAAAAAAAAAAAAAAAAAATGCTGGGGTTAGGTATAGAGTAATGTTATAATTTTTTTTTGAAGGGGAGTCTTGTAATGATAAATGAGGTGTTGAACACATTTTTTAAAACGTGATTTGTGATAAACAAAAGTCATTGGCATGATGTGGGCTTTAAACCTTGTGATCCTTTCTATAATAATAATATAAATAGGATGTATAGTAGTTGAGATTTTTAGAAAGAAGGATCTTATGTGGAAAAAAATTTAGATTATGTGTGTGAGTGTATATCCTTGACTCTTTAGATGGTGATTCTAAGATAGATAGCTTCTTAGGCACCCAACTTTATAAATACATATGGTTTATGGTCTCCACAGGTTGAGATTCTTGAACCATAGTAAAGTTACATTTGTGGGTATAGATCATTGCTGACAATGGCTCTTAGTTAACACTTAACAAAAACTGCATAAAGACCAAAGTAGCTACTTTAACAGTTTCATAGCATTTGCAGCATATGGTCTTTTGAAACTCTGTGTTAGTGAATTATCAGGGGCAATACTGTGGTTGCTTGTAAAGTTTTATATCAAAGTTTTAAAAACTTGAAAATGTGTAGAAAATTCAGTGCTTTGGGTTTTGTCTTTTTTGGTAGGCATACTATACTGCTTTCTTAGTATGATCAAATTAGGAAATACATATGAAAGTTCTTTGTAAATTGTAAGAAGCAATGTAGATAGTTGTAGATAGCCAATTAATACATAAACAAAACTGTCTTAAAATGCTCACTTTCTCCCTATTAGTTGGGAAATTAATGCATTAAAAGTGCATCCTGGACACTTCATGAATTTTTGTTTTTTAAATACTGCTGTGGTTACCAAAAATCTCTTTGTTATAAGTTCTGAAGCTTTGTTTAAAAATGCTGCCTAGGCAGTTTCCCGTAATTCAAAAAAAGATCATTTTTCCTTTTGAAGATCTTGAGAAATGTATGTCCCCTATTACTGTTTTTCTTCCTTTCTTCATTGATGTGATAGTAGTTGATTTTTAGTGAGTGTTTAAGTTCCTCGTCTCTTCTGTAGATTGTTAATAACACACAGAGTAACAGATGTCATGGCTCAAGTTTTGATTGTTGTGATTGACTCTGGGAACTTTCTGAAAAATTCTTACTGACTAAAGCTTTCAAGCTTGTTTCACAGTGAAAATATGTGTGTCTGTATGTATTAGTATTAGGTACATGTGTGTATCATTTTTGCTTTTTTATTTTAGAAGGATACACGGGGAAATGACTACTCATATCTAGAGGAGTGCACTGAAATATTTTTGTGTAAAAATAACCCCAAAGTTTAAACCTTGAGTTGTGGCTTTCTTCATAGATTTCTGCTCACAGTTTTAGAACAGAAAAATAAAAACAACAACAACAAAAACCAAACCAAAATATAGCTAATTGGGAATCCTTGTTTTCATGAATATATCAAAAGGTATAGTATCTTAAATTTTAGAAGTGACTGTTCTTTGTGAGATAGCCCCAATTAGAAAATAAGTATAGAAGCTTTCTTCTCTGAAGAGTAAGAAAAACATTTAACTGTTTAGATAAAAATGAAACCTCTGAGGGTGATATTAACTGTTATGCCACAGTGAATACTAAAAGTTTTTTGTTAAGAAATGCTGAAATTAAAGTTATATTAATGTGCTGTTAAATTTTGTATCCTTAGTATTTTATCACTGAAGGCTTTTGAATTTTATTACTATTCAAAAGGAGAATGAAAGGGATTAAAGTTTTAGGTCTCTGACCTTTGACAGACCTTTTATATCTGTATTGAGAACTAATTTCTTGAAACATGTTTGGATTTTCATATTATTTTGTGCTGGGAAATATTTGTGATTTGTGTTGACTTCTCAGGAACTCCTGTACAGGGGCTTTTTTCTTTGGGGGGGGGGGGTGGTGGCAGGGGTAGCCCTAAGTATTCTTTAGGAGCATAGCAATACATTTTAATCACATTTACTTTACCAAGTGTATCTTTTTTCTGCTTTGGGATATATATATTTTTAAGTGGTATTAAGTTAACTGCTTTAAATTTTTGGTGCTGGAGATTGAATTTAGGAGCACTCAACCAATGAGCCACATCCCCAGCCTATTTTGTATTTAAAGAGAATGTCTCACTGAGTTGCTTAGCACCTTGCCTCAGCCTGGCCTCCTGAGCCGCTAGGATTGCAGTCCTGTGCCCCATGCCCAACTCTGATAAGTATTTCTTAAAGAGTATATGTTTTCTTCTTTGAATGTTTGTGTGTATGTATAATCATACTTTTTGTAGGCTTTCATGTAATTCTTATTCATGTATTTAATTTTTGAATATTGGTCTTCTATGAGAATGTTGTAATAGACTTTAAGAATAATGTTCCTTGCTCGGTGGCGCACGCCTGTAATCCCAGCACTTTGGGAGGCTGAGGCAGGAGGATCGCGAGTTCAAAGCCAGCCTCAGCAATGGTGAGGCACTTAGCAACTTAGTGAGACCCTGTCTCTAAATAAAATACAAAAAAAAAAACGGCTGGGGATGTGGCCCAGTGGTCGAGTGCCCCTGAGTTCAATCCCTGGTACCAAAAAAAAAGAAAAAAAGAATAATGTTCCTAACCATGTGCAGTAGCATGTGCCTGTCATCCCAGTGACACAGGAGACTGAAGCAGGAAGGTTGTAAGTTCAAGGCCAGCCTCAGTAACCTAGACCTTCAGCAACTTAGACCCTGTCTAAAATAAAAAATAAAAAAGGCAAATTGTAGCTCAGTGGTAAAGCAATCCCCAGTACCATTAAAAAAAAAAAAAAAAAAAAAAAAAAAAGAGGAAAAAAAATGTTCCTATTACCTGCCTACCAATTAAAAGTGGTGGTGGTGAACTCTACCCTTGTAGTTCAGTCATCCTTGGGACTTTTCCAAAGCAACTTTCTTACACCAAACTTTTGTATGGCATTTTGAATACTCCTCCACTTACCTTTTTCTAGTACTGTGCAAATTATCCCCACTCCCCATTTTTTTTTTTTTAAATAAAAAAGTTAGTGAGCAGTCTCAATTGAAGGAAATTCTTTCCTATATTTTGAAATCAGCTATGGAAATATTTTCTGCTTTTTAAAGCAGACAAGAAGGTGGGTGTGGTGGTTGGGTGCACCTTCAGTCCCGGCTACTCAGGAGGCTGAGGTAGGAGGGTCACTTGAGCCCAGGAGTTTGAGGCCAGCTTGGGTATCATAGTAAGACCCTCTCTCAAAATAATACAAAACAAAAAAACCAAACAACAACAACCCAAACCGCAAAACAACAACAGAACAAAAATAAAGTGGACAAGAAAGTGAACCAGTAATATGGAGATAGGAAGGGGATGAAGCCTAATAGGTTAATGATCTGGGCTTTATTTTGACTTGCTTCGGGGCCTAAGGGAAAAACATAACTTAAACACAGAAGCCAAAAAGATGGGTTTTGTTTTATTGTTTTGGCTGCATTGAGAATACAAACTGTCAGTACTTGAGGAGAAGGAGCAGCAGAAAGGAATTGATTTTCTTCTGCTGCAGATCCAAGTATTGTTAACCATGTGCATCTCCAAAGCGACATACTTACAAATCAAACAGTAGTTGGTTCTTTAACTCAATTAACAGAACCTTAAGCTTTTTTTTTTTTTTTTTAATTTAAGTACCAAAAACTTCAGGGTAATGATAATAATTTCTTGATAAAAGTGGGTGATAGTAACCATGGCAACTGCTATCTCTGGCCTTATGGACAGTATGTTGTATTGATGAAGCTTCAGATCCTTTAGTAGCCTGTCACTTTTATGGTGAAATGTAGTAGCATGTGTTGCAGGTGATTTTTAGCTGGATTGTGTTAAATCTGTGTGCCAGCTTATCTTTCCTTGTTAGGAATTTCTTGGACTGTATTCCACAGCATGTTTGTGAAGGTGCTGTTGCCTGAAAATAACCCACCACCTGTGTTAGGCCTCCTGATGCAGATTGCACTTAGTTCTTTCCCAGTCTCCTTCCACTGTCTTGCAGAAAATAGGGGTATGTGTAGGAACTGAATATACATAAATTACATTTCAAACTTAGCTTGGGTTTGGACATGTTATTAATAGTTTAAAAATATCTTTTGTGTTTTCCGAAGAGGTCAGTGAATAAAAGAAAGGGCCTGTAGTTGGAATATTTTGTTCTAACTGTTCTTTCCAGAAATACAAATGTGTATGTATGTAGAGAATTAGGGTTGAGGAGTGGACGGCATAAATATTGAATGAGATTTAACAAAGAGGATCTTCAGTATTTTTTGTTTTTGTGGTGGTGTGTATATATATCATTATAAGAATGTATTTCCTCATGGGTAGTACTAGACTATGGGAAATGTTTGCTTATAAGAATTTTCTTCAAGAAAAATTATTTAGAAAACATGTCTTAAACAACTCTTAAAAGGAAATCTGGTAAAATAATTTTGGGGAGAGAGGATAGAGAATATTGAAATGGATCCAATCAAACTTTAAAAAAAAGTTCAAAAAATTTATTTCTGTAATAGTAAATCTCTTTGTGTTTAATGCTTATCCTGTATAAGGTTTTTCTAATGTAGAAATATTAATATTAATTGATACTTCTGCCAATGTGCCAGAGAAACTGCCAGAAGAGAGAATAAATCAGATCTAAATTTGACTAAATGCTGATTGTTAGATCTAGTCAAATTGTGCTAGGTAGTTCAGACTTTCTTGAAACTTGCTGTTAGAGTGAAGTGGTTTTTACTACAAGTCCCAGGATGCATTGCAGGTTTTGCTTAACGTCAGATTAGAGCATTGCATGCTGGGATCTGTAGTTGATTTGAGCAGCACCGGGAACCCTTCCTTCTTGTCTACTCCATTTTATACACAGCTTACCAAGTCTCTAGGAACTTTTTGCAAAGTAAAGTTTGATTAATAATACCATGATTATTATGCTACTGAAATTCTAAAGCGAGTCTTCAGAAGCATTCCAGTACTGTAGTTTATCTTAAATGTTTATTGTGTTATTTAAATCAGCTGCTATAAGATTTACATGTAAAATAATATTTACATAAATTCAAAATGACTTAGCAGTTGCAAGTAATTTTTATGTGTGTGGTGAAATAGGTCACTTTATGATTAATAGCATCATTGTTTGCTAGTGTGGGCATTAGAAGCCTCTTATCCTCAGGCATGATATGTTTCCATCTCCTGTTTTTCTTTTCCAAGGGGACAGTTATTTAGTAAAGTTGGATGGAAGGAGTTCAGAGTTGTGTGATTCTTTTCTAATAAGTGTCAACATCTTGCTGAGAGCGGTGGCACACGCCTATAATCCCAGTGGCTCAGGAGGCTGAGGCAGGAGGATTGAAAGTTCAAAGCCAGCTTCAGCAAAAGCAAGGGGCTAAGCAACTCAGTGAGACCCTGTCTAAATAAAATACAAAATAGGGCTGGGGATGTGGCTCAGTGGTCGAGTGCCCCTGAGTTCAATATCTGGTACCAAAAAAAAAAAAAAAAAAGGTGTCAACATCTTGAATGTCAATACCCTCTATCTGGAAAATAAATTCCTGAAAGTGTTTTAGTACAAATTTAATACTCAAAGATGTAGTCTGAAAGGTGAAAATGTGAGGTTTCTTTAATAATTTATTCATGTTTTCATTTGTAAAGTTAAAAGAATTTTCTTGGGCTGGGATTGTGGCTCAGGGTTCGCTCGCCTAGCACGTGCACGGCCCCGGTTCGTCCTCAACCATGTACAAATAAACCCATTGTGTGCAACTAAAGCAAATAAATAAATATTTTAAAAAAAAAAAAAAAAAAAAAAAAAAAAAAAAAAAAAAAAAAAAAAAAAAAAAGAATTTTCTTTTGAGGGTTCTTCTTTGTTAATTACCAGAGGAGTTATTGTTAAAGTCTATGACAATGCTTAGTGTAGTGCTTGGTACATGGTAAGGACTCAGTAGTTCTTTTGAATTAACAGTAGCTGTAGTTATTATTATTTAAAATAACACCCCCGCCCCAATTCTTCATTATAATTTGATCAGCAGTCCAGACTGTTTTCACAAGACCTTGAGATTTTTAGCTTGTGGTAATGATGTGGCAATCCTTAGAAAATTTTGCTGTACACAAAATGTCTTTGCACCTCAGTTTCTCCCTAAGTGATAAATACCCAAAGTCAGACAAGCCAGTAACATAATTTTGTGACCAGAATTCTATTCGGCCTGTTCATTGCTCATTGCTGCCACCATACTGTGTCTTCACAGTTGATGTCAGAAAGTTCAAAAGATGTTCATAAGTGGTAGAGTATCCTAAGTAGTTGATTAAAGAAAATAAGATGCTGTAAAAATGCCCCTTGGGTCACAGTATATATAACCTGGAAAAAAATTCTGTTGTGTTTAGAATTGTGTACCTATCTGTCATTGTAGTTCATGGTGTTAGAGGATTGATGTGTTAGAGGCCAATGAACAGCCCCAGAAAGAAAACGGAATTTCAAGTCTGGGCTGTACTTAAAATGTTAGGTTAAAAAAAAAATCTTAAGTCCTTACATTATTTTTCTTGTTTTGGATACTGATTTCTTTTAGACTATTGAACTTTCAGTATATGTTTTATTTGTATGGCTGATTCCTTTTAGCTGTTTGAGATAGGAAAGGGATGCCTAGGAATACTGAAAAAATGTAAGCATATGTTACAATATATGTTCCTTAATTTGAATGTAGGCAGAATCAATGAATAATCTTTCTCACCTGCTTGACCAGTATCTGTTCTAGCTTTTTCCTTAAGTGTGGAATTCTTAGAATATTATTGCTGATGGCTACTGTGTCTACTATGTGTATTTAAGAAAATTGAGCCGTTAGTAGCATTTATTTAAGAAATCAATTTACTACAGTAATGCTAACCTTTTTTCACCTCATAATTGTGACTTAAGGTTTGTAAGTATGTATATTAGACATTAATAGATTCTTTAGTAATGTCAAATATTCATGGAATTATTCCATAATTTAAGTTGTTTAAATTCCGTAAATTATGAATTTGTCTTATATCAATTTGTCTTTTCAAGACCTAAAATTGAAATGAAATAAATTCAGTGGTTACAAAGAAGTTAAGTATCAAGGGCTAAATATAAGGAGAAAAATGGTCTTTGATATTAACTGGCCAGTATAGAAAATAACCAGGTTTGGATGAATTATCCTTCTGTATATTTTGTTTTTATATACTCATGTTAATTCCTGAAGTACTTAAATTGGAAATAAGAGGAGTGAAACTGGGTACTCATGAGTATTCCCTAAGGAGTTCCCGACACACCTAAATTGTTGAGCACAGTTTTTTTCTCTCTTTTTATGAAATGTCCCAGGCTAACATAAATCAAACTGTTGTGACTTATCAAAGACCTGGCTTTACGTCCAGTCCCATCACTCACATGCACACTCTTGGAAAAGTCAGCCTCGCTGAGCTTTAGTTTCCTAGTGAGAAATAAATAAGAGCTGGCTTCACTGTGCTTTTAAAATAAATATAATTATTTTAGATAATACTCATGAATGCACTTTATAGAGTATATGTAATTTTTTTTTTTGTGTGTGTGTGTGGTGCTGGGGATGAAACCCTGGGCCTTGAGCATGCTAAGTAAGCACTTTACCACTGAGATATACCCTCAACCTAACTTAATGACTAATGGTTGAATTTTAAAGCATTTGTCTATGTTATGTTAATATAAATATATGAGGTAGAATCAAAATGAACCAAAAAATTAGCCACTCTGCCTCCAGTAGAGAAGTTCTTGACAGGTGTTTATAGCTTGTTTTTGACAATATACATTGATACATTTGTGTGTTTATTATGATACAGGTTTTACAAATGTACTTATGTGTTGAAAAGTTTTAATTGTGGACTTTTATGTAGAAAACCATTTTTATGTGTTTATATAAGGCATATCTATATATATACATATTTGTTAGAAAAATGGCATAGATATATAGATTTTAAATGTTTGGCATGTTGTGAACTGTTTTGTACTTTAGGGTTATCTGATGTTAATAACACTAATAATACTAATTTAACAGTGACTATATGGTGCTAAGCCATTTTTTTTCCCCCAGTGAATGTTATTTTTCTCCCTTCTTTTTTTCTCTTTCCACACTTTTTATTGGCTCATTATAGTTGTACATAATGATGGGATTTGTTGTTACATATTTGTACATAGGGCTAAGCCTTTTTAAAAAATTTTTTATACCTTTATTTAATTTATTTATTTTTATGTGGTGCTAAGGATTGAACCCAGCTCCTCACACATGCTAGGCAAGTGCTCTACCGCTGAGCCACAACCCCAGCCCAGTGCTAAGCCTTTTATACATAGGATCTAATTTAATTTTAATCTTCAGAGCAGTATTCAGAGGATTTGTTGTTATTATTGTACTTTCATTTTACAGGTGAGGAAATGGAACTTTCCCTGTGATCACATAGGTAGCAAATGATACAACCCTGCACCCTTGCTTTTAAGTGTCCATAATGCTGTATAAACTATGTAATTTCCATAGAAACCTAGAAAATGAATTTCTAAAGAAGTTTTCAATTTACAGAAATGATAAGAGCTATGATGTATCATTTTGAGACTGATGTTGATTTTGGTTGAGTTAGGTTGAATATTTTAGAAATAGTAAGCAATTGGAATGGAATAGAAACGAAGACATTTATTTGGGATAATGCCTGTTTTCTTCATCATTGTGTACCCATTGCCACACACAGTACCTGGGATGGAGTGGGTCTGTTATCTATTGTTTGAAGTGTGGAAGGTGGGCATTTACCATGATAAGTTACTTTATAAATCTTACTTCATAGTCACTGTTTAATCAGTCCTTACACAACTGTTAGCACTTTAGAATGTCAGGTAAATGGGCTGGGGTTGTGGCTCAGCAGTAGAGCGCTTGCCTAGCATGTGTGCGGCCCGGGTTCGATCCTCAGCACCGCATACAAATAAACGAATTGTGTACAACTAAAGCAAATAAATAAATATTAAAAAAAAGAATGTCAGGTAAGTGGTCCTTTCTTTTAAAAATTATTATAAACGCAGTGTATCTGAGTTACGAAAGTCATCTAGCAATACAGATATGTATAAAGTAGAAAATTTAAGTTGTCCTGTTACCATCCTACTTTTAAGCTTTTCCTGAGCATTTGCATGTGTGATTCACACACACACACACATTTTAAAATTAAATGTAATTATATCCTAATACTATCTTGAAGTTTACTTTTTTCAGGTGACTGTTTAAAAAAACTTGCTTGTTTTTGAAAACAGGGCTCCTGTGGGAAGTGGGAATGGGGTGATTGAAGAAAAGTGGGAGAGATTTGTACACTAAGGACATAAACCAAATGCCTTAGACTGATTGTTACCTATGGGGCAAAGAGCATTTCAAGTTCTTTTTGTCTCATACCTTAGACATGGTCATTGTTGTTGTTGAAACTTTACAAAATGTTAGCCAGTTCAAAGTGACAACATTGTTCCATCCTATACCAGTAATTTAGGAGGCATCATTTAAGAATTAAATTCTTCTAGTTTATTCTGTTAGCTACTTAAGAACAGTTAAGTTTTCAGGTGACTTTTTTTTTTTTTTTTTTTTAAAGCTGGTGGTCTCTGTTGTTAACAAGCATTCATTCGGGGCTGGGAATGTAGCTCAGTGGTAGAGCACTTGCCTGGCATGTGTGAGGCATTAGATTCAATCCTCAGTATCACATAAAAATAAATAAGATAAAGGTATTTAAAAAAGCATTTATTCATAATTTGCAAAGTAGAGTTTTAAAACCAAGATAATACACGATTACTTGATATTTAAAAAAATATCTTTGTTTACTAATTTATTTTTATGTGGTGCCCAGGATTGAACCCAGTGCCTCACACATGCAAGGCAAGTGCTCTATCACTGAGCTACAGCCCCAGTCCCCCATATTTTAAATAATAGAAACTCAGACCTGTGCAACTTAATCAGCATGAAGAAACCCTGCCTAGGAATTAGTCCTGATGCTCACAACTTCATGAATAGTATTGGCTGACTTCACCTTCACTGCAGATTCTCCTCAGCTACTACCAAATGCTAAATTAATAACCCAGTATTTTTTAAGGAAGTTTAAGAAAAAAAGATAAATTATTTGAGTGCTGTTAGTTTTTAGTATGGCTTTGAGAGTTTTTAACTTGTTGCTAAGGTTATTAATCATAATTCACCTTTGTAATATTTAAATTGAACTTTATTAAATATATTGTTTTTTATTATAGTAGTTTTTTAAAAGCCTTTCTAATCCTAGAATATACTCTTGCATTTAAAGTGCTTTGTGCTTCTGAACATTTAGTGAAGAGCTAATGAAGCCTTGCTTTAAAATTCTAAGAATTGGGCTAGGTGTGGTGGCACACACCTGTAAACTTCATGTTTGAGACTAGCTTGGCAACTTAGCAAGACCTGGCTGAGGATATGCAATAGTATAGTGCAAGGGCCTTAGCATATCCAGTACCAGGGGTTTGGGACGAGGAGGGGAGATTCTAAGAACTGGATCTGATAGGGTATAGCAGTAGTAAGTTATTGTACAGTCCATGTTTTAACAAAGCAAGTTAAGAATATTTCTCATTTGTAGCATTCATAAATATGCTTTTCATTTTGAGTGGCTCAGACCATGCCCTGGAGAGTGTTTCATGCTTTCTCATAATAGTCTTATGAGTGTACAAAGGACTCAGGTAATGTCATGGATGGTGAAACTGAGGCAGAGAAAAGAACTTGAGTAAAGTTAACGGTAGAGTCTAATTTCACTATAACTTTAATTCTAGTATTTTTTTTTTTTCTTTTGCTATTACAGGGGATTGGACCCCAGGGCTGTTCTTCTACCACTGAGCTATATTCCCAACCATTTTTGTTTTGGTGGGTTCTGGGGATTGAACTCAGGGGCACACAACCATTGAGCCACATCCCCAGCCCTATTTTGTATTTTATTTAGAGACAGCGTCTCACTGAGTTGCTTAGCACCTCACTTTTGCTGAGGCTGGCTTTGAACTTGCAATCCTTCTGCCTCAGCCTCCCGAGCTGCTGGGATTATAGGAGTGCGCCACCGAACCCAGCCCCAAGCTTTTTTTTTTTTTTTTTTTTTTTTTGTGGTGCTGGGGATTGAACCCATGGTCTTGTGCATGTGAGGCAAGCACTCTACCAACTTAGCTATATCCCCAGCCCCCCAGCCATTAAAAAAAAAAAAAAAAAAATTATTTATTTGCTTTAGTTGTACACAATGTGTTTATTTTTACGTGGTGCTGAGGATCGAACCCAGGCCGTGCGCGTGCTAGGCAAGTGCTCTACTGCTGAGCCACAATCCCAGCACCCCCCCCAGCCATTTTTAAAAAAAATATTTTTATTAGTTATTGGTGGACCTTTATTTATTTATTTGTTTATATGTCATGCTGAGAATCAAACCCAGTGCCTCACACAGGCTAGGCAAGTGCTCTACCACTGAGTCACAACTCCAGCCCTTCAACCATTTTTATTTTTCATTTTGGGACAGAATCTCACTAAATTGCCCTGGCTGGCCTTGTGATCCTCCTGAATAGCTGGGATCACCGGTGTGCACTGCTGTGCCCAGTTAGTCTCGGTCATCTTGACCTGTAGTCTCCAATCTTTCTAAATTATGGACACTAGTAAATGTGTAATGGTCTGAACTAGTATTTTATGTATGTTATCAAACATACAGGAAATTGGAATTTTAAAAAGCATCAGATTTAAAAATACAAGTTGTGATAATTTCCTGTGACTCCTTTCCTCAGGCTGCACACACCCACTTTGAGACTGGTGCTCTAGATAGGCCATTCCTCCTGCAGAAGAGCCAGCCATGGGGACAGCTGGAGGACAGTTGGTAAAAGGTGTGGGGCTTTTAAATTGGAGTGATCTTTTGTGGCTTTTTAATTTTAAAGAAACAGCCTTTTATTTCTATAAAAGACTGAAAGATTGAGAGTAAAGGCCTTGAGAGAGGTGAGCTTAAAAGACAGAAATAAAAGCCTTATTTGTTTTCTTCAGAGTTGAAAGGGAAAGGCTGCCTACCCTGTGAGCTCCCACTCCCACAGAGATGGCAGTGCCTTTTCTGTTGTTGTTAGGCAGTTTATAGAATGCAGGATAGCTTGGTAAGCGTCTTCTCTGTGCCTGATATGACGTAACATTGTAGAGTATGCAGCATGCATGTTAAGTACAAGTGGTTGTATTTGGCTTGTTGCTGCAGCATTTTTTGAGGATGTCTTAAAAAGCAATTATCACTTGATAGGGTTGGATATGTGTAATTATTGAAATCATTTCGTGGAGACCAAACTTTGTAACTTGAATTATTGTATTTAGTATTTGTTTATTTTGTCCCCACCCCCACTACCTCAGAACAGAATTCCTTTTCTGAAATGAACAGATGCTGTTAACTTATCAGGACTTGATACTAAAAAGCCTGCAAAAACCTTTGTGCTGTTTATTTTTTAATTTAATCTATATGCAAAGCATATTGTAATTATTGCTGTTGGAGGTTTGAAGTTGATGGTTCCTCCCCACCCCTTTTGTGATCAGAGGAGATAGATTAGGAATTCCAAATTGACAACTTGGTATAAAGAAATAATGACCACTGAAATAAAACAGGAGTTCAAATAAAAAGCAAACCAGATACAAATGTAGAATGAAAATATCTTTTAGTAAAATGTTAGCATGCTGTACTTGGAACAGATGCCACATTAATTCAAAAGAGAGCCCAGAAAATGTGGCAACTTTACGATGTCAATGGAGGGAGCTGCAATAGTTCCTGTTTTCATTGTGTAGAGTTCCCAGTACTTCCAGGTTCAGACCTGTCCGATATATTTATTTCCTGTGTGTATTACATGTTAATATACAAATATCAAGTCCATGCCTAATATTTTTATTTGGATAATTAAATATATTGTCTTACTAGTAGACTTTAGGGTAAGAACCCCATTAACTTGTAATGCAGCAGTGATTATTTTTGTTTGAAATATGCATGTGAAGATGTTTAGAATCTGAGGGAAAAAATGGACTTTTCCCCACACTCTTCAAGGCACATTGATGATAAAAAGCTAGTCTAAGAATTGAGTCTTTTAAAGAGGCCTAGTGCTTTTTAAATGTAGGATTTGGACAAGTTACAAAATTATGAGAATTTTGCATTTATTTTTTTCTCATTTAAATTTGTAGTTATCATTGGACATTTGTTATGGTTTTTAAGTAGCTTAGACTCATTCATTCCTTTTGTGGTTTTGTTTTTATGGTGCTTGGGAAGAAGACAGGGTGATAGAAGGATAGTATACACAGTTGGATATTTCCAGAGTGACATTCATTTTATAGAAGATTGTACTGGGACATCTCTGGATTGCCTATTTCTTACAGTGCATGGTTAGTGTGGGTCTGAGTGTGGAGAGAGGTGGGCTGAGGGCTTTTAACCAGATTTACATAGTGCTACTTCCTGAGCAGTGCAATGATCTAATCACTAGGGATGTATTCTGTGTGCCTGTAAAGAAGTCTGGTCTGCATACTTAGTAAAGCACTCCTAGTTTTCTTCTAATTAATCCAAATGTACAATTTAGTAATTTGGTGAAAGGTTAAGTTGTGTTTTTGTGTAATTCACACGAAGGAAGTTTTTTAGCATGGCAGCAGTATACAAGTGCTTGAGAGTATTAGTGCTGGAGGCCAGTCTTCATGGTTTCAAATCCTGGCTTTGCCATGTGTTTACTCTGTGACTGTGGCTTTTTGTCACTTCACCTTCTATGTCTCTTGGTGTCTTCATCTGTAAAATGTGAATAAATAATAGTACCTGTCTGCTGTGATTGTTCTGAGGAATAAATGGGTTAATGTGTAAACTAGTAGAAGTAAGTACTGAATAAATGGAATTGATCTTTAGTTCTCTGCTCTTTTCTTCCCTTCTCAGGGATTAAGACAAATGTTCCACATTGGGAAAAGAGCCTCAGCTTTGTGGTCTGACTCTCAAGTTGGAATTTCACTTGAAGTTTAATGTATGATGTTAGACTACTTAAGCTTCCTTCAATAAAGATGTATCATGTACATAACTGCATACCTGCTCTTGTGCTGGTCACTTGGACTTCTGTTCCTTTATCTATGGCACAGGGACACAGGGATGATAATACCAACCTCCCTATAGTTCATGCAAAGATAAAATGAGGAACTCTTAGCTGGGTGTGGTGGCTCATACCTGTAATCCCAGAGACCTGGGAGGCTGAGGCAGGAAGATGGCAAGTTCAGAGTCAGCCTCAACAATTTAGTGAGACCTTATCTCAATAAAAAAATGTAGTTCAATAGTAAAGCGTCTTTAGTTCAATCCTACTACCAAAAAAAAAAAAAAAAAAAAAAAACTCTTAAAGACAATAAATAGAATTGCTGTTTATTATTGTTATTGTTACAGTCCCACTAAAACTTTATGGGAAAAGAATAAATATGGAACAATTTAGCTGGAAAATAGAGTTTTTTTTTCCCCTCCCCCTGAAGTGCCATGATAAGAAAACGGCATGAATGACAAAAGTGTATCTAAGGAGTTCTTATTTGTGAATACCTCAGAGAAATAGAAAATATACAGGAATATGTTATTATTAACAGAGCCTTTTAAAAATATTTCAGGGTGCTTTATTAAAACTTAGTGATATAAGCTTTTCTTTATTTATTCCCTCCCCTCAGCAATTGATGACACCACTGACAAGATACTGATGTAGTTTTTTTTTTTTTTTTTTTTTGTACCGAGGATTGAACTCAGCGGCACTAGACCACTGGGCCACATCCCCAGCCCTTTTTTGTACTTTATTAGAGACAGGGTCTCACTAAGTTGCTAAGTGCCTCGCCATTGCTGAGGCTGGCTTTGAACTCACGATCCTCCTGCCTCAGCCTCCCAAAGTGCTGGGATTACAGGCGTGCGCCACCGCGCCCGGCTCCTGATGTAGTTTATCATAGATCATTTAGCACCATTTAGCATCAAGTCAGTAATAGACTATATGTTAGAACTCATAGTCCAAAATATTCATCAGCTGGTCAGTCCACTGGGTCTGACACATTGTGTGTGTTAACTTTAACTTGTGTTGGATGCAGTAACTATAAGGAATAGCTGTATTGCCTGAGGGATTGAAAGGGATACACATGCTTTCTAGTACTAATGGGCAGAGTTTGCTTTCTCTTTTTGGGCATTTTGTCTTTATAATATTTCCTTCATTTCCTTCATCTGGTGTCTGGTCTTTTTTTACAGTGATTGTTATTTTTTTTCCTATATTTAATTGTCATTTTATACACACACACACACACACACACACACACACACAGTCTTTTATTTTTATTTTTTGGTACTGGGCATTGAACCCAGAGGCACTTTGCCACTGAGCTACATGAGCTACATCCCCAGCCCTTTTTTATTTTTTAAAATATTTATTTATTTGTTTTAGTTGTATACAATGCCTTTATTCTTACCTGGTGCTGAGGATCGAACCCTGGCCGTGCACGTGCTAGGCGAGCGTTCTATCGCTGAGCCATGACCCCAGCACTGTTATTTTTATTTTTATTTTTTATTTTAAAAAATATTTTTATTTATATGCTTTAGTTGTACACAATGTGTTTTATTCAATGCATTTTATTTGTATGTGGTGCTGAGGATTGAACCTGGGCAGCCCACATGCTAGGCGAGCGCTCCACCACTGAGCCACAATCTCAGCCCTGTTATTTTTATTTTTAATATAGGTTTTGCTATATTGCTGAGGCTGGCTTCGAACTTGCGATTCTCCTGTCTCTTCCTCCCACATCACTGGGATTACAGGTATGCGCCACCATGCCCAGCTCATGTGGAACCTAGAAATTGGGCCCAAGAACAAGATGATTATGAGAAAAGCCACAGTGAATTCTCCTCAGAATTGAGGGTTATTATTTTTGGTTAGAGACTTGAGTTTTTAATATATTCATTAGAATGTTTGTATGCCTTCTTCCACCCCTTCAAAGTGAAACCAGTAATTGACAGAAGGGAAAATATTAAGTGTAAACAGAATTTTTTCATTCACTACTGATTTGGATTAGAAACTTTTTTGATGCGTGGTCTGTGTAGTTTTTTTTTTTTTTTTTTTTTTCCTGTAGGAGTTGATAAGTGTGCGGTATTTGTAATAGCTTATCAGAATATCCTGAATATGGTATATGTTACCACTTGCAAGCATTTGATTAGAGTAGCTTAATATCGCCCATTATCTTTTGTTCTCATTTACCCAGCTTTACATTTGGTAAAGGCCTAGTAGGTGAATAACTTGATTTACTGTATTTTATTCTGTGTTCCTAACATTGTTTCAGCTTTATGAATAGAAATTCCAACAAGTTTTTTTGATAACTGCTATACTTCAGCTCAACAAATATATATTTTTAAATATTTATTTATTTTGCTTTAGTTGTACACAATGCCTTTATTTTTACATGGTGCTGAGGATCGAACCCAGGCCGCACACGTGCTAGGTAAGCGCTCTACCGCTGAGCCACAACCCCAGTCCCAGCTCAACAAATATTTTAAAAATGAATTTTATAGTAGGCTGTATAGTTTTCTTTCAGTTAAAAAACTCATAACATTATAATAGGTAGAGTGACCAATAAGTAGTTTTGTAGTTCTAAAATTAGCATAGCATGAAATATTAAAGATTGTGTGTGTGCCTGCATGTGCGTGTAGTACTAGGGATTGATCTCATGCCTTATGCATACTAGGCAAGTGCTCTACCACCGAAATATGCCCCCAGCCCTGTACACTATTAAGTTTTCTTTAGCTACATGCAGGATCTTTTTTTTTTTTTTTTTGGTACGGGGGATTGAACTCAGGGGCACTCGACCACTGGGCCACATCCCCAGCCCATTTTTGTATTTTATTAGAGACAGGGTCTCACTGAGTTACTAAGTGCCTCGCCATTGCTGAGGCTGGCTTTGAACTCTCGATCCTCCTGCCTCAGCCTCCCAAAGTGCTGGCATTACAGGCGTGCGCCACCGTGCCCGGCTTACATGCAGGATCTTTAAAAGTTGCTTTACTTGGTTGAGTGAAATTTTGGAACTTTTAGAAGTATTTTATGTAAATAAGTATAGGTGTTTGAAATAAACTACAGCCAGGCATGGTGGCTCATGCCTGTACAGAAAATTGAGGCAGGAGTATTATAAGTTCCAGGCCAGCTTGGGAAATTTAGTGATGTAGCTCAGGGGTAGAGCATCCCTGGGTTTAGTCCTCAGTAATGCACTCAGACTCACACACACACACACACACACACACACACACATATACACCAAAACAAAACAAAGGAAAAGAATCTTACCAGTATTTTGGGGGTTGATTTAAAGAATTACACAATTTTCAAAACCAGTTTGTCCCTGCTTAGCTTGTAAAGGGGTAGTGCCACTTATGCAGCATGAGGTCTTGCTCTGACTATGCACATTCTGTCCCGTTGGCAGCACCTCTGCTACTTTATAGGAATATGCTGCTATTGGCTGCCTAATCTCCCTCCGCTGCCTTTCTGCTTCCCTCTTCTCTACGCACCCTTGGCTGGCTCTCCGGTCTGTACACTCTCCTTTCTACACCTTCCCCTGTCTACACTCTGTCCTGTCTACTGTTCATCATTCCCTTCAAAGCTACTACCATTTTCTTTCTTTTTCTCTTCAAAATAAAACAGCATTTGTTAGTTTTTAAGCCAAGAGAGCTCTTCCCAAGACTGCAGAGTTTCAGCAGTTTGTGTGTCCCCTTCTCTCAAGTTTGGGCACTTAGCCAGGATTTGGATAATATAGCTAAAAATCACTTGCAAATTAACTAAATATTTGTGAAATGTTTTATGTTGGACTAAGGGAGAGAATAGAAAAAGACCTTTTACCTCAGAAGTTGGTGTATTTTCTTATAGATGATGAGAGTGAGGCAAATGGTCAGACTTGTTACTTAACTAAGATAAGCTCTAATTTATTAGATTGCCCTCTGTAGTCTTATGGACCTAATTGGAGAAGAAAATGGAAATTTTAATGTTGGTGATTCTGAAAATATTTTTATTATTAATGGGGAGGAATAGAATTTTTTTTTTTTTTTGGTTTGTAAAATACAAAATATGGCTATGATACCTTATTATCATGTATTAATCTTTTATGTTTTGTTAGTTAATAGTTGCAAAATAGCATACCCTTTCTTTTACAGATTTGTCTTAATGCTTTTGAATTGTTACCTGAATTTCTTGGTGAGAAAAGTAAAACTTGGCAATTAATTGTGGCTACATGTTCAGTTATTGGAATGTAGGATTTAAATTCAGTGGCTTCTAAAATCTGTACCAGGCCTTTTGTTTATTATTAAGTTATACACAGAGAAAAACATTTGAGACAAGAACCTAAACTTCATAGGATTAAAATTTTTTTCTCTCTTTATTTTCTTTCTCTTTTTTGCAGTATCGGGGATTGAACTCTGGGCCTTGTACATATCACGAGGCAAGTTCTCTGCTACTGAGCTACATTCCCAGCCCTTTTTATATTATTTTCAGACAAGGTCTTACTAAGTTGCCCAGGCTGGCCTTGAACTTACTGCTTTAGCCTCTTGAGTAGCTGGGATTACAGGTGTGCACCACCATGACTGACTTAAAAACTTCATTATGGAAACTTAAAAACACACAAAAGTAGAGTGAGTAATATAACAAATCTATGTATTTATTACCTAACTTCAACACTTATCAGTATTTTGCCAGTCTTTATCTGTAGTGTATATAACATTACCAAGATAGTAATTTTGTTTTCAAAACATGTAGTGCAAATAGATGCATTGGTATACTCAAAAGAAAAATGTGTGAGAGAATGTTAACTCTTTTCATACCTTGCAATTCTTCCTAAGTGACTGGGAATCCCTTTTAGGCTAATATTGTTTTCATTTGTCTTTTAACTTACTGAAGATGTCTTAGCCACCACTGACTTAATGAAGAACCATATATGCAGGAAAGCTTTTTGTTTTTCTTACCTCTTCAGTTTTTAAAACTCCAATATTTTTACTTTTGAATTTGATGTTCTTACGAGTTACATTTTGTTTTGTGAATTACTATAAGTCAACTTTAAGTTGTAAATCACTGAATCTTGTTCTGCACTTGTGTATATTCTGTTTCTATTTAACCGGAATGTGTGAATTATGGAATATAGATTGTACCTTATAGTTATAGGGAATTTTGACTACTAACTTTAGACTTGGTAATAGTGATGAGGAACTTTAGTCATTTGCTCCCTTGTTTTGCTCTTCTTTGGAGCAGCAAGTTATGCATGTGCCTGCAGTTGGGGGCCTGTTCATTACTACAAGGTGATGGTAGCCTTATTTCTGAATTTCTTTGGTTTTTATTAGTTTAAATTAGACCCACAGGGGTAATTATTCCACCCCAATGCTTGAGGAAGCCTAGTCAGTGGAAGTTGTGCATGGAAAACCCTGTGTAGTGCATTGAAAATGTATCTTTAATGTTACCATGTTGTTCAGCATATTTAGTTTAGTGCAGGAGTGTACTTATTTAACAGGACCTTTAATAAGCTCCCTCTACACCAAAGATATATTTTTAAAAATTATACTTAAGAAGACTTTGTAGTATTCCCCAGTAGAGTTCATCTAGAGCAGTGAAACCTTTCTAAAATAAAACTTATTCCTTTAACCGGTATTCATTTAAGTGGGTTTCTCTGTACTTGGTTTCCATGGAAATAGCGAATCGCTAACGTTATTTATAAGGTGGAAGTAAAATAGGGTGCCTAATGGGACCCCATGCTGCTCTGATGAAGAGACTTAGGAAAAAAAAATCCACGCTCATGGGATTTTTTTTTTTTTTTATACAAGGTTAATGGAAGCCCTGATTTTAGTCTTCTATAACAGAATATATTTTTGGTTTTAAAGGCTAGCATTAATATCAAGCAAACAACTTTTTGAGGTTTGTATTGCTTTCACTTTCAAGTTTTAGGACCACTTACTTATCAGGGTGATTGAGGCTTTATGCTTCAGACTTATGTTTCTTTGTGGTTTAAAAGTTAAAAATTCCGTCATATTGTAACTGTTTCAATTTCTCATTGACATTTCAAAGTACAGATGAAAAGATAAATGTTCATTAATGGTAGCAGTGATGATAAAGAACCAACATGTTGGACTGCATAAACTTCTTCAAAAAATGTAAATCGCATGGAACCATTTTTAGTTTCTAGGCCTTAAGTCAGGGTTCTTTATTTGTGTTGCTAAACCTGTGTAGCTGGAGAGAAAAGATTCTAATTTTCTTTGGGTATGGAAACAGGGAAAATCTTAATTTCTCTTTCCTTTTTAAAAAGGTGGATTGTTGCCAAAGCCTTTTAACTAAAATAAATGTTCATTCTTTCAGTCTTTGAAATGTGGATTTGGGATAAACCTTGGCTCTCCTTCACTTTTTTTGGTAAGGCCTACTCTTAGTCTTCTAGGCCTACAGTAAAGCCTTGCATTTCTAAAGCCCTTCAAGTGAAAGGGTGTCATTCCCTTTGTGTTTGGGTGTGTGTATCTGTCTGTCTCACTAATTTTTCCATAGCCTGAAAGGCACCTGCTCATTTTCCAGCCTGGTAAGTACAGCAGTGCTATCCTGAGAGGGGAGACAGGATGGAACACAATAAGGTGCTATAATTTTTGTTTATTTAGTTTTGGTTGTCCTTGGCAGCTTGTATTCGTTATCCTGCGTTATCCGTTTGTCTGGAAGTACTCTGTGATTTTTCTTGGCTATCAGTGCAGCAGGAATTTTTTTCTGTGTTTAAAAGCAAAGATTGTAGTGTACTTAAAGCTCCATCAGGGGAGGAGTTTTTGTTTTGTGTGTTTCTTTGGATAAGCTTCTGAATGTAGTTGGGTTTATTGTACTTTAGTTTTTAAAAATTTGGCTGTTTTAATGTTCCCTGCATTTATTTTTGTATGAGGTATTTAATCTCCAGCAATTCACTGATTTCTTCTCTGCATGTTGATGCTATTTAATAAAATTAACTTTTTTTTTACGCTTAGCTTTTTCTTGTATATTTTCTTAATCTGATGTTTACCAGTGACCTTCCTAAATGACTTATTTGAATTATCTTTGTGCTCTGGAGACATAGGAATTTGGGATTATTATCCCATTTCTGAGACAACAATTCCCAGTAGTTGCAGTTAGTGCAATAGAAAGGGTTTTCACAGATGCAGTACTGGGCATTCATCCTCCTCATTGGTGCTTATGGTTTATGCTCAGAACTCCCATTAGTGTTAATAGGAGGCACTTGCTTAAATCCCTATACACCAAGATAAGCCCAAACTCTTTTATAATGCCTTGTAGATACTGGGTTGTTTTTTTGTTGTTGATGGCAAGAATTTTGGTGTTGAGGTTAACTGACTATTAAAATAGAGTTCAAGTTGTCTTGGGATATGGAATGATTTATTAAGTCTGATATGTAATTAAGAAGTTTTCATTATGATTAAACTCAAAACATTTATAGTTTTGTGAGCTGTAGAAGTTTGTGAATGGGGATTTTTGTATTTTATAGCATGATGAAGCAAGATTTCTTCTTTCCGTTTACTTATGCTGCTATTCCTCAACCACAGAAGAAATGATTTTGACAGTTTTTGTGTGTGTTTGTAAGAGGACTTGGTAACAATTTTTTTTAAACTTAATAAGTCTTCCCACCATTACTTTGTCAGCTTGTGTGGCTTGTATTTTTCAAGCATACAGAAGCTAATATGTACTGTTTTAGATTCTACAGTCACTGGTCAAGTATTAGATAATCACTGTTTACTATACCTGTCTGGAAATTGTGGATTTTTATTACTTTCATTTATTTATGTAGAGTCTAATGGATTCCTAGATTGAGAGCAGTAAACTTGGCTGAGCTTTGTCTCTCATTATCTTTGTAGATTTTAGCTAGTCATCTAGACTTCTTGGAATTTTGTTCCTCTGTGAAATAAAGGTGTGGATTTTTTTTTTTTTAATCTCTTTTTTTAAGCTGTAGTTGGACAATACCTTTATTTTATTTGTTTATATGTGGTGCTGAGGATCGAACCCAGGGCCTCATCCATCCTAGGCGAACGCTCTACCCCTGAGCCACAACCCCAGCCCCAAAGGTGTGGATCTTGTACTCTGAAGTATCCCTTCTAGATTTAGGCTGTATGAGGGCCCCCTCTTTTTTTTCTAATATTTATTTATTTATTTGCTTTAGTTGTACACATGCCTTTATCCTTACGTGGTGCTGAGGATCAAACTTGGGCCTTGCACATGCTAGGTGAATGCTCTACAGCTGAGCCACAACCCCAGCCCCAAGGGCCCCCTCTTGAAGGTACTAAAGGAAGTTGTGTATTGTAAGACACTGGTTTCTAATCCTGGCTCCCCATCAGAATCTTCTAGGGGAGTTAAACAACAGCAACAACAACAAAAACAACACCCCCCCCCCCAAATATCTGAGCTCCAAATTAGATATACTGAATTCAGAATTTTTAAGGGTAGGACCTGTGAATCTGTATTTTTTTTAAAAAAAAATATTTATTTACTTTAGTTGTACACAATGCAATCCATTTATGTTTACGTAGTGCTGAGGATCGAACCCGGGCCGCTCACGTGCGAGGTGAGCGCTCTGCCGCTGAGCCACAACCCCAGCTCCCGAATCTGTATTTTTGAAGTTTACTTGTTATTCTGATTTAGGATTGAGAAATACTTGTATGAGGCATTATCTCTACTCAAGTGTGTATGTGGTCTAGTTAGGGAGATAAGTCATATAGGTTAAAATGTGAGGCAGTGTGTAAATTCTGAAATGAATGAGAAAAATCATACATCTGCTGGAAGTTTTAAGAATGGGAGAAATGGAGAATAAGTATGGTTAGTGAATATCTCTATCAATTAGTGGATCTTAATCAGGACTATAATGTCCAGGTCAGATTTGGATAGTTAGAAGTTAAAAGGATATTCTTGTTAGGAGAAAGAATGTAAAATTTTGGAGGAGAGAGACTTTTTTTCCCTCCAGTACTGGGGATTGAACCCAGGACATGTTAGGCAAGTGCTCTTATCACTTTGCTACATACCCAAAGCTTTTTATTATTTTTATTATGAGACAGCGTCTTACTGAGTTGCCTAGGCAGGCCTCAAACTGCAATCCGAAGAGAACAATTTTGATTACAATGTTAGTCTTTATTTTATTTTAGTATTATTCTATTTTGGCAACTGCTGTAGATTTTCTAAACATTTTGAGAGAGTGAGGCATTAAGTTGTGTGGAGGAAGAGAGTATTCTGGCTAGAAAGAAAGGCAAATCGAAGAGTCCTGAGCAGGGAACTTGACCTGAAGTGTTTGAAACAGCTTGAAAAGAAGCCATTGCTGGGGCTGAGGTTGTGGCTCAGCGGTAGAGCTCACGCCTAGCACGTGCGAGGCCGGGTTCCATCCTCAGCACCACGTAAAAATAAACGCGTTGTGTACAACTAAAGCAAATAAATAAATATTAAAAAAAAAAAAAAAGCCATTGCTGCTGGAACACATTGAACATACGGGAGATGGGAATGTTGAGAGTAGCAGAAGCCAAATCACTTAGTTCCTGTGGGCCATTATAAAGGGCTTCATCTTTCTCTGTGAGTATGATGGGAAGCCACTGGAGGATTTAGAGCTGAGGGGTACAAGATCTGTCTTGGCTTTTGAAAAGATTGCTCTAGATGCTGTGAAATAGACTGTAGTTGGGCTGTTAAGGTAGAAGCAGGGAGGCCAGTTGTGAGGCCATGGTCTTAATCTAGGAGAAAGATCAAGGTGAGTTGAACCAAAGAGGTGGTAGTGGAGTTGAGACAAGTGGTCAAAGTAGGTATGTTTTGAAGGTAGAGGCAATGTGGTTAGCTGTTGGACTGGATATGGGATGTGGAAACAAGAGGAATCTATGGTGACCTTAAGATTCTTTCCCTGAGGGGCTGGGGTTGTGGCTCAGCAGTAGAGCACTCGCCTAGCACGTGCGAGGCCGGTTTCCATCCTCAGCACCACGTAAAAATAAACGCGTTGTGTACAACTAAAGCAAATAAATAAATATTAAAAAAAAAAAGAGAGTAGCAGAAGCCAAATCACTTAGTTCCTGTGGGCCATTATAAAGGGCTTCATCTTTCTCTGTGAGTATGATGGGAAGCCACTGGAGGATTTTAGAGCTGAGGGGTACAAGATCTGTCTTGGCTTTTGAAAAGATTGCTCTAGATGCTGTGAAATAGACTGTAGTTGGGCTGTTAAGGTAGAAGCAGGGAGGCCAGTTGTGAGGCCATGGTCTTAATCTAGGAGAAAGATCAAGGTGAGTTGAACCAAAAGAGGTGGTAGTGGAGTTGAGACAAGTGGTCAAAGTAGGTATGTTTTGAAGGTAGAGGCAATGTGGTTAGCTGTTGGACTGGATATGGGATGTGGAAACAAGAGGAATCTATGGTGACCTTAAGATTCTTTCCCTGAGGGGCTGGGGTTGTGGCTCAGCAGTAGAGCACTCGCCTAGCACGTGCGGGCCCTGTTCGATCCTCAGCACTACATACAAATAAACGCATTGTGTACAACTAAATCAAATAAATAAATATTTAAAAATAAAACAAGATTCTTTCCCTGAAAGATTGGAGTTACCATTTATTGAGAATGAGAATGAGTCTGAGGAGGCAGCTGGGGGATAGATAAGTAGTTTAGTTTTGGATTTTTGGAGCTTGAGGATACATCTTTAGCAAATGTTGAGTGAGCCACTGAGTATGTGAGATTGGAATTCAGGGGCATGTTCTGGACTGTTGATAAGAATATGGGACTTGCCACTGTAGCATTGAGACTGGGTGAAGTCACTTAAGGGGAAGAGATCCAAGAACTGAGCCCTGGGGCAATGAGGAGGAACCAGCAAAAGAAAAGTGAGGATAAGCAGAGAGATTAGGAAGAAAATTAGGATAGTGTCCTGGGAGTCAGGAGAAGAAAGGGTTTTAAAAAGGGAAGAATGATCAAATTGGTCAAATAATACTAACTGAACTTGAAGTGAGGACTGAGACATTAGTAGATTTAGCAACAGGGCAGTCATTGGTGATCTTGACAAGGGTGGGAAGCAAAGTTTAGTGGTAGGGTTCAGTTAATGGAGGGAAGCAAAGATTTAGTGGAATGGGTTCAGTAGAGAGCAGGAAGAGAGGATTAAAGTATGGTCAACTCTTTCAGGGAGCTTTGCTGTAAATGGGAGCATAGGGAACAATACTAGGTGAGGATATGGGTTAAGGGAGTATTTTTTTCCCTTTAAGAAATAAATATTTATTTTTAGGATGAAATAATGATTCAGTAATGACAAGGAGAAAATTGGTGCTTCATGGGAGTAAAGGGAGAAGTTCTAGAGGGATGTTTATGGGAGGGCAAGAGGGATGGGGACAGAGGGATGGTTGTGAGGTTGAGCCTAAAGGATTCAGCCTCATTAAATGTGGGATTCTGCTTTTTCTTCTAACCACTTACCTGCATTTAAATTTATTTCAAACTTATTATACTTTCAGTTGGAAGTTGGGAAGGGCAGGTAAAAAGAAGTTAAGCCTATTGAATATAAAACTTAGTTATTGGACTACTGTCAGCTTGGCATAGTGGAGAAAGAAAAGAGATTGAATCTTCTGGGTAAGGTGACATTTTAAAGTGCCTTTGAATGACAATTATCTGTGCTATTCTAGTCCCTTATCAAAATTTATGATTGAGCACAGGCTATAAACTTAATCATTTAAAATTTGTAGTGGGATGAATTAAATTTTAGCCTAATTTAAAACATCTAGTGTTAAACTTTTTCTCTGTAAAATTTGTTTATTGCAAAGGTTTTAAATACTTTATATAAGATACTTGGGAAGTGGTTATTAATAATCTTCCATTTATTTAAAATATTAACAATTTATAACCATGTCAGAAATCTGAACCATTTGTTTCTTTGCCAGCTCTGATTAAAGCAGCTACCTGTGTAGTTCTGGAGAGGTACACAGTCTTCACTTTGCAAAAAAATCATGTGAAGTTATGTTAGCAAAATAATATTTATAAATAAAAATGTTTTGTACTTTTCAAGAACATCTCTTTATTTGAAAAATTTAAGCAAATATAAAAGTTTTTTATTTTTTCTTTGCATTATTAGGGATTGAACCCAGGGCTTCATGCATGCAAGGCAAGCGCTCTACCACTGAGCCGCATCTCCAGCCCCAAATATAAAAATTTCGAACTACTTCAGTTCTAAGTGTGAAATGTATTGTGAGAAGCAGATTAGTACATTTCCAGTCTGCTTAACATGAGGAAATCAAACTTGCATTTTAGACACTTTTTGCATATGAGTAGTGTAAAAAGTAGAGATGTACATATAAATCCTATGTTTTATTGCTCAGTCTTATTAAATTATGGAAATTAAATCCTTGCCTTTTTTTTTTATCAGTTTCTAAATGATAGTCAATTAATAATCAGTCTTTAGAAGAAACATTTTGGGAGTTATAATGTATAGTGTTTAAGAATCACTAGTCTGAAAATAATTCTTCTTGCAAATCTGATTGAAGCTGTGGACTATCTTCCCTAGGCTCATACATACAGAATTTAGCATCTAGTACCATGGAGTTGACAGACCCTTCTAAAGCTCACTCTTGGGATTCTTTAAGCATAAAAAGGATTTCAGGTTTAAAACCTACCCTAGATAGCTTACTTATATGATTTAAAAAAATATGCAAACTTCACCAAAAGTTTTCCAGTGTTTCTTGTCATTTGTTTCTTGGAAGAGTTAACTTCTACAGTTGCTTAAGAGAAAATAATTGCTAAAATAGTTGCTAAAGGAAAATAATAAGCTCAGTCAAAAGAATCTCAGGAGCCATAAGCTCTTCTCTGGCTTTGCCACCTTCTAGCTGAGTGACATTTGAGGAAGTTGCTTAACCTTCTCAGGCTTTGCTTTCTTATGTGGTTTCTGCAGTCCTTATAAGCAGTTTTCATGATATGGCTTTAGGATATCATGGTAAAATTCTTTAGTTTAGGATTGGCTTGTGCTACCGAATTTTGGAGAAAATGCCCTGCAGATTAGGTATTCATAAGTTATGCTGCCTTTTACTGAATGACTTTTCAAAAGAGTGTATGTGATCATGTTTTCTCAAATGCTCAATAGATAGAAACTGAAATGCCATCTTTTCCTGATCACTCTGCATTTTCACATATTTTATATATTCTGAGTATACAAGCCTTTGTTGATTTTTTTTTTTTTTTTTTTTTTGTATTGCAATTATCATGTCCAATTCTGTGGCTTTGTGGCTTGCTTTTTCACTCTCTTAACTTTTTTTTTTTTTTTTTTTTAATGAACAGAAGTTCTTAATTTTAGTTTAGTTCAATTTATCAGTCATTTCCTTTTTAGTATATTTAAAGTTGGTAATATTTTACTTTCTTAGTTGACAGTTTGTATTGAAAGTTTTAGAAAGTTATTCATTTACAAACAGTGCTATGGGAGATTGATACATAAGAAGTTATCCCTATCCTGAAAGAACTAATGAGAAAATCCTAATAGGGAGGATAAGCCTGCAGCCCACAGTTTAAGTGTCCAATCAATTCATTGATTTTAATATTTATTAAGCATATATAATGTGTCTGATACTATTTCAGGTGTCTTTTGAGTGATACAGAATTCTGTAGGTAACCATAATGTTAAGAATCCACTTTTAATATCTGTACTATTCTACAGATTTTGCATGATTTTTATTTTGGTTGGGAGTCATTCTAATCTTGGTGATTAAAATTGTTATTTAGTCAGACCTGAGAACTTTAAAGGACTGCTGCTAAAGAAAAGTCAGGATAGAACAGTTGAGTTTCTCATGGAAATGAATGCTAACTGTATGAATTGGGGCCCCTTTAAATAATTTTGCTGTATGTTTGATATGACTGTGCATGATTAAACAAAAATTTATTATCTGGGTGATGTGAGGATCTTTTGAAATACCCCTGAGGAAATGAGATACTACTGGAGTAATATAAGTCAACAAATATACTATGTTTAAGGCAGAAGGAAGACAGAGCATGGCTTGTGGAATTTATGTAATTTAATGCTAAAATGTTAATGGAAAGTTTTGATTTTTGTTTCCTGATATTGGATCAGGATCTTAAAACCTTGCTTTTCTTTCTGGCTTTGTTAGTGAGTAGATAATGTGGCATGGAAAAATTGCTTTTGTGTATGTGGTTTATAATCTAAAGCAGTGAGATACATTTCAGAATGTGAATGTGAAGTTTAAAATTCTCTATTATTTACATGCAAATTTATTATTTTATACATTGTACAATGCCATGAATTTTAAAACAAATCCATTTCAAGATTAATTGGAAAATGACCTTTTTAAGTAGACCAAACTAAGGACTGATGATATTAGTTTAATTTGTTAACATAAAGGAACAAACAACAAAGGTCATTTGTTGGGAATGAGGGTATAGTTGTAGGTTCTTTAGTGCTGGTGTGTTTTATTTCTGTGTCTCTCTTAGGAGAGGAAAACTATCTACTACACTTAACCCTTTTGAATACCACATCGAGCCTGAACTGCCTGTGTCTACTTATAAGAAGATTTGTGACAATTTGAAAAAATTCAGTTGAACCACACGCACACTCTAGAAATGTTGAAGATAAAATTAAAAATATATCATAAATGCATAAAATATATGTAGAAAATAATCCATTTTATCATCCTTTAGAAAATAAACACAAATCTATTATAAAAAGTTAAAATTTACCAAACTTAGACATATATGATACAATTCAGTTGAGAGAAATGTTAACATAAAGATGCAGTATTAAATTGTAACTGCAAAAAAGTAACTGTAGTTATACTGCATTCTTGTAATAATTTCGTAGGGCCTTCCTGTTATCTTGCAGTGTGTAAGCTCAAGTATTGGGAGTATCTGCTGAAAATGCTGTGTGACACCAATCATCTCTGTGCGAGCCACTCATCTCCAGTAAATTGCATATTTTGTGGTTATTACTTATTTTCACTGTTTTTCATTGCCTATATAAAATGTGTTAACTGTTTATGTTATTGGTAAGGCTTCTGGTCAACAGCAGGCTATCACTGATAGTTAAGTTTTTGAGGAGTAGAACGTTGTACTGGACTGTGTGTGTGCATGTAGTGGGCAGGTTGTGCCTCTGACCTCCCACATTGTTCCAGGATCAACTGTGCTTACTTTTCCTTGTCTTAAAAAGTTATGGTAAAATGGAGATTTAACTGCTTGTGAGTTCTTTCTTTGTTGTAAAACAACTTATTTATTCCTTTTTTCATTTGGGTTTTAACACTTGGAGACTTGTATGTGTGTTTCAGTTTTTCTTAAAACCAGATAGAAATCTTTCAGTCTTCAGCTTTTGATAATGTGTCATAAATCTGTGTTCATAGTCTAATTCCATTTTTTCCTTCTGTTACAGGGGGCTAAAGAGCTGAAGGAGAGCCACTTTCCCCAAAATTGGTAAGTACTTTTATTAGGCAGGTATCAAGTACCTGATGCTAGCTGGATAGTAATTCAGATATCCTTCCTTCCTCTCCTTTCCTTTCCTTTCCTTTTTTCCTTTTTCCTTTTCCTTTTCCTTTTTTCCTTTTCCTTTCCATTTTCTTTCTTTACTTCTTTGTTGGTGCAGAAAATATTTCCCCCAGAAATGAAGCTTTACCGTTTGTATTGAGTGAAAGTGAATTTTTGTTTAATTTCACATAGCCACATCTCAAATGCATTTGTGTTTCTAATGATACTATTATTTGATAATCTGTTCAAATGTAAAGTTCCCCTTGACCAAAAAATGTTCTTAATGTAGTAGTTAGGGCTGAGAATTCAAAAGTCAGGAAATCTAAAAGTTAAGTTTCCCATAGTTTTTTATGTTACTTAACATGCTGTTAAATTTGATGGCTTTAGTATATGTATGAAATGGCTAGGTTAATGTAACTGTGGGAACCTTGACTTTGAAATTTAGAACCCAATGTTTATATTCTTAAACAGTATTAGATTGGCTTCATGTCTGATATTATGTTTTTAGTGTGTTTGTATACTTCTTAAAGAGGAAGAACTAAAAAAAGAGAATTATAACAGTGTGGGACATATAGGCAAACACACTTTTTCCTAAGATGTACTTTAATACTTTTTTTAATGGCATAATTCATCATACTTAATCATTTCTTTGACTGTCTAATTCAGGATCACAGATTGCTCAGGGCAGTCTAGTGACTAAATATCAAACAAATACTAACTTTATTTGGAGAGTGTGTATTATGAAAAAAATGAAATTCAAACACGATAGTTGGAATAGTGTAAGTCCTTTAATGCAGGACTACTTTTTTTTTTTTAATCCTCTCAATAGTAATTTAAAAAATATATTTTTAGTTGTATATGGACACAATACCTTTATTTTATTTATCTTTATGTGGTGCTGAGGATCAAACCCAGTGCCTCACACATGCTAGGCAAGCGCTCTACCACTGAGCTACAACCCCAGCCCTCAATAGTAATTTGACTTAGTGGGTAGAGTAGATATTGTAGATATTTGGTTAAGCCTTTCTTTGATAATTTATGGCCCTTGAGGTGTCTCTCTTACTTTTTAGGGATTGGGTTTTAACATGAAAGGAAGACACTTAAACCAGCTAACCTTGCATTTTACTCTCTTATGATTCTACTCGCATTTCTCTCATGGAACCTTTTAAAATAAACAATCAAAATTATATGGACCTTTACTTTGTGACATGATAGAATCTTAGAATCTAGAATCTTAAAGAGGGGACTTTAAGGGTCTTCTCTTCCATACTTTCACCCTGTATGGCAATTTCTTTGCCTATATCCCTGACAGGTTGTTAATTGATCTAGTTTCATATTGAATACTTCATTTAATAAAATGTAGGTCATATTTTCTATGATGTATTCTGAGGAATTCTAGTTCCACAGAAACTAAATAAATATTATTGAGTTGGGGCTGGGGTGGGAAAAGGGTTCTGTGGTCAAATAATTTGGGAAATGCTGCCTTAAACAAAGTTAAACAGGTTTCTTTACTGCAGGACTTCTCAGAACCTTTAATATGCTAATGTGCATTGTGAATCTCCAAGAGGGGGATATGATATGCAGCATTCTTGAATACTTCTAATGACAGGGAGCCCACTACCTCATAAGGTAACCCATTCCTTTTTTGTACAGCTCTAATCCTTAGTCTTCCTTATATTGATCTGAAATCTTTCTCCCGTAACTTCTACTTCTGTTAAGTATTTATTGGTTATGCTGAGATCACCACACCCTCCTTGCGTTATCCTTTGTGTAGTACATATTTATAACATGCTGGCCAAGCTTGTCTGGACAGTTATTATTATTATTTTTAATATATCATTAACTAACATTCAGGTAAATGTGGCAGCCAGTTCTAAAATCAGCCTTATTTTCACTATCCTCTTGTATATTACTTTCAGCTTTCTTTCATTTTAAATTTTTGTAAATTAAAAAATTCAGTGTTACTCTTATTGGGTGTGGTTGGGATAATTTTAGTAGACATGCTTGATTTCTGTAAAGAAAGATAAGAACTGGAAGACTATGTTTGTGCAGATAGCCTGGGGTCCAGAAGGTACGTTTAGCTGAGCATTTATGGTGGGGAGAGGTGTGGACACTGTGACAGACCTATGTTTTGTGTAGGGCAACTTTTGCCCTAGAGTGGAGTGATATGAGCTGTGTGGGTGTTCCTTTTTTAAAAATGAGGACCACTCCTTCCCCTAAGACCCAAAGAAGGAAAGATAGACAACAGCGAAGAAACATTGTTAAATAATTGGGAAACTACTATTTAATAATTTGGAAACATCTAACTAGCTCTGGTGGTTTTTGTCAACAGCTATTTTGGAGCATAACCAACTTGCCAGATTCAAAGGGTAGGTAGCCTATAAAATCAGGGTTGCCAAGCTCCTGTGCAGCATTTTCTTTAGACATCTGGAATGTCATTTAAGAAATACTACCGTGAAAATAACTCAACATGGGTTGAAAATTTGCTAAATGATAAGATAGAATTACATTAATTTTTGTGAGTCTTTGATTCATGTTAATAAAGATTAAAATTTTCAATAAATACTTTTATGTTTTATTTTTTTCAACCGGGGATTAAAATACCCAGGGGCACTTACCACTGAGCCACATTCCCAGCCCTTTTTATATTTTACTTAGAGACAGGGTTTCCACTAAGTTGCTCAGGGCATCACTAAGTTGCTGAGGCTGGCTTTGAACCTGAGATCTTCCAGTCTCAGCCTCTTGAGCCGCTGGGATTACAGGCGTGCGCCACCACACTGGGCTTCAGTAAAAACTTTTAAAAGACTATTTTTAGCATCCATGTTAGGTTTTAGCATCATTAGTTAATGGTCAAAGATATTATTTTATTTTGCTGCATGTTAAATGTATAGTATTTTTGGCATAATCGAAACCTGATATCTGGATATTAGGCATGGGGCAAGATGTAAGGCTGCATAGATCTGTCAAGGCTTCCTGCTTTTTACTTTTTTGAAAAGTTGTCTTTAAACATTGTGTCTAAGCATATAGATAAGAGCAGAGGAGTTTTACACAAAATAAATGCATGGTACAGGGAACACATAGCTGTCTGTTTTTAGGGACAGCCTGGGGGTACACTGTCATGGATATATATTCTTTTTTATTTTATTTTAATTTGTTCTTTTTAATTATACATGACAGTAGAATGTGTTTTGACATATTACATATACATGGAGTATAAATTCCCTTTTTTGTGATTGTACATAATGTGGAGTTTCACTGGTGGTGTATTCATGTGTGAACATAGGAAAGTTATGTCCAGTTCATTCTACTGATGGACTTTTTAAAGTAACCATTGGTTGACCAGTCAAATTTTGATTGGAAAAAGACATGTCAATTTAGTAAGTTAAAATAATTCTTAGGAGTACACTCAGTTTTATAGTTTTCTTACAGTTATTAGAATTATAATAAGAGACCTAGAGGACATGTAGATCTCTAAGCAAAACTATTCAGAAAAATAGAAGCCTCTTTCTCACAGAATTCAGTTAGAAAAGCCTGCAGTCCTATAGAAATAACACTGTAGTAAGAAGGGTCTTTTTTTTTTTTTTTTTTTTTTTGGTACCAGCAATCCCCAGCCCTATTTTGTATTTTTTTATTTAGAGACAGGGTCTCCACTGAGTTGCTTAGCACCTCGATATTGCTGAGGCTGCCTTTAATTTGCGATCCTCCTGCCTCAGCCTCCTGAGCTGCTGGGATTATAGGCATGCAGCACCATACCCAGCAAGAAGTTTTATTAGAAAGTTTGAGTGTGAAGAAAGAGTTAAATATGTTAAGACTATCGTAACACTTTATAGTTTACAGAGGACTTTTCATAAAATTTTGCTTATTTAAGCCTCACAATAATCCTCTTATGCATAGGTAGTATTTTCTTGATTCACAAGTAAATGAACAAACCCCCGAGGATAAGAGTTGTCACACAATGAGTTTGGAATTAGTTTTTTGGGGGATAATAAATGTTCTTTCTAGATAACACAGCTGCCCTTTTTAGTGAGATTTGATTATTGCTTTTGTTTGTTTTGGGGGATTTTTATTTATTTGCCATAATCTAGTTTTATGCTCTGTTTTTTGTTATTTGAAAGCAAGAAGCTATTAAGTATCCCAGTGGTTTGAGGTATACAGTTTGTTTTGTTTTAGTACTAGGTATTTAACCCTGGGGTGCTTAACAGCTGAGATATATCCTCAGTCCTTTTTATTTTTATTTTTTTGAGACAAGGTCTCACTAAATTGCTGAGGCTGGCCTCAAATTTGTAATCCTCCTGCCTCAGCCTCCTGAGGTACTAGGATTACAGTTGTATGCCACTGTGCCCAGCTGGGGTATATTGTTTTGAAGATTGCAAATGTTGGTATGTTGTGCTGGGCCCTTGCTAATGGTAGTATGTGGAGCTCTTGGTTGGTGAAAGGCATTGTACCTGAATATAATATATTTATTACTGTTTGGTCAATCTGTTTATGGTCACCTTGCTTGGAGCAATTGATTTGTTGTTTGTAACTTATAAATCACTTGTTATAAATTTTAGATTTTTTTTTTTTCTTGAGTCAGGGTCTTGCTAAGTTGCTCAGGCTGGCCTTAAGTACTTCTGCCTTAGCCTCCTGAATAGCAGGGATTACAGTCAGGTAACACCCTGCTTGGCATTGCCTTCTTTTAATGCTTTAAGTTGCCCCCAAACAATATTTAGATGATGGCTGCATAAGTTGTTTAAGATCCCAAAATATTTTTAAGAGGAATTCAACGGGTGCTTGCCTTGTCTTTGTAAACTGTAAATATATGTATATGATTTGTTCTTTTAGGCAGAGACCAATCTCTTAAAATTACTATCCAGAAACGGACCTTTCTGGAGGATTTCAAGTGAATCTTTTAATTCTTTATAAGTTTTTCTATAACTAGTTACTACCTTTTTTAACCCTTCAGTTTTATTTTAAAATAAAATGGGTAATTGGCATTTAGAATTCTTGCCAAATAAAACTTCATGCCTTTGTATGTCTCTCACAAGTAGACAACAATCTGATGGAGGAAGTAAAAGCTGTCAGCTCCTCATTAACTTGAGTTGCAGCCTTATTATCGTGCAAGGCACTCTTTGACATTTAGAGAGTCTCCAGGTTAAGACTGGGTTTTGTTTTTTTCTTTTTCTGAGCATGTTGTTTGATTAGTGTAACATTTTCTGGTGCTTTACTAATCCTTACCTAATTTTTTCTTATTTAAAAATAAGTGCATTTTTATGGGAAAATTTGAAAATATTGATACCCCAAAAGAAGAAAGTAAACAACTGTCAGTGCTATTACCCAAAGATACCATTAGCAAATTATGAAGTGTTATCTGACGCACATTCTAGACAGCTAAGTATTATTATTTTTACAGCTCTTCTTCAGTTTGATAGACAAAATTTACATTTTTGTGACTCTGTTGAAGATGAATGTTTTTCATGTGTGATGGTCATTCTTATTTCTTCTTCTATGAATTCATTTTCCATGAATTTTTATTACTAATTTATGAGATCCCTTACTATAAAAACAATATTAACCCTTTGGCATGTGTAAGTTCTCCATGTTTTTTAACCTGTTTCTGTAGTTTACATGAGTTCAGTTGTATGTTGCCACCAGAAGAATAAAATATGCCTTTCTATTTTTTAAAATACTCCTTCAACTTCATGGTGATTCTCAATTTTATTATAAGAAATCAATTATAAGGAATTAGTTTTGGATACATTTTCTAGTAGAAACTTTGAAAAATTAAAAGTGCATACAGTTTTCAAGAACTGTAATACATACATTAAGAATTTGAACAGGGAGATTAGTATTTAAAATTGAAGTGTATAATTTTTTTTAATATTTATTTTTTAGTTGTAGTTGGACACAGTACCTTTATTTTATTAATTTTTTTTATGTGGTGCTGAGGATTGAACCCAGGGCCTTGCACATGCTAGACAAGTGCTCTACTGCTGAGTCACAACCCAGCCCCCTAAAGTGCACAGTTTTAACATTATTAGCATTGTATATAAAGTAAGTTTGCGTGACAACAGAAACCTTGGTCTAAGTAACTTAATCATTTGATATTTATTTATTTACTTATTATAGTTCCAAAGATAATAAATAACTAAAATACCTATCAAAATATTTGTTCATCAGAACGTCTCCTTTTTCTTTTTCAAATTATCCCTCCTAAAAACACTTCCTTTATGAACTTTTTTTGTTTAAAGTATCAGTCATTGTACAGTAAATATTTTCTAGCCTCCACAAACCTAACTTTGAAGGAATTTTGCACTTTGAGATATATTTTTTTTTTTAGATTAGAGTATATTGATATCATGTAACATGGCATATAAACTGAGAGGAGAGAGTGCCACTGATGCTTTAAGCCTAGTAAAATTAAGCAAATATGAAAAGTAATATTCCTAATGTAATTAATGACTGCGTTATAACTGCGTTGTCAGTTGAATGTGGACTTTATCCATAGGTAAATAATTTTTAGAAACATGAAGACCATGAATCTCATCTCATTGTATTGGTGTAAGGTAGTGGCTCTTCTAGCTTCCTGTTTGTTCCCTTCCACAGTGCTAAAAAGCTACTTGAGCATCAAATTTTATAGGTGCAAAGAAGAAAAGAGATTTGAAGTCAGGGTTAAAAAAATGTATTCGGGGGGGAAAAAGACTTTTACTTTGGCAGAGAACCCAAAATCATGTCTAAGGCCACATTTTTTTTTTTAATATTTTTTTTAGTTGTAGGTGGACACAATATCTTTATTTATTTATTTACCACTGAGCCACAACTCCAGCCCCCTAAGGCCACATTTAAGAGGAAAAAAGAAAAAAAAAAGGAGAAATTTAGCCATATAGTTAATTTAAAGAGTGGTCATGATGAGTTGAGGATTAAGAAGGTCAGTCTGGGTGTCACATTTGGGTTTACAAGTTTAGATTTTTTACATTATCTCCACATGTAGTTATACATATAGTCAAAGAGATGTACTGGCAAGTGTGAAAAGAGGATGATGTTCATTGTGAAGCCAGAAACATGTTCCATTAGTAGGCCACCTCAAATGTTACATACAGTAATAAATCCTTTAATACACCCATCATAATTTTATGGATAGCACAGATTGTATAGATAAATACAGTGCAAAGTAGCTATACTAA
The DNA here is from genome assembly GCA_025594165.1 of Tamias sibiricus. Taxonomy (NCBI): domain Eukaryota; kingdom Metazoa; phylum Chordata; class Mammalia; order Rodentia; family Sciuridae; genus Tamias; species Tamias sibiricus. Next base: position 26,037,028 of record CM046657.1, read on the forward strand.
GTCATATTATTGTATTTAACTTGTTAAGTTTAAATGTTTAAATTACACCAGACCTCCCCATTTTTAATTTCTTTATTTTTAAAATAAGAGTAGTAAGAGCCTGACCAAATGAAAATACCCTTGTTTTCTTTAACCTGTGAGGTACTCAGCTCTCTAGTGTACCTATGTGATATTTAAAATTGTGTGATCATGTTATCTGTCTCTTACTAAGGACAGCATGTTCTGGATGATGATTGTTTCTAGGGAAGAAGTGGTTTTACTCAGTTCTGTACTTGGTGTGTAGTATGTAACACAGTGCTTAGTTTGTAGTGGGTGCTTATGTTTCCATGACCATGACTTTTTGTTGGTATTTTTCTTTTCTTAGCTCTTTAAAGTATTCTATAGAGGAATGCTCAAAAGAATAAAACCCAAAAAAGTTTGATACTGGATTGTTTTGGAAAAGAATCTGGGCTATCCCCACTCTGTTAAAAGATCAAATTTTTTTGGCTATTATTTAACATGAATATATTCTTTATTCCCAATTAATGATCCAAAACATGTTATGATTTCTACAGCTGCATCAAGAAGAAGAGTTTGTTATTTTAAACAGAGGCTGAAGAACTATAGAATTAGCAGACATAAGAGAAAGTGGAGAAGGTAGAGGATGGAGTTGCAGACTCTACAGGAGGCTCTTAAAGTGGAAATTCAGGTTCACCAGGTACGTTGTGTTGTTAGCTTCTTCCACATTGTGTATTAAGATATGACTAAGATTAGTAAACTGGCCTATCTCTGTTGTTTTGGTAGTTGTAAAATCATCTTTAAGATAATTATTCCAGAGTGATGTCATTTGCCTCTTATACTCAACAAATCCGTCAATACTTTTAAGAATTTTAACAAAATATTCCTGACTTCCCTTCCAGAGAAAAGGATGAAAATATATATTTTTAATATCCCAGAGGTAGTTAAAAAAACATTTTTTTTTCTGTTCTGTTTTTGGTTTTGGTTCTTTGAAGGACTTTGTTTATGTGCTATAACTTGCACGTTTTAAGTTATGAGACATGTTGAGCTTAAGTATCATATATATATACTAGTTTTTACTCATAGAACTCAGCTTTATGCCACTATTCTGTGGTAACTATGATTGCTTTCACAGGTGTTTAAATTTCAACTTTCATAATTATTACATTTACCTTAGTTACCCAGATTGAACAAATCTTTAATGTGTGTAATTATAAAACTGCATCTATAAGATACAATTATGTTTATATAATGTTGTTCCTATAATCTGTTAACCTTAGTAAAATAATTAATTTTTATGTTGATATATGAATATATAAAAACAAGTATAATTATAATCAAGACAAAAAGGTATTCATAGATAACTAAATAATTAACACTTATTGTGTAAACAGAATATCACTGTTTAGTGTCTATTTTCTAGACATTAGCTGGGCATATAATAGGCTAAAGACACACATACAAACATGCATATATGTATAATTCTTGGCACTCAAAAGTGGTAAATGATGGTGAATTGACTACTTCTAAATGCGTAACAGTTGGGGATATAATATTCTTTTTTAAAATTTTTTTTGTGGGGGCTGGGGTTGTGGCTCAGTGGTAGAGCGCTTGCCTAGCAGGTGCACGGCCCGGGTTCTATCCTCAGCATCCACGTAAAAAGAAACGCATTGTGTACAACTAAAGTAAAATAAATAAATATATATTTTAAAAAATTTTTATGGGGCTGGGGTTGTGGCTCAGCGGCAGAGCGCTCGCCTCGCACGTGCGCGGCCCGGGTTCGATCCTCAGCACCACGTAAACATAAATCATTGCATTGTGTACAACTAAAGTAAATAAATAAATATTTTAAAAAAAATTTTTTTATGTAGTTATAAATGGACAGAATGCCTTTATTTAATTTGTTTATTTCTATGTGGTGCTAAGGATCAAAACCACTGCCTCACACATGCCAGGCAAGCATTCTGCCACTGAGCTACAGTCCCATCCATTTATTTATTTGCTTTAGTTGTACACAATGCGTTTATTTTTACGTGGTGCTGAGGATCGAACCCGGGCCGTGCGTGTGCTAGGCGAGCGCTCCACCGCTGAGCCACAATCCCAGCCCCCCTAAATGCTTTCTTAATAGTCATATTAACTGTCAGTTTCCCTGTATATTTAGCTATTGGTTTTGAACATAAACTTGATAGATTTTTATATTTATTCTTAATATATAACATTTTGTGTACTAACAAATGTTTCTATGTCAATATTTTAACATACAAAACATATAAGACATTTCACTCTAGTTACATTTGTAATACTTTGCTATTTTTGAAAAAAAATGGTTAATATTAAATCCAAATGACATGCCTGCTTCATAAAACTGATGTTATTCTGATTGGATATGAGTAACCTATACGATCGATGATCATGACATGATCAGGGATGCTAGAAATGATGGAGTAAAGGCATTGGTTGAAGAAACCAGGCAAATGGTACCCTTTGTTGCATTTCCAGTTAGGGAATGAGATTAGGCTGAAATCAAGCTTACTCTATAGAGATCATATTATGAAACTGCCTGCTCTTGCTGTAGTGGAAGTAAATTTTTGATCTTTGTTTTCTTTGTGAGGGGGGAGATAGAGCTATGTATGTACATGCTTAATGTTCAATAAATATTTATAATGGCTGTCTTTTGGGAGGGGAGGCCCCTTTCTTTCCTCCCTTTCTTTGATTGTTTTTAGGTGGATTTGATGGAGGCTTATTGAAACTTCCAGAGTATTTATTCCATATGGAATGGCTATGATGCAGAGGTTAGCAGACTTTTCTGTGAAGGGCCAGATGGGTAGGATATTTTAGATTTTTCAGGTCATTTATAGTCTCTGTCACAATTTCTATGCCCTGTTGTTGTATAGACAAGTCAGTCACAAATGGGTGTGGCTGTGTTTCATAAAACTTTATTTACAAAAACAGGTGGTGGGCCAGTTTGGCTAGTTAGCTGTCATTTGCTTATCTTCAGCATAAAGTATATCCTCATGAAAAATTGTTGTGTTCTTTTTTTTAAAATATTTATTTATTTGTTTTAGTTGTACACAATGCCTTTGTTTTTGTGTGGTGCTGAGGATCAAACCCCGGTCACGCACGTGCTAGGCGAGCGCTCTACCGCTGAGCCACAACCTCAGCCCCTGTTGTGTTCTTATAATAGAGAGCAACTTTGATTATACAACATCAGCCTCAAGTTGCTAGGAGTTTGGGTGGTTTAGTAAGTGGCTCAGCTTGTCCTCACTTAATCCTGATTGTTTAAAATGCTGTTTTACTGTTTGTACATAGAAAAGTTGGTTTGTTTATATTCTCCAGAGATGAAGAGTTAGTAGAATTATCAGTCAGTTTTTATATTTCAGTGTCATGGAAGAAAAGCCTTTTCAATTTCAACTTCAAAAAGATAATTTTAGTATAAATAGCCAGTTCTCTGGTAACCAAATCAGAGGCTTTTTTCATTGAAGAGTATGGCTAGATTTGTAAAAATACATAATACCTTGTCTTTTCTCTTTCTTTCTTTTTTTTTTTTTGGACTAGGGATTGAACCCAGGGTTAACCACTGAGCCACATCCCCAGGCCCCACCCCCACTATTTTTTTTTTTTTTTTTTTTTTTACATATTTTCATTTAGAGATGGGGTCTCACTAAGTTGCTGAGGCTGGCTTTGAACTTGTGATCCTCTTGCATCAGCCTCCTGAGCTGCTGGGATTATAGGCATGGGCCACTGTGCCCAGCAAACCTTGTGTTTCAATTCTGTTAACTGTTAGAATGTATATTATTATTACTGTGTAGGTTAAGTCTAGGATATAGAAGAACTACTATTGTCAAATATGAAATAGAACATAGTGACATTTATTTTGTGTATTTGGAGGTCACATGATTGGCAACTCATCTATCTAGAATGTGTCTTAACCCCAGAAAGAAAGTCTTTTGGCGAGTTAGAATAAATGTCAAGAAGTCATTTGCCAAAGATTATACATTTAACTCAAGGGGGATTTCTTAGGTTATTTCAGTCTATTCACTTATCTTAAAATTAGCCTAGTGAGTATATCACATGCTGATCAGAACGACCAAATTTAAGTTGGGGTTCAGGGCTATTAAGAGGGACAACAATAGTAGCAAGATTGCTAGCTGACTGCTTTACATTAAAGAATAGACGAAAAAGATAAAAGGCAGACATACCTCTTTTATTTTGGTACCTGGGATTCACCCAGGGACTCTTAGCCACTGATTCTCATCCCCAGCCCTTTTTATTTTTAATTTTGAGACAGGGTCTTTCTAAGTTGCTTAGGGCCTGGCTAAGCTGCTGAGGTTGGCTTTTAACTTGCAGTCCTCCTGCCTCAGCCTCCTGAGCCACTTCGATTCAGGCACACACCAACATGCCCTGTTTAACAACTCTTTAAAAACAGCAAGACCTCTTTTACTGTAAGGACCTTATTGTACTGTTTGTAGTATAGAATATTAATTGATACTTTGTGCCTTCAAGTAACAATAGGAGTTTTGACAATTTAGAAGTGGATTGTTAAGATTTTACCATTGTATGAAAAACTCAATTGGAGAATAGCTTATTCCTAGATACTTTCAGGAGTCAGCCTTCTGATATTCCTTTATCCTTCAAATTTGTCTGTTCATGGTTATTGTTACCTTTGGACAGCATATAAGTTGGGTAGGTCAAATGACATTTATTTGTGAGGCTTCCATTTTCCTAATAAAGGTCTCATTCTTTTTCCCAGAGGAATACAGGTAGGTAGAGTTTTGCATTATTCCTCCACTTTCTTGTTCTTAGATATTGAGTATCATTGGTCCACTGAATATATCATTCTCTGAGTCCCCTCCTACCTTGATAGCAGATAGTGGCAAACTCATCGCAGACACCAGGCTCCCTCTGTTGTGAGAACCAACCCAACACATCTGCCAAATTTATACTCTGTTGTACCCAAACAGGCTGGTTTTGTATGGGTCTTTTCAGGTCTCGCTGGGAACTTTAGACAGTGACAGCATGTTAGAGGGATGCTTAGCTTTGTGAGCAACTGCCTTGTTTAAATTGCATTTTAAAAGCCACTGCCCTCCATCCCTGTTACCACATTGAAAAATCAGGTATTTTTAAATTTCAAATGTAAAGTGACAGTTTGGTTATTTTGTTTTTCCTATTAAGAAGAGTGCTTTGTTAGCCTTTCACATGGATCACGGAATATTTTTTGTCTATTCTGATTGTAATTGTGTTTTATTTTGTGTGTGTGTGGACTTAAAACCCTCAATTTTGGGGGCCCAAAATAATTAGCCCTACAGCATTAATATGTAAGACTAATTGTTCTTTTTCTCTCATTTTATTATCAGAAACTGGTTGCTCAAATGAAGCAGGATCCACAGGTAAAATATTTTGCTACTTTCATTCACTCAATTTTTAAATTAAGAAATAATTTAAAATAAAATGACCATAAAATATTCAAATGTAGATGGTACTTAAGTTTTAAAGAACTATTTCATCTCTAACAGCAAATATCTTTAGCACATTGGTCTTTCATGTTTTACGGGTTTAGAAGAATCCAGTCATTGTACTCTAATATAGCTATCACTTCATCTTTGTTATTGTTAATTTGCTTTTATTTTCATTGCTCCGAGTATTTTGGGAGAAATATTGAGAGTTAATATTAATACTGTTCACATATTTTTTTATTTTGCAGTACTAGAAATTGAACCCAGGGGAGCTTTACCACTGAGCTACATCCCCCGCTCCTTTAAAATTTTTGAGAAAGGGTTCTCACTAAGTTGCTGAGGCTGGCTTTGAACTTGTGATCCTCCCGCCTTAGCCTCTTGAGTTACTGGAATTACAGATGTAATCTCAGTGTGCCACCATACCTGGCAATATTCTTCATATAACTTAAATTTCATTTTCATAAGCTCACTTAATTAAAATCAGAGTTTTGTAAGAGTTTCTTTAGTATCAAAATTATTGAAAGTGGACCTAAATCATTCAGTGTAAGAATTTTAGAATAAAATTATAAAAGTATTTAAAATTTTTCATTTTTGAAAGAGCCCTTCAAGAAGGTTTCAGAAATATCTTATGTAATGTAATAACCAGAACAGGTAAAATTTCTTTAAATTTGCACAGTTTTTATTCTTTCTACTTCTGAAGAGAAATCTTCCCCAAAAGTTATCTTGTCCTCTGAAGATTTATTTTTGTTATTCAGGCAGTGTTTCTTTCTTTTTTTTTTTTTTGTGGTACCGGGGATTGAACTCAGGGGCACTTGACCACTGGGTCACATCCCCAGCCCTTTTTTGTATTTTATTTAGAGACAGGGTCTCACTGAGTTGCTAAGTGCTTCCCCATTGCTGAGGCTGGCTTTGAACTCGCGATCCTCCTGCCTCAGCCTCCCAAAGTGCTGGGATTACAGGCGTGCGCCACCGCGCCCGGCTCCAGGCAGTGTTTCTTTTGCAACCATTAGACAGTGGATCATACATGCTTCTTTGTAAACTAAAATAAATTCTTGATGGTGCTGAGGCAGACTGATTTTTGGAATTGGAAAATAATAATAAGTTTTAAAGAACAAATTTAGGACTTAATTGTGTGAGTATTGTTTTTTTTTTTATTTAATTTTTTGTAGTTGTAAATGGACACAATGCCTTTATTTTGTTTATGTATTTTTATGTGGTGCTGAGGATTGAACCCAGTGCCTCACACATGCTAGGCAAGTGCTCTACCACTGAGCCACAACCCCAGCCTCCCCCACCCCCATTGGTATTTTAATGCTGGGATTGGTAACTTAAATTTAGTCCTGTTTGACAGTTGAACTTCCATGAGAAAGTTCTTTTTTATTTTTATTTTTATGGTATATTTACAGTTTAAATTGGATTTAGGGAACCAAGAGGCCATAGACCCTGGATTAATAGGTCCTTTCATAGTTAATGTGGTAAGCCATGTTTTAGCACCTAAGTACCATTAGAAGCTAGCCTTTTTAATGTAGTTTGTGATCATGTAAAAGTAGTCTTAACCAGAAGAATCTGAGGGGCAGTAATTTGTGGGACAGCATTATAGGTGAACTCATTAGAAAAGCCTTTCATCACATATACTTTAAAAAGTTCCAATGGGGCTGGGTGCAGTTGTGCATTCTTGTAATTCCAGCTATGTGGGAGGCTGAGGCAGGAAATTTCAATTTCAAGGCTAGTGTGGGCAACTTAGTGAGACTTTATCTCAAAGTAAAAAATTAAAGGGTTAAGGGTATAACTCAGTGATAGAGTGCTTGCAAAGCCTGTGTGAGCCCCTGTGTTCATTTCTCAGTACTGTAAAAATAAATAAATAAATAAAAAATCCAAATGAAGTAAACTTTAAACTCACTAGAGGGGAAGGATGTGTGCTCCAACTCTTAACAGCAGACCAGGCTGGATAAATTAAGTGTGTAAGACAAGTACGTGTGAAATGATGGAGTAAAAGTCTCATTGGGCGAGGATGTGGGGGTGGGGTTTCAGTCTGCTAGTAGGTTCTCCTGCTACATTAAACATTTGAAAACTTAAATTTTCACCCCCCCTCACTTGAGTAAAAGGCAAGCATGCTCAGTGTTTCTCATCTAAAATAGTTTTCCTTTTTTTGATTCCTAGAATTTTAGAACTGAGAAAATGCCCTGGTAGTCAGTGTGTTAATTTGAATGATGTAGTGTGTTAAGGCAGTTTGAGTACTGACAGCTTTTCAGATCTAGGCTAAAATAACAAATGTACTTTACTAAATAAGGGAGAGGACAAGTAGAGAAAAACCTCTTATCTTTGTTGATAATGCTGCTGAGCATACAGTGTATGCATACATATGACCTCCATTTTCCTAGTTTTGTCTGATTAGTGGAGCTTCGGGTTTTCTGTCAACTGATACATTCTAAAAAGAATAACAGCATTTTAGTAGAAAGGTACTTTTATAATGCAAGAGGCTAAAATATAAAACAACTTGTAATTTAAAACAGTTGAAAGAATCTGCCCCTATTCTGGTGCTGGGAGCCCACATTTAGGATTTCTGCATTAGGGGGTGATATTGTGATTATAATTTAATGCATGACAAATTTGATTGGCTAAATGCTTAAGGTTGCTTCATCATTTGTAATACAGTATGCATAGTCTCCTTGCTACTATTCTGTTAACAAATGAATATCTTTCTCACAGATATTTTTTTCTTTCCAATCAGAATGCTGACTTAAAGAAACAGCTTCATGAACTCCAAGCCAAAATCACAGCTTTGAGTGAGAAACAGGTAGGGAAGCTGGGGGGGTGGGGTGGGGTGGTATTTTTAACATTGTGTTCTAAAGATATGTCTGCTCCAGGCTTCTAAGAGAGCTGCTATTTTTCCTCATGTGTGAAAATAAGTGTGGGCAGCCAGACTCGATTTTAATTTTGTTTGAGCTCTGTTTATCTATTTTTATTTTTGGTTGAAATCAGTCTCTAGAGTATCCCATGGGTATATGTTACTGGCAAACATCTAAAAGCAACGTGGCAGGCTGTCGTTAGCTGTGTTAATTAAACTCTATAGTTTACCCATAGGGGAAGGGTACAGAAAGTTAGTGGAAGTGTGTGTGGTAGAGTCCTGTAGCTGCTGTATGTGTCTTACCTGTTGTAAAGGCTCAAACTGACATTTAATTTACTGAGGGAGAACAGCTGTTAAGTGGATCTCTAAATGTAGGTCTCCCATTCTAAGTATTGCCATATTTCCATGTTAATCTTATCAGATATTTACATACTATTAAGTGAAAAAATAGGCAGGAACCTGTTAGATTTATTCTATATAGTGTCTTGGCTTTTTCCCAAAGATATCTGGAAAGTATTGTTTGGAATTTTTTGTGTGATGACCTCCACTTCACCAATTCCAGCAGTTCCTGCCACCAGGTGGAGTGTGACAGTTGATAGAACTATAAGTAAATGTCTATGGTGATCTGTTAAAGCATTTGTTCTCTTGTTTTTTCCCCACCACTTTCTCTGGTTAAAAAGAGCATTTTATATCCTGTGGTAGGTAAATATGTAGGATAAAGCAATTTGTAGTTGATAGTTCATACTAGTGACATCTTACTGAAGATTTTTGATGAAATAATTCTTAGTAACTGATTTTTATGTTGTTTTTAAAGGTTTCATTTAGTGAAATATAGGCAATAAATAATTTACTCCTGGAGATTTCTGGTTGTGTCTGAATTGTGTTTTCATTTAACTGAGGGGGAAATAAACTTTGAGGACTGTGTGGAAAAGATGAGTTAACATGAGTTAAATCTTTTTCCAAGTGGAGTGAACAACTGCTTTTTACTCCTCCTCCTATTCTTCTGTGTCCCCCATCTTGTGTTCTGTACAGACTGTAGGTGTTTTAGATTAGGGAATTGCCAAAGTAAAAGTGGGAGGAAATGGGATTGGGGAAAACAATTTTTTAAGGAAAAATACAGAGTTTGATAATATATATTTGGCTCTGAATGTGATTCTATTCTCTTAAGTCAAAATGATGCTTGTTAGTGAAAGTGTTCTAGCTTTAGAATACGTGTAGCGCTGAGTCTCCTTGTAGTTTCAGGGTTAGTTTGACAAGATGCCAATGAGTGAGTCACTTTTGCTGAAAAATTCACGTGTTCCCGCAGAGAAAAAAGGTGAGAACTGATGAGTGGAATAGGGAGTTGGGGATGCTATTGCAGTTAGGCCAATCCAAGGTTATATTTAGGGAAAATGGAGTGATTAAAGAAAACATTGCATTTGTTTGAAATTTTTGTTTGTGAGAATGAATGTAAAGGTTTGGTTTATTATGTAATTTCTATTTTTTAAAAAAATTTCCTGCTAGGTACCTCACTTAGTAAAAAATTGCAACCATCTCTGTTCAGTAAGATAGTTCATCAGGTGGCAAATTCTGCTTGTTGGCTGAATTAAGTTTGGATTCTAGGAACTGGACTTTAAAATTGTCCAACATCAGGAAAACCTGAGGTATACAAGATAAAGAAAACTGGAGTCAGAAACAAAATGCAGTCTTGCAGTTTTTAACAGTATTTGCTTAACTGTTAAAAAAGTCTTCTTGATGGAACAGGAAAATATCACTTTTAGGTAGGATAGTATTTGAAGGAAGCACAGCCATAAAGTTTAAAAGCTGATCCTTCCTCGGGCTTATTTCCAACATGAAACATTGCTATTGCTAATTAAGCTGTAGTTTAAAATAGTTTCATTTTAGGACAGATTCCTAATGCTTTATGCCCAGCTTTTTGTTTTTCCTTCTCAAAAGATCCACTTAGCCTCTGGCAAACATACTGATTTTTCTAAAATCTGAATTACCTTACTCAAATGACTAATATTTAATTTAACATTAATTTTTGGTTGTGAGAAAAATTAAAGCTCTACAGTATGAAGAATAATGTCATATTCCAGAATGAATAACTCTTAACTCTTTGCCATATTTGCTTCCATTTTCCTTTCATTTGTATTTTCTGTATCCATTTGAAAACATAATTATACAAGTAATAGATGCATATATTCTCTTTTTGCTTTATTAAAAAAATGAAACATTGCAGGTAATCATTAATTCTTATAGTAGACACTTATTAATTTTATTCTTTATTGTGACCTTGATCTTTGATACTTTCTTCCTTAAGTCTAATTATGTAATGATGTACTTCATTTGGGAAAAGATGGTCTTTAGTGAGCATTCTTCATGGCTGAAACTCAGTGTATTTCACTGAACTATTGGTTATAAGCTTCTAGTTCTTTCAAACTGTAAGTTGAGGTTTCTAAATAGAAACTCTCAGATTTTGAAGTCAGTTTCTTAACTTACAGGGCTTTAATTGGTGGTTGACAGTTATAACTCAGAAAATACCCAGACTTGATTGGCTAGGTGAATTATGTATCCATTAAAATTATGGTTTTAAAAAACACTACTTCAATGGCAATGAAATGTGCTCCTGATAAAATAAGTAAAAGGGCACATAGAACCTTATATGCATTATAATCCCATTTTTTGTGTTTGTACATATATATGTGGGCATGAGAGTATGTATCGAAACAGTGTCAGTATAAAATGTTGAAAGGTGATGATTTTGTTTTTTTGGAGGGGGGGGTACCTGGGGATTGAACTTGTGCACTCGACCACTGAGCCACATCCCCAGCCCAATTTTGTATTCTTTTTAGAGACAAGGTCTCTCTGAGTTGCTAAGTGCCTCGCTTTTGCTGAGGCTGGCTTTGAACTCTCAATCCACATGCCCCTCATGAGCCGCTGAGATTACAGGCATGCACCACCGTGCCTGGCAAAAGGTAATGATTTTACAGGTGGTTTATTTTTTTCTGTATACTCCTTTGTATATTTTCTAAATTCTCCACAGTAAATATGTTTCCATTTTAGAATCAGAAATAAACATATTATTTTATAGAAATTTTAATACTAACCTCTTCTCTGTGCCAGAGATAGTTAGCATTTAAAAATCTCATGACATTCTCCTAATGATATGTGAACCACTCTACTCGAAGAGTTTCAACTACTTTAAACAGTAGTAATGCTGAATTGTGGAAGCAACTATTAATTTCCTTAACAAGGTCTGTTCTTATTCAGCACTTCCCTATCCCTCCCCCACTTTTTTTTTTTTTTGTTACCGGGGATTGGACTCGGGTGGGGGGGGGCACCCAACCACTGAGCCACATCCCCAACCCTATTTTGTATTCTTTTTAGAGATATACAACTCACTGAGTTGCTTAGCGCCTTGCCATCGCTGAGACTGGCTTTGAATTCGGAATCCTCCTGTCTTAGCCTCCCTAGCCGCTGAGATTACAGGTGTGGGCCACCGCGCCTGACCCCTTATTTTTGACAGGTATTTTGTCCTTTTCAGAAGAGATTGATTCTGATATTGTATCCAAAGCTCTTAGTTGCTTTAGTGCTTGCTTTAATTCCAATTCCTTGTAGAAGCACTGGTGGTTTTATTTTATTGTTGTTGTTATTGTTTATTTTAATTGCATTGCTGGGGATCAAAACCAGGGCCTCTTGAAAGCTAGGCAAGCACTCAACAATTGAGCTATACCCCTAACTCAACCAAAGAGGCGATCTTAATATCACAGAGTTTGTTCCTTGGCCCTATGGGGAATCAGGCTTAAGTCATCAAAGTTGTATTCTTGGTTTCACCTGGTTTTAAATGGTTTGCCACCCTACCTCCCATTACCTGGCAGGTTTCACATCACAGCTTCCTCTGAGGAACCATCCCTGAAACCCCTCCTTTCACTCAAACTCAATTCTTTCCGTCATAATCTCTGTTTAAACCTTTCCATTTTCCATCATAGTTACGCCCTTTAAGATTAAGTTCAGCTGTGAATGACTGAAAATCTCAAGTAAAGGTGGCTTAAACACAGTAAAAATCTTCTCTCACACCTGAAAGCTCTGTAGGTGGACTCTGGCTGGAGAGAGTGGTTCCACAGTGTCAGGGAACCCAGGCTCCTCCTATTCTGTTGTTGCTCTGCCATTCTCAGCAAGAAGCTTCCACATCATAGTCCAAAATAGCAACTCCATCTGGTGAGAAGAGGGAAGACAACAAAGGGCAATTAAGTATGGAAGTTACATGCACCACTTCCAGTTAGGTCCCATTGAACTGGGCTTAGTCACATGGCCCCAGCAAGGAGCAAGGAAGGTTGGGAAATGTGGTTTATTATTGGTAGCCATGGCCAGATAAAATCCAGGGACTATTATTGAGTAAGAAATGGGAAATAATTACTAGGGGTAATTAGCAGTTTCTAATACTGTAGCACATCACAGTTTGTAATTATACATATCCATCTCTATACAATTACTTTCATGTTTTTGTTTGTTTTGTTTTGCTTATTTGTGGTGCTGGGGATCACACCCAGGGACTTATACACATACTAGTGTCTGTCTTCCTCATAGAGTGTTAGTTTCAAGAATATAGAGAACATGGGGAGGGGGTTGTGGCTCAGCAGCAGAGCACTCGCCTCGCACATGCGCGGCCCGGGTTCGATCCTCAGCACCACGTAAACATAAATGCATTGCATTGTGTACAACTAAAGCAAATAAATAAATATTAAAAAAAAGAATGTAGAGAACATGTTTTATATTTAGTATACTTTTTAACAGAATAATATTTAGCACAGAAGTATTTATATTTCTTAAATGAATTTAACTGATCTTTTTTTCCCACTTACAGATAATTCTTATTTTGTGGTTTGGGGAGGGGGTACTGGGGATTGAATTCAGGGGCACTCGACCACTGAGCCACATCCCCAGCCCTATTTTGTATTCTTTTTAGAGATAGGGTCTCACTGAGTTGCTTAGCACCTTGCTTTTGCTGAGGCTGGCTTTGGACTCCTGATCCTCCTGCTTCAGCCTCCCAAACTGCTGGGATTACAGGCCCACACTACCATCCCTGTTTCATATAATTCTTCTATATTTTAAAAACAGTGCATCTTGCTTCTTTTTTTTTTTTAAACTTAATCTGTTATAAGTATCTTTCTTAATTTTTAAATGTTCTTTCAGAACATGATTTATTTATTTACTTTAGTTGTACACAGTGCAACACATTTTATGTTTACGTGGTGCTGAGGATCGAACCCGGGCCGCGCACGTGCGAGGCGAGCCCTCTGCCGCTGAGCCACAGCCCCAGACCAGAACATGATTTTTAATAGTTTCAAGTATTTAATTGCCTGGCTATATCCATAAAATCATAAAAATGATTTTTCTATTATTTGATGATAGGTCATTTCCAGGTTTTTGTTTTGTTTTGTTATTATAAATATTGCTGTGAAAATCTGTGTTTCTCTGATTGACTTAGGATAAATTCCTAGGTGTGAGATTATTGGGTGTATTGGTTAGCTATCACCATAACAATTCTACTTGACAAACCAGTTTTATTGAGTGGCTTAAGTGTTTATTTTCATACTAGGTCTTTGGGGGTAGGGTTGATCTATACTGGAGTTGGCTGGGCACCTCTGCTGTGGTTTGTGGGTTGACTAAACTTGCTTCCAGGCTGCTGGTTTGGTTAGGTCTACCCTAAATGTGTTTATTCTGAGGCCTAACTTGAAGGGACAGCAGCTACCTGGGGGCCTCCTTATCCCTTGGTTTATCACCAGAGCAGAAGAAGTAGGCCAAATTACCAAAAAATAGATTCTGCTGGCATTAGATCTTTAACATCTCATTAACCAAAACAAGTCATGTGGCCAAGCCTTTCCTTGTAAAGTTACTGATAAAAGGTGTGGATATCTTATTTTAAAACAAGAGGAGTGGAAATAATGATCCACCTATCATACTTGAGTATAAGAAAACTTGTACTACGTTTAAAAATAAACAACATGCTGGCAGTGGAGGCATGTGTTTATAATCCCAACTATTTGGAAGGCTGATGCTAAAGGATTGCAAATTGGAGCCTAGCCTGGGAAATACAGCAAGACTCCATCTCAAAACCAACCAAAAAACCTCCACCACCTCAACTAACCCTTCTGCTACATATTTCCAACTAACCTCCAGAGAAGGCTCTTTCAGAGTAGTAGACTATGTAAGTACCTAATTTTTCTCAGAAGATAACCAGTGTGAGGAGAAAGCACTTTACAAATTTGGAAGATGGTTTAACCCATTTTGTCCCATTGTCCCACATGTGGAACACATATAAACATTTAAATATAGTATGTAATATTCAATATAATGATATAATAAGAATATAATTATATTATGGTAATTATTATAATAACTATATATAAGCTGTAGACTATGATTTCTAACCTATTTTAATGTGCCTATGTCAACTTTGTTGAAATATTCACAAAATTGAAAACTTGGGACTTAATGGGTTAATGTGTACCTGGTGCTCATCTGGATACATATTTTTCGTAGAATTTGCCAGTATAAATATTTCATAGTATTCTATAGAACTGCCTATTGGTTTTAGATTTTGTTTTTTTTCACCCCCTTTCTTTCTTCCTCTTTTTGAGAGAGAGAGAGAGAGAGAGAGAGAGAGATCCTTTTATAGCCTTTGATCTTTTCCTACATGTTTGCTTCTCTGACTCTGTTAAAAAATCTTTATTTTTCCTTTATTTTTTAATCTTTATTCTTTATAGATTGGTTTAACCCAATAGTAGATGAAAAGCTTTTCTGGATTTAATAAATAGTTGCCATTGTGGAACCATTCTCAGTTTTAAATTTGAACTTATTTAGCAAAATAGATTCTGAAGTATTTGGGAGAGAAGTTTCTGTCACTGCCATAACTAGTTATGTTTCTGATGAACAATTTAAGTGTACTAGGCGTATTAGTTAGCTTGGTGTTACTACAAGTGGAATACTGAAGACAATTAAGTTTGTAAAAGGAAAGATTATTCAGCTCACAGTTTTGGAGGTTTGAGTCCAAGAGCAGATGGCTCCATTGGTTTGGGCTTCTGATGAGGGCAGAATATTATAGCAGCAGCACATGGCAGAGCAAACCACTCATGTAGGAGCCCTGTTTGGGGAGATGGCTTAAATTGCGGTTGACTATGGGCCATGGAGTTTTGGGCATTGCTGCCTTCCGTAGTCTCACGGGACTTGGCCTGGGATCTCGCGGGACTTGGCCTGGGATCTCGAGTGACTTGAGTCGAGATTGCTGATCGGGTCAGCGCCATTTTTGTGGTGGTATGTGGTGCGTGTTAGTCGTTGTTAGAGCCAGAGAGAAAAGTTATCAGAATAAAAAGCTGTTTGTTTCCAGTTCGCCTCTGAACTTCTTCCCGCGGCTTCGTTGCTCCAAGCAGCCATCGCTTCAGGCGGCAACACACTCACATTATGAGCCAAGAGGCAGAGGGAAAATGAGAAGAAAAGGGAGAGAATGAAACTGGGGGTCCACAGTCCTGTTTGAATGCACATCTCCAAAATGACCTAAAGGTCCACAGCACCTTCCAAAAATGCTTTCCTGGGGATCATGCCCTTTAACACATGGGCCTTTGAGGGAAGTTACCCATATTCACACCATAGATAGTAGTAGGTGATTTGAACAATGGAGTGGGTAGGAGGAGGGGCACATGTGTTTGATCCTATTCTCTGTAACAGGCTTGTTGACATATGCCAGTTATTAAATGAGTTAATATATGAGTTTCCTTACTTATGGGATATTTACATAATGCTTTTTAGCAGTTAATGAGCATGTATTTTATTAGAGTGCATCAATTTTTTTTGGCACTGAGTTCTGTTTAAACAGAAATTGTATAAACTATACAAAGTCTGGAAACCTGATCTAGAACATCCAGAAGAGTCTCTTCTGCATTGCTACATGACTCACCTCACAATGCCCTCTACACTGAACCCATGCACACTTTGTCCTCTAGTCTTGTTCAGTATTTGTGGTTTCTTGGTTGTACTTTATTGTTTCTTCGACCTGGGTGTTTTTCTACCAATTATCCTTAGTGTAAACCAAGGGGCACCTTCTACCTTTCTACCATCAGGCCCATTTACAGAACAGTATGTTATAGTTATAACTACACAAGAAAAATCGAAAACAGCTATAATAAATCAGGGTGCATTAGCAAGGGGTACATAAGTATTAGCCATGTATGCATTTTATGGAATAGTATGTAGCTGTTAAAAAAAAAGTGGGTGCTTAACTAAATGAAAAATAATGGTAAGCAAAAAGGCAAATTGTAAAATGTGTACAGTTTAATTCTATATTTATTTAAAATACAAAATACTAAAAATCATGTTTGTGTTTATGCACTTATGATCATTTATACTTGAAAATGTAGGTGAAAAGTTCTAGATGATCTAAAATGATTTACATGAACCATTCATAAGTGACTACTTCTAAGAAATGGGATTCAAGAGAATGACCAAGAGAAACTTGATACTTTTGACCTTATTTTTTTATTATTTAAATTTATTTTCACAATGACTGTATATCAGTCTTTTAAACTATTAAAATATAAGTACAGAAAATTACACATCCAAATATGTATTTGTATGTATGCACATATGGCTCAAATATATTTTTTACAAATTGAAACACCTGGGTAACTAGTACCCATATCAGTAATCAGAATATTAACATTACAGGGGCTGGGGTTGTGGCTCAGTGGTAGAGCACTATCCTTGCACATGCGCGACCCAGGTTTGATCCTCAGCACCACGTAAAAATAAAAAGGCATTGTGTACAACTAAAAAACAAATAAATATTTTTTAAAAAGAATATTAATATTACCTCAGAAACTCCTTTGTGCTACCTTCATTTCACTGCTTCCCTCCACCAGAGAAACCATTGTTGTAGCTTATAACAGCACAGACTAATTTTGCCTGTGTATGAAATCAAATAGTGTCCTTTTCTCTGACTGGTGTATTTTGTTCAACATTATGTTTATCAGATTACATTTATTTCTTTTGAAGTTTAAAAACTTATTTTTAAATAATTATAGATTCATAAGTAGTTGTCTTTTGAAATTTTAAGTCTTAACTAAGGAAAAAATATTTGTCATCTCCTGGATTTACCCACCCAAATATGCTTTCTCTTTTGTGAACTAATCATCTGGCTCTTCTGTAGCCCATATCTGGAACTGTTTGTATGTCAGTCTCCCTTTCTAGATTGTGAGCCTCTGTGAACTGTGTTCTCTTGACCTTTATACACTGTGCATATCTAGTGCTTCACACATAGTGCAGCTTCACATTTGTTAAAGAAAAGCAGCAGGTTCTAGTCCTGGCTGTGCCATTCACTAACAGGATTTGTGTCTATCGATGTTCTCTGAACTGTTTTCCCTATCTGCAATGTGCACATTATAATTGTATCAGTTCAGGTGCTTTTAGTTGTATGTAATAGAAAGCCCAACCAAAAGTGCCTGGAACAATAGGTGGACTTACTAATTCATATAATAAAAAGCTGTTAGAATCGCTCAGTTCAGCAGCTCAACAACACCATCAGGACCAAAGCTCTGGTCATGTTTCTTCTCAGTTTGTCAGCAAGCAATTTTTCTCAACACAGGGTGGCTGCTGAAGCTCCAGTCTTTACATCTTCACATATCAATATTCTGGGGCAACACCCCCCCCCCCATAAAAAGAACCACTTCTTAAATGTTTCTTCCTTAGAGCAAGGAAAACTTCAATTAGAATTCCTTCAACAGACTTTGCATCACTTTGACCATAGTTCTGTCACATGCCAGCATTAGTTCTTGACAGGACCTAACATCCTGAAGCTGGAGATTCACCTCTCAAGCATTTGGAGGCTAGATAGCCAAACAGAATTATTTTTTGCTAGCAAGGAAATAAAAGAGATATGGAATAATGTATGTTGATAAAACAGTGTTTTAGTTAGCTTTTTTATCACATGACCAAAATACCTGAGAGGAACAACTTACAAGAGGAAAGGTTTATTTGGGGTTCACAGTTTTAGAGCTCTCAGTCCCTAGACAGCTGATCCATTCCTCTAGGCCCAAGGCAAGGGAAGGGCATTGGAGAGAAAAGCTGCTCCCATGGTGGTGGGGTCAGGAAGTATGAGGGAAAGGGGTCACAGGGAAGATGAACCCTTCCAGCAACGCCCCCCACCCAATGCCTCCAGCCATGCCCCACCTGCTTACAGTTACCACCCAGTCCATTAAAACCAGAATGGACTGATTAGGTCACAGCTCTAACAGTCCAGTCACTTCACCTCCAGACATGCACAGAAACACAGCAGCTGGGGGTGGGGGTGGGGCACCTCATCAAAACTGTAACTGTCAGTGTGTCTGTCTTTGGAACACTTTTTTCTCTACTAATGAAAATTAAATGCAGTAAATAGCTGAAGATGCGTACATGCTGAAATACTATAAATTATATCATTAATGCTAGTTATATCATTAGTGTTATTGGCTTTGTGGATTATTTTAGAAGTCTCCCTTTCCTATCCCACCTAGCAATCTGCTTTTAGGATAAGGAAAGAAAAATAACTTTACTATTCCTCAAAACAGTACATCATTAGATGGATAAATCTGTTACAAAAAATAATATAACTTATTTCAAATGTGAATTACAAATTACTTTAAATTTTTTTGAATATTTTTAAATTGTTTGTAAACTATCATTATCATCATTAATATTCCATGCCTTTGAAACATGCCTTTGGTTAATAATACCTTCATATCTGCATTGTTTAGAAAAGCCATAGTTTGTCAAAGCTCATTGTATTTTTGGTTTTCTGTTTTGTTAAATGTTAGGTATTATAAGTGATAGGCCAAATCACAAATTCCTTCATTTCGTTTTCCTGGAAGATTAGGGTGAAAGAACCAGGTGGGAAGAAATAGTTTGTTCTTTAACTAGGCTCTTCTCTTGGTGGCTGGTTAGATGAGAGGCTGTCCTATGAAATTATCTTTTTAGAAGACATGTTCCCCAAAGTTGATATACTCCAGGTTCAGGAAGCAAGTGTTTGTGTGAATCAGCAGGGTTTGGCTCACCTGTTTCAGACTAGCTCTCTGAAAGTGACAGAGTGATTATTAGTTTCTGTCAGTTAAGTACCCAACATTCCTTTGCTGTGAAAAATGAGGCCTCCAAATCTTCAGCTCCCTAATTTGTTACCTTTTCTCCCACTCCCCCCTTCATACCTTTTGAAAGAACACCCCCCTTGCCATAACAAATGATATCATTTTTGACAAGGAGGACATTAAAGATAGATATCAAAGTTCTGAACTTAATTCTCCTTGTGAGCAGCAAATGATAATTACGAGCCTGGTTTTATTTAGTGCTTTTTTCATCAGATGTAGCTATTGGGGGCGGCGGGGGGGGGGGGGGTTTAGCAACACTTGACCAATGGAGCCAAGAAGCACAGATGAACTTATACCGAGAAGTTGTAGTGTCTGAAGGAGAAGAATTTAGTGAAATCGGGGAGTGTGTTAATCAGTGGAACTTGAAATTTGTTTTTCTGAGTGTGTGATCTGATTTATTCAAATATGTAAGTTTGTCCTGAATTTGAGCCAAGTTCATGTAAGATTTTGAGTTAATCTACAATTGCTGTTAATTAAAAATAAGATAATAAGATAATAGGCATATTCTTTTAAAAAGCATGTATCATTTCAAATTAAAAAAAAAAAAGAATAGAAAAAAAAGCATATATCATTTCAGTCCTCATACCAACCAATAAAACAATAAAAGCATACATTATTTAGCAATTCACTTTTTTCCCGGAATGAAAAAGTTTTTTAAAAAAGACAGAACTGGGGTGAAATCAAATCTCCCAGACTATTATTCACACATAAAACCCCAACTAAAGTCAAGGCAGGGAAAGGTAACAGTTGGAAGGCATTTATAAATATCTGTCATGAAAACTTCTCAACACTTTTCTTACTCTCTTCTGTTTGTCCTGTGATGTGAGCTCATGTGATGAAAGCGTTTGTGGTTATCAGAAGTCCTGCCCCGCTGGGTGTGGTGGTGCCTGCCAGTAATCCCAACTATGAGGGTAGCTGCAAGTTGGAGGCCAGTCTGGACAATGTAGCAAGAGCCTGTTTCAGAATAAAAAATAAAAAGGGCTGAAGTTGTAGCTCTGTGATAGATCACTTGCCTTACATGCTGGACACCCTGGGTTCCATCCTCCTGCCCCTAAAAGGAAGTACTGTCCCTAAGCCTTATAAGCTGCTAAAAGGAGACAAAATTATAAAAATTATTTTTACATTTCTAGTATGCATGTTCACAACTTCATTCCTCTAATATTTGCTTGGTTAATTATCTTCTTTAGGTAAAAAGCAAACTATTTTTAGCTATTACTTCAGAGTATCCTTCTGAAGAGAAATTTTTTAGTTCTCCAAAGATGGAAAGACTGCTATGATTCTCTAGAGCAAGGATCAGTAAACTGTGGCCTGCACCACCTGGACCAAATCTGGCTTACTGCCTGTGTTTTTTTTTTTTTTTTTTTAAATAAATGAAGTTATTGGAATATAGCCATACTCCTTCATTTATGTATCCTCGATGACTGCTTTCTTGAGCTACAATGGCAAATTAAGTAGTCTCAACAAAACCTTAAAAGTACAGCCTTATAGTAAATACTGTCTGGTTCTTCATAGAAAGTTTGC
Source organism: Tamias sibiricus (assembly GCA_025594165.1). Classification (NCBI taxonomy): domain Eukaryota; kingdom Metazoa; phylum Chordata; class Mammalia; order Rodentia; family Sciuridae; genus Tamias; species Tamias sibiricus. The sequence goes on from CM046657.1 coordinate 26,057,997, forward strand.
CAACATCACTGTAGAGAACTTTTTAACTGGAGGGGCACTGACTCAGAGGTAGTAAGCACAGTGTAGGCCAAGTGAGTATGCTACACTTGAAAATAGGTTACCTGCTGAGTAATGAGAGACTTCCTATACACATGGCAGCCCCCAGTTTTCAATTCATTTTTAGCACTTCATTTTTTTTTTTTTAAATTTAGCCACTTTTATTTTGGGCTTTTTTGGTCTCTCTTTGTTTCCTTTTTCTCTTATGCATTAATTAAGGCATAATTAATAAAACTCTATACCTCAAAGAGTATTTTTTGTATGTTTGTGTGTGCTGCTGGGATTGAACCCAGGAAGAGTCTATTTTTGGTGGTATGACATCATCACCATAATCAAGATAATGAACATATTCATCACCTCTGAAAGTTTTCTTTTATTCCTTGGTGATCCTTTTTTCTTCCCCTAACCCTATACCTAGGCAAACACTGGTATATTTTTTGTCAATGTAGTTTTCATGTTCTAGAATTTTAACAAATGGACTTAACACAGTGTAAATTCTTTGGATTAGTTCCAGGCTTTAGCTATCACAATATAAAACTACTGTAAACATTCATATACAAGTCTTTGTGTGGAGATAAGCTTTCATTCCTGTTAGGTCAATATAGCAGTGTATTTGGGTTGTATAGTAGGTATATTTCTAACTTTTAAGAAACTGCCAAAATATTTTCAAAATGGTTATGTCATCTTACATTCCCACTGGCACTATGTGAGAGTTCTAGTTGCTCCACATTCTTAGCACTTCATTCTTTTTAATATTTATTTATTTGTTTTAGTTGTACACAATGCCTTTATTTTTATGTGGTGCTGAGGATCGAACCCGGGCTGCGCACGTGCTGGGCGAGCGCTCTACCACTGAGCCACAACCCCAGCCCAGCACTTCATTTTTAAATATGAACATAGCCAAGCATCATCATTTTTATGAAAGTCAGGACAGACATAGAGAATTGGAAGACACAGCTCAAAATGACTATAAGTTTAGGTCCTCAGATCAGTAAGACAAGGTATTGCATATATGCAACAAGGGCAGGACACTAGGAGTAAAGGAATAATTAGGGGGGAATAATTATTGGTTTTTAAAGACTGAAAAAGAAAATTGGAGTCATCTCTGAATAAATAAATGAAAGAGACAAAGGGATGGACAATAGAAGAATGAAAAATTTTAGTAGGATTAACACACAAGGTCTTGTGCCTAGACTAATAATAGCTCTGAGACAAGAAATCAAAAAATAAAGGAGAGAAAATCATCTAATGAAAAAAAATCATCTAATAACAATGCAGGGAAATTTCCCATAAGGGAGGCCATGTATTCCAAATCAGTAGAATCCACTGAGTACCTAATACTATGGCACATTGTTGTCATACCAGTGCATACCATGTGAAACTCCATAAAAACAGAAATAAAAGATCTGAAAAGTTTCCTCAGAGAAAAATACAGTTGCAAGTGGGATTTGGAAATCAGATGGCATTCATATTTTTTAGTAACAGAAAGCTAGGAGTTACTGTAATGATGGCTTTAAAAATTCTAGAAAACAGAGCCAGGCTCAAAGGTACATGCCTGTAGTCCCTTAAGATATTCTCTATCAAAACAAGCTACTTGGAATCTGAGGTGGGAGGATAACTTGTGCTCATAGTTTGTGACCAGCCTGGACAACACGGTGAAACTCTATATCAAAATACAACAAGAAGAAAAGCCCAAACAAACAAAAAATAAATATATTTACATATAAATATATATTTTTAAAATTCTGAAAAATAGTGATTTTCCAATGTAATATTCTATATTCAGTCCATTTGTTGATTAAGTCTGGGGTTGAGTGGAAATGTTATTAGACAGTATGGTCACAAAACTCACCTCCCATGCACACTCTTTTGAGGAATCTACTAAAGGATGTTCTTAAGATATTCTCTATCAAAACAAGAAAGTAAACCAATAAAGATGAAGACAAGGATCCAGAAAACAGGGAAACCAGCACAAAAGAGATGAAGAAAATATCCTATTTGATGAGGGAACACCTCAAATGACTGTTGTATAAAAGGTTTAGAAAATAGCTAGTTCAGGTTAGAAAAGATGTAGCTAAGAGGCGGGGGTGGGGGTGGGGGGGGGGACTAACAGATCATTTGATGTGCTTTGAACCATTATTAAGAGACTCTTTGTAGCTTCTTTGAAGATATGGGGAAGAATTAATGATAGGAATATAGAACACCAAGCAAATGACAAAGCAGGGCAATTTTTAGCTCTAAGAATAGCAAAATATACAAGAAGATAAGTGTAATTATAGTTGTCTCACCATTAATGTTATTTCTATAATTCTAATAAACTTTGGGTTTAACTAAAAATTGTGATAAGACTAATGGGAGTTGGAGATGAGAGGAGGGACAGTAGAACAAGGTTTCATTTATTTATTGTAGGAATTTAGCAAGTAATGATTAAAATGAAAAGAATCAAGAAATCACAATGTATTTTAAAATGAGAAGGTAAACACCTAAAAAGACAAGAGTTGGAAGTGACTTCCTGAAAGGAAGAGGACTAGAGGTTTGGGGAGGGTTGGTCCAAAGGTCTGCTGTTTTATTATGAACCTTCTGGTAATTTTTACAGCCATATTTATACATTAATGAAAAAACTACATAGGAAAAATGAAAGTTCGAATTATCATGAGATAGGATACTTGGTCTTTAATGACCGGAGACTCCTGAGGCAGTTTACCTGTTTACTAAGCTTGTGGCCTCCCACCTCTCTCCAGGCTGTGTTGGGGCCTCCCCTTGCGTGGGCCTCCTTAGTTCTCCCTTTCCATTTTTTTTAAGGATAAACTTCATGGCCACTACAAGATTTGGTTAAGATATTATTTAGGCATTTATAAGAGAGGGGGGGAAAATAACCTTTTTAGTGAGTTGCTTTTCTTTTTTTGGCGGAACATATAATCTAGGCAATAATAATATTAATAACAACATTACTACTCATGACTTTGGCCCATTGGGTTTTATGCCTCTTTCACCCTTCGACTGATACCCTCTAGCACCATGCTCAAAACCCAGAAATGTAAACTCATCAGGTCAGGGATTTTGCCAGTAAATATGTGTTGAATAAATGACTACTCCCTGAATTATTTCACTTCCAATAAGTGTGTATTTAGTAGGGAAAGTAAACAGTTACAAGAAATTTGAAGTCTGCATGGTACTCTGAAAAAGGACATTGTCTTGGTGGGGAGGTGTCAGGGTAGGTTCGCAGAGGAGCTGATAACTGAGCTGTGGGGAAGGGTGATTTGGGAGTAGCTGAGTGGACAGAGTCCTTGCAGGCAGAATAGTATGTGCAAATGACTATGAATAGGAAGCAGTGTGACATGTTCAGAGAACCTGCAAAGGGGTTAGGGTTGTTAGGGCAGAGAGGCAACTTGGTTGGAAAACAAAGCACTTTGTTCAGGCAGTGGCGCATGCCTGTAATCCCAGCACTTGGGAGGATGAGGCAGGAGGATGGTGAGTTCAAAGCCAGCCCCAGCAATGGTGAGGCACTTAGCAACTCAGTGCGACCCTGTCTCTAAATAAAATACAAAAAAAGAGCTGGGGAATGTGGCCCAGTGGTCGAGTGCCCCTGAGTTCAATCCCTGGTACCACCAAAAAACAAACAAACAAACGAAGCACTTTGTGCTGTTGCTTCAATTGCTTTAATTCTAAATATTATAGTATTAGCAATAACTACAATTATATAGCATTTACTGTTTGCCAGGCATTTCTCTACCTGTTTGAAATGTGTGAATCATTTTATCCTCATGGTAACCTAGGAAATAGGTACTATTTATCCCATTTCATGTATAAGTTAATTGCCCAAGGTCATAAGAACCAGAGCCCCATACAGATCCAGGCCATGTGGCTTCATATTTTTTTGAATTTCAAGTAACATTGAAGAAAAATATGATGTTTCCATTTTTTTTTTAGGAGGGTAGATGGATTTTAACTGGTTGAGAAGCATTTCTTTAGGTTGTCAAATGAAGCGGAGCAGTGGAAGGGCAGCTGGAAGATTCAGGACAGACAAAGGTGGGTCTCAGGGGCCTCATAGACCCATTTCCTTGATGCTATTTGTGCTTTTCAGCTTTTCATTCCAAGGCAACTTGATTCTGGAGGTTCTGTTTCTCTGAATCTTCATCTAATAAATCATGGCCGAAAAGCCTTTCTTTTCTACTTTGATACAATGATGAGGACCTTCTTCCTAAACCTAACTCAAAAATGGTCTCTTTTGTTTAATACCAGTGAGTTAATTTTTTAAATTTAAAATTTTTGTTACATAGCACAATGCGGTTTTTTTATGAGATTGTATGCTGAGATCAGTGTTTTATGTTGTTTTTGTTTGTTTGTTTCCCCCTTTTTTACTTAGAACTGTAGGAGGATACTACAATATTGGTAGCAGGGTTGTAGTCCATCATTTCTTTAATTCTGATTATAAGTCATGTTTATTTGGAAAAATTCAGCAAGGACAAAAAATCAAATTTAGCTGTTTCCTATTTCCATGCTTGAGATACTTTTATACATTTTTCTTTGTCAGACATTTGTATTAAAGAATAAAGTTGATATTGATATTGTACTTTTTACTTCAAAATACTTATATTTTGAGCATTTCTTCACAGTCTTAAATATTCTTTAGAGTATTTGGTTTTAGTGGGTTGATAGTATCCAGTCATGGGTCAGGAGTCATAAAAGATTTATTTAATAAGAAATTCACTATTTTTAAATATTTTGATTATTCTTAATTTTTTAACTAGTTTATGCATAGCTTATGCATAGTTCTGTAGTGTAAATCATTAGACCTAATATTTATACATAATTTTTAGTATTTTCTAGATAAGGAGTAAATAGATGCCCTTTGGGGGGTGGTTACTGGAGATTGAACCCGGAGACACTTTGCCACTGAACTATATCCCTAGCTCTTTTTATTTTGAGACAGGGTCTCACTAAGTTGTTAAGACCTCGCTAAGTTGCTGAAACTGGCCTCAAACTCGTGATCCTTCTGCCTCAGCCTCTGTAGATGATGGGACCAAAGTTGTGTGCCACTGTGCCCAGCTAAGTAACTGATGCCTTTTGCATGTCTTTGTGAAAACTTGCTGTTGTGTCTTTTTTTTTTTTTTTTTAAATACTTATTTTTTAGTTGTAGTTGGACACAATACCTCTTTTTTTTTTAACATGGTGCTGAGGATCGAACCCAGGGCTGCACATGTGCTAGGTGAGTACTCTACCACTGAGCCACAACCCCAGCCCTGTTGTCATGTCTTAATTAGTCTGAATCTATTTCAGACTAGCTTAGCACAAAGTGGCATTTATGAAACCACAATAGGTTATCTCAGGATCCTGGGGCAGGTTTTCGAACTGGAACCTGGTTCTCTTATATCTCTTACATCTCTTGTCTTTCTCTGCATCTGATTCATTTCCCCTCTCTGTATTGGCTTTTTCAGCTTCTCTGTACACATAGCATGCAGAAGTATTCTGGTCACTTCAAAATTCCTACCTAATTGTTCTCTAGAAAGATTGTGTCCATTTAGGGTCAGTCATTTTATTAAAGAAAGAATTATTTAATGTGCTGGATGGAATTCCTACCTTGAACTGAATGAAAGCTTTAACAATCAATTCATTTGACAAATATGTGTTGGGCACCTTCTTGTGTCCCTAGTGCTTTTCCAGATGCTGAGAGTCTGTCGGCCCTACAAGACAATGTGCCTACCAGTGGCACACTCCTGTAATCTTAGTGACTTGGGAGGCTGAAGCAGGAGGATTACGAGTTCAAAGCCAGTGTCAGCTACTTAGCAAGGCCCTAAGCAGCTTGTCAAGACCATGTCTGAAAATTTTTAAAAAAAAATTTTTTTAAAGGGTTGGGAGCTGGGCACAGTGGGGCACGCCTGTAATCCCAGCACTTGGAGGCTGAGGCAGGAGGATCAAGAGTTCAAAGCAGCCTCAGCATTGGCAAGGCACTTAGCAACTCAGTGAGACCCTGTCTCTAATAAAATACAAAAAAAAGGTTTGGGGATGTGGCCCAGTGGTCGAGTGCCCCTGGGTTCAATCCCTGATACAAACAAAACAAAAAAATAGACATGTCTACCCTATTTGCAATTATCTGTTAGAAGTTTGGTATACTTTGAACTGACCATCAAAAATAATCTTTATTAGTTTCAATCAGATTTCATTTTCTAATAGTATAATATAGTTACACCAGGTTATGAAAGGGAAACCTCTGTAACATTTCCTGTGTTGGATATTTCCATTCATTTTTTTTTTTCCTGAGTAAATGATTGGAAGTTGTGAGGATTTGATACTTGACATCTCACACTGTTAACAGTTCAACCCCTCCCCCCAACCCTGTGATAGGACAGCTGTACTGTAGAGCACAGGGGAGTGTTTAGGCCATGGAGGTCCAATTTCTAATTTCTGCAGATTTAAGTGAGATCCTTCACATGTTACAAGAACTTGTTTGAGGTGAGCTGTTAAGGAACTGGAGTCTTCTCCAAGTTGGAAAATTAACTGACAGAAAACCCTTGCAAAGTAGGAAAAGAACTGTTTCAGTTTCCATCAAAAACACATGAGACTTTTTTCCTGTTGGTGCTTTGTATCTGTCAGTCTAGTTAGCAGTTAAGTTACCCAGTGACATACTTGAAAATGTGCTATGCAGGATTGGAGTTTTAAAGGAAAAGTCCCTTAAGCATCTTATTTTTACACCTTCTTCCTCTGAGTCTGCTTTCATCTAAAAAAATCTGTGATGCATTTAAGCTAAGGTTATGGGTAGCGCTTTCTCATGAGACCAGGTCTCAGTTTGGTATGTACTCCTTTAAGTGAGCTAGGCAAGGTCTAGAGTGACACACTGTCTTGTTGGCCCTGTGAGACACCTTGCTGGCTTTAGTTAATTTTACTTCTTTAAACCTGAGTCATGTTATGAATGACATTTTTAAGAAGGTACCATTTCTTTCTTTCCTCCCTTCCTCTTTTCCTTTCTCTTGTTTCTCAATTCAGAAAGCAAAACATGGAGAATAAAAAGTACGAGTTTTCTTATATACAATTCAAAAAGTTCATTCTGTTCTGCAGTTTCTAAACCATTGGTAAATTTAAACCCTAATGCTCTTGGCATCCATTGTACGTACTGAATTGACATTCCTCTGTATCTAGAATGATAATTAAGAAAATAGCCACTGAGGTAAGTTTTGGTGTTCTGCAATTCAAATGAAGAATCATGGTTGAAAAAGGCTGATAGGAAACCCTTTCCTGAAAAACTCATGGGCACCCAGAAATGATAGTTGGGTCAGTGTGTGTAGATATGATGACTGCTTGTGTAGTTCTAAGATGGGAAATTAAAAAGTGGTAAGCATTAATAGGCCATTGGACATGATCCAGTGAAAACTATTCTGCTGTTTATTTCCTTTAATAAAGCATAATATGAACTTGGGGGGGAAAAAAAAACTTAGTTCTATTTTTTTATGTAAACCCAAACAGATTAATGTCAGTAATACTTTTATTTATTTTTTTCTGCTAACATTTTGGGTTTTTCCCCCTAGTACTTTAACCTTCTTGGTTCTTTTTTTTTTTTTTTTTCTATATTGAAAGCAAATAAAATCTCTTATAAGCTGTGACACTTGATTAGCTTTAAAAATATTTTAAGTTGTAGTGGGACACAATACCCCTATTTTATTTATTTATTTTTATGTGGTGCTGAGGATCAAACCTAGTGCCTCACACATGCTAAGCAAGTGCTCTACCACTGAGCCACAACCCCAGCCCCTTGATTAGCTTTTTTGGGGGGGAGGGTGGGGTATCGGGAATTAAGCTCAGGGGCATTCGGCCACTGAGCCACATCCCAGCCCTATTTTGTATTTTATTTAGAGACAGAGTCTCACTGAGCTGCTTAGCAGCCTCACTTTTGCTGAGGCTGTCTTTGAACTTTAGATCCTCCTGCCTTTTCCTCCTGAGCCATTGGGATTAAAGGCATACGCCACTGTACCTGGCTTGATTAACATTTTTTTTTTTGGATTAGCTTTTAAGATAGACAAGTCAAAAGCCTTTCAGCCTACTGTTTGTGTTTGTAAGTAATGTAACTGTTTTATGGACCTGAGCCCTGGGGAAGAGGGCAGCATATGGTTTGTTTGCTCAAAGTGTCAGGATTCATAAATGTACAAGGATTCTATAGCTAATCCTAAAGTTTTCCTATAGAATAGTGTTTTACAAAGGAGCATCTGTGAAATCTTTATTTTATATCTGTAACTAGATGCTGATTCAGTGATTTGGGAAAGCCATTATTGGTGAAATAAACATAGATATGAAAAAATGTTTCATGAGCAATGGAAATAACATGCACATCTTAAACAAACTAGATTCCTGCAAATTAACAGAAGTTGTTAAATTTCTCCAATGCCTATCTCTCTCTTAAAGATGTTAACAAAGACCAGGTTTTTTTGTTTTGTTTTGTTTGTTTTTGAAGTCTAGGTTCTTACTTTAAAATCTTGTCTGTGGTACATGATCATATTAATTTGAGGACCAGCAAGGTTTTCAGATCCTGAACATGTAAGTTTTCCCCTTTGACACTGTCTTTACTTCCATATTTAAGCTAGAAATAATCTGAGTTTCCTTTGTCATAGATTCCTGACCACACAGTTCAATCCAATGAAAATGCGAAGTCTGTTTTGCTGTCTTAAGTCATCTGTCAGGTGTCCCTATAGTAATTTAGAGTTATCAGCTCTCCTGGGAAAGGCTTAAATAAAAGCAAAATTGCCAAAATTGTTTTCTAATTTTTAAAAATTTAAACAATTCTGTTTTCTTCTTACAATATAAAATTAGGGCTGGGGTTGTGGCTCAGTGGCAGAGCGCTCGCCTCACACGTGGGCGGCCCGGGTTCGATCCTCAGCACCACGTAAATAAACACACTGTGTACAACTAAAGCAAATAAATAAATATTAAAAAAAAAAATTAAAAGTCTGAGGCATTAAATTACATAAAAGATATCTTGTTCCCTTAGGGTAGAGAGCAGGAGAGCTATAATCTTGTTTTAGAAAAATACTTTTTGTGGAAAACTTGTTGTTGAGAAAGTATCACATGTGCTGTAAAGAAGCAAGGATATTTTAAATTCCGATACTTTCAAAAAAGAATACATTGCAGAGCCTCCTGGTGGCAGTTCCTTTTCATCAGTATCCTCATCTGAAACACTGGTGGAATGGAGACTGTTTCTTAATTAGCAAAACAATGCTTTTTTTTTTTTTTTTTTTTTTTTTTGTATCTGTTGGTGGCAATTGCTACCAAAACTGAGTAAAATACTGTGTTGGACATTTTTAAATTTCTGAGTTTAGGCTCACCTCCTATTATATTTTGAATGGATCTGACAGTTAATTTATAAATACTTTGTGGTGAATTAGGGAATCTGGATGCCAGTTGTCAGGGTGTTTTCTATTAAGAGATTTCCTTGTCCCTTGCTGCCTCTATGCCTGACAGTTCTATGATAATGTAACATGGATCTAGTGATAAATTTGTTGGGTCTCAGTTCAGATGACCTACTAGTGGAGGGATGAATTGACTGCTCCAGGGTATTGGAAAGGTCAGTAGAAGAAACCTATGGGCTAACATTTGTATAACAGTAAAAGCTCTGGAGAGAAAGTGTCACTGGCTTCCCTGTCACTCCTTGCCCCCTCTGAATGCCTGTGGCCAGTGGGTTGCTGTCTAGGGAACTTACACTTCTCCCATCAGTTACAGAGTGGTTATCAAGAGTGTTGTGTTTGTTCCTGAACCTGTTTATACCATTTGTTCTTGTTATTGTCATTATGTAATTAGCTATTACTAAGCCAGTGACTTATGAAAAACGAGTTGTTCCCATGAAAACCAAGTTTAGTGCTTTGGAAAGAGTTGATAAAAATTACTGTAAGATTACTGTTCAGTTGTATTTGAATAAGACAACTGTAACAGAATTGGGTAAATTATTAATGTCCAGAGGATTCTACATTCATATTGCTTCAAAGTGTCTCAAGTTCTGACCATAATTTAAAAGTCTACAATTTATAGAAGAAAGATATTTTGGCACTCTAATTGTAGATCTTTGTAAACAAAAGGCAAGAATAGCAAATGAAAGTAAAAGAAAATGTTTTGGTTTATGTATTAAATTTCTATGATTTTTTGATGAATGTGACTTTTTCCACTTTATCTTATTAACTCCTGACCATTTTTTGTTAAGAGAGCTTATTTATACAGTATTGCTTCAAGCCACTAAAACTGAAGTGTGATCTCTCTGCGTTTGATTCACTCATTCACAGATGTTTATGGAGTGTCTGTTATGTGGAGGCATTCTGCTCAGCTTCAGGGGTGAACACAGCTGATAGGGTTTCTCAAGGAGCTTACCATCCAGTGGCCGTATTAGTGAAAGTATCATGATTTGAATTGTAATGATTTCTCAACAGTTGTAGAACAGTTATCAAAATAAAATCTAGTCTTTTTATTGAAGGTTAAAAGCCACATCTACCTATAGCTTATTGTTTCTTATCCCTGGCTTATATCCTAAAATGTGCTGGGAAAGAAAGAAAGAGCTACATCCAGGCCTGTATCTTAGAGCAGTTGAATCAGAAGTCTCTGTGAGCAAGGCCCAGACATACAAAGATGTGAAGGAATAGGAAAGTTAATTTTATTTAAAGTTGTTTGATATTACCCAAACTAAATCTGATAACTCCAAGCCAATTTGACATTGCATTATTATTCCTGAATCATCTGGGACAACTCTGTATAGTGCTAGTTTGTCAGAGTTAATAATTTACTCAAATCTTGCTAGAGAAGAAACTTTATGTAATATAATTTTCAAGGATTGCTATCATTAATTCTCTGGCTTTTAGATTTTCCTTTTAGAAAAAAAATTTTTTTAAGAAAAATGAGTTTATTGAAATTCTTTGACTCCATAGTTATAAGCGTGCAACTTTAACCAATGTATTTTAGTTTTCAGGAATATTTAAATGGATCAGAAACTTCAAGAAAAGCATAATATTTTGTTTGCTTTAAAATATTGTTCAGGGCTGGGGTTGTGGCTCAGTGGTAGAGCGCTTGCCTAGCACATGCAAGGCCCTTGGTTCGATCCTCAGCACCACATAAAAATAAATAAAATAAAGGCATTGTGTCCAACTGCAACTGAAAAACAAATATTTAAAAATAAATCTATATTGTTCAGCTTATATGAAACACTGATTGAGGTTAGAAAATGCTGAGTCATGGTGTTCTTTTCATCAGTCATGGCATGTAGTTATAATTTTATATACAATGAACAAAAACTAATGGATGTCAAAGGTATTGATAGTATCTTGAAGTAAAATCTCTTAAGAATGACTTTTTAGACCTAGAAACTTTGAGGTTGAAAGCATATACTTTCATTATTTTTCTTCCTAGCTTTTGTGAAATATAGTTATGCTTTTACTGCTTATTTATTTTCATACTTGTATCATTCAAAAGAAATTAGAAGGTAGTACATTTACTTTTAGGTATTTGTTTACTAATAATTATTTTATGTTGTTATTTTGTAGATCAGGTATGTATATTATAGTAAGTTTTTGATTTTGGTGTGCATGAGAGATGTGATCTAATGTTCTGTGAAACCAAGCATTTATCAGGACATGAAACCAAATTCCAAAAAATGTTACACTTAGTTATGAATGTTGAATTGAATTGAAAATGTAATCAATAGTTCACATCTGCCCTTAGAATAATAATGCTTCAGGATGGGACACATTAGTTGAACCACTTAGATTTTCACTTGTTACATGGGGGGTAGATTCTTTTCATCCCTGATTTGCCTTCATGTTAGCATTATTCCTTTACCTTATATCTGAGAACATGTGTGTGTACATGGACATACACACCTTTTGAAAATAGCACTGTTTTCTGTGATCCCTTTTCTTATCCATCATGGTGAGCATGGTAAGATGGCTTGTGTAGAGATGTACAGGAAGGTAGAAAAGCCTTGTTAACTCAAAATAAAAGGGAAAATACTTAAAGATTTACCAGGTGATTAACTGCTTTGATAAAAATTTCCAAAGATCCATCAGGTCAAATAATGAGAAAACTGATAGAAGTAGAACCTTATCAGAACTAGCAGCTAGGAGCAATTTAGTCCCCTGAATATCATTTCTTCTCTCTGTCCCTTCTGTTTAGTTAAAACACTAATGCCTCCTTGTGTTTAGCAGTTTTTGGTTCTGCAAATTAACAAACATGGCTTCCTTCTGTCCTTAGAGTTCAGAAAACTAAGTGCAGTGAGGCTGAGTGACTGGTCCAAGGCTACTTTGTTTTTAATGAGGACTCTTCTGGTTTCCGGTAATAGAAAGGCAACCCTGAGTTGTTTAAGCAAAAGGAATTTACTGCCTTATATAACTGGGAAGTTCAGGGATGTAGCTGGATTCAGGCATGGATGAATTTAGGGGCTTAAACTGTTTTAAGATACTTTGTCCTTCTTTTATCTTCATTTGCATCCAGGTTATCCTGTATTGGCAGATGTTGCCTATGGCAGCTCTAGGTTTACAACCTATCATTATATAGGTTCCAGTGAAGAAAATTTTTCCCTAGGAAGTACCAGCATACAACATGGGCATGACTTTCAGGTCTCTTCTTGAGCCAGACAGACATCTTTCATTGTGGCCAGGGAACTGGATTCTCCTCACTGGCTAAGCTGGGCCACATGCCTCTCCTGAAGCAGGGTTGGGATGATTCCAACCTTGACTATTGGGTTATTCCATTGACTTTTTTTTTGGAGTTGCCTGGGGGGTGGGTACCAGGGATTTAATTCAGGGGTACTCAACCACTGAGCCACATCCCCAGCCCTGTTTTGTATATATTCTTTTTAGTAACAGGGTCTCACTGAGTTGCTTAGTGCCTTGCTTTTGCTGAGGCTGGCTTTGAACTCAAAATCCACCTGTCTCAGCCTCCCAAGCTGCAGGATTACAGGCATGTGCCACCATGCCTAGCCCATTGACCCTTATCATAGAAAATATATTATCCATTGAGTATTATTGTGGCAACTTTGGGGAGGCTACTTTAGTTTTGGAATTCTGTTAGTAGTTTAAAATACATATGGGAGGAAAGGAGGCTTGATAGAAAAGCTATTGTTGGGTTGTTGACATATTCCAACATTGCAAGAAGCTCCTAATTTCTGGAAAGAAGGATTTTCCTTCCAGTTTATTTTCTCCACTATCACCTTCCTTTTTCTTTCTTGACTATAAAGTCCATTGCTTCATCTAATCCTTTGTCCCATTCCTTTCCCAAGTGGGAACAGAGGCTGGACAGTTTCCCCACTTCTTTGAGGCATAATGACGATTCTCTTCCTTCAAGGAAAATACTGCAGAATGGAATTGCATGTTGATATGCTTAAGAACGTCAGGTTAACAAGAACTTAGTTTTTCTAAGTTAGAGATCCCTGTCCCCGATACTTCAGTTGAGTATATCTGCAGGCCTAAGAAGTAGCCTAGACAATGGATATACAGGCTTAGGGACTTTCTGTAAACTCTTTTGTGCTTAAGATGACTATGAGAATGGAAGCAGGAGGTAATGTTAAATGCTCTGGTTTTCATTCCAGCTGTCACTAAAATAAAAATGACCTAACTGTATTTTGGGCCTCCAGGCAGCACTGAAATACATGCTACCTGCTGACCTAATCCATTTCATTTCTGGTATTAGGATAGCCAAAGCAATTTGCTCAATTTACAATTGACTATTTACTCTTTAAAGCAGCAGTGATTAGATCTAGTGTAAGAAATCATATACTTTATAACAAATTAAAACTTCACAGGTAGAAAGTTCTCCTTTTTTGGAAGAAGTCATTTAAATATGGTATATTTCGCCTCAGAGACTAACTATGCTTTTAGAAAGCTACTTTTTGCTGCTGTTCCCCAGGAAGGAGTACAATCTGCTGATGAAATTTGAGATAACAGAAGTGTTTCTTAGCAGCAGCTGAATGGAACAGGGAACTAGGAGACTGCTATATTTATCTTTAGGTAAATTTTGCAATTTACTAGAAGAAAACCTGTATGGCATACAAGCAGATTAGCTCATGTTAATCCAGCAGCTGCTTGTCTGGCACGTAGAAGAGGCCCGTATGCAGCTGTAGTCCTGTGCAGGCACTCAGGTGCTGGACAGACTTCCTTCCTCAAACTGTGCCAGGAGCCACGTATGCTGATGGGGTCCTCTTTCAATTTTAATTTTAAAAAATTTTATTAACTTCCATTTATTTCTCTTTCCCATCAAAATGAAGTCCTGTAATTAAAGCTTGTAAATTATAGTTTCAGGAGCTTGGACTGTGGTCTTGAACATTGTGTTTTAATAGTTATGTATAGTTTTGCAATTGATGAATTAGAATTAAAGAAGCACCTACTTCATTCTCCTCCCAGAGATCCTTATAGCAGCAAGTAACATGCTGGCAGAATTAAGGTGTCTGCTTCCAGTTCAGCCCTCCTTTATTTCTTGTTGCTTTTTGTGATTCGGCAGCTATGGAATTTGCTTCCCTGCATGGGCCACTTGGAAGCCAGCTCTCCTGCTCTCCCCAACATGCTCACTGTCAGCAGAACAGGAAAATCACACTGCTCAGCATACCACTCAGTTGATCAAAGGAAGCCAGCCACTTTTCTTCAACAAGACCCTGCGGTATTAGTCACTACGCCTTCTCCTGCCGTGAGCAAGGCCGCTGGAATGCTGCTGGCAATCTTAGTCTGTGTACAAAAAGCTGCGTATGTTCCCTTTGCATTGGCTTTGGCCTGGGCCAAGACAAGGGGGGAGAAAAGGAGGACTATGTCCCAACAGCGAGTATCTCTTTTCTAAAACTGGGTGTGAAGCGTTTCTTTTCAGTGGCAATCCCTAGCTCTTCTGGGGAAAGACTTGATAATTTCCTTTTAATTGTATAAGAACAGAGCCCCCTCAGCATATTGAACATGTGGGAACTATTTGAAATAGATGACAGAATATGGTCTGACTTGGATTGAGTTAATCACAGGTCTGACAAACCTTTAAAATAAAAACAAACCACATTTTTTAGTACTTAATCTCTTGATTCAGTTGCTTTTTACTGTTTGCTGGGTGGTCTTATGTTATTTTGTAGGGAACCTGTAGGTCTTGATGCAAATTCGTTGGATCTGGACAGAAGTTTGCTATTTGTGGCTCTTTCAAGTATATAATTCCCTTCCTTGTAAGCAATTGGCATTTTAGAACAGCTTACAGTATGGAACATGGAAAGGACCCCCTAAGTAGGACAGTGGCTGCTCTTTGTCACTTGCAGCTGTGTTTGCAAGGGAGCATGCTGGCAATCAGCAAGGAGAATGCTGTGACAGGTGGGAAGAGCAAAAGCAGAAATATGCTTCTCCTTTCTCTTATCCTCTTTCTATTCCCTTCTTTCTCCCCACCCTTTTCTACCTGACCTTCTGTTTTTCTTCTATTCCCCTTTTAGAAGCCATCTGTTTCCCTCTACCGGTTCTGTTTGGCTTGCAGGTGCCACTGTACAGCAGTATACTATGTTAAAGCTAGCCTGTGCTTGACCTCTACTGAATGCATGTATTTGGGCCAGGTATAGCCTGATAACATCAGAGGAAATGGTGAGGACCTGTCATGTAAGAGTTCATAAATTTTACACAGCAATTCTAAAGACTCAATGTGTGTGTGTGTGTGTGTGTGTGTGTGTGTGTGTGTGTGTGTACATATGTTACCACCTGGACCTGGATCTGAGAAATGATAGAGGACTTTCTAAAGCCTGACTTTGCAGATTCTCTATTACATTTTAGTAGAGGTAGGAGCAACGTTAGTCTGGGTCTAAAAAGCTGTTTGCATTGCTTTGGTTTAGGCCTACACCTGGGCCTAAGCAAAGAGGTTAGAAAACCGGAGAACTTTCGTGATGGCCATTATCTCCCCTTTCTGAATCTTGGTGTAAAGCACTGTCATCCTTGTTGTCAGTGGTATAAATTGCCAATAACATAATTAGTTTAACTATTCCCTGATTAGACGCTCAGTTAGTGATCTCTCTTCTATGGTTTCCCTTTTATAATCTTCCCTTCAGGCATTGCTGGTGGGAATGTGAATGGTACAGCCATCTAGAAAAGTGTCTGGCAG
Source organism: Tamias sibiricus (assembly GCA_025594165.1). Classification (NCBI taxonomy): domain Eukaryota; kingdom Metazoa; phylum Chordata; class Mammalia; order Rodentia; family Sciuridae; genus Tamias; species Tamias sibiricus. The sequence continues at coordinate 26,074,098 of CM046657.1, forward strand.
TTTGTCAACATAGTAAGCATAGAGCCACCATCTGACTCAGCAGTTTCACTCCTAGGTATGTTCCCAGGAAAAAGGAAAATATGTTCAAACAAAAACTCCTACACGAACGTTTGTAGGTGCATTATTCATAAAAATAGAAAAATTATGCCAAAAAATAGAAACCATCCACAGATAAATAGATGGTTAAACAAAACATGGTATATCCATGCAATGGAAAATGATCTGGCAGTAAAAAGCAATGAAGTACTGACATGTGCTACAGCATGGATGAAAATGTTACACTAAGTAAAAGAAGTGAGTCATAAAAGGCCACATGTTATATGCTTCCATTTATATTAAATGTTTAGAATACATAAATCTATAGAAATAGAAAGTTGATTAATGGTTGTCTAGGACTGGGAGAAGTCCAGGGTTTCTTTTTGGGGTTATGAATATAGTCTAGAAGTGATTGCATTATGATTGTATAACTCTCAATATTGCCCAAAACCATTAAACTGTATACTTAAAATGGGTGAATTGTGTGTTATGTGATTTATATTGCAGTAAAGCAGTTTTTAAAATGTACTGCATATGTCATTTGGTCTGAGGGCACTTAATTATTTTTCCTGAGGGAACAGTGGCTAAAGAGAACCCATATTCTTAATATTACCAACCTAATGAAAAATAATAATAATGTTATTATTTGCACAGTGTGCCATTGTTTGTCAGGATTTTCACATGCTTTATCTAATTTGACCCCCACCAACCCCACTGTTTTGATGAAGCTGACACACATAAAGATTATACAACCAGCTGGGATTGTGGCTCAGCAGTAGAGCGCTCGCCTAGCACGTGTGCGGCCCGGGTTCGATCCTCAGTACCACGTCAAAATAAAGGCATTGTGTATAGCTAAGGCAAATAAATAAATGTTAAAAAAAAAAAAGATTATACAACCAGATTTCTCAAGATTATACAACCAAGGAAATGATAGAATAAATATTTAATCTTAAACTTTCTGATTGCTAGTCACTGTCTTCTTGTCAGAACAGTGCTAAGGAATATCAGTGACCCTTGATGTATTTTAGTTGTTTTTTTTTTTTTTTTTTTTTTAAATGGGGGTCTTTCTATGTTGCACAGGCTGGGCTCTAACTTGCAATCCTCCAGCTCCAGCCTCTCAACTAGCTGGGATTACAGGTGTGAACACCACATTTGGCTTCAGATTCTTAATTATGCTTAACTCTTTTACTTCTTGCATTGACTAGAAGTCACTCAACTTCTCTGCCCTGCTTTCTTTTTTGGAAAAATAGAGATAATAATGCTTTTTACTCAAAGTCATTTACTTTCTTCTCTTAGTTTCTTTATGTAGATGTAAGAATTATAAATATTTCCTATCATGGGGGCATATAATAAGGACTAATAAAAGACAATTTTGAAACATCTTGCCAGGCTATAAAAATGCTTCACAATACACCATCAAGGAGGATTGTTTTTCTCTTTTATATTATTCAACCTCACAACCTCAGCAGGATGTAATAATAACTATTTATATCACTTTTCTCTAAGGAGCTCAAAGCACTTTACACACATTATCAAATTAATCCTCCCTACATCCCTGTGAGTTACATAGGGAACTGGTGTCAGAGGAGCTAGAGTGAAGCAACTTGCCTGAAGCCTTTATCTCAGGCTGGGTCTATACTATACCAATTGCTCATTTATTTGTCCCTAGTGATATTTATTTGGTCAATTACATTTATTATCTATGAGTTTTTCACTTGTTAAACATGAAAAAGATGTTCAAATAGCCCTTCTGAATCACTTTAGATTAGCTTAAATTCTACCAAGGAAAAGCTGTTTATTTTGACCTGGCTCTGTCATCCTAGATCCAGCCTGGAAGACAGTTAGAAACTCCTAAATATACACTTTTGGACATTCACACCGGGGAGTGGTAACAACTGAACGTCCTGCTGTGTAGATAGGAGAAATCCTGATGAGTATTTGCAAAAGGCCCTCATTTGTCCAGACCCTCTCCATAGAAGGCTCCAAGGTGTTGAGTTTTATAGTGTGTTTATACATAGAAAGCTCATTTACATCTGGATTACAATCTCAGTCTTCACCTCCACCCTTGTCATTTAATATGATTTTTGTCTTATGGCTTAATCCCATCGCCAATCCTTTTGACGGAGTATATGTAAGGGAAAGGTATAAGATGATTAGAAAGGCCTTGGCGAGAGTGCCTTACAGTAGCTTCTTATAACCCAATAGAAGGCAGGGTGAAGCCTGACCCAAACACTGGAAAGCATTAAAATTGGCTTTTTTATTACCTTGTATTAAAAGAAACTCTAGTTTCTTCCTGATGCTGTCCTGAAGAGATTTTCCAGTTTGGGTTTGTTATATTTTATTTTTTGGTTTCTCCTTTGCCATATTGGTCTCTCATCTCGCTGGATGGGGAAGCACTTTTTTCTCCTAGAAGTGGGTTTCCCTTGTTTTAACTTTGTTGGTGTGCTGCCCCGTAGGAGAGGGGGCCCCAGTGCTGCTGGCACTGTCCTGTGTACAGTTAATTAAACTGCCTGCTGTGGACCTGGATTTCTGCTGCTGCTGTTCACTGATGTGTGTGAATTGAGTGAAGCACATGGACATAAGCTCAGCGCCCTTATGGAAACAGACCCTGAAAATAGCAAAAAATGGAGTTGGGGTAAAGCCTTCAGCTTTTAAATAAGCTTGGTAATCTGGCTAGCTGAATGCCAGAGCTCACAAAGCTGAGAATTGCATTTCTGAAGATAAGACAGGCCCTTTTTGTGTTTTTATCTTTTCCTCCCAAAATGTATTGAGTTTTAATATGGTGCTTTATCTCTGTAAGCAAGAAAACAGAGCCAGTGGTGAACTCATGGGCCAAGGGGTCCAGCCCAAAGAGTTTCTCCTCATTTCTGTGGTGACAACATCCTAAGAAGGTAACCCATGACCAGAGCCTCCTTCCTAAGACGTCTAGCTGTCATATCCTCATTGCAGAAGGAGGGGTTGAAGAACTCACAAGAGGGCAAGAGGAGCGCTTTCCAGAAGTTAGGAACTTATAATTTTAGAGAAGAGCTAGATAGTTATTTCTTTTGGCGTTAGGCCCCTCCCCTTTTTTATTTAACTATGTCTAGAGAAGAAAATCTTGATTTCTAACCACTCTTTTTTTTTTTTTTAAGGAATTTTTTTAGTATTTGTTTATTTGTTTTAGTTGTACACAATGCCCTTATTTTTACGTGGTGCTAAGGATCAAACCCAGGGCAGTGCACGTACTAGGCGAGCACTCTACCACTGAGCCACAACCCCAGCCCTCTAACCTCTCTTTTTAAAAATACTCTGTAGTGCTTTGAATCCTTCTTGTGACTCTGTTTACTAGGATTAAAACATAAAATGCATATTTAGGGAGCTCTGAATAATTTTTTTTTAATTTCAGCTTGCTTATTTGGGTAAAATATAGCAAGTAATTAGCCTGGAGTAATGTGGAGTCTTAAAAATATCAGCTGGTAAAACAGGCAACCTCTCTGTTCTCTCGCCTCTCATCCCAAATCCCTTAGCAGAATTTGACTATGTATATAGTTTTTTTTTAAAAATATTTTTATTTATTTGCTTTAGTTGTACACAATGCGTTTTATTCAATAATGCATTTTATTTTTACGTGGTGCTGAGGATCGAACCCGGGTCGCCCACGCGCTAGGCGAGTGCTCTACCGCTGAGCCACAATCCCAGCCCCTGTATATAGTTTTTAAAATTTTTATTTTATTTTATAGTTGTCAGTGGACTTTTTTTTTTTTTTTAATATGTGTTGCTGAGGATCAAAACTAGTGCCTCACACATGCTAGGCAAGTGCTCTACCACTGAGCCACAGCCTAGCCCCTCTACTATGTATTTTTATGTAAAACCCGTCAACCAGGAAATATTTTGTCAGCCCTACCTTGTGTTATATCTAGTACAGTGACATGTACTAATGCGTAGAATCTTTTGTATGGAGAAATAAACACACATAGCAGAACAGGACAGTGCATAATAAGGAGTTAGCATGTGGTAAAAATAATAAGAAGGGAGGAGGGCCTGGATGGTGTGGGAACCCAGGCAAGTCCTGGACCCAGAGGCAGACTGGAGGGATCACACGAGCCAAAGCAGGGATGTGGGTACCAATGTGATAAAAAAGAATGAACACAAAAACCTTGCTGTATGCTTGAAATTTTTCATAAAAAGTATTTGTAGACAAAAACAGGCCAAAATAGTTATGATAGGCCCTGGTACTGGAAAGCTTCAAATAGACACACTGTCCCCTACCTGCAGTTAGACTTGCTTTGAAAGCTTTGATCAGTACCTATCATTTGAATGGAATCTTTTAGCATTTGAAGAATGGAATGAGTTTGTATATGGAGGAAATGAAGGTTTTTGGCTTATTTGCTTTTTGTGGGTGTGTTGGCAAACAGTATTCAGTGAATTAAGTTCATTCTCTATCTTGTTGAAGGATGTCAGGTCTGTAGTTGAGAGAGCAAAGGTTTTTTCCTTAAACGGAATTTTGTTTCCTCTTTCTGAAATCTTGACCTGTTTGCCTATAAATTAAAATATTCAAAAGTGAGAGCACAGGTTTAATGTTAAAAAGAGTTTGGATAGCTATTGCAGAAGTGACATTGGTTAATAATCTTGCATCCTCCTCTGGGGTTATCTGAGGGAATAAGAGTAATCCTGCACTTACCTGTGGTGAGATTAGATCATTACTTAGAAATACTGTTTGTTTGGAAAATAAAATATGCCAGAGATCCACAGGGAGATGGGAGAGGAAAGTTAGTAGACCAGGGAGTCCCAGCAGTATAAAGATTGGGAGTTTCACTTGCAAGTTATAATTACAGATTTGAGTAGGATCACATGACCCTCAAATTTCCAATTACATATTTTACCTTAGAATGAATTTTCTGATATTTATTTTTCTACTCAAGATACATTTTGATTTAATAATATCTTCTCAATAAAACCACAAGGTTCCAATAGCCGTACTCTGAATAAGTAGTAGTGTGATTTATTTTCCAGTTTGTTTTCCTCTATCTTGTGTTATATTGATAGTTGCTATAATTTGTCTCATTTTAAAACTTGATTCTAATCAATTTTATTTTGATGGGTTTACCATTTTCTCAAATGTAGTACCCCTTTAATACATTGTTATTGTACTATGAAGGTAAAAATAAATTTACAGCAGTCAACCAAAATCCTAACCTTCCCTCAGTTTGCTTGATTTACTACAAACCAAATTATATTATGCCTGATATAAATCATTAAGTATATAATTTAAAGCTGTTGCTGTGATCTGTGTTTTACTGTTTCTGCCCTCACATCCAAATGTGGAACTTCAAATATGAAAGGCAGTGAAATGATTAGGAAACTGCCCTTCTGGAGTCCTCAGCAAGCATTCATTTTCATGTTGGTGTATGACAGCGGGATCCTTTTAGCTCGAGCACGGGATGCACACATTGCATTCAGGGTAGAATGTTTGCTCCCTGACTTGCCTGCCTGATTTAAATATTCATACTTCACCAGAAGGAAAAAGCTGCTGACTTCTAAAAGTGGGTCAGTTTTTTTTTTTTTTTTTTTTTTTTTAATGGCCCTTTTGGCACTTTGTAATGTGTTAATACTGCCTTAGAGATGGGGAATAGTTTGGCAGAGCTCATCTTTATCACTTCAGGGGCCAGAGCTTCACTAGGCCAGTGGAAGGAGAGAGCATTGCAGATATTAATAACCAATAGACTATGATATGGGTTTTATTTGCCTTTCTGTTTGCTTTTCTGGGTGTAGAATGTTGTATGTTAACCAGAAAGGATTAGTATAAGAAAAGATTTTTATGTGTAGACAAATCATACAGGTGATAATACTTAAACTGTAGTACCCCGTATTTTCTGAAGCATGATATTTTAGAACAGATTCCACAGTTGCGTAAATTCTTTTTTTTTTTTTTTTTTTTTTTAAATATTTGGACACGATAACTTTGAAAGCAGTCTTTGGATAGAATGGATCATTGTTTATTTATTTCAGCTTAGTGGTTATTTAAAGTGTACTCTATATTAATTGAGCTTCTTACTTAATTCTGAGGTCCAAAATGGCATTTAAACATGGGTGTCATTTTTAAAAATTCTTAGAGAATTAAAATTTTCAATACCTTTTATGGAAAAGAAGGGTCAGATAGCAGGATAAGAAAAAGAGTAGGGTTAGAATAATAGGCAGTATTGAGTAAAGGGAGACCTGGAGATCCTGACCACCACGTGTCTTAGTCTGTTTGGGCTATTATAACAAAACACATTTAGACTGCAGAAATTTATTGCTGACAGGTGTGCAGGCTGGGAAATCTAAGGTCAGGGGGCTGTCAGATTAATGTATGGTGAGGGCTTCTTCTCTGCTTCATAGATTGTTCCTTCTTGCTATGTCTTCACGTGGAAAAAGGGACAAACAAGCTCCTTAAAGCCTCCTTTATAAGAGCATTAATTCCCTCATGACCTAATCACCTCCTAAAGGTCCATCTCTTAATACTGTCACATTGGAGATTGGGTTTCACCATATCAGTCGTGGAGGAAGGATGCAACATTCATACTGTAGCACCATGTCTTAGTCACAGGACATAAGTGAAATTGAAAGTATTCAGGGGACTTATCTAGGAGAAATATAATACATTTCACCAGACTCTTTCTTAATTTCCCAGCATTTGCAAAAACCATCCAGTGATTTCAGTCCAGTCTTATGATGTATCCATGACCCATCCTGTACCTTATCCTAGATTACCTCAAGAGTCTCCCTGAGTTGCAGCAAGCATACAGACTAAATATGGCTTCTTCTGAAATCTTTGGATGATTGTCAAATTCTAGTTCTAAGTTTAAAATGGCCAAAGTCTGTCCATTGATCTGAAAGTTTGATCAGAGATCCCTAAAGATCTGGACTGTGACCTGTTGAGGAATATGTTTGATCACGTGGCTCTCCACAGGTCCAAGATGTGCTTGTTTTAATCAATGTAAATACTACATTAAGTTCCTGGCACCTGAAAAAAACAACCAGAATATTATTGAACTGGTACTTGTTTACCTTCCTTTAGGCATTAGTTGTACTCCAGAAGATTGTTTTTTAAATCTCATATCAAATATAGTCACATTAAATGTAGTAGGGAAATTGACTTTTAACAGTTAAACAGACATGTAAAATTCAAAAAATATATTCGATGAATCCATTTCTCTAGGCTCTCATATTGTAGAATTTTAAGGAAATTTGGGCCATATCTTTATAAGAAGGCACAGAATCATTTTGTAAGGAAATACCTACTAATAAAGAATTTAAATATAAAATGTCATGTTTTTATTCACATGATTAATGGAAGAAAAAAGATAAATGGTGTAGGGAAAGGTGGAAGGTTATATGGATAACTGATATATCAAAGGTGTCACTGTCTATTAACTTTTCTGTACATTTGGAATTGTATAAAATAAAGAGTCATAAAAATTGAAAGTAAGAATGTTTCATAGTTTACATGAAATCTGGGTCCTTATCTATTGGGTATGCTTACAAAGCAACAAATTGAGTAGTACCTTTCCTTGGGAATCCTGGTGTACATCCTTCACTAAGTGCACCATGACAGCCCAGAAAGCAGCAGGTAATCTTGACCTGCCTATGGTTGAAACCAGAGTAAAGAAACTTTGGATTTTCACTTTAATCCCTGGGTTAATAATCTCAACATTAATTTGACCCCAATGACTAAAAAATAATTTTCAGAGTGTTTAGTAGTATACAAAAAAAGAAGTTATTGCTTAAAAGAAATAACCATAACATTCAAATCATTGTCAACACAGTGACTTCCCTGAACATCCTAAATCTAAGATCTCATTTGTTTCTGACTTGTCTTTTCCATTCTCTGTTTTTGTTTTTGTTTTCCCCACTTCTAGTGAATCATAAAAAGCATTCCTGTCGCTGGGTGTGGTGGCGCACGCCTATAATCCCAGCAACTTGGGAGGCTGAGGCAGGAGGATCGAAAGTCCAAAGGTAGCATCAGCGACTTAGCGAGGCCCTAAGCAACTCAGCGAGACCCTGTCTCTAAATAAAATATTTTAAAAAGGGTCTGGGGAGGATATAGCTCGGTGGTTAAACACCCCGGGGTTTAATCCCCCATACGGGGCTGTATATTGAGAGTTACACCTTTGTACACCTTTGTTTTTAAAAAGGGAAAGAAATAAATACATGATTATCTTCACCATGTAAAGTCCACTAAGGAGACCGATGTATTGCATAGGCATTTAGTGCCTCAACAGAGGATGGAGCTAACTGGGACCCTCTCACCTGGCTAGATAAGAACATTTTATGTGTGTGTGTGTGTGTGTGTGTGTGTGTGTGTGTGTGTGTGTTGTCTTCTGAGCTGTGTTAGTATATGTCCAAGGGCAAATAGGTTTATATTTAACTAAAGAGGACAGGGGGAGCTATTCCTGGGCTTTTGCTATTTAAATTATCAATTCATGAGAGAGAATCAGAGCTATTAGAAAAAATTGCAGTGGTGTTTAAACTTGAACATATGCAGAATCCTCCTCTTTCCATTGTAGTACGCAATTTTGTATAAAATACTTCAGGAATAATCTGTGAGCTAGTGTTTGTTACCAGCAGGACCTCTTAATACAGTCCTTCAGTACATAAAATATTTGCAGTGGGCTAGACTGTATTAGTTGCTAAACACTAATTTTCTAACATATCATAGTAATGGGTAGTTCACTGTTTTACTCTCATCATTTTAGATCGTACAGGACTACAGAGCCCCAAGCTCTTACCCCTTCCCATCTTTTACAAGTTGTTATGCAAATTTTATCTCTTCTTAGATTGCTAAACTATTTGGAATTGAAGAATCTTTTAAAAACCTTGTTGTCTATGTAACATAGTATATTTTCCATTTATAACTATCATTTGTGTCATCACTGCAGTGTTGGTATTTCCTTCCACCATCACCCCACCTGGCCTCCAGCCTTCCTCCATTCTCCACTGAGATGGGACCACTATGCTTAATGAAACTCCATTTCCTATGTGACATGTGTTATTTTCTACCCACTGAAATACAAGAGTAGAGTGAAAAGTCACTTGGGATTTTTGCCAGAGATTATTCGGAAGAAACCACGTCTAGTAACCTTATATCTGGTATAGTTCATACTCAGAAGCCAGCACAAAGAGACATGGAAGGTTAAATTCTTGTGCTGGAACATTTTCAGCTACATGTGCTTTGGGCTTATAAAAAGCCTAATCTCTTTTCAAAAAAAAAAAAAAAAATGCTGTTTGTATCAAACAGAGTAAACTCATTTGAGGGTTTTTTTTTTCCATAGAAGTGTTGCTTGAAAGTCTTGGAAAGATGCAGAAAACTAAACAGATTGGTAAGCACTTAGTAGTTTTCATTCATGCAGATATTTTTAATCATAGGGAAAAATTTAAATTATTTCCTCTGACTTTAGTCAAGGACTCTAGAAAGCTGCAGATTGTGCAGTTTTGACTGAGATTCTGATAGTGATCTGTAATTTTTGTTTGCTCTTTATAATATTGACCTTTTGTTTTTACTGCTCAAAAAGGTAATTTAGTCTTTCTAGATCTATAATTGAGCCTATGACTGTCCTGATTTTTAAGATACTATTGATTCATATGAAGAAACTGACCATTAGGGTATAGAACTCTAGGTTTAAGTTAGACCTGTCCATGTTGACACCTGCACAACCTCCTGACAATAATATAATAAAATCACAATGAACTGCTTCCTTCAAGGTGAACCCTATACTTACCTGATATTCCCAGACTTTCTTGTATATTTCCTATGCCTGGGACAAAGCCTTCTGGAGCTTTATATCTTACATTTATTACCTTAGTTAACCCTTTATTTGTAACTATGAGAAGACAAGAAAAACTACCAGTTATGTGAAGAGGTTCAGCAGATTGAAGGTGGGGATTGAGTTGAGCAACCAAAACATGTTGCCTAATTCCCTCTACTCCAACAGCTAATGCAAGAAAACAGGAGATCAGATTTAAATTTTTCCATTATTATTCTTAGTGAGATTTGAGAGGTTATAATTTCATTAGTGAAATAAAAACCTTTTATTCTCATTACCCTGAAAATAAAGACAAACCCTCACATTTTCCTGTAAGACCTCATGACCCATCTTTATGTCCTTCTTTGCTTCAGCCATTTGGGGCTCCTTGCTGGTCCTTGAACATGTCAGGTCTGCTCCCATTTTAAGTCTTTATGACACTGGTCTCTCTACCTGGAAAGCTTTTAAGATACATAGACATGATTTTATTCTCTTTTAATGCTGAATAATATCCATAATGGCATTTGCAGGTAAATAGATGGAGTTGGAGAACATAATGCTAAGTAAAGTTAGCCAATCCCAAAAAAAACAAATCCCCAATGTTTTCTCTGATTTAAGGATACTGATTCATAATATGTGTGGGGTGGGTGGATGGGAGGATTAGATGAACTCTAGATAGGGTAAAGGGGAAAAGGGAAGGGAGGGGATGGGAGGGGGAATGGGGGTAGGAAAGATGGTGGAATGTGATGGTCATCATTACCCTAAGTACATGTACGAAGACACAAATGATGTGACTATTTTGTGTACAACCAGAGGTATGAAAAATTGTGCTCTGTATGTGTAATATGAGTTGTAATGCATTATGTTGTCATATATAACAAATTAAAATTTAGCCAGGTGAGGTGGTGCACGCCTGTAATCCCAGCACTTGGGAGGCTGAGACAGGAGGATCGCGAGTTCAAAGCCAGCCTCAGCAATGGCAAGGCGCTTAGCAACTCAGTGACCCTGTCTCTAATAAAACACAAAAAAAAGGGCTGGGAATGTGGCCCAGTGGTTGAGTGCCCCTGAGTTCAATCCCCGGTACCAAAAAAAAAAAAAAAAAAGAAAAAAAATTGAAGAAAGAGTCCAAGAGATGGAAAATATGAGAGAAAATAAAATATGGATACTATATTTAAGAAATTTAATATGTATATGATAGGAGTTTCAAAAGAGAGTGATAATCAAAGATATTACAGAAGAAAAATTTTCTGAACTGAAAAAAGCCTCAGGTTCTGTGATAAAGCTCTTAACTGAATATCAGAGAAGATTATTCACTGGGAAAAAAGGTTCATCCTATTGCTAAAAATTTTTAGTTAAGGGGTTGGGGTGGTGGCTCAGTAGTAGAGCGCTCGCCTAGCACGTGCGCAACTCAGGTTTGTTCCCCAGCACCACGTAAAAAAATAAAGGCATTGTGTACAACTAAAGCAAATAAATGTTTAAAAAAATATGCATTTCTTAAAAAAAATTTTTTTTTGTTAAGAGAAAAATCCCACAGTCTTCTTACTAGTCAACAATAATAGCCAAAAAAATACTCATAAAAGAATAAGATTTTGATAAGCATTTTATTTTTCATTAGAAAAATTAGAAGTTATTTTCAAACTCAATTCTAGAAGATAATGAAACTATATAATTCTGAAAGTATAGAATTTCGACACTAGATCTTTATACTTAGAAGAATCATTTTGTTTTTACTACATGTACAATAAATATAAAAATGTACTATAAATATAGCCTTTCTGAAAATATTTGCATGAGGATGTGGACCAACCAAATTAGTTGGAATTAAAGATAGGTAAGATGAAGCCAAAAGTTGTTTCTTTGAAAAGATCATCAAACTTAACTATACTAACTAAGGAAAAAAGTGCGTTCTGGGTAGTCTAGCTAATGCAATAACATAGGACAAGGAAATAAGAAGTGCTGTTGGAAGAATAGATGTATATTGTCATTATTTGCAGATGACATGATTGTCTTCCTAGAGAAAAGTCAGGAAAATAGATGAGTGTTAGTGTAACTAATGAGAGTCAGGTGTCTCTATACAAGGTCAAATTAAAACCCCAAACTTCCCTTTAATCATCAGTACCTTGTGAGAAAAGAATATAATGAAAGAAATTGTCCAGTCACAATAGAAAGAAACCTTTTAAAAGCTAAAAAACAATCTTTTTCTGGTGGAGGATATTGAACCCAGGTACACTTCACCACTGAGCTACATCCCCAGTGCTTTTTTTTTTTTTTTTTTTTTGAGGCAGGGTCTCACTAAGTTGCTGAGGCTGGCCTTGAACTTGTGATCTTAACTGCCTCTGAAATTGCTGGGATTACAGATAGAAATGAATTTAACAAGAAGTACACAATGCCTGTATCTTCATCTTTACTTAGGGACATAAAAGGATTTGAATAAATGAATATCTATACATTCTCTCTGGGTGGGAAGATTCAACATTTTGAAGAAGTTAATTCTCTTGAATTCTATAAATTTACTATAATACCATTCAAAATTTCATTGGCTATTTTGGGGAACTTGGCAGATTGAATCTAAAGTTCACCCAAATATAGCCAAGGAAATATTGAAAAAGAATAAAGAAGAATGTTACATTTCTGGCCCAGACTCTTAATTCTGCTGCCCACTGAACTTCACTTGACTGCCCTACAGGTGCCTCAAACTCAGTGTGTCCCAAACTGGACACATTCTCTCTTTTCCAACATGTTGTCCATGATGTTCTTTATGACTGTGACCTCTACTAAAATAATCAAGCCAAAGTACTGAAAGTTTTTCTTGACTCTGAAAGCCAAACTTGATTCTTCCCTTTCACTCATCTCCAGAATTGTCATCAGTTCCTGCCGATTTTCTTCTTTAATCTCTCTTAACCCTCTCTTTCCATAATCACTACTTTACCTCATACCATTGTCTCTTACCTGGATTATTAAGAGTATCTTTGCCTTCCTCTTTGCTTCCAGTCTTCTCTTTCCAATTACTGTAGCTAGAGTTAATCTTCAAAGGTGAAAATCTGAGTCAAGGCTCAACACCTCTCAACATCTTCTCACTGCTCAGGACCCAGTCCAAAGTCTCATCATGGTTTATAGCCCTGCATGATGAGCACTTATTTGCAGCCTCTCTCTAGTCCATTCTCTCCTTCACTCCACTATTAGCCATTTTTGGACTTCTCACTATCTAAATGGACCCTGGTCCTTTGAATTTACTGTTTTGTTTTCTGAGCCACTGTTCACCTCCCTACCTTGGTGAACTTATACACATTCTTCAAGTCTCAGTGGGAAAGCTGCTTTCTCCGCTGACCTCTAGAGTAAGTCCAGCTGCTGCATGCTACTCTAGTGTACCCTATTCCCTGTAATCTAACATTTATTATATTTTATCCTAATTATTTACTTATCTTTTCTTGCTTCTAGTTTTTAAACTCCATGGGAGTCAGGACTTCATCTGCTTATTCCAGGGGATAATACTCTTTGTTTTTAGTACAACATAATGTAGTCAGCCAGTACCTGTAGTCAGTTGTTTAATTACTAGAATCAAAACATACTATAAAGTTGGTGAAACAGTACAGTGTTGGCAAGGAACAAACAGATCAGCTGAACAGAACAAACCAAAAAAATCAAACTTTCATATAAATTGAAATTTAATTATAATAGAGGTAATAGTTCAGAAAAAAAGTGGTATAAAAACATTTGGTATCCACTTTGGGAAAAAATATCAAGTGAGATGCCTGGTCAGGACTGTTTTGATTGCATATTGAAAATTTAACTCTAACATAAGCCCCACCCCCCAAAAAAAAATATTGGAAGGATATTTGTTATCAAGAAAGGAGACAATAGCTGCTCAGTATCCCTTCCAAAATGCAAACAGCAGCAAACCTCTTCAGTCCTTACAGACTAAAAAGCTGATAAGATGTTCTTTTTTTTATGTCTTAGATGCTTTGCTTTATTTTCTCCTATGATAGACTAATTCCATGTGGCAGAGAATGTAGCCCTCAGCAGCTTCCAGGCTTTGTCACCTTTTGAAGAAAAACACACTCTCCAGCTTCACTTCTACGCTGAAAATCCCTTGGAGGTGCTTTGGCTTGTGTGGCTTGGGTCACATGCCTGCCTTCCGTGTCTGAGGCCTAGAGCAGTCACTGTGTCCGGGAGACAGGATGCCGCCAGACCCACTGTTGCATGGTGGTTTTTGTGAGTGCACATGTGCACCTGTGTCTAGATCTGGACAGGCAGATTGGGGAAAGGATGGTGGTGAGAAGAAAGTCTCTCCCCAAAAGGTAGGTAGCATAGTCACTAGCCACAGGGGACCTTGTGAGGAGTGGGAGAGACAGTCTGGTTGTGTTTCACATCATACTCAAGAACATATTTAGAGTGGATTAGAAAACTGATACAAAATATAAAATTATAAAAATACTAAAAAAAAAAAAAGAGGTTTATTTTTGCCTTTTTATCCTGTAATGTGGAAGACATTCATTAGGCATTATAAGAAGACCAGGAAAACACACAGGAAAAGAGTTATACTAAGATGATAGAAGGAAGAAAAAAAAGTCTTGAAGGCAAAGGCAGTAAAAACAAAATTTTAAGAATAGCAATTTAAAAAACTCAAGAAAGGGGCTGGGGTTGTGGCTCAGTGGTAGTACTTTTGCCCACCATGTGTGAGGAACTGGGTTCAATTCTCAGCACCACATATAAATTAATAAAATAAAGATCCATTGACAACTAAAGAAAAAGGAAAAGAAAACATTTTCAATTGTCTAACAAAGGATTAGTAGTCTTATATATAAAGAGTTTTTATCTCTAAGAAAAAGATGAGCATCTCAAGGGAAATGTAGGCAATGGGAACGTTAATAGGCAATTTATAAAAGTAGTAAAAACGCTCGTCTGTGTCACAGAGAAGAAAACATCAGTGGATAATAATATTAATACACGAAAAACGATCAACCATATGTAATGAGGGAAATGAGATTTAAAAACCACAATAAGATACTATTTTACTTCTGCCAGATTGGCAACAATTAAAATATCCAACAGCAACAATTACTGGCACTGATAGAGCAGCAAGAAACCTTGTACACTGCTGGATCGGGTGTAAAATAGTTCAGCCACTTTGGTGAACAGTTTTGCATATCCTAACAAATTTGAAGTATACATGCTTTTTGACCCACCACTTCTGCCCCTTGATACTATGTGCTCTAACACAGGAATGCTCAATAGAAATAGAATTGAAGCCACAAGTAGGCACATTATAAGAAAGTAAACAGATGAAATTAATTATATGATAATTGATATGAAAAAATGATATAACTTAATTACACAATTGACTAAATTATATTTAGTAAATGTGTTTTGTTATATAAAACTAAGTGTTACAAATGTATAGCTAAGGTATTATAATATGTAACCAGTATTAAACATTATCAATACGATGTTTTATATTCCTTTTGTTTTTCTTATTAAATCTTTGAAATTTGGTTTTTATGTTTTACTTTTGCAACACATCTCAGTTTGTAGTGGCCGTATTTCCAGGGCTCACTAGCCATATTTTGCTAGTGGGCACTAGAGCAGACAGTGTAGTTCTAGAGACATTCTTACAGTTGTGCAGATGACTTTTACTAGAATGTTCATGGTCACCTTGTTAATAATTAACAGGAAAAGGAACCAGTCCACACATCTTTTGACTAGACAGATAAATTGTGGTAAATTCATATAGTGGAATACTATAATACAGTTATAAAAGAATGAATGAACTACAGGTATATGTATCAACTTGGAGAAATTGATTATTGGTGCAAAATGCAGGTCACAGAAGAATATATAGAAACTAATAAAACACATATAGTTCATTATATAAGTGGTAAAGTTAAAAAGAAAGAGAAAGAATGAAAAAATGGTTCAGACTGGTAATAATGGGCAAAAGGTAAGGGATACAACCAGAGAGGAAATCACAGGTATTCAAAGATACTAGTGCCAGCTTATTTACTATAGATGTACATGTGTGTATATGTATACATACATACGTGTATATACATATATATACACACACAAACATATGTATATACTTACACACATGCATTATACATAAACACATGTACACTTGTATTCTTGTGTGAATTATCAGCCATGTTTAAATCATTAGTGGGTCAGTAAATATGAAGAGATGTTCAGTTTCACTTATCAAAGAACTATAAATTAGAACAATAGTGGATTTTTTTTTTCTTTTTTGCCCATGAATCTGATTTAAAAAACAACAACAAAAGAAATGTTAAGATCATGTGCTCGGGAGGGATGGACACACAAGCAGTCTTCACACTGTTGATCAGAGTAAATAGTCTTTCTGGACAGCAGTTTTGGAATAGGCATACACATTGTAAATTGGACTATCCATTATCCCAATAGCATAACTTCTAAGAATATATTCTCAGAAAAGATTCAGATAAATGAATAAAGATATATTTATAAGGCTTTTCCTTATAGTTATTTTAAAAAGGAAATAGACGATGTATGTATTGACACGGAAATGTATCCATGCATATCATTTAATAAATAAAGTGAGTGGTGGAAAAGCATGTAGTATATGATCCCAAATCATTACATAAAATTAGAAAACTATTAGAAAGAATAAATCAGACAGTTTACAGTACTTTTCTTTGAGATGGAGGAGTGATTACATGATATTTTATAAAGAATGTTAGAAGCTGGGAGGGTAGTTCAGTGGTAGAGTGTTTCCTAGCATGCAAGGCCCTGGATTTGATCTGTAGCATCAAACGATAGATAAAAATTGTCTTATAAATAAAATATAATGAGATCCCCCACTTTCTTCTTATTAGATGATCATCATTTTTGTGTAGTAGTTGTGATCTTAAGAACACTGGATATTACTCTAGACTTATCAAACTTCCCTTTTGAGAAATGTGTAAAGATAGGTACAGCTTTCTTTCTATTTATATATTTTTTGTAGTGCTAGGTATTGAACCCAGGTCCTCATGTATGCTAGACGAGCTCTTCCACTAAGCTAGATCCCCAGCTATGGACAGTTTTTTTTTTTTTTTTTTTTTTTTTTTTTTTAAAGCAGCACTTAAAATTTGGGCTTTGACTGTAATTTAAGCTATCAGCAAATAAAGGTATGGTTTTCGTTTTGGTGTGAAAGAGAACAAAAAGATGTGCACTGGTGAAAATTGTACACTAACTGTGTGACCTAATCCAGTCTAGAACCTTGAACCTGATAATACTGTTGCTAAAACTTTAATCAAGTATTCTTGTCTCACTCCATTTCCACAGTCTGGATGAGTGTTGCTTTTGAATACTTAAGGATACTTCCAGCTTTTGAGTAGTGTGTTAATAAATTG
The DNA here is from genome assembly GCA_025594165.1 of Tamias sibiricus. NCBI lineage: Eukaryota > Metazoa > Chordata > Mammalia > Rodentia > Sciuridae > Tamias > Tamias sibiricus. Next base: position 26,091,262 of record CM046657.1, read on the forward strand.
TCTCTGGAAAAAGAAACAAAGAAAGATTACTGCATTCTTTTCTAAACACTGTTAGAACTTAACATACAGACCCGGGGCGGGCGGTGTGGGGGCAGTCCCAGCCAAACCCTTTTGATTTGACCTGCTTCAGAACATGTGGTAAAGAGAATAGAATCTACTAAGCATCATAAAATATACATTATCTTATTATGCTTGCTTGTTATAAACTTTTTAGAAATATAATGAATTTGTGCTATATGCATGAACAGTAAGTTAAATCCTGCCAGAACTTCACCTCAAATGTCTGTGACCTGTCCTTGGGTTCTGGTTTCCAGGCTCAAGCCCCAGCTCCCATTATCTTTCCCTTCCCCTTCTCTCAAGCAGATGGCTTTGGAGACTACCAGGGCCCCTCCAATTCTAATAGTCTGTGGTTCTTATTTTTACTTTTAAGCTAAGGAAGTGACATAATCAATCTGAATTGTTTTCTTGGTATTAGTCTAGCATTACTGTATAGAGAGGAAGAAATGGTGGGTGTATGGGAGTGCAGTTCAAATCATACATATTGCAGTTTAGGTGTAAAGACACGATTTCTGATACAGGTATTTGTGAGGTATGGGGAACAAAGGTTGGAATGGACAGTATTGCAGAACAAGAATCAAGAAGATTAGGAATTGATAAAAACTGGGCCACAAGACAGAAAAAGAAAGAATGGAAGATAATTCTGAAGCTTTAAGCTGGGTTGCTAAAAATGTATGGCACAAGAGCACTTCTCTACTTGCTCCTTCATACATGAATTTCTTGTGGTACTTAACTCACTGATACAGTCTCTAGCTCATTATGGTTCTGTCTTGTTTGCTGTTTAAAACATCTCTATTTTTGAACAAATGTGGACAGCTCAACATTTTCTCTAGTCAGTACCTTTTTTTGGTACCGGGGATTGAGGTCTGGGCCACATCCCTAGCCCTTTTTTGTATTTTATTTAGAGACAGGGTCTCATTGAGTTGCTAAGTGCCTCACCATTGCTGAGGCTGGCTTTGAACTCGAGATCCTCCCGCCTCAGCCTCCAAAGTTCTGGGATTACAGGCACGTGCCACTGCGCCCAGGTAGTCAGTACCTTTTACCCCCCTATTTTTTTCCAAAAAAGTAGAAATTGCTTTGGAACCACCTTGCCCCCCCACCCCCACCCCGCCCCCACACAGTGTGGTTTGAAAGAAATGATCCTCAAGTTTTTAAAATTGCAAATTTTTAAAAAGTTAAGAATAGCTGAATAGGATCATAAAATATTAATGAACACAAATTTGATTTAGTGAAAATTGGTTTTATTATGTTTATGATGTGTTTATTTTAAAAAAATGTTAAAAGTATGTGTTTTAAAATATCTTGATTTTTGTGTTCAAGGTTGTTTAAAAGTTAAATTTTAGCCAGGTGAAGTGATACATGCTTGAAGAGAATTACAGGTTCAAGGCCAGCAAGATCCTGTCTCAAAAATAAAAAGGGCCAGAAATGTAGCTCAGTGATAGAGTGCTTGCCTAGAACTGTGAGATCCTGGACTCAATCCCTAGTACCCCCCCCCCCCCCCAAGCAAGACAAAAAATTAAATTTTAATTATATTCAGAGTAAATTAATGACAGATATATAGTACTAGAAAATAAAACTGGTTACCAGGGTCATGGGGCTGGGGGAGAGGTAGGAAATTTACAGACTTAGGTCAGAGGATGCAAAATATCAAATAGGTAGGATGAACAAGTTGAAAGATCTAACATACAAGATGAGGACTATAGTTAATAACAGTATATTTGCTGCTCTTGGGGGGAGTAACTATGTGAAATGATGTATATGTTAATTTGTTCCACTATAGTAACCTTTTTGCTACGTATATGTGTATGTCTTCTAATGCTGTATAAAAGTAAGTTACTAGAAATCACTGATAGTGCCAATCTGTGAAATACCTTGTAATACTCTTTGTGCACTTGGGATTTAAATAAACTTGAGTTTTGGTAAAGTTAGATTATCCCTGAGATTCATTGGAGTATAGCATACTATAGTAACAGATACCGATTTTTAGATTGTAGCAAGGTCCAATATTACATGTTCACAATAAAATTTATTTTAAAAAAATAGACTAAGAAAAGTAGCTTAGTAATATGTTTCAGACTGAAAAAGAATACGTTTTTCATTGTCCCTTTTCAGATTATTATTAGTTTTTAAAATACTAGTATTGAAACCAGGCTTAGGGACTGGGGATATAGGCTCAGATGGTAGAGTGCTTGCCTCGAATGCACAAGGCCCTGGGTTCAATTCCCAGTACCACAAATAAATAAATAAGTAAAAATTGAAATCAGTTTTAGTCCCCACGGGTTCAAAAAACCACTTCTTGATCATAATGTTAGACAAATGTTAAAATCATGGGCAAATCACATAGTTAGAATAAAAGATCATGTGGCATCCTCTCATGATGAAAAAAGCATCTCTAATTGGAGCAAGAGGGCTTATGGGAGAGAAAAAATAATTTTTTATTATTTTGACGTCCACTTAAAGCAATCAGAGTATAGAAACCAAAAATATACATTGGTCATATTCTCTGGATAGCTCTTTATTAATGTATTAGCAAGCTGTTCTCTGGATAAAGTCAGCAGTTTGCTCTGTTGTTTAGTGTTTATTTTTTGTCCAAAGATTATAATGAATAAAAACCTACCATATTAGTTGTATATGTCAGGGCTTTCTTTTTGCAGAAAAGAATAAATTTCAATGAATAGGGTAATTATCAAATCAAGTTATAAATGCCATCCCCAAAGAATAAGTCTTTAGAAACACTGTCATAAATAAAAAAGTTTTTTTTACCTCCCTCCTGCTCCCAGTTTAGGGAAACACACTCTTTTTTTTTTTTTTTTTTTTTTTCCTCTCCTTTGTTGTTATTTTTACTATGTAACTGTGGGACAGGTGTGGTGGAGTAAAGTTAAAACTCGTAACTGAAAGCACTCCCATGGCCATTTCTTCTTTTTAGTCTGGGTCTCCTATTGGAAATGACATGGAATTTATTGCTACGTTTTAAGGTTGTATTAAGAAAAAATTTACAAGAATGAATACAATGAAGATGTTTTTAAATATTAAATTTAGAAGGAACTCTAGGATTTAAAAAATGTCTGTTTTTGGAAGTTATTTGGTTGGGCTTGTAGAATAGAATGTAACCTTGTTTGGTGAAGCTATTATACGAGGAAAAATTCAACTCAAGTAATTGTTAGGCATTGTGGAAGCCAGTATCAGATTAGTCAGTGAAAGAGCATCTTCAGAACATTAAGTACAAAAAATTGACCAAAGATTTGGAAGCGGAAGTCACCGTTGACTTCTCCATATAACCTCTTGATTTCCCCAAAGTTTAGCTCATCATGACAGATTCGACTCCTTTACAAGATACATTTTGTTTTAAAAAGTAAAGGTTAAAGTAATAAACCTTTCTCTTGCTTCCATATGGAGATCCAGCAGGACTAAAATTGCATGTAGGAGTCTGCAGTCACCCTGTGTTCATGCAGTCCTTCAGAGATTTGGGAATACACATTAAAGCAAAAGAAAAACACCTTCAAGTTACTTTTAAACTGGAAAGAAATATTTTAACTTGTAGAAGTGACAAGTACAGCTGAATCAGGAAACCTTGGAGTATGAAGAGGGGAAAACTTTTTTTGAAATTGCAATAGATAATTATTACTTTAATTATGGAAGTAGTATGTTTATTATAAACCCTTTAGCTAATTCAGCAAACCAAAAATCACTTGTAGGCTTATCACATAGCTGTAAACAATTTTATGTACATGTGTGTTATTTTCATAGAAATTAGATGAAATTGTTCCACAAGAACCAAGACTTTCTAGTTAAAAGTTCAGGGACAACTATGTGCATGTAATAGAAAATTGAAATGATTTTGCATCCTGACACCAAACAAAGTCTGGAAAGTTTCCAGGATAATTAAGAGTACAAATGAAATTTTTTTAACAAGACAGGTTTTTCAATTTCTTTTTTGTATCCCCATCCCAAGCCTATCCTTCAAAAAAGAAAAGAAAATTGTCCCCGGAGATCTCGAACTCAAACATTTAGAGAATTTGCTACCAGCCTATTAAATAATTCTAACTGTAGTAAATGTTATACTGTATGTATTAAGCTAAAGTGAAATGAATTCCATGCTGGCAAAGACAGGAAGTGGTGGTTGACACTAATTGTCCTGGGCATGATAAAGGCTGTATCTTGGGTAGGGAGTGACATTTTTGTGATAGCCAAATAAGAATTCTTAATGTACTTACTACAAATAAGAAAATAACGTGTTGGATACTTTGCTTATTAAGTGTCTTGCCCATGTGAATTGCAGGCTGAAAACAGTATAAAGAGAAGATAGGAATCATTCTTTATAGGGTACCCTCTGAAGACACATTTCTGGGAAGGGAGCTTTTCCATATGGGAACAAAAGGTGTCTCCTCATAGCTTTGGCAGTTAGTCCTCTTGTGATGGAAGGTAAATATGAAATGTGTTTAGCACTAGGGCATTTTAAAGATCTTAAGCAGTACATTTAGTTGATTGGTTTGCTTCATTCTTGAGAAGGAGTTGTATGCATTAAAGACTTAATCAAATTGCATTGTATTTTGTGTTTCCTGTGGAAGCAGCTCCATTCAGGTGTAGGTAGTACTGTTTTCCAAACTCAGAAAGGGCAGGGTGCTCAGTTGCCTTTATAAAGGCAATTTCTTGGTTGGCTGCGATTGAGTGCAGAATTATAATACTGAGGGCTTAATTTATAACAGAAAATGCAGAAGTGCAAACCTGTTAAACCCCTTATACATGTATAAATAAGGTAAACAATAGCAGATTAGCATGGAATATTGTTTGATGTGAATAAGCTTAAGAACAAATTTTCTTGGCCTGTCCATGTTGTACCTGTAACCTCAAAGAAAACTTGTAGAAATCAGTGCATCATCTTTGAAATATAATAAAATCCGAGAGAAAACGCAGAGTGATGTGAGACAGCTGCTGCTTGGATTGGCAGCCTATTTATAATCTGGGAGGCTTGTAGCTAGATTGCCGTGCTGTGTGCTGTGCTCTCACACATCAGATAGGGATGATGATTTGCCTGTGTGTGTGTGCTCCTGCTCTTAGACTTTTAATTTTTCAGAAAAGGATTCCTGCTTCTACAAAGAAACGGAGCATGCTAGCAAAAGCAGATCTCTGCATTTCATACACTGAACAGTTTTTTCCACAGGACCTGTGGGTATTTTTCAGTGCTGGGGGAAAGACCTTCGGTGGGCCAGGCATTTAAAGATGTAAACCCTTCTCAACATTCTCTGTGAGGCTGGCTCTGCTGAGCAAGTGAGTCATGTGGGACAGAATGTCGCATTTCAGTACCTTTTGGCTATCTGTGCACGTTAGATAATAACGATTGCCAAGCCAACGTGTCTCAGGTTTTTTAATTACGGATTTAAATGCCCACAGGAGCTCTGCTCATATGTTAATTCCACTGTTTGACTTTAAAGGATGTTTTTTTTTTGCATTTTCTAATTCAGATTATAAAAGGCAGTCAGCCATTCAATATGGAGACAGTTTACCACAAAAACTTGTTTGAGGGGCAAGCAGGGTAGAGAAAAGGTAGCTAAAGCTTTTCCACTTTTGTGTGTGTGTGTGTGTGTGTGTGAAAAGGGGGGGAAATCTTGCTCAGCATTCTCCCCTAGGTCATTTTAAGGGCCAAAAATAGGTGTGTTAATAAAAATAACCTTGACACCTGTTTTTGCAAAGAATTGTAAAGCATTGGAATGATACTCTAATTCCTACATATTGTCAGCTTTCATGTACCTTGTTGGTATGGTATCTACGTCATAGATTGTCTGCAACTGAATTTTCCACCCAGGGCAATTTCCCCTTAAGGCACATTTTACTACAAAAACATGTCTTATGCCACTGTGATTGCGTGTTTGCACAGCACTCTAATGGAATTTAAATTTTAAAACTCAAATTGAAGCGTAATTTTATAGATATATCTATGCCCCAAAGGACTGAGACTTTAAAGCCAAATGTTACAGAGTTTTGGATATTCTGGTATTTTAGTTTATCCTTAGCCCAGGTCTTTCACATAATTATGCTTAATTAGAAAGGTGACTTCCTCTGATGTCCCATCAGAGACAAAAGGAAACTAGATATATTTATAGATAACTTACAAAGCATGATCTTGGATTTCCTTTTGCTTAAAGGACATTGACAAAATCTGAACAAGGTCTGTAGATGATAGTATTGTATCATTATACGTTTTCTTATACCCCTAACATTTTATTTTGAAAAAATTTGAAGCATCCAGTAATAGTTGAAAGAATTTTACAGCAAGCCCCATGTTGTATGCCCATCTATACTTGCTTCGTCACACATCTGTCCTTCAGTCTATCTTACTTATTTCTTTTTTTTTATAGGAAAATAGAAGAAAAGAGTGATTATTTCTGAACTTACCTGCAAATGATTCAAGAGAAAAATTCTATGCAGGTGGAGGATAAAAGAGAATAAAATAAATTTGAGAAAGAGTGCACATTTGGGGAATTTGAGCAAAAGATGTATGAGAATTTTCTGTGCTATTACAACTTTTAAAAAAAATATTTATTTGTTTGTTTTAGTTGTACACAATGCCCTTATTTTTATGTGGTGCTGAGGATTGAACCCCAGCTGCACAAGTGCTAGGCAGGCACTCTACCGCTGAGCCACAACCCCAGCCCTACAACTTTTCTTTAAACCTGAAATCTTGTGAAAATGGGTTTTTTAAAATTGAGATTATAAGAGGAATGTAATCAATCAAATTAGCATGGTCTCAGTATATTAGGGAACCACTGCTTCTCAAATAAAAGGATTTTTTGAAGCCCCATACTACAAATGATTACGGTCTTACTATGGTCTTATTAGGAAGATGACGTCTCTCCTAACCTAATCTGTTATCATGGAAGGTCCAGACATGGTGCTCAGACATGAGAAAGGGAATATTGACTTCATGAGAAACTGTTTTGACTTTTACCTAGAAACCAACTGGAATGTTCACCTGCCTATTGGTGCCATCTCTTTGAAGGGTCATGATTAATTCAGGCAATGAAGAAACTCAGTGGTGATAAGACATGAGAAGACTCCTCCACCCCTTTTATCTGTGATATAATCATATCAGTGGGAATATGGAGAAAAGTTTTGTTTTAAATAGAAAGTTCAGTGGTTGATTTAAAAAAAATTTTTTAAGTTGTTGATAGACCTTTAATTTATTTACTTATATACTGATAGACCTTTATTTATTTATTGAATCCAGTGCCTCACACATGCTAGGCAAGCACTCCACCACAACCTCAGCCCCAAGAAAAGTTTTAAAAAATAAAACTTGAGCCGGGCATGGTGGCGCACGCCTGTAATCCCAGCACTTGGGAGGCTGAGGCAGGAGGATCAAAAGTTCAAAGCCAGCCTCAGCAATGGTGAGGCACTTAGCAACTCAGTGAGACCCTGTCTCTAATACAAAAAAGGGCTGGGGATGTGACCCAGTGGTCGAGTGCCCCTGAGTTCAATCCCTGGTACCAAATAAATAAATAAATAAATAAAACTTAAATACATGTGCCTGAGAGAAAAATGTTCCCCTTCAGTATTATCTGTCCATGTTACTCCTTTCAGAGAAAACTCCATGTGGGTGGGCAGTGCATATTCACTTTCATAGTTTTAAGAACACTGTTACATTAGCTGATGAATAGTGTCTTAGTCTGTTTTATGCTGATATGAAACAGGACACCTCAGGTTAGGGGAATTATTAACAATAAAAATGTACTTGATTCATAGTTTTGGATGCTGGGAAGTCCAAGATCAAGGGTTCACATCTGGTGAGGGGCTCCTTGCTATGTCATAGTGTGGCAGAGAACAACAAATGTGTAAGAGAGAGTGAATGTGCAAGAGAGAGGGAAGAGCCAAACTAATTATTTTACCAGGAACCCACTCCGGAATAATGACATTAATCTATTCATGAGGGCAGAGCCTTCATGACTTCATCACCTCTTAAAGGACCCACCTCTCAACACTTGTCTTGGGGATTAAAGTTTCTAACACATGAACTTCAGAGGGCACATTCAAGCCACAATAAATAGTAAAGAAGCAAAATGGAACAGCAAAGCATTACATTGAATTGAGTAGCTTTCTATGAGGAATTATTTGTTGGAAAGGATGATCAATAATAAGGGAGGATAACTTTATAGACTAGTTTGGAAACAGAGTTATTGTGGTAGAGAAAAGGGAAATTAAGGAATTATCAGAACATTGTGTTCAGTCTTACCGAAATCCTCTAGTCTTGCATTAATAAAAGTATAGAGGAAAAATAGAAGGGACCTAAACTAGATGGTTACATCAGAGAGAAACTTAATATTAAGTGAAAAATAACGACAGGCATTGTTTTAATGGAAGAAAAGTAATGTTGCTTAAACAAATGGAAAACAACAGAAAGCACTTTTATGGAAGAAAGAGGGCTACTAACAAGGAAAGGAGACGAAAAATAAAAAAAGAAGTAGGGAGGGAAGAAGGGAGATTTTTGATAGAATATGAATAGGAGATTTAGGAAAATCAGAGAAAATAATAATTTAATGGAGGTAGGTTTATGCCTAGATCAGGCCCTTGTGGAGGAAGAGGAAGCGAGAAAAAGGACTAGAGAACCCAGTAGCCGATATATACAGAATCATAAGGGCTGGAGTGTATGGAGCTCAGTGATAGAGCACCTGCCTGTTAAGCACAGGCCCAGAATCACCAGCACTACAGAAGTAAATCTCCAGTTGTATAAAATCAGAAAGCTGGGGACATCCCCCAACACCACCTTGTTTCCTTTCCTTATTCTCACAATCAGCCTATATATACTATAATAGAAACGGACAGAATATGGTTTGATTCCATAATAGAAAAATAACAGAATCCTATATACATCTGATCAACTTTTAATTCTTTTATGCCAGGCTCTTATTTGTTTCTCTCATTACAGCATTTGTGTCTCATTAAAGAAGATAATGTTGACTTTGTTATCTCTCCTTTACTAGAACACCCCTTCATACAGATCTCCTTTCCCACTAGTGTGATGCCTGCCTTTTCTATTCCTGTGATGCTTTTTCCCCTTCCAAACTGAATTATTCTGCCTCTCCTCAGGAATCCCTGAAATGTGAATTCAAAGATAAGAGTCTCTGTCTTTTGACTGCTTTCCTCGGCCCCTTCGGTGAAGCTTGGTCCAGTGTGACTAGTGTTCACAGATTCACAATGCTGATGGAGGTGGTGTTGCAAACTTGGTAGTTTAAAATTTGGTGAAGTTATTTTTAAAATACTCTATGTAGTGGTCCCTTTCATATATTTGAAATGCTTAGTTAAGGATAATCTTTTCAACTGTACTTGTCGTGGTTTTAGCACATCAGCATTCAAAACCAGTCACATTTTATTTATAAAAATTCATAACTTACAGAGGTAAATAGGACCAAAGAGGATAGTATTTTATATTCTAGATCATCAGATGGTGTTAGATACAAGGCAAGCAGAAAAAGTGAAAGTGGGAGCCAGTTATGTCTAGGGCCTGCTTTAAAAGATATGACAGTAATACACACGCCTGGTGAGTACTCCCAACCGCTGCATATGCACGAGGTGCTTCCCTTCTGCTGCTGCACGGAGGCCCATCGAACAGTGTCAGGGAAGGCTTTCCTGTTCCTCAGGGGCAATTCTAATGAAAAATTGGTTTGCTGCAGTATACCAGCAAGCCACTTCAGGGAATTATAGTGTTATCCCCAAACATGTCACAGGATCTTACTCTGCAGATCCAGTGTATATGAATGAAATGCCGAGTCTAAGCATGTCAACAGGGAACAAAAGAAGACATTAGGAAATGACACCACCGATGCCACAAAGCCAGGACCAAATCCAAGCAAAAGTAATCATATTCCCAGTCAGAGTATTTCTGAGTAACAGGTTTGCCCATCTACTGGTGATCAATAACCAGGATAAATAAAAATGGAATGGTGAAAAACCTCCTTTCACAAGACTATCTTTCAGAATTGGCCTAAGTTCTTTTCATTTAGGTCAAGTCATCTCTTGAAAGTGAATGCCCAAAACAGGGAGATAAACTGTAGAGAACAGTGAAATGCCCTTAAAGGAACATTGTTTGAGATGCTGTGATATGCTGGGTAGGGTGATTAGGAACCCTGAAAATGAGCAAGCTGGCTTTACTGCTGCTTGGGGTTGCATGATCCTTTTCTACCTAAGAGGTATAAGCACTCAGGTATAACATGTTTCACTTCTTATGTATTTCAGTGTTCTGTTATTATTTCTAGAGCAAAAATGCCATTTAATGCTTAAGCAGAAATTCAAAAACAAAGGAGTTAGCCAAATCTAACCAGAGACTAACAGGACTAAAATTTATTTCTAGGATTAGAATTTAGTCTAATTGTTTAAGGTACTGCCAAAGTAAAGATTTGGGTCTTGACAAAATATGAGTGACTATAGTGCAATTTATAGCATCAAGTAAGCACATTGTACTCCATGACACCAACTCCAGAACTGCTTCAGGAACATGACAGAGTGTCAGATACATTCCTCTGATCCCTACTTTTAGCAGACTTTTCCTGGGTTGATCATATCCAAGTGCCTTGTGGACCTGATTCAATCCTTCTTAGTTTATAAAAGACCATCTTATTTTTTGGTATGGTATGCATGTTTATCAATAAAAATTAGCTTTTGGGTTAGTCTGTGTCTCAAGTGAAAAATATTAGGTTTCATATGATGTGATACTTAATTTTCATAGGACTTTATTTGAAATTCAGATTTCAAACATCAAAAAGTACCTGTACTGCCATGTTAAAAAACTGACATTTTCTCCTCTATCTCCTACAAAGCATTAAAAGTAATTCTTCTTTTTCTCAGAGAAGATAAAGCAAAACCAATAACTGAGAAATTAGCATCCATAAAAGTTCAAAAATGACGTACATGACTTTCAAGGGCTCCAAATTAAAAACAAACAAACAAAGTAGATTAGATTCTCAGAATGGGAAATTTTTGTTATTCTCCCTACTTTTTCTTTCCTTATTTTTGATAAAATGAGTTTGTCTTTAAACACAATTTTAGCTTCTTACATGATTTGTGTATTTGCTGCTTACAGTGATGATATATTGATTTTGTCATAAAAAGTCTTGCACTGGGTTGCATTACTCTGAGATGTTATTTTAGAAATTGGTGATGTGCATCTGTGAGAGCCTGTCATGGTATGCAGGAAGCAGTGCCATTAAGCAAGTTATCACCATCTGCTCCTACCTGCAGCCATTCTCAGTAAAACATCATCATTTTTTTCTCCTATAACCATCAATTGCTATTAAAAAAAAATCTGTGTCCATATCAGGATTTTTTTTCCATATCAGGATTTTGTTCATATTTGCCAAATTGTGTTTTGCCAAGTCATGTGATATATACTTGTAATTATATGGAATCCCTTCCATAAGAAATTGAGTCAAATAGGTTAGTGGGATTTAAAAGGCATTTGAATGGACACATAAATTATGCACAGGCAGCTATTTCAGGATAGCTGTTTTTCTGAATTGATAAGAGATGAAGTCCTTAGACAATTTTCTTTCATTTTTAAGAAGATTCTTTTATTTTTCTTCTGTAGATTTGCTCAACTGACAGATTACACCAGAGGTTAAATTATAATATTGCACCTCTTACAGAAGATGCTACAGAGCTTGAGCCCAGACCTTCAGGGGGCCCACCTAACAGGCCACTAGGATGTTCTAATAGAGGAGTATTTTGGTGCTTTTATAAGGAAGCTTTTGAAGCATGGAGCACATTTTTTAACCCCTACAGGTAATTAGAGTGATGAGGTTAACCAAAACAGTGAATTTTCTTTCTGTGTACCGGTTGAGATTACAAAGTTGAAAAGGCAGTATGGTAACATGCCATATGTGCTTGTACTTTGTGCTCTGCTCTTCAGTTGTCTTTTCTGTTGAACTCTGGTTTATTTTTAAGGTAAAGATTACTTTTTTCTAGCCGGGCGCGGTGGCGCACGCCTGTAATCCCAGCACTTTGGGAGGCTGAGACAGGAGGATCACGAGTTCAAAGCCAGCCATCAGCAATGGCAAGGCACTTAGCAACTCAGTGAGACCCTGTCTCTAAATAAAATACAAAAAAGGGCTGGGGATGTGACCCAGTGGTCGAGTGCCCCTGAGTTCAATCCCCAGTACCACCAAAAAAAAAAAAAAAAAAAAAAAAAAAAAAAAAGATTACTTTTTCCTATCAGTCTGCATATTTATTACAAATAGATTTCAGGGACAAAACCATTTGTACTGTGATTTGTTGTAATCTTTACTAATTTTGTAGAAATTAGGAAGAAAACATGATAGTAAGGATAATGATCTCTTTCCCAGTCTTTTTCTTTTTTTAAGGCAAATTCTGAAGTGTTACTTGAAAATATGGAACTCTTCTGTGTCAGGAATTTCACCTTACTAAAATAGCTTTATGGAGCACCACCACCACCACATAGTGTCATTAGCCCAAGTACCTGGAGCAAGAACATATTCAACTGTTGTTGCAAAGAGTAGTCTACTAGTCTATGGTCTTGTTAGCTTTCCATATACTTTTAGTATCTCCTACTTCTTTAGTCAGACTGTGATTTAAAAAGTCTTTTTTTTTTTTTTTTTTTTTTTTTTTGGTGGTGGTGCTGGGGATTGAACCCAGGGCCTTGTGCATGTGAGGCAAGCACTCTACCAACTGAGCTATATCCCCAGCCTGAGTGCTTAAAAACGTCTCATGTTTCCTGAACTAGAGGTATGAAAAGATAGCATATGTACCCTTTAAAAATTAACAGGTATACATTTTATGGACTTAAAAGTCTCATTAAGTTTTTTTTTTTCCTCTATAGATGCATATTTATTCAATTTCATTTGTGCTGGCATGTGTGGTTTTTTATTGTCATTGTTTTGGTGGTGCTGGGGTTCAAACCCAGGTCCTTGCACATGTTAGATAAGTACTCTATCACTGAGCTATACCCCGAGCCCTGTTTTTTCTGTTGGTTATATTTTTTTTTGTAGACATTGTGATACTTCACCCTTAAATATTTCAGTTTTTATTTTAATCGTAACCACGGTTCAAATATCATACTCAGGAAACTTAAACTCAATACCAAGCTGTTCTCTAATAGAGTACTTCTTAAAAACTATGATAAAAGATCAGTTTTAAAAATTTCAAATCCACTGCTGACTGGTACTTTTATAAAATACAGTAAAATGGAAAAAAAAATTTTTTACATAATACCTTTATTTTTATTTGGTACTGAGGATCAAATCTAGCGCCTGGCATGTGGTGGGCTAGCGCTCTACTGCTGAGCCACAACCCCAGCCCAATAAAATGAAATTTTAAACCCCAGCATAAACAAAAGTACAAACCCAATTGTTTGATATTTGGACTCAACAGACATAAAAATATTTTGTCAGGCTTCTGTAAGAGTTTCTAAATGTTTACTCTCAGTTTTTATACTGTCTCATTACAGACAGGTAACAGCGTATAGATCAACATGACTCTGGACTTTATTTTTGGGTAACACTAATGTTCACATTTACTTAGTAGGTCACCACTTGTGGTGGTGTTGTTTTTACCACTTATATTCTTTAGAATAAGGCCTTTTGTTTTTAATCAGGAATCCAATCAAGGATCACTCATTGTATCTGATTGCCATTTGTTTTTGTTTAATCTACTACAGTTTCCTGGTGTTATTTGGGAGTGGGGCAGGATTGTGTGTTAACACTTTTCTTGAAGAATCCAGGCCAGTTGTATTGCTGAATGTCCTGCAGTTTTTATTTATCTGGTTGTTTTCTTATGACCAAGTCCAGGTAAAACATTTCTGTGAGAATGCTTTATGTGCTTTTGTTGTATCAGGGCGCATCATGACGATCTGCCCCCATCATTGGTGATGTTAACTTTTTTTTTTTTTTTTTTTTTTTTTTTTTATGTGGTACCAGGGATTGAACTCAGGGGCACTCGTCCACTGGGTCACATCCCCAGCCCTTTTTTTGTATTTTTATTTAGAGACAGGGTCTCACTGAGTTGCTAAGTGCCTCGCCATTGCTGAGGCTGGCTTTGAACTCGCGATCCTCCTGCCTCAGCCTCCCAAAGTGCTGGGATTACAGGCGTGCGCCACCGCGCCCGGCTTGATGATGTTAACTTTGATCCTTTCTTGAAGGTAGTGCCTACTTAGTTTTTCTTTAAGTGCTTTAGGTCTGTATTCTAGCTGATAGAATCACATAATGGTTCTGCTCAATTTATCACAAATCTGCAAGGGCTACCGAGTTCAGGCAATGGACTACAAAAATGTATAAGACCTAGTATTCTTGAAGACCTAGTTTTTGAGAGTAGGTAAGGTTTAGAGAGGTAAGAGAGGTATTGGATAGGAGGGAAGGAATAACTTAAGCAAGGGTGCAGAGACTGGAAGAAACATTTCATGTTCTGGAAATAGCAGTTAATTCAAAGTGATTGGAGGAATGGATATAATGGGAAGTGAAGTACAGTTGTCAAGGGTGTTGAATGAATACCTTCCCCCTTGAGTTTAGGCTTCATTTTACAGTTACTGGGGAGAAGATGCTGGGAAACTCAAAGCAGAGAAGAGACATGGTAAGATCTCTTTTTGAGAAAGATTATTCTACCAGCAAAAAGATGTTTGTTCTACATGGAGAGGTACCATTTAGGAAGATGTTATAAATTGTCCTAGTTCAAGGCCTGGATTACAGCAGTAGACTAGAAGTACAAGACAGTGCCAGGACTGTAATAAAGAGGGAGGGTGATGAGGAAGTGGACATCATTAATGGGAAACTGCAAGAAGGGGAAATGATGATGAGCAGGCTAGATTTGAGGTGTTGGTGTGACATTAGGATAGAAATGTTTGTCGTAGAATTAGAAATACAGGTGCAGAGTTGAAGGAGTGGCCAGGTCTGGAGATTCAGATTTGTTGACCTCTACTCTGTCCTAGGTGCTGTGCTAGGTACTCTTTGTGTATGACCTCATCTAATCTTTGCAGCAGCCCTGTGAGGTGATACCATCAAGGTTGAGCATACCTAATGAAACCCCAAATTCAAAGCTCTCCACAGTTCAAAACTTTTTGAGTGCCAGGATGACACATGGAAGCCGGGCGTGGTGGCACACGCCTGTAATCCCAGCACTTTGGGAAGCTGAGGCAGGAGGATCGCGAGTTCAAAGCCAGCCTCAGCAATGGTGAGGCACTTAGCAACTCAGTGAGACCCTGTCTCTAATAAAATACAAAAAAGGGCTGGGGATGTGGCCCAGTGATCTAGTGCCCCTGAGTTCAATCCCTGGTACCACAAAAAAAAAAAAAAAAAAAAAAAAAAAAAGATGACACACGGAACATTTTTGAGTTCTCAGATTAAGAGCACTTAACTAGTTAAGTCTTGCTGATATTCTAAAATCCAAAGAAACTCTGAAATCTGAAACATATCTGGTCTGAAGCATTTTGAATAAGGGATGCTCAACCTGAATCTTCATTTTAAAGGTGAGTAACTTGTGTGAGGTCATAAAGGTAGTCAGGAGGGCCAGAATCCTATCCCTATTCCATGAAGGAGGTAATTGTAACATTCAGATTGAATGTAGTTACCCAGGCAATGAGTTTATATGGGGGGGGGGGCGGAGAGAAAAAAAAAAAGAGGGCCCAGACAGAAGCTTGAAACACATCTGAATATAAAAGGGTCTAGGAAGACAACTTTCAGGGCTATGGGAAAGAAAATCAAGAAAGTAGAAACAGGAGAGCATATGGTTCTGAGAAGAACATGGGCAATAGTGCATTTGCACAAAGGGATCAGGAAGGACAAAGGTTTAAATAGGTCTGAGGGAATTTGATCACTTAAGGGCAAAACAGAGGTATGGGTGAAGATGGCATGAACTCAGGCAGAGCCTGTGGCCTGGTTCAGGGATTCTCTCCAGCAGTAATGAGCAGTTCAGGGATAGGAATTGTCATGGTTAAAGGGAGGAGGGGGCCTAGTAGTGTGAGGGAGAACAAAGTAGAAGGGTTTTATCATGGATTCAAGGATGGACAGGAAGTAGGTATGCTGTGACTAGCTAATAGTCTCCTGGAAGTCTAGATGAAGTGAAGCACCTTCAATGTGCAGTTTGCTTATGATTTCTATGCATAATGTTTTTAAATGAATATTATATTTAAGATGTTTTTGGTCTTCCCCTTTTGGTATATTGTACATTCAATTTTAAAATGAAGAGAAGGTAAGAATTAAGTTACTCCTTTAACTTTGTAATCAATCAGTAAATAAAAACTGCTCTAGGCCTGGGGGTCTTGCTCAGTGGTAGAACACTTACTTGCCTAGCACATGTGAGACCTGGGTTCGATTGCCAGCACTTGCCTGGGTTGGTTGGGAACTGCTCTAAAATTTTCCTATTCCAGTCTAACTCATGGATATCGACCTCTTTTCCTTTGGGGAAATTTTGTTAGCTAAATACATTGCTTGAAATATCTTTGTTCTGCAGGAGTCAAGAGAAACCAAAGGACCTCATCCAGACCTCATGAATTTAGAAAGGAGAAGCAATGCTTAGTACCAAATGGGAGATATTTTGAAACCTTAAAATTCTAGAGCCAGAAGGTATCTTAGAAATTTCCAATCTTTTTATTTTAACAATTGATTTGTGGAACTCATAAATACCATACTACTCACCAGGCTGAGAAGTGAAGTTACCAATTAAAACAGTTAATTCTTGTCCTTGGGCAGCTTGTGATGCAATGGGAAGATCAAACAGCTTTGTAACTCCTTGAAGAAGTTTAGTGATAAAGGGGAAGAGAACTATAAATTAGCAAGTGTCTATTTTCTTTTGAGCACTCTATTGATTAGGAGAGACAGTTTGTTTTTTCAATATTTACAGAGGAGATTTGAGCATGCTTGCTTATTAATAAGTAGAAGGGAGGGAAAGGAGTCAGTAAGGAGGGACATAGTATTCATTGTGTGATTATTTTAATCATTCCAGTGTCCCTAGCAATTCAGTCATACAATCAATAATCATCCAGTCCACTGGGTGTAGGAGAGAAGGATGGTGAACTTGCAATGCAAAGAGGAAAGAGAGGCACAGTCCTACTTTTATTTTGATTTCTTGTTCTTTGACTTCTGGGGGCCAAGGCTTTTAACATTAGTTTAAGAAACTTGCTCTTCTAGAGCTAAAACTTTTTTTTTTTTGTGTGTGTGTGTGTGTGTGTGATGGTTGTTGACTTGCAGTATTAGGAATTAACCAAAAGGCAAGACCCCCCCAAAGGCATACTTTAAGGCCAAATGTAATTTAATTTGAGGTTATCCACATTACTATCCCAACAGTGTCGAGCAGAAAGGAATGCAGGAATTAAAATCAGGAGACACTTACCTGTATAATTTTGAATGAATCACTTAATCTAGTTGAGCGTCACTTTATTCTTCTGCAAAATAAATATTTTTACAATATTGTGGTGAGGCATAAGTCATATAATGTATTTAAAAGAAAAGGCTTTGAATGGCAAGGCACTTAACAACTCAGTGAGACCCTGTCTCTAATAAAATACAAAAAAGGGCTGGGGATGTGGCCCAGTGGTTGAGTGCCCCTGTGTTCAATCCCTGGTACCAAAAAAAAAAGGGGGGGGGGCTTTGAAAGCTGTAATATCAGTTGGATTTATAGAATGCTGACATTTAAAAAATGGTGACTATCTTGGTCTAGTAAAATACCTGGTCCCAGATGACTTAATCATTGAATTATTAGTCTTCCATGATTAATTATTTCTTAGAAATGCTCAAGAGACTGCTTTATAAATACATCAGGAGAGAGCCTTAGTTTTTATCTTTGAAAGATCATGATTATTTTTGCAATTGACTCAACAAGCTAAGAATATCCCCCACCACTCTTTCTTCTAGAGTGATATTGTTAAGTGACCAAATGAATGTTCCTCAGACTTTCCCCAATTATTTTTATTCTGTTGAACTGCTAAATAAATTAGGATATTTAACAAAAACACCATAAAGAGTTGGGGCTGATCAGACGCGGTGGTGCACACCTGTTATCCCAGCACTTGGGAGGCTGAGGCAGAGGATTGCAAGTTCAAAGCCAGCCTCTGCAATGGCGAGACACTTAGCAGCTCAGTGAGACCCTGTCTCTAATAAAATACAAAAAAGGGCTGGGGATGTGGCCCAGTGGTTGAGTGCCCCTGAGTTCAATCCCCATTACCAAAAAAAAAAAAAAAAAATGGTGCTGTAGCTCAGTGGCAGAGCACTTACCTAGCATGTGTGAGGCACTGGGTTTGATCCTCAGCACCACATACAATAAATAAACAAATAAAATCATTCTGTCCATTTACAACTACAAAAAAAAAAAAAAAACACTATAAAGTAGGACTGGGGTTGTAGCTCAGTGGTAGAACGCTTGCTAGTATAGGTGAGGCACTGGGTTCAGTCCATGGCACCACATAAAAAATAAATAAATAAAAAATAAAGGTTGAATTATTAAAAGAAAAAACAACTCTATAAAGGGACTGTTGGCTCATCTCTACTTTTCAAGGAAATACTAAGAACCTAATTGCACAGGCCAGAACAATGCACAGTGATGGGAGACGTACACTAGATGAAACGACTCTTATCCTCGGGTCAGAGTATGGTAGTATAACTGAAACATTTCACAAACAATCTTGCCTATTAGGTAAGAGCATGGACTCTGTAAAATGGATACTAATAGTACCTATCTCACTGGATTGCTTTGAATATTAAATTATATAATTCATAGTTAACATTCTTAGAACCGTGCCTGCCATTGTAAGTACCATAATAACTCTTTGCAACTGCTAAATGTTGTTATGTGCTTAGATATTAAGTTGTATGGCTCAGGCACTTGATGTAATATAGTTTCACAGATGATGCTAGGCAGATGGAATGAGGACGTTTTATAGAGAAGTTGGACTTATCCAAACCCTCAAGGGTAGATGGACAGAGTTGGGGGAGAGAAAGGTACTCCAGGAACAGGGAACATCATCAACAAAAGCTTAAAACTGGGAGGCCAAAGCTAGACATGGTGGCACACACCTGTAATCCCAGCAATTTGGAATGCTGAGACAGGAGGATTGCAAATTCAAGGCCAGTCTGGGCAACTTAGTGAGACCCTGCCTCAAAATAAATAGGGCTGGTGTTCAGTGATTGAGCACTTGCCTAGCATGCAGTAGGACATTTGGTATTGGGTTCAAATCCCCAGTCCCACTAAATGGGGAAAAGAAAAGCTTAAAAATGGGAACCAATTTATTGAGTTCACAGAACCAGGAAGAGACCAACCTGATTGATGGGAATGATTAAGGTGGAGGTAAATATTGGTCAGATCAATGTGGAATGAGAGTGAATAAGGTAGATAAAGAATATTAGGATGAAAATATCATTTTGTACTCACATTCACTTACTTAAATCTAACAAAAGTTGTATTATTCAGATTTGTTTATGTGAGCTGTGTAAATACACACTCTTTTCATTTTAATTTTATAAACAAATGTGCTGGAATTTGGAGAGGTTTGACTTGTCCAGCAGCATCCAGGTTTTCATATTTCAAAGTTAGTCCCATTTCTATCGAATTTTGCTGTTTCTTTTCCTTTCCTAGATTTACAGGTAGTGTGGATAGTCACCACAGTCAGCCAAGGTAGGCACTTTTCCTTTCCTCTACCCTTGACCCATGGAGTAGCTTTTAGGCCCAAATCTGGGTCAAGAAGAGATATATACTGTGTATGTGAGAGAGACTAAATTTCAGTAATGTCAGAACACAGGACATATATGCCCATAGTGGCCTGGATATGTTTCACAATGTGGAACTTAGCTCTTTTAGCTCTTTTAGATAATCAATCTCCCTTTCCCTGTCCCTGTCCCTCTTCCCTGTCCCTGTCCCTCTCCTTATCCTTCTCTCTCCATCTCTTCCTCCCCCCCTCACACAGAGGGAAATGTCAATTGACAATCTCCCAGATGTTATAACATTTTATTGGATTATCAGCTGAACATTATATATTGTCAAAATGTGTTTAAACAAATCCACATTGTGCAGGAAGATGCTAAATGTTAAAGTTAGCATTCCCAGATAGAAAGAATGGAATAATTGCAGGTTACTTTTCTGAACTTGGCTGTGTTAATTTCCACCTACCAGTCAGTGAGTAAAAAAGCAACGAATGGATTTTACTCCAAGTTTATGTTCTTACCTGAAATGGTGATTTCCAGGAAATACAAAGAGAAAAAAATAGAAGCAGATATGTTACCTCGCATATAAATAAGATAACAAGGATTGTGATAGATTCCTGTACCTTCTTAGGGGTTTTGACTTTCCACAGAGTAAAATGAAGAAGTTCATTATCTTAAAACTTGAAAATTATACAAATAAATCATATTCGTTGAAAATTAAAGAAAAAAATTTATCCATTGTTAGGTTCTGTGAAGGGCACACATCTTCTTTCTTATCAATCAGTGTAACTGAGTCAAAATCACAATGGAGTTAACATTTTTATTAATGTTTTAATGTGAAAAATATTAACAGTGAGACTATGGTAAAATACAGTAGTATCTTCTGTAAAGTACTAAGTTCTGGGGCTGGGGTTGTGGCTCGGTGGTAGAGCGCTCGCCTAGCATGTGCACGGCCTGGGTTTGATCCTCAGCACCACTAAAAATAAAGGCATTGTGTATAACCAAAACAAACAAATAAATATTAAAAAAAAAAAAAAAAGTACCAGGTCCTGGCTCCTTGAAGGCCAGGAACCTTTTCCTCTTAGAACTTCACCATTACTCTGCATGATGTTGGGCTCATAGTAGGTGTTCAGTGAACTAGTGTGGGCAGATGGGGCAGTCACCATGGCTAGTGGGAAGAAAGAGCACTTTTGATTAGTCACAGAGTATTTTAAATGTTTTTGTGATAGGGAATCATCTGTAAAAAGCCTTGCAAGGTAGCTCTAAAGATTAAAACTCTGTGGAATGTTTGGCATAGTCTAGGCACTTAATAAATAAATCATAGCCATTATTGTTGTTTAAAATTTTGTATTGACTTGTTTCAACTTTAACTTTGAATTTTCTTGATCTTCTAAAACATTGTTACTATGTATAGATTTCTATTTTGTGCCTTTGAAGCAAAGAAAAATATTGTTCCCTTCTAAGTGAGAATTTCTGGTATTAAAATATTTTTATGCCATTTTGATTGTAGGAAAGTTCATCACATTAAGATACTTCCCTAATTAATATAAGTATATCCTTTAAAATAAAATACTTGACCAATTCAAGAGATTGTAGTAATGTGTTGTGAACTAAGTTTAGCTGAAATCTCATTGACCCCACTAGATGGCGTTAATTCATTAAGTGAGAACTTCATCCTGTAGCTCAGCTCCTGTGTACAGCTGATCTTGAATGTATTAGAGGGTTAGTGTGGCAGTGCATATACTCTTAGATCCCTTGCTATTTATGTAGAGTGCTTTGAGGGTCTTTCAGAAAGTTCAGGAAGATCAGAAGACTGATTTTTTCACACTTAAAATGTTTAAATAAGCTACAGTATTTTGTTAGGTGCTTGTTAATTCTGGCTTTGACTTAGCCATTGCCCTAATTGTGTACTCAGCTGAAAGATTATGAATTTACTGTTTTATCATAGTTCATTGCCCAATTTTCATAATTCTTATTTGGGTTTCTGGAAACATTGGAAAATATGAAAATGGGAAGCAGATACTCCTTAAAGTAAGTAAATCATAACATATTTAATTTTAAAATCTTTTAGTTTTTATTTATAGGAACTAGATCAGTACTTGCCCACTTCAGGTTGTTTTGGTTCCTTAGGCATAAATGTAAAATAAAAATTAACATTCCAATTTTTAATTCTTTTTTATCTGAATCTGAATTATTATTACTTACAATGACCATTTTATATTATATCAGTCTATTTTCAAAGCTTAAAAATTGTACTTCCCACAGTTTGTAGTCTCTAAATAATTAGGCTATCTTACTTATTTTATTTCCTTGCTGTATTTAAGAGTTCTGAAGTTGGGGTTTTTTAAAGAAATGATGATGAGTACATTCCATATGCAAAAAATGTCTCCACATTTCATTAGGAGTTTTTTTTTTTTTTTTTTTTTTCCTTTATGATCAGATTCCTACAGCTCGAGTAAGTTGTTTTAGAATTGAGATGATCCATCTTAAGCTGTGGAGACTTAATTGTGCTGCAAATAGTCTTTTATTCATTACTCATGAGGAATAAGCTGTTGGTGCTGATGGTCCCCTTAATGTTTGTTTAACCATTCCAGTGTAAGGCAGTTCACACTTCATGATAACAAGAGCACTGATTGTTTCATTTTATGGTGTGTTAAAGAGCTGAGAATAATCAGGAACTTTTGCCAGTAGAGTCAAAATAACCTGTTTTATATGTCTGAGCAGGAGGAAAGTCTGAACATTTAGTTCCCATTAATCAAATTAATGTCTTAAATGAGAATTTTGCTTTCTCTTATAATCTTAGAAAATTTCAACCAAAAGAACAGCTGCCTAAAGTTTAGTATATATAAGGGATAAAACTAAATTTTGACTTTTTTTGATGACTTACAAACATGTCTAATCACACCTTATACACACATTAATGCTTATGTTGTATGTATACATGTGTATGTAAAAATGTACATAATCTCATTATCCATAGTCAGAGAAGTTTGTGATGAGAGAAATAATATTGTAAAAGGAAAAATTAATCACTGTTGCATAGCACTTGAGCTCGTTTCCCTATGTTCCTTTTGTTGGGATAAATATAGAAGAATAAATTTTGTGTGAATGTAGGTATATGTGTGTAGTGAATGAGGAAGAGGGTTGCTTTACAAACAGATCTTGCATTATGAGTCTCTTAGTCTTGAGGGGACAGTTTAATAGAAAGCTGTCTAGTCCTGGAAGGATGTATAAGGTACTTCCACAGTAAAATTTTAAGTACTATGACAAAGTAAATATTTCTGTGCTGTGCAAACCAATATAAAGGAAAATGAGTTTCTGTGGGATAAGAGGTCAGATGGGTATGGTTCTTTAAAACTGTTATGTTGAAGAAGCATATAGAATATTCTGTTATAGCCATTGATAAAATATTTTAGTTCAAGACATATCAACACTTGTGTGTGTGTGTATATATATATATATATATATACATATATATATTTAATATTTATCTGTATGTTTTTTAGTTGTGCACAATGCCTTTATTTTTACGTGGTGCTGAGGATCGAACCCGGGCCGCGCACGTGCTAGGCAAGTGCTCTGCCACTGAGCCACAACCCTAGCCCTAACACTTGTATATTTTAAATAACTTTTAATATAATCTTAGAGCAGGGACTTCTGTCCTCTACCCCCACCTACCCAAAGTCTCTCATTTCTTATTTATTAAAAGTGAAATTTCCCTTTGGTCAAAAGTCTAAAAACAATTTTTTTTTTTACTGTGTCCAAAACATCTCGGATCAGTTTTCTTTGTTCATACAGAAACACCATCTGTGATATTTAGAAAATAAACTGTTAAGAGTTCTTTTTGCATTAAGTTATTTGATTTTTATGAAGAACAGCTATATGAATACTTTTTGAGATTTCTTGCCAGTACATATAATTGACTGATTCTTTACATTTAAGGAAAATAAACTTAAAAGGATCGCGAGTTTTTAAAATACAAAAAAAAGGGCTGAGGATTGAAATGAAAATTGTACATATTATGGGCTACCATGTGATTTTTTAATATGTTT
The DNA here is from genome assembly GCA_025594165.1 of Tamias sibiricus. NCBI lineage: Eukaryota > Metazoa > Chordata > Mammalia > Rodentia > Sciuridae > Tamias > Tamias sibiricus. Next base: position 26,114,996 of record CM046657.1, read on the forward strand.
CAATACATTGTATAATGTTAAAAGTCAGGGTAAACATGTATCTCCTGGGCTGGGCTTGTGGCTTGTAGAGCGTTCGCCTAGCACATGCGCAACCCGGGTTCGATCCTGAGCACCATGTATAAATAAATGCATTGTGTTACAACTAAATCAAATAAATAAATGTTTTTTAAAAAAACTTATGTATCAGCTGGGCGCGGTGGCGCACGCCTGTAATCCCAGCACTTTGGGAGGCTGAGGCAGGAGGATCGCGAGTTCAAAGCCAGCCTCAGCAATGGCGAGGCACTTAGCAACTCAGTGAGACCCTGTCTCTAAATAAAAATACAAAAAAGGGCTGGGGATGTGACCCAGTGGACGCGTGCCCCTGAGTTCAATCTCTGGTACCACAAAAAAAAAAAAAAAAAAAAAAAAAAAAAAAAACTTATGTATCTCCTGGAATATTATCATTGCTTGGTGGTGACAATATTCAAAATGTTTTCTTCTGGTTTCTTTGAAATATATGCTGCATTATCATTATTTATAGTCACTCTATCTTACAATACAATTCCAGAACTCAATTCTGATATCTAATTATAACTTATTGCTCACTGATGAACCTTTCCATGTGCATCCCACCTTTCTACTCTTTCCCAGCCTTTCAAAGAATTTTATTCATTGGTATGTCTTTTTAATTTTCTACTTTGTGACTCCATTAAAAAAAAAAAAAAACTAATTTTGAAGCAGAGATTCTGAAATTACCACTTTTCTAAAAATATCACTTACAGCTGAAACTTAATATATCAAAGCATTTTTGTTCTCGAGATGATGCATATTTTCATAAAGATGTATTTCTAAATGGAAACAGCACTGAGGCTTCTGAAATAGGGAACCTTTCCAAAACAGGCTGTGGTTGCCTGGGTGAAGAATATTAGGTTGCAACACTCAAATAGGAAATCCTGGCATGGGAAGCAATTGATGAAGGGCAAATGTCTGCAGTCTAACGAAGCTCTTAAAGGCACTTGCGTGGGCCTGCCCACAAAGCCTTGCCAGTACCTTTGATTAAGTGCCCTGTACTCTGTAGTGTGCTGAGCCATGCTCACACTTCCATCATTGCTTCTGTTCTGCATAATACATCTTTCTTGTTTTTAATCTTCTGTAAGTGCTAGTCATCATCCTAGTGAGGACTGCAGCCTTTGCTCAGCCTGCCCTTGGTGAAAATGTCATCCTAATAATGAGCAGCAGGGGCAGTTTTGTGGTGTTTTAAAAATGAAGTTCATCAGTATTTTAAAACTATCAATTTATTATTTAGTATCACTGTTAGTTCTATGAATACTGAATATTTTATAACTCTAATTTTATAAAAGTTTTTCTGTATTTTCTATTAGAGGACTGTGAAGAAAGTCGATATAAGTTCTCATTTTGTGACAGTAAAACTGAATACTGAAGAGAGACTGAATGGTGATGAGATTCACATAGTGTGAAAGGAAAACTAATATTCTAGTTTTAAAATTTTTTAGTCTTTAACCCAAGCCCTTTTTTAAAACACAAAAATTTTTTTAGTTGTAGTTGGGCACAATATCTTTATTTAATTTATTTATTAATTTTTATGTGGTGCTGAGGATCAAACCCAGCGCCTCACATGTGCTAGGCGAGCGCTGAGCCACAACCCCAGCCCTAACCCAAGCTCTTTTCTCCTTACAATATAGATACAAAGTTTTCTTGGCTGTTTTTATTTAAATGTACTCTTTATAAAAAAAGTTTCCTTTTCAAAGCAAGAAATATCTTTGTTTTTAAAAAGACTCTATTGAGAAAATTTATTCTAGTCCCATGTTTACAATCTCATAACTTCTCAAAATAATTTTAAATGGGTTTATGTCATTTGAGGGAGAAGAAAAAGTCATAGAAGCAAACTTACCTGATATATGCAGGTCCAAAAGAGTTGGAAGCCATAGTATTCAATTGCAAGTAAAATTTCTGTAGTAGATAATGTATGTATTCAATTAATTCATTTTATTTTGATTTGTTTAATTTGGGGTGTGTTTTAAGTTTAAAAAAAAAAGGTACCATCAATCTACTTAGTGTTGTAAACATTGGGTATTTGTGTTTTTGTTTGGGGAACTATTATTTTCTATTACAAATACAGAATTTTGTCTTTTGGAAAGAAGGAAACTAATTGAAACTAGTTGAGTAAGTATAAATCGGGTGCTCTGTGAAGGAGGTCTGTCAACTCCATGGGTATATGTATCATTTGTGTGTGTATGCTTGCTTGTACATACAACATTTTGAGGAGAACAGGGCCCTTTGTGATCCTTAAAGGGTATACAACACTCCCTCTCCCCAGTGGTGAGGTATGTAAATCAATTCCATTACTAAGTTTGAATACAAAGCATTTTCCTCCCCAAATGGAGGGCTACGTGTGAATTCCTTTTTTTGGGGGGAGGAGGGTACTGGGGATTGAACCCAAGACGCTTAACCACTGAGCCACATCCCCAGGCCTTTTTATATTTTATTTAGAGACAAGGTCTTGCTGAATTTCTTAGGGCCTCACTATGTTACTGAGACTGGCTTTGAACTTGGCAGTCCTTCTGCCTCAGCCTCCCAAGCTGCTGGCATTATCGGTGTGCACCACCACACCTGGTTTCTTTTACTTTTTCTTCTTCTTCTTCTTCTTCTTTTCTTTCTTTCTTTTTTAAATAGTGCTTTTAAAACCTAGAAGTGTTTGCTGTAATTTGTTCTCAAATCATAATTTATAAATGGAAAGAGATAGTAGATTACTTTTGGAGAGTTAATAAATTTCATAAGTTTTAGTAAGCACAAGTTAGAAATTAGTTTCTTTCTGGAGCATTAGCCATTCCACAGTTATTTTGAGAACTATGTACTCTAGTCATGAAGGCCAAATATGGAAACAAATAATGAGGAGGGAGCAAAGAAAAAAGTCGCTCAAAGAAGCTCAGCTCACCATTAAAACCCAGCCCAGAGTGCCAGATTATAATGATTTAAATCACTAATGAAATTCTTGTTATTTGGAAGGGTTTTTTTTTTTTTTTTTTTTTTTTTTTTTTTTTTTACATTAAGTGAGGTAGTAATTTTCCAGTAGTCAGATTTTAATGAAAGCATTTACTCATGTAAATTGGAGTTTTATTTTTACATATTAGTGCTACTGTTTTGTTTTTACTAAAAATAGTCACCCTTTTCTTTATATTTTCTCATGAAAACCTTCAGAACCACTTCTAGAAATGGTATCATTTTGCCATAAGTATTTTGTTTTCTCCCCCATCTAGTTTTTATGAAGTAGTGCTAACTCTGCCTTAATTTGATTTGGCATCCCTGCAATTGAACATTTGTAAGTATCTTGTATTATGGCCCATCTGGGTTGTCATAGAAACCAAAGACCTCCATCCTCTTTCCTCTAGTTAAAAATGGAATGCAAACAGGGCTTCAAAGTGACGTTTTTCTAGTACGAGTGACAGCCCTGTGAAGTGCAGAACAGAAAGGTTTCTTATTGGTTTTATTCTCCCATGGCCTATCATACCAGTTAACTCTGATACGCACAGCTTTTCTCTTGAAAATCTGGCAATGTACTAATGGAATTTTTAAAAATGTAAGCATTGGAAAGAAGAAAAGAATATAGTTAATCCTTTTCCCGCTCTTATACAAAAATGCAGTGTTAGGCAGCAATGTTTTTATTTTTCTTCCTGTTATTAGCTGGTCTGTTGAAGCTACAGGACACATGGCGGAAGTACCAATTAGTAACTACAACTTGAACCTCCAATATTATTTATTTATTTCCTAGGTTGGATAAATGTGGTTTTATTTCTTTAGAACCTGTAGGCCCATTGGTTAAGTACATGGCAATAATTTATCAGAACAGAAATTTGTTGATATGATAATATTGAGTGACCTGTCATTGACCTGGTGACAAAACACCTTATTATTCCCACTTCCATCCAGTCTGGTAGTCACAGAATCCTTGACTTTACCTTGATGGTTTTCCCCTTCAGCTTCTCTGCCAGAACAACACAGGGCTTTAAATCTTTTCTCCTTAGACTTTGGTGATGTTTCTGCTTTGGAAGCAGATATGTTAATAAGTTCCAGTATATTATTTCATTTGTAGTAGTAAAATGTCTGGGGGTTTTGGTTAAGACTTATTAAGCTGCTGTTGTAGCATTACTGAAAGTTTAAAATGTCAAATTCTTATTTTGACCTAGTTTTGAGTATTTCTAGTGACACAGTAGGGAACTCTGAACGTGAAACACGTAACGGAAACCTGATTTAAAAAAAAAAAAAAGTTTTATTATCCTAGAAAAAATGTTTTGGAAAGGATTAGATTTAAATCATCATTAGACAGTTGCACTCAGTGGGTTTTTGATCTATTTTAAATTCCTTTCCTATTTTTCAAAAGGAAAACATTATAAACTCTTTCAACAACATCCACAGTTTGTTAACCTAGTTTTTGGTGATTGTGTGCTTACATGTCTTTGTTCCACATCTTAACTATTGGTCAACAGTTGTCTTCAGTTGTGATTTTCAAAGTGTTTTGAGTATTATTATATCTTTTTTTTTTTTTTTTTTTTTTTTGTGGTACTGGGAATTGAACTCAGGGGCACTCGACCACTGGGCCACATCCCCAGACCTTTTTTGTATTTTATTTAGAGACAGGGTCTCACTGAGTTGCTAAGTTCCTCGCCATTGCTGAGGCTGGCTTTGAACTCGCGATCCTCCTGCCTCAGCCTCCCAAAGTGCTGGGATTACAGGCGTGCGCCACCACGCCCGGCTTGAGTATTATTATATCTTGATGAAAGAGACCCTGCAAGTCCTGATAGCTTATGAGAAAGAGGTAGGATTTAGCTGCTGATATATCAAAAGGTAAGAGAATATATTTTCTAAATAACACTGTATTCCTTGGCATATAGTGTCGAAGTGAATAATTTGTTTTCATAGCATAGTGTGGGAAATGATGTAGCAGTTTCTTTATGCTAAATATGTTACTTTCTTCTTTACAGTTTGCTGCCTTCATTATAATTTTACTGGTGCTTTTTTTGTTTTGTTTGCAAGTATCAAGCAGTTTGAGAAGGCTAACATATAAGCTTCAACTTTCCAATTAATTACAAAATTAGAATCTCCCCTAGATCATTATTTCCACTCATCAGTATCTGTTTAATAATACCAGAAATGTTGCTGGTTGTTCAGTAAATGTCATATGGTTGCCAGCCTTGGAAAAGATTGTGACTTTCCCTTAGCACAGTAGACTGAGACAAGCGTTTCTGCTCACCACTGCGTGGCTCATCCCCAGGAGGAAAGCGAGGATGTTTATGTACATTGGGGACAGGAGAGGCTTGAACAAAGTGAGATGTAATGAATTTCTCACTCACTAAGATACAGAAATTCTCATAAAGGTCTCAATTCCTTTCATCCCTGTGCTTTGTCATCACCAAATAATTGACATAGTATTGGGTCCTTTCAAATTTTTGTTTTTAGGTGTATTTCTGCACATTATTCACATAGTTCTTCCTCTTCTAACTCCTAACTTGTACTTTTTTTAAGCTTTATGGATAAATTTTTAGATTTCCTTTTTCAAAATAAACATATTTTGAAGCACATTAGAAATAAGGTGAACTCATTCTACATTCTGTTCTCGGTCTTCTTAAATGTAAAGAATAGAGCCCAATAGAAGTACATACTGTATATATGAGGTTTTTATTTGTTTGTTTTTGGTACTGGGGTTTGAACCTAGGGGTGCTTTACCACTGAGCTATCTCCCCATCTCCAGCCCCTCTTTTTTTATTTACATTTTTTATTTTGAGACAGGGTCTCTCTGAGTTGCTTAGGGCCTTGCTGAGGCTGGCGTTGAATTTGTGATCCTCTTGCCTCAGCCTTCCAGGTCACTGGGATTATAGGTGTGCACTACCATGCCCAGTTTGTGCATGTCTTTTTATTGGGTACATATTAGTTTATCTACTTCAGGTCCTATAATCAACCACTATCATAAGAACTTGCCTTACTCCAATTCTCCAAAATAATATTTTAAATTATTATTGATCACCCATATTTTTAATTCTTTGTATTTAATTTTTAAATTAAAATTAAGTCTGGATTTAGCATTGCTCAAAGTATACACTCTGCCAGGTTTGTCTTCTGTTGATGACTCCATTTTCTCAGTTTACTGTTCTCTGTTTGCAGAGCTTTTTAAATCTTCCAATAATTTTGCTTATTGATACTCTGTAAGAAGTATAATCATTCTTTTCCATGTGTATCTCCTGTCTCCTGCAAAAGGTATGCCTTTTTAAAGAATAGGCATGCACAGTGGGTTTGGTGGTAGACAGAAACACAGGGAACTGAGGCAGGAGGCCCAGATCCCAATATCCATCAAAATTAAGGGGAGGGGCATTTAAATGTCTTTCTAATTACATAACCAGATCTCTAATACTATATATACTTAGTAGACATATTCATTGAATACTGTCTTCCAATATTATTCTGCTCTATGTACTACTCATGGCTCTAACATCCTTTCAAAATTAAGATGAGGGAATGATTAGCAAAACAGCAAGCAAATTGATAGTTGTGGATGATTCAAAGGATGTTCTGAGAACCTCCCCTAATACTGCATTAAATTTGTGTGCTAAAGGGCTGTGGCTGTGGCTCAGTGGTAGAGTGCTCGCCTAGCGTATTCGAGGCCCTGGGTTCGATCCTCAGCACCACATAAAAATAAATAAATAAAATAACGGCATTGTGTCCAACTACAACTAAAAAATAAATATTTTTAAAAATTGTATGGTAATAACACAGACAGAAACTCAGCTATGAATAAGTTTCCAATCTGTAAAACAAAGAAGACCAGAATAGTTTGTATTTACAGTTCATACTGCTCTCCTCTGGGATTCAGTAATCTTTTTAGACTCTCTCCATAGTAGTACACCTATGTTCCAGGGTAGCAGACTGATTGCTGCTGATGGCACTAAAATATTTTGATAGGAGCAAAACTGGCTTCCTCCTTCCTCACGAGCCTAATATTCAGAGATGACCTGTTTGCACATGGACCTGTGGTGTATCATTTTGTTTTTGGTGCAAGAGCAGTAGAATAAGGTCTGACTCTAGTTGATTGAAGTGGTAGTTTTAGATTCCGATAAGAGGACCTATTGCCAGTGAGGGAGGTTGAAATTGCAGAATGAGTTTGCTGCATGAGGCAGGTCCGCCCAGCAGCAGGTTGATTTGCACCGTGAGACAAGCAGCACACACAAACAGATGGCCCAACAATGAGTCAGAGTGGCAGATTCTGAACAGGTAGATTGGCTTTTGCCTGATTCTTAACATGGTTATAGAGAGTAGAATTTTAATCTGCCACTCTAAAGGCTGAAAACAAGCATTTAGTGAAAGAAATTCTCTTCATTGAGATATGAAAATCATGCATTAGGCAGAAGAGAAATCTGCCTGTCGCTGGATGTGGACACTGAGAAACCAACATCTTCAGGAGCTGTTTCATATAGGCATGAGCTGGCTTTATCTTTTGGCACATTCTGTAACATGTAATGTGCAGTAAGAAAGTATTAAAATGACATCTTTGATATTATGGTTTTAAGAACTATAGACCCTTTAGTTGGAAGCACAGTTCTCATGTTTAGGTTAAGGAAAACATTTTTTAAAAAGAATACCATGGTGTTAAGTGTCATAAAAATATATATTAACATAAGTTTTTAGTGGTTTAAGCAAAAGAGAGGAACCTTTCCCATTAATAATTTTCCTAAAGTTTTTTAGGGCAGTTCCCGGAACACTACTTTCCATATGTACAAAGGTAGGTTTAGTGCCTTTTCTACCCTGGGCAAAGGCCTGGTGTACATGTGTGAGCAGATAAAATGAAAGCCAATTTGGGAAGTGATCACTATTTATGAAAAAGTACATCAATATCCTATATCAAGCATAGGAAAAAAGAAGAATGTAGTAGAATTCCCAGATCTTATTATCCATTTTCAAAATATAAATGTAAACAAACATTCCTCTGCCAAATACTTTCAGAAGTACCAAGCAGCTCATTAATTAATTTTAAAAAACTAGATTTTGCTATAGTTAATTCTAGAAAAGTGTTTTAAATATGGGATTTGATGAGTAAGACGGAGTATACCACTTGAGTTTTAATACTTTTAATTTCTGATTATCAGCTTAGTCGTATCATAGACTAACATCCTCAGCTCATACATTTGTGCTCAAAGAAAGTAAGTTAGTAGTGAGCAGCATTGTTGGGATAACTCTTAACCTTCCTTAGGGCTATGGTAAGAGATGTGCCCAGAAATACAAACTATACCTGTGCTGGAAGCCTTACTCAAGCTGCTGTAATGGCAACGGATGCTGTTGGTTGAGCAGAGGTATAAATATAGCTACCTTTTATTTCCCATTCAAGATTAACTGTGCAAGCACCAACTTCCCAAATTGGCTTTCATTTTATCTGCTCAAGCATGTATACCTGGCCTTTGCCCAGGATAGGAAAGGTATTAATCTACCTTTGTACATATGAAAAGTAGTGTTCTGGGCCCTAAAAACTCTAGGAAAATTATTAATGGGAAAGGTTCCTCTCTCTCTCCCCAAAAGGGAAGTCATTTATGTGGCCACTGTCAAGAAGTGTAGAGATAGACTTAGTGCTAGTTCTTAACCAATTTATTTTTTTAAGTGAGTTACTGAGTGATATATAAAGAAAAATGCTTGAGTAAATTATCTTCACAATATGTAGTTTATAGATATCATTGTGATCTAATTGTGATACAGATCCTCTTGTAATTGTGTTATACTGTGAACTTTAATATATTGAGTTCTGTATCCTGTAGTTCTTATAGGATGCCACATTATCAAAAGTGAGCAAAATAAGAAGTTTGGAGTTTTGATATTGTAAAGATTAGCAGAATATGTTCAAGTCACATTTGGTTTAAATAAGCTCCCATCATTTGTTTGCTGCTTTCCAGCTTTATGTTTTTGGTTTGTTTTTGTCTACACATGTATAATTGAACTGAATATGTGTGCCAGTAAGTAACAGAGCTGCGTTCCGCTTCTGCTTAAGTCTGCAGTATTAAAGTATTCCTTTTGTTGCATGTGCTGGTCTTGCAGACTGTAGAGCCTTATCAAATGCAGCCAGTTGGTGCTGCTGGTATGAAAGCACAGGGGAGCTCTCATGTGGAAGGTTAATGGAGCGTAATTATAAAGAAAAATGAACTGCTCAACCACTCTATCTCCCTCTACCTGCACCAAGAGTGACAAGTGCTCTGATCTTTTATAAACCTTGGGGCAGAGGTTTAACCATCTAAAATTATGACAGTATAACTGTCACACAAACAAACACCCTGTGAAGTATAGGTATGCACCCTGTGTAGGAATGATTCCTTCCTGTTATGGGGAGCCTCGGGTGGGAAAGGAGCACCTTCAACCTCCAAGAAAAGCTTCCTGTTAAACACTGTGCTTTGTATCTCTTCTTTTCCACTGAGTTTGTTCCATTTTCCTTTCCTAAAGGTGCTTTCTTCCCTCCGACTAGTGGCAAAGCTGAAACAGCCTGTATGTGAGTGGGTCCATTGCACCATATCTATCAGACAACACATCCCCCTGTTTTTCCCCATGTGGGTCCATCATACATGCTTTCACAACCATCCTTAAATCAACTGGATTTATTGATTTATGGTGCTAGGGATCGAACCCAGGGCTTCACACATGCTAGGTAAGTGCTCTACCACAGAGCTAAACCCCAACCCTGCATTCTTTTAAAGGGTATGAAAATAATCATCTCTTCTCATTCTCAGCATCTAAGCTGAGCAGACTGTAGGAAACTCCAGTACCATCTGAGAGTTAGGGCTTTCTCCCAGGATCTCCAGAGAGCACTAAGATTATGCACATTTCTGTGGGCACAAGGTAGAGCTAGATCCTCACATTGTTTGAAAGTATCTTAGAAATTAGTCAGGAAAGTGTAGTAGAGAGGGATGAGGACAGAAAAAGACCAGGGAGACATTCAAAGAGTGTAATGACTAGACAGATCTGTGCTCCTAGTGTGACACATTGCTGGTGAAATTGCAAAGTTGTCCTGCTACCCGCACATCCGAAGGGTGAGCTGAGCAGAGCTGGTAGCTGGGCTGTGGAGCTGGGTTGATTTAGTGCTTTTGCCAGCTCAGCAGAGAGTTGAAAATAAGGTGTTACAGAATGATGCAACAACAACAAAACCCCTGACATCTTGTTCTTACAAAGCTTGAAACGTAACCACTCTTGGTGAGGCTGTGCTGCCTGCTGAGATAAGTAAATTCAGCATCACATACATTAGGCCTGTGGAGACTAAGAGGAAGTGATGGCTGTGTCACTTGCACAGCGGTCCTACTGACTGAGCCCTGGTAGTGTGTGATAGGTGGGGGAGGGGCAGTAGGCTTCCTAGGAGTAGCTCTGAAGGCCAAGAGACTGATTGCAAAACCTTTCTTTGTGGCCTTATGTTATTACCCCCAGTCCCTTTGTATCTTTGCATATTGGGTTTGATCATCTGTACTCTATCTCCAAAACAAAACAAAACAAAAAACAGCCATATAGTTTTTATGCTAATAAGACAAACCTGTTAGTGAATAAAACTTGTAAATCCAGCTTTATGTTAGTGGCTAGTAAGTAAAATTTGCTGTGATTGACTCCTTGAAAAATCCACCAAAGCCCAACATTTTACTAGTCTACATGTTGCCAGTGTCCAGTCCATTGATTAAATTCAAGTCATTGTTCCAGAATTGAAGAATTTTGCTCAAGGCTGGAAAGTCAGCAACAGACTCTAAATTGTCCATCATCTGCTGTAGATGAGGAGGTGTCATTCTTGTTGGGTTGGCTCTCCCGAGTGTCCCTTCTCAGCTGCAGGAAAGTATGATGGCGGAAATACAGCCTTCTTTCTGGCATTTTGAAGCAAGTTGACTCTCTTTCTAGTCCTGTAAGAACATTCTCAGCCCTTCCAAATCCTCAGGACAGTTTATAGGAAGTCTGCCTTTCAGTGGGCCCCATTGGCATGATATTCTCCAGTGCCACCTGGAGCTGTCTGTCCCTAATCTCTGCCTGTCATATTTCCCACCTTTATTGCATCCTCTGGCTCCTCCTGCTTGGCTCTTCTGGGTTGTTGCACAGGTTACTCTGCTTCCTTGGGTCTCAAAAGCCTGGCTTGGCTTCTTGGCTCTTTGCTGAGTCTAAAGACTGCTGCCCAGCTCTCCACATCAGTGTAGTCTACATTCACTCAGTCCACGTGACTACCACTCACCCTCCTGTCAGCCAAAGAGAAGTCGGCTCAGAAAAACAGGCTCCAGCCTTTTGTTTAATCAGTAAGAGTTTTGTTCACACTAGTTTTTCAGAGGACAGGGATTCCATATTCTAGTCCCCATTTTGCTGTCAAATAACTGTGTAACTTTTGATTGGTTTTCAGTCACTGTGTGCCTCAGTTTCTCCATCTGAATTGATGACAGTTGCCTTAATCCATACCATATAGTTGTGAGAATCTTATTTGATAAGAGTGTGTGAAAATTTAAAAGTACAAAGTACTACATGGAAAATCGCATTCTTAGGGAAATATTTGTGGAAAATGATACCATCATTTTTCATTTGGAGTTTGTACCAGAAAGTAGGAGTTTTGAAAAATCATTAAATCATTCATATGTCATAATATTAATTTTCCCCTTAATTGTGTAAATTAAATGACTTTGAAAAATCCAAGTACTCTAAAACAAGAATTAGAAATGGTTAGATCTTAAGTGTTCTGGTTATATTCCAAGTCTGATGTTTGCATTTTGTTTATCTGATTCCCTGAACAGCTTCAACAAGATAGTTTTCTTTCTTCAGACTTCTGCTGAATAGTTCCTTCAACAGCTGCTTTCTCCAGGCGTAGAGATAGCTGTGGTTCAGTGGTAGAGAACTGATTCCAGTTCTTCCTTTTGTTGGTTCTACATGATAAAGGGTTAAGTTATCTGTAAGATGTTTTAAACTGTTCTGATAAAGTAGGCATACTTATAGAACATATTATTACTAAATTTTTCATTATTACCTTTATATTTTGCATATAGTTGTCTGTCTCCCTATGTCCTCAGATGTTTTATCTTGCCATGTATTTTTTATTACTGTTGATAAGTTGCTTTTTATGTCTGTCTATTAAAAGCCACTGGAGCACACAACTAGAGATTTGTAAAAAAGTGCTCTATATATGTGTAATATGAAATGTAATGTATTCTGCTGTCATTTATAACATCTTAGAATAAAAAATAATTTAAAAAAAAGCCACTGGAGTCGTACCCCATGGTAAAATTGTGATTAACCAGAAGGCCATTTGACTTTTCTGGTTATCTGAAATTATTCTTGACTCACCTCTGTTAAAAATTTTTCTAAGTAATGTTTAATTCCATTTTCCTCTTCTAGTAACTACAGTTCAGTCAGTGTAATTACTGTCTAGGGGTTAAAAACTGGTAGCCCTTGGGCTTTATCTAATAGCAAAGCTATTTTGTTTGACTCTCCTTGTTAAAAGCAGTTCATTCATTAGTGCTTTTAGATGAGGCAGTTCCTCTCTAGTTGACCTTAATCCCCATTACTTGTTGTATCTTATACCTGGCCTGCTTCATTCATGTGTGTTACCTGTCTGGTAATAGGTAGTTATCAGATTACTGTTCAGGCAAAAGGTAATCATCAGTTTACATGTTCATGTGAATAAGTTTTCAATCACTGAATGCACTGTTCTTCAGTGATTTAGGCTGTTTGTGATATGTCAGGATCTTCATTGTGAGCATTAGTTCTCTTTATACAGTGCTAGAGGTGAAAGGTGTACATAAGGCAGTTGCATCCTTGTCATTCAGTGGCTTATAGAATTTTAACAGAAAAAGATTATTAGAGATTAATGGAAAAGCTAAGGCTAAGATTGAATAAAGAACTCATTGAAGACAATAAATCTTGTTTGGTGACAGGTATGAGACTAAACCCCAAACTTCTTGGCCCTTGCATTATTTGTACCATACAGTAGTGCCTCTCTAGTTATTTTTCCCAAAAGCAGAGCGGAAAGGTGGGGGTAGTGAGGGTGTGTGTGTGTGTGTGTGTGTGTGTGTGTGTGTGTGTAATTAAAGTTTTACTACTACTGCAACAATTTTATGTACTATGAAGATTCAGCGTTTCCAAATCTTACCAGGAAATCAAATAATTTTGTCAGGGTTTGGGGTGGGGTATGGAATTAATTATTTGGAGCTAAAATTATTAATTAAGCCTGACTCTACCCCTGATTTGAGACCTAAGTCAGGCCAACTGGGTAGACTCCCAGTATCCTTCATTTCTATCTTTTATAATTGTTTTGTTTTTATTGTAGTCATTACAGAAGTGACAATTTACTACATTAGACTGTATGCAAAAAAAATAAATAAATCAAGGAACTATGATAGTACATTCAGGCAGTGAAATGTTTTTCAGAACTAAAAAGACACAGAAAAACCTTATACTAAGGGAAGCCAACCTGAAAGCCTGTATACTGCATGATTCCAACTATATGACACCCTGGAAAAGGCAAAACTATGGGGACATTAAAAATATCAGTGGTTGTGAAAGGTTAGAGAGGGGGAGAAATGAATAGGCAGAGCACAGAGGATTTTTATGGCAATGAAATCATTCTATATGATGCTCTAATGGTGGATGCATGTCATTATGAATTTGTCCAAATCCATAGAATATATAGCACCCAGAGTGAGACCTGATGTAAATGTGTACTTTGAGTGATAGTGATAGTGTTTTTTTACGGTAAGTCCATCACTTTTAACAAATGTTCCACTGTGGTGTGGCATGTTGATTAAAAAGTCTATTAAAAAATGTGAAGGGATTGAGCTTATGTTCAGTACTATGCCCTCTTTTCTTTTGACCCTATACTTTTGTTGCATGTAGAAACTGAAGAAAGGTAAAGTAAAAGAGGGTGAGCTTCACTATTAGTATGGAAAGGTATAACAGAAGAAAATTTTTTAAAATCCTTTTATTGTCAATTTATTGTGGTCATTCCATTCTTTCCAGAACTCTCTCTCTCTCTCTGTGTGTGTGTGTGTGTGTGTGTGTGTGTAAAAACTTTTAACATTTAATAAAATACTTAATTTTTTTCCAGATACATTTTATTCATTAAGAGATTGTGTTTTTTCTTCTGTAGTATTGAACCTCTCTAACTTTTAGTGGTGATGATGTAAAACAAAAAAAGCAAACTTGCTTTGAAGTTTTACAAGATGAATACAGGTTTATTTTGTCTCTGATCGGAAAACTCAGGCTGAATACAGAGTAGATCCTCTCACACTGCATATCTTGGAAGGTCCAGTTCCCTGAGTCAACACCACTGTCATGTCGGCAGACTGCCTAGAGGATCTCTTCCTCTGAGTTGTTCTGTGTGGGGTCTTCAGAAAGTCGATTTGTAACACTGTTCAACAGTTTACCCTTTAGGTGGTTGTAACAGATACTTTGATAAATTCAGCTACTACAATTGTGAATATTTTGTGAAGTGTAGAGATATTTAAGCATTTCAGAATCTTTTAAAATCTATGTGTTGTTATATCTATAGATGATAAAAATTGTGTTTCTGAGCATCAACAATATGATGTTCAGTATTCTTTTGGAAAAATACTTTCTAATTAAAAAAAAAAAATCAGTATTTAGGGCTGGGGATGTAGCTCAGTGATAGAGTGCTTGTACCATGTGTTGAGGCCCTGGGTTTGATTCTCAGCACCACATATAAATAAATAAAATAAAGGTTCATCAACAACTAAAAAAATATTTTTTTAAAAAAGAGAGCAAATGTTATTAAAAAGAATCAGTGCTTAGAGATTTGTAGGAGTTACTTTTGTTTAAATGTAAGGAAAATAGTACAATTCATCATAGAGTATTTTCTATATGATGTATACTGCCTGACATGGTATTTTTTCTAATACTATTGTCTGTCTTTTTCTTTAAAAAAAAATGAAGGGGCTGGGGTTGTGGCTCAGCGCTAGAGTGCTCGCCTAGCACACGTGCGGCCCAGGTTCGATCCTCAGCACCACATATAAATAAATAAAGGCATTGTGTACAACTAAAATAAATAAATAAATATTTTTTTAAAAATGCAGAATTGAGGATCATTAAAAGATACCATTGCCTTTGAAAATGACCCATCCATGTCTTAGTAGTCTCCATAGAATACCTCTTCAGCATCTGATGCTGTCTCGTGTTTTTATGGAAAAGGGGATTCCTGCATTATCTCAAATCGTACCTAGGGCTTAGAGTAGGCAAAACAGTTTATTTATCAAAACCCTGTTCAATAAAATGATAACAAGGTTTTTGGTTTTGTTCCTCTCTTCCCCTCCCCCCATTTTTGGATCATCAATGTATGTAAATTGTATTTTCATATCTGACTTGTCAGGGACAGCTACTGTTCAGACATCTCCAATCATAATTCTTTTGTGAGGAACACCACAGCAGTTTCAGGGCAGAGGAATGAGAATTTCAATAGTGTATGAGACAACTCTGATATTAACAAGGCGATGCTGCCTTTTAAGTTGCAGGGAAGAGCCATGAAATGATGAATGACAAGCTGGTGGTATGTGCAGTAGCATTGTGTAAACAGATAGTTACAGAGAGGGACATGCGTTTTGCTGAGCTGGAGCTTAATTTACAAATTAATAGCCTCCATGTCATATCTCATTGTGGTGTAAACACAATGATTCAGGTATTTTTTTATGATGGCAAACAGCTAAATTGTGCAGATTGTAAATGGTTCTTATGATTTTTTTTCCTGTTGTCCTTATTACCGTATCTAAGGTCTTTGCTGGGTCAGTTTACATTTAAATTGAATGTCTATTTTATGCATTCAGAATTATGAACCACCATAGAGGTATAAGAAATCTGGGCTATACCTGGATCTCTACACAAAGATATGTGCTATAATGTGTTGGAGTTTGGAGATAAAAAGGCAACAGGTAGCATTCATTTTCTTAATACTGTTTTTGAGCAATTCTCATTAAAAACACACAAAAACCAGCAGAGCATGGTGGTACACGCCTGTAATCCCAGCAGCTCGGGAGGCTGAGGCAGGAAGATCAGAGTTCAAAACCAGCCTCAGCAAAAGCGAGGCTCTAAGCCATTCAGTTAGGTTGTGTCTCTAAATAAAATACAAAATAGGGCTGGGGATGTGGCTCAGTGGTCCCTGAGTTCAATCTCCAGTACAGAAAGAGAGAGAGAGAGAGAGAGAGAACACACACAAAAAAAACAAATTTCATTTGCGCTATCATTGAACCATAGTACAGAGGTAGAGTGCTTACCTAGCTTGCATGAGGCTCTGGGTGCAGTCCCCGGCACCTACATGTGTACATACACACTCATATGCACTCACATACACACAAAACATTTGATGTTAAAAATCCAAAATATAATTGACACTGAAAATAAAACTATTTAATTAGCTGTTGCTCTGAGTTGAAAGTTCATACAGACAAATTGTATTATGTATTGGTTACCATCCCTTATTTTCACATTGGCCTTGAGAGTTTCTTAAGCACTCCCCAACATTCATTTGATCGTCAACATTTTTCTTAATCAAAGAGGACATACAGTATAACTTAGTGCTTCAAAAAAAATAGAAGACTTATATGTAAATTTACTGGTTTTTAACTTTGCCCTCCTTTGTCTTTTATTATAGAAAAAATGCATTAAAACTACCATTCCCAGTTGTACATGCTAGGCAAAGTGCTCTCCCACCAAGCTACATCCCCAGCAACCCCAGCATCTTTGTATGTTACATATTGATCTGTAGTTCTCTAGGGGTCACATCTCTCTTGTGTACAAAGAAGCTACCCCTGTCTTGTTTGTTGCAAATGAAAGGTAGTCCCCAGGTTCTTAGAAGGGCCCCTAGCTATAGACAAAGTTTGGTTATAGAAATATTAGCAATGTTTTATAGACCTGCATATCATACTGAGGGAGAAGGTGAGATTGAGTTTACCTATTAGAGTATGGCGGAACTAAGTAAGAAAAATGTGAACAGTGTTTCAGTCAGGCTAGTGAATAATAGTGAATAATAATAATAGTGAATAATAGTGAATTCCCTGTAGAGATGGAATGTAAGTCTCATTAATATGGTTAAAAGGTCTAATCTCCTATGGAGATGGGTTATAAAATCCATTGATGTAAATATCTGTGTGTGCATGTGCGTATTAAAAGAAAAATAAACCCCAAAGATTTTTGTTTTTTTTTAATTAAAAAGGTAAGACAAAGTCTAATCAATACCATGGCATGAGCATTCTCTAACATCTGTTAAACGTCCATGCAGATAATTTTGTTGAACTTTATTGAAAAAAGCTCTGATAATGTGTAGCATTGCTGCTCCTTAATTCATTTTTATTGTAAATCCCGGATACCTTGCAGAACTATAAAATACTTTTTACGAAAATCTCAAAACCAGAATACAAACCCGTTTTGGTAGACAATATGTCCAGTTTACCATACAAGATATAGTGATAGATACTGCTTCTGTCAAGTAGATGTCATTTTAAAAGGATATAACTACTTGTCTAATTCTAACTCCAAAACTAAATCTCAGAGAGTTGGGGAAAACCGTATAGTATTTTAAAAAATGAATAAAATGCAATTACTTTTAGTCAAGTTTATTTTTATTTTTTTAATAGCCTTTTTAAATTTTTTTTATTTTTATAGCTTCTGCCACCAATATCCTCCTCCTCCTCTGTTAGAATTGTACCCTGTATTTCCCCTGGAACATTTTCTCCAATAACTTCACTGCATATTCTCCCATTGAATTTACTTATGCATTAAGGAAGGAGTTAATTGTGAGTTTATTGCCTCTTTTCTTGTGTTTTTATTCATAAAATTACATTCTGTGTTTTTTGTGCATAAAATGGTGAAATCTTCACTTAATTTTCTGTTTCATTTAAACAACACGTGCATTTGCTCTGGATTGTAATTCCGTCACTAATGCTATGTCAGTAATAATCCCCAAAGGGATAATTGTGTGGCTGAAGACCATCCTGAAGACCATCATATCTCCTTCCTGCTTCCTCAGTGTTGATTAATATTGGTATTATTTATAAATATGGTAGTGGTTGGGTTTCAGTTGTACAGTAGAAAGGTTTTTTTCCTCCTCTGACAAATTCCTTTTGTTTTTGCAGTGCTGGGGATTGAACAGGGGGGCTCTAAGCACCTATGCAAGTGCTCTACCACTGAGCTACCTCCCCAGCCCCATTTGAGGAATTCTGATATCATCAACAAATATAAATTTCTCTGTGTTAGTTTTTTCTGCACAGATAAAATTTAGTATCCCTAGTTTCATTTTGAGCGATTGGTGAGTCTGAAGACCTCGAAATATTTTCCACTGCATTTTAGGTATGAAGATTCGTTCTTAACTTTGTGAATTTGTGAAAAATCATAGGTTGCTATCACCCTCTGGTATGAAAGGTGAAGCTTGTATTTCAGGTTGTGTGTTGATTCATGGGGGGAGAAGGATGAACTTTTAAGGCAGTACAGTGTCAGATGTGTCTTGAGTAGGTGTGGCCCTTGTAATTGATGCAAAACAGATAATGTGCCCGGTGTGGTGACGCAGCTTGGGAGGCTGAGGCAAAATGATCACAAGTTATAGGCCAGCCTTGGCAATCTAGTGAGACCCTATCTCAAAGTAAAATAAAAAGGGCTGGGGATGTAGCTCAGTCGTAAAGCACCCCTGGGTTCAATCCCCAGGACCACAAACAAAAAACTGATAATGCTGTATAGAGCGTGGTGTGTAAAAGCAGTGACATCCAGCCTGGGAGAAAGAGAGAGGGCCTTATGCCTGGAGCTCCTTTTAGGATAAACTTTCTGACATTTGTATGCAAATTTTTTGATGTACATAAACTAATGACTTAATTGCAGGGAGGGGTGGGACTGTTATTCTATTTCTCCATCTCCTTCTCTATTGACCAATGCCATTAAACTTGGAGTGGTGTACTTAGATAACAGAAACAAACCCAGTATTCTGTTGTATTGGATCTGTAAAATTCCGTATTTTTCTTCAGGATCTTTCTTGCTGTCGTGTGAACATGTTGATAGTATCACTGAATATCACAATATTGATTACCGTGACTACCTGTCTTGGAAACTGTGACTTGAAGTGTGAGAGGCTCTGTGAACTCTTCTGCATGAACAAGCCCTGATGAAACCCGATGGTGCAAATGTCAAGGGAATCTGAGGCTTGGTATCATGGGTTTATGGAGCAGTTCTTGACAGGATGGAAGGAAGCTATACTCGCCCCCTCCAGGCCTGCCACGTTGGCCTGTTGTTGACAGTAAAACATTAAGGAGAGAAGATGATAAGTTATTAACTTTTTCTCCCTCCCTTTTGCCATCACTCTTCCTGGCTTTTCTTTTTTCTTTTTTTTTTTTTTAACCTTTCTTTCTTTTTTGATACAAGGGATTGAACCCAGGGGCATTTAACTACTGAGCCACATCCCAGCCCCTTTTTTATTTTTTATTTTGAGACAAGGTCTCGCTGAGTTGCTTAGGGCCTCTCTAAGTTGCTGAGGCTGCTTTTGAACTTTTTACTAGTGAATGTTGAATGGCCAGTTTGTGTTTTTTTAGCCTTTTTTCAAAGCTGCAAGATAATGTTTTAAGATAATTAGCTACATTTAAAGATCTCCCTTATATGTGAACACCACTGGCAATGCAAATTGTTTATGCTAGTATAACCCTCATTAGTGACCAGCAGAAGCCATGATTTCTTTGTTTCAAACGCAATAATGAATGCATAGACTCACCTGTGGAGAGAAGAGGCAGCCTTAAAGCAGTGGGTATTGGAAGCTCTGCTTGATCCTACATGGCCAAGACTTACATTAGAACTATCTTCTCTCTTGCTGCCACCAAGAACTGGTGCTGACCTAGATCCAGGCCCCTCTGAAGTGATGTGAGTGTAGTATTTGCCAGAGCCACAAGACTGAACTACAGCAAGACTGGACTGTGGGACTTTAGAAAGCTGGCCCTGGTACACGGCAGCTCTCCTTTACTAGCCAGTCCTGAAAGAATGTGCAGGGCCCCTGCGCCCACAGAGCGCCTCTGCTGCACAGCTCATCACACATCCTGACTGCAGGCTGTGATGAAAAGCAGCAGTGCTGCCCCCAAACCTTGATTTTTTAAAAAATTTCACAGACACTTACGACTGCATATGTAGTGGTCTTCTAATGTTCTGGTGAGCACAGCAAGGAGTGAGAGGCAATGCATTTCTGAGCCGAACTTTCAAATACTGCAGCCGTCTTAAAGAGAACTTCTCCCAATCCATGTGATCTGACCTTCATTTCTTTCCCCCTCCTTTTAAGGACCAATATAAGTTTGCAAGTATTGGATCTTGGGTTTGCTCCCCACTCACAAGCAAAAGCTACTGGCTTTGTCTCAGGCCCTGGGGAGGAACAGTTGTAAATGCAGTGTGACTCACTTGACTCCCACTCTCCTCTTCTGGTTCTGATTGGTCGCCACCTTGCTCTAGCCATATGGCTGAAGAGTACTCCAGCCTGCATCTCTCTCTGGTTCTTCCCTGCTGTGGCGTGTAATACTGGGAGCAGGTTCTGGGCTTTGTCTCTTCCTTCTGGTTCACTTGAGTTAGGCAGTAAATAGGAGAGCACACTCTTTTTCCTAAGGATGGCTGTAGAGGAGAAAAACACTCTGTCCTTTTGTGCCTGGTATAGTAATTACTGTTTCCTATGCTGTTTTTATTCAAAGTTGTTGGGCAGAGGGCATTTTGTTTGTTTCTTTGGCAGGTGTCACATTGTGTTGTATGATTTCCTCCTAGTCTCTCTCATGTTTTTGTAAGCGTTCTTAGAGTCCCTTTATCTGCTGATGCTGCACTTTAGCTATAATCTTGCCAGTGTTCAGTGTCTGATCTGGGGAGGAGGACTGGAAGCAACTTTAAGTAATTATTTTATTTTTAAACATCCAAAAGTTACAGCAGGCTCCACACAATAAAACCTACATGTGATACTCAAAATCATCTGCAGCACTAGTACTATTACTTTCATTCTTGTAAACGATAGCAGTTTAGTTTCTCTGCCTTTTATTTTAAACTTGAAAAATAAAATTTTGAAGACTTGAAAGTTAATTTTTATAAGTGTAAAATATTTTATTAGTTTGCATTTTAATTATTCTATAGATGGTTTCTGCAAAGACTTTGGACTCTGCATTTTTAAAATATATATATATATTTATTCAAAGAGGCAGTGCTAGTATAATATAACATACAGGAGAATTTTTTCTCCCCCCAAATTGGCATTTATATGACATTTTCATTGTCTAAAGAGAATCAATAATGAAAAATTTAAAATCTCTAAAGAATGTATTTTGTATTGATTTTAAGTTTTTAAAAATCCATTTTATAAATATTTTAATGTTTGAATATGTTAAGCGAGTAGTCTGCAGGTTTGAATTCTTTAAAGAGTGTGGGTGATGAAGTTGGTTAGAGCCATAGTAGCAATTTGAAAATTAATCTGGCTCTTCTGGTTTCATTTAACACTTTATTTAAACCTCTGTTGCTGAGCTCAGCCAGCACTTTCTTTATCTCCATTCATAATCTGTACTAGAAAATAACAATCTTTAACAATCTTTTGTTACCATAAATGGCACACTGAGCTAGTGAACTCACTTGAAAGTGTGTGAGAGCAAGGATGTCTATCCTTTCTACCAGCCATGGGGACAGGGGAGCCAGACCCCAAATCTGGTCCCAGATGGTTATGACAGCGTATAGTCTCTGAGCCATTTACTCCTCTTCAGTCTCGTCACTTTGCATACATTGTGAAAAGGATGCGGACATTTACTCGGCAGCATAGTTCTCAGTGTAGAGTATAGTTGTGAACAAACGTCATTCTATTGAAATGTATTACTATCGGGCCTGGGGATGTAGCTCAGTGGCAGAGTGTTTGCATGCACACACACGACCCTGGGTTCAATCCCCTGCACTGCAAAAAGAAAGAAATGTATTATTATAGTAATGAAGATATCCAAAAACACACTTTTAAAAGTTTGAACAAGGTCTAGAAAATTCAAGAAACCTTAATTTTAAATTTTCATTCCATGTAGTCAAATCCCTACTCTGCCTAAACAAATGGATTTCTACAGACTCTGTTTCAGCAAAAAAGTTCTACCCAAGAGTTACATATTTCAGTAATTTAGAATGTCTGATGTTTATATTGCATATTGCCAGAATCATGGTTTATTTATTTTAAATTTATTTCAAATTGGGATAGATACATGGCCTTTGTTTGATTAATAAAAATTAGTAGCCGGGCGCGGTGGCGCACGCCTGTAATCCCAGCACTTTGGGAGGCTGAGGCAGGAGGATCGTGAGTTCAAAGCCAGCCTCAGCAATGGCGAGGCACTTAGCAACTCAGTGAGACCCTGTCTCTAAATAAAATACAAAAAAGGGCTGGGGATGTGGCCCAGAGGTCAAGTGCCCCTGAGTTCAATCCCCGGTACCACAAAAATAAAATAAAATAAAAAAAAATTAAAAAAAAATTAGTATGGTTGATATCTGTTATATCAGATGTAAAAAAATAGTGAATGACCAATAATGTGCCTATCACAGTTCTGAGTACTTTGTGTATATTAACTCACTTGTGCTTATAAGTACCTACTGTTAGTCTCTTCGTTTTATAGACCAGGCATTTTATAGACATTGAGGCACAGGTAGGTTAAGACACTTGCCTAGCACGGTGTGGTTGATAAGAATATAAACTCAACTTTGAATTGAAGCAGTAAGACTCCAGAGGCAATGCTGTTACTGCTGTGCTAGTCTGTTCTTCCAGTCTTACTTGCTAATCTAATAGTAGTCAAGAAATCTGAGCTCTGTTACATGATCTCTTAGCTTTTTAAAAAAAAAAATACATGCCTCAGTTTCCCTTTATATATAAAACATTTCTTATACCATTGGTTTCATAGTAATGATAATGGTTTTTATGTTCTTTGAACTCCTTATTTGTACAGTCTATGTAATTATGGATGTAACAAGTTTTAGATGAAACTAGTATGAAAAAGATGTCACAGGCATATAATTGCTGTGTTTCCATGCAGCTGATTGAATAGCATTCTGATAGATTTTCTTTTTGTTTTCATTTGGTAGAAAAGAGTAGTTGAACAACTGCGGAAGAACCTGATAGTAAAGCAAGAACAACCAGACAAGTTCCAAATACAGCCATTGCCACAATCTGAAAACAAACTTCAAACAGCACAGCAGCAGCCACTACAGCAACAACAACAACAGCAGTACCACCACCACCACGCCCAGCAGCCAGCTGCACCCTCTCCCAGCTTGACTGCTTCACAGGTAAAAGTATAGATGTAGGCTTTGTTTGGTAGATTGGTTATGACTGGTTATGAAGAACTGGATTTGTGTCAGCCATCCTAAGCTCAACTAGCAACACTGAACAAAAGTTCCTGTGGGGTTGGGGTTGTGTAGCTCAGTGGTAGAGCACTTGCCTAACACGTGTGAGGCACTGGGTTCGATTCTCAGCACTGCATATAAATAAATAAATTTTAAAAATAAAGGTCCATTGACAACTAAAAAAAATATTAAAAAAAAAAAAAAAAGTTCTTGTTACATTTTTTTTCTTTTTTCACCTGTAACTGGGATAAGAGTCACTTGAAATTCACTGGCAGGAAGAAAGAACTAAAAGTTAAATGACCTGTCCAAAGAAGGGAGAAAGAGTCAGTTACAAAGAAAAATCCCTTTTGTGCATTCTAGAAGAGTTAAAAATCTTATTTTGAATTTATGGAGATATTTGTTTGCACTTGTTCTAAAAGTCTGTGGCCTCTTCTGGAATCGTTTTTCTGAAAATTTAGCAGTTAGGCTTGAAGCTATTCTAGAATAGTTCTCTTGGGTCCAGGTAGAAACATTCAGAAAGATGATATGTTAGCCAGCACAATGGTGCTCACCTGTAATCCCAGCTACTCAGGAAGCTGAAGTAGGAGGATCACAAGTTTGAGAATAGCCTGGATAACTAGTGAGACTTGTTTCAAAATAAAGCAAAAGGGACAGGGTATGTAGCTCACTTGTAGAGTACCCCTGGATTTAGTCCCAGTACCCCCCCAAAAAAACTCCCAACCAGGACTTGTGTCACTTCTGAAAGAATGCTTATAATAGCCTGACTTTTGTTGGAGTTTTTTTTGTTGTTGTTGTTGTTTGTTTGTTTTTGGTTTTTGTGGTGCTGGGGATTGAACCCAAACAGAGTTGGGTTAGTTTGTTCTCTTTCCAAAAGTTCAGTGGATCAGAGAGTATTTACATGGAAAGAGTGTGGCAGAATTTGTCGTTACCTCGTGCATAGGAATTTTCTGTCTTAATCCATGGAAACTTTCTCTTCAAGTAACTTTCCAAGTTACACATACAAATCAGGGAATATTTCTAAAATACTTACAATAACTATTTCCTTCCCTGGTCACCTGAGTTCTGTGCTGCTTTGGCATGATGGATGGTGAGAGGCCTAGCGGTATCTCCAAAATAGTGTTGTATGGCATCTCTCCATCTGGTAGATCGCCTGATTAGCTAACCATTCTTTTATTTTGTTTAATGCAAAGATTTAATGTTAAAACCCAAAGGATCCTCAAGGTTTTTTATTTTGGTGATTTGACTTTACATTAAACTGTCATATTTATTGACTGCTTTCTGTGTACCACTAGATTCTGGCATTACAAAGAGCAGTGGTCCCTGCCAAGAATCTGGAATGTTCTGATAATTTATCTTCTTTATTCTGTAAATATTTATTTAATCCTATTATGTGCAAGCACTGTGCTAGGTAACATGAAGAATAGATTTACAAGTAAGACAGTTTCTGTTTTCAAGAATCAAAAACATTTATAGAGCAAAAGGAAGGCACAAACTGCTAATAAGAGGAGAAGTACTCAGCCGGGCGCGGTGGCGCACGCCTGTAATCCCAGCACTTTGGGAGGCTGAGGCAGGAGGATCGCGAGTTCAAAGCCAGCCTCAGCAATGGCGAGGCACTTAGCAATTCAGTGAGACCCTGTCTCTAAATAAAATACAAAAAGGGCCAGGGATGTGGCCCAGTGGTCGAGTGCCCCTGAGTTCAATCCCTGGTACCAAAAAAAAAAAAAAAAAAAAAAAAAAAAGAGGAGAAGTACTACTGAAGAGCTGTAAAAAAATACAGAGAGCAGCCAGGCGTGGTGGCGCACACCTGTAATCCAGCACTTGGGAGGCTGAGGCAGGAGGATTGCAAGTTCAAAGCCAACTTCAGCAATGATGAGGCACTTAGCAACTCAGTGAGACCCTGTCTCTAAGAAAATACAAAAAAGGGCTGGGCATGTGGTCCAGTGGTCGAGAGCCCCTGAGTTCAATCACCGGTACAAAAAAAAAAAAAAAAAAAACCACACAGAGAACAGGGTAATCTTAATTATAGGAATCAGAAAGTGCTCCTTAAAGGAGGTGGCGTTTGAGCAGGGCCTCAGCCGGTGAATGGGATTTCAGTGATAATGGAGCACAGGGAAAAGAAGAGAAGTATAGAGAATAGTGTGAACAGAAGTGTGGAGTCAAGAGAAGTAAATGCATACCTTGGGAATATTAAGTAAGCTGGTGTGGTTGGAGCATGGATTCCAGGAAAATAAGGCCAGAAAAGGCAGGAAGGGGCTGGCTTATTGTGGAAGTCTCGACTGATGAACCAAGTTGGGCATTTTGGCAGTCGCAGTAATGACAGGTTCATAAGGGCAAGGAAAAATGGGAGGTTATATATGGTATATATTAAATATGTACCTTCAGAAAGGAATGACTACTAAGTAGTGATCAGAGTGGGCAGGGAAAAGATGCTAGGAAGAGAAGAATTTTTTGTTTGTTTTGCATTACCAGGGATTGAACTTGGGCCCTTTACCACTGAGCTACATCCCCAGCCCTTTTAAAAAATTTTTTTATTTTGACGCGGGGCGTGGTGGCGCATGCCTGTAATCCCAGCACTTTGGGAGGCTGAGGCAGGAGGATCGTGAGTTCAAAGCCAGCCTCAGCAATGGTGAGGCACTTAGCAACTCAGTGAGACCCTGTCTCTAAATAAAATACAAAAAAGGGCTGGGGATGTGACCCAGTGGTCAAGTGCCCCTGAGTTCAATCCCCAGTACCACAAAAAAAAAAAAAAATTTTTTTTTTTTTAAATTTTGAGTCAAGGTCTCCCTTGCCCAGGCTCACTTGGAATTTGTCGTTCTCCTGCCTCAGCCTTCTGAGTAGCTGAGATTACCAGGGTATGCCACTGCACTGGACCAGGAGAAGGTTTTGTTTTTTGTTTGGGGGATGGGTTCTGGGGATTGAACCCAGGGGCACTCAACAACTGAGCCACATCCCTAGCCCTATTTTGTATTTTATTTAAAGACAGGGTCTCACTCAGTTGCTTAGCTCCTCGCTTTTGCTGAGGCTGGCTTTGAACTTGTGCTCATCCTGTCTCAGCCTCCCAAGCCACTGGGATTATAGGCATGCGCCACTGCGCCCGGCCACCAGGAAAAGGTGGTTTTTTATTGTATGTTAGGAGGTTTTTTTTTTTTTTTTTTTTTTTTTTGTGATACCGGGGATTGAACTCAGGGGCACTCGACCACTGGGCCACATCCTCAGCCCTTTTTTGTATTTTATTTAGAGACAGGGTCTCACTGAGTTGCTAAGTGCCTCGCCATTGCTGAGGCTGGCTTTGAACTCGCGATCCTCCTGCCTCAGCCTCCCAAAGTGCTGGGATTACAGGCGTGCGCCACCGCGCCCGGCTGGTATTTTTTATTCTAAGCCAAGTGATGATCATGTACCAAGGCATAAAGGAAGCAATGAGGAAATCTTGTTGCAGGAAAGGGTAGAACCAGTTCCTTTTATGTAGTTAACTCCGACTCATATTTATATGTATGTTTTGAAAAATTTTCCCAAATACAGAAAAAGAATAGAATACTTGAATACAGGTATGCCCTTTGACCTACGCTCACAATACTTACATTTTTAATAATACAAAACAATGTAAAGAGGAATGCAGTTAATAAAACCAAACAGAATATAAACACTTCCAGACAAAGGAGAGAGGGAGCAAGGTTCCTCTCTGGGGCTGTTTGGGTACACAACATTGAATTTCCACTCAAAATTAAGCAAAATATCTAAAGTAGTTATAGAGGTTAATTAGAGCCCATAATAATTTCTCATAAGTTCTGATGCATACATTGGAGTCCATCTGTTTTCAATCAGTACTTCATATTTTTCACGTAAACAACAATAACTTAGCAAAATAAATAAAAGGAATTTTCCTGTTTGTGTTAATTGCCATGTTTTTCTGCATTAACTTCTGGCTAGTGCAATTTTGGGTTTTCTCAAAATTTAAGAACTCTTTATGAAACTGTGGAGTAACTGCTACCCTCATGAAGATGATCAGACATGGACAGCATTAGCTAGTCAAGGACTAATCTAGCTTCCTTAAAAAATCATTTTCTTTGTTATCGGACACATTTTTGCTCTGCATTTTCTCCTCCTCTGGCCAGAACAGTTCAGATGATTTTTTAGTCTTAGATTTCAAAGTTCCAGATTCTCTATCTAATCCTAATGAAGAGCTAGTTTTCTGTTCCCTAATATTTGAACTAGAATAACCACTAGGCCAAGAGTAAGGAAATCTAAGTAAACCTATGTGTTGGTGTCAATAAATGATTAGTTAGTATATACTTTTAGACATTTTCATTGAGGCATACGGTATATGGAATTTTGTAGATGCTGAAATATGTGTAGTGAAATCAGGCACAACCAAATATTTATAAAGCAAAGATGTGAACACACTCTTTAGATTTCAGTGTTACTTAAGGATTGAGTTAATGGGAGGTGTGTACATATTTCAGGAAGGTTTGTGGTTTTATTAAGTATTTTCTAGAGTGATTAATTTAGGGCTATTCAAAATATTGATAATGATTTACCTGAGCCAAGAGTGTGTCAAAAAAAAGTACTTCGAACTCTTATAGCAGTGACAGCATGCCAGTTGTTTTTAAAATCCATGTCAGGTTCTGCTGTCCAGAGCGATTTCCATGGCCCATAAGAGCAGCAGGGTTGAATGGCATTTGGTGTGATTTGCTCTCCACTTCAAAAATTCTTTGTATTTAAACATTTTAAATTGAAAGATAGTGCTAATATTACACTGTTTAAAACTTTCATTACAAATAACTGGTATTGTATAGTCAGTCCTTGGTGGTGTGCTACTGTAACATTTCTAATGATACATGACATCCAGCTTTAATTTGGTTTTCATCATTGATAGAAAGTAAATGACCTGCTACCCCCCAAATACTCCTATTTCACATTCAAGGAGGCAGTGGCAGTAAAAGTTAAGGCATTCCTGTTTTTGCCTTGGAGAAATGGCAACAAACACTCAGGTGATTTTAACTATAAGAGTTAATGAGAATTGCTGACTAAGCTATGATGGGATAGAGGAGGCCAGATCATCAAATTTTTTGGTTAAAAGTAAAAGATGTTAGGGCTGGGGCTATGGCTCAGCGGTAGAGCACGCGTCTCGCACGTGTGAGGCCCTGCGTTCGATCCTCAGCACCACATAAATAAAATAAAGGTATTGTGTCCACCTACAACAACAACAACAAATTAAAAAAAAGTAAAAGATGTTAAAAGATACGTGTATATTATGCGTGCATATAGCAAAAAGGGAAATAATTATCTACAACCAAACAATAACACACAGGTGTTTACATAGACACGAAATAGATATTCATAAGGGAATTGTCTGAGTATGTTTCAGGAAGAGTGAGAGTACTTTTCCCTGGTCTAGAGCAGTACCATCCAACAGAACTTCCTTCAGTGTTGGAAATGCTGTCTGTACCCACTGTCCACCTTGGTAGCCACTAGACATATGTAGCTTTTGAACACCTGAAAATTGGCTGATGCAAATAAGGAATTGATGTTTTAGTTTTAATTTTAACATTTTTTATACCTTTTATTTATTTATTTTTTATGTGGTGCTGAGGATCAAACCCAGGGCTCACACGTGCTAGGCGAGTGCTCTACCTCTGAGCCACAATCCCAGCCCCTCATTTAAATTTAAATAGCAACATGTGGCCAGTAGCTACCAAAGTGTATAGTGCAAATGTAGAGTAAGAAGAAATGGTAGGATAATACCCGATCCAGCAAGTTGGACCAGATAAATTTTCATGTTCCTGAAATGTCTGCATCTCAATGACTGGTAGCACGAGATAGACATGTGTGCCGTGTAATGAGCATGTTTCTGTTTTCTTGTTTTGTAACTGACACTTGTAATTATTCTAGTAAAAATTCTAGAAGAATATAGCTTCAAAGCTGTGGTAGCACTTATAGAGTATCAGTCAAGTCCTCTCACTTCAGCTCACCCTCTGATCTCTAAGGCTTTTTGAAACTCAGGTGTTTGTTTCCGCCTTGTCACATTTCAGTGAATCTTTGATCACTTTTGTAGCAGTTCTCTGGAGAAAAGATTATAGGTAGGGACTCATATCCTTTTGGTATCAAGAACTGGTATTTCCTATACTAGTTGGTTAATACGTTTCATTATCTGGAATTTGGGATTGTCTGCCTCTGAGGCAACAGTTGTGCTAATCATCATGCGAATTTTCTTTCTGCCTCTCCACGGTGACACTCAAAAAAGAAAGATGAGGCACTGTCCCTTTCCCCCAGCCTTTGTGTCACAAGAGACAGATAGCCAGAATTATATGATGACTTTCTTCGTATTGGTAAATTATAGCAATTAGGGATAGAGATGATATGTACCTCATTATTTGCATCCTATATATAAATTCATTGATGTCAGCCAAAGAATTAGAAAGACTAGAAGAAATAAGTACACTCATATTCTGTGTCTGTAAACCTCTTCTGCTTTATAGTGAAAAAGCCTCTGCCATATTAGTCTACAGTTATTAGACTAAGCTTGCCCATTTACAAATAACACTAATTTGTGAACTCCAGCAAGCTGGAGTGAGCTGTGTGCTCTATGTACACAAAAGAAATATAGTGATACTAGAAACTTGATTAATTATGAGAATTGTTGCTTTGTTTTCTTCTGGAGTTCAGTAGCATATTGTTTAGTTGGATCACATTTCTGTTTCCTAATATCTGTTCTCCATGTCTCCTAGAAGACTGTAACTACAGCTTCTATGATTACCACAAAGACACTACCTCTCGTCTTGAAAGCAGCAACTGCGACCATGCCTGCCTCTGTTGTGGGCCAGAGACCTACCATTGCTATGGTGACCGCCATCAACAGTCAGAAGGCTGTGCTCAGCACTGATGTGCAGAACACACCAGTCAACCTCCAGACGTCTAGTAAGGTCACTGGGCCTGGGGCAGAGGCTGTCCAAATTGTGGCAAAAAACACAGTCACTCTGGTAAGCCAGCAGCCACTACTCATGTGCCCATGTAAGAGGGTTCCTGATACATATTTGTAGAGTAATCCATTTTAGCTCCTGCTGGAGCTTCAATTCCTCTGGCATGCCAAATTCCCCTTTGAACCTAATGGGACAATATAGCATTCCCACAGGTTTTTTATTAACTGTAGAGGTGTCTTGACACCAAGGACCAAATTAAGCACATTATCTGTAGTCAAAGTATGACCTGATTTTCGGGGGAAAGTGTCCTTCATGAAGGCATGCATGCTGTTTCATTTATCTGTCCCTCCATTCTATCCACTGTCCTTCCTGTGCAACTTGAGTATTTAAAATCTCTTGTTCATTATTGCTTCTTTGATGCTGGGCGTGGTGATGCACGCCTGTAATCCCAGCACTTGGGAGGCTGAGGCAGGAGGATCGCCAGTTCAAAGCCAGCCTCAGCAATGGCGAGGCACTTAGCAACTCAGTGAGACCCTGTCTCTAATAAAATACAAAAAAGGGCTGGGGATGTGGCTCAGTGGTCCAGTGCCCCTGTGTTCAATCCCCGGTACAAAAAAAAAAAAAAAAAAATCTCGTTCATTATTGATACTTTGGAGAAAATTCCCTACTAAATTCTCTTAATTCACTATCCCTTAAATTCAACATACCAGAAAGTACTGGGAGTTGGTTTGGGCACATGAAAAATATTCAAGAAATTCACAAATTAATACATGAGTGGCCAAGTTCTGTGTGTGGGGGGGGGTGGAAATCCCTTTAAGGAAGTACTCGAACAAGAATTTTTCATGAGATTTCTAGGATTAAACCATTTAGAAACTAATTCTCAGAAACTGGGGGAACTATATCCAAATTTTGACAAAATTCTTTCCTTAAGATGGCAATTACGAGCCCTTGGTGGCTTTTGAAGAATGACCAATGACTAGTGAAACTAGAGAGCAACAAAGTGGAGCTTTGCCATTTACCCAGGAATCCCTTGAGAAGCAACCAGCTCACTCAGTCAGATGCTGAGAGTTAGGAAATCCTCTATAGGAATAAAGCCATTTGGTGTTCCCTGTTGGATATGGCTCTTACCTCAGGAAAAAGCCCATTTGGCCAGGCCACAAGTTTGATTTTACTTTGGATCCAGTCTTAACTTTTAAAATATGTAAGTGCAAGAGTTCTTAAGTATCAGAAGTTGTGTGCAAGATTGGTGAGCTTTCTCTGTTCTGCATGAGGTGTGAGGAAACAGAGGTGTGTTGGTTCATATTATGGCATAAAGTGTGCAGGTGGGAGAGAAAAAAGTTTCCTAATTCAGTGTTAATTCAAGTGGTTAACTTTATAATGAAAGCATGTAGAAAATATTGTCTGATTCAGAGAATAGTGATACTGAAAATGCTTTAAGAATATCTCGCTTTAATATTGAATTATGATTTTTCTTTGTGATTCATTTGTCTTTCCCATTTTTTAGCAGGTTCAGGCAACACCTCCTCAGCCCATCAAAGTACCACAGTTTATCCCTCCTCCCAGACTCACTCCGCGTCCAAACTTTCTCCCACAGGTGAGTAAGCCAGTGAGAAGTGGGTTAGGTATGACACACAAATCCTCATGGGACTTTTTTTTCTTTTCTACATTTTTTATTGGCGTATTATAGTTGTACATAATGATGAGATTTGTTGTTAAATATTTGTACATGCACTCAATATAACAATATAATTTGGCTAAAATCACTCTCCAACCCTTCTCCCTTCCCTTCCCAGATCCTTTTCCTCTACTCTACTGATCTCCCTTTGATTTTCATGATAACCCACCCCCTCCACCTTTTTCATATGACCCTTGACTTTCTGAGTTTGGCCTTATTTCACTGAACATAATGGTCTCTAGTTTCATCCATTTTCTTACAAATGACATGATTTTATTTTTCTTTATGGCTATATAAAACTCCATTGTGTATACATGTACACCACATTTTCTTTATCCATTCATCTGTTGATGGACTCCTTGGCTGGTTCCATAGTTTGGCTATTATGAGTTGTGCTGCTATAAAGATAGGTATGCATGTATTGCTGTAGTATGATGATTTTAATTCTTTATTTTAAATACCAAGAAGTTGTATAGCTAGGTCATATGGTGGTTTCATGCCTAGTCTTTTGAAGAGTCTCCATATTGGTTTGTGGTTGTACTAATTTATAGTCCCACCAACAGTGTAAAAGTGGCCTGTTTTTTTTCCCACATCCTCTCCAGCATTTATTATTGTTTGTATTCTTGATGACTGCCATTCTTACCAGTGTGAGATGAAATCTCAGTGTAGTTTTGATTTGCATTTCCCTACTTGCTAATGATGTTGAACATTTTTTCATATTTTTTGACCATTTGTATTTCTTCTTTTCATAAGTATCTGTTTAATTCATTTGCCATCATGGGCCTTTTCTAAGCATCCTGTAAGCAGGCTTACCAATTCAGCTGCATTCAGACCCCACTTAGCAAAAAATTCTGCCTGCCGGTTTCTCTACCAGAAGGCATCTTATTTTTTTGTCATGGCTTATTAGCAGTGACCATATGCAGTAGCAGAGAGAAGTGAAGGAAAAGGAAATTTTCCTAAATTTAAAACAATTAAGATTATACCACTAGGACTGGGGTTGTAGCTCAGTGGTAGAACACTTGCCTAGCATGTGTGAGGCACCGAGTTCAATCCTCAGCACCACATAAAAATAAATAAACAAAATAAAGGTATTATGTCCATTAAAAAAAAAAGAAAGAAAGAAAGATTACATCATTAGGCTAGGGGATGGGGGCTAGCTCAGTGGTAGAGCACTTGCCCAGCATGCACAAGGCCCTGGGTTCAGTCCCCAGCACCATAGCAAATAAATATATAACACCATTATAAACCTTATAATTTATCTAAAACCTGCCTGGCAGTGGGGAAAGAATACAATTACCACTTTTTCTTTCCTTTTGCAAAAGAAAGTGGGAAGGACAGCCAAACTAATCAGTGGAAACCATTTAGTTCTACTCTAGAAATAATGATATTGCACATCATATTTAAAGGCCAAGTTTTGTTCCAAGGTATAGCAAAGGGTATGCCTAGGGTACTTTCTACCCAGGCCCACACAGTTCTGCTTGCTCATATTTTTCCTGAGTATTTTTTTTAGCAATTAGATTGCCCATCATAGTGTCAGGATTACCCATCTGGCCCAGTTAGAAAGGCTAGGACTAAGGGCCCTAGCTTTCAGGCCAAGAGAGAAAAGAAAGGAATTATGAAGCCTGATGTGGTGGTGCACACTTTTAATCCCAATTACTTAGGAGATTGAAGTAGGAGGATTGTAAATTCAAGGCTACCCTGGGCAACTTGGTGAGAACCTGTCTCAAAATAAAATCAAAAGGGCTAGGGATGTAGCTCAGTAATAGAATGCTTACCTAGCATTTGCCTGGCCCTAGGTTCAATCCTCAGTACTGAAAAACTAAAAAGGAAAGAAAGGAATTTTGTGATCAGTGGCATAAGTGATTTACAAATAGCCTCTGGAGAGAGAATGGACAGTGCTAACCTATGAGATAAGATGATTTCAGTAATTTATCAGATAAATATTTAATAAATACCTTGGGTAGCAAACACTGTACTAAGCGCTATAGATATGCCAGTTTTCAAGACAGAAGGTTCTCTGCTCTTAAAGAGCTTCAGAGACATTTACAGGCAATTACAGTGTCTGTTACAGGAAGTACAGAGTAGACTGAGAGTACGTGGGAGGAACACCCAGCCCATTCTTAAGAGCAGTAGAGAAAGTTTCTTTAAGGTTTCCTCGAAGAATTTACATTCAATCTGAGACCTAGAATCCTAGTAAAGTTAGCTTGACAAAGTTTTGGGGAAAGAATAAAAATGTCCCAGCTAGAGGATAGTGTATACACACATCTAAAGTGAAGAGGTCTGAGCTGGGATTGTGGCTCAGCAGTAGAGTGCTTGCCTAGCACATGTGCAGCCCTAGGCTCGATCCTCAGCACTATGTAAAAATAAATAAATAAAGATTGTGTCCAACTACAGCTAAAAAATTAAAAAAATAAAAAAATAAAGTGAAGAGGTGCACATAGCTTCAAGGCACCGAAGGAACTTCGCTGTAGCTGAGCACAGAGGGCGATGGGGCCAGTCTATGCCAGAGATGAGACTGGAGCAGTGCACTGG
Source organism: Tamias sibiricus (assembly GCA_025594165.1). NCBI lineage: Eukaryota > Metazoa > Chordata > Mammalia > Rodentia > Sciuridae > Tamias > Tamias sibiricus. The sequence goes on from CM046657.1 coordinate 26,149,448, forward strand.
GGCTAGAGCCTATAGATCCTTGTAGGCAGTGCAGGAATCTGGGCCTTATTCTAGGGGCAGCTGGGATCCATCAAAGCATTTTTCAAGCAACTTCCCTAGCCCATTTGATTTTATTTTGAGATAGGGTCTCACTCAGTGGCCCAGGCTGGTGGCCTTGATGCGTTCAAACTTACGTTTTAGAAAACTCCCTCTTGAGGCTGGGGTTGTGGCTCAGTGGTAGAGCACTTGCCTAGTACATGTGAAGCACTGGGTTTGATTATCAACACCACATAAAAATAAATAAAGGTATTGTGAGCCAAGCAAGGTGGTGCACACCTGTAATCCCAGTGGCTCGGAAGGCTGAGACAGGAAGATCACAGGTTCAAAGCCAGCCTCAGCAATGGCAAGGCACTAAGCAACTCAGTAGTGAGACCCTGTCTCTAAATAAAATGCAAAATAGGGCTTGGGATATGGCTGAGTGGTTGAGTGCCCCTGAGTTCAATACCTAGTATAAATAAATAAATAAATAAATGTATTGTGTTCATCTACAACTCAAAAAGTATAAAAAAAATAGGAAGAAAATTCCACTTGCCACTGTTTAGGAATGGATTGGCAATGGTCAAGACTGTGGACAAGAACAGATAGGAAATTGTCAGTAATGATGATAGTTAATGATTGTAGAGGATCTTGTTATATATCAGTTTCTAAGCACTTTACATGGGTTGTCTATTTTTTTTTAAACACAAATTGTATAACTCCTGTGTTAAGACTTTTTTTAATATTTTTATTTATTTGCTTTAGTTGTACACAATGCGTTTTATTCAATTCGTTTTATTTGTACGTGGTGCTGAGGATCGAACCCGGGTCGCCCACGTGCTAGGCGGGCGCTCTACCGCTGAGCCACAATCCCAGCCCGTGGGTTGTCTATTTTAATCTTCACAAGAATGCTGTGAATGTGAATATTACTCCTTTTTTTAGGTAGGCAGTCTAAGGCCTAGTCTATGTTTTTCAAACATCGGGTTATTAACTCATTAGTAAAATCAATTTAGAGGGTTGATAGCCCATGCTATATACTTTATTTCATGAAGTTTTTGTTTTATATAGATACAAATATGTATGTGAGTACAAATAACAATTTAAAGTGTATTTCCTAATGTCAGGTCATTGTACCCACCTCAGGGTTATTCTTTTTTTTTATTTTTTATTTTTTGGTACCGGGGATTGAACTCAGGGGCACTTGACCACTGGGCCACATCCCCAGCCCTTTTTTGTATTTTTATTAGAAGCAGGGTCTCACTGATTTACTAAGTGCCTCGCCATTGCTGAGGCTGGCTTTGAACTCGCGATCCTCCTGCCTCAGCCTCCCAAAGTGCTGGGATTACAGGCGTGCGCCACCGCGCCCGGCTAACCTCAGGGTTATTTTAAGTTAAGCTAAACTTTTAGACAGACAAGACTATCATGGGCCACACTTAGCCGCAGTATCCTTCAAATGAAATAGGACAGAAAGAGCCACTTGCCAAAAAGACAGCGTTAAACATTTGTCTTCAATGGGAGTGCCTACAAACAACTGTCCAGCAGTTCCTATAGCTATCTAGGGATTGTTCAGGTTTAAGAAAATGAGGTCTTAGCCGGGTGCGGTGGCGCACGCCTGTAATCCCAGCACTTTGGGAGGCTGAGGCAGGAGGATCGCGAGTTCAAAGCCAGCCTCAGCAATGGCGAGGCACTTAGCAACTCAGTGAGACCCTGTCTCTAAATAAAATACAAAAAAGGGCTGGGGATGTGGTCCAGTGGTCGAGTGCCCCTGAGTTCAATCCCAGGTATCACAAAAAAAAAAAAAAAAAAGAAAAGAAGAAAAAAAAAAAAAAAAGAAAATGAGGTCTTTATCTGGGACATTAGGAGAGCCACTGTAGCATCGAAGCCTTATGTGCCACAGGAACCAATGTATCTTGTTACAGTCCCATTGGCATGGCATTTAAGATCCCCACAACGGGCATGTCCAAGTTATAAGAGTCACCCCAGTTAGGGGAGCCCAAAGCATGGTTCTTGTTGAATATAGTTCTCCCCATCCAGGTTCAATTTAATTATCCCTTATTGATTCAGTAATAAATGGTTTTTATTATGCATGCCTGTTAACATAGTTGCATTCTTACTCTTATTAGGTTTCTGGAAGGACAGAAGTAGATAGAGTTAACTGTGAATCAAACTCTGATGCACAAAGGGAAAGGATTTTACCCCCTGGGTCAGTTTTAAAAGTTGGAAATATACCTGGTTTAGAAATACCAGATAGGTTGTCTTAGGTTACAGAGCTTATAAGTGTTAGAACCAGGATTTGAACCTAGGTAAAGTTGACCCCATATTTTTAGGCTTTTTTTTTTTTTTTTTTTTTTTTTTTTTTTTGTACCAGGGTATTTAACCACTGAGCCATATCCCCAACCCTTTTTAAATGTTTTTTATTTTGAGACAGGGTCTCACTAAGTTGCTTAGGACCTTGCTGAGGCTGGTTTTTTTTTTTTTTTTTTTTTTTTTTTTTTTTTGCTTTAGCTGTACACAATGGGTTTATTTGTACATGGTGCTGAGGATCGAACCCGGGCTGCGCATGTGCCAGGCGAGCGCTCTACCACTGAGCCACAACCCCAGCCAGAGGCTGGTTTTGAACTTAATGATCCTGCCTCAGCCTCCTGAACCACTGAGATTATAGGCCTGCACCACTGTGTCTGGCTTAAGTACATATATTTTTTTTAAAATATTTATTTATTTACTTTAGTTGTACACAATGCAATGCATTTATGTTTATGTGGTGCTGAGGATCGAACCCAGGCCGCGCACGTGCGAGGCAAGCACTCTGCCACTGAGCCACAACCCCAGCCCCCAAGTACATATATTTTTAAATTGGTTTCCATAAGTCAAACATAAACTACTGTTGTGGCAGTGAGGATAGAAAGAAGTAGACAAATTTGAAAGTATTTAGGTAGTAGAGTTGAAGTAGGAATTGTCAAGAATGATGCTAGAGTTTTTTTGTTTCTGTTTTGTTTAGTTTGCATGGACACAGTACCTTTATTTTAGTGTGGTGCGGAGGATTGAACACATGCTAGGCAAATGCTCCAGCACTGAGCTACAACTGCAGCCCCGATGCCAAAGTTTATTTATCAAGAAAAGGCCATTTATGTAGTAGAGCTATCTAACTGGGAGTCAAATATGATTCTGAAGTTTAGGAAATATCTCTGGTTGTGAGACCAGAAGACTGTGAAAGTCTTTAACACAGAGATGGTAACTAAAGTCATAGGACATGTAAGAGCTCTTAGGAAGAGTGAGGACACTGGGAACAAGAGGGGTTCCAAAATCCTGAGAAATATTCGCATTTTTAAAAAATATTTATTTATTTGCTTTAGTTGTTCACAATGCAATGCATTTATGTTTACGTGGTGCTGAGGATCAAACCCGGGCCGCGCACATGCTAGGCGAGCACTCTACCACTGAGCCACAATCCCAGCCCCAATATTCGCATTTAAGATGGGACAGAAGAAAAGTAGCCAAGAACAGGGAATTAGAGGGCCAGAAGTCGGGGTGTAGTGAAGCTATTGATTGAAGAAATTCAGAATGTGAATTACGGCTGTTAGCAACATTATTGCTAATAACATTATTGCTAACATTATTGGCACAAGTTCTGGGTGGGACTCTTCTCTGGATCAGGCCTTTGACCTCTCTCTGAAGAGGAAGCATATTATACAAGAGGGAGCTGAGAGTTGAACCAGAATCACTACATTCCAGGGTAGCATTTGGATCCTGTTGGGAGCCAATGGACCTTTTATAAGATTTTATGTCCTAAGATATGAAGAATTAAAATAAGAAAATAAAGATTAATAACTATTGTATTAAGTACCATTTCACATACATAGTGCGGAAGATTTTATGTTTTAGATTTATAGGACTTGAGAAGTATCTTTAAATAATACAGTAATTATTCTCTCTTTCCCCCATAGGTTCGACCCAAGCCTGTGGCTCAGAATAACATTCCTATCGCCCCAGCACCTCCTCCCATGCTTGCAGCTCCTCAGCTTATCCAGAGGCCTGTCATGCTGACCAAGTTTACCCCAACAACCCTCCCCACATCCCAGAACTCCATTCACCCTGTCCGTGTTGTCAATGGGCAGACTGCAACCATAGCCAAAACGTTCCCCATGGCCCAGCTCACCAGCATTGTGATAGCTACTCCAGGGACCAGACTCGCTGGACCTCAAACTGTACAGCTTAGCAAGCCAAGCCTTGAAAAACAGGTACGGGAAGGATATGCACCTGCCGCGGGTGGTAGGGTTGCCCTTGAGGCACTGGCTGCTGGGCTGTCTCTAAATACACCTCGTCAAGGGCTCTTCATCTCAGCACCACTGTTGATAACCTGTTGCTTATTATATAATCCTTCCACATGCAAAAAGCCCATTCTTACTGAAGCAAGTTGAATTGCTTTTCCCACCATCCCTTTGTAAAGGGCTTCAGATTCTTGTGTGAGTGAGCTCCCCCTACTGGTTCTGATGCAGAAGTTCACAGATAGGCTCCACTGCTTCAGCCTGGAAGCAAACAGAAAACGCCATATTAGTTTTGGCCCAATACGAATCCAGATGAGGGTATGACTCTGAGAGTCAGGAGAATAACCAAAACAGGGAAGGAAATTTAATTTCAAAGTTCTTACATGGTTATTAGAGATAATGTGTAGCCAAACAAATTTGAAGTTCCAAAAATCATGCTCTAGAGGATGCAGTCATATGTTCAGATATTGAAACCTTTATTTATATTTTCTGAAGTCAAATTTTCTCTTAAACTGATAAGACTAGAATAATAATACAACTAACCTTAAAGGTCCTATGGGAGCCCTCTAAAAACAAAACAACAACAACAAAGCAAAGGACTTATGCCACTCATTATATCCTTTTGCAAAAAAAGACCAGTGGTGAGAAAGAAGAATTTTGCAAAGAAAGAAAAACATCCCCTTTTAAGAAAGTTGTTTTAAAGTCATTGATGTATTTCTAATTGACTTCCCATTCATGGTGAAAAATAGTCTCTGGTGACCTTCAGTCTTCAGCTTCTGGATGGCAGCAGAGAGGTTGGCCACATGGTAGGGAATGAAAGGTTTCCTGCTCCTTTGGCCTTCTTGAACAGCAGAGGAACCTTACACACAGAGCACTAGGCCTTGTACTTTGGAAGCTGAAATGTAGCAGACTTTATGCTTAAAGAAGCTAGATACCAAAATGTCGTGCTCAGGAAACATGAGAGAATGTATATTGCCATTTCTGGGGAACCTGCTCAGACCCCAGAAAATGCTGAGGGATATTCAGAAATAAATTATTTACACATATTTTAGATCAGAAGTTTTCAGACACTCATTGGCAGCAGAACTTCAGTATAAAATGTTAAAATTCAAATGCTCAGGAGTTTAGTGGGGATGTATTTGGAGATCTGTCTGCCCTCATGTGCTGTGCTGGTTCTTAGAGACCCGGTGAGGAGCCTTAGTGTCCCATAGAAGGTGGTTTCACAACACCCTTTTGGATCACTAATATTACTTCTCTTTGACTTTTTTTAATAAAGAGACAAAGAATTTTTTTCAGTTTCATTTGTACATTTTTATTATGACGGTAATACATGCTCATTTACAAATGTAAACATTATGAAAATTAAAACTGTACAAAGTGCTTTCCCCCATAATCGGTAAAGACTATAAACTCTGCCATAATTTTAGAATTTTACCCCCAAGAGTTAATTACTATTAATACTTAGATTATATTTCCTCCAATATTTTCTGTGCACATGCTAACATACTTTTAAAGCAAAAACCAAAACCTGTATATTATTTTTAACTTACTCTTTTTCCACTTAGATCTTAAGCATCTTTTTTTTTAATATTTATTTATTTACTTTAGTTGTACACAATACAATGCATTTATGTTTACGTGGTGCTGAGGATCGAACCCAGGCCGCGCACATGCGAGGCGAGCACTCTGCCGCTGAGCCACAACCCCAGCCCCCTTAAGCATCTTTTCATGTCTTGGTTTTACATGTTGATAGAGCTTTTAATTTTAATATCAAAAAGATTTGCATGAGTTCTTAACAATTAACATTTTTTTCTTTTGTAGTAGTAAATTCCAATCTCCTTTTTGGAATAGGAAATCTAATAATAGAGGAATCTAATCATTGTCTTATTTTAGTTTGGCAAGCTTCCTAAGATTACTAAGCCCGATCAACAGGACTCTCTTTAGACTAGATTACATTTTCAGAATTCTCTTACTTCAGATCTTTCTACTCTCCTTCTTTTTTATTGCATTTCCAGTATCACATTTTTTAGCCAGTAAGGCTTCTCATAGATGGGGCTAAGAGTAAAGCAGTGTAAATATGGAGCCATGAAAATACCATTATACCTTTGTATACAGCATTCTCAACATGATCAGACGACCTGGGTTCTCTTCTGCTTTTTGCAGTTTCATTTAGGGTAGAAACATTATTCATTTAACAAAAATATGTTGGTTAAATGTCAGCTGCTTTGCTGCTTGTAGTATCTGTATCCAAAGATGAATAAATCAAAGCTTGTGCCCTCACAGAGCTCAGCCTCTGGTACCTTTGAAGCAGGCACCGAGACTGCCACCAGGGAAAGAAGCATGGCAAATTATGTAGGTCCAGTGGCCTCACAGGAGTGCCAGTCATATCAACAGGGGTCTCAGTTCTTCCCCTTTCTGGCATTATCAACTTCCTTATCCAGCCCAGATTAGAGAGTCCCTGTCTTACTCCTTATGAGAAGCCACTTTACATTGTGGCTCTGAGAGAACAAATAGAAACGTTTAAAGAACTTTGAGGCCGGGTGCCATGAAGCATGTCTGTAATCCCAGCAGCTTGGGAGGCTGAGGCAGTAGGATCGAAAGCCTCAGCAAGAGAGAGGTGCAAAGCAACTTAGTGAGACCCTGTCTCTAAATAAAATACGAAATAGGGCTGGGGATGTGGTTCAATGGTCAAGTGCTCCTGAGTTCAATCCCTGGTACCAAAAAAGAAAAGAACTTTGAGACTGACGATATACAGGCATACCTCAGAGAGAGTATGGGTTCTGTTCTAAACCACCACAATGAAGCAAATATTGCTATAAAGCAAGGCATGAAATTTTGGCTTTCCTAGTACATACAAAAGTTTTTTCTATTAAGTGCATTATGTCTAAAACAAAATTGCAGACCTTAATTTGAAAGTATGTTATTGCTTTAAAAAAAAAAAGCTAACAATCATCTGAGCTCCAGCCACATTGGTGGCTGCTGACTGATCCAGGTTGGTGGTCGCTGAGGATTGGGGTGGCTGTGGCAACTTCTTAAAATAAGACAAAGAAGTTTGCTGCATCATTTGGGAGTTCCTTTCACCAAAAATTTCTGTGTACCATGTGATGCTGTTTGATAGCATTTTACATACAGTAGAACTTCATAATTGGAGTGAATCTTCACAAACTCTGCCACTGCTTTATCAACTAGATTTATGTAATACTCTGAATCCTTTGTTGCCATTTCAACAATGTTCACAGCTTCTTCACCATAGGAGGTTCCATTCAAGAAACCACTTCCTTTGCTCAATCATAAGGAATAACTCCTTATCCATTAAAGTTTTATCATCACACCTGTAATCCCAGTGACTCAAGAGGCCAAGGCAGGAGGATTGCAAGTTTGAAGTCTGTCTTAGCAACTTAGTGAGACACATTCTCAAAATAAGAAATGAAAAAGGACTGGGATGTAGCTTAGTGGTAAAGTATCCTCTGGGTTCCATCCCTAGTTAAAAAAAAAAAATTTTTTTTTTATCATGAAATGGCATCAGTTTAGTCACCATCTTTAGACTCTTTCTAATTCTGGTTCCATTATCTTTCTACCACATCTGCATTCACTTCCTTCACTGAAGTCTTGAATCCCTTAAAGTCATCTAGCTTCTCTAAAGGTCTGTATATGTAAATGTTTTGATCTCTTCCCATAAATCATGAATGTTCTTAATGACATCTAGAATGATGAATCTTTTCCAGAAGATATTCAATTTACTTTGCCCAGATCCATCTGAGAAGTCACTCTACATATGGCAACTACAGCTTGAGAAACATAGTTCTTAAATGATAAGACTTGAAAGTACTCCTTTATCCATGGGCTGCAGCATTGATATTGTCTTAGCAGGCATGAAAACATTAATATCATGGTACAGCTCCATTGGTGCTCTTGGGTGACTAGGTACATTGTCAGTGAACAGTAATATTTTGAAAGGAATCTTTTTTTTTTCCTTCCTGAGCAGGAAGTCTGAACAGTGGGCTTAAAATACTCGGTAGGCCTTTTTGTAAACAGACGTGCTGTCATCCAGGCTTTGTTGTTCATTTATAGAGCACAGGCGGAGTAGAGTTAGTGTGATTCTTAAGGCCCTTGGATTTTCAAAATAGTAAATGACCACTGGCTTCAACCTGAAGTCACCAGCTGCATTAGCCCCTAACATGAGAGGCAGCCTGTTCTTTGAAGCTTTGAAGCCAGCCATTGACTTCTCCTCTCCAGCTACGAAATTCCTACATTTTCTTTGAATATGAGGCTGTTGGATCTACAGTGAAGACCTGTTGTTCAGGGTAGCCACCTTCATCAGTTATCTAAGCTAGGTCTCCTGGGTAAATTGCTGCGGTTTCTACATCAGAGCTCACTGATTCACCTTGCACTGGTATATCATAGAGATGGCTTCTTTCCTTAAACCTCACAAACCAACTACTGCTAGCTTCAAATTGAAGAGAACTGGGGCCTTGCTCTGTATTAGGCTTTGGCATAAGAGAATGTTGTAGCTGATTGGTCTATGCAGACCACTACCGTTCTCCATATCAGCGATAAGACTCTTTACTTTTCTCTAATTTATGTGTTTACTGGGAAGCACTTTTAACTTCTCTCATGAACATTTCCTATGTACAAACCGGCTAACTGGCATAAAAGTCCTAGCTTTCTGCCCATCTCTGCTTTCAACATGCCTTCTTCACTAAGCGTAATCATTTCTAGCTTTTGATTTAAAGTGAGAGATGTGGGACTCTTCTGTCACTTGAATAGAGACCATTGTAGGGTTTTTAACTAGGCTGATTTCAGTACTGTTGTCTCAGGAAACAGGAATGCTCAAGGAGAGGGCAAGACAGGAACCACCAGTTGGTGAAGCAGTCATAACACACAGAATATCTATCAATTAAGTTCACCATCTTTTTCTTTTCTTTTCTTCTTCTTCTTCTTCTTCTTTTTTTTTTTTTTTTTTGTGTGTGTGTGTCGGCGGGGGGGGCTGGTGTTTGTCTTTTTTTGTTTGTTTTGTTTTTTGAGATGGGGTCTTGCTCTTACCAAAGCTGGTCTTGAACTCCTGGGCTTAAGCAGTCCTTCCTACCGTAGACTCCTGGGACTGCTGCCATGTGCCACTGTACCCAACAAGCTCACCATCTTTTAGTGGGTACCTTTCATGGAGCCCCCAAACAATTAACAATTGTAACATCAAAGATCCACAGATCACCATCATAGATATAATAATGAAAAGGTTTGCAATACTGTGAGAAATGCCAAAGTATGACAGACACACGAAATGAGCACAGGGTGCTGGGGAAATGCCACCAGTAGATTTGCTGGACACAGGGTTGCCATGAACCTGCAATTTGGGAGAGGGGAGGAAAAAAAACGACACCGAAACTACAGGAAATGGGGATAACCCCTGTTGATGCTCAAATGAGGTAAAGAGTTAAAGTCTACTGGACTATGTCTGACTCAGAGTTATATTCTCAGGAATTATGTTTGTTTCTTCTCCACCCTCCCACACCCTGCAACAAGAACCTCTATGGAAAGCAATAGAAGGTTCTGTGGGGAAAGTTTGCCAGAAATCCCCTCCTCCCATGTAAGTTCTTCATAGGAACCTATATTTACAAGATGAGAATATTATTTACAAGATGAGAATATTATTCATTGTACTACCCTCCAGTTCCATTCTTCCCTCTTCCCTTCCAGAGACCCAAGTAACCAAACAAGGGATATTGCTTGCCTTCAGTTCAAATTTATTTAATCTGCTTAACCATCTTGTTCCATTGTCCCAGATGTGGAAGACCTATAAAAACTTTGATATAGCCAGGCGTGGTGGCACACGCCTGTAATCCCAGCACTTGGGAGGCTGAGGCAGGAGGATCGCCAGTTCAAAGCCAGCCTCAGCAATGGCGAGGCACTTAGCAACTCAGTGAGACCCTGTCTCTAATACAATATAGAAAAGGGCTGGGGATGTGGCCCAGTGGTCGAGTGCCCCTGAATTCAATCCCTGGTAGGTACCAAAAAAAAAAAAAAAAAAAAAACCAACTTTGATATAGCATATCATATATAATGTGATTATATAATATGTAGCATAATTATGTAAGAAAATTATAATTATAGTGTAATAATTGGGTTATATTGATCAACATAACATAAGCTCTAGATTATGATCTCCAACATATTTTAATGCTCCAGTGTCAATTTCTTTAAACTATTTGCAGAATTGAAAACTTGGGATTTAGTGGTTTACGAAAACTACTTGGACGTTTATTCATTTGCACCTGCCTGATTTTTTCATGCAGCCAACTCTCAGAGGGTAAATTTGAAATTCAGGGTTCTAGAATTGTATGAATTTTTGGATCTGTCTTTTATGATATATCAGAACAGAAGTTGCAAATTCAAACAGCTGAGGATGTGAAGCAGGAAATATAAAGGAGTAAAGCAAGTTGGAAGTAAATGAGAACTTTTTATCTTTCCACTTTCAATTGAAATATGAGTGTAAGAGATGAGCTACTTTTATTCTTAATTCCTCTTTTAAAATAATCAGGCAAGCATGATAATATTTGACAATAGAAAGTGGAAGAGACTGTGGGGATCTGCAAAGTAATGTGCTCCTTCTCAAGGAAGCAGCTGCTTCATGGCAGTAACCAGTTTTTATCATATGGAAACTTTGAAGAAAACCCCGAAATCCAGATGTTTTGAAAAGTTGCCTAGTTTTTAAAATACTAGTAACTGTTTAAATACTGTGTAGGCAAAAAATAACATCTGCAGGGCAGCTTCAACTCTGGATAATGGTTTGTTATCTCTGATAAGAGATCAAGCTTTTAGATTAATCAATCTTTTTTTTTTTTTTTTGCTTCTTAACCTAATTTTTAAAAATTGAAGTGAAATTCACATCACATATAATTAACCATCTTAAAGTTAACAATTCAGTGTAACAATTTAGTTACATTCACAGTGTTTTACAACCACCATCTCTTATCTAGTTCCCAAACATTTTCATTACCTCAAAATAAAACCTAGTATCTAGTAAGCAGTTATTTTTTTATTCATCCCACCTCCCTGCCCCTGGCAGTCACCAGTCTGCTTTCTGTGTCCATAGATTAACCTATTCTAGATATTTCATATAAATGGAGTAATAAAGCATGTGAATTTTTGTGTCTGGCTTCTTTTACAGTATAATGTTTTCAAGATTCATTCATGTTGTAATATTTCTCTATGCTTCTTTCCTTTGTAATGGTTGAATAATATTCTATGTTGTGTATATATGTTTGTTTCTTCATTCATCTGTTGGTAGACATTTGAGTTGTTTCTACCCATTGACTGTTGAGAGTAGTGCTGCTGTAAATATTGATGCATAAGAATGCATATGAGTACTTGCTGTTAGTTTGTTGGGCTGTATGCGTTAAGAGTGTGGTTGCTGTGTTATTTGGTAGTTCTGCTCAACTTTTTGAGGAACTGCCAAATTGTTCCTCAGAGACCTGCTTTAAGGTACATTTTGCAGGATGGCTAAATTATTCTTATTCCCAGTAGCAATGTATGAGCATTCCATTTTCTCCTCGCCCTTGCCAGTGCTTACTGTTGTTTTTTGTTGTTGTTGTTGTTGTTTTCCTTTTGTTTGTAGCCAGCCTGGTAGTTGTGAAGTAGATGACATTCTAATCTTTATTTGCAATTATCTAATTACTATCAATATTATCTTTTCATGTGCTTATTGGCCATTCATATATAATCTTTTTTTAACAGTATTTTTAGTTATAGATGGATACAATACCTTATTTTGTTTATTTATTTTTATGTGGGGCTAAGAATCAAACCCAGTGCCTCACATGTGCCAAGCAAGCACTCTACCATTGAGCTACAACCTCAGCCCCTTGTATATATTCTTAAGAGAAGTATGTATTTAAATCCTTTGCCAGTTTTTAAATTGAGTTGTTTTTCTCTTAAGTTGTAAGAGTCCTTCATATAATATGAATAATAGACCCTTATTAGATATTTGATTTTTAAATATTTTCTTTCATTCTGTAGGTCGTCTTTTTATTTCTTGATAATGTCCTTTGATGCACAGCTGATTTTTGTCTTGAACTTGTACTCTGCAGCTTTGCTGAATTTATTAACTCTAATAGTTGTTCGGTGGATTCTTTGAGATTTTCTATATCTACAATCATGTCATCTGCAAATTGGGATAGTTGTATATCTTCTTTTCCAGTTTTGACATTTCAATTTCTTTTTCTTGCTTAATTGCTGTGACTGGAACTTTTGCTACAATGTTGAGTAGCAGCAGTGAAAGCAGAAGTTCTTGTTTTATCCCTGATCTCAGAGAAAAGCTTTCAGTATTTCATCATTGAACATGATGTTAGGTATGGTTTTTCATAAATATTTCTTATAAAGTTGAAGAAGTTCCCTTTTGTTTGAGTGCTTTTAATCATGAATGAATATTGGACTTTTTAGAAATAAAAATTGCATTAAGGTATACAATGTGATTGTTTGATATAAATATACATAGTGATGAAAGCAAATAAGCACTGTGGCCTAACACCATAAAGTATGATGTAAAACCAACTTGGTATTCCATTTGACTTTCCAATAAAAGTTGCTTTCCTGGTTTACCTGAAAGAAAAAAAAATTGATATACATAGTGAAATTATTACTACAGTCAGGCTCATTAACATGTGCATCTCATGCAGTTACCTTTTGTATATATGTGGTGGATTTTTTTTTTTAGTACTGGGGACTGAACCTGGGCTTTGTGTGTACCAGGCAAGTGCTCTATCATGGAACTATACCCCCAACCCCCGGACTTTGGACAAATGCTTCCTTCTGCACCATTTTAAATGATCACGTGTTTTCCTTGTATGTTGTGGTGATTTTCTTATGTTGAATACCTCTTCCATTCATGGAATACATCTAGCTTGTTCATGGTGTATCATCCTTTCAATGTACCATTGGATTCAGTTTGGTAGTAGGACATTGGAGATTTTCGCAGCTATATTCATAAAAATCGATCTGTAGATTTCTATTCTTGTGGCAATAAAGTAATGCTGCTCTCATAGAATGAATTAGGTTCTGTTTTTTGGAAGACATTGAGTAGGACGTGTTTAAATGTTTGAAGAGATTCACTAATGAAGCCATCTGGCCCTGAGCTTTTTGTTTTAGGAGAGGATTTTGATAACTGTTTATTTTATTTTACTTTTGGTACTGGGGATTTAACCCAGGGGCTCTTTACTGAGTTACATCCCCAGCCCTTTTTATTTTTATTTTATTTTTTTATTTTGAGATAGGATCTCACTAAGTTGCTGAAGCTGTCCTTGAATTTGCAGTCTTCCTGTATCAGCTTCCCGAGTTGATGGGATTACAGGTGTGCACCACCAGGCCTGGCTCTTTTGTGTGTGTGTGTGTGTGTGTGTGTATGTGTGTGTCTGTGTCTGTGTAGGGGATTACTAGGGATCAAACCTAGGGGTGCTTTGTCACTGAGCTACATTCCCAGACCTTTTAATTTTTTATTTTGAGACAGGGTTTCTCTAAGTTGCTGAGGTTGGCCTTGAACTTGAGATCTTCCTGTCTCAGCCTCCCAAGTCAGAGGAGTATGCCACTGTGCCCAGCCTTGATTATTGCTTCTATCTTTTTAGTTGTTAGAGGTCTGTTTAGATTTTCTATTTCTTTTGTTTGTTTGTTTGTTTGTTTGCTTTAGTTGTACACAATGCATTGCATTTATGTTTACATGGTGCTGAGGATCGTGGTGCTGAGGATTGAACCCGGGCCGCGCACATGCGAGGCGAGCGCTCTGCCACTGAGCCACAACCCCAGCCCAGATTTTCTATTTCTCTTGGCTCAATTTTGGTAATGTGTTTCTAGGAATTGGCTCATTTCACCTATGGTATTTAATTATTCGATAAACAATTGTTCTATGTTTTCTCTTGTCTTTTTTTCCTCTGTAAGATAAGTAATAATGCCCCCATTCTTATTTTTTTGTTTTAGTTATTGTGTCCTTTCTTTTTAGTCTAACCAAAGTTTTACAAAATTTGTTGATCTTTTTAAAGAATAAACTTTTGATTTGTAGGATTCAATTTTTTCCTCCATTTTATTTATCTCCACTCTAAGCTTTGTTATTTCTTTTCCTTTTGCTAGCTTTGGGCTTTGTTCTTTTTCTAATTCTTGAAGTATAGTTAGGTTATTGGTTTGAGGTCTCTCTTCATTAATAAACTTTAAATTCCTATAAATTTCCCTCTTTACCTTCCTTTCACTGTATCATGTAAGTTTTGATATGTTGTATTTTTGTTCTTATTCATCTCAAAAGTATTTTCTGATTTCCTTAGTGATTTCTTCTTTGACCCTTTTTTTTTTTTAATATTTATTTATTTGCTTTAGTTGTGCACAATGCGTTTATTTACGTGGTGCTGAGGATCGAACCCCGGGCCGCGCACGTACTAGGCAAGTGCTCTACCGCTGAGCCACAACCCCAACCCGACCCTTTGTTTTAAGAATGTGTTGTTTAAACCACATATGGTAGCGCATGCCTGTAATCCCAGCTACTCAGAAATCTGAGGCAGGAGGATTACAAGTTTGAGGCCAGCCTGGACAACTTAGTGAGACCCTGTCTCAAAATGAAAAATAAAAATGTCTGGGGAGGCCAGGCACGATGGCACATGCCTGTAATCCCCCTGTCTCAGCCTCCTGAGCCATACTGCACCCAGCATGAACTCTCTTTCCATCCTTTCACTTTCAATCTTTCTGTCTTTCACTCTAAAATGAGTATCAGGCAACACATTGTTGGATTATTTATTTTATCCATTTTGCTACTTTCTGTCTTTTAGTGGTGTGTTTAATCCAGCTATATTTAAAGTGATTGCTGGTAAGAAAGGACTTATATACCATTTTGTTCTTTGTTTCCTATACATCTTATGCTTTTTTTGTTCCTCCAATCCTGCCTTCTTTTGTGTTTGATTTTTTTTCTAGTGTACCATTTTAATGCTTTCCTCATTTCCTTTTCTATGTATATTTTAATTGTTTTTTTTTTTTTTTTTTTTTTAGTGGTTGCCATGGGGATTACAGTTAACATTCATAAGTTTTTTACAATCTAATTTGAACTGATCCCAGCTTAGTTTCAATAATATACAAAACTCTGTTCCTATGCAAACTGACCCCCTCTGTATTATGTTTTTGTCACAAGTTTTATCTGTATACATTGTGTGCCTGCTAATACAGATTTATAATTATTGTTTATGCATTTGTCTTTTAAGTCATATAGGAAACAAAATGAGAAGTTACAAATCAAAACTACATAATACTGATTTTATATTTACCTATGTAGTTACCTTTAATGGAGTTCTTATTTCTTCTTATGGCTTTGAGTTACTGTCTAATGTCTTCATTTCAGCTGGAAGGACTCCCTTTAGCATCTTTGCAGATACACTAGCAGCAAACATCCTCCGCTTTGGTTTATCTGGGAATATCTTCATTTCTCCTTCATTTTTAAAGAACAGTTTTATAAATATAGAATTCTTGGTTGATTGTTTTATTTTGTTTCTCAGCAGTTTAAATATGTTTTCCTACTGTCTTCTTATCTGCAACTTAGTTGGGTGGTTCTGGCTCAAGGTCCCCCACAAGTTTGCAGTCAGACTAGTTGGCCAGGCAGTCATCTCAAAGCCTAACTCGAGCTGGGTAGTCTACTTCTGAGCTAGCTCATCTGCATGGGCAGGAGGGCTCAGCTCCTCATTTTTTGAGCCTCACCATAGGGCTGCTCACAACATGGCAGCTCATGGCTCCGCCCAGAGCAAGAGGTCCTTGAGAGAAAGGCAGCCCCCCTCCAAGGTGTTTTGATTGTTTTATTTTTATTTGATTGAATGTTTTTGGCATTCTTTATCTAATACTCAGATAGTATATCTTAGTGCATGAGAGAGAGAGAGAGAAAGAGAGAGAGAGAGAGAGGTAATTTGAGCCAGGGGTAATTCCTTAGTGGAGAGGAACAGGAATCTCCTTCCCCAGAGGGGAAGGCATTGCCACCAAGTGCTTTACTCAGCCTGAGAAGTAGAAGAACGGGACTCCAGGGAGCTACTTCACACAGCCTTGGGGTGAGGCAGCAAACCTTTACAATTAACCTTTTTTCTCTCCTCCCTCATACTTTTGTCCTTCCACATTCAAAGAACCATGAAAATAAACTCAGACCTTAAAATGTCATTATAAACTACTTTCCCTTAGGAGATTTATTTTATGGAGGAAATTAGTCCTTTTTGGTTAAACTGTGAGAGAGAGAGAGAGAGAGAGAGAGAGAGAGAGAGAAAAAGAAAGGAAGGAAAAGACTTGAATAATGCTGTTCTCCTGGTAGGTGACATCTTTACTCAGATCATTCAGCTCTTTTTTGTAGTCCTGCAGTGAGTGAGGTACTACACTAAACACAAAGTGGGTATACAAGGGGTGTACAGAATAGTCCCCACTCTCAAGTAGCTTATGGTACAAAGGGAGACATATGACAGGACTCTGACCCCTCCCTCACCAACACACACACACACACACACACACACACACACACACACACACACACACTTTGTGCCCCATAGGAGCGCTTGCCACAGTATTGCTTATACTTTCCTGATGTAATATAATATGGAAAGCAGAAGAAAAATACGAAAGTAGCCAGGAAAGAAAGTGAAAGATTTTTGTGATTTTGCTAGTTTTTCAAATCTAGTAAAATATTTCACAGCATTATGATTTTTAAGAATCTTTTTCCGAGCTGGGCGCGGTGGCACACGCCTGTAATCCCAGCACTTTGGGAGGCTGAGGCAGGAGGATCGCGAGTTCAAAGCCAGCCTCAGCAATGGCGAGGCACTTAGCAACTCAGTGAGACCCTGTCTCTAAATAAAATACAAAAAAGGTCTGGGGATGTGACCCAGTGGGTCGAGTGCCCCTGAGTTCAATCAATCCCCAGTACCACAAAAAAAAAAAAAAAAAAAAAAAAATCTTTTTCCCCACATTTTTATTGGTGCATCATACCATTTATTAAAAAGGCTTTCTTCTCTAGTGTATGTTTTTGGCATCTTTGTTGAGTATCAGAGGACTAGGTGTTTGGGTTTGTCTCTGTGTCTTCTATTCTCTACCATTGGTCTATGTGTTTTTATGCCAGTACCATGTAGTTTTTGTTACTATAGCTCAGCAGTATAATTTGAAATTAGGTATTATGATGCTTCCAGCATTGCTTTTTTTGGCTTAGAATTGCTTTGGCTATTCTGGACCTTTTATTCTTCCAAATGAATTTTAGGACTGTTTTTTCCTAGTTCTGTGAAGAATGTCATTGGTATTTTTTAAATACTTTTTTAGTTGTAGATGGACACAATATCTTTATTTTATTTATTTATTTTTATGTGGTGCTGAGAATTGAACCCAGTGCCTCACGTATGCAAGGCAAGTGCTCTACCACTGAGCTACAGCCCCAGCCCCTGTTGTTGGTATTTTGATGGGGATTGCATTGAATCTGTGTATTGCTTCTGGTACTATGGCCATTTTAACAATATTAATTCTGCCAATCCATGAATATGGGAGGTCTGCCCATCTTGTGTCTTTTTAAATTTCTTTCTTCAGTGTTCTATAGTTTTCATTGTAGAGGTCCTTTAACTTCTTGAGTAGATTTATTCCCATGTTTTTGTGGCTATTGTGAATGGGATTGCTTTCCTGATTTCTAGTTGTCAATGGACCTTAATTTTTTTATTTATTTATATGCAGTGCCGAGAATCTAATCTAGTGCCTCATATATGCTAGGCAAGTGCTCTACCACTGAGCCACTACTCCAGCACAGCAGATTCATTATTGGTATATAGGAGAGCTATTGATTTTGGTCTGTTGATTTTGTAACCTGCTATTTGACTGAATTTGTTTATTAGCCCTAGCAATCTTTTGGTGGAGCTTTTTGGATCTTCTAAGTATAGAATCATATCATCTATGGTGATAATTTGACTTCTTCCTTTTCTATTTTTATTTTTATTTATTTATTTATTTTTTTTGTGTGTGTGTGTGGTACCGGGGATTGAACTCAGGGGCACTCGACCACTGGGTCACATCCCCAGACCTTTTTTGTATTTTATTTAGAGACAGGGTCTCACTGAGTTGCTAAGTGCCTCGCCGTTGCTGAGGCTGGCTTTGAACTCGCGATCCTCCTGCTTCAGCCTCCCAAAGTGCTGGGATTACAGGCGTGCGCCACCGCGCCCGGCTTCTATTTTTATCCCTTTTATTTTCCTCTCTTGCCTAATTGTTGGCTAGAATTTCTAGCACTGTATTAAATAAGAGTGGTGAGAGTGGATATATCCTTGTCTTGTTCCAGATTTTAAAGGAAATGTTTTCACATTTTCCCCATTTACTATGAGGTTGGCTTTGGTTTGGGGTTTTTCTTTTATAACTTTATGATGTTAAGGTAGGGTTATTCTGTCACTAGTTTCTTCAGTTTTTTTTTTTTTTTTAAATCATGAATGGGTATTGAATTTTGTCAAAAGCTTTCACTGCATCCATTGAGATGACTAAACAGTTTTTGTCCTTGATTCTGTTTATGTGATGAATTATACTTATTGATTTGTATATGTTAAACCATTCTTGCATTTCTGGGATAAAAATAAATTGGTCATAATGTATACAATCTTCTTAATATTTTGTTGAATATAGTTAATATTTTAGTAAGGATCTTTGCATCAGAGATGTTGGTCTGTGATTTTCTTTCCTTCATGTCTCACTATCTGGTTTGGGTATGAGTATCATACTGGCTTCAAAGAATGAATTTGGAAGTGTTCAATCCCCTTATATTTCATGGGATAATTTGAGGAGCATTGGCATTAATTCTTTTTTAAAGGTCTGGTAGAATTCAGCTGAGAATCCTTCTAGTCATGTACTTTGTTGTTTTCTGTGTTTTTATTACTGCTTCTGTCTCATTATTAGTTACTGGGCTGCTTAGGTCTTCTGTGTTCTCTTGATTCAATTTTGGCAGTTTAGGTGTATCTAGAAATGTATCCATTTCTTCTAGGTTTTCCAATTTATTGGAGTATAAATTCTCAAAATAATCCCTAATAATCCACTCACTTGATTTCTGTGATGTTTGTGGTAATTTCTTTTCATCTCTTATTTTATAAATCTTCTTTTTCTTTTCATTGGTTTGGCTAAGGGCTTATCAGTCATGTTGTATCTTTTCTAAGGGCTTATCAGTCATGTTTTTTTTTTTGTGTGTGTGTGTGGTACCGGGGATTGAACTCAGGGGCACTCGACCACTGGGTCACATCCCCAGCCCTTTTTTGTATTTTATTTGGAGACAGGGTCTCACTGAGTTACTAAGTGCCTCGCCATTGCTGAGGCTGGCTTTGAACTCGCGATCCTCCTGCCTCAGCCTCCCAAAGTGCTGGGATTACAGGCGTGCGCCACCGTGCCCGGCTCATCATATATTCTTGTTGGATCATTCCCTTTATCAGTGTGAAGTGACCTTCTTTGTTCTGATTAATTTTGCCTTGAATTCTGCTGTCAGATACGAGAGCAGCTACTCCTGCTTGTTTTCAGGCTCCATTCATATGGCATATCAATTTCCATCCTTTCACTTTCAGCCTGTGGCTGTCTTTGCCTGTAAGGTCAGTCTCTTGCAAACAGTACCTAGTTGGGTCTTGTTTTTAAATCTGTTCTGCCAGCCTGTCTTTAAATTGGAGAGTTGAAACCATTTGTAGTCAGTGTTATTATAGAAAGATGTTTATTATGACCTTTGAAAACTTTTGATGTTGTGTTTGTAGGATTAAAGTCTTGATTCCTGCCAATCAATAGAGATAATTTGATCTTAATTTAATTACTTGTAGTTATCGTACAAAAAGACCATTTAATGCAGTTTTTTTTTTCAATTTTGAAAAACTAAATTAGATTTGTATTTACAGTTTTATATCCACTGTTCTAAAGTAATTTGCGTATTTACAGAACTTCATAAAATGAATTATCCATTAGGTTGTGGGAAGAATAGTAATGCAATCTCAGTCTGCCAGTATGCTACTACCATTTGTGTTTAAAGATAGTCATGCAACTGGTATTTCTGATGTTTAAGTGGCTGTCTCTAAAAGGAGTTGGGAGTATTCTGGCCTTCAGCCCTTTCAAGGTGGTGTTTCCTTAGCAATTGCCTCTCTACCTAATGGATAATAAGGCAGGTTTTAAATATCCCAAGTAAAGGTAGTCTTCATTCTCTCTAGATTATGATTGGAATTATTCTGAAGAAGAGCATGTATACAGGATGCTTCTGACATTCAGATCTTGAGCATGCTGTGGTCTAGAGCTGGACCCATATACGACGACAGTGGGCTTTCTTCTGGGAAGCTACCTCTATATTCTACAGTACATTGACATCAGAGCAGCTGGCACTTCATTTTATACATGGGAATTGTACTTTGGATTTTTCTTTTTGTGTATTTTAGACTATTTTATTTACAGATTCATATTTATTCTAGTTATACAGTCTAATTAATCTTCAGCTGGGTCTTTACATTTTACCCCCAATGAAATCTGTGCTGTGAACTCCTCTATTAATATGTTCTAGACCTGAATATGTTCTTTTATTCAACTGCCTTTAACAGTTAAATTACTGCTTTGATATCATTCTTTTAATAAAAAAAAATGAATTCTGAATTTTCATTGAATTTTTCTCTCCTAGACAGTTAAATCCCACACAGAAACAGATGAAAAACAAACAGAGAGTCGTACCATCACCCCACCTGCTGCACCCAAACCAAAACGTGAAGAGAACCCTCAGGTAGGTCCATCTTTCTGAAGGCATGGCTTGGCCTGTGATAGGTAGTTCATTCCCACATAAAGCGGGAGGAATACCTGCTTTCTAAATCACTCAGTGATCTTTTTCTTATACTTTCTTTTATTCAACAATATTATTTCCAAGTCAGGTTGGTGAGGGAAATGTGTTGAAATCACCCAGTATTATTGTGCTGGGTCTATCTGAGGTTTTAGTTTGTGTTTCTTTGATGTATTTAGTTACACTCACATTTGGGGCATAAACGTTCATTCATATCATATCAGAAAGAATTATATAACATTTGGGGCATATTTGAGTATGGCCCTAAGGATCTATGCACAAGCACTTAAGTATTTTAGTGTTTCAAAGGAAAAGTTTTGAAATGATGGTGTTCAAATACACGTTACAGCTATACTGTTACATTCCAAATTATTATTATATTCTGTTTGTCTCAGGCATTTATAAGATGTCCAGTTCACTCAGCTAATGTCTGTTTACATTATCGATTACATTTTTAAATGCATTTTTATTACCTTTTTATTGCATGAAAACCCCAAATCCCAAATGAATTGGTAGTGTAAAAGTAGTTCATTGAAGCATAAAAGAAGGAATGAAAATAGTAACATCTATACTACAAACTTAGAATTACAAATGTAAATTGCACCCTGATACAAATACAGAATGTGAATGTGTATGTCCTCAGACAGGAGAATATCTTACTTTGATGCTTTTGTACAATCAGCTATAAAAGAAATATACAGACAGGTAATATGATGAATCTCTGATAGTTGGATTTTATTAGACTAGTAATCCATCTCCCTCTATCCTCCATGCATACTTTGTAATGTAACTATGTCAAATAGTGCATGAAGCCATCAAAACTTCATGTCTTTTATTTATATATATAAAAGCAGTGATTTATTGAACTAACCCAGGTTTTTCTAAAACAAGCACCAAATGTAATTCTTCCTGATATGATATGAATTAATTTTTAATTTCATTTTTGAAGAAAGGAACAAGGGTTGGGTGTAGCTCAGTGGTAGAACAGTTGCCTAGCTTGCATGAAGTCCTAGGTTCTATCCCCAGCACTGAAAAGGAAAAAGAAAGAGAGAGGACCAAAATTTAAGCCATAGAAAAGTATTAGTACACAAATTGCTGAGAAACTTGTAAAAATCATCCACAAAATTAATGACAGGGGGCTGGGGATATAGCTCTGTTGGTAGAGTGCTTGCCTCACATGCACAATGCCCTGGGTTCAATCCCTGGCACCACTAATAATAATAATAAGTTTTGTGCTTAGTGGAGGAAAAACACACTGTTAGCAAAATTTTCTTACCAAAATAATCTGAAGAATATCTCTGGTCAGTGACACATAGTGTAAGCAATCAGACACCATCTGTGTAGTAGCAGATATTTTATCTAGTTGGACAGAATCACTGCCATAAAGAAAGTAGATGTCGAGCCGGGTGTGGTGGCGCACACCTGTAATCCCAGCACTTGGGAGGCTGAGGCAGGAGGATCGAGAGTTCAAAGCCAGCCTCAGCAATGGTGAGGCACTTAGCAACTCAGTGAGACCCTGTCTCTAATAAAATACAAAAAGGGCTGGGGATGTGGCCCAGTAGTCCAGTGCCCCTGTATTCAATCCCTAGTACCAAAAAAAAAAAAAAAAAAAAAGAAAAGAAAAGTAGATGTGCTCTTGGTATACATACTATATAATATGTATGTGGGTATGTGGTTACGTGTGTGTGTGTGTGTGTGTGTGTGTATTTGGCAAAATTTCTTGAAACCTTTTTATTCTACCACTGAAATACTATTCCACAAAAGAGGAGTTTTGGGGTTTTTTTTTTCCCCACTTAATAATCATTTTGTGAGCTTGACTAGACTGGCAAAGAAGAGCTGGATGTGAGCGGCCCAAGATTAAAAAGATGCATCTGAATGTCAATCTAAACACTGCTTTATTAGCAGAGAGTGTTGGTGGACATCCTTCTAATCTTTTTTGTTTGTATGTGATACTGGGGATCAAAGCCAGGGCCTCATATATATGGTAGGCAACTGTCCTACCACCTGGCTACATCCCCATCCCTTCTTATTTTTTGAGACAGGATCTCATTAAGTTGCCATGGCTGGCCTCAAACTCATGATCCTCCTGCCTCAGCCTCCTAAGTAGCTGGGATTACAGGTTGTGTACCACCACACCCAACTGACAGCCTTTTTTTTTTTTTTTTTTTTTTTTTTTCGGTGCCAGGATTGAACCCAGGGGTGCTTTACCACTGAGCCACATCCCCACCCCTTTTTATTTTTTATTTTGAGACAGGGCCTCACTAAGTTGCTTAGGGCCTCACTAAGTTGCTGAGGCTGGCTTTGAACCTGAAGTCCTCCTGACTCAGTCTCCCAAACTGCTGGGATTATAGGCATCAGCACCACACCTGGCCTCAGCTGACAGTCTTGATTTTATTTTTATTTTATTTTATTTTTTCAAATATTTATTTATTTACTTTAGTTGTACACAATGCAATGCATTTATGTTTACGTGGTGCTGAGGATCGAACCCGGGCCGCACACATGCGAGGCGAGCACTCTGCCACTGAGCCACAACCCCAGGCCCCCTTGATTTTATTTTAAAGAAATAGTGAAAATTGGGAATGTGGTTATCGGCAACCACAAAATGAATGCCATTTCAATGGGCTGTGAGCTCAGGACTGCTGCTCCTTACCAGCTTGGGGGGTGGTATGAATAGTTGTCCACCAAAGGTTTTGAAATGGGAAGTAAAATTAAAACATTTTTTTCAGGACTCTAAAGATACCTGTAAACACATTTCTCTGTTCTCAAGGGATGCATTTTTTTTTTTTTTTTTTTTTTCGGTGGTGGCGTACCAGGGAATGAACTCAGGGGCTCTTGACCACTGGGCCACATCCCCAGCCTTTTTTGTATTTTTATTTAGAGACAGGGTCTCACTGAGTTGCTAAGTGCCTTGCTGAGGCTGGCTTTGAACTCGTGATCCTCCTGCCTTAGCCTCCTAAGTGTTGGGATTACAGGCGTGCACCACCGTGACCAGCTCAAGGAATGTATCTTGAATAGTTTGAACCTCTCACTTCCAGACAAAGTATCATAATATTTAAAGATGAAAAGAAGAGGTCAAGATTTTTAAAGATAAAACCATAATATTAATAACTCTATAGGAGGGGCTGGGATTGTGGCTTACTGGTAAAGCACCTGCCTAGCACATGTGAGGCACTGGGTTCAATCCTCAGCACCACATAAAAATAAACAAATAAGCTGGGTGTGGTGGCACACGCCTGTAATCCCAGCACTTTGGGAGGCTGAGGCAGGAGGATCTCGAGTTCAAAGCCAGCCTCAACAATGGCGAGGCACTTAGCAACTCAGTGAGACCCTGTCTCTAATAAAAATACAAAAAAGGCTGGGGATGTGACCCAGTGGTCGAGTGCCCACTGAGTTCAATCCCCGGTACCAAAAATAAATAAATAAATAAAAATAAAAAGATAAACAAAATAAAATAAAGGTATTGTGTCCATCTACAGCTAAAAAAATATATAAACTCTGTAGGAGCTTGTCTGCTAATAATTAATTATGTTCTTTATTCATCAGAGAAAGAAATTGATGATGTATTATTTGACATATTCAGAAAACACATGTAGTGGTTTCTAAAGTCATATTTTG
The DNA here is from genome assembly GCA_025594165.1 of Tamias sibiricus. Taxonomy (NCBI): domain Eukaryota; kingdom Metazoa; phylum Chordata; class Mammalia; order Rodentia; family Sciuridae; genus Tamias; species Tamias sibiricus. Next base: position 26,174,135 of record CM046657.1, read on the forward strand.
CAAACCACAAGCAACCAAATACTAAAAAACTCAATCTCTTGGGGCTGGAGTTGTGGCTCAGCGGTAGAACACTTGCCTAGCATGTGTGAGGCACTGGGTTCGATCCTCAGCAACACATATAGTAATTAACTAAATAAAATAAGGGTATTGTGTCCATCTACAACTAAAGCTTTTTAAAAAAAATGGCTGGGGATATGGCTTAGTGGTTAAGTGCCCCTTGGTTCAGTCCCAGGGTACCAGGATACCAAAATAAGTAAATGATTAAATAAATAACAGTATGAAGCAGAACCTGCTGTAGTCCTTGAAAATCATTTTAGCTTTGAGGTAGCATTGTCTGATTAGTGGCAGTAAAAATGTGAGAAATCCCAACTAATCCTGACAAGTGAAGTACTTGGAATTTGGAGCCTGTTGCATGGAAGCCTCTTTAAATTCTTTGTGTGTTTTTAAGTATAAAATTATCTTCCCCTTAAGAATATTTTTCTGACAAAAACTTGGGTCACTCAAGATGCAGATTTGTGACATTGAGCAAGTGAAAGATGTAGACCCCGTCCTTCTTTTTTGGCCCTGTTAGACCAGAATGCCTCTAGAGTGGCTCCAGTGCTTCCCGGGGTGGCAGATGTCTGCTCTTGGTTCCTCTGAACTCAGCCTCCATTGAGCAGCCAGCCCACTGGGCTTTCCCTGGTGTCTAACTAGGAACCTGCAGTTGGCTTTGTGAGAACCCAGACTGAAGCATATTCTTCTTTTGTTTCTCTGGCACAGAAACTTGCCTTCATGGTGTCTCTAGGGTTGGTAACACATGACCATCTAGAAGGTAAGAGAAAAGATATTCTTGGCACTGCCTTCTTTCTGGCCCACAGCTTTGTCCTGAAAGTGGTATTTGAATTCCTAGAATAGAAAATTTAGAACACAAGTGGAGTATGATTCAGCCATTGTGGACTTCATTTCCTTTAGAGGAAACATTGCCTCCCCTCCACCTAATGTTTCAGGGTCTCCCCCTCCTAGCATCATCCACACTACGGTCCTAGGAAACCTCCCCAAGCTGCCTGAGTAAGGTGACTTCTGCTCAGTGTGGGGGATGCTCTTTCATTTTGACAGCAAAGTAGCAAGTGCTCTTCTAACAAGTCCTTGTCTGTAGTTTTCAATTATTTTGTCTTAAGGCCTTACAAAGCTATGCCTGTCTTGGTTATTTGATTCAAGAATGATTGATTTAAGAATGGTGAATTTTGGTTACTCAGTAGAAGTTTATGGAGAAAGCTCATCTAGGCCTATGTGTATAGCAGTCTAAAAACAAATCAGGATAGCTTGTTTGTAAGTGTGGTGTACTGTGAGCTCCCAGTCCCAGAGCCACACTTTGGGACCGTGCAGTCTTGCTTTCTGAGAGAGGAGAGCAGGTGATCCTACATGTTTGCTCTAATAGTGGGCTTGCCTCGGCAGAGGCTCCAGTGAAATGGAGACTTGCCCCATTCCTGATTTGTTACAGGAAAATCAATAGATAAACAACCAAGTTCAGTTTTTTGGGTTCTCCACACCTGTCTTCTAATCCAAGCCTTTTCTTTTCCCAAGAAATCCAAAGCAAGAGGCAAGAGCGAAAAAGAAGAACAACAGCAAATCCAGTATACAGTGGAGCAGTCTTTGAACCAGAGGTACTCTGGCCTGCTCTGGCCTTTTCCTAAAAGTTTCTTTAAGTTTTATTTGTGACTTATTCAGCACCTTCCATCTGAAAACCTGCTTAAGAGCAGCACCTTGTTGTATTTGGCCAGCTTGGTGAAATGATGGGTTTTACTCTGGCTCATCACATTATCTCATTTTATTACTCACTGCTTACCCCTTAGGGTTTTTTCCCCCTAAGTTTGAACAAATACAAACCTGCCTGAAAACTTTAATTTGTCCTGACTTTACCACAACTATCATCTGAAACAGAAGCAGAACTCTGGCATATTTTCTGAGGGCCAAGCACTCACAATGAAACCCATTACACTGAGACCTTGGGGATGATTGGTGCTAACTAGTTAGATGTGACAGGCATGTTGTGCATGTCTTCAGCTTGTGCCAGTGTCATTAATAACCAGGCTTCTCAGCCAGTCACCTTTCCTTCTTCGATCCCCAAAGCGTAAGAAGAGTGCCGTCACATACCTAAACAGCACAATGCATCCTGGGACCCGGAAGAGAGGTGAGTGCATTTTTGAATCTCCACCTTGCTGTTGCTTTTGCTTTCTGTGTTATGTTTCTTTTCCCTCCCTTCTCCCTCCTAGAACCTGATCCCTCTGTCCCTTGAGAATAGTTTGGTTTGGTTCTCAGAGAACAGGAGGAATAGAGAATGAGAATTCTTATCAGAGTTGTATGTGCAGAATCAAAAGCTGACTTTTCTGGGTCTGGCAAAGCTGACTCAGGTGAATGACTTAATGCAGCTTTTCTGCCCCGAGCCTGCCAGGCTGCCCGTGACTAGCACAGTGAAGGGAACACCATGTGAAAGGAAGCATTGTCAAGCAGAGCAGAGCCCTGCTGTTGCCAAGGTGTTCCTGATAGCAAGTGTCTCAGTCATCATGCTGCCAGCAAGGCTAGAACGTGACTCTTAAGTTTCTGTGAGCTACAGACTTTCCAGGAAGGGGAGAACTTAGAATCTTTGAGAAGAGAGCATCTCCACTTAAAGAAGAAAAAGCCACTGTCAAAACAGACTCCCCAAAGCAGAAACTCCTGAAGAGCTCTGTTCCTGCCTCTCAGACCCCCATGAGTGTTCCACCTTAGTCTTAAGGCAGAAAAATAGCAGCAGCAGTAGCTCTCACTGTGCAGGTCTAAATAGGTCTTAATAGCTCAGGTCTGAGCTCATAAACAAGGTACTGAAATTGTTCTTTGATGTCAGTAATACATCCCAAGGTCCCTTTCTCCACATGATAATGTGTCCCTGAATTATAGTTCCAGGCTAGAAAGGTTGCAGAGAGAGTGGCCTAGCATACTAATTTTTGCGAGTGCACACACTGACACACAGCTCTAGGAAGCTGAGGAGGTCACCCTGACACTTTTTCTGCCTTAGGCAGGACTACAACTATACCATTACTTTCCCCTCCCCCTGAAGAAAAATACTGACCCTTAATGACTCATTCCAATGTTTTATCAGTCCTGTCCTTCAAGTTACTAAAAATATTTAGGTGGGAAAGCCTAAGTCACTGCTTTAGGTAGATTCCTGGGCCACAGTAGCCAATGATAGTAAGTTATTTTTTGTTGTTTTTGTGTTCCAACAATTTTTCTAGTGACCTCTGACACAGTTCTCAGAAAGGACCCCCGCCCCCGCCACAGGCCACAGTTAATTGGTCTGCTGGTGGCCAGTATCTGCTTACTTGAGTGTAGGAATTAAACGAGCCAGAACAACCTTGGCACCTCTTGCCAAGGTCAGAGGATAAAAGCCTGCATTCACAATACCTGGAATGTGACTTCCTTGGGTAAACAAAGAGCATGCATCTTCACTTCCCCTCGTACAGCACCAAATACCCTAAGAAAAGACAGACCTGCAGATCTGTGTCTGGACTGTGGACATTGCCAGTTTAGCACAGGGAATATCTGTGTAATGTCTGACAGAATCATGACTCTTTGCACAATCCTAGTATAAGCTGTAACTGTGGGCAGAGTCATGATTCCACATGCACTGTACACCAGTGCTGATAAGCAGTTCAGGGCCTCTCTGGCTGGTTGTTGGTTTTGGGTTTTTTTTCCCCTCCTTTGCTGTGCTGGGCTTATGATCACTCTCAGCTTAGAAGCTATGGCCCTGGCTCTTAGAAGACAATTGATATGTGGTAAGACAAGAGTGGCTTCACTAGACTTCCTGCCCACCTATTGCTCCTTTATAGATTCCTTGTATGAGGTTTGATTCAAAGTGCTCTGCCTCAAATCAGTTCTTTAGGAGTGCTGGTGATAGTCTTTTATGGGACTTTGGAACAGCCCCAGCTCTTAGACATGTAGGTCACCAGAATGTTTGTGAATTAACCAAGGAGATAAATCTCAATCTACTGGGGAGAGTATCCATGAATGCCTAAATTCATCTTTAAGCCCAAAGCCTCATTACTTGTAGGTTCCAGATGCTCCCAGAACCTATCTCTGAATGGTTCTAACAGCAAGGGGTGAGAATAATTGATTCGAATTTTGTCTCCTTGCTTTGCTTTTCTTTCTCCACCCTCACCAGCAGTAAAATGACCAAAATGTAGATAGGAGAGAAATAGAAAAGTGAAAATGCTAAATAAAACTGTTTGTGGGAACTTTAGAATCATTACTATTATTGTTAAGAATGATAATTGCAGAGAAACCTTAAAGAACAATATGCAAAAAGCATGAAAAAATAAAATCCCATTTCTTGCTTTGGCTCCCATTGGACATCTTGGTTTCTGCACTAGAGATCTCAAAACTGTGAGTCTAGGAATGTCACTGTATTCTGCCCAAGATGAAGTCTTCTTCCATAAGCCAGCACCTCCTGTTACTCTCCCAGGCCCTTTTCTCCTCCCCTTTGGGATTCTTGTAGTTGTTTCTAGTGACGTTTAAGTCTTGCTTCTCTTCCTTTCTTTGGGACTGTTGTATTAACCTTCTGTCTGCTACCTCACTTCCTTTTCCATGCTAGCCAATGAGGAACACTGGCCAAAGGTATGTAAGATCGTTTTCCCCTTCTCTTTCCCTCCCTGTTTCCCCTTTTGTTCCCTTCTCTTGGTATATAGGTCGTCCTCCAAAATACAATGCAGTGCTGGGGTTTGGAGCCCTTACCCCAACATCCCCCCCATCCAGTCATCCCGACTCCCCTGAAAGTGAAAAGACAGAGACCACATTCACTTTCCCTGCACCTGTGCAGCCTGTGTCCCTGCCCAGCCCCACCTCCACAGACGTAAGTAACTTGGGGAATTGCACTCTCTTTTTGAGAGCTCACATGGGAAAACCATTGTCCTGTGTTGTCTCCTTGCCAACTTGCAGCTTCTTGCCTACCCCTGGAACAGCAGTATTCCCTGCAGGACACGGTGCATGTCACATCAGGCAGCTTTCTTCTGGGGTCTCAGGCTTTCCATGTCCATGAGATTCAGGTTAACATAGCATGTAGGGGCTCAGGTTTTTCAGAGTCTGGATTTGATCTGCTCTTAAAAGGATAGAGTGGAAGAATCAGCTCATATAGTTAAGAGCTAGGCAGGTTTCCATCATCAGTGTGTTCAGGGTAGGGAACACGAATAAAACATGTCCCCCTAGCAGCCCTTGATCCTGCTTTGAGCATAATTCCACAAGTGGAGAGTTGTTCAGAAACAGATTCCTGAAAAAGTGTTGGACACTTAGTAGCTCTTTACCAGAAACTTCGGGAGCATGAGCTAGCATCCTAACGTTTTAAATGAGCATTTATAAAGCAGTGAATTCACTCAGCAGATACTAGTTAAGTAGTCTATCCAGCAAGTGCTATTCTTGAGGCTGGGGACACAGCAAGGGGCAACCGTGTACCTCAAGGAGCTCGTGTGCCACGGGAAGAGGTGGATGGCAAGTAGACAAATATATGATCTGTCAGGTAGAGATAGGTGTGCCAGGAAAAATGGGACAGACGGAGGCACTGGTGTAATGGCAGGAAGTTACTGTCTTAAAAAGAGTAGTGAGAAGGGGGCTGGGGTTGTGACTCAGCAGCAGAGCGCTCGCCTCGCACGTGAGCAGCCCGGGTTCGATCCTCAGCACCACGTAAACATAAATGCATTGCATTGTGTACAACTAAAGTAAATAAATAAATTAAATTAATTAAAAAAAAAGAGTAGTGAGAGAAGGCCTCTCTGACAGGAAGTAAAGAAGGGATCGTGGGAGAACTGGGGAAGGCCATTCCATGCCTAGCAGGCAGCAGTGCAAAACCCCTGAGGAGGTCTGTGAGTGCCATATTGAAAGACAACCATGAAGGACAGGACAGTAGGAGCAGAGTCAGAGCCATGGGCACTAAGACCCCTGAGGGCTGTTTATCTAAGTAAGATGGAAGCACATTGAAGGGGTTTAAGTAGAGGCATGATGTAATTTTTCACTGTATACATATTTTTTAAAAAATTTTTTTAGTTGTTGATGGACCTTTATTTTTTATTCATTTATATGTGGTGCTGAGAATCGAACCCAGTGCCTCACACATGCTAGGCAAGTGCTCTACCACTGACCTACAGCCCCAGCCTATATATATGGTTATATTTTCAAAAATTTTAAATCTACAGAAAAGCCGCAATAATGGTACAAGGAGCAAAATATATACCCTTCACATAGATTCACCACCAATTGTTAACATTTTGCCACATTGTGTTCCTACACACACACACACACACACACACACACACACACTCTCATACTCTCATACTGTTTTTGCTGAGCTGGTATAGAAGTGGCAGACTGAGTCTTCACCCCAAAAGATATACTTCAATGTATATCTCCTAAGAACAAAGGTGTAGCCATAATGTATTTATCAAATTGAGGGCATTTAACATTGATAAAAACTTTAGTGTATATATATATACATGTCATAGTCACATTTCTCTAAATGTCCCAATAATTGCCTTCATACCTGGTGTGGTTTTTTTTTTGGCTCCAGGGTCCAATCCAACATTACTCTTGACATTTATAGAAAGGGTATGAGCTCCTTAGTCTCCTTGATTCTGACAGTTTTTTAGTATTTCGTAACATTAGCATTTTTTAAAAACTAGGCCAGGGGCTGGGATTGTGGCTCAGCGGTAGAGTGCTTGCCTAGCACGTGCGTGGCCCGGGTTTGATCCTCAGCACCACGTACAAATAAATGCATTGTGTACAACTAACTCAAATAAATAAATATTAAAAAAAAAAAAAAAGCTAGGCCAGTTGCTATGTAGAGTGCTTCTCCATTTTGATCGGCTAATCCCTCTAGAGTAGATTGAAGGTATACATTTTTTCAGGAAGACTAAGCAATGATGGGTCCTTCTCAGTGCATCACAATGGAGGCACATAATGTCAACCTGTCCTATTATTGGTGATGTTAACTTTCCTCTCCTGAGATAGTTTCGTTAAATTTTTTACTTGTAAATGTCCCTTTTCCTTCTGGTGGAAATAGCCTTGAGTCTGTATAAATAGTAAACATCCAGGTGCCCAACAAACTGTTCCCAATGACATTAACATCCTTTGATGGTTCTTGCCTATGTTTACTGTTTTTTAAGGTATTTGTAAAATCAGCTTTGATTTTAGAAGGAGTGTTATATCTGGGATAAGGAGAAGGGACTGGGGAGAATGGGTTAGAAATAGGAAGACCAGTTAGGTGGCCCCTATAGTCCTCCAGGAGAGATATGGTGGTGGTGGCTTGGCCTGGTAGCATGCATGGTACAGGTAGAGAGGGAGAAAGGTAACCAAGTCTTCAGAGGTGCTGAAAAGCCAGCAGGATTGAATATGGGATGTGAGCAAAAGAGAATAGTTAAGATGCATCGAACTAGAAGGCTGGAGCTGCCATTTACTGAAAGGAACAGGTTTGAGGAGAAAAACCAAGAATTTTGTACGTGTTCCAGTTCTTTTGTAAATGACAGTCTGTTGTTGACCATGTTCAACATGTTCTTTGGACATGAAGGTTTCAGAACTTACTAATGGCTACCCCTCTCCAAGAGGGTAGTGTGTGAAACATTCTGAGTTAAAATTCCAGGAGCGTTGTCCTTGGAGAATTGGGGACATGGGGAGTTCTGTTCTCTGACAGCTTCCCTTCCTTGCATGCAGCTGATGGCTACATACATCATGGCTCCAAAGATTGAGCATTCCATGCAGCACTTTCAGCATTAGTCATTGATACAGGTTTTCTAACCAGCCTGTTAATGAGTACCAGGAGTCCCTGCCAGACACCTCATTTTCTGGCACCAAAGATTATCCCAGCTCTTCCTCAAAGTACTGCCAGAGGGATCACCAGCTCATTAGCTTCTTGGTGGAGCCCTCCCTCTGGGTTGGTGCACAAATGCTGGGGGACAGCTGATTTTTGCGGTTCTCCATGTAAGTCTATTTTCTTAATGGTGTTAACCTTAGTTTGGGTTTTTTGGTTGAGAGGGTTTATGGTTTTCTTTGAGAGACTAGACCCAAAGGATCCACCCAGATCAAATCACAAACTCAAAAACCTTCTGCCAGGTTTCATCTTAAAATGCAAACATTGTTTTTTTTTTCAGAAATCTAAAGGTAAAATAAAGCTTTTCTAAAACCACTAAATATGTTCAGCACTTCCTAAGTTAAACCCAGTGGAATAGATTTAAAAAGAGAGAGAGAGAGATAATTGACTTCTGCTTTTATAGTATCCCAACAGCAGCAGTGATTAAAATCAACACACAGGGTTCTGTATGTTTGCTGCTGGGTAGCATAAGCCTCAACAACATTAATTAAACAATAACAGTTGAGAGGCAAGCATTTCCTGGGGATCAATAACCATCTAGAAGGACTTGGTAATACAAGACCCAGCCAGACACTAATCCTCAGGATGTACCTTGTTGCTGTGATCATCATTTTATGAGAAGGAAGATATGTTGACATAATTATAAAATTTTTTAGCACACAGTGAAGTTGATAGAGACAGCACGTTTCCTGAAAACATGTCCTCAGTTCCCGTCCTTCAGCCTGCCTTTTGGTTATGGTAAATTTGATCAGTCACCAAAGCTAAGCCTTTTGACCCCAGAGCAGTGCCTTCCTGGGACTTCACCACTCTCTTCAGGTGAAGAACTTAACTCTGTGTTGTTGTAGTGCCTTGGCATTTTATATTCATTTATACTGGATAGCAGTTCTCAAAGTGTGGTCTAGGGGTCCCTCTTTCAGGGGCTTATGAAATAAAAGAATTATTTTCTTCATGCTACTGAAACAACACTTGCCATTTCTTCTCTTATTTTCTCAATCCTGGACCGTGAAGTTTTACAGATACTATATGATGTGTGAAGTGACAGCTAATGGAATTCATACTTGTGTATTCTTGAGCTTTTGAATTCTTCAATATATTGTTTTTGTAACTTTCTGTGATTCTGTAATTATTTCAAAGTTAAACATTTTAAAGCTTCTAGTACAAAAATATCATTAAATATAATTCACATAACCTAAAGCTCTCTGGGGTTCTCAGTAATTTTAGAGTATAAAAGGAACCCTGACATCAAAAATATAAGGAACTACTGCTTTAGGATATGTAAATAAGAAATTTTCTTTCTTTAGAAACTTGAAAGAAACTTTTACTTTCTGTACTCTCTGCCTTCTACTTTGTGGTGTTCTCCTTACTCAGGAGCAAAGAAGAGTGGGCAGAACTCTGTTTACCCTAACACGTCTCCCTGAGTAAGATGTCCAGTTTATCTCACTTCACCACTGATGATTTTATCTATGGTTCATGTAAAACAGTCTTTTAAAAAACTTTTTGGTGGCTCTGGATTAAACCCAGAGCCTCACACATGCTAGGCAAGCACACTACCACTAAGCTACATCCCCAACCCTTTTTAAATTTATTTTAAGACAGGATCCCAATAAATTGCCTGGAGTGACCCCAGACTTGGAATTCTCCTGTCTCAGCGTCCCTAGTCGCTGGGATTACAAGAGTGCACCACCTCATTCTGCATACATTTGTTATGGATTTCATAAAGATGCAGACTTACAACTGGGCTAAAGGTCAAGAAAAACTAACATTCCAGAGGAGAAAAACACCCCTCGGCCTGATATTAAAAATGAAGGAAGAAAATCATGGTTGATCCATGGGTGCAACCTCTGTGGGGGCCCAGAGTTAAACTCAGGCTGCATGCCTCATATTATATTTTTGCACATGTACTGAGTATCTTTCTTATTAAGGAAGAATAAAATCTGTCTACATCATGATATATGTTATAACGTTTTCCTGGGTCACCAGATACCCTAGTGAATTTCAGAGAAGGTGTCCTTTAAAGAGAAGTAGTGGGTCCATGAAGATGCATTCTTTCAATGGTGTGGTGATGGACAGGTTAGAGCATAAAAGGAGGGACTAGGCATTGTTCTCTGTATCATTGCTTCCTGTACAAAAGTTTTGTATTTATGCCTTTAGCAGAACAGCCTAGAAACCTTAAACCGGTACTGACTTGCTGAGTAACCTCTGCCTTGTCCCTTCAGTTTTCCATTCCCTGGCATCCCAATTATCAGTAGTGTTAATCCTGTCCAGAGAACAGGCTGGGCGTTGGCTTGCTGAAGAATACCTCTTTAAGAACTCTCTTTTTCTCTCCCTGTGTTCTTCTCTTCAAATTTTAAATAGATCTGCTGCTGCTTTTCTGATGGTGCCTTCTGTTCATAGGGCTCCAGCAGACTCACCTGAGTACTAAAACTGTCACAATGAAGGGCCAGAGAGGACTAGGGCTGCTTGTCTTTTTCCATCTGGTGAAGTATGTTATAGGGAGGAACAAAGACTCCCACAATAGAATGGTCCATTGAACAGCGAATGCCAAATACTGATTTTAACGGAGCATGGTGAAGCTGGGCACCATGGTGCACACCTGTAATTGCAGCTACTCAGGAGGCTAAGGGAGGAGGATTGCAAGTTCAAGGCCAGTTCTTTTGTAAATGACAGTCTGTTGTTGACCACGTTCAACATGTTCTTTGGACATGAAGCAACTTGGCAAAACCCTGTCTCAGGATAAAAAACGAAAAGATTGGGTATGTAGCTCAGTGTTAAAGCATTTTAGTACCAGAGAGAAAGAGAGAGAGAGAGAGAGATTGAGAATGTGGTCAGTCATTGCTTTGGCTTCTTAAGTACTTCATATTAGGAAGCTGATGAGTTTAATTCACTCATGACTCAGTCTTTTCCCATTTGGAGTTTTACTGTATTCTTCCTCCTGAATAAGCAAGGAGTTCAGTAAAAATTTCTTGTCTCTTTTCCAATCCTTCTAAACTCTGCCAAAATGATAGATAATTAAGATTGTTTGTATCATATTGTGAGACACTTTGGTGATTGGATTTCCGTGCCTGTAAAATTTCTGACTTGTGGGTTCCTGGACTCAACATCATAAATGCTGAGCTGTCACTTACAAAGTAAATTTTGGCCTAGCCAACTACAGAACTTTCCTGTGAACTCTATTTCTAAAGTTAAGAACACTGTCCCCACCTGGGGAACCTCAGCCATGTGGAGCAGGTACGGACTTCTACCACTGGCAGTTCCGACTTTTCTTAAACACTAACTTGTTGGAGGGGCAGGCACTGTGCCATGTCAACACCTTGTCCTAAGACATTGATATGCATCCAGAAAGTACATGTTAACATGAAAAATTTACCTTTTTTTGTCCTTTTTCTCACCTTTCCTCTCAATTTCATAGGGTGATATCCATGAGGATTTTTGCAGTGTTTGCAGAAAAAGTGGCCAGTTGCTGATGTGCGACACATGTTCCCGTGTGTATCACCTGGACTGCTTAGACCCACCTCTGAAAACAATTCCCAAGGGCATGTGGATCTGTCCAAGATGTCAGGACCAGGTACCAGTGCAGGGCCAAGGGGAGAAGACGGCGCCACCGGGAATGCCTTTCCCCTCTAATCCTGGGAACAGGATTCTCTTCTCTCTGCTGGTTATTCCTCCCCATTCATGGCGCAGCCCTCAGGCAGACATCTCATTCCCTCAGAGTTTCCCCATCCTATTGACTGACAGGGAGGGACCCGGACCTCAACTACTACCTTGTTTGAAGTGACTTATCTTCTCTTTAAAAGCCAAGACCCTTAAAAGTTCGTCCCGCCTTATTCTCTGAGAATGCTCCAAGCCTACTATAGTAGGTTTGGAATTCTTCTTTGGAAATAAATCCTCAGGGAGGTACCCAATTGATTAATTCAGATAACAACAATTTCATTTTTAAACTCTGTTGTCATCGGGCTCAGAGAATTCACTGTAAAGTGCTGTCTTGGTATTTCAGACTTCACAGGACACATACTAGTAACTGACCTAGTCTCCTCCCTCCTTTTGTTCCTGGTCTCATTCTCTCAGCCATCTATGTATCTTTATGTCTTTATTTAAAAAATTATTATAAGCCATCTTGAGTCTTTTCAAAGTAAGCAAGATATAAATAACCAACAAGCCCAGTAGCTCACCATGCATCAGGATTCTGCTCAGTTCTGAAAACCCTGATTAGGGGGAGGGGGGCTTCTAGTTTTACTCTTGGCCCTTGTCCCACTGTTTGCAGCATAGAGGAGCCACCCTCTCTGCCTTTGTAACCATCTGATAATCTTTTACACAGGGTCTAGATTATACTTGAGTACTTGGAACCAATATTTAATGTCCTTGGTCAAGATGTCTTTGAGGGATGTATAAGGCAAAAATTGAGACAGGCAGCCCACATCAGACCCAGAGCAAACCACCTTTGGCGGCTGCCGTGCTTATGGGCAGCATTTGTGCTGGTGTCCCAGCTGTTGAGAGTTGGGTGGGGGTCATTTGGCTCATGTGGAAAGAATGTTCAGCCAAGTGCCGGTCTCCTTCTAAGCCTGGGGCTCATGTATGTTGGCTCTTGCCACCTTCAAGCCTCATTCTCCAAAGCTGATTTGGGAACTTCATAGTCCAGAAACTCTAGACCAGGGTCTTGCAACAGTGCTCCTGTAAACCCTTCCTGGATTTTGTCTGCCAGTAGCCACAGACCCTATTGTGTGCTTTTACCTGGAGGATGTGTATTTCGATCCCCTTCTCAAGGTAAAACTCTTAAATTCTTTTCAGATGCTGAAGAAGGAAGAAGCAATTCCATGGCCTGGAACTTTAGCAATTGTTCATTCCTATATTGCCTACAAAGCAGGTAAAGGTTACTCATACTCCTTGTTTGGTAAGGCCCACCTTCTTTAAAAAAATTATTGGAAGGCAGTATATTTTGTTTTCTAAAGTAAAATTAAATATGAAAACCTTTTATTAAATGAAGTAGAAAGTTTGCATACCTCATTCTTGGGAAGGAAAAACGTGCAGTATGATGTCTTACATATGTAAAGCCTGGCTCAAGCCACAGACAACCTTCTTAGCTCTCCTGGACATAGAACAAGGAAAAGTCCAGGTGGGCAGGTTCTGTGCTCCAGCTGTGAGACTAGGGGGCGGGGCACTTTGGGGAAAATATCTTCTTCAGCAAGCTTTCTGAGCCCAGTGACCTTGTCAAAGAACTCATTATTATAAAGTGTTCGTTGTTTCTATTTATTTTTTCTCAGCTAAAGAAGAAGAGAAACAGAAATTACTGAAATGGAGTTCAGATTTAAAACAAGAACGAGAACAATTAGAGCAGAAGGTGAAACAACTCAGCAATTCTATAAGTGTAAGTCAGCACCCCCTGCAGTGACTCAGATGCACAGGTGTGGACCCTTCCACATACCTGACAGGACACGTGGACCCAAGGCTGGTTCAGGTCCTTCCGTTTATTAACGTGATTAACTCTGCAGGTGTGAAGTGAGCGTGCCTTCCAGGAGAGCTCAGCCCTGGGCCTGGGTGGCCAGCTGGCATGTGGCGCCCAACCCTGGCTCTAGAGCATCCTCTTGAAATTTAACCTTCAAGGATTTTTCAGTCTCCATGCTGAAGGGATAAGTAGCAGTTATGACAGTAGAGCCACCACCCTGCATGTTCCTGACGAGGGGAGGAGTGGAGAGCCTCACCTGACCCTGAGCAGAAACAGCAGGTGCCTCCACGTGACTCCTGCTGGTCCCCTCAGCTGGCTGTCCATCCACGTGGCCCTTCGCTCACTCCCTGTATTCCACACCACGCACACCACAGTGCCTTCCTGTGGCGTGCAGGTTGAACATCTCTTACCCTGCCCACAGCAGAAGGTGTGGAAGGCCAAGGACTAAAAGGAAAAAGGGGCTACAAGTCCCTAGCTAAGCAAGGAGGTGTTCTGTTGGTCACAGTCCTCGGGCCTCTGGTGCTCCTAAACATCACCAGTCTGCCTCTAAACTCTTACTGACCAGGTGATGCTCATGGGCCCTCAACTTGAACCACACATCACTGTCTTTGTTTTCTACCCTGGAGAGCTCAGCCCAGTCTGAAGTCCACCCTTAGCATGACAGAAGCACACCAACACCTGCCCAGGCCAGCTTTAGAGCAGCTGTGGGACATTTTCTTTATGACTTTGATTTTCTAGTGTCATGGTGGGAGTGAAGTCTAGTTAACGCTCATGTCGAGTGGAACCTGGCATTCAGCCCACTCACCTGCCCACCTCTCACCCGCCTCTCCTTAGACAGCCGCTGCCCACACCAGGTGGAACAGGACGAGTTCTAGGGGCTGCACACCAGCCCACAGGGGCTCTTTTATTGGGCGGGCTTCTCCCTTCTGGGGCTTACAGACCCCTTAGAAAAGCAGGATGCTCAGTGCCCCCTGTTCCCATTTGCTGCAGAAATGCATGGAAATGAAGAACGCCATCCTCGCCCGGCAGAAGGAGATGCACAGCTCCCTGGAGAAGGTAAAACAGCTGATCCGCCTCATCCACGGCATCGACCTCTCCAGACCTGTGGACTCTGAGGCCGCTGTGGGGGCCATCTCCAACGGCCCGGACTGCACCCCCCCTGCCAGCGCCACCACCTCCACGCCGGCCCCTTCCCCCTCCTCCCAGAGCTGCACAGCGAACTGTAGCCAGGGGGAAGAGACTAAATAACAGAGCCCTCACGGAGAAGCCACGGGATCCCGGCGGCAAGGAGAAAAACAACACTGAAGACTCTAGAAAAGCAAAGCCGGATTTCTTCTGGGAAGTACAGGATTCTTTTGGTTCTTTGGTTCCAGAGAGAGGGAAGATGCTTGTGCCAGGTGGCACCCGAGTTTGCCAATTGATCCTTCTTATTCTGTGTGTACACGCGAAGATTGGACCACGTTACATGAAATAGTGCCAGCTGGAGGTTCTTTGCCAGCACCATGCCAAGTGAAATAATATATTTACTCTCTCTATTATACACCAGTGTGTGCCTGCAGCAGCCTCCACAGCCACGGTGGGTTTGTTTTTGTTTGTTGGGTGGGGAGCAGGGAGGGCGGAGGGAGGAGAGCAGGTTTCAGATCCTTATTTGCCGAGCCGTTTGTCTAGGTAGAGAAGACAAGTCCAAAGAGTGTGTGGGCTTTCCTGTTTCTAAACTCTCACTACTATCAAACCAAAAAATGGAAATCGAGATTTAACCAACCCCAGTGCCCAGAAGAGGGAAGGGGGAGGGGCCGGGAGGGAGCAGGGGTGGGAAAGTATATCAGATAAGCAGTATTTACCATTGTCTGGGGGGCTAGAGAAGGAGAGACAGACGCCAAGCAGCCACTGGCTCTCCTCCCAGCCCCCTCCTGCGCTCCCCACACCCCCACCTCCTCCTCCCTGCCTGGTGCACCCACGTCCCACGGCAACCCCCTCAGTCCCTCTGGAGACCTAGGCAAGCCCAGCCAGGGGCCTGCTGACCTTGCCCAAGGCAGGGAAGAAGGGTGTGTGTGTGGTCCAGCGAAGAAAAAAGGTGAATCAGTGATTTTACTTGAAAACAAGCTCCATCCCTTTTCTATATTTATAAGAAGAGCAGATCCTGAGTGAAACAGCACGCGACCCAGGTGTGTGAGAATCGAATGGAGACATTTCTTTCCTCTTTTTTAATTTTTATTTTTGTTCTTTTTTCCTTTAAACAAAGTTTTATTTTGTTGTTTCTTTTACTTTTTTTGTAACAAAAACTAAAATAAGGAATAGAAAAGCTGTTTTTTCAGGCTGACAGTCCAATTAAGGGTAGTCGAGACCTTGCATGGTAGAATAGGAACCATAGTGTCGGTGAGGTCCTGTGAGTCTGTGTGAGTCCTTGTGTCATCGTTCGGGCACTGTTTTTTTATGCAAGGGCAAAAATCTTTGTATCTGGGGAAAACAACAACAACAACTTTTTTTTAAATTAAAAAGGAAAATAAAAGATATTGAGGTCTTCCTAGTGTTACTTAAATTAAGATCAAGGTAAGAAACATTGTAAAAAAATTACAAAAGTGCTATTTGTTTCCTAAAAGCAGTGATTTCTATTAAAAAGGTGTCAGAACTGGAGAAACGCCGTGTAGTTATAATTTTTTAGCACAGAACCTGCTGATCATGATGACATTTTGCTGTGTTTGTGTCTCTAGACTGGTGGCCAGTCTCCATGAAGGGCTGGGTGGGGCTCTCCCTCCCCCTTCCCCTTCTCAAAAAAGACTGTCCTCTCTTCCTGGTGCAGGGATCTTGTCTTCTCCTGTTTCTGAAGCCCAGATGGAGTGTGCGTGGTGTAGGGCCCTTCCCACGGTCTCCTCAGATCTCGCTAGAGCACAGGCTGGTGCCTAATAAGACCTCTTCCTTTGGTGCTGCTCTCAGTCTTTCAGCCACCAGCATTACGAGTGCCTGGGGGGCGCCTCTGAGGGGAAAGGCCATTGAGGCTCCTTGGTACCCATGCACCCTGGCCTCAGGGAGGGTACAGGGGTGCAGGCTGGCTGCATCAGCCCTTGGTGCTTAGAGAGAACAAAGGAGTAGGGAGCTGTCTTGTGGGTGCATTTGTCTCTGAGACAGAGCCTGGTGGCCTTCAAGTCTGGCTTGCTTTTGAAGAGAGGTCTGAAGCTCCAGCCACTTCCTCTGCCTGCTGGCTCCAGGCACCAGACAGTTTGCTCCACTCCACCCACCCACATGCCTCCTGAGTGACCCTGGGCTAGAATCGCTGTGCTTGCCTTGCTTGGCCTGATGTGTTCTCTCTTTCTTGGAAAACCAGCTCTCTGAAAGGCTTAGATCATCTCTCTCATCATGCCGGTGAGAAACTGTATTGGATGCATGCTCTTTCTGAAGACCTTTGTCCCTGGCATGTCCCAAGCTGAAGGGACAGAGGCCCTGCCCTGACCCCACGACAGCATCTCTCCTGAGCCCACCCCAGACCTTGTAATGCCGGAGTCTAGGAGTGGCAGAACAGGTCCTTTTCGCTTCTCCCTCGCCCAGCTGGGCCCAGAGGGACAAAGTCAGACCCTGAAAGCAAGGGCAGCAGGGAAGAGCTGCTTCTCAGAGTGAACTTAGTCTCATCCGTACCGGCCTCTTCCATTCATCTTTCCAGGGTGTCAGGAGAGGAAAGTGTCCAGCTGCACAGGTCTCAGGGTCAGGCCCTGGCCGCCAGGTTGGTAGAAGGAAACAGAGAAGAGCCCCCTTTTTCATGCAGAGACCAAGGTGCTATGTCTAGTCAGGGAGCTTTGGAGCTGCCTGGACTAGTTGGAGGAATCCTTGGCGGCGGATCAGAGACCAGCGGTAGGCTGTACGCCTGTCTCGGCTCTCCCATTCGACTTGTCTAGGCCCATTTCCTTTTCTGGAAAGCAGTTAGGAAGCCGTCATCACTGGAGGCCTTTGCTCTGAGGAGAGCTGCCTGAGGAATCGCAGGCCAGGGGGCCAGGCCGAGAAGTGTCCAGTGTCTTGCCACTGCTGTGAGCAGTGTCGCCTGCCTTCTGACCTCACCTTAAAGCTGGGGAGTGGCTTTTTCCTGGAGTTCAGTGGGTCAGCTGGTGGGGAGTACAGAAAGCAGCCTGCCGCGGCCTCCATTCTGGTCTCAAACTCCCAAGTGCTGCTGTACTGAAAGGGTCCTGGTCACTTGATCTTCACAGTCATGCCAAGGAAAGAGATCCTCTCTGTCCCTCAGACAGAGGTGCCCACGATCACCTGGGACATACACTGAGCCCCATCTGAGCTGCTCTGCCTCCTTTGTCCTCCTCTGCTTCCCCTGGCCCAGCATTTAGCTGCTCTGACATCCACATAGTGACCAGCTGGCTTTGCAGTCATGTCAGAGGTCCCTGGCCAGGTGTTCCTTGTCCCTGACCAGCAGTCCTGGAGGCAGTGAGGTCATGCTGCTTCTTCCCCACCTTTTGCATTCTTGGCGCCTGCAGGTCCTTTTCCTTTCTGGAGCCTGCTGGGTCTTGTCTGGCCTTGGCTGAGCTCATCCAGCTCCAAGTTCTTCCTTCCTTATCAGGCCCTTTGGGGCAAGCCTGCTGGTGGTGCCTGACAGAGAGGACCCAGCTAGGGATAGCCCCTGGCAAGGCCATGCCTATGTGGGGCCTGTCTCTGGAGCCTGCGATGTGGCCAGTGCACCTGCAGGGGGCACCGTCTGGGTGTCCAGTTTCCCTGCAGGCCTGCCCCTGTCCCTGCTGCTTCTTGGCCCAGGCAGGAGGTGGTGTGAACTGGTGCGCTTGCACACAATGCTTCCCCAGAATGCCACGTTGCCAGTCACCTCAGTCTCCATACGGTCAGCTAGCTGCCTCCGCGCCACCCCTGATGCTTCTCTCTCGGGCCATCAGAGCCCCTCTGGGCTCTCTCATCACCAAGGCCACAGCTCACACACTCTTAAGTGGTCTCTTACCTTTTCTCCCTCCTTGGGTGTGGTCCTTATTTATCTAAAGGGCTGAACTTAGGAGACTTTCACCCAGGGGCAGAAGCTCCTGGCGTGGCAGGATGGATAGGGCCCGGGCACATTTTCTAGGTCCTGGGTTCTCCACTCCCATGGCTTCTGTGGATGGAGGCAGTGTGGCTGTGTAAGTGACTGGACCACACCCCACCCCTCAGCCAGCACCCTTGGCAGGAAACAGGAGTCCCATTCCCATCCCAGCTTACAGCCTGTGCCCCATGTCAGCTCCTCTCCAGGAAGGGAGAGGTGGCCCCTGGGAAGACTCCTCTGGCCCTCCCACTAGGGGGAAGGGGAGGAAGCTGGGGTTACCCCACCAGAGAGCTAGGGTGGGAACTCTTTTTAAGAACAGCTCTTGTAAAGGAAGGGCAGGGCTCACAAATTCCACTTGGCACCCCCTCTCCCAAGGCTCTTCCTCCCTGAGGACCCCCACCCTGCGGCAGCTGTTGGGCCCTGGGCCTCCCTCCAGCCTCCTCAGTTCTCAGCCCAGTGTGAGCTGCAGTCAGGCAGGGCGGGGACGGGCAGGCCAGAGGTCAGCAAGCTCCGCGCAGAGGAGAGCCAGCCAGACCCCAATCCTGTCTCTTGTCCATGCCCTTTGTGATTTCAGTCTTGGTAGAACTTGTATTTGGAGTTTTGTGCTTCAAAGTTTTTGTTTTTGTTTGTTTGATTTTTGTTTTGAGGGGGTGGGGGGGAAACAGAGCAGCTGATCAATTTGTATTTATTTATTTTAACATTTTACTAAATAAAGCCAAATAAAGTCTCTCAGCCTCATGGTGTTGGGTTTGGGCCGGGGGAGGGTGGGCAAGACACACTCACATTCCAGCCTCTGCCCTCCCTGAACTCACTGCCTGGGAGGGACCCAGCTGCACTGCCGCCCTGGAGGCCTCTGGCCATCCACAGCTGTGACAGCAGCCTGGGTAGCACCCCCCTGTCCACAGATGCCCTCAGGCCCTAGAGAGCCCTTGATCCCCCAAATCAAAAGGAAAATGAAAATAACATTTTCAAACTTTACTTATGAAAAAATGATGTACAATTGAGGGCAGGGGAGCCAGCCCCAAACCAGCTGGGGCAAAGGCAGGCTACACCCTGACTTTGTAGGGGAGGAACCCAGGCCCCCCCCACCCGTTCTACCCTAGCCACGCCCACCAAGTC
This sequence comes from Tamias sibiricus, assembly GCA_025594165.1. Taxonomy (NCBI): domain Eukaryota; kingdom Metazoa; phylum Chordata; class Mammalia; order Rodentia; family Sciuridae; genus Tamias; species Tamias sibiricus. The sequence goes on from CM046657.1 coordinate 26,193,572, forward strand.
CTTAAATAATTTAAATAGTAGTGAGGGTGGGAGGGTGGCAGAGCAGCGGCTTGCAGGCTCCAGGGAGTATGTGAGCCCTAAGGCAAGGGCGGTGCAAACCCAGAAGGCCCAGCCCTGGGTGGCTCAGGCCGGGCTTCGAGGCTGCTGCAGCGCAGTGAGGTATTTGAGGGCAGCAGCGCCATAGCGGCGCGACAAGTCCTGATGGAACTCCTCCTTGAGGGCCTGGAGGCAGTCGCGATAGGTGGAGCTGGAGCGGAAGCGGGAGATGTCGAGGCTTGGAGCGTGGGGCAGGTGGATGGTGAAGGCTTCGGGCAGCACCAGGAGCTCAAATTCCTGCAGGGGGTGAGGGCGAGGGGCACGTAGGGCTGTGAAGGCAGCCACTAAGAACTAAGGCGGGGACCAAAGGGCAGACTCATTGTCCTGCCTAATGGTGCAGCCGCCAGGCAGAGGCGCTAGAGTGCTGGACCTGTTCACAGGGAAACTGGAGGCAGCAAGGTGCCCTCCTCACCTGTGCATCCAGCTCCACGATGTGGGCCACCTTGTTCCAGCCAAAGCCCACAAAGCGAGGGTCATAGCGTGGACAGTCACGTGGCACCACCACATAGGGCTCATAGTCAGCTGCCCATTGCACCCGGTATGGTGCTTGAGCCTCCCGCCAGCGGGCATAGTCCGTGGGCGCGTGCCCCTGGGGCCACTCGTGGTACCTGTGCAGCAGGATCAGGCGGGAGCCAGGCTGAGGCTAGGAGCTCGCTGGTGCAGGGTGGGCACAGCTGGGCAGAGCAGCAGCCTGTCCTACCTGAAGGTGTAGAGTGAGCCGGCGTCCAGCAAGGCCAGCAACTCGGCCTTGGAACTGGGGAAGCTGAAGCGGTAGTGCAGGGTCTCAAACGCGGGCACGACCAGAGCTGCCTTCCGCCGGCTGCCCAGCTCCAGCTGCTCAATGGAGGCCCTAGGAGGAGCACCCATGAATGGCAGGGAAGGGCCTCTGCCTGCAGGACGGGCTCAAGAGACCTTATAGCTCAGCCACAGGACCTGCCTTTCAAAGGACAGCTAACCTTGGAAACCCTGTAGACACAGACAGAGTAACTTCTGTTTGAAGTGGCCCCAGCCTCCCTGACTGTAAGGGCAGCCCAGAGACATACCCTAATACAAACCCCATTGTGCGGAGCACGCTGAGACCAGAAAGGAACAGGACTCAGCCTGGAGTCATAGAGATCCCCACCCTGGTAATATCCACCCTAAATATACCTCTCACCCTCAGGGCTCACCTGAGGTAGTCGTAGAGAGAGTAAGCAGGCAAGAAGTCAATGTCACTGAGGAAGACATAGGGAGTGAGGGCCTGGGCCAAGGCCACGTTGCGGAGCTGGTTCACAGGGTAGAGAAGACCCTCACGGTACACCACATGGTAAGCCACGTCCTGCCGGGCAGAGAGCACTGGCGAGGCCTCCACGAAATGCAGGAACTGCTGGGCCTCTGCATCTGTCAGGTACAAGGCCAGGCTCATGGGGCCCGGCCAGTGCCTGCACAGGGCTTCCAGCATCTGCAGCCTGGGGTGGGGCGGGTGGTCAGCCTCTTGCACAGAAGCCCAGGGAGGGCTGGAAAACCTCCCCAAAGTGAGCTGCTGAGGACACCCCCTTCCCCCACTTCCAATTTGAGCCAATCTTATTTAATCTTCACAACTACCCCGCAAGTGGTGCTTCTTCATTTAACAAATGAGAAAATATAGCTAAGGAAGCCGGGGCATGGTGGCGCACGCCTGTAATCCCAGCACTTGGGAGGCTGAGGCAGGAGGATCGAGAGTTCAAAGCCAGCCTCAGCAATGGCGAGGCACTTAGCAACTCAGTGAGACCCTGTCTCTAATAAAATACAAAAAAGGGCTGGGGAATGTGACCCAGTGGACGAGTGCCCCTGAGTTCAATCCCCGGTACCAAAAAAAAAAAAAAAAAAAAAAAAGTATATATATATATATATCTATCTAGGACCTGAGATATTGGGACCTTCCATGATCCCACACCCGCTGAGTGGCAGTTCTAGGCATCTGAAGCTCAAGCTCTTTCCACCAGACCCGGCGTCTCCAACTTCTGGACCTCTGGGTCCAGGAGAGCTGTGCAGCTCACTACCACACACTCACTGCTGCCTCTCTGAAACCCCCAGGCCTAGCCAGGAAGCGCTCCCTGGGGCCGCCTTCAGCACCCTCACCGGTCCATGGAGAGCTGGGCCACCAGGGTGACATCGTGTGGCCGGGGAGGTGGTGGTTTGTGGGGCAGGAAGGTGATGTGCACACGGTGCACAGTGAGCTGCTGCTGCCGGAACTCGAAGCAGATGTCTTCCTCATCCAGCTGAGCCAGGGCCCGCTGCAGCTGAGGGGTCAAAGGGCCAAGGCTGGGGCAGGACACACCCCCCAGCCAAGGCTGGGATCCACCAGAACAGAAAGGGGCAGGGCCTCCCCAAGGGCAGGGAGGGTGGCTCCCTCTCACCTGCTCAGCCTCAGGTGGGGTCTGGCTGGGGCACCCAAAGAGCTCTCTCCGCAGCAGGTTCCCATCATAGCCCAAGAAGCTCAGGTAGAAGTTGCGGAAGAATCCCGCATGCTTGTTCTTCACCCTCAGCTTCTTTGGTGAGTTCCAGTGGATCACCTAAGACCCAGGAGGGCATGAGCAGGGGGATGAGAGCAGGATAGGGGAGTCCCCATCCTTGTCCCCCACCTGCATGAGCCCCCAGCCCCGCTCGCCTTGAGGTCAGCCGCCTCAGAGTAGCAGTGCTCTGCCCGCGTGTGGTCAGACAGCTGCACGTTCCAGACACACGGCAGGGACTGCACCAGCTCTGGGTGCTCCTTGATGACAGCATTGAAGATGTCCTGGGCAGAGACAGTCATCAAACCTCAGCCCCCTGCCTGCCCCACCCACCCAAAGTTTCTCCCAGACCTGGTCAGCCAGGGAGGTAGCAGTCAGGGTGAGGAGCGCCCGCTGGGCCGTCAGCGTCCACATCTGCTCCCAGCCCACTTGCCGAAGCCGGTCTAGCCGCAGCAGGATCACACCTGCGATGGGGAGAGCCTGTCATGCCCACTAGGGACAAGTTCCTGGGGGGCAAGGCTTGGGAAGGTACCATTTGAATGCCAACTTTTGTGATTTATGGATTTCGTCCTGTGCTGCCATCACTGGCATTATAGTCAATGACAGATGGCATATTCAACGGGGTCCCCCTCCCCTAAGATTATCTGGGGGTGGCTGGGGGTGGTGGCATACGCCTGTAATCCCAGAGGCTTAGGAGGCTGAGGCAAGAGGATCACAAGTTCAAGGCCAGCCTCAGCAACTTAGTAAGACCCTGCCTCTAAATAAAATATAAAAAGGGCTGGGGATGTGGCTCAGGGGTTGAGTGCCCCTGGGTGAAATCCCTGGTACCAAGAAAAAAAAAAAAAAAAAAAAGAATTGAAACTGAAAAGTTCCTGTTGCCTGATATTTTTACTGTACTTTTTCTATGTTTAGACACAAGCACTTACCACCGTGTCACAGCTGCCTACAGCATTCAGCACAGTAACACACTGCACAGGTGTGCCGCCTAGGAGCACAGGACCACATCACCCAACCTGGGTGTGTAGGCCATTCCATCTAGATTTGTGTAAGTACACTCTGGGATGTTTGTGCAACAACAAAATTGCCTAACAACCCCTTTTTTCTCAGAATGTATTCCTGTTGTTAATGCGGGCCTGTTTTTTGATAGTTCAGATACAATGGTGAGCTGTCAATCACCAGTCCTCTGTGGGCAGAGCGGAGGTACTGAACACTACACAACTTACAGGGCAGGGCTATTCACACTTTTTCCATTTAATGAGTGAGAAAAAGAGGGGAGCAGGAGAGCTGACCACGGTCACCCAGCACGGACAGCTGAGGTTAAACTGTTTTCGGCTCTTCATCCAGTGTGTTTGCCATAGCACTGGTCTTTCTGGGGGCTTCCTAGCATTCTGTGCCCTGCCCAGCCCCTGGGGCCCAGCAGCCCACCCTCCTGCCTTCCCGACCACTATCCCCACCTGTGTTAAATCCCCGGCCCAAGGCAGGCCAGGGCCTGTGGTTCCTCCAGAGGTTGCCCAGGTACCAGTCACTCTGGTTCTCCACGAGCCCGATCACCTGCTTGTCTGGGAGGGGAGGGCATGAAGGAACTGCCCAAGACTGCCCGAGGACCTGGGCTCTGGGCTAGACCACAGGGGGTCCTAGGCAAGCCAGGGAAGGGGGCTGGCAAGGCAGGGCTAGGGCCTGGCCTCTCACCAGAAAAGTGAGCAAAGAGCGCCCAGAGCTCCGCAATGTCAGAGGCGAAGGTGACGTCCGTGTCCAGGACGATGACTCGGGCCAGGCCGGGGGGCAGGATGCCAGGCAGCACTAGCTTCATTAGCCCATAGAGGCCCGAGTAGTGCTTGTTGGGGATCCAGGAGATCTGTGGCTGTAGGTAGGAGGGCGGGGCATGAGCTGGCAGGAGGGGCCACGGGTGCCTGGACACAGTGACACAGTGGAATGAAGGGAGGGGCCTCAAAAGAGTGAGGGATGTGAACTTCAGCAGGTGTGAGGGGACGGGGGACAGGGACTTCCCCGCTCCTAAAGCCAAGTGGTGGGAGTAAGGAGCAGTGTGCACTCAGGTGGGCAGGAGGGGGCGGGGTTCCTGCCTTGAGCTGGTCAGCGTGGTAGAAGCTGACCCCCAGAGCAGGCACCATCCACGTTCGGAAGAGCGTCTCCAGGACGTTTCTAGCCACGGCGTCAGTCACCAAGTGGAGGTGCAGTGGATTTTTCCTTTAGGATCAACAGAGAGAAGTCCCAAGAAGCCCCGGGAGAAGCAGAATGGGGCAACCCCGCCTCCAGGGGCTCAGAGGTGGATGCTGGACCTTGAGCAAAGAGCTTGCCCTGGCCTGCTCGGGATGTTCTTGCAGCCATCCCCCAAGGGAGGAGGGGAGGCCATCCCCATGCCACAGATGAGGAAGCTGAAGCCCAGAGACCAGTGACTTGCCAAGATTTTGTCCCCTTTCCCATTCCTGACCCTCCTCCAAGGACACCTGGCTGTACCTGTAGAAGAGCATGGACTTCACCAGGGTGATGACCTGTCGGCTGGAGTTATGTCCGGCACACACGATGGCCACGTGTAAGAGCTGGGGAGGGGACACTCGGGTCACACATAAGCAGTCCCTGGCCTCACTGATGGGCATAGCCCAACCCAGCATCAGAGCTCGGGAACAGTGTGAGGCCAAGCAGCCCCTGCATTTCACAAGTGGGGAAACTGAGGCCAGGAGCGAAGAGATGTGCACTCGAGGCTCCCTCAGCTGGCTGGCCAGTGCCAGGTCGGATGTCAGGTGTAATTTCCACAGGTGTCCAGCTGGTCCTGCGGGGCGCGGGCTTCCTCGGGTCACAGCCTCTAGAGGCCGAGGGCACTTACCTCGCACTTGGGCGGCAGCTGCGGCCGCAGGTCGCAGGCCGAGCGGTTGTGGACCCCATGGCCCACCAGCGGGTCTCCATCGAGGGCAGAAGCTCCCCGCAGCCTCCCGTCTGAGGGGACACGTGGCGTGAGCGGGCAGCGGGGACACCCCAGGTCCCCAGCTCTCCCGTCTGGTTGGAGGCGCTCACACTCCGGGTCCCCGCCCAAGAGGAAGAACCCGATCAGGAGCAGCAGCAGCAGCAGCAGCGCGGCGGCCCCCAGCGCCCGGGGGCGCCCTCGGGGCAGCATGGCCTGATGCGGGGCGCTCAGGGCGGGGCGCGACCCCTGGCTGCCGGCTCCATTGCGGGCCCTGGGGACCGAGGAGAGGAGGGTCAGGCAGGCCTGGGCTGCGGGGCCCGACGGGCGCCCAGTTGTCCTTCCCGCGCGGAGTCGCCGCCCTCACCTGCTCCAGCGGCTCCGGCCCGGCCCAGCTCTTCCAGCTGCCGGCCGGGTGCGGGGAAGAGGGGAGAGGCGCGGGCCAGCCCCGCCCCCAACCTGGGTTCAGGTTTCACCTCCGCTTGGCTGAGCTCGAAAGGGCGGGGAGACCCCCAGGGCCTGGCCCCGCCCCTGCCCCGCCATCCCTTTGCCCCCAAGCCCGCTAGGGACTGGGAACCGCCTTGCGGGGCAGAGTTGTCGACCAGCCGCGGGGAGTGCAGGAGCGAGTGGGGTCAGCCACCCAGGAAGGCCCAGTCCTCGCTACCTGCTCCAAGCCCATCCCCCTCGTCCCTGCTCTGGGGCCCCAGCTCTTCCCCTTAACCTCCCCGAGGGGAGGGGCGGGTGACCCGGGGCTCGGGATCAAAGGGCCGGCGGGAGCCGGGCTGGGGTAAACGGGAAGGGACCGGAATGTTGGGCTGCGGAGTAGGCGACACCTGCTCTGGGGACAGGAGGCGGGGCCTGCCGAGACTTGTCCCGGAGCCGCCGAGCACCTGGATCCTCCGCCTTCTTCCCCTCACCCTAGGTCCGTGTGGCTGGCTGGCCCCACGGCGGCCTGGAGCGGCCAGGACAAAGCGCCCTTTTGAAGGCCATCTCCTGCCCAGGAGCTGGCGAGGGGCCTCAGTGCCTTCTGCGCAGGGCCGAATATCCCTCACCCGTGCTAGATCGTCGTGATTGTGGCCGACACAGTGGCCTGGATCTCTTCTTCCTCCTCTGCCCCCCTACTTTCTGCTTCTTCACCCTGAAGCAGGACCCAGCCTAGCCCCGGCCCTGGAGGGGCTGCTGGGCTCTCTGGACTGTGAACAAGAAGGTACGGGTTGGCTGCGTGCATACTGCGTGCCAGGCCCAGTGCTAGGGGTTTGATAAGCCTCATCTCAGTTAATCAATCCGAGGACACAGCCTGACTCTCCCCGGAGAGTTCAAGTGTTAGATAAGAACACCTCTAGTCCCTTCCCGATTCTGGCAGTTCCTCTCTGGCCCCTCCCCCAGACTCTGTGCTGCACCAAGAGTTTCTCCTTCCCTGAGAGTCTCCTGCCCCAGGACTTGCCTTTGACTGGTTCCTTTTGCCTGGAATGCAGATCCTCATTCCACATTCCTTTATTTTCTTTCTAGCACTGGGGGAAAGTTGAAATTGTTTGCTGATTTATAGCCTGTCCCCCTCCTAGAATGCAAGCTGCTGGAGGTCCTAGGATGGGATGAAGGGTGCCCAACCAAGTGTGTGAAGAGTGGGTGGAAATGAGAATCTCCCCTCATGGACTCCACTGGGCCTCACTGAGACCTGGAAAGGGGCTCGGGCTGGGTCCTTTAGCCCAATGTCCAACAGTAAAAAGTGAGGCAGATCCAAAAGGAGCAATCCAGCTTGAGACTTGGTCCTCCAGGGTGAGACCATGCCTTTCCCCGGGAGATGAGGGTCAGCCTTTGGAGATCAGGGGTAATGGTTACTGTGGAGACTGATGGCAGCTACTTGTTCATCTGGAAGTTGAGAGAAGATGGGGTAATGCAGGGGCCACCGAAGGAAGCACCCAGAGCTTGGAGTTTCAGCTCCCTGGTCTTCATCTCTAGCCAGTAGTTGGGGCAGGGGTGGTAGATTCCCTCCCCACAGTTCTCAGCAAAGACTCTTTGTGGGGTCAAATGTGAGGGAGCAGGTAGGGCACACAGGCAGAACCTGGATAAGTCTTCTATAAAGTGACAGGGGAGTTAGTGGAGGACACTAGGATTGCAGATTAGTGGTCATTCATAATGCCGACCCCTCCTCTCATTCAACCTTAGCACTCAGGGGAAAAGGCAGGGCAGATGTGTCTGCTGGACCTCTGAAGTGTGGTTCTGGGAGTGTACAGAGGGAAGGACAGACAAGTGTAGGCATGTGAAATAGTGCTGGTCCTCTGGGCCTGAGACCTAGGTTGGCCCAGGACTTTGTTGTGTGACCCATCAGTTCCTGTGGGCCTCCTGTGTCTTCAGTACCTGTTGGACTGGTCTGTCTCTCTTTCCCTGTGACTTGAGGCAGACTGGAGGGAGAATCCAACCTAACTTGCCCAGAAGCTCTTCTAGCTAAGCCAGGTAGCCTGGTCCAGGCAGGGGTCCAAGCAGGGATGCCTCCGGCACATGGCCACTCTTTGTTTCTGAGGCCTAATCAGGCTCAAGATCTAGAGAGGAAATTCAAGTAGCCTTGCTGCTGCCAACTGGGCTGGGCCCATGCTGCCCCTCCCTGGGGTAAGGAGGGAAAACAGGCTCCCACCCCAGCATCTAGGTGCTATCCTTTGTCCTCCATGCCTCTCCCTTCTTCCCAGAGCACTGGACCACCAGCCCTGGAGAAGGTGCTGAAGAAAGCTCGTCGTACACAGACCCTCCTTACTTGATGGCTGCAGGAGAGGGCTGGAGGAGTGACCAAAGGGGAATAAGTTGTTTAAGACCATGAGATGAAGGTTCTAATGCCAGTTGCCAACTTTCCCCCTGAACAAGGAGCCTCAACGGTCTCTCCTGGACTAGAACCGGCATGAATAGGTGGTGGTGGTGTGTGTCCGTGGGTCAAAGGCGTAGGCAGCCGTTCTTTTTCTTTTTTTCTTTTGTGGTACTGGGGATTGAACTCAGGGGCACTCGACCACTGGGTCACATCCCCAGCCCTTTTTTATATTTTTTTTATTTAGAGACAGGGTCTCACTGAGTTGCTAAGTGCCTCGCCATTGCTGAGGCTGGCTTTGAACTCGCGATCCTCCTGCCTCAGCCTCCCAAAGTGCTGGTTACAGGCGTGGGCCACCGCACCCGGCTCTTTTTCTTTTTAATACCTTCATTTTTCATTTTATTTGTTTTCATTTTTACGTGGTGCCAGGAATCCAACCCAGTGTCTTACGTATGCTAGGCAAGCGCTCTACCACTGAGCCACAACCTTGACCCCCTAGACCCCTAGACAGCCGCTTTTTTTTTTTTTTTTTTTTTTTTTTTTGCGGTACCGGGGATTGAACTCAGGGGCACATCCCCAGCCCTTTTTTGTATTTTATTTAGAGACAGGATCTCACTGAATTGCTAAGTGCCTCGCCATTGCTGAGGCTGGCTTTGAACTCGCGATCCTCCTGCCTCAGCCTCCCAAGTGCTGGGATTACAGGCGTGCGCCACCGCGCCCGGCTTAGACAGCCGCTCTTAAGTAGACTCTTTCCTCGTTTGGATATAGTATCTGGAAGGGATCTGGTATAATAATGTATTACTGTTTCCAGAGTGCCATAAATCCGCGGGCCGCGTACTCAATGGCGCAGCCATGCCACGCCCCTTGTCCCACAGCCAATCAGCTCCCTCTCTACAGCGCTGCACCGCCCCCGCCGCGTCTAGCAGGGCGACTGCTCCGTTTGGGAAGGCAACTCCCATTCATTGAGGCACAGCTGAGGGTCTGGAGATGCTTCGGAGCTCTGCGAAGCGTTCTGAGATTGATCCCGAGTTCAAGGATCAAGTCTGTTTTCTAACCATTTTGTAGATAGGGAAACCTGAGGCCCAGAGAAGGGACACTACAGTCCAAGGTCACCACGAGCTGAAAGCAGAAGCCTGGCCAGGTTTTTTTTTGGTTTTGTTTTGTTATTTTCCTCCGCGGAGGTGGGCGTCCAGATGCGCGCTCTTTGGATACACAGCTCTTGAGGGATCTGAGGTCAAAGCCAGGGCACTAAGCTAACTAGGGGAATGAGACTGCACTGGGAGGCGGGCCTCCTCTCTGCTTCCGTTTTCCAAGCACTACCTCTTGTGGGGGACTGGAAACGGGGAACCTGGCTAATTGCGCACCTGCTGAGACACAATCTGACTGATTTTTAGACTCCCCGAGCCTCCCTAAGTCCGATCGAAGGTCCTCTCCGCACGCTACCTCCCAGCCCCTGAACACCCGGTCTTCCCGTTCGAACCTCTCGGCGCTCTATTGGAAAGACTCAAGGTTCATACCCCCTTCTCTGGAATGAATTGCCCAGACTACAGCTGAGCTTCAATTGCGCAGGCGCAAGGGCAACCAACCAAGAAGGCCTAAGAGCGGGGTCGCGGCGGCCTGGGTGAGTCGGGGGCGGAGAGTGTGTTAGCCAATGACTTGAAGGAGGAGGGTGGGCGGGTTTAGCCCCGCAGTTACTAAGCGCTATTCGAGTGGGAGGTGACTTCAGAGATCCGGTGAAAGGTGGTTCAAAGGCTCTTCACGTCACCATCCTTCTGGCTCGCGGAAGTTAAGCAACCGGGAGGCGGGCCCAGTACCGGAAGCAGGAAGGAGGGCACAGGAAGCAGGGCGCCGCAGTCAGTCGTTCTGTCGGTCCGTGGCTCTGTTGGTGCCGAGGGCAGGATGGAGAAGCTGCGGCTCCTGGGCCTCCGCTACCAGGAGTACGTGACTCGTCATCCCGCCGCCACGGCTCAGCTGGAGACGGCAGTGCGGGGCCTCAGTTACCTGCTGGCAGGTGCCACCCTGACCTTTGACCCATTCCTTCAGGGCCCTGACCTATGACCCCAATGGCTCCCTCTCCTGCAGATTCAGAGTAGTAATCTCTGTGCTTGAGAAGTCCCGTTCAGGTTCCCGTAGGGCGTAGGGAGGGGAAGACCGGGGACGCGAAGCTGCCGGAGGAGGCACCCGCTCACCGACGCCTCCTGTGCCTTCTCCCCAGGTCGCTTCTCTGATTCGCACGAGCTGTCAGAGCTGGGTGAGTCGGGCTCCGGGAGGGGCGGGGGCGGCCTGGGCCTGCGGGGGCTCCCGAGGGCGCGGCCACACCGGCCTGAGCTCCGGCTGTCCATTAGATCCTCCTGTGCCCCGACTGGATCCGACTAAGGTCCGTGTCCACCGTCCGGGCTCTCTCTCCCGAAGTTGGGATACACGTGTGAGGACTTTGAGTGTCCGCTACTGTTTATGCCCTGGACTAAGCACCTTTCCTGCCTGTGCCAGCTAGGCCTCCCTGCAGTTATAGGTGGGCAGTGTTGTCCTCACTATCCAGTTGAAGGAGCAGAATTTCAACGAGGTTAGGGAACAGCCACAGATGATGCCCAAATCAAGATTCAAATCCAGGTTCCAGGATTCCCAAACTCTACGCGCCTCAGTAGTGCTTGCCATATGAGCACTGGAGGTGACAGTCCTGAAAGGTGGGGTGGGTTTTGAAAGGTGCAAATGGTGTGGACCTTCAGGGCAGACTAGAGAGGGCAAGGGTGAGGAGGTGGAGCTCCACACCTGTGGTTGTCCGGGGCACTCGGGCAGTTATTTGTAAGGAGCTGGATGACCAGCACAGTCCAGCAGGACACAGCGGGTTTGTCTCTGAGACTGACCTCTCTTATTGTTCCCACCACTCACACGAGGTCATATTAGGGAGTGTGGAGCGCTGAGGCACAGGGCAGAGAGGCAGGTGGGTTTCCACATAGTCTGTGGGAGGCCAAACACAGCAGGTGACAGGTCACCTCCCGAGCACTGGAGAGGTGAGAGGGGTGGAGCTGTAGAGCCAGCCCCCTAAGGCCATACTCCTCCCCTCAGTGTACTCTGCCTCTAACCTGCTTGTGCTGCTCAATGACGGGATCCTTCGGAAGGAACTGCGGAAAAAGTTGCCTGTGGTGAGAATTCTGGCAGGCGCTGAGGGTGGGGACATGGGGACTGCGGAGCAGTAGTAATGACCAGCCTGTGTGTGCTGCGCATGTTACTCTCATGGTGTGAGAAGACCTACATCACCTGAGCCTCAAACCAAGTGTTAGCGTCCCTATCTCAAATGAAGAGGCAGTTTAAAGATGTGGAGGCCCCTATCCCCGGTCACTCAGCCTGTCAGTGGTGGAGTTGGTGTTTGAACTCAGGCTTAACAAGGGGAAAATCTGAGCTCTGTCCCCTCAAGGGGGAGGGCTTGGGACTGGGCAGCCCCCTGACCTCTTGGCCTGGGATTCTTGCAGTCGCTGTCCCAGCAGAAGCTGCTGACATGGCTGAGCGTGCTGGAGTGCGTGGAGGTGTTCATGGAGATGGGGGCTGCCAAGGTGTGGGGCGAAGTGGGCCGCTGGCTCGTCATTGCCCTCATCCAGCTGGCTAAGTAGGTCGGGCTGTGGTGGGCAGGACCTGGGCGGGGTGACCCGGGCCAGCTGTAAGCACTCCTGTCCCCTGCTTGGCTAGCCACCTCCTCCCAGCCCTGCTCTATTCCCCAACCCAGGGCTGTCTTGCGGATGTTCCTGCTGATCTGGTTCAAGGCTGGCCTCCAGACCTCACCCCCCATTGTTCCGCTGGACAGGGAGACCCAGGCACAGTCCTCGGGTAAGCTGCTTTCTGGCTCTGGAGTGGAATGGGGCATGGGACTGGTCTGTGGACTTAGAGCCCACAAACATGAATACATTATCCTCCGTTCATGGAGCACATTTATCCCATCAGCTCATTTTGTTCCCATCACCCGATATTCTACAGAGAAGGGAAAAAAAGATCACATTGGGAACAAATCAAAACTTGAACTTGGGACTTTTTTGTTTTCAGTGTTGGTGATTGAACCCAGGGCCTTGGATATGCTAGGCAAGTGTTGTACCACTGAGCTACAGCCCCAGCCCTGAACTTGGGACTTCTGAAGCCAGAGTCCTCGATCTTGTTTGTGAGCTTCAGGAGGAGGGAATGGGGCACTGGTGGTTGCTATGTGTCCTGCCAGCCTCGCCTCTGGGCCTGGTTCTATGTCACGAGCCAGAGGCAGGGTGTCCCGCAGCTCTGTCCCTTCAGGGCTTTAGGCCACCATCTGTCAGGCCCAGACCTCTCTTCCCAACTTGAGTGCATGCAGTGCTTTGCTGTTCATCGTAGCCGTGTTGAAAGCAGAGGACTGAGGGGTGTGTGGTGCAGTAGCCTGTGGATGCATTGGGCTGGGCCCTCCTGGCCTTGCTTTGCAGCCCAGCAAGCCCAAGTTCTTGGCTGGTTTTGGCTACAGGTGATGCTGACCTTTTCCCAGGACAGGGAGGCTCCAGAATGCTTCTCCCCATGGACAGATGCAGCGAGGAACCGCAGCCCCTGACTCCAGTGTCCTCCTTGGCTGCTGCTGACCTCTCAGTCCACCCTGTAGCCCCAACCATTCATTGCACACGAGTTCTTTCCAGGCTCTGCATAAACATGTCTCTGACAGTACAACTTTCTGTCTGTCCCTGCTAGATGGTGACCACAGCCCGGGAAGCCAGGAGCAGTCCTATGTGGGGAAGCGGTCGAACCGAGTGGTGCGAACCCTCCAGAACAGTAAGTGAAGATGTAGCTGGACCGGGCATCTAGGTGCTGAGGTCAGTGTGGACCTGAGGGACTGGCTTCTGTTGGTGCCCACCTTCCCCTGCCCTCACCTGGCTCGCTTGTCTGCTGCCCTTGTGTTCTAGCCCCATCCCTGCACTCAAGGCACTGGGGAGCCCCCCAGCAACGGGAGCAGCGGCAGCAGCAGCAGCAGCACGAGGAGCTGAGCATCACCCCCACCCCCCTGGGGCTGCAGGAAACCATTGCAGAGTCCCTGTACATCACCCGGCCCCTGCTGCACCGTATCCTTAGCCTCGCCAGGGCTGGCCCTGTGGGCTGGTAGTAGATCATGGGAGTGGGCAGGGCCAGGCCCTGTGCCAGAGACATCCTTGACACCTTGGCCGTCAGTGCTCAGCCTGGGCCTTTGGGGTCAGCGGTCATGGACACCCTGGCTCCTGTCTGCTGTTGTGGACGTGACCAGGTGAGCCTTTTTTCCTGGGGGCTCCACTCCCTCCACAGGGCTTTCCACCGTGGGCCTGGCCTCACCTGGACAGGCAGTTGCCCCTGCTTCCCCTGTTGCCACCCCTGTGACTCCTAGCCTGTGGCTCCTTCCTTCTTGTGGGTGTCAGTTGGGCTCAGCCCTGACTGCATCCTTTCATACTCCCAGCTTGAGCCTCCTGAGTGACAGGAAGGGCCTGACCCGCAGGGAACAGCTGGAGCTGCGGCGCCGAACCATCATGCTGCTCTTCTATCTGCTGCGCTCCCCGTTCTACGACCGCTACTCTGAGTAAGGTCCCCAACCTGCCAGAACAGCCTGACCAGGCCAGGGGCCAGGAGGTGGAGAGGGCGGGGCCGGTCGTGATGCTGCACCCCTCCAGGTGCCCGCACTTTTCCCTTCCCCTGTGTGGGTTCACCGAGCACCCACCACTTTCTGTCCAGGAAGCAGTCATCAAATGCCAACCCCGCTGCCCTCAGTTCTCAGGCCGTCAGTGCATGCCTACATGACCTTCCATGCTTGGCAGGAGAGACACCCAGGGCTAGCTAGAGAGCATTGTAGGGGGCACCCACTACCACTGGCATGTGTGGGATCTCCATACTCTCTGCTTCATTCCTACATCATCCAGCCCAAGAGATGTAGAGGAAGCCCTTGAGGTTCAAGAGGGCTGGCAACTGAAAGACACACACTAGGTAGCCTTATGCTGTGGCACACACCTGTAATCCCAGCAACTCAGGAGGCTGAGGCAGGAGGATTGAAAGTTAAGGCCAGCCTCACCAACTTCGTGAGATCCTGACTCAATTTTTTAAAAATAAAAATAAAAAGGGCTGGGGATGTGACTCAGTATAGAGTACCCCTGGGCTAAATTCCTGGTATCACAAAAATAATAATATGACCATCCAACCCGTTTTTTCCTGAGACCGTAGAGAACAAACTTATGTCACATTTAATATTGCCTCACTGTTTTCAGAAAAGTTTGAAGGCTTATAGGGAACTAAAGCAAAATCCTCTTCCATGCACAGGAAGAGAATGTTCCAGACGCTCCCCCGTGCTTGCACTGAGGGATTCTGAGATGACAGTAACTACAGAGGTGGCTCCCTGAGCTGCAAGCCCTCCCCTTCGGCTCACTCTTCTCCTAACCCAGTCAGCCTAGCACCCCCCAGAGCAATGGTACAAACTGAGACATGCCTAGAAATCTGCCACCGAAACTTCTTGTTGCCCTAAGACAGCCACTTTCTCGACCTGTCTATGCCATGTCTCCTCATTTGTAAAGCGGGGACGATGACAGTCCCACCTCACAAGGTTGCTGTAGGGGCCAAATGATGCAATACACAGGTCATGGTCATGCCAGGTACTTAATAAGCATTTGATAAATGTTATGGCCTGATGCTCCCGGCCCCTTTTTTTCCTGTGGTGCTGGGAGTCACCCAGGGATAGGCATGTGCCTGGTTAGTGAGCCACAGCCCAGCCCCACCGGCCAGCCCTCAGCATTTCTTAGTACTATCTTCGACATCACCGTCCTCTTACCTCGAGTTCCCCCATGGGAAATTTTCATCTCTTGGAAAACAGGCTTCTGCCCCTTCCTCTGGGGGGGGTCCTCTCCCCGGGAGCCTTCCAGCATACTGCCCTCGCCCTGCTACAGTGGGACCCTCTGGAAACTTCTGTTGCTGAGTATCAGTGGAAAGAAGGGGCAAAAAAGGAAAGGAAGACCCAGGGGAGGGCGGCTGGGAGGGGATGTGCGTGAGCCCAGCCGCCAGCCTGAAGCCGAGCCGCCAGGAAGGCGTGGGGGCAAGGGCAGAGGCCGGGGGCAAGGGCAGAGGCCGGGGCAGCCGAAGCGCCTCCCCTTTCATCCGTCCGTGTCCTCCCGGCTCCTTGTGCTCTGGGAGGCACTGTCAGTAGTCAGGGAAGGCTTTCTAGGGGAGCCCCTCCCCTACTCAGCCTGCTCCCTGTTTTTCTGTTCAGGGCCAAAATTCTTTTCCTGCTGCAGCTGCTGGCAGACCACGTGCCTGGTGTCGGCCTGGTTGCGAGTGAGTGTGGCAGCCACCCACGTGGCTCTGGAATGAGGGACGCACACGCGCCCCATCTCCCTGCTTGCTCTTTCTCTTGTAACCTGATCCCGGGCACACTCGGGAGAGGGAGCCCAAAGGCGGGGGTGATAGTTGCTGGGCCCGAGCCAGGGGTGGCAGGAGGGTGCCATGGTGGGGGATGGCCAGGCCACGTCGTGCCTTCAGCCTTCCCCCGTCTCCGCATCCTAGAGAGATGCAAGACCATCTCCCCTGGGTGGAGGACTCCCCAGTAGGGAAGGGGCCTCTCTCTGGACATCCCCCCTTAGCGGAGGGCAGCGTGGCTGACACCCAGCCCCGACAGCGCCTGTAAATGGCTAAGCCATTTGGCTGCCCTGAGCCTGAGGGTCCTTGTCTGTAAGTGGGGACAGAGTTCGCTGCTGATGCTGCCACCCTGGGCGTGGAGAGGGGTTCATGGGCCGGCTGCTGGCAGTGAGGGGGGTGGCAGGGTGGAGCAGAGCGGCCCCCAGCCCCGGCGCTGACCCTGCCCCTCTCATTGCAGGGCCGCTCATGGATTACCTGCCTACCTGGCAGAAAATCTACTTCTACAGCTGGGGCTGACGGACATCTTGGGAGTGGGGTGCTGGGGGAGCAGGATGACGTGCTCTGCCATCTGGGCAGGGCCGGCCTCGGCCCTCAGTCCCCCACCTCCGTCCCTCTTCCCTAATAAAACTGACTCTGGCACCGTCCAAGCATGTGCCTTCTCCGTGTCCACTGCCTGACACCTCCCCTGCTCCGGCCAGGCTCTGTACACAGCCCGGTCACCACCGAGGATGTTCCCTTGGAGAGCTTTGACTGACGGCACCCTCCTGTGATGGAGCCCTGCAGCTCGCTCCCGCTGGGCCTGAGACCCAGCTCCTGTAGCCACAGGAAGTTGCACTTGCGCCTTCTGAAGCTGGGCGGCCCTGTGCCTTGGCAGCTGTGGGAGTAACTGCTCACTGGTCCTGGGGAAGACAGACCCGCTGCACCAGCCACACGATGGATGACAACCGCCCACTGTGCTTTGTGGCCGTGGCCTCCGTTTGCCCTTCCCCTGTAGGGTCTTGGCCACAGCACTTCCAGACTCCTGTGACAGCCTGGTAAATGGGATGAAATGCTCTGCAGACCCCAGCTCTCTAGTTGAGAGTCAAAGCCGTTCCCCCATGGGAGAGATGGCAGGCACCAGGCAGCCCTGGGCTGGGTGAGGGGAGGGAGGAGTCTGGGGCTCTGAGAGAAAGCCAGGCAAGTCAGGGAATGAGCTGGGGTCTTCTGCACACTTGCCCTGCTGGCTCCCAGGTGGCCAAGTCTGCTGGGGCCCTGCAGGCTCTTGTGGCGGGGGAGGGCCCTTGGCCGAGTGGGCCTGATCTCTCCTGTTCTCTGTGCTGCCTGGTCCGTTTGCTTTGTGGAAGAGCCAGCCTCTCCTGTTGGAGAGGCCCGGCCTGGGCAGCCCCTGAGGTGCTGGAGGCTCCATCTGCACCTGTGCACTCAGCTGGCCTCTCCTGAGACTGCCTTGGGAGGGGCAGCCTCACCCTGACGTGGCTCTCCCCAAGTGGCCCTGAGAAGCACCCTGGGCCCCATGCTGGGGCACTGATGCCCAGACCTTGGGCGGGGAGAGGGCAGCCCATCAGTCTGGCCGCTCTGGCTCTCGTGACCTTCGGCTTAGTGAAAGTGTTGCTGGCACTGGCTCCACCCCAGCCCTGCACCCTGTGCTGTGTGGTCAGAAGTACACAGAGCCTGGGCCCCGCCTCCAGTTCCCGAGAGTGAAGCAGAGGTGTGTGCATGTGCCACGTTAGGGTCTTATGACGAGTGGACGTGGACATGGTCCAGCCGGGGGTAGCAGTGCCATAGCTGGTGTCCCAGTGGCAACTGGGCGTGAGCAGTGCCTTCAAGAAAGCTGCGAGCTGTTACAACTGCCATCGGTTTTGTTGCTGTGTTTCGTTCAGTTGTTGTTCGGGGCGTTTGGTGCTGGGGACCAAGCGCAGGGTCGGAGCCACTCTCCCAGCCCAGAGTCATCAGTTTTTTGATGGACAGACTGGGTGGACGAGGCCATGTGCAGAAAATGACCTGTGTGGTGTCGTAGTAATGTGGAACAGCATGAAGCACTATTGTCACGAGGGCAGAAGGGTGGAGTGGGCAGGACTGGGTAGCACAAGGCTGGAGGGGAGGGTCCAGCCAAACTGCATGGGCCATCACGTGGCCAGGCAAGGAAGCAGGACTTGGGCTGTGCTGGGCTGTGGGGAAGGGGTGTGTTTGAAAGGGCTGGAGGGCAAGAGGAGAGGAGCCCTGACCCTGGGGCAGAGGCCTCCATGTAAGGCTGGGTGAGTGAGTCAAGGCAGTGGGAATGGGGATCAGGTGCAGCCCCAGGGGGCTGTTGTGGGTAGAGGAAGGAGCATGACAAAGGAGGGCTTGAAGTTGATGGAGTAAGTGGGATTCCAGGTCCCTGAGCACCTTGCTGGGACTGGCTTGCTGAAGCAGTTCTGTGGAAGAGGTATTGTCTCTAAGACAGAAGGGGCGTGGTCACCAGGAAGCTATTGTGTGGGCTCTGGGCCTGGAGGTTGGATGTGCTGGAACACCCCAGCACTTGTCTGCCTCGGGAATGCTTGGGACCAGGAGCCAGGGTTGGAAACGTGGGACCTCCCTTTCTGGGCCTTGGGTGCCTCAGCGGTTAAGCAGAGGGCTGAGCGGCTGGTGGGCCTGCTGTCTCAGAAGCAACTGGGTTCCCAAAGCTCCTGGCCCCGAGGCCTGGCCCTCTGGTTTAGGCACTGGCACTGCAGCATGTGGGGGCACAGACATGGCACCTGGCGGGCGCAGGAGCCAGCCAGGCTCCCACACAGTGATGAGGGGGCCAGGCGCTCTGGGGTCAGGGCATCAGGACCCAGAGAAGACCTTGCTGTGGTGGCCACCACTCTGCCTCCGGCCTGCAAAGGCATTTGGTGTCTGGTGTCCTCTCTCGTGACACAACTGTCCACTCCAAATTCTCAGCTGAGCACCTGCCAGGCACCAGAGTTGGGGATTCCACAGTGAACCAGTCCCTGCCCCCCTGCAGCTAGTTCTCTAGGGAACATGTCCAGAGCTTTGTCCCCTCTCTTGGAAACCCTATATCCAAGGCCAGGGCCAGTGTCTGTGGAGTCCCATGTTTATGCCACGGGAAGTGACGTAGGGAAGAACCCCAGAGTGCAGTGCAAGGAGCCGCGTGCTGCCTCGCCCCAGGACTGCAGGCCCCTAGGGGCAATGGCCCGCTCTGGCCTCTTTGGTGCCAGCAGGGGGATGGTCGGGGAACAGGTGGGGAGGCCGGGGCCTGGTCAGACTCTGGACAGGGAGCCTGCAGTGACCTCTGTGGAGGGGTGCGGCCTGCTGGACCTCAGGCACTCTATATCCACACCTCACAGGAAACAGAGTAGTGACATGTCAGGGTTGACCTGAGATGCAACTCCAGGTTTGTTCCCCAGCCCCCGGGCTCTGACACTAGACTGGGTTTGGGACCTGTTGGCCCTTGGTGCCAGTAAAACCCAATACGCCTCAGCGTGGAAGCTTCTGGCCATGCCTCAAAGCAAGTGCTGACATGGAACCCCGGAACTACTGTCCTTTGTGAGGTGGCCCTGGAGCTGGCAACGGATTCCATCCTGGGGGAGGGGTGGGCAGAAGCCTGACCGGGCCTGTGTAGGAGATGGTTCTCGCCATGCTGGGGGCTCTGCACCCCAGGGCTGGGCTCAGTCTCTTCCTCTTCTACCTCATCCTGGCGGCGGCTCTCCTGCGCCCCCAGCCCCTGAGGTAAGGCCAGGTGCCAGGACCTGGAGGGTGTGCTGCCCCTGCCTGCCTGCCTGCCTGCCCAGAGGACAGGCTGGCCCCCTTATCCTGGGCTTCAGGGGCTTGCCAACTGCCGCTCTCGGGGAGGGGGATGGCCTTTGGGGTCGGGCTGAGCCCCCGCTCTCCCACAGGTCTCAGCGGTCTGTTCCTGAGGAGTTTTCCGCCCCGCTGGAACTCTCGCAGCCCCTTTCCGGGCTGATGGATGGTAGTCCTCTCCTCCCTCCCCTGCCCGTCCCCAGGTCCCCAGGGGAGGTGACTCCCAAGGCCAGCCCTCAGAGTCTCCTCACCCCAGGCAGACTGTTGACACTTCGGCTGTTCAAGGCTGACCACATCCTACCCGTCAGCAGCTCCTACCCCCCTCCTTCCCTCTTCTCTCCTTAGACTATGGGGTGCGACCCAAGCACCCCTGGCCACGAGGGCCTCGACCCCTCCTCTCCCGGGCCCAGCAGCGCAAGCGGGACGGGCCGGACATGGCGGAGTATTACTATGACGCGCACCTGTGACGGGAAGCCCGCATAAAGATATTCTGTGCAGCTGGGGCTTGGCTTGCCTGCACGAACAGAGGGGGTGGGGTGCGCGCAGACACAGCCACTGTGGTCCAGACAGGAAATGGCACTTTAATTGTTATGGCCAGGGTGACAAGACCATGACAAGCTGGCCTGGCATCGGGAGGTCTGCCCCTCTGGGCAGGGCCTGCTGGAGGCTGCTGCTCCCCTGGGAGCTCCCAAGCCTGCCAGGGACCGGCGTACAGTGAGGTTGGAGGTGGAAGCCACCAGAGTCCCCACGACAGCTGGGAACAGGGGCTTCACCTCCACCTGCTGCCATTTCCTTACTAGAGAGTCCTTGGGAGGTGGCTGGGCTCGGCCTGAGCTCGGGGCGCCGAATGGGGGCTGGGGTCAGGGGGAAGGTGGGCATTTGCAGTGGCATGGGCTTCGTGAAGGCAGAAGCCGAGAGCCAGAGAACAGAGCCCCTGGCAGAGGAAGTAAGGCCCAGGCTGGGCAGAGCCTCTGCTCCCAGAAGGTACATCCTTCCCAGCCAGAGGCCTGACACCAGCCCTGCCCCCTCCCAGTCCCCGCGTGGCCTGCTCTGTCCTCCATAGATGAATCTAATCCCATATATTACAATAAACTGCATCTGCCTCTCCCTGTACCCCCTGCCCTCCCCCACCCTGGGCCAAGAGCCCCCACTTCCCCATCCTCTGGTGGCGATCCTCCTCCTGAGCAGTGCCATGTCCTGTCAGCAGCTTGCTGTCCTGGCCTGAGGGCCCAGGGGGTGCAGAGGCAGGGCGGCTGCTACTCCAGGTAGATGTCCTCTGTGGGGCAGGTGTACTCCACAAACTGCTTGTAGAACTGCTGGAAGGCTCGCCTAGGGGGCAGGGCCGCGGATGACTGGGCAGCCTCGCCTGGAGGCACAAGACCTCCACCTGGGTTTTCAGGTGGGAGCCTTGGAGCCCCAGAAGGACCCTGGTTCCCCAAGCTGGAGCCGTCAGCTCTGTTCTCTGGTGAACTGGCTTCCTGAGTAATTTGGCATTGGAGAAAGGGCCCAGCATCTGACCCGCTTGGAAACCACCCGGAACCACCAGGCCCTCCCTCCAGGCCACTGTGCTGGGGCCAGAGAGGGGTTTCCAAAGCTGCAGAGCACCCCACGGGCGATGCTGAGCAGTGGGGAGAAGACCCCAGGTCCGCAGCCAGGGCCTGCTCCTTGGTGGGAATTGGCAAGACACACACATACCCCACGGACTCTGCCAGGGCTTTGGTGGAGTCTTCAGACACAAAGACGTGGCAGGCAAACCGGTGGTCAGCAGGGTGCTTGGTGATGAACCCAAAGTACCTGAGGAAGAGAGGGGTCCGAGGAGTTGAGCTCAAACCCCACGCCCCAGCACAGCTCCAGGCCACCCCGACACCCACCTCTACCTCTCCCCTCCACTTACTTGTTGTTCTTTGGATGGTAGCCACAAAAAGAGATGTTCTTCAGTTGGAAAAAGTGGCTACATTTATTCCCCTACAGGCGGGAGAGAGAAGCAAGAGTGTGGTCACCCAGGCCGCAGGGGCAGAAGCATCCCCACCTGTCATGGCAAATTTAGTGGGAGGGCTGGGGGCTTGAGGAAGGAAAGGGCCAGCTCAGAAGTGGTCACCTTGGCCTCCTGGGAGTCATCGGCCTTGACACCTATCTTCACACCCCTAACGCTGATCTCAAGGACGCAGCTGGAGGGCGGGTTAAAGTGCACGGTGAGCCGGCGGGTGGTGGCAATCTGGGTGAGGGACAAGGACACATTAGGTGCTATCTGTCCCCCAACCAGTCTCTCCTAAATCCTGGGCCTGGGCGGCTTTTACTGCCTCTAGACCCCTGTCCCACTTCCCACAAGAGACAGAGTGCACACTGGCTGAAGGTGGTGCTCACGAAGGAAGCAGGATCCAGGTACCTTTTGCATAGCAGCGCACAGGACGTCATTGCCCTTGTGATAGGGAACCTGGACTGAGCCCAGGAACTTCACCCGGAACTGGTCCACCCAGTCGCTGTTCTTGGCCAGGGCTGGAAAGCAAGCATGATATGAGCAGCAGCAGAGTCGCAGGAGTGGGCTCGGCAGCCCAGCAGAGGGAGGGGGAGGTGTGTGGAGCGTCACGGCCAGCAGGGGGTGCCACAATCCCCAGAAGTCCCAACTTGGCTGGGCCTCACTCTCAGTTACAAAATAGACCTGAAATCACCCCCCCACCCACCCCACCCCCCCGCACGTCCCTTCCCAGGCTGGCTGAGATCTGGGACATACGTTCACCTGGCAGCAAGGCAGGCAGGCAGATGCCAGGGCTGGTGGCACCAGGCGGGAGAGGGAGACTACCTGCCATGTGCTCAGGCTCCTTGGTGACCTCAATGGCGTAGTAGGCAGGAAAGACGCCTCGGGCACCGGTGCGCATGTTGTAGGCCTCGTACCAATAGTCCTCGGCCTGCAGCTCCACCAGCAGAGGGTCATCCACTTCCAGCTCAAGTTCGTCTTCATGTCGAGGCACAAACCTGTCCCGACAAGGGCATGTGAGCAGTTCCTCAGGGGACCTCTCCGCCAGTGGCATCATTAGTTCAGTAAACGTTTGCAAAGCATCACGTGTGCCTGTCACAGTGCAGGCTCCTGGGGGAACTAACACCAGTCAGACCCGCATCTTCCACCCAGGAAGCCAGGGGCCACGACCGGAGGGAAGATGTCCCAATAAACAAGAGGTCATGGGAGGGAAGCGCTGGGCCTGGAGGAGGTTGGAGGGTGGATGTGAGGGGAGGCACCCTTCTGGTCTCCCTCCAGGATACCTTGTCCTGGCCAGGGTAAGTATACAAGTCCTGGCTTCCTCATGGCACCTTAGCACTTGGTCACCATGCTCTGAGTTCCTAGAGACTGGACACCCCTGAGGCCTAGGAGATGCCAACTGCGAGGGTCTGGATCAGGCCGCGTGGTGATGCAGAGACAGGGAGGGGCACAGCCCTCACCTGAATATGGCCCGGTGGGTCTGCTCCTGCTCCTCCCCATTGATGACACAGGAGAACAGGCCGAAGGACTCTGCACCTGCAGGGGAGGGGACCAGGCTGGAGGAGGTGGCCCCAGCTCAGGCTGAGGCTTAGGAGGGCATGTAGAGTTCTGTGCTCTTGGTCACACCAGGAGGCCGCCACCTTGGCTCTCCCCACCCAGCTGCCCCCGCGGCTCCCGGGCTCACTCACTGGAGGAGCGAGAGCGGCCGCTCATGAAGACGTTCAGGAACTTCTTGGAGAAGTGGACATCAGGTTCATCGGGTGTGGAGTCCTCTGAGAGGCAGGTGGAGGGCCGAGGCCGGGGGGCCTCCTCGTACTCCTCCCCAATGGCCGACTCATAGGGTGAGGAGGCGGAGGCACAGTTGTCGTAGACCGTGGCCGAGTCGCTCTCGTCACTGTAGTCTCCAAAGCACGGCCTCAGGCTCACCAGCTCCAGCTGTGCATGCTCGTCCACCACCAGCGTGTACTTGACCGAGTCGTAGGACAGGGCGCTGGTGTCGGAGCTCAGCGAGGCCCTTGGGGGTGGCGGGGGCTCCCCTAGGCTCCCCCGCCATCCTCCACCTGGTGGCTCCACCCGCTCTGGGGATGACAGGCAGTCAAAGCCCTCATCCTCTTCACTGATGGAGGGGTGCGGCCGCCCTGCAGCTGACGGGCAGGCAGCAGGGTCTGGATCCGAGCTGACTGACATCCGGCTCTCTGTGGGCGGCAGGAAGGCCGAGGTGGGCTCTGCAGGGTCTGGAGGCCTCTGCACGGGTGTCAGGTAGATCTCCTCAGTGGCCTCTAGCCGCACGTCTGCCTGGTAGTGGATTCGGTCTCGATGGGAGTGGCCCAGGCCACCAGGCGCAGCAGCAGGGGGTCCACCTGGAGGTGCCATCTGGGTGGCAGCACTGCGGCGACAAGGGCTGTCAGTGGAGGTGCCTCGATCCTTGGTGGGGGCAGGGCTGCCCTGAGGTGGCAGCTCATCGCTCAGGCAGATGTGTTCATGTGGCGGCGTCTGTTCCCCTGGAGGGCGGGCAGGTTGGTGGTGAGGGCAGTGCTCCAGGCTACCTGCTCCTCTACACCAGCCTGTCCACAGAGACTGAGACAAAGCCTCCCCAGGCACTAGGCCCCTGGCAGGCTCTGGGGCCAACTGGCTCGCTCCTGTCACAGCTGACCTCAGCTCCAAGCTGGGCTTGTAGAGCGTGCTGGGTGGGCAGCTGACCTCCCCTTGGCAAGGTGGAGACCGCTGGGTCTGCTCTCGGCAGCAGGGACTGAGTCAGGGCAGGCTGAGGTCCAGCTCACGGAGAGGTCTCGACTCACCTGTCTTTAGGGGTGAGGATGATCGAGACACCCGATCCTGCCAACTGTGCTTTTTGCCAAGAGAATTATTATTCAGTGTGTCCTGTGCAGGGAACAAAAGGCCCTTGTGAAGAAGCAGTCAGCAGTGCCCGGCACAGAGAGGCCCTAGCCCTGCCCCCATCAGGCCATCCCCAGGCTGTGTGCGGCACCCATCAGCCTCCCCTTACCAAGGCCTCTCTCCCAACCCTCCTCTGGAGCAGGCAAGAGGGGTGGCAGGGCCTGCCCACCAGGCCTATTGACACTAGATAGTCTTCCCTCCTGGCTCAGGGATGCTGGCCAGCCCCCAAGGAGGTGCCCTCATCAGCCTCAGCAAAATGGCAATGGCCAGTGTGTGTAGTGAGTAGGGGAGGCTAAGGGGGACAAGAAGGGGCTACGTAGAGACAGTTCCACACCCTGGACATGAAGGGGTTACATGTAAGACATTCAAATCCAGCCCTAGTGGAGGACAAGGTGATTCCCTGCTCTGGGGCTCAGAAAGCTATGGCCTAGGAAGGGGCAGGGACATTCTGGTAGTGCCTGAAAAAAGCACAAAGAAGGGTCTCCCCAGCAGCTGGCCTAGAGGACTGGAATGAATCTGAACAGTGACTCCATAACATGGCCCCTCCCCACAGTTGCACATGACTGAGGAATGACAGATGTAGATGTCAGCACCTCCCTCCTGGATCTCCTGCCTGCCTGTCCACACTCTCAGCCCCTTGGGACCCTCCACAGGGCCCACATACAAGGCTCCCCACACACAACTTGGACTCCCTCCCTGAGAACACCCTCCAGAGCCCGCACATTCACGAGCTGAGCTGCCAAAAGCCATGCCAGAGGATGCTGGGAAAGGGACCAACCCTTTCCTTGCAGCCCCTGCACCATCCACCAGCAGCCCACTTCCCAGCTCTCTTGACGAGGCCTGAAGACAAAGGGCCACAGCTAGCTCTCCCACCCTATTCAACTCTCCTTGGCATCCAGCCACCCGCCATGGGCCCTAGGCCCCCAACTCAGCCAAGCAGCTCCATCCCTCATTACTCTCCCAGCCTTCTGAAATTCCCAGCTGCCAAGATTTCAAACTGGCTGCTGCCTGAACTCCCTCATCCACACCTTGCCACAAGTTCCCTTGACCTCCCTTCACACACACCATTTCAGATGTCCTTTCCTCCAGGTCCTGCTTCTGTCCCATCTTCACCAGGAGCCCCATAATCTAAATGGAAACCCCGTCACAGCCAGAGGTCCCAAACTCCTTCCATACTCTCAAAGCCCTGTTCTCTTAACCCACTTCCTCGCTCTACTCCAATCCTTCCACCCTTTCTCAAGGCTCCACGCCCTGTCGGCTGGCTTCCACTCCCGCCCCTCGGAGTACCCTTTCCAGCCCTCCCGCTGCTGCCCACCTTGCTCTGGGCTCGGCAGGCCGGGCCTGTGCTCAGCGCCCCCTGCACCTGCCAGGTCTGCCCCAGGGCACCGCCCCCTGCACCTGCCAGGTCTGCCCCAGGGCACCGCCCCCTCCCCCCCCCCCCCCCCGCTGCGCCTTACCTGAGATCGCGGCACCTGCGGAAAGAGGTTGAGCGTGGTGGGCCGCTTGGGCCGGTACGTGTCCCCGCTGCCCGGGCCTTGGCTCTGGCCCTGGCCGCGGGGCGCTGGCTCCTGGCCGGACTCGGCCTCGGGGGGCCCCGCTCCTGGCCGCCGCGCCGTGCGGTCTTCCTCGTCCTCCTCCTCGTCGTCCTCCGCGCCAGGCGTGTCCCCCGCCGCGTCGATCAGGTCCATCTGCAGCATCTCGGCCTGCAGCCGGCTCCCCGCGCTGCCGCCGCCCGCAGACAGCAGCCCGGCGCGCGGGGGCTGCGCGGCGCGGACGGAGGGGCGTCAGGGGGCGGTGCCGCGCCGGGGGGCGTGGCCTAGGCCGCCGCGCTCCGCCCCCCCCCCGCGGGCGAGTCCATTCCGCGGCCGCGCGGGGGGATCCGAGGGAGACCGGCGGTGCTGGGCAGAGAGGGCCGCTCCCGCCCGCCGCCTGCGAGGAAGCACAGGCGCCCTCCTCCCACGCAGCGGGCGCCTCGGCCCGCACCGCTCCACTCCCACGGGTCACCCCCTCCCGACTCCGTGCACCCTCCCGTTCCCTCGGCAACGGCCGGTGACCTCACCCGGGTTGTAAGCCGAGCCCAGAGTGAAATCATCACTGTTGCCATGGGAACGCAGGGGTCGCCAAGTAGTTCCGGCCCGCCAGGAATTGGGCTCGGAGCGGGGGAGATTAGTATTTGAAGGGGCCATGAGGACCCTGGGAAAACGGAGTCTCCCCCGGGAGGAAGGCTGCGGGAGGGCCGCAGTGCGGCCTGGGGAGCCGACAGCGACCGGAAGAGGGACGCGGGGGGCGGGGGCAAGCAGGCGGCCCTGGAACTCAGGAGACTTCTCTCCCAGGCCCAGGGGCTCAGGCCCTCCAGCCCGACATAGTCTCCCGGCAGTGACAGTCCCGAACCCCATGCTCCTTCCAGCTCAGCTACTAACGTCAGGCACCTTGGACAGATCCCTGACCTTTCCATCCCCACTGGTTGACTGGGCACGATCCTACCACGCCCCAGCTTCCCAGAGAGGTGAGGACCCTGCACAGTGTGGAAGCCCGAGAGCTTGTCTAAGGCCCGTGGGGGTACACCCCTAGCTAGTATGCCTCAGGGCCCTGCTTGTGCACGCTAGGGGAATGGATGGTGTCAGAATCCAGAACAGGTATAGGACCCTAAAGAAGCCATGCCAGAGCCCTGGGATCACTCAGCATCCAGGGTACTTGGCCTCTGCCTCCATCCCCTCCTGGCCTGGCCAGAGGGTGGAGGGTTGGGGTATGGAAACTGGAACGTTATCTTCAGCCCTTTGTTTCCTCTTGCCAGGCAGAGATTACAGAAGCTCTGGGGGTAGTGGGAAGTTACAGACTCAGTCACCCCCTCCCCAACTCATACTGCAGTTCTCCCAACACCACATCTTGCTACCCACCCTTCTGGGGCAGAGCAGTGCTTTAAAACGTAGCCCTGGCCGAGTATGGTGGCACACGCCTGTAATCCCAAGTTTTGGGAGGCTAAGGCAGGAGGATTGCAGGTTCAAAGCCAGCCTCAGCAATTAGTGAGGCCCTAAGCAACTCAGCAAGACCCTATCTCTCAATAAAATATGAAAAAGGGCTGGGGATGTTAATCACCCCTGGGTTCAATCCCTGTTACCAAAAAATAAACACATAAAATAAAATAAAACCTAGCCCTGTACTTTGCCTTTTACTTCCTGGCTAGCCTTCCTGTTCTGAAAAGACATAGTGGGGATCCTCATCTGATCAGGTTCCCCAGCTGCTGAGAACCTGGGAGCACAGAGCTCTTTAGGGATAAGAGAGAGCCATCTCTCTATGGCAAAGCCAAGGGACTCAGTAGCAGCAGTGCTGGACCAGCCCTTCGGTGGGGACAGAGAGGGCCCAGGAGGCGGCGTGGTGTGGCGGGTCTGGTGCAGTGATGGCGGGCAGCCATGGGAGTTGGCCAGCAGTGCTTGGCTGTCTGTCCTCCCCCAGAGCACTGCAGATTCCACTGGACCCCACCCTGTGCTGCCTCAGGCCCTCTGCCAGGGCCGCTCCTCAAAGGGCCTTCCCTTAACTCTGCCCTCATGCCACTGTCCTAGATCTGCAGACCTCCTGCCCTGCCTTCCTGAGGGCCCCTGAAGGAGCCACTGTCTGCCTCAGCCCTGGCAAATAAATGAATACATTAAATTTGTTTGGAAAATTCTGAGTGAGCACCCAAGACGCGCCAAGCATTTGCTGATGTTTGTACCTGCTGCTTCCCTCCTCGAGGCTCCGTGCACACCTGAAAGCACCTTTGCAGCTACGGGGCTGCCTTCCCTCCCGTCCCTACCCACTCTGCTACTCCACATGGACTCCCAGGAGCTGGCCCTTACCCGTAAGGACAGGGTGTCCTTGCACTGCAGGCTGATGCCACACTCATCAGTGATCTCTGAAAGGTCTTCATCCTCAAACTCCTCCAGGCTGATGTCATGGGTGAGCCTGGTGGGGAAAAGAAGCCAGAGTCACAACTCAGGGAACTGCTAAGCCTACTGGCCTTTCCCTATTACCTCTTCCAAGGGGCAGCCTCTGGAAGGCAGGCCACAGCTCCCGAGGATGGGAGCGTTCCGTTTGCACCGATCTAGTGGGTTGCCATGAGGCAGGGAAAGAATGTGGGGCTCATGCTAAAAGGCAGTCTCCTAGGGGACAGAGGAAGAAGGCGCTCGAGGTTAACCCCATCTGGCTGGGAGTTGCCCATCCTGTTGCCAACCAGGAGGCTGTGCCTAGAAGGACCAGCTGGCCAGAATGTGGCCTCCCAGGGTCAAGGCAGGTGCCAAGGCCAGTCACCCATGGAGAATGCAGTCAAGAAGAGACTCCAAGAGATGCCTGCAGTAGGGGCCCTGTGCAGGTCACAGGAACAAGACCCGGGTGCTGGCCAGAGGGCACCACAGCCTTAGAGGAATGCTCCATGTCCCCAGCCCAGGAAGACGCACGCCTGTGAGCCCTAGGAAGGGGTGGAGGAAATCTGGTGTCGACACGGGTACTTTCAGCTCATTCCAGGAGAAACTATGCCCTGTTTTGCCTTCTGCAACCTGGACATCTTCCTGCCCACCACCAGGACCCTGCACGTGGAGTCAGGAAAGGCCCGGGGCTGGGGCTGGAGGTGCAGTAAGCTTAGGAGACAAACCAGACAAAGCGCGGGGCACAGGAACACCAACCAGCCCCAGGACATCCCCAAGCCAGCTCTGTGCACCCACCTCCGAGGGCAGGGCTCGGTCGGCCACAGCGGCGCCCGGCCCCTTGCTGCTCCCCTAACCCTGGCACTCTGCCTGGTTTGGGGCGAGTGGAACCCCTGGGAAGTTGGTGGGGAACGTCTGACCCTTTCCCCAAAGAAGACCAGGAGACTGAGGCATGGAGCAAGGGAACCCACTGGTCCAAGGTCACCCAGGAGGTGGGCGGCCCAGTCCCCAGGGGACCCCAGGAGGTCTACACCCTGCCTCCTACCTCCACTGCACCAAACGGGGATCCTGAGCTCAAAGGAGCTCCCCCAAGCCCCTCCCCGGCCCCAGCCGGCCCCCATCCCTACCAGCGCTCCCACTGATCCTCCAGCCAGCTGTCACTGTCTGGGCTCGAGTCCATCTTCAGCACCAGCTGCATGGAGAGCCCTGCCCGGCCAGGGGGCTGCGGGGCCCCAGGGCTGCCCTCTCATGCCCAGAAGGGTGGGGGACCCGGGGCTCAAGGCAGGACTGGGGCCTGCAGCCTCCACCGCCTGGGCCTGCCTTGCTGCGTCCTGGCCGCTGCAGAAGCCTGGGGAGCTCATTAAAAATAGATGACGGGAGCGAGGCAGCAGCTGCCCACCGGCCCCAGCCCCAGCTCTGCCCAGCCCAGCCCAGCCCTCAGCGGCAGGCCGCTTCCTCCAAGGCCGTCGCTGCTGCCGCGATGTCACCGCCTCCCCCGCAGATCAGGTTACCGCAATCAATGCCTCAGGCTCCACCTGCCCTTCCAATGCCCCTCTTGGGGGCTGGGATGACCCCCCTCCCTGGCCCAGGCCTGTAAGCAGATGGCAGAAATCTAGGATGTTTCCCCCCAAAGCCAGCCTCTGGTCTGTGTTAAAGGGCCAGCACCATTCTTAGAATGCCAGGTAGAAGATGGGGGAGCTTCCCAAACTCCCCAGGAAGAGATACCCTGCCCTCACAGCCACACGCTCCGCCCCTGCACCTCATCAGGGAAGCTTCATGGTCCGGGGCAAGATCAGAGGGTCCCGGCTGGGTGGCCTCTGTGTCCCTCCCTCCCCAGGCAGGGCTCAAAACTTCAGGGCCCAGGAAGGGGGGTCTCTGGAGGCAGGTGGCTCCAGAACCAAGGGTGGCCAGTGTTTGGACCCCTTGGAGCAGGGCTGGCAGGACAGCTGGGTGGTCATGGACTTCCTGTGTTAGAGGGACTTTCTTACAGCCTGGAGGCCCCTGGATGGAACTGCACAGGGGACACTGTCAAGGAGAGAGGCTACTTAAGGCCTCTCTCACCTGCAGCCCAAAAGTAGTGGTTCCCAGCCCTGGCAGGTGGGCAGTGATCTGGGAAGGGGCCTCGCCAGAAGCCGGGTCTTCCTCCAAGCTGCCAGGGCAGGGAGGCCTCTGGGCCCTGGGACAAGAAACTGGTGGCCAGCATTCAGTGCCCCCTGGAAGGTTACTAGGAAGGCCAAAGGCGCAAGAGGAGCCCCTGGGACTCAGCAGCTGGGAGCAGTGGGAACAGGGGGTGTCCCACCTGGAGGTGTCCTCAGAAGCCCCCGCTCTGCCAGGCCCTGCCCACAGCTGTGTCTGCTCACTGCCATGCCCTGGTCCAGGCTGGCCTCTGCCTCCCAGACCTACCCCCCACTGGCCTGCTTGCCCCAGGCTCCCTATCCCTGTGCCGCCCTGCGCCACGTGCCACTCTTAGGCAAAACTGATGAAAAGCCTGCCATCCCTTCTGCCCCAACGCTCCAAGGCTCTCAGCTAGGGCTGCGCCCCGTGCTGGGCCTTCGAGGCCCCAGCTCCATGGGCGATCACCTGTTTACTCATTGTGTCCTCCAGGGTGG
The DNA here is from genome assembly GCA_025594165.1 of Tamias sibiricus. Classification (NCBI taxonomy): domain Eukaryota; kingdom Metazoa; phylum Chordata; class Mammalia; order Rodentia; family Sciuridae; genus Tamias; species Tamias sibiricus. The sequence continues at coordinate 26,224,361 of CM046657.1, forward strand.
ACACGAGGCCTCCCCAGTGCCCAACCCAGGGCTTGGATGGAGCACACGGCAGGTTCTGGAACCATGCATGCCAGAGGGGTGCCTAGGGAAGCCCCCTCCTCCAGGAAGCCCTCCTGGCCCTCCCATTGGCTGGTGTCACCATCTACCTGGATATAAGGCAGGAGGACAGAGCAGACAGGACCAGGCCTCCATCAGAGACACCCCATCCCATCCCACACTGCTCCAAAGATAGAGAGATCTCCCACTCTGTATCCACAAGGTGATCGATATACGTCCCCTCCCTCCCAGCTCCTGCCTAGCCGGGGTGTTCCTGGAGAGCAGAGCAGGTGAGGGCGGCCTGCATGCACCAGGTCAGAGGTGTCCTCAGCGCCCGCCCCTCCTCCCAAACCGAAGCAGTCAGAGAAGGCGGCGGGGCCTGGGTGGCCTGGATGGGAGGTGACTCGTGCATGCCCATGCTCAGCACCCCGCGGTGCCTGCCCCACTGGACAGCAGCACTGGTGGCAAGGCCGGGCCTGATTCTGCTTCACACATGAGGGAGCTGGGCTTGCAGGGAATGAAGGAGGGCACAGGTTGCGAGTCAGGGGGCCTTGCCCACGCCTGACCCCAGCTCCATGGGGCAGGGGTGCTATCCTCACCCCTGATCCCAGCCCAGGAACCAACTCCCCAGAGGCAGCCCCCGCTAGGGGTCACAAGGTGCCTAGCCTGTGTGGGTGCTGTGGTGCCTTATGTTTGTCCTATTTTGGGGTGCTACTCCTGGGCAGGCGGGCCCAGGGTGCAGCCCGACTCTGACCCACCGGCTGCTGCCTGTGCTGGCCGCCAGCCTCCACATCGCCATGCATCCCGAATCCTCGTTGCGACCCTGGGACGGGGCTCTGTTCACCCAGTTTACAGAGGAGAAGCATCAAGGCCCAGACACGGGCCTTAGGCCCGAGTTTCCCACATAGAAAGAGGCTGCCAGAGCCTGCCCGGGACGCTGGGGAGCTTGAACAGAGTGGGTGTTTGTGAGCTGCAGGGCGCTGAGGTCCCTGGCCAAGATCCAGGGGGAGCGACTGCTCAGAGTCCCCTCTGCGAGGTGCCCGTCACCCAGGTCCTGCCCTTTCCTCTATTCTCTAGGCACCACGGGGTGTCCCAGTCCAAACCCTCCAGGTTCATGGGTGGCCACTGTGGGAGGGTAGGGAGAAGATGGAGAGGGAGGCAGGGAGGGAGGGAGGAAGGGAGAGGGCGGTTCCTTCCTGAGTCTGCCTGATCCACCTTCAGGAACAGCTGAGGCTGGGCACCAGGAGGCCACCCCAAGCTGCAGGTCAGCACCCTCCTTCACAGATCGGCAGCCTCCCCTCAGCCTGGGGACTTGGAGCAGCCTCCGTGGCCCAACCCGACCTGCGTGTGCCTGCCAGTCGGGACGGGAAGTGTTTGGTGTCCCGGGTTTGGTCTCTGGGTGCCTCCTGGCCTCGGGGCCTCCCTTCCAAGCCAAGGCCCCTCCTCGCACCGGGTGCCCTGGCCCTTCTGCTGCCACGCTGGCTCCCGGCTGGCTGTCCTGGCCTTGCTGCGGCCCCACACTCCCCAGGCCCGAGCTGGCCGCCCCCCACGGCCCTGAGCAGTGGTGCTCACGTCCTTCCATGGCCTTTCCCCTTGCCCTGTGAGGTCACCGCTCCCTGTTGTTCCTGCTCCCCGACAGCAGTGCCAGCCCTTTCCAGTTCACCGGCTGGAGCCAGGGGCAGGCAGTGGATGGACGTTCCCGTGAGGGCCGAGTGGAGGTGGGGCTTTGGGATGCCGGGGACAGATGGAGCCAGGCGGTTGGCTGTCCAGAGCCACTGGGGAGCCTCCTGGCCGGTGCTGTGGTGAGACAAGGATGCCAGCTGGGTGACCTTGGGTTCCAGCCATGATGTCCTGTGAGCCTCTCGTGACTGAACACACTGTGGTCGGAGGGCTGGCTGTCCCTGCAGCCCTCTGAGTGCTGTGCACAGGGTTGGCTCCTGGGGGTCCTCAGGACACAGGGCCACTGCTCGGCTCTCAGAGGCTCCCCACTGCCCTGTGGCCTCCCTACAGGCCACCGTCCACCAGGTGGCCAAACCCAACTGACCTTTGGGACGCAAGTCTGATCCTGCCACTCCTCCCCTGCCCAGAGCCCGTCGAGGCTCCCTGGGCCAAGGAAAGGGGCAAAATCCTCGCCTGCGCCCGAGGCCGCCTGGGCCTCCCTCGCCTGCGTGGTCCCTCCTCCCCCATACTCTGCGCCACCCTCCTGCACCCACTCTGGCTTCTCTGGCCTGTGGACCCTGCTGCTGGTGCCCCTGGTCCCTCTTGCTGGTAGTTCTGAGTAGCACGTTTTTCCTTTGACTCGTGACTAGTGGCCTCCCCCGAAAGGCAGCTAGACCAGAAGGGCAGGATCACATCTTTCTCCTGGACACCAACGACACAAACAGGACCTAGCAGGCACTGAAAAGCTGAGCGTTCCTGGGTCTTTCTCTAAGTCAGTCCCTACCTGGACTCGACTTCCTGCGTCCTGCCCACACCTGGGGGCCTGGGGCTGGCTGTGGGGGCCTCCGGGAGGATGGCCTGGCTGAAACGGTGGGGTGGGGCGAGCCAGGCCCAGCCTCATCCTCAGGACCCTTCTCATCCGCACCCTGCTCGGGATGGACACTGGGGTCAGGCTGAATTCCCTTCCTGACCAAGTCCATGTTGTCACCCCGTGAAAACAGCATCCCACCCAAGAAATGAGCTCCCGGGGCAGCCCCACTCGGGTCACAGCTGTGGGATGTGGCCAGTCACCTTGGTGCAGACAGGTGGCAGGAACTCTGGGTGCGGGGACTGCGCTGAGGAAACGGGGCCATCGGTGGAAGCCCCGCTCCACCCCGCCTGCTCCCCCCCCCCGGCAGCCTGCGCCAGGCAGGCACCACGGCCCCCAGGGGCGAGGAGTGCCGTCCGGAACGGGCACTGCGAAGCTGCGCATCCATGTGGGACAGCAACAAATGAAATGAAGAAAGGGCTGAAGCGGGGGCTCTGACCTCCCCACACAGAGGGTCACACAGAGGAGGTGACAGACAGGGGCGTGGCTGTGCCATGTGGGGACCTCTGGGCCATCTTGGGTGAACCTCCACACTGCTCCTCCAGGGTGGCTGCGGGTCCCAGGGCCGCGTCCCAGCCTGCTCCACCAGGACTGTACACGCGGGCACCGAGTACCTGCCCGGCACAGGAGGCGCTGGCGGCTGCGGCTGCATGACAACAGGGCTCTCCAGAGACACCCAGGCCATGGACACCCCCACAGGTTGTGGCATGAGTGAGTCGGTCCTGGGGACGAGGGGGCATTCTAGAACACAGAGGACCTCACGTGGGGATGGCTGTGGTCACCCAGTTTGTGGCAATCATTGGGCCCAAGAACTGAGCCGTGGCCATTCCCAGGAATCCAGAGACAACTGAAGGCTCTGATGTCGGAGTGCCGGGGCTGAGCCTGGGGCTGTGGGGACAAGGCGCCTCCCTCAGACAGCCCAGGCTCCCAGGAGCGGGCAGCCGCCATTCTCCCTCCAACGCCACCAGAGCAAGGTGGCTGCACAGCAGGGCTGCCAGTCCTGGGCCGGGCTCCAGGGCCCTGTCTTTTCCCTCTGCCCAGTCTCCCTGGGTGGGGAGGTTGTCCCTGAGGTAACAGTGGCCATCTCTACATGGGACACTCCCAAGGCTTTGGCCCCAGCCCAGTTCTCCCCGAAGCTCCAGACCCCAAATCAGTGGCTGCCTGACTCCTCCGACCGGGCCCCAGTGACCATCGCTCTGGAATTCAGCAAGTGGCCACATGCTGGGACCACCCGGCCACCAGCCCTCTCACCTCCCATCAACATCTCACCCCAAGAGGCCAGCACCATACTGGACGGTCGCTCCTGTCTCCCTTCCCCACTCAGGGCAGATCCCTCCTTGGGGGGCTCTAATCCGACCCTTAAATCACTCTTGCATCCTGTCCCCATGCCCCCCACCTCAGGATGGCCAGCCTCCCAGTGGGTCGTGCCGCTGTCCCCTTCCTCGCCGCCCTGCGTGTGGGTGAAGCGGCTGCACCCCAAACCCGGCCTGGAGTTCCAGCTCCACGCTGCGCGCGGGGCATCACCCGGGCCCTCCTCCTCTTGGGGGTCTCTGCCCACCCACCAGGCCTGCCTGCCCAGGGCACCACCACACCCAGCCAGCCCACCTCCCCCTCCCATCCTCTGCACAATGACCAGACCCCCCTGGGGCCTCTGCTCACTGCTTCCCTGGTGAGCTGGCCAAGTGCTAGCAACCGCTGATGAATGAAGGTGCTACCATGTCACCCGGAAGAGACACACCAGGAGGTCCCTGCACTGGCTGGCCCGGCTGCTCATCCCTGAGGCAGTGTGACAGGGCAGCTGGGAACCACCAGGGAGCCTGGGGAGGGCTCGTCCAGCCCCGACACCCAGCCTGTGTGTCCTAGGGGAGCCACAGGTCCTTTCCTTTCCTGTATTTGCAGTGCCAGGGGTTGACCCCGGGGTGGCGCTCTAACACCCAGCTATACCCCCAGCCCTTTTTTTTTTTTTTTTTTTTTTTTCGTACTGGGGATTGAACTCAGGGGCACTTGACCACTGGGCCACATCCCCAGCCCTTTTTTTTATTTTATTTAGAGGCAGGGTCCCACTGAGTTGCTAAGTGCCTAGCCATTGCTGATGGCTGGCTTTGAACTCGCGATCCTCCCGCCTCAGCCTCCCAAAGTGCTGGGATTACAGGCATGCGCCACCACGCCCGGCTCCCCAGCCCTTTTTATTTTTTATTTCAAGACAAGGGCTTGCTAAGCTGCCCAGGCTGGCCTCCAACTTGCGATCCTCCTGCCTCAGCCTCCCAAGTTGCTGGGGCTGCAGGCCTGCGCCGCTTCCTGCGTAAGAGGGTGGCTGTTGTGGGAGCCGATTTCTTTCTTCCTTCTCCCTCGTTCTCTCTTTGGTACTGCTGGGGACAGAACCCAGGGCCTCAACAGCCACGTGCCCAGCCCTGACAGCTGACGTAAGGTCCCTCATCCAGGACTCCCCTCCACACACCCAGGCCTGGCTGCACACTCCGCTTCCCACAAGAACCCCTTTGTCCCATGTCCCAAGGCTCCTCCCACACAGGCGACTGTCCTTTCCCTCCTTCCAGCCCACTCAGCCGGCACCAATGTACCCATTGTATATGTTTCTAAATTCTCTTGCAGAGTTTTTACCCTGAACATGTATCACTTGAATATTCAACTTCCTTTTATTATTTTGTAAGTTACACAAGTAACCTATACACATGCTCATAAAGATAAGTCAAATAAAATGGAAGTCTGTAAGATAAGGAGTGAAAATCCTCACCCCACTCCATGCCCAGTGGTAACCACTAGTAATCAGAAAAACAAAAACATCAGCACATGTTTATTTAAACCAACATAATAATGTAATCAAGAAAAAAATCACATATTTATTTAAACCAACTATCAACAAACAGATGCCCCGTCCTCCAGGCCCAGGCCATGCTCTCCCCCTCCGTGGAAACTCCTCCAATATTTCAGGCTCTCTCTTTTGGGGGTGGCTTTGAAATCAGGCTGTCTGGGTTTGAATTTCAACTCCGCTACTTGCCTAACCTCTCTGTGCCTTGATTTCCTCATCTGAAAAGTACCCGTGGTGACGACATCTGTCTTTATGGTTGTGGGGCGGTAAAGGCTCTGGCCACGGAGAGCCCTCAGGATGGTGCCTGGGCCAATCTTGTGCTCCCTGTGCCAGCACTTACCACTCTTATCCTCCATCCTCTCTAGGAGAAGAGCACCGATTTTGTCCTTGATTAAATAATAAACAGCCAGGCATTATTGAGCACCTATCCTGCACTGAGCAATGGAGACACGCTCACATGGCCTCTGAAACACTCAACATGTGCTGTCTCGTCTGTCTTAGGACCACTCTGAGCAAGGGCCACAAGCTGATACCTTGAAGAAGGAATGAAAGCTCAGAGAGGTTAAGTGCCCAGTTTGGGGGCACACAGCTAAAAAGGATGGGCCAGGATTCAAACCCAGGCCTGTTGGATCCATGACCCAATCAAAGAACCACAAGAGAACACAAGCAACTTAGGGTGGGATGGAGCTAGGCCAGGCACTGTAAGAGGCGGGACAAGGGAAAGGACTGTGAGGGCTGCAGGAGAAGGCAGGGCAGCCTGCGTGGGGCCCGAGACAGTGACCTTTATTATTCCCACCAGCTGGCCTTGTCTCCACAGCCAGGCCGAGCTGTCCTAGAGGGCTTGCCCACGCCTCAGCCTTTCGGCCTATTGCCCACCTCATACCACCTGGCTCAGAACTGGCCACACTCCCTGGGTGGCGTCCCCCTGCTCAGCTCCCCTCACTGAAGGGAGGTGGGAGCAGGTGGGGAGGCTCTGCTGCCCTTGGGGCCAGATACAGGGCCTGGGGAGTAGTGGACTGAGCACTTGCAGACCTGGGTTCTGGTCTAGACCCAGCCCCTGACTTCCTTGGGCGCCTTAGGCAAGACTCCCAGCTTCCTCAGTCTCCTCAGCCCGACCCTGTCTAAGGAGACACACACCCTCCGGTGGCTACGGGGTGAGGGGGAAGTGCTCCCACAGCAAGGCCCTGCACAGATGCCTGCTAGTGTGGAGGGCTGACGGATCCCTGCTGAACAGTGGGTTGACGTGCACCCTCTCCTGTCCAGGCAGGAATCAATATTAATTAGCCCACTTAACAGATGGGACCCAGAAAGGACAAAGCCCTGCCTGGGTGGCGGCAGGATTTGCACCCAGGGCCCCCACAGCTCCATCCTCTTCCATGGCACAGGCCTCCCAGAGCTGCAGCCCCTCAGCCTTGGAGCATGGTGCCTCTCTCTGGCCCCCTCCCTCTGGTCTTCCTGGCTGGGCTCAAGGTCTCTGGGGAGGTTTCCCAGCCTGATGATGCCATTAGAGATCTCCAGGGGACCCTGCCCACCTGAGGACCTGGGAGTCAGTGACCCCATAGTCAGAGGAGGGGCTGGCGCCAGAACCCAGCTGGGGCCTGGCTGTGGCAGGAGCCCCAGGAGAGGGGAAGGCGCCAGGTCCTGAGAAGGCAACAATGGCGTGCCTCAGCTTTCTTCTAGTCTCTGGAGCAGTGACATCCTCCACTTCCTCCTTAACAAGGTTGGGGGTGGGGGGCGCGCCAGAACTGTGAGGGAGGGGCATCAGTCCCTTCCCCAACATCACCCTTTTCCTCTCTGAACTCCACGTGGCCCAACACCAGATTGGGGGTGAGGTGGAAGGGGAGCTCAGGTCAGGTCCTGGGTGCCTACCACAGCTGGACCCCTCCCCATCATTCTTGACTACTCCTGGGAAGACTCCCCTACCCACAGCGGGTCTAGAATCCCTGGTTCAGACTGAGCCTTCTGCACCTGCCTTGAGACACACCTGAGCAGGTAGCTGGGCGCTGTCCAAATCCACAGAGGATCCTGGCCATGGCAGTCTGGCCGTTGGGCCATCTGGCCAGGCAAGGCTGGGGGAAGGGCCCATGACTTCCTTCTCCCCGCATCAAGGTTGTCCATTACCACAGAAACTGGGACCCGGGGGCCACCCCAGCCTGCTCCCATCTGCAGCCAGACACGTTCGGACGCGGCAGGGCAAAGCCCCGGCTGCCTGGCTGCCTCCGCTAGGATCTCAGTCCAACCCAGACCCAGCGCGGTGCCCGGGTCGGGAGGAGGAGCCCCCTCCTCCAACTCCAGCCCAGAGCCTCCCACCCGGGTGGGAATGGCGGAGCGAGCCGCACCGGGACTCTGCGGCGGCCGCCCATCGGACTCGAGCCGAGCGCAGTCTGGGGAAGGCGTCCTGGGGAGGGCCCTCCGCCCGCCGCCCCCCGCTGCCGGACCCCAGGCGCTGGGGGCGGGGAGGGCAGAGGGTCAGCCGCGGCCGAAGGGAGGGGCGCGCGGCCGGGGACTCTCACCTGAAATTGGGAGGCGACGCGATGTGCAGCCCCAGGAACGGGGAGGCGGCGGGCGGGGACGCGGCCCCCCCGCCCAGGCCGCCGCTCTCTCGCTCCGCCATTCCCGGGCACAGCCCTGGCCATCCGGGCGGAGCGCGGCGCGGGAGGCGGCGGCGGCGGCGGCGGCGGCGGCGGCGAAGGAGGCGGAGGCGCGGCGAGGAGGCCGCCGCCGCCGCGGGGCTCGGGCTGGGCGGGCGCGGCGGGCGCACCTGCGCAGGGCAGGGCGCGGCTCCGGACCGCGCAAGCTCGCGGCCCCGCGAGAGCGCCCGCGCGCGCCCCCGGGCCCGGCCGGGGTCTCGAGGCCCCGCCCCGCCCCGCCCCCGGCAGCGGCGCTCTCCGAGGTGCTGAAGCCGCGGCCCTGCGGCCTGGCTTCGCCCCGCCCCGCCCCGCCCTAAACCTGATGCGGACCGTCCCCCAACCCCGTGAAGGGCGGACCCTGGTCCCCAAGTGCATCTTTGGCCCTCCAACAGCAGAGACAAAGAAGGCGAGCGGGAATGTGAGGGTCGCAGAAGGCGGAGAAAGCATGGGGCATGGGTTCCGAGAGCTGACAGGTCTGGAGCCATGGGGTACGAATTCACAGCCTGGCTCCCAGGTGGCCAGGCAAGATAGGCGATTGGGTCTACATTGGCGACTTCACACCCCTGAGGCTTGGTTTCCTCATCTGTGAAATGGGGACAACAATGATCCCTCTCATTGGCTGTTGTGAAGCTGAGGCATAATAGAAATGTGTTATCACTGGGAACTGGGAACAGCCTGTTTCCTGCACTGGGCCCCAGGCTCACCTCATTCTTGTCCTATTTTGAGAGGACCCTGCAAGGACTCTCCCTAGAGGGTGCAGTCTAAAAGTTGACCCAAACAGCTACCAGTGTTGGGCTGTGCCTTCCTCTTGGCTTCTCAGCCTCTCAGAGCCTCTTCCTTCTCAGTACCCTGGTTGCATTTTCTGCACCCAGACACCTCAGAACTTTTTTCTTACATTTTAAGACCTGGAACCTTCATCTTGTCCCCATTGTTGACTTCTTGGGATAGCTACCAGGTTTAGCTGTGGTTTCCTCATGATCTCATCAGAGGTCAGCCTGGGCCTTCAGGGCTCTGTGCTCAGAACTAGGTTCTCTCACAGACTGCCAAGGCCAGGGTCCCAGCACTGATGGGTCATAGGGTCTCTAGTCAAAACTGTTTATTGGCCATTGCGGAGAACTGCAGATACTATCTTTCCACAGCATGGTACAAAGGGACAGGGTACACTTTCACGGCTTGTGGGGTCCTATTTGCAAACAGGATCTTGACTGCCAGCTGGCCATGCTGGCTCCTTTTCTTTCCATGTAGTGTCCAGCAAGGAGCTGGGGCACCCTCCCCGCAGTAAGCGACCCCTGCTCCAGCCCCAAGAACATCCCAGCACCTGGAGTCCACCCTGGCTGCCTCTCCTCTTCCTGCCACTGGGGCCTGGAAAAGTGCTCACTTTACTTTCCTGCTACTTTGTACTTTGGCTCAGGCCCCCTCAAACTAGCCATCTGCTGCCATGCCTTTTCCTCCCAGGAAATCACTGTGGCTGATAAGAGTGTGTGCTCGTCTCAGCTAGGGCGAAAGCAATCTCCCTCCTCCAGAACCTTTTACTCAAGAACAAAGGTATCTTAGCTCCCAGGACCAAGTCACAGCCATAGCCACATGAGAAGCTGGGAGAAGGGAGGGAAGGCCAGCCCTGGTCCTGGTAGGAAGGTCAGAAGGAGTCTCAGAGCAGAGCGGAGAATGGGGTGAGTTCCAGAGTCAAGTTCTTCCCTTCTCCCTCTTTGCAGTGTATGGTTTTCTTTGGCTTTGCAGGAAAGCCCACATCCATGGCACTCTTCAGCCACATGGCATGAGGCAGAGCCAGCATCCAGGCCCCAGGCTGAGATATGGCCCACCTCTACCATGCCATCTGAGCTTGCTCTCCTCGCTGTAGTTGTTGCTTAAGCCACTGCACAGAGGTGAAGGATGGACTGGGAGTGGGGTCTACATGGGTCATTGCAGGGGAGCACCCAGGAACTTCATCCTAAGCCCTGAGTGCTCTGCACAGTTCCAGCCAAGCTCTCAAGCTGCCCTGGTAAGTTCTGGTGGGACATCCCCTGGGAGCCTCTTCACTCCGGGGAGGAATAAGAGGCTCCTGGCCCCAGCAGAACCATGGTGGTCTGGCCAGACGCATCATTCAGACTCAGCTATACCATTCCCCACTCCCCAGACCTCCCACAAGATTAACAACAGCACGACTTTACTCAGACAGGATTCGACATTTATAAAACAAGTGAATATTCACAAACTGTGGGAGACACACACCTTCCCGGCAACAGGAAACCTCTGTAAAGTGCACTCTTCCTATGACCACCTCTTCCCCACACTGGCCCTTGCCACTCTGTGGCAGCCCTCATGGCCACCTGGGTGAGGAGATGGGAAGCCACCGCAGAGCTCCAGGCCACTGAGAAGCTGTCTTGGAGTGGGCCAGCATGCCAGGAATGGCAGAGAAGCCATCTTGACAATTTGGTACCTTAGGGAAGAGCCATCAGCAAATAGGCAGGAAAGGGAACCATCTCGATGGGTGCAGTGCTGCTAGATGAATACTGAGCGTGACCTTAGCCTTGGCCCTTCTGTTTCTCAGGCCCCCGCTCCTCTCCTGGCAGTAGGCCCCAGTTCTCTTTCCTCCTGGCTGGGGCTGTGGGAACAGGGAAGCTCCCAACCCAATGCTCTGAAGCCACCATCACCTGTGCTGTTTCCCCATGCGATTACGGGACATTTTAGTGAGGGTGACACACATACAACTGTTGGACTCTAAAGGCAGCTCTCTGGCTGAGAAAACCTGAGGACATCTCAGAAAGAAGCCTGTCAGTGTACTGGACAGCTCTAGGAGACAGGAGCCTGAACCCAGGGACAGAGGACAGTCAGGGCCACGGCCAAGGAAATTAACAACTATGGGGCTAGGAAAGCTCACAGGGGAGGTAGAGGAAAAGGCCCAGAGGCCAGCTTAATGTTACATGTAAAAACAAAAATCCTAACAGGAAATAGCTTTTCAGCTTTGTGCACACGCGCACACACACATACACACACACACACACACACACACACACACACACACACTGTGGCTCAAGTGCAGGCCACGGGGTAAAAGGAAGACTTGCTCTAGTTGACCACAGTCCTGTTTTCCATCACTTTGTCCTCAACATAGGCCATGGGCATGGGCGGGAGGGTGGGAGGCCGGCTCGCCTGGAATGCCAGGCAGCTTCTCTGGTTGAACCTCCCCCTGCTGGGGAGGTATGCTGGGTGTACTTCTGCCAGCTGCCCTGGCACTGCCCACCCCTTAGTCCCCTGTCTTTGGAGCCCAGCTAGTGGGACAGCTGGCCAGTTCAGAGCAGGCCCTGGAAGTCTAAGAACCACGACCAGCCAACTTCCCTGGCTGGCGTCTGCTGTCCTCCCGGAGCACCCAGTGCCTTGGAGTGTGGTCAGAGGAGTCCAAGGGCCTTAAGCCACCTGGACCTGGTCTCCTCCTGCTGAGGGACTGATTCTGACCCTGGCCCCTGTACACCTCTGATAGAGGCTGAGGCTGGCTCATTTTCTGGGGAAGGAATGGTGAGGAATGGGGCTCTAACCCTCACCTCGGCTCCTAAGTCCTGAAAAGGCAGATGAGCTGTCTTGAGCTACCGCCTCCAGTTCAGGACACCCCACGCCAGTCAGGCATTCAGGTACACTCCTGCACAGTGGTGGAAACTGTCCAGATCTGTCTACAACTTTGTGCTCAGTTCCAGGTGCCCAGAGAACTTTAGAATAAGAAGCCAAGCCAGGGCTAAATCTGCACAGCATCCGTCTGCTTCAGCCCGCCCAGCCGTCAGCCTCAGAGTCGAGAACCCAGCAGGACTCTGGCTGCCGAGAATCCCATGCTTTGGACAAGTGCCAAAAATGTGGTCCTCCTGCCCCTCAGTCTGATGTGAGAAGCGAGGGGGTGTGGGAGGCAGTGGCCAGAGTTCCAGCTGGGGTCCTACCACTGTGTTCTATCGGTCAAGGCAGGGGGCACAAAGGGACGGGTCTTGGCTGGGGTCACTGCCGTGGACTGGCCTCATGTCTGGAGACCAGGCAGCTGCACTTGTGGTGAGGGGAGCGCCAGGCCCCCCTCCAGCCCAGGCAGCATTCGGGATCACGAGTGGAAACAGACGCATGCACACGCAAACAGCACACCCTCCTTCCTCGGCACACACGCACACACACGTTCACTCCGTCTCCGATGGTGACCGGCTTCTCTGTAGGTTGCACTCTGTGGCCATGGTGGCGGCTTGGGCACCCGGGCTTTGCTCAGGGAGCAGTGGCTCAGCAGCTGGAAGAGAAAAACAAGTGCAAAAGGGCAGTCAGTCAGCAGCTGCTCAGCTGCTCAGCGACACAGATCCTCTGGGGACACTGAGTGGGAAGAGCCCGAAGAGTGAGCTGCATGGGCCTCAGTACCTGGGGACAAGTTGTTGCTGGGAAGCAATGGGGGTGACTAAATACTGCACCTCTGAAGTGCAAGGACAAGCTCTCGCCTGCAGACTGTCCACCCAGGGCTGTGGACACACAGCAGAGGACAAGGCCATGCAACTACCTGGAAGCCTCAGGTGACACTAGTTCAGTTATGACAAGGCACAGCAGCTGGTGCCAGAGGCAGAGAATCAGAAAATAGTGGCTCAAAAAGAAGCCACTGGGGGGTTGGGGTTGTGGCTCAGTGGTGGAGTGCTTGCCTAGCACAGAGGAGGCACTGGGTTCATTTCTCAGCACCACGTGAAAAAATAAAGATATCATATCCACCTACAACTAAAAAAAAAAAAAAAAGCAGCAGCAGCAGCCACTGGAACCAGTAGAGATAAACATATATATATGTGTGTGTGTGTGTGTGTGTGTATACATATTATGTGTATATACACACACACACACACACACACACCTTTTTTGGGGGAGGGGGCAATATTGGGGACTGAACCCAAGGTGCTTTACTACTAAGCTACATCCCCAGCCATTTTTCTTTTTCTTGAAACTAGGTCTCACTGAGTTGTGCAGGCTGACCTTGAACTTGTGATCCTCCTGTCTCTCAAGTTGCTGGGATTACAGGTGTGTGCCACCTTGCCCAGCTGGGACCAGTAATTCTGAAGAGTATGGCAAGGACTGGAGTTAGAATCAGCAAGTGAAAAAATCTCCACATATAGATGAAGAAACCCTGGCACAGGGCTGGAAGGTGGCAGGCAGTGGGGGACAGGAGACACAGCATGACTCATTTTAAAGATTTATAACATCCCAAATCTGGGGCAGAGAGAAGAAAGGGCCTCATCTCTCTGATAACAGAGAACAAGGTAAGCCCAGCCTAATGTCAGCTTGGGTTTAAATAGGGTTAGCGTGTCTGAGAGTCTGCAGAGACAAGGAGCATTGCCGAGAGAGCTTCCTAGCTGAAGCGCTGGAGAGGCTGCTGCTACTCAGCAGCCTGCCCAGCTCCAGCGGGTCAGGCGCTACATCCTTGTGCCATGACTGAGCTATGCGCCCTCCACTTATATGCTGAAGTTCTAACCCCCAGTACCTCAGAATATGACTTAATTTGAAGACAGAGTCTTGTCTTTTTTTTGGTACCAGGGATTGAACTCAGGGGCACTCGACCACTGGGTCACATCCCCAGCCCTTTTTTGTATTTTATTAGAGACAGGGCCTCACTGAGTTGCTAAGTGCCTCGCCATTGCTGAGGCTGGCTTTGAACTCGCGATCCTCCTGCCTCAGCCTCCCAAGTGCTAGGATTACAGGTGTGCGCCACCGTGCCCGGCTTCATTTTTTTTTTTTTTTTTTTTTTTTTTGTGGTACCAGGAATTGAATTCAGGGGCATTCGACCACTGGGCCATATCCCCAGCCCTTTTTTTTTTGTATTTTATTTAGAGACAGGGTCTCACTAAGTTGCTAAGTGCCTCGCCATTGCTGAGGCTGGCTTTGAACTCGCGATCCTCCTGCCTCAGCCTCCCAAAGTGCTAGGATTACAGGCGTGAGCCACCGCGCCCGGCTCCGGCTTCATTTTTATTTTATTTTTTGGTATTGGGTATTGAACCCAGGGGTGCTCAACCACTACATCTATATCTGCAGCCTTTTTTGTGGGGGGGTACAAGGGATTGAACTCAGGGGCATTCGACCACTGGGCCACATCCCCAGCCCTTTTTTGTATTTTATTAGAGACAGGGTCCCACTGAGTTGCTAAGTGCCTTGCCATTACTGAGGGTGGCTTTGAACTTGCGATCCTCCTGCCTTAGCCTCCCAAGTGCTGGGATTAGAAGTAGTGTGCGCCACTGCGCCCGGCTGTGACCCCTAATTTTAATATGCCTGGTATCTTTATAGGAAGAGGAAATGTAGACCTTGACAGTAGAGAGGGACAGCTATGTGAAATCACAGGCTGAAGGTCATCTGCAAGCCAAAGAAAGACACCATGATCTTGAACTTCAAGCCTCCAGAACTGTAAGAGGATACGTTTTTGCTGTTGGAGCCAGCTGGTCTGTGGTACCTTGTTATGACAGCCCTTTCAGTCTAACACAACTTGCGATCCCATTAACTCTAAAGATGTTACATCTATTTGTTTATTTACTTATTTTCTAGGGCCTAGGACCGAACTCAGGGCTATATGCATGCTAGGTGAGTGCTCTACCGCTAAGCCACAAGCCCAGCCCTGCTTGCCTTTATTTTTATAGATGAGAAAACTGAAACCAGAGGGGATAAAGTAACTTGCTCAAGAAAAGAGCATTCATAAATGACAGAGCCAAGGCAGGAATCACAGTTTACTCTGATTCCAAAACCTTTATGTTTTACCAGTGAGTAATTTCTACATTATTGTAGTCCTCATTAAGACTTGTAGAGAGGGCGGGGGGTTGTGGCTCAGCAGTAGAGCGCTCGCCTCGCACGTTCGCAGCCCGGGTTCGATCCTCAGCACCACGTAAACATAAATGCATTGCATTGTGTACAAGTAAATAAATAAATATATATATATATATAAAAAAAAGACTTGTAGAGAGGGCTGGGGTTGTGCCTCAGTGGTAGAGTGCTCACCTAGCATTTGCAAGGCCCTGGGTTCGATCCTCAGCACCACATAAAAATAAGTAAATTAACAACAAAAAAGACTAGTAGAATGAAACAAGAAATTCAACGTGGTGGCATAAAGATTAACATCCAAACAACATAAATTGAGGTTAAATGTTATTAGAAAAGAGAAACTGCTCTTAAGAGTCAGACACTGGAGACACAAATCCACCATCAGCCTGCCAGCACATGAAATCCTTTTAGGGCCACACGCTAAAGCTGAAGCAGATCTGATCTGGGTGGTGGTGACTTATCAGAAGCCTGCAGATGAAGAGCAGTAGCAGCGTGGGTGAGTGCTGAAGGCCTCCTTCTTTAAACTGTGTATTATTTTCAACACTTTTTCCTTTTAAGCTTGTACTGTAATAGCCATACTTTCCCATTACAAATTAGTTACTAAGGTGTTCCTATGTTTATTGAAACGCGCTGACTGGAGTATGCTTTCCAGACTCCAGGCTCTCTCTGCCCTGCTGTAAGCCCAAGAGAGGAGTATTCTTCTGAACTAGAATACATTCAGGATTGGAGGACGTGCCACAAGGGGCCATGCACACCGACACACCCACTTCTGTCTGTTTGTTTTCTCCTCCTTCAGGGCTGGGGAAGATGAGGGCTTGAAGATTCCATAGGAGGGCGGTGAGCTGAGGTCCAGGCCCTTCAGGAGTCCAAGGACAGGCTTAAGGGGCAGTCGGTGAGGACTCTGGAGTTATGGGCACCTTTTTTAAATTGATTTTCAAGGCACCACGTGACATTTGACCCACGTGAACACTGCGCATGACTTAAATCAGGTTACACACTCCGTCTCCTCAAACATGCATCACTGCTTCATGGCAAAGACATCCCAGCGCCTCTCTCCCAGCTGTGTGGCGTGCACAGCGCATACAGTCGTCTGCGGTTGCCATGCCCCTGCACACTGGGACATCTCCCCTCACCCTGGGACCCAGCCCCGGGGCACCATGGCAGCCTTTCCCGCCTGTCTCCTTGCACCTCCCCGCCTGGTCACCACCAGGCTACTCTCAACTTTCAGGAGATTGACCTTAAAGAATAAAAATTAAAAAAAAAAAAAAAAATCCCACCTCTGAGATCATTGGCACCGTCTTCCTGGACCTGGCTTCTATCACTTAACATAAATACTTCCAGTTCCATCCTTGCTGTCACAGATGACAGGATTTTGGTCTTTTTCCCTTTTCTTTTCTGGTACTGGGATTGAATCTGAAGTGCTTAACCACTGAGCCACATCTCCAGCCCCTTTTTTTATTTTCATTTTGAGACAGGGTTTTGCTAAGTTGCTGAGGTTGGCCTCAAATTTGCAGTCCTCCTGCCTTAGCTTCCAGAGTTGCAGGGCTTATAGGTGTGTGCCACCATGCTCAGCAGGATTTCATTCTTTTTTGTGGCTGAATAGTATTCCAGCATGCATTTGTGCCACGTTCACGTTCTTTGGTGTGCATGAACCTGCTCAGTGTTCTGAGGAGAGGCTCCGTCCTCCAACAGAACCTCCAAAGGCAGGGGACTCACAAAGGGTTCAGGAGCTAGTTTCACCTTAGAGGAATGGGGGTGAGATGCAGTGATAACTTAGACCACTTAGTTTTGTGCAGTTCAGGAAGGGTGGTGGCAGTGGGCGGGCCTCAGATAGCCCCAGCCACCCAGGCCCTCTACAGTGGGTTTATAGCCACTGCCACAGGACACCAGCTTGTCCTTGTCTACCAAACGAGGCAAAGGTCTAGTTGCTCACTCAGCAGAGGACTGTGCTCTTAAGAGCAAGGGCACACAGCTGCAGAAAGGGGGCTGGGGAGACCAGAGGAGCTCCCTGGTGTCAGCGGCTGCAGGGCTGGGGGAGACGGGGTCTGCAGCCTTGACCAAGTCTCCACGTTCCCTTCTGCACACCCTGTGGGGGAGGCACAGTGCCCAAGAGTGAAGACAGGCAGAGGGCTGGTCACCAGCCCCAAGTCAGGACCAGGGAGGTCAAGAGATGAGCTGGCCAGAGGGGGCACGAGTGGATGCTCTCGGCCCAGCCGCCTCCCATCAGCCACGCGGTTCCTATTAGACAGGGAGGGGACGTCAGTCAGGCAGCAGCTACATTTTAAGTGCCAGGGAAGGTGCTAGGGCCACTGAGGTCCTCTCATTTTCAGGAACTGAAAAGTGAGACAGTGTGTGAAGCCACACAGCCAGGGAGTAGCGGGACTGGCTGGCATGTGCCCGCGGGCTTGAGGCAGCGCCCTCAACACTTATGGAATGCCAGGACTGCCAATGCCTGTCCCATGCAAGGGAGGGACGCAACAGAACAGTGTGAAAACGACAGCAAGGAGGTGCCAGCACTCAGGTTTTACTCAACGAAGCTGAGGGCTGACCTCGCAGGCCAGGGAGGGGAGGGGGGCTCCACGGCCGTGCACCCTCAGTATGCAGTGGGGCACAGCTACCAGTACAAGGGCAGCGAACACGTGAAGTGTTCTCCTTGTGGTGAATCAGCTGGACCAAGGAGAAGAATCCAGGCACAACTGGAGGCTGATGGACCCCTAGGGAGTCAGCAGCTCTGGGATCAGCAGCCGAAATGCTGGGAGCTGGCTGGCTTCTCCGCTGAGTGAACACTGTGAATTAAACTAAAGGCAGAGTGTCCGCTGGTGTGGATTTGAAGTGGGCATGGAATCTACGGGGAGCAGACCTGTTTTTTTCTACAGTTTCAGTTTAAATTATGAAGCCCATCCTGTGCACCATCACTCCAGAATCACAAAGCTACAGAGCTCAGAGTGACGAGCCCTTGAAAGGTCCAGGATGAAGTCCTCCGCTTGGTAAAGAATGATAATGACACCTTAGACCTGTAGGATCTCAGAAAGTTTACGGATCCAGCCCAAAGCCAACCAAAAGCGGCACAGCAAATGGGGAGGAAGGGCGAGACTATCCCCTCTACACCTGATGCCTACCAACTTGAGCCCAGCCTCCCTGTGCGGCCCATTCAGCACAGGTGCCAGCTCTGAGTGAAATAACAGGAGCACAATCAAAGCCACTCTGAGAAGCACGTGCAGACGACACTTGACTTATGCAAAGCCTCTGCACAGCTTTTTGTTTCCCCCCCACCATGTATACGCAACGGGCAGGGCAGCTGATGGGAGGCATCCCTGCCATTTCACAGGTGAGGATGCAGGACAGGTGCAGGCCAGGCCCCTGCAGCACACAGCAACATGCACATCTTCTCTCAGGGTTTCCAATGAACATGGGTGTCCCTCCTCAGGGGCTCCTGGAGGGAGGTCTGCTCTAGTGGACATCCTCTGACCTCTCGGCCCCAACTCCCACCTTCCATGGCCTCACTTGGCCCAATGAGTCACCAATTAAGAACACAGATGGGGCTGGGGCTCAGTGGTAGAGCGCTTGCCTTGCAGGTGTGAGGCCCTGAGCTTGATCCTCAGCACCACATAAAAATAAATAAACAAATAAAGACATTGTGTCCACCTACAACTAAAAAACAAACAAACAAACAAACAAAAAACCACCATAAGCCTCAAGAAGCAGCCCCTGAAGCCCCAGGAGGCTGACACACATGTGCTGGACTCCAGGGCAAGAGGCGGGGCTTACTCTGCACCTGTGATGCCTTGGCTTTCTCTCACCCACCTGCTTCTCTGCAGGGCCCAGTCTAGTGCATCGTCTCCCCAAAATGCCAGTTAAACCATCCCTGTTCCACAGGCTTCTTCACTCCTAGTCCCCCAAGGGACCATGCGCCAGACCTCATGGCCCTCTAAGACAATAACCTAGTAATATCTATCATAACAAGAACTATCATTTGCTGAGGACTAACGAGCCCAGCCCTGGGCTAAGTGTCCTGTACATGACGTAGACACTGTTAGTGTCTTCCAGTATCCACACTTCCTAGCTAACCTGGATTTTGCTCAGGGGATCACAGATCCGGTCCAGACAATGGATTACGATTGGTCAAAGTCAGTGATTCTCAAAGTACAGTCCCTAGACCAACAACCCTTAAATTACAAAATTGCAATCTTTCCTGTGTCCCAACCTTTACTTTCTTTCTTCTTATCCAACTGTGATTCTTCTTCATAGCACTTATGGGCTGTAGACACTTGCAATATCTCTTCTTTTTTTACTGTCTTTCTTCTCCCACTAATATGCACCCCAGGGGGAGGGAGCCTGTCGGTTTGGTTCTCTACCACACCCTCGCTACCTAGAACATGTCTTATGAATTGGGAATATGTGAAACACGTTAATTGAGTAAATGAGCACCACCGAGCCTGCTGTCCTTCTGTCTCCTGCCTTGAGGAGGTACCAATGGCTGCAGCTGAAACAGCCATCTTGGGACCCCTAAGCAATGGTTAAGAGAATCTCAGAAGAGCCGACTCTGCCACTGTGGTGCCACCAAACCCAAACCAGCAAGACTCATCTCTGGACCTTTCGTTAGGTGAGAAGAATATACCCCAGTTGTTTTGGTTGTTATTTGTACCGGGATTGAACCCAGGGATGCTTGACCACTGAGCCACATCCCCAGCTCTTTTTATATGTTATTTTGTTTTAATTGAGAGACAGCATCTAACTAAGTTGCTTAGGGCCTTGCTAAGTTGCTGAGGCTGGCTTTGAACTCCCAATTCTCCTGCCTCAGCCTCCCAAGTAGCTGGGATTACAGGAGTGCACCACTGTGCTGGTTACCCATAGTCGATACAGCCACTTGCCTGGGTTTTTTTTTTTTTTTTTTTTTTTTTTTTTTTGTGGTACCAAGGATTGAACTCAGGGGCACTCGACCACTGGGTCACATCCCCAGCCCTTTTTTGTATTTTATTTAGAGACAGGGTCTCACTGAGTTGCTAAGTGCCTCGCCATTGCTGAGGCTGGCTTTGAACTCGCGATCCTCCTGCCTCAGCCTCCCAAAGTGCTGGGATTACAGGCGTGCGCCACCACGCCCGGCTTCTTGCCTGGGTTTTGTATTATAGGTCTAACATCCCTTACTAACATACTTGGGATCAGAATAATTTGGATTTCAGAGTTTTTTGGATTTTGGAATATTTGCATAGACTTTACTGGCTGAGCATCTAAAATCCAAAATGCTCCAAAATTCAAAACTTTTGACCATTATGTTGGTACTCAAACTGTTTTGGATTTAAAAAAAAAAAAAACACTTAGATTTCAGAGCATTTTGGATTTTAGAATTTGGGGTTAGGGATTCTTAATGGGTCTTAGCAGCCCCACATTCCTAACTGACACACATACCAGGAGCACTGAGCTGCACCCCAGCCCTTCCTACTTCCTGTTTTGAGACAGAGTCTTGCTAAGTTGCCCAGGCTGGGCCTGAACCTACCATCCTGCTGCCTCAGTCCTTGGAATAGCTGGGATTGTAGGCAGGTGCCATCACACCCTGCTTATTTATTCTCCTTTTCTAAGCAGACCATTGACTCGCTATGGACAGACACCATACCACCTTTTTATGCCTCTCCTTCCTCATATATCTGCTGGCAACAGTGCCACGCTGAACTGGATGCCACCAGTTTCCTGAGCAGTTTCCACAACCCAGACATTGAACCTCTGTTCTTTGATCTTGCCTGAAAACCACAGCATGGGCCTGAAAGTTCCAGACTTACCACACGGATAGGATTCTGCCTAGTACCACAGAACTAAGAGAGAACTGGGCAAGGGGTACCTACGGTGGCTGGCAGGTAGCCCCAGGAATAAGACAGCACAATCTGCCCATAAGCAGTGTCTGCATCAAAGAGGCCGGGAAAGGCAGAGGCACGAGCATCAAATGCTGCTGTCTCAGCGAGCACACAGACCTCGACGTTCACACTGGATGGCCCCCCACGTGTCCCCGAGGTGACGGGGATCTGGAAAAGGAACCAAATGGCTCCACTGAGGAAATCTCCCTCCAATCTACTGATGGGGAGACATGGCATTTAAGGAATGGCATGACATGATGACTCAGAGGACAGCAATTTATATTTCCCTGAGAAAGGCATAAAAGGCTCTTCCTGCTCTGGGGAAAGAAGGGACAGGGTTTTTTTTTGTTTTTTATGATATTCAAGAAGCTTCCAGAAAAGATGAGCGCTGACAGACTGGTGCAGAGCTGAAGCCACAGGGAGGAAGGTGAGAAGGGAGGAGTGGCTGTGACTGGGGAGGCCAGTCCCTGGTCCTCAGGTGGGGCTCAGTCAGTGCTGCTGCACCACCCTCTCCCGTCTTCTGGTGGCCAGTGCTGCCCTCCACTGGCCTGCCTTCAGAACACAGCCTGCTGGGACAGTGGGGGCTGGGGAGCCTCCCCAACACCTGGGGGACCACTTCACAGCTTCACATCTGGGTCTGTGTCCTTTTTGTTGGACTTGACTCACTTTTAAAAAAAAAAAAAATACCTTTATTTATTTTTATGTGGTGCTAAGGATTGAACCCAGTGCCTCACACCTGTGAGGCAAGCACTCTACCACTGAGCCACACCCCAGCCCTTGACTCACTTTTAACATGTAGAAAGCATCAAAAAGACCCCCAAGCCGGTACGGTGGCGCACGCCTGTAATCCCAGCACTTTGGGAGGCTGAGGCAGGAGGATCGCGAGTTCAAAGCCAGCCTCAGCAATGGCGAGGCACTTAGCAACTCAGTGAGACCCTGTCTCTAAATAAAATACAAAAAAGGTCTGGGGATGTGGCCCAGTGGTTGAGTGCCACTGAGTTTAATCCCCGGTACCAAAAAAAAAAAAAAAAAAGACCCCAGACCCAACCAACCAACCAACCAACCTTCCCTTCTCTTCTCCTTAGCTGGCAAACAAAGTAAACGGCTTCAACTTTTAAATTTCCTTTTCAATTTTAGAAGGTATGAAAGCCAGCATTTTAAGCTGGAATCTTACACACCCTGCAGTCTGCCACCTCACTGGTTCACTGGTTCACCTTCAGCCACAGGCAGTGTTTCCCAAACCAGCCCCACCTCTCCCCCAAGGGTGACTCCAGGCTGCTGTCACTCACTCTCAGGCATCCTTGCTGGGCAGCTCTGGGGCGGGCAACTCTGCCACCCTCGCCCGTTTGCTGAGTTCTTCGCCAGGTGGCTCCTCAGCTGCTTCCAGCTTGCGTTTGGGGGATGCTGGGCCACTGGGTAGCGGTCTAGGGCCTGTGGGGAAGCATGTTAAGGGTCACAGAGATGACCTGTAGCCAAGATGACCCCGTACTATGCAGCAGCAGCTCTTTGGCCACAGGGAGGCTGCCACAGACTGCTCCTCAGACCTTCTCTTCAGCAGTGACCTTGCCTGGAGATACCTGAGAAGAACACGGCCAGGGCTGCTGGCAGCAGGGCCAGCTTCTGGCCCCCAAGTCCCATGGGTTCCAGGCTAAAGATGGATTTGGCCTGTCCGATGTCCTTGCTCTGAAGGTGAGGCACTCCCCCTGTCACCCTGGGTCTCCCAGAGCAGTGATGAGCAGGAATCTACCCCGTGGTGCTGCCTGGCTGGGCAGAGGGACACGCCCTTGGAGATCTTGCCAGCTCCTTATCACTACCTTCAGCCCAAAGCCAAAGGTTCAGGATGTGGCACTTCTGCCTCTCACTGCCGCCTCCTGCCGGCTCACCCGTCGGCCCCTCCTCCTTGCTGCACTGCACTCTTGCCTGGTCCACACTGTCCACGCCCATGCAGCAGCCAGCAGAGCTTTTAAAACTCTGGTGGGGGCTGGGGTGTAGCTCAGTGGCAGAGCATGTGACCAGCATGCACAAGGCCCTGGGTTCAATCCCCAGCTCCCACCTCCCCGAAAAAAATACCTTAAAAAGTGGGACCATGCTCCACCCTGCTGATCCCTTGAGAGTGACATGGAGCCTCCCGATCCTGCTACACCTGTCCCCAGCTCATGCCAGCTCCTCAGGCATGACACACCACCACTCTGGCCTTCTGTTCCTTGAGTGGGCTTGATTCCTGTTTCTGGGTCTTTTCTTGCTGTTCCCTTTGCCTAGAATGTTCTTTTCTCCAGGTTTTGGAAAAGCTGACTTCTGCTCATCACGTGGCAATCAGTCACTGCTCAGAAATGTGTTCCCTGACTGCCCCCAGCTAAGTGACCCAAAGGAACCATTTGCTCCTCAGCCCTCTCCACCAGCCACTTAGTTGGACTTTCCTCAAAAGCACTTGTCACCTGAAAGCATTTTACTTGGTTCCCTCACTACCTGTCTGCCCAGGTAGAACACGAGCTCCCCAGGCCAGGACTCATTTTGGCTTCAGCCCTGAAGACTGAAATGGTAGCACAGGCAACAGGAGGCCACAAGCCAGCTCCGCTACTCACCTGTGTTGCTGATGCTACCAGCCTGGCTCGAGCCAGGCTCTGCCACAGGGTGGCTAAGGTCCTCCACACAGGAAGGGACAGATGCCAGTAGACCTAGGGGAGAGGCAGCGACGTGATCAGAATGCAGCCTGGTGGAGTACAGGAGTGCGGGGCAGGAGGAAGGAGGGCTGGGGAGGGCAGGACTGTGTCCCCGAGGCTCTATGGCTTCCAGCTGCCTCACTATTACCCAGGGGTCCTAATCCAGCCCCGCCTGCAGGACCTGTGTCTTAAGAAGTCAGGCCAGCTTCACAGCCTGAAAGACAGCACTGGCACCCCCTTGGCAAGCATCTGGAAGTCCCTCCTATCTGGGTCTTGGGGACTGCGGTGCCATCCTTCCTTCAGCTAGGAAATGGTGGGGGCGGGGAGGGTGGGGAGCGGCTCCTTACAGAGTCCCCGGTAGCGCGAGAGCTGCTGGTAGATCTGCTTCATTCGCTCGATGTTGAGCCGGCTGGTCTCCGCGTGGTTGACGATGGGCCGTGGGTAGTCCACACCGATGATGCACTTGGCTGCCTTCTGAACGGACTCTGGGGCGTTCCAGGGCTCATAGATGTATCGAGAGGGGAAGCCCTTCAATTTGGGAAGGTACCGCCTGAAACACACAGCGGATGACCGGTTGGTACGCCCGGGCCTTCCTCCAAAGGGCCAAGGGCATCATCCTAGAAGGAAGCCACAGTGGCCAGACCAGAGAGCCTGCTGTGCAGCCTCACCTGATATAGTCTCCGCTGGGGTCCGTGCGACGGCCAAAGCCCACGGGGCAGTAGCAGTGGAAGAACTGCTGGAAGAAAGCACTGCAGGACAGCCACATCCAGCTGCCCGCGTTCACACTGAAGTCTGCGTCCAGGAGCAGCTCGTCGAACACCTAGATGGGTGGGGACAGTCAGCTTCCCTGGGCACCTACTGCCATCGTCCTCCCCGAGTCACCACAGTGTCCCAAGGAGCCAAAGCCTTTCTGCTGAGGGCAGGCCGTGGAGGATCTGAAGGGATCTCCTGGTCCTAGGGATCCCACCCCAGCCCCCAGCCCAGAGGGGACTGCCCTTTGTTGGGCTGGATCAGAGGGTATAGGCCAGCTTCGCTGAGAGGGCACTCACCCGGACCCCGCTCTCCCAGCTGACCCAGAGGTCCCCGCGGGTGAGGAAGCAGGCCACAGCGTGCCGGGCCAGATGGTGGATCCAGCCCTCCTGCCTCAGTTGGGTCATGATGGCGTCAATCCAGGGGAAGCCTGTCTTGCCCTCGGCCCACTTGGCCAGGGCCTCAGGGTTGCGGTCCCAGGGGATCTGGATGCAGATGGGGTTCCCCTCCATGCGATCAAACCTGGGGTTGTTGGTGGCTGCCGTGTAGAAGAATTCTCGCCACAGGAGTTGCCCAAACAGGGAGAGGGGAGGTGTGCTGTTCTTCTTAACCTGAGGGGCAGGGTGCCATGTGAATATACTCTTGCCCAGATCTTAGCTTTGGTCACTTGGGTCTCTCCCACAAAGGAACCTACAGACCCCCCAATTTTTTAAAAATATTTATTTATTTACTTTAGTTGTACACAATGCAATGCATTTATGTTTACGTGGTGCTGAGGATCGAACCCGGGCCGCGCAAGTGAGAGGCATGCGCTCTGCTGCTGAGCTACAACCCCCGCCCAGACCCCCAAATTTGGTGGCTCCAAATCCCCTGGACATGCAGAGGGCCCATCCCCTAGAAGTGACCCAGGGAGCCTAGGCGTCCACACCCAGCCCTGCTTGCTGGCCCCTGCTCTGAGCAGTGAGAATGCTGCAGAGAACGATTGGTGGCACAGTGCTTGCCTGGCATGTGCCAGGCCCTGGGCTTGATCCTCGCACCACCAAAAAAAAAAAAAAAAAAAAAAAAAAAACCACCGAAGAGAGCTGGCAGGGAGAGGGACACTGCTGCAGGATTCAACTACCCAAGACTGGTCATGAGCCTTGTCCTCGGAGTTCCAGTTTGGCTCCACCTTCTAGAAGGTGGAAGGGGTTTTTTGACATCAGCACACATAAAAGCTCTCAGTCTAGATCTTGGTTCTATAAGCTATACGACGGCCTAGGTCTGCGGTCAGGAGGAACTAGGAAATTCGACCTCCACGCAAATAGATTTTCCTACAATCACAAGATGACCCATCAAACTGGCAAAGCTACCCTGTGCCATAGAATCTTGATATTGGCAAGGATGGGGAAATAATGCTGAAAAAAACGTAGACACAAGGCAGGCATGGCGGTGCCCACCTGTAATCCCAGCTACTTGGGAGGCTGAGGCAGGAGGGTCACAAGTCCAAGGTCCCCTTAGGCAACTTAGTGAGACCTTGTTTCAAAATAAGAAGAGCCGTGGGATGCAGCTCAGTGGCAGTACACTTGCCCAGCAGGTATGAGGCCCTGGGTTCAATCCCTAGTACTGTTAAAAAAAAAATGTACACACAGGATGAGCTGAGGACCAGGAAGGCTGGAGACATTGTCCTTGTCCTCTCTCCTGGAAGTGCTTTAACAGGGTCATGTCCCTCTTGCCCTTGTGGCGTTGGCCCTGTGTGCAACCCCTCAGGCAAATCCCTCCATCACTGACTGCACTTGTCATTCCTAGATTCCCCTCTAAATGCTCTGGCCACAGCCCCGGGGAAGCAGCTGCACCTACTGTTTATGTCTGGCTCCAGCTTCATCCTTCCCAGAACCTTGACCCCATCTACCTGCTGCCAGTGATTCTGCCACCTCTTGGGTCACACCCTGAGGCCTGCTTTCCAACCTGTTCTTCTGCACTACAGGAAAATCTGGGCTTGTTGGGATCAGTGACTCAGCATGTGCTCCCCTCTGCCACCTCTTGAAAATCAACTCTTCCCAGCTCCCTGCACCAAGCCCCTCCAGGACCCATAACCTAGCCCCTGTCTAGGGCCAGAGGAGAGGGTTCCTTCTCAGGGTGATTGGCAGGGCCAGAAGACTGAGGTCACCTGGATGCAAGTGGGGGTGGGGGTGTTACCCCACTGTGCCCTCACCTTTTTGTACAGGTCCCACAGACGGTAGTAGAAGAGGCGGCAGGACAGGCAGCCGAAGCGCAGGTAGGGGCTGAGGCCCGTGGGGCTGGCTAGCAGGGAGTTGGCGTTCATTCGGGGTCTCTCATAGTTGGCAACCCAGGCCTGCAGCAGACAGGGGAGGTGACAAGAGGAAGAGTCACAGAAGTTAAAAACTAAGGCCCCAGGCAGTTAAGTTTTACCTAAAGTCAAACCACAGACAGCCATGGGCAAGGACGCGGACCTGTGCTCCTTCCACTCTTTCACACCCGCTGACTGTGGGCGGAACGCCACCATGCCAAGCGGGGTGCCACCTGCTTACCCCTGCCTTTCCTACTTGTGGTACGACTGCAAATGAGTTCTTTAGTCCTTAGCTGCTGATCTGCTAAATAAGAAAAAATTCCCCATCTCCAAGGATGAAATAAAATGAGATATAAAGAATTCTGAAAGCACTCAACAAACTATAATCATATAGAAGAAAGAAAGATACAGTTTCTACTTTACGGAACTAACTCAGCTCCTGCTCTGGTCACTAGGGGCCCAAGGGCTGCTGCTGCTGCCTCACAAACACCTAGGGACTTCTCACCACTGTTCTGTTCAGGGAAGGAGGGAACTTCCAACCCACTTCTGGGGACCAACAAAGTCATTCATTCCTGGGGTCATTTGTGGTATATTATTGGTCCTGTCTTTTCATCAATAGGTACTGACTCAGGAGGCTGAGGCAGGAGGACTGCAAGTTTGAGGCCAGTCTCAGAACTTGGCAAGACCTGTCTCAAAAAAATAAAAAATAAAAAAAAGAAAGCCACTATGCTAGTGCTTTATTTTCCCCACTCATATTTCAATGTGTTCTCTCCCTTGGCCTTAACAATTCTCTGGGCAGTGTTTATCATCACCTCCTTCTAAGGATGAAGAAACTAAGCTGCTGTGGGTTCTGTGACTCTTGGGGTTACAGAGATGGTAAGAAACATGGCTGGGCTGGGGCTGTAGCTCAGTGGTAGAGTACTTGCCTAGAATGTGCAAAGCCTTGGGTTCAGTCCCCAGCACTGAAAAACAAACAAAAACGAACAAACAAATAACAAACCCAACAAAATACAGACAGGGCTGGAAAACACTTGGGCTTCTGACTACAGATTCCAGTCTCTTTCCATTACAGCTAATAACTGTTTTTGCTCTTTCAGCTCCTGACCCCTTTTCCTTCTCTCCATGACGGCTGTTTCACAAACTTAACCTCCTGAGACCTGCCAGGCCACACTTCCCCACCACCCTTCAGCAGATGACCTTCTTGCCTTGTGATAAAAACAAGGGAAGCCATCAGGTGGGACACACCTCATCTTTTGGCTACTGAATTTCCAGGCTCACCTGCATCTTCCACCCCCCTCATGCTGCCCAAGGCCACGGCCTCCACTTGGCTCTGCAGCCCTCCCTTCTTCCTTCTCTCGCACGGTCACGCTCTCCTCTATAGAACTCTGGAAAAATGATTTCATGTTTCTTATTTCAAAACAAACCAAGTACAAAGGGCTTCTGTTACACCATGGGCCTCCACACTAGGCTCCCCTCCTCTTCCCCCATCCCCACCTCCTCTTTCTAGTCCACCGGGCTGGCTTCAGTCTTCACCGTCTACCACACTGGCATCCACAGTCTCCTGTGATTTCTACATCATTGAATTCTGAAGGCATTTTCTGTGCTTGTAATTCTGGACCTCTGGGCAGCATTGCACCCTGCCGTCTGCTCCCGTGTCTCATTTCCTCCCTTCCTTGAGCTTCAGCACCTCCACACAAGCCTGGGTGCCTTCCAGCTGGCAGGCTGCTCTGGGTCGTTCACAGGCTTGCCTGCCCTACCCGCCCCTTACGTGTGAGCAGCTGGGTTCTGTCCTGGGTCCGCTGGTTCCATGCTCCCAATAGCTTCTCTGTGCAGACAACCACCATGCCTGCAGCTCTAGCCAGACAGCTTCATCCAGCTGCCTGGAGGATAACGTGCTCTTTTCTTTAAACCCATCCTTCCACAGGCCTCCCCTATCTTAGAAAATGCACCGTGGCCACCTCATTGCCCAAGGCACAAGCCTGACTGTCGCCTTTGACCAGCCCCTCTCCAGGTCCTGTCAATTCCACCACTCCCTTCTCCATTGACCCTTTTCTTTCCATTCTCTACTGGGATCACCTGCTCAGGTTAGATCATCTCTAGACTGCACGCCCGTGACAGCCAGCGACTGGCTGCCCTGCACCTACTTTTGGTCCCCCAAATCCATCCTCCCCACACCGGGACCAGAGGGTGCTGCTGCTCTTAAACATGGCTTAAGCACACCCACACCTCGGGCTCGCCTCCGGCCCCCCTGCTGGAGGCCCCGCACTCTCTCCAGCCTTGAGCCTCCTCGCCTGAGCCCGGCCTCCCCACCTTCGCTTGCTCAGCGGCCACCTCCTTCAGGGTCTCTAGCGGGTATTCTGCTGGCACGGGCCCACCCCAGATGCTGCAGGTTTCTAATCTTTTTCTTTTAAATGAAACATAGACATGGAAACCCACACAAACGTGTGGCATTGTTGCTTAACAAATTATTCTGAGGCAAAAACCCAGGCAGCCACCACCAAATTCAAGAAACGGGACTTTGCTAGTCACCCCAGGAGTTGATTCATATGCTCACTCCAGTGCAGTACCCCCTCCCAACAAGGGACTCCTGCCCCAATTTTCTTTATTCTTTTTTTTTTTTTTTTTTGATACCAGGGATTGAACTCAGGGGCACTGGACCACTGAGCCACATCACCAGCCCTATTTTGTATTTTATTTTAGAGACAGGGTCTCACTGAATTGATTAGTGCCTCGCCATTGCTGAGGCTGACTTTGAACTCACGATCCCCCTGTCTCAGCCTTCTGAGCCACTGGGATCACAGGCGTGCACCACCACACCTGGCCCAACTTTCATAATAATCATTTCCTTTTTTTTTTTGTATGGGGTTGATTTAACCCTGAGCTTTACTACTAAGCTACATCCTTAGCCCTTTTTTATTTTTATTTTGAGACAGGGTCGCACTAAATTGCTTAGGGCCTTGCTGAACTGCTGAGGCTGGCCTCAATCTTTTGATCTCCTGCTTCAGCTTCCTGAGTTGCTGGGATTACAGGTGTGCCACCATGCCCAGCTGTTTCCTGCATTTTTCTAAAGTTTATTTTATTTGTTTTTTTATGTGGTGCTGAGGATTGAACCCAGTGCTTCACATGTGCTAGACAAGTGCTCTCTACCACTGAGCTATAACCCCAGTCCCCCTGCATTTTTTAAATGCTTCCAATTTTCTACTTTTACAAAGTATGACGGGAAGGGAGGGCTTTTTCCTTTCAGCTATTCCTTGCATTTTTAAGTAGCTGCTTTATTTCACCCACATGTGCATCCCTAGGGGCCATGGTTAGTTCTGGCCACTAAAATATTTTTTTTAACTCTTTTAAATTTCTTTTAATCTATACTTCCTATCATTTCTTTCTTTTCATATCCCTTTCTTTTTTGGTACTGGGGATTGAACCCAGGGGTACTTAACCACTGAGCCACATCCCCAGCCCCCCCACCCCCCATTTTTTTTCTTTTGTAGTGCTGGGGATTGAACCCAGGGCCTTGTGCATAGAAGGCAAGCACTCTACCAACCGAGCGCTATATCCCCAGCCCCTTTTATTTTTTTTTTTAATAATATATTTAGAGAAGGGTCTCACTGAGTTGCTTAGGGCCTCACTAAGTGCTGAGCCTAGCTTTGAACTTGTGATCCTCCTGCCCCAGCCTCCCGAGCTGCTGGGATTACAGGTGTGTGCCACCACACCCAGCTCCTATCCATTTTTCTGTGGAAGAACCCAGCCACTAGACTTGTAAGACTTCCAGAGGGACTTTGGTGACCACACACATGCAGTTCACCACATCCCTCTGTGTGTGGGCTGCAAACCAGTGGCTGGTTCCAGGGACTGGAGTGAGCCTGGTTTGATCCTCTGGGAAGTCTACAGGGGGCACATAATGCCCAATTGTCTCTCTTTATGGTGCACAGTGTGTCATCATGGGCATTGCAAAGTGGTGGTGTTCTAATTCTACCACCCTGCTTCCATTTTACGATCAGAATACTTTTATAGAGAGATGCGTACACTCATCTACTATTGACTAACCTGGAGGTTTGTCTTTTTGTCCCCTTTCTTGCCTTCTTTTTTTGGTAACAGCATGTAATCTTCTTGTGGAGAACTGGCCTTCCCTAATCTTAGGACTACTGGGTAAAGCAGAGCTACATCCACCTTCTAAGTCTGGGAGTGGGTTCATGATATGAGTCTTGCTAGAGAAAGCACCCCATCCCTGGCCACAGTGATTTAAGTCAGGGAAGGTCACACAGCACAAGCCAGGTCAATGGAAACACTCCTTGGAACTTTTCCTGGAGCTTTTAGAAAAGAGCACACACCTTCCTCTGGTGTTAATAAATAAATGGAAGACAGGCTGTAGTGATCACCTTTGCCACTACTCAAGGAAAGCCTGCTTGAGAATGAAATAATACATAGGAAAGCAGAGCTAGGAGATGCTTTCCTAACAGCATTCTCTGGACACCTGGAACCAGCTGTGCCTGAAGGCTATCCCTTAGACTCCTGGTTATGTGACTCCTGATTTTCTTTTTTTTTTTTGGTACTGGGGATTGAACTCAGGGGCACTCGACCACTGGGTCACATCCCCAGCCCTTTTTTGTATTTTATTTAGAGACAGGGTCTCACTGAGTTGCTAAGTGCCTCGCCATTGCTGAGGCTGGCTTTGAACTCGTGATCCTCCTGCCTCAGCCTCCCAAAGTGCTGGGATTACAGGCGTGCGCCACCGCGCCCGGCTATGACTCCTGATTTTCAAAAGCAAGTTGCAAATAGGAACTGACTGATGTAATTCTTCTGTTCTTTGCTCTCATGATCCTCCTAGTAACCTCTCCTCAAGACATCTGTAATTCCTTGTTTAATGATCAATTCCAGTAGACTGCTTTTGGAGACTGACTCCACGCCTGTCTTGTTTGGCAGTCTTTCTAGAAACCAGAACATCCTGGCATTGGGAGGCTGACGTATCTAAGATAGGCCTCCTGGGCGGGTTCAACTCCTGTGCACCCGGCGCCTTCAGTTCTCCCAGGTTTGTAGGACAAGGCATGTCCTCCGGCTACCACTGGGTCTGAATGGGTCCATGATAGGAGGGCCCATGACAGACAGGCCTCCAGGAGTGGAGATCTGAGGGGCAAGTCCTCTACAGAACACTTCCCAGGTGATAAGAACCATAGTCCATGGGGTCACAGAGCAGCTAGATTAGCCCTTTACCTTTTTAAGTCTTATTCTATTCTGCCATCCCATTTATCATCTCTGTCCTCTGCCCTTGGGCCCAATTTCTGTCTTTAAACCAAGGCTAGGAATCTCTGGTTACATCTCTTGCTATAGACAGAGAAAGCAGGCCCCTCACAGCCCGTGGACATCAGGTCTTGACTTTCAAGTTTTGGCTCCAGCTGATAGAAACACCGAGGTGGGAATATCAAGTTTGCCGGGCTCAGTGGGGCTGAGGCCACAGCACAGCCTTCCCACTGGCTGGGAGCTCTCTCCCCCTGCCCCAGCCTCTATTATGACCATCTGGCTGCTGGGAAAAATGTCCCTCCATCTGAGCTGGGAGAGAAAAGAGTTGTAACTTTAAGGGCCCAGTCTACAAACCAGCTTCGGGAAAGGAACTAGGAGCTGCCAGTTCTCAGTAAGGAGAGCCCTCCCTGCTCCTCTGGTCACAGGGTGGTGAGGGCTGTGTGATATTGTTGAGGAGTGCTTCTGGGGCCTCAGCCTCTTTTGTTTTTCCTGCCAATTTTCACTGCCCTGAGAGGTGAGCTCTCTGGGTCTGAGCAAATGGAAATCCAAGCCCTGGAAGAGACCCAGCAATAGATGGGGGACACATAACACAGAAGAATGAATCTTATGGACTTCACTGACTGGATACCCTCCTACTAAGGGGGAGGCAGGCAGGCAATCTGGCATAAGCTTCATGATCACATAGAACAATATCTCACTGTATTACTTTCTAACTGTGTCACCTCAGGCAAATTACTTAGCCTCTCTAAGCCTCAGTTTCATAATCTATATAATGGAGAGCCTAATACCTACCCAGCAGGGCTGCTGGAAAGATTAAAGGAAATAATGCAAGCAGGTGCTTAACCCAGAAATGCTTAGCCCAGTGACCAGCACGAGGTGGAAGTAAGGACTCTCTATGTGGCAGCTGCTAACGTTGCTGCTGCTGTTATTTTTGCCATCAGAATGGTTGTGTTTTGTTTTGTTTCCATTTTGCAACCAATTGGAGACTAAGAGGCACTAAGGGACATGAGTGTGACCCATATTCTCTGCAGCACGGGCAGCAGTTCTGTGGCTCAGAAACAGGGCCATACCTTTCGTTCCAAGTGCTTATCCAGGCGGGCCAGAGCTTCTGTCTCTCCTCCTTGCCACACGGCTGGGCCAAGTCCTTCAGTGGGGAACCCTGTAGGAGGAGCAGGTCAAAGGGCTAGAGGTCAGGTCATTCCAGAAGCAGCTCAGTGAGTTTTGACCCTGGTTGGTTCTTGAAGCTCTTTGAGAACTAAAGTGCAGTTCTTGTTCTTGGTGCTACTGGAACCGAGACAGCCCTTAAAGTTTTAGCGTTTTCTGAGTCATTCTGGGTCTCTTCCCACTATCACTACTTTCTACTTTCTCTTGCCCTCCCCATTCCAGCCCCTTATCATTCCAGGCAGGTGAGAATAATCCTGGACTTCCTGCCCTTTTAGATTAGCTGGCAGTGATTGTAGTTTTCAGGTGAGAAAGACTAACTTTGTTTAGATCAAAAGATGGCAGTTGGGGGGTGCATAGGAGGAAGGGTGGAGTCAGTACCCGACAATACTAGTTATCCTGGTCTTGAGAAGCCCACTGAAAGCCAATACCAGACTGTGCCTATGCTGTTGGAGAGAGGGAAGCACACACATAGAGGTGTGAGCTAGAAACAGAGCTCATGAACACGAGCAGCAAAAAACCAAGAAGAACATGCTTCAAAATCAATAGCGGTTATCGGTGCCAGGCATGGTGGTGCACACCTGTAATCCCAGCAGTTCAGGAGGCTGAGGCAGGAGGATCGCAAGTTCAAAGCAGCCTCAGCAAAAGCAAGGTGCTAAGTAACTCAGTGAGACCCTGTCTCTAAATAAAAATACAAAATAAGGCTGGGGGTGTGGCTCAGTGGCTGAGTGCCCCTGCGTTCAATCCCCAGTACCCGCCCCCTCCACCACCACCAAAAACCAACAATAGTGGTTATCTTGGGGTGGGGGAAATAGTGGTTGCTATTTCAACTTCGTTGTTTTGTATTTGCTATACTTTCTATATAGTAACATACATTACTTCCACAAAGAAGAAAACACCCCAACAAGTCACTTCCCACAACAGGAAGCAGCAGCAGCACGAGAGGCTGGGCAGGACATGCGCACCTAGCTCCTCCAGGGAGGGCACGCCGTAGGTGTCATCGTGGTCCTCCTGGATCTCAGCCCTGCAGCTCTCCATCTGCTGGCTGCTCACGGCGCCCACTGGCTTCCTGGGCAGCTCCATGCGGCTGATGATGGCCTGGAAGCGCTTGTAGGTAAGGGGCGGCTTCTGCCCATTCAGCTCGATGATCCTGGGGAGCCCAAAGCACACCTGGCATCACCCACAAAGTCCTTGGTTTTGGGTCCCACCTACCCAAAAAAGAACCCAGACCCTGAAGACTTTGAGGATGGCTTCCCTCATCTGCTCACGGGTCCCACCCGAGTGGAAAGGAGGCAAGGGAGGCTGCGTCTCCATTTTACCGAGAGGGAAACTGAAGCCCAGAGAGCAGGAGCAGGTGCCTCAGGCAATGGAGCAAGGCAGGGCCAAAGCTGGGACTCAGTTCCAGGTTCCCTGGTGTCCACACGGAGCCGCCTAGAGACAGAGACTGACCATACCTCTCTAATCACAGAGGAGCCCCACTAGCCTCCCGGGACCTGGCCTTTCTGACTGTGCCAGGGACCTCTCTCCCTCCTCTAGCATGAGCTGGAGGAAGTTCCTTAAGAGCTGCAAACATATTTCTTTGCTGAAAGATTCTCCTCCTTTTAGCCCGAGCACTAGAGCAGGGGGTGAGGCCACTGATCCTCCCTAATCAGGGACAGGGCTGGAGTCAACAGAGACAGCTGATGCTTAAAGAGTTTCACAGTTTACAAAGTGTTTTTCATGAGCAGAGGACATACCTGCACTCATGCAAGAAGGAAAAATATTAGAGGGTGAGGAAGAGAAGGGAGGCTGTTTACATAAGGATAAACTGAAATGGTTCGCTGCCAGATTCCTGGGGCTCTTTTGGCCAAAGAAGCAGCTTATGCAAGACCTGCTGGTGGGGTGAGTTTATTTCTCAGTCTGTCCTCTCTGCTCTCCCAGTGGAGCCGGGAGGCTGGCGGCTGCCTCTGCAGTGCCCCCCCTCCTCTGCACGTGGCAGGAGGAAGAGCTCCACACTCGCCTCTCCTCCCCTCTCCTCCTCCGAGGGCCCAGCTCACGTGCACCACTGTGTGACTCAGCCTCTTGGCAGCCAGCCCTGGGGCTGGGGAGAGGGGGCAGGGAGCAGTGGTGGCTGTTGGCTTGGCAGCAGCAGCAGCAACAGAAGGGTGACAGCTCTGGCAGGGCAGGAGGTTTCCTCCTGGATGAAAGCACAGAGGCCTGTCACCGGGGGAGGAGGTTCCTCTGCCGTTACAGTTCCCTGCAGGGCTCTCTAGAGGCCCCTCAAGCAGCACTGAGTCACACACTCGGCCTGGAAACCCAGAGAGCAGAGAGCCCAGGGTACTTATTCTAGGTACAGAAACTGGGCTTATAACCCAGGATCTAGCCGGGCACATGGGAATGTCTATGCCTGTAATCCCAGCTGCCTGGGAGGTGGAGGCAGAAGGAGTGCTAGTTCAAGGCCAGCCTGGGCAACTTAGTGAGACCTTGCCTCAAAACAGAAAATATAAAGGGCTATGTAGCTCAGTGGTAGAACACTTGCCCAGCATAAACGAGGCCCTGACTTTCATCCCCAGTACTGAGGGGGGGAAAAAAAAGAACAGAGACCTGTTGGGAGGGGAAACAGGGAGATGGGGTTCTTCGAGGTCAGACAGGTGTCTACTGAGGAGCAGGACAGAGTGGAGCACAAGGCACAGTGGGAAAGGAGCAGATGAGGAGCAGACCTTCTTCTATTAGGAGAAGATCCTGAGAGTGATCCTCACTGCTTCCGTGGCTTAGGCACCTTTGCCACCCAAATCAGGTACAGCTCTCTGTGACCTACTCTGCATGCCCGATGCTGGCCCATTGTCAGCTTCTAGAAAATGCTGTACCTGATAACCAGGTGGTCCTATTGCTGAGCCTGTCTGAGTTTCACTCAGCAGGGACCCAAGTCACCAGCACTCACAGCGGGCAATCTGCCCCGGGGCCCATCTCTCACCTGTCCAGGTCATAGAGGGTGTGAGAGTTCTCCGTCACCACCTCCACACCGGCCTCCTTGGCCATCTTCATGATGGCTGCATCCCGTTCTTTCCCAAAGGGCTCAGAGTCATATTCAAAAGTCAGGCGGGTCACCCCCCATTCCTGAAGGGAGAAAATGTTATGCTTAGTAACGTTGGGGAAGGAGAGGGACACTGGGCAACTTCCTGGGAGGTAACAGAGCCAGTGTCAAGCCCTGTCTGAATGGGCTACAGAGTAAACTAGGGACAGTGATCTGAACTAGATGGCAAACAACCTGAGGCTCAGAAAGTGTGAGGAAGGAAGGCAGTGAGGGAGCTGATGGCATGGCCATGGTGGCATTGGGAGAGGGGAGGGTGGCCCTGTGCATTTGCTGTGTCCTTGAGGGAGGAGAATGCAGCAGGAAGCTATAAATACAATGCTCCCAGGGGAGCCCCCAGGCTCAGAAAGAGGCACTGACTCACAGCGGAGACAGTGGGAGACAGAATCTCCACCTCCCGCCTGCTCGGCTGCTCGGCAAGCCTTTCCCAGAGCTCCCACAGCCTGCAAACTTGTGGCCTAGTTTTCTTGGCAGACTTGTGCTATGTGAAGTGTCTTAATGGTTTCCACAGCAACACTCCTGAGGCCAGCAGCAAACAGAGCTAATAGGCCCCAGCTCCCAGAGTCGAAGGGGGAGGAGTGATCCGCAGCCCAGAGGTCAGAGAACACACAGTAGAGGGGCCGCAGGCTGAGAAGGGGGTTCTTTTTAAGTCCTCAGTCACTGCTGGTAGGAATTGCTCTGTCGCCTAGCAACAACAGGAGAAAGTTGGCCTGCCAAAAGGCTATATAGACAACCCAGGGAAAGCCCTAGAGCATGTGACGAGCAGGAAGGACACATTTTAACCAAAGTCTGTGTTCCTGGTTCCTTAAAACTATGAACCTCAGGAGTAACTGTCTTGGCCACACTCGGGTGCTCTGGTCCTGACTCGTCCTGCCTGGGGGAATGGGTCCTTAGGGTGGGTTTTCCCTCATCCAAGATAAAAGCACTGATTTATTGAGCCCTTACTATAAGCCAGGTACTATGCTTAGCAGTCATACAGATTACATCATTAAATACTTATGACAATCCTGTGAATTATAATAACACTAGTATTATTAAATGACACCCCCTTCCTTCAATATGATTGTCCTGTACCTTGTCCTATTTTCATTATAGCATTTAACATACAGCAGTGAAACTGCCCATCAATTGCCAGTTTCTCCCTCTAGAGTGTGAACTCTCAAAGCAGAAATCATGCTGTCTCATTTGTAGTTACCCGGCCACTTAGCATGGGGCCTAGTACGTCACAGTAGTAGCCCCATAAATACACATCGAGTGACCAAATGATCAGTCTACGTCTCTGGGCTATAACTGGGTTGGCCTGAGTTACTGGGGAAGAAGCAAAGTGGAGGGATAAGACAGGCCATTATTTGTTTCAGTGCTGGGAATGGAACCCAGGGCCTCGTGTTTGCTAGGCGACTGTTCTACCACTGAGCTACAGCCCCAGCCCAGGTATTTACAGGATATGGATGGTAAACACAGAGCTCTGGAATCTGATACTCAAGACTACCACTTGTTGGCTTTCTGACCATGGCAAATTACTCTTTCCTCCCTGGTAAAACTGGGATATAGCACCTGCCTCTTAGCGCTGCTGTGGGGGTGAGATAAGGCATGTGAGTAGCCAGCCCTAGAGGAATGCCAGCTACCATGAGTACTGAGTGATCTGTGTGTGCATGTGCGTGTAATTACACAGGGTGGGGTGCGGGGAGGTGAACTGAATGATAATGACACACTCCTGGAGCCGTGTGCCTTGACATCAGACTTTTCCTCTCATGAAGTTGGGGTGGCCGGGGCATTAACAACTACGTGTGCTGGTGGAGATGGAGGGCGTCCTCCCTAGAGCCCTCTGTCCACGAATACTTCTGCTTCTAACTTGGGTCTTAAAACATAGTTTTTGAAGGCGTTGGGGGGGGGGGCGGGGAGTGGGCTTGCCCCAATATCACAACCTGCAGCCCCAGTGGCACCTGGGGGGAGATTTCATCCACTGTTTACCCCAGGGCAACAGGGACGCTCCCACAGACTGACATTTTTTTCCCAATAAGCGGAGTCAAAGCAAAATGGAACCACTCCTTGCTCGACAGGAAACCCTGCCCTCCTGGCGTAGAAGGAGCTCTAATAAATCTTACTGGCTTCAGCCAAGAAAACATCTAAGGAAGCCAGTGGCATCCGGGGTGGAATGGCTTACCACATCGCACGTCTGGACTGAGCTGGGAACTTTCCAACAAGACACTCGTTTCACAGAAATTTTTCCTTAGCACAGTTTCCATTCAGCTGGCGGCTGACCGGCTGCCTTGGCTTCCGATCTCTGTAGCAGCCATCTGATGGCCAGACCCGCCCAGCGTTTCCATGTCCTTGGTCAGACTAGTAGCTCACCCAACCTGAGGGGAACCCCCAGGAGCAGATGCTCCCTGTCTTCTCTGGGGTCCACGTGCTCACCTTGAACAGCCTTGGGAACACGTCAGCTGGCTGTCCCCGGACGACAAACAGGCGGGAGTTCAGTTTCCTTAAGCTTGTGTCCAGGTCTTCCAGAGACTGCAGGAGGAACCTGAAGGGTCCACACGGGCCTCGTTAGTGGTCACATAAAATCAGGAGCTCTTTCCTAACCAGGGAGGGAGAAGCTGGGCCATCGTTCATGTCATACAAGTGGCATTCGGAGCCCCAGGACAGGAGGGGCCTGGGCTCTAGCCTGGGAGAGAGCAAGGGACAGTGGGTCAGTGCTGCCTCGGGGCGGGGGTGGGGGGAGTCCTGGCCTTGTGGCTTACTAGCCATGTGACCTCAGGCAGTTGCTTAACCTCTTTAGCTTGTTTTCACGTCTGTAACATGGGATTAAGGTTAGTACTGCAGAGCTGCAGAGATGCTAGTACACACAGAACTGCTAAAAGAAAAGAAAACACTGCAAGGAAACGGTTAGCACAGAGCCTGGCACACAGAAATCATGGGCTCAGTGAGAGCTGTTCCTACTGCTGTGTTGCTACATCATCAGAGACAAAGTCCCCTGTTCCCTCTCAGCCTTGAGCGCAGCAGCGGGGTGTTGTGAGAAACAAATGGGAGAATGGATAAGAAAGCCACCTGAACACTTGTGACACTGTGACATGGAAGCAGTAAGGTCCCATTAGCAGAGAAACAGGTCATCATAGCCCCCGTCCCCCCAGCTCCTCGCCCCTCTGCATTTGTGCTGTGACCTGTGTATGTATCTACTGCCACAACCCCACACATATCCTGGGCTGGGTCCTCTGTCCCCAGTGCTTTGTTCTTCAGGTGGCTCACTCTCCAGGCCTCTGGCCACCAGGTTCTCATCCTAATCTTAGAAAGTACTTCTAGAGTCAGGTGCCATGGAACATGCCTGTAATTCCAGCAGCCTGGGCGACTGAGACAGGATCACAAGTTTGAGGCCACTCTGAGCAACTTGGGGAGACCTTGTCTCAAAATGAAAAATAAAAAGGACTGGGGATGCAGCTCACTGGAAAGGGCCCCTGGGTTCAACACACTGTCAAAAAAAAAGGTACTTCTGTATAGATATCGTCACATGAGTGGGCGCGTGTACATTGGTGGTGGTGGGGCTACAGATCCTCAAGCGCCCCTGCAGGACAGCTGGGTCACCAGGGGAGAGGGAAAGTGACTTTGGTTGAATGCTTTGGGTTTTATTTTTAAATTAATACTTTAACCATATAACTACAAATGTGGGTCAAAACCCAGTGACAAAAGGGTACACAGTAAAAAGTGTCCACTCTGCTTCCCTCCACAGAGGCAGCCAAGGAAGGCAGTTTGATTATGACTCTGTCATGCTTTTTTTTTTTTTTTTTCCTGTATCCGGGATTGAACTCAGGGGCGCTCGACCACTGGGCCACATCCCCAGCCCTTTTTTGTATTTTATTAGAGACAGGGTCTCACTGAGTTGCTAAGTTCCTCGCCATTGCTGAGGTTGGCTTTGAACTCGCGATCCTCTTGCCTTAGCCTCCCAAGTGCTGGGATTACAGGCGTGCATCATGGCGCCCAGCTCTGTCATGCTTTTTTAACAGCATTTCCTCACTTAGTTCTTTCAACACATTTTAAAGTCAATTGTACTATCCCTACTTTACAGATGAGAAAATTGAGACAGAAAGGTTAATTACCTAAGAGCACAGCTAGTATGTGACAGAGCTAGCACAGAAACCCAGGTCAGTCAGACCTTCTTTTTTTTTTTTTTTTTAAATATTTATTTATTTGCTTTAGTTGTAAACAATGCGTTTATTCTTATGTGGTGCTAAGGATCGAACCCCGGCCGCGTGTGTGCTAGGCGAGCGCTCTACCGCTGAGCCACAACCCCAGCCCAGACCTTTTTTTTGTTGTTGTTGTTTTTTGGCACTGGGGGTTGAACCCAGGGGTACTTAACCACTGAGTCACATCTCTAGTCTTTTTTTTATGTTTTATTTAAAGACATGGTCTCGCTGAGTTGCTTGGGGTCTTGCTAAGTTGCAGAGGCTGACCTTGAACTCGTGATCCTCCTGCCTCAGTCTCCCAAACTGCTGGGATTACAGGCGTGCGCCACTGCACCTGGCTCAGACTCTTAAGCCCATGTTTTCTCCTCTGTGTCCCATTTCTAAAATCTTCTAGTGGTGGGACAGCACTGTTCCGTGGCTGAGATTCTGCAGATCTCATAAGGAATCCCTTTCTCTGATGGACACAAGCCTCACGGAGGTAATTCATTGACATTCCTACCTGCACCCAGCCTGGACAGGTCAATCTGTACATATCATGGGCCCATCCAAGGAATCTACTGTCTACCTCCTGGCATCTGCCACTCATCCCCGCCACCCTTTGTCTCTGTCAACAAAAAGAGTCACTAGATTTTATTTTGAACACAATGAAACCCGGTGCCTCCTCTGCAACACAGCACATTTCCTGACTACCGGAGGATTACAGGGACAGGGACTATTCCCAGGATGCCAATTAAGCCAGCCCCCGCTGCTGCCTCTGACGTACACAACATGA
Organism: Tamias sibiricus; assembly: GCA_025594165.1. Taxonomy (NCBI): domain Eukaryota; kingdom Metazoa; phylum Chordata; class Mammalia; order Rodentia; family Sciuridae; genus Tamias; species Tamias sibiricus. The sequence goes on from CM046657.1 coordinate 26,265,138, forward strand.
CATAATCCCATGGCCAATGCTGCAGGCCCACATTCCAGCAGGAGCTGAGCCCTGGGCCCAGCCCAAAGCATCATGTTAGCTGAAGAGCAGGAGGGAGGTCACTGAGGCCTTGGGATAGGGACTCTGACAGGCTGAATGATGCTGTAGTAAACCAGAGCTCCGCCTCTGTGAATTTGTTTTTGAAAAACTGATACCTTCTGAATGCTAAGTGATGTGCGAGTGACAGTGACAGAGTGAGAGTGACGCATTTGCACCAGCCTCTCCAAGGCCTCACTACTCAAGGAAAATAACAGAGATCCATGCAGACACAGCCACCTGGAGAGAAGGGGTCATTTAAATCTCACAAACCCAGGACACAGGGTACTCCATCTGAGGCTCTCAGGAATGTCCCTGCCAGGCACTTTGCGGGGTGGGGTCTCTTCCCTCACAGCCTCCCAGGCTGCAAAGGACTTCAATTTGAAGGCTATAAATAAGACTGAAATGCACGTGAAATCTAGGTTCCAGAACACATTGCAATCTGCCTTCTACAAATCTTTATTTTTAGGCCTCATTTACTAACAGGAGAGCTTCCTTGCAGCATCTTCAAAGAACAGAGAGCCCTTTTCTTCTTTGACAAGAGATGTTAATAGCCAAGGCAGGAAGCAGAAGGCACAACTCTGAATCCAGCAACAAAACAGTAATAATACTAATAATGGCAACAACAAATGAGCTTTACCATGAACCAGGCACTACTCTACTTGTTTTACATACATTGTCTCATTAATTCTCAAACAGTACTATGAAGAAGCACTTTTAGTCACACTTTATAGAAAAGGAAACTGAGGCACAGGAAGATCAACTTGCCTAAAATCAATACCTAGTAATTGGCCAGAATTTAAACCCAGGCCATCTGTCTGGCTTGGTGTGTGCGTTCTTAACCACCAGGCTCCACTGCCTCTGAGTGGTAAGCAATGAGGCAGCACCACCCACTAGGGAGCACCACAGCCCAACTCGAAGGCCAAATCTTTGCTCCTCAGAGTGTGATCTGAGGCTCAACGTTGGCTGTGAGTCACCCTGGAGGCTGCTGCAATGCAGAATCCTAGGCTCCATCTCAGACCTCCACAATCAGAATCTGCATTTTAGCAAGATCACCGGAGATTCATTTGTTCAATAGTTTCAGAAGTGCTACCCTAGAAAATGGACTTGACTTCTAGCGTTAGTTTACAAGTTGCCTTTCCTTCCTTTGAATTCATTTCTCTTAAGCATTCTCTCAGACACCCTGGTTCCTGCCTTGTCTTTGGGCCTGGAGAAATGCTCTACTTCCAACTACCCTCCTCAGTCCAGCCCTGCAGGGATCCTCTGGGCAGGGAGGGCTCAGGACGACTTCACAGGAGGTAAGGGACATGAGGAGGACCCCTGGCAGCCCCAGCCTTCAGGCAACCAGAGAAAGGGAGGCCACTGCTACAGTACTACCTTTCAGGCCTGCCAGATGACAGCTTTGCATTGTCCCAAAGGCACTGGGACAGCACTGCCACTGGGTGAATGCTCACAAGGGCAGGTGTGAGCTTCTTCCATCAAGGAGAAGCCTGAGCCTCTGTGTGCCTTTGGCCCTCCTCCTCCACAGCTTTTCTCTATTCCAGTGAGGGGGACTCCAAAGGAAACCAGCCCCGGGCATTGGGAGGGTGGTGCTGGCAACTCTAAGCTGAGTTCACATGGCCCCGAATCATAGCACAAGGTCTTATTGGAGCAGTAGAGCTCACCCTTTGGATTAGACGACACGTGCGACTGAACTGCATTATGTAAGTCCTCTGGAGCCAGAGGCAGACATAACTGGAGAAAAGACCAAATTGGGATTTCCAAAAATATACACAGGACTCTGTAATGTGGTGACTCCATGAGGCTAGCCCTTTAAATAAGACAGACAGATTCTTTGGTGAAGTACTTATATTTAGGAACGCCTTCTCTAGGGATGGCAGATTCTGTGTTGAGAAATATATTGTTTTCTTGTTGTTAATGGGGTGGGGGAGGATGACTTCTTCTGGGTCCAGAGCTCCTTTGACCAAGTTCCTCTCTTTCAAACCAAGGTTCTCTAGCTATAATGACGATGCCACTGGCTGACACACTCTGGCTCCATAGGATATTAATAGAAATCAATTTCTCCTAAGTAATCAAGAGAGCTTAAGCCCCATGGAAAAGGATAACCTAAACCCATAATCCACAGCAAGGACTGAATTCTAAGTATCATCTGGATGAAAATATATCAATTCTTTCCTATTTCAAAGAGAAAGATGAAGGTTTTCATCCCTCTTGAGTAAACAGAAAAACACCCTTAGCAGCAGAACAATAAAATCCCTTGCTCGGAGAAATGCAAAATTTTCCACAGCAGACTACAGACCTCTACCCTCTTCTTGCAGACCAAGTTCCAGGGGAGACACCCACTTCCTACCGTCCAACAGCATTCAGCACCCAGCTCTTGGGAAGAGACACTGGTTCTCACCAGGCATCTGAGGGGTTCCCAGTTCACCTCATTACTAATTCTGAGAGAGAACATATTTTATTTCTACCAACTCCCTCTATGCTGGAAGCTCCCAAAAGAGGCGCAGCACAGCGCCAGGGACAAAATGACTTAAATAAAGTGTGAGGAGAATCATTGCCAACCTCTATCTACATTGCAGCAGGGAGAAAAAGGTAATTAAAAACTGCAAGAGCCGATTCTGAGTAAAATCTAGATGTAGTTCACATCATCCTTTTGGGTCGGTTCTTGCTGTAGTGCCTTCTTCCAGAGGCAGCAAATTTAGGCAAGGAAGCATTGGGGAAATGGCAAAGGCTCAGCCAACTGGTGCTTGGGGAAAAATTCCTGAGGTTCCTGTAGCTATAGACTTCCTACTACCACCAAGGCAAGGAGTCTGCTAGTCTTCTCCTCTGCCAAGAAACACACGTACTTCTTGATTGCCTTTCTCTGCTCTCTTTTAGAGAGTGTCATCCATGGTTATTTTCATCTGATTCCATCTGCAGAAAAATACTGTGTAGGAGTCAGTCTGTAGGGTGTGCAGGAGGGTAACATAACAGAGATGGCAGACCTTGATTCATTCCCCCTTCTTATAAATGGACCCCAACCTTCCTAGAAAGGCTTTTCAGAGATAGTGACTCAAGCAGTTGAGAACGAAGAGGCTACACTGCAGCATGATCTTCCCAGACCACTCCCGGGATCCAGAAACAGCCACCAAAAGATTACACCAGAAAACTGTGGTAATGCAGAAGGACAGGGGGCTGGTGCCACCACTCCCCTCCACCCCCAACCTTGTGCACAAAACAGTATTTAGCTCTGCCTTCAATCCACCCAGGCACAGGCGACTGGTGGGGCTGGCAGGAGTGCTTCTGTTTCCAGGCCTAAGAGCAGTTGCCACAGTCAGTCTGTTTTGTGGATTTCACCTCCTTCTACTGATGCCAACGCTAATTAGACTTCCTGCCAGTGCACTGCAGCAACACACTCCCCAGGCTGTCTGGCTCAGGCCTGTGCTTCTTAAGCTTTGTTGCAATCACTTTAAAAACCTCAATTCCACAGGGTGCGGTAGCACACGCCTGTAATCCCAGCACTTGGGAGGCTGAGGCAGGAGGATTGCAAATTCAAAGCCAGCCTCATCAATGGCGAGGCACTTAGCAACTCAGTGAGACCCTGTCTCTAATAAAATACAAAAAAAAAGGGCTGGGAATGTGGCCCAGTGGTCGAGTGCCCCTGAGTTCAATCCCCAGTACAAAAAAAAAAAAAAAAAAAAAAAAAAAAAACCACCTCAATTCCTAGGCCAGAACAGTTCAATCAGATTTGGAAGAGGGCCCAGCCATGTTTTAAAGATCCTTAGGTGACTCCAATGTGCAGCCCAAACTGAGAACCACTGCTCTAGTCTGTCCTGCCCTCCTGTTTTATTTTTTCATGGCACTTAGTTCTCTTAAATCATGCCTGTTGACATGTCTTTCTCCACTACAGTGCAGGCCCTATGGGCTTTGGGAGCACAGATGTGCACATCTGCCTTTTCACAGCTGTACCCAAGTGGCACCTAAAACAGTACCTGGAAGATATTAGGCACTCACCAAATAATCACTTGATTAATGTCTACTCTACTATATGGCCTGTGATTCAGGATTTAACTCAGGCATCTGAACTGCCATATTCCTTTTCTCCTTCACCCTCTTGAAAGTACAACACAAAAGGGTGATCCACAAAAATCCGTAACTGCCTAGTTCCTAGTAAATTTGAATTTAATCAGTAACAGAGTTTTTGTCATTCACTTTTAATCTCCACCACCACAAAGGGGCAGGTAGTCATAAACAATGTTCCCCTAAACCCCATAAAAGTGAAACACCTTCATGACAATATAACATTGTAACCAGGTAGCTGGTTCTATTTACTCTGCTCAGACTGGCAAACCACCAAAAGGAGAGGGACAAAGTCTGAGGCTTGGTTTAATGTCCACACTAGGGATGGTCATTTGAGGATGTTTGTCAAACCCAACCTCCTATCTATAGAAACTGGAGCAAGAGAGAGCAATAGAGCAGCCTGAAAACAGTGTGGGCAGGCTCTCCACAGGACTATCTTTAGTTGTTCCCTCTATATAAATGGGGCAGGAGGGGGCATTTAATAGACCCACTGCTAGGAGCACTCACTTTCCTAGCAGAGCACACGCCTTGCAGAGGAAAGAATGGGGTGCTGAGAGCCACTGTATCCTGGGAATAACCCTGTCCATCTGTGCAATGAGGCCACGAGTAAACATCCCTCTGAAAAATGCAAACAAACCAAGCCACTGCTGCAGAGCCTTTTAAAGAGTGTTGGGGACACAATGTATCAAAACTCTCTGCTTCTGAACACTGGTTTACAGAGAAAACACACCAGTACCTGATAATCCTTCTCCATGATACTGGGAGAGAACTCATTTCCTGGGAGGCACCAAGAGAAGCCCTTGATATCATGGCTTTCTTGCTCCTTATCCTTATCACATCAGTTTATCAGAATCTTATCTATAATTGTTCAACTGTCCTCTAAATCATCTTATGAGAAGAGGAGGAAGTGGGAAATACTTTGGTTTCTTTAAAAAATATATTTTCTATCAAGGTCATATTATAGCTGCTGAAGGGATTTTCTATAATGGGTTGAATATTGCTCTGGAGCTCAAGACACGAGCTGCATCTCCCTGAAGATGCCTTTGGTGTCCTTTAGTCATAATACAGGGGCAAAGACCCTGCTAAGCCAGGGTCTCTAGACACCCGGAGGCAGATCTGTCTGGGGGGAAGGAAGCCAAAATGGGTGAAAGGGTCGATTCAAACAAACCAGACGCTTGAGAGATGACCTTCAGCAGCCCAACAATGCGCTCTTCACTTCAAGAATGACAGAGAAAACCCGTCCCTGCCCTCACACCACATCACCGCCTTCGGCCCCTCCCTGAACACACCCCTAAGTCCCCAGTTCTGCCGGGCTGCAAGTCCTTGAGCAGGTCAACTTTGCGTCTCCAGAGCTCAAGGCTCTCATCTGTACAATGGGGACCACGATGTCTGTCCCACGGGCATGGTGTGGGGCTCGGAGGGAATGACACACAGTGCGAAAGCGCTGTGTCAGGTGGGGCGCTGGACCACCGAGGGCAGGATGACCAGTGGTTCTCAGGTCCCGGTTCTCCCCTCCGGAGAGCCCGCTCGGCCTCCCTGCCCCGCTTCCCCCGAGCCGGCGGGGGACAGGCTCCGTCCCCTGGCTCCGCGAGCGCACAGGGCCACCTCACCTCCATCGGTTGATCCCCACTGAGGAGGAGGCCGCGAACCAGGGGTCAAGGATGTAAACGCAGCGCACGCAGCGCGCCCCGCGCACGGCCGCCAGCAGCGCCGGGTTGTCGTGGAGCCGCAGCCCTTTGCGGAACCAGTGCACGGAGGAGGCACCATCCGCGCTGATTGCCGGCGTCGGTACACTCGCTGCCGCCGTCACCACAACCGCCGCCATCGCTGCCCCGACTGCGCCGGCCGCCGCTGCTCCGCCCCTGTGGGAGCCGCGGACCCTGCCCAGAGCCCGCCCAGTGACCTATGACGCCGCCGCTCCTCTCCGCGGCCCCGCCCCCAGAGCTCCGAAGCGCCTCTGTCATTGGCTGGGCGCCTCCCGCCGCACGATTGGTCTAGCGGCGCCGGATCCGGCCACGCCCCCTCACGTTCCCACCATGTGTCGTCCAGCCCTCCTGAAGCCGGCTAGCCGGGTGAGTGACGCAGGCTGGCACTCCCAGCGGAGGCTGGGGCGTGGGCCGAGTCTCTAGAGACCGCGGATCTCTTACACGTGTCCTGTTCGGGGCCTGTCTTTGGAATAGGCAGAGGTTGCTGTGACTCCCGCCAGTGACTTACAGAACCGACGACCTGCCTTCCTGTATCACCATCATCCACATCATCGTCTATATAAGTCTCCTTCACCCGCCATGCATTGAGTGCATTTCATACTTCAAGCGACATGATGATCTCCTTACATAAAAGCTGTCTTGTTTTCTATTCTCAACTCAGCCAGTGACATTCATTCAACAAACTCCAAAGAAAGAGCTGCTATTATTCTCATTCTACCGATGAAGCAAACTGAGGGTGCCAGTTGAATGACTTGCTCAATATTATAAAGTTAATAAGAGAATTCCACCCAGATTACTTTAATTTCAAAGCTTCTGCTTTTTTTTTAAAAAAAGAATTTAACATTTATTTGATTATCTTTATGTGGTGCTGAGGATCGAACCCATGACCTCACCCGTGCTCAGCAAGAAACTTAGCACTGAGCTATAACCCCAGCCCTCAAATATTCTGCTTTTAACCCAGGAAGCTATAATTTATCTGTGCTAAGGTCTTGACACTTGCAACTGGCAGTCTGAGAATGAGGGAGAAGTGCCTTCATAGGTACCAACTGCTGTGGGGATTAGGGAATGAGGAGATGTGGGTTGAGATAGTAGTCATAACATCGGATGAATATATTTTCTTTCAGTCTATGTTTAGTAGATCAAATGGTAAAAAGCACTGAACTGCATTCCATGTGGGATTCAGGGATATGAGGGCACTATCTACCCGCCCCCTCCTTGGGGGAGCCAGGTGGAACTTTCTTATTCTTTTGAAGTCTAATACAGGGCTTGCTGATTGGCTGACTGAATGAGTTAGTGAAAGGCAAGAGAAGATATAAACACCAGTTGCAAAATGTTGAGCCCAAAGTTGGGCTTAGATGGACTACTTAGGCTGAAGCTCTGGAGTAATCAGGTGGAGAACAGTCTGTTTTAATTTGGCCTTACATCAATCCCATGCCTAGAACCCTTCCTGAACTCGGGAATGAGCAATGAAGGAATTTAGCGGCATTAATTGGTACCACTCTATAAAACAGTGACACTGCAGTCCTAGGCTTTCTCTCATTTCCAGGGCTTTGTACAAGCTGTTCCCTCAGCATGAATCACACATCCTACCTCACACCCTAACTCCAGTTTACTCTGGGTCATTGCTGAGTATAGATGTCACCTTGCTGTCTGGTCCCAGTCTGCATAATGCCTCATCTCCTCTGTGCTTCTTTTAATCTCTGGTCATAGCATATGGTACTGAAATTTCTTGCTTCATTGCCTGCCTGCCCCATTAGACTATAAACTCCTGGAGGGCAGGCGCATAGCTTATTTGCAGTTGTATTTCCAAGGTCTAGCTTGGGGCTTAATGCTCAAGGACCATTTGCATAAAAGGGACTAGAGTCTCAGATTGGCAGGGAGGACCTTAAAGGTCTACTGCCGTCTGCTTGCCTGATCCTGCCCTTATTTTTGGATCTCCTCTCCAAATGTTTGCTGGATGAATTGAGGCCACACCTCAAAGCTTTTCTTTTGAGGCATTAGTGTTCCCTCCTCTTCAATCTTTTCTCTCCACAAGATTAATGGGAATACAGACTATAGGGAGATGATTCTTTCTTAAATATCCTTAAAGGTGGGTACTCTTCTCTTGTTTTCTTCTGATCCCCCATAATGCTGTATCTATAGACTGTGAGCTCCTTGGGGACACAGACTGTGCCGTCTTGCTTATCAATGTATTCCCAGTACCTACTCTGACACCTGACATATACTAGGTGCTCAGCAAATATTTGCTGAATGTTTAAATGTTACTTGTCTCTATCTCATTAGGCTATCCTGAGAGGCAGTGTGGTTAAGGCCAAGTTCTTGCACATTGGGGTGGCTGAGTTAAAATTCTGATTCTGTTTTAATTCTGTCTAACCTTGGATAAGCTAGTTAACTTCTCTGTTTCTCACTTTCTTAATCCACACAGTAGGGATGATAATAGTCCCCAGGTCATAGTCAGCACTTATGTCAGTGACTTTTTTTGAACATCGGGGCCTGTGTCTGATTTTGCCTTCCTTATGATATCTGGCCCTGAATATTACATGTACTGCATGTTGCATAACTGACCAATAAAAGATTTTATTCATATTTCCGTTATTTAAAATCCTTAAAATTATAACAACAATGAAAAAATAGACAAGCAATCAACCCCCAAAACCTACCAAATCGATTTTCTCTTTCTTTTGTTCTTCTCCTGTGTGTACGTGCGTGTACTGGGGATTAAACCCAGGGGTGTTCTACCATTAAGCTACATCCCCAGCCCTTTTTAATTTTTATTTTGAGACAGGGTCTTACTAAGTTGAGGCTGGACTCAAACTTGAGATCCTCCTGCATTAGCCTCCCAAGTCCTCAGTTATTTCTATCTTCATTTTGCCTTCTAGATTTTGTCCACAGACATCTACATTTAATAATTTTAATCAAAACTGAGGTGCAATGTTGCCTTACCCTCCTTAAACCTAGAATATTAAGCATGTTCTGCATTGTCTTGCTATTGTCTTTGTTCTGTGCGGCTTGTGTTATCAAGTTCATAAACATGACTTATTTTATTGAATGACTGCCTATTGCAAATCTAGCACCATACAGAAGATGGGAGTGCAAAGTCCACTTTTGGTTTTGACTCTTTAAAAAGGGCATAGAGAGATTGGAGAGAGATCAAGAAAACCTATAAATTGCTAAAGGGAAACAATCAGGTACTATTTCTCTTTGATGTAAGCACTGACGATCTCATAGCTATACACCTCGTTAGTATTTACAAGCACCTACAGGAAGTGGTTGCAGTGAGGACGCCAAACAGCTGCTCCTTGTGCCGGCTTAGCTCACCCCAGGAGGGCGAGGGACTCCAGGAGATCCTTCTTGAAGGATAAGGAGCTTTAAGGATGAGGCAAATTAGCCAAGGAGTGGGAAGAGTCTTTCTTCCCTGAAGGTATTTAGACAGACAGATCAGTGCGGTGTTGTCTCTTTTAGTCAGAGTCTTGCAGGAGTCTGGATTAGACTACTTTCTACCTTGGCTTTGCACTGGGCTTTGTGTAAATATTGATGATTGGTTGAAAAGTGACCAGGCAGGTCCTTTTCTGGCGAGTGTAAGTTACCTGCGCCCTCTAGTGGTAGGACTGGGAAACGGCTGTTCCATTTGGGGCTCCCTGCTTAGTTATCCCCAAGAGCACAGGGGCCACGTTGCTGTTTTTGAGACCTCAGCAAAGCCTTTGAGGTGGTGACAAAAATTTTGTTCTTTGAAAATCCCAAGACCAGATAGATACACAGCTAAGTTTTACAAGGCCTTCAAGGAAGAACTAGTACCAATAATCCTCAAATTATTTCACGAAATAGAAAAAGAGGGAACACTTCTAAACCCATTCTATGAGGCCAATATTACCCTGACTCCAAATCCAGACAAAGATACATCAAAGAAAGAAAAATTCAGACCAATATCTCTAATGAACATAGATGCTAAAATTCTGGAAAATTGAATACAAAAACATATCAAGGGGCTGGGGTTGTGGCTCAGCGGTAGAGCGCTCGTCTAGCACGTGCGCGGCCCTGGGTTCAATCCTCAGCACCACGTAAACATAAATGCATTGCATTGTGTACAACTAAAGCAAATAAATAAATAAATTTAAAAAATATCAAAAAGATGGTGCACCATGATCAAGTGGGGTTCATCCCAGGGCTGCAACTTTGGTTCAAAATACGGAAATTAATAAATGTAATTAATCACATCAATAGACTTAAAGATAAGAACCATATAATCATTCCAATAGATGCAGAAAGAGCATTTGACAAAATACAGCACCCCTTCATGTTCAAAACACTAGAAAAATTAGGGATAACAGGAACATACCTCAACATTGTAAAAGCTATCTATCCTAAGCCCCAGGCTAACATCATTCTAGATGGAGAAAAATTGAAAGCATGCCCTATAAAAACTGGAACAAGACAGGGATGCCCTCTGTCACCACTTCTATTTAGTGTAGTTCTTGCAACTCTAGCCAGAGCAATTAAACAAAGGAAATTAACAGGATACTGATAGGAAAAGAAGAACTCAAATTATCACTATTTGCTGACAATTTGATTCTATACCTAGAAGATCCAAAAAAAAAAAAAAAAAAAAAAATCCACCAGAAAACTTCTAGAACGAATAAATGAATTCAGCAAAGTAGCAGGATATAAAACCAATACCCATAAATCAAAGGCATTTCTGTACATCAGTGACAAATCCTCTGAAAGGGAAATGGGGAAAACTACCCCATTTACAATAGCCTCAAAAAAAAAAAAAAAAACTTGGGAATCAACTTAGCAAAAGAGGTGAAAGACCCCTACAATGAAATTTATAGAACACTAACAAAAGAAATTAAAGAACTTAGAATATAGAAAAATCTCCCTTGTTCTTGGATAGGCAGAATTAATATTGTCAAAATGACCATACTACCAAAGCACTCTACAGATTTAATGCAATTCCAACAAAAATCCCAATGACATTACTCACAGAAATAAAAAAGCAGTCATGAAATACATCTGGAAAAATAAGAGACCCAGAATAGCTAAAGCAATCCTTAGCAAGAAGAGTGAAGCACGAGGCATCACTAAACCTGACTTTAAACTATGCTACAGACGAATAGTAACAAAAACAGCATGGTATTGGCACCAAAATAGACTTGTAGACCAATGGTACAGAATACAGGACACAGAGACAAGCCCACATAAATACAGTTATCTCATATTAGACAAAGGTGCCAAAAACATATATTGGAGAAAAGATAGCCTCTTCAACAAATGGTGCCGGGAAAACTAAAAATCCATATGCAACAAAATGAAATTAAGCTCTATCTCTCACTATGCACAAAACTCAAGTCAAAGTGGATGAAGGACTTAGGAATTAAACCAGAGACCCTGCACCTAATAGAAGAAAAAGTAGGCCCAAATCTTCATCATGTCAGATTAGGCCTTTACTTCCTTAATAAGACTCCTATAGTGCAAGAAATAAAATTAAGAATCAATAAATGCCATGGATTCAAACTAAAAAGCTTCTTCTTAGCAAAAGAAACAATCATTGAGGTGAATAGAGAGTCTACAGAATGGGAGCAAATTTTTACCACATGCATATCAGATAGAGCACTAACTCTAAAATATATAAAGAACTCAAAAATCTTCACACACACACACACACACACACCAAAAACCAAAACAAAAGAAAACAAAATAACCCAATCAATAAATGGGCCAAGGAACTGAACAGACATTTCTCAGAAGATGATATACAATCAATCAACAAATATATGAAAAAATGTTCAACATCTCTAGCAATTAGAGAAATGCAAATCAAAACAACTCTAAGTTCATCGGGCTGGGGTTGTGGCTCAGTTGCAGAGTGCTTTCCTGGCATGTGTGAGGCACTGGGTTCAAGCCTCAGCACCACATACAAATATAAAAATAAAATAAAAGTAAAAAGATTTCATATCATTCCAGTCAGAATGGCAGCTATTAAGAATACAAACAACAATAAGTGTGGGGAAAAAGGCACACTCATACATTGCTGGTGGGACGGCAAATTGGTGCAACCACTATGGAAAGCACTATGGAGATTCCTTGGAACACTTGGAATGGAACCACTATTTGACCCAGCTATCCCACTCCTCAGTTTATACCCAAAGGACTTAAAAACAGCATACTAGGGGCTGGGGATGTGGCTCAGCGGTAGAGCGCTCGCCTAGCACGTGCGCGGCCCGGGTTCAATCCTCAGGACCACGTAAAAATAAACGCATTGTGTACAACTAAAAGCAAATAAATAAATATTTTAAAAAAAACCAGCATACTACAGGGACACAGCCACATCAATGTTCATAGCAGCACAATTCACAATAGCTAAATTGTGGAACCAACCTAGATGCCCTTCAGTAGATGAATGAATAAAGAAAATGTGGTATATATACACAATGGAATATTACTCAGCATTAAAAGAGAATAAAATCATGGCATTTGCAGGTAAATAGATGGAGTTGGAGAATATAATGCTAAGTGAAGTTAGCCAATCCGAAAAAGCCAAATGTTTTCTCTGATATGAGGATGCTGATCCATAATGGGGATGTGTCGAGGGGAGCATGGGAGGAATGAAGGAACTTTAGTAGGGCAAAGGGGAGGTAGAGGAAGGGAGGGGGATGGAGGTAGGAACGATGGTGGAACGAGATGGACATCATTACCCTAAGTACATGTATGAAGACATGAATGGTATGACTCTACTTTGTGTACAACCAGAGACATGAAAAATTGTGCTCTATGTGTGTAATATGAATTGAAACACATTCTGCTCTCATATATAACAAATTAGAATAAATAAGTAAATTTTTAAAAATTTTGTTCTTTGAACAATTAATTCATCTTAAGAAGCCATAAAGTAGCCAGGTGAGGTGGTGCCCTTCTATAATCCCAGCAGTTTGGGAGGTTGAGGCAGGAGGATGGTGAGTTCAAAACCAGCCTCAGCAATTGAGTGAGCCCAGTCTCTAAATAAAATATTAAAAAGAGCTGGGTATCTAAAAAGAACAAATAGGGGGGGAAAAGGTGGGGGTGGTGTTAAAAAAAAAAACTAAAACAAACAAAAAGGGCTAGGGATGTGTCTCAGGGGAGCACCCCTGGATTCAATCCCTTGTACAAAAACAAAAAAACAAAAAAACAAACAAAAACAAGAACAGCAGGGAGAAATTGGTGCAACCACTGAGGTACATCCCCAGCCCTTTCTATTTTGATACAAGTTTTCACTAAATTGTCCACACTGGCCTCCAACTTGAGATCCTCCTACTTCAGCCTCCTGAGTCTTTGAGATTAAAAAAGTGCACCACCACAGGTGACCCATAAAGCCTTTTGAAAGCCAGGCTCCCTGAATTCTGGTTCCAGCTCTGCCATTAAATAGCAAATTGAGTGCATACTTGTGCAAACTCTTATGTAAGTTTCCTAATTTGTGAAATGGAAATGATAATGAGAATGGTGACAATGGTGATGATGTTTCAAGTATAGCATGGACTTGGAGCAAAATAAATAGGCAAATGGCTCAGAATTGAGAATCCAGAAAGTGACCACATGAATCTGGACAGTTTCTACAAGACAAAGATGTCTTTGTAAAAAGTGGGGGAAAGGTGGGTTTTCCTGTACTGGTGGTGGGCCATTCAGATATCCCAAAGTATGAAAATGAAATTTGAGGGCTGGGGTTGTGGCTCAGTGGTAGAGTGCTCGCCTAGCACCTGCGTGGCCCTGGGTTCAATCCTCAGCACCACGTAAAAATAAATAAATAAAATAAAGGTATTGTGTCCAACTACAACTAAAACATCAATATAAATTTTTTTTTTAAATGGAATTTTAGCCGGGCGCAGTGGCGCACGCCTGTAATCCCAGCACTTGGGAGGCTGAGGCAGGAGAATCATGAGTTCAAAGCCAGCCTCACCAATGGCGAGGCACTTAGCAACTCAGTGAGGCCCTGTCTCTAATAAAATACAAAAAGGGGCTGGGGATATGGCCCAGTGATCGAGTGCCCCTGAGTTCAATCCCTGGTACCAAAAAAAAAAAAAAAAAAAAAAAAAAAAAAAAGTAAAGTAGTATGGGCTGGGATATAGCTCAGTTGGTGAGTGCTTGCCTTCCATGCACAAGGCCCTGGGTTCAATCCCCAGCACCACCAAAAAAAGTAGTATAAGTTCATTCTTTGGAAAAATCTACTGACATACCCACCGGGGAAAAGATGTGACTGTCCCAGCATTCCATGGTGGAGTGCCTGTTTGTTCCTGTGTCAGGACTTTCTGTGGCTGAGTAATGCAGTCCCACATCATGATGTCTGGGTCAACAGTGGGCATCCCAGAAGATTAAAAGGGAGCTGAAAGATTCCTGTCACCCAGTGACGTTGTCATCCTTGCACAACGCGTCACTCACCTGTTTGGCAATGCTGGTGTGGAAATCCCCACTGCTCCCTCAGCTCTATAAAACCACAGCACGTGCCCCTGTACGTCATCGTGCTGGGTGAGGCGGGTCCGGGACTGCTCCTGCTTTGAGTATCTATTGTGTCACACTTTCCCTCGTTATTTTGGAGTGTACTCTGCCTGCTTATAAAAACGGATCTCCGTAGAGCAGCTGCTGTGTTAGGCTGGCACAAGCTCAGCCGGCTCAGCTCAGGTTTACCTCCCCGATTGCGTGCACGGCCGCGTGGAGAGACGGTCCTGTGCCTTTCAGCTTCATGTCAGTGCTCTCTGGGGCTCAAACGATGGTGGAAACACCTGGGGTGCATTTCTCAGAACGAATCCCTGTCATGAGTGACACAGGCAAGCGTTCCATTGTGGGGATGCCTGGCACTTTGTTCATCAGTTTATCCAGAGATAGACCCCTGGGCTGTCTCCGCCTTTGGCTATTGGGAATAGTGCTTCTCTAAGCCCTGGTGAGCTCTTCTTTTTAAACAGCTTTACCAAAAGAGACTTACATACCAAAAAAAAAAAAAAAAAAGCACCCATTTGCTGTTCAGTTTAGCACCTTTTTTTAGAATATCTTTTTTTAGTTGTGGATGGACACAATACTTTTATTTTTATGTAATGCTGAGGATCAAACCCAGTGCCTCAGGCGTGCTAGGAAAGCGCTCTACCACGGAGCTGCAGCCCCAGCCCCAGTTTAGCACCTTTTATAATAGTCACGGAGCTGGGCGACCAGGAGGTAATTTTAGCATATCTTTCCTCACCTCCCACCTGCAGCCTGAGGCAGCCGCCTGGCTATTTTCTGCCTCTAGATTTGCCAATTCCAGGCGTTTCATATAACCAGAATCTTTCCACCCTTTTTTTTTTTTTTTTTTTGGTACACCTTTTTTTTTGCAAATAATTTTTTATTAGAGACACACTGAGTTGCCCTCGCCATTGCTTTGGCTTTGAACAAATGCTGGGATTACCTAAGGCCCGGCTTCCACACCTTTTTTTTTTGTTTTTGAGTCACAAAGATAGAGTTGCAACTTAGGAGCTCCATGGCCCACAGTCACCATGGACTCCTGGACAGAAAAAGTTTTCTGACTCTGATTCAGGCCCCTGGAGTTCTATTTTTTTTTTTTTTTTTCTTCTGGTGCTTAAACTGATAAAGGAGCCCAAAACTAAGGAATAAAAAGAGGATAAATTAGCTGCTGTGGTGGCGCACGCCTGTAATCCCAGCACTTGGGAGGCTGAGGCAGGAGGATTGCCAGTTCAAAGCCAGCCTCAGCAATGGTGGGGTGCTAAGCAACTCAGAGAGACCCTGTCTCTAAATGAAATACCAAATAGTGCTGGGGATGTGGCCCAGTGGTCGGGTGCCCCTGAATTCAATCCCTGGTACCAAAAAAAAAAAAAAAAAAAAAAAAAAAAAAACCCAAAACAAAAAAAACCAAACCAAACCAAAACAAAACAAAAAAACAGAGAGAGAATAAATTGATGTTAAAAACTTTAGGTCAGGCTGAAATTGTGGCTCAGCGGTAGAGCGCTCGCCTAGCACTTGCACCGCCTGGGTTCGATCCTTAGCACCAGTAAAAATAAGCTCATTGTGTACAACTAAAGCAAATAAATAAATACTTAAAAAACAAACAAACAAACAAAAAAAAACAACTTCAGGTCGCTGGGTGTGGTGGTGCACACCTGTAATCCCAGCACTTGGGAGGCGGAGGCAGGAGGATTGTGACTTCAAAGCCAGGCGAGGCACTTAGCAACTCAGTGAGACCCTGTCTCTAATAAAATACAAAAAAAGGGCTGGGGATGTGGCCCAGTGGTCAAGTGCCCCTGAGTTCAATCCCCGGTACCAAAAAAAAAACCCTTTAGGTCAATAAAAACCAGAACTATGGAGCCCAAACAAGTCTCCCAGCCAGCCAGGCACAGAAACAGCAGAGGCAGAGCCCTCCTCACGCAGGGCGGGAAGCAGGCCTGTCCAATATGCAAAACAGCTTTCCTTCCCAGGCCCCATCATGCAGGATGCCTTGCAACAGGTGCCTCCTTCCTCTGGAAGAGCAAGTACAAACTCCATAGGGGAAGGGGATTTGACTGACCAGATGCACAGGTCAGAGAAGCTGGCTCCCTGGACAAGTGGCAGATCTGGTTGTACCACAGGATTGATTCCCCGGGGCTCTCACCAAATTGCTGCTGGCCAAAAGGCCTCATGCGCTTTCATCTTCTTCCACTGATGCTATCAGTGGCTTGCCAGTTGGTGTTCATTTTAAAATACATCTATTAAGAACCTTCTACCCAGTCAGGCACAGTGGCGCACACCTGTAATCCTAGCACTTGGGAGGCTGAGGCAGGAGGATCGCGAGTTCAAAGCCAGCCTCAGCAATGGCGAGGCACTTAGCAACTCAGTGAGACCCTGTCTCTAAATAAAATACAAAAAAGGGCTGGGGATGTGGCCCAGTGGCCCAATGGTCGAGTGTCCCTGAGTTCAATCCCAGGTACCAAAAAATAAAAAATAAAAATAAAAAAAAGAACTTTCTACCTAACAGCCACCTTACCAGTCTGGTCATGAGCCAGACAGGTCTCATTCCTGATGGCAAGGAGCTTGCAGTGCACAAGGGAACAGCTCTCTGCAGACCCAGCTGATGTTTATTAGGCACTTACTGTGTACCAGGGGCCTGTTCAAGTCATTCAATCCCCACGGCGATTTGGGAGATGGATCATATTTATTAAAATACATTATGCAGAAGAAGCACAGAAAGGTTGGGGAATCTGTCCGAGGTCTTGGGGTTGGTAGGTGGCAGAGCTGGGATTTGAATCCAGGCAGTCTGGCTTCAGGGTTCAAGTTGAGAGGACGAGGAAGGGCTTCTCTGAGGGTTTGGCTGACCAATTGTTCAGTGCCCATTTCTTCCTCTCGGCTTTGTTTTGATCAGACCGTACCCGAGATTCTCTTTCCCACAGGCCTCTGAGTTCTGCCCTCCTGAGCCTGAGCGCGGTTAAAGGGGATGGAATGTGCCTCCCCTGGCACCTTCTGCTGGGAACCGGCTCCCCACAGGGAGACCCTTAACCACTCAGACCCCACAGGCCGTCTCCCTTTGTATGCTGCATGTCTCTTAAAAGGTTCCGCTTTACTTCTGCTTGCTCCAACTTTACCTGTAAAAGAAAACACTTTTTCTGCTTGATTCAAGATGCTCTGTAGATTTCTGAGCTGGGAACATTCTCTCTATTGCAACATCTCTCCTTCCTCCTCCCCTCCCTCCCTCCCTCCCATCTTTCATTTCGCAGCTTTATTGAGGCCGAATTGACAATGAAAATTTCTAGGTATGTAAGGTGTACAGTGTGATGTTTTGATGTACGAATATGTTGTAAAATGGTTAGGATGATCAAAACAATTAACCTGTACACTGCCTCATAGAGTCACCTTCTTATTCGTGGTAGAAACTCGTAAGATCTCTTCGCTCAGCGGATCACAGCTATGCAATACGGAATCATTAACGAGAGCCACAGTTGACGTCTCTCCCTATCTAAGTCTGGGTTTGTTTTTGTTGGATATCATTGGATCTGAGATCTGAGGGGGCAAGAGGTGCTAACCATGTGAAGAGGGGAAGAACAGTCCTGCAGGTAGAAGGAGTAGAGTGGACACCTGTGGCACCTGGGGGCACTGAGCACTTGAGAAACGAGAAGACTAGGATGCTAAGTGACGGGAACCCAGGTCGAGCCCTCAGTTTCCCTCCTGCTGCTCATCAGCCTTGGGATTTGACTGTCCTTGTAGAAGCAAAATGCTCACTACAGTTCCAGGCACCCTACTAAACCCTTCCTCCAGTTCCTTTGTAAGCGAGAGGAAAATCTTCAAGCACATACTCCATTATACCTGCCCTCAGATCTCACTGGCCAGAATCGCACGCACGCCCTGCCAATGTGTACGAAATTCTGAATTCTGCACAATAACAGAAGGCGCTGTCACTATTTTTTTTTTTTTTTTTTTTTGGTACCGGGGATTGAACTCAGGGGCACTGGACCACTGGGCCCCATCCCCAGCCTTTTTTTTTTTTTTTAAATATTTATTTATTTACTTTAGTTGTACACAATGCAATGCATTTATGTTTATGTGGTGCTGAGGATCGAACCCGGGCCGCGCATGTGCAAGGCGAGCTCTCTGCCGCTGAGCCACAATCCCAGCACCCCCAGCCATTTTTTATATTTTATTAGAGACAGGGTCTCACTGAGTTGCTAAGTGCCTCGCCATTGCTGAGGCTGGCTTTGAACTGGCAATCCTCCTGCCTCAGCCTCCCAAGTGCTGGAATTACAGGCGTGCGCCATCACGCCCAGCTGGTGCCGTCCCTATTATTATTGCCCTTAAACTATTATCATCAACACTAGCCAAAGCAACCATAGAACCCCTCTGGGCTCCCTCCTGCTTCCCTGCACAGTATTAAGAACCAGTAAAGAAAGCAGGACAGCCTTTCCCACACTCTAGGAGCCTGTGATTACTTACTACACTCACTGCTTCTGGAAAACCGTGGAAGCAGCCAGACAGACCCCACTGGGGAAGCCTGCCGCCTGCGGAGGTGGAGAAAGAGGCGCAGTGTCAACGGGAAGGGCGCCCACAGGTTCTCCCTGGCTCCCGGTTCACTGCCACATTGCCCCGTGGGTCCTGAGTCCTGCTCCACCTCTCGCAAGTGTGATGAGCTTCCAAGGGGTTCAAATGCTAAGAGAAAAATCGTGAAACAGTGGCCTGAGCTGAAGCCACCCGCATGGGCGCCACCCAGCCCAGACGGCATTTTATAAATTGGAACCTTGTTCAAAACTCAGGAGACTGCATAGTCTCAGATTTCTGGTTCCTCTTGGAAAACCAGAAGTTCTAGCGAGATCGACCTGCTATGGTTTGGACATGGTTTGTCCCCCAAAATGATCGGTCCCCAAATGATACCAAAAGGTGGTGGGACCTTGGGGGGCAGGGTCCAGCAGAAGGTGATGGGGATTGTGACTGCGCTCCTGAAGGGGTCAGTAGTGGTCTCCAGAGGGGTCAGGTCTGGCAGGAGTAGGTCAGTTCCTGCAAGAGTGAGTTGTCATTAAAGAAGGGGCCTGGCCTCCTCGGGTCTCTTGTTTCTTCCCTGGTTGTGTGACCTCTTATGCCAGGCCACTCTCACATGTGATGCCATCTACCATGTTGTGACTAAGCCAGGAAACCCTTTCCAGATTCCACGCTGGTTGGCCTTCCCAGCCACTAGACTCACAAGCCAAATGAACCTCTTTTCTTTATATACTATCCAATATCAGGCATTTTGTTATAGCAAAACAAAATGGACAAAGTCAAGGCCCACAGGCCCAAGTGGCAAACACGATGGGGGCTGAGCAGAGGTTCCTTCATGTAGAACTGTCCACTCCATTGCAGTCCCCATCCAGCTCGCTATCCTCGTTGATATCACTGGTTGTCCCACAGGGTGTTTTCATTAGGAATGTTCTGCTGTGATAAATAGTTTTATTTCTCCTGAGATTGTAGAAGGAGGGAGGCAGTGGAGAGGCATTTAGTAGACGAGGGTGGCGGGAAAGGATGCAGCAATAGTGCCCAGGTGTCTCTAGCTCCTGCCAGCACAGCTCTCCCACCCAGGAGGCTGGAAGCTACCCTGGAAGGTCTCAGGGCTGAATCCGCAGGCCTGTGTATCCTAGGGGACCAATCCCATTGTTCTTTCTGCTGTGAATTTCCACCTAGAGATCACATCTGCTGCTTATGTCCCTGACCCTTTGCCACACATGCAACAGGCAAATTTCATCTAATCATTGCACTGAGCTCTGGATTAGGAACTATCGCCCTGCAAGCAAGGTTCAGAGAGGTCAAGTCATTGGCCTACAGCCACACAGCTTGGAAGCAGGTGGAAAACTGGGCTGCAGAGGTGTTGCTTTGCTCACATGAAGCCACCCAGCTAACAGATGGCTGAACTGGGATTCTGCTATGGACCCAAAGAAAGGTTTGATCCCCAGGGAGGCACTACAGGGAGGTTGCAGAACCTTTAAGAGGTGGGGCCTTGCGGGAGATCTTTAGGTCATCAGGGGCATGCCCTTGAAGGGAATTGTGGGACCCCAGCCCCCTCCTCTTTCTGCTGTTGCCTGGCCAGGAGCTGAGTGTTTTTTTTCCCCAGCTCCCACCCCCATGCCTCACACAGGCCCCAAAGCAAGGGAGCCCGCTGATCACAAACGGGAGCCTCCAAAACTGAGCCAGATGAAACCTGCATAGGTTGGTTATCTTGCCAAAGTGACGGACAGCTGACAAAGCTAGGTTCCAGCTAAGGGCCACCTCGCACTGAGGCCTGGAAGTTCAGAATGGCCAGGAGCAGGGTAAACCAGATCCCCAGTGGTATTTTGAAAATTTGGAATTTGGGGCCTCTTGCTAGGCTCTCTGGCCCCTAGTCTGCCACCCAGATGCAAACGCAGAGCGGCTATTTGTTCAGAGCGGGCTGTCGCAAGCTGGCTGTAGACAGCACCTGTCACAGTCTCTAAGGCAGGCAGAGGAGGGGAAGCTTAGGGGGGCGCCGCTGGAGTGCTGGTGTGGGTGATGGGGCGGGGCAGCCTGCTTGACTGACTGGGCCTGGATGGCAAATGGTGGCGATGGGGCAGGGGAGAGAGGAAACTGGCCATCCTGGCCCAAGTCCTGCCTGTTTGGGGCTGGTTGCTGCAGGGGTGGCTCGGCTGCCAGGCCTCACGGTTGCAAAGGCCGTGGGTCAGAGTCCCATCTTCCCTTTTGGTTTGGCCGCTCTGCGTCCGTGCGTGCAGTCCTGGGTAGGACCTGGGGCCTGTAGCCGACCTCTCTGCAGTTTCCTTGTCTAGGATGGCGCTGTTACTAGACTCTGCTTCAGATGTTAATACACGTCAAGTGCTCAGAATAATAGCACGTGGCACGCAGTGAGCACTCAACTAATGTTAGTGACTAACAATAGTAATATTTAAAAAATGCTCATTATGGTTATTCTCCGTGAAAGGGCCCTGGCCTGGAAGGAGGGCTCTGGGTAGCTCTGGTCTGGTTCTGCCCCATCACACACGTCCGTGGCTCCTCACAGCTCCTCAGAGCCCCAGGCTGGTCAGGAGAATCTGGGGCTGGACTGACTTCCCAACCCACCCCCAGCTCTAAGGCCACGGGTGTCCCACTGGGTGTCAGTGACAGCCCTCCCCCTCCCTCCCACACCCAGCCCAGCCCTCCTGAGCCCCCGCACACCTGGACCAGCTGCTTCCACACAGCGGGCTCTGCCACCCCCATTTCAGCTGGTTTCAGGTCCTAAATTTAGCCCTTTCACAGAAGTCAAAGAGGCGGTCAAAGAGGTGTCGGTGGGTGAGGGCAGTGTCTGGTCTCACTGAAAGAGCCTTTGAACTCGCGATCCTCCTGTCTCAGCCTCCCAAAGTTGTTGTCTGTTTTTTTGACAACAGAACAATTCTGTAATTTGCAAAGGATGGAGATATATTTCCTGCTGTTCTGATATCTGGGGAGACCAAGGTCAGGGGGCCAGCATCTGGGGAGGACCTTCTAACACCTCACCCCGAGGCAGAGGAAGAAAGAGGGGGGTGGAGCGAGGATACGGAGATGGAGGGGGGCAATAAGGGGCTGAACTTTCTCTTTTATTTAGTTTCTTTTTGGTACTGGGGATTGAATCCAGGGGTGCTTGACCACTGAGCTACAAACTCAGCCCCCTCTTTTTTTGAGACTGGGTCTTGCTAAGTTGCCAAGGCTGGTCTTGAACTTGGGATCCTCCTGCCTCAGGCTCACGAGTTGCTAGGATCACAGGCATGTGCCACCATGCCTGGCTCACTGAACCTGCTTTTTTAACTTAATTTTATTTTATTTATTTATTTGCTTTAGTTGTACACAATGTGTTTATTTGTATGTGGTGCTGAGGATCGAACCTGGGCCGTGCGCGCGCTCTACTGCTGAGCCACAATCCCAGCCCCTGAACCTGCTTTTATAAGAGACTTACTCCCCAAATAACAAAAAACTTTGCAGTCAGGACCTTAATCCATTAATGAAGGCTCCGCCCCCCAGGACCCCAACACCTCCCAGGGGCCCCCACCTCCCCACACCTGCACTGGGGGTCATGTTTTCAACTTTGGGGGACACATTGGAACCACAGCAGGCAGCTTCCTCTACCTCGGGGTGCTGTGGGAAGCTGGCCAGTGGAGGCAGGCCAGGAGAGTGGAGTGCTGCACTCTGTTGTCACTTACTGGCAAGTCACTTGACCCTCTGGGGCCTCATTTTCCCATCTGGCAACTAAAATTCACATATATTGATTCCTTAAGTCATGTTATCTCTTAATATAGAACAACTTTCCTTTCTTTCACATGAGGAATAAGATCAGAGAGGGTAAGTGATTTGGCTACACCCACACAGCTAGTGTGCATGGTTTGAGTCTGGATTTTCTTTTTTTAATATTTATTTTTAAAATAAATATTAAAATAAATATCTTTATTTTTATGTGATGCTGAGGATCAAACCCAGCGCCTCACTCATGCTAGGCAAGCGCTCCACCTGAACTACAACCCTAGCCCTGAGTCTGGATCTTTTGACCCTAACACCTGGATTCTTTTCACCTTTAGATTCTCTTACCTTTATTTATATTATGGAATTATTATGATGGAGAACCCCAGAATAATAATTTTTTTATACTAGGGAAGCACCATGGTTTTATGGTTGAGAGCCAGGCTGCCTGGGTTTAATTTCTAGTTCTGTCACTTATTAGCTGTGTGATCTCAGACAAATTACTCAGTTTCTCTTGTCTGTAAGATAGGAAATGATAATTATGCCCATGTTCAATAGGTTTGTTAGGGGGAGCAAATAAATTAATATGTGTAAAAACACTTTTAACAGTGCCTCATACCTAGGAAAGTTAAGTGTTTGCTTAATTTAAAAAATAACTCATAGCCAATCATCCACGTGACCTTGAGCAGACACAGCATCTTGGATTAGGATCAGGAGACACAAGTTCTACTTTGGGCTCAGTCAGTGAATTTGCTCTGTGACCTCAGAAACTTCTTTTAAGCTTTTTATATCTTAGTTTCCTCAATTCAAAATAAAGGGCTTGGGCAAATTCAACAACAAACAGTATTTTCTGAACAAAGAAAGATCAAATCAGGAGCTGGGTGTGGTGGCGCACGCCTGTAATCCCAGCACTTTGGGAGGCTGAGGCAGGAGGATCGCGAGTTCAAAGCCAGCCTCAGCAATGGCGAGGCACTTAGCAACTCAGTGAGACCCTGTCTCTAAATAAAATACAAAAAAGGTCTGGGGATGTAACCCAGTGGTCGAGTGCCCCTGAGTTCAATCCCCGGTACCACAAAAAAAAAAAAAAAAAAAAAAATCAAAACTTTTTGGGTCACAATTTCTTTCTTTCTTTCTTTTTTTAAAAATATTTATTTATTTACTTTAGTTGTACACAATGCAATGCATTTATGTTTACGTGGTGCTGAGGATCGAACCCGGGCCGCGCACTTGCGAGGCGAGCGCTCTGCCGCTGAGCCACAACCCCAGCCCCAAGGGTCACAATTTCTTATCCATCAGTGTCTACCACAAGGGAATATCCAGGATTTGTGGGTGTTGCTAGGGATGCTGTCCCAGCACCCTCTGGGGCCTACCCACAGGCCCTCTAGCAATGGGCTGGGTGACACATGTCCTTGCCTGGAGGTGGGGGTGTCCTGCCCCATCCAGGGACTGAGGTGCCTTGCACGGGAGCTGTGGTGCACTGGTGGGGTGCTCTGGTGGAAGTCTGAACTCCTGCTGCTGTTGGCCTCAGGATTCTGGCTCCTGCCCTTTCTGAGACCCGCTTCTAACTAAGGCCATAGAGACTCCAGAATGATTTGTTCTCTGTTTTCTGCTGAGCGAGCTACAAGGTCAGCCCCGATCTGCGGATTCAGTAGACCTGGGCTTCTTATTACACGCTAGGGTCAGGCACAGAGTGGGTGCTGGGTCTCTGGTTCAGCACTATGGAGATCGGAGACACCCCCCCCACACAATCCTGTTACCTCCTCCTTCCTTCCTGTGATCCTCTGAGCCTCAGTGTCCTCGTCTTTAAAATGGGGGTCAGTGGTGGCCTGCACCTCGGGTGTGGGAGCGGCGAAGGTGAATGGCGGAAGCAGAGCCCGTGGGGTCCAGCCCCCAGCACGGCAGGCAGCAGCCACTGCAGAAGAGACGGCTTAGATACGATACGTCCGGCCACCACCAGCCCAAGGGTTTGGAACCCACACCTTGTCCTAAGAGCTTCTCTCCCCAGGGCCATGCTCACAAAGCCCCTTGGGGACCTGTGACACCTCCCTCAGTGCACACACAGGAGGTCTTCACTGGCTTTTTATTAAAGCACACAGAGCCTGGGGCATCGGCCCACCAACTTCATCAGAACACCCGGACGGTGGGGGCAGGAAGGAGGCTGGCGGGGAGACCAGTCTCCCTGGCTTTTCGCTGCAGGTACTCCAACACCAGAAACCACCCCAGGAGGGGAGGTGCAAATGCCCAAGGGAGGGGACAGGGCAGTGACAGGTGCCCTGAGGGCATGGCATGTGGTCTGATAGTTTGGCGGGCGCCCAGCCCTCAGGAACAGGATTAGAGGCCCCAGGGGGCTTGGCTGTGCCCCATCATGCCAGGGGCACCCCTGTGACCAACCGGGACACTCTGCAGGTGCCCCACCTAATCTTGAACTCCCTGCCTCCAGCACTGTTGAGGAATGGGCTCCTGCTGTTATAGGACCACCAGGGACCAAGACAGGGGACAGGAAGTTCTTGGGAACACGACCTCAGGGAAGAAAGTGCATGTGTTGATCTTTTAATTATGGGAGAGGCTCAGATGGGGAGGGAGCAGCCTGTGCGGGGAACCCCCACTCCGGCCTCACTGCCCGGCCTGGGGATGGAGGCGCTGAGGCGGGGAGGCAGGAGTGGCTTCCTGGCTGCAGTTCCGGAAGGCTGTCACTCCAGCCAGGTACCTGTGCCTGGTGCTCAGAGACCAGAGTGGCCCTCCCAGGGCAGGGGACTCAGGCAGGCTCACTCAGCTCGGGGACTGAGGGGGTGCTCACGCCTTTACATAACCTGAACGGGACAGAATCGGACTGTGTGGTTCCTCCATGTTCCGGAGCTGCAAAGACTGGGTACAGGGGCGGACGCTTTCCAGACCCAGCCCGTTCCCGGGGTCAGGCACAGGCACAACTGACCCTTTACCCGCTCAATGGCTTGCTGCCTTCAGCACAGAGAAAGGGGCGCCCTGGTCCATTCCTGCTTGGCTCAGCCCCAGGAACCTCCAAACGCAAGCTGGTTTAGGGGGCCAACGCTACCCTGCTGCCTAGGGCCTGGAGATGTGGGCTACCAACTGGCTTTGGCTGGCTGCTGGGGTCACTCGATCCCCCGTGAGTATAAGTGAGACTTCACGTCACCAATACTGCCCTGGAGGTGGCAGCCCTGCCCAGCCCCAGGGTGATGTGGAGGTAGAAGACCCTGGTGGCAGGGTGCTCCTCTCAGTATGGTGTTCCCAGGGAAGGACAAAATCCCATAAATAGGACAGGGGTAGGGACAGGTTTGGCCACTCTCTGGTACTACTTGGAAACGCTGGCTCCTTTTAAGCTGCTGTGTTCTGATCTGGTCTGTAAACAACGCCACCCTCGGGGTCCGGGGTCCGCCGGGGTCCGCAGGGAGAGCCTCCGGTGCTGTTCCAGCGCCAGCTGACTCCGATCGTCCTCGGGCTGGTGGTCCCAGTCCCCGGAGGCTCACACCCCCACGGTGCTCTTCTCGCCCTCTCTGGGGCCGGCGTCCTCCTGACTCTTCATCTCCCAGCCCCGGACCCAGGTGTAGGCCGAGGAGCCGCCCAGCACCATCAGGTTGCTGGTCCACCACAGGAAGCTCTTGGTCTCCTCGAAGTAGAGCACGGCCAGCACCGTCTGGGCGCAGGCCTTGGCTGTGCCCGACACGTTGTGGGTCAGGGGGCTGGTGAACTTGATCTGCAGCCCCGTCACATAGCCGATGGCGAAACCAAACAGGCCGCCCAGCGTCATCGTCCCCCAGAAGTGGGCGCTGTCCAGCTGGGCGAAGTCCAGGAGGGCCCGATGCTCGCCGAGCAGCAGGAGCAGGGGCAGGAAGAGGGCGCAGGCGTTGACGTTGTTGTAGAAGGTCAGGCGCCAGATGCTGCCGTCCACCGCCGGGAGCACCTTCTTGGTGTAGATGGCATTCAGCGAGACACAGAGGCTGGCCAGCACCCCAAAGACGGTACCCACCAAGGACAGGGTGCCCTCGGCCCCCTCCTGGTCCACACCCAGCCAGAAGCCACCTGCAGCGGGGAGAGGAGCAGAGTGAGGGGGGTTGAGCACTGTGAGGACTAAAGACATCAGAAACCACCCAGGAGGTGGGAGTCGTGAAGCGCCCAGGGCCAAGGGGCATGGCGGCAAAAGCTACCCAGAGGCCAGGAGGCCGAGGCAGGGGCATGGTGGCTCCAGTTCATGCTGCTGGCCTCGCCCTCAAGAAGGTGGGGGCCTTAGGAACAGGAACAGTGCTCTTCTGAAAGAGGCCTGAGGGGGCTTGCCCGTGCTTGCACCATGCCAGCTCAGCAGAGGCACCACCTACGATCCAGGGACACTGGTTCTGCCGATGCCCCGATCTTATCCTGAAGGTCCCAGACTCCAGCACTGTTGAAGAACCCGCTCCTGCAATTCCCCAGCCACCTGGCCTGCGATGTCCTGTCAGGGGAGCCCTGTGGACCAAGGTAGGGGAGAGGGACGGAGTCCTGACACTACAGTTCACAGTTCACTGTGGGCCTGGTCCTGGCCACGCCACCCACCCCAGACTTCCTTCCACAAATCCACCTGGCACTTCCTCCTCTTCTTCTTCTTCTTCTTCTTTTTTTTTTGGTACTGGGATTGAACTCAGGGGCACTCGACCACTGGGCCACATCCCCACCCCTATTAGAGACAGGGTCTCACTGAGTTGCTAAGTGCCTCGCCATTGCTGAGGCTGGCTTTGAACTCACGATCCTCCTGCCTCAGCCTCCCAAGTGCTGGGATTACAGGCGTGTGCCACCACGCCCAGCAAAATACCAGGGTTGGGGATGAGGCCAAGTGAAGCCCCCCAGCTTGTATTCCAGCAGAGGGGAAAGTCCTTACACAGCTATTACTTCATAATCACCCTCGTAAACACTGTAATGAGGGCCATAAAGTAGCAGGGGTGCTGTGCTGGCCCAGGGCATCTGGAAGGGGCAGTTCTTTGGAATAAGTGCCACGTAGTTTTAAGGTGACCCTGGGCCAGGGCCAGGGTCTCTAAGCTTGGCTTCTTCTCCCGTGGACCTCATCACAGGAGCATTAAGCTGGAATCACTCCTGGCCTGAAGCTGCTGGGGACAGTCACCCCAAGACCCTACTCTCAGGTCACCTCCTGCTCAAGGAGCCTCCATGGCTCCCACTGCCCAGGTAAGCCTGCACTGAGCCTGGGGGGGCACCCTGGCTTCCCGCACTCTCGCCGGCCCCCGCTCTGTGATCCCAAGCCACCCTGAACCTCCCTGCTTCTCACTCTGGGCCTGGGTGTCCTTGCTACACGTCTGCCCCAGAAATGCCTCCTTTCCAGAGAGATTCGACTCATTCTTCAAGGTCAAAGCCGGCCTCTCCAGGAAGAATCCTTTCTGACACCTCCAGCCCTTGACCTTTTAATCCCACACTTCCCATCAAAGCTACTTGCCTGTGCTGCTAGGCATTGGATAGTCCGGTCTCTTTAGCTAGACCCCAGGCTCCCAGAAGGCGGGCGCTGGATTTTACACATGACATCTCCCACCACAGCAGCCAACAGCATGGGGTAGCAGGAACAACCTTGGTATCCGAGAGACCTGGCCTCCAATTGGGCTGTGCATTTCAGAAGCTGAGTGGCCTGGGAGAAGTTACTTAATCTCTCTGAGCTCCAGTTTCCTTTATTTGTAAAGATCTGGGCCACTTTCTTGATCCTCACTCTAACCAATCTATTCTCTTCCCTCTTATTTTTTTTTTTTTTTTTTTTTTGTGAGGGGGGTGGTAACTAGGGATGGAACCTGGGGTGCTCTACCACTGGGCTACCCCCAGCTATTTTTTATTCTTTTTTTTTTTTTTTTGGTATCAGGTATTGAACCTGGGGCACTTAACCACTGAGCCACATCACTAGTCCTTTTTATTCTTAATTTTGAGACAGGGCCCTGCTAAGTGGCTCAGGCTGGCTTAAACTTGTGATCCTCCTCCCTCAGCCTTCCGGGTTGTTGGGATTATAGGCCTCGTGGCAGTGCTAACTCTTAACCTTGCAACCTGAGTGATCTTCCCGCCCGGATCCTGACAGGTCCAAGGCCTCTCTGTCAAGAAAAAATTTGGCTCATTAAACTGGGCTACCAAGGCCTGCACCACGTGGTCACCCTTGAGCTCTAACTGGGAAGCCTGGCGTTAGGCAGGGCTTCCTCCAGAAAGTCTGCTTAGTTTGTTCCCTCCCTCCCCAGGCCCCTCCCTCCAGAGTTCCCCAAACACCTCCGTGTCCCCATCACTGCCCTTACGACCCTGGCAGAGCTGTTGTCACTGCCACGTACCACTGCCAGGCCCTCTGGGTGTAGGAACTGAGGCTATCTTTTCCAAATTTGTAACACCAAAGCTTGGCACATGCTTAGTGACCAATTAATAGCTGTTGACTGAATGGAGGGTGTGGTGGAGGTGGCTGCGTGTATTAAAGGAGACAAGCAGCTCAATTCAGGGGTGCACACCTGTCGTCCCAGCTACTTGGGAGGCTGAGGCAGGAGGATCGCTTTAGCCCAGGGGTTCAAGACCAGCCTGGGCAACATAGTGAGACCTGCTTCAGAAAGAGGACAGCGGGCACCTACTAGGTCCCAGGCCCTGGACGCGTAGTCCTCCCTGTCTTGGCAGACCCCTTGCACACAGGTACCCACAAGCTGCTGAGGTGGGGCAGAGGGCTGCGTTACCCACTGGCCAGCTTAGCCAGAGCGTCCCCAGCCCTCCAGCCAACTGGGACTGCAACCTCAAGGTTCCAGACCCCAGAGGGACTCGCAGGCAGAGCGAGCTTTGAGAGGTACGATGTGACATGGGAGGCCAGGAGGAAGGGCCTGGAGTAGTAGCCTGAGACACAACTTCCCCACAAGGAGGAAGGAAGGGGACCTGCAGATAAGGGGCCAGGTCTTGCAGCAGCAGACAGCATGGCCTTTCTGCCGGGCCCCAGGCAGGCTGGCGTGGCTAGTGCAGGCACTGTTCTCAGAAGCTATCTTGCCATCAGCCACCTGGGTTACTTTGGGGACTTGGGCTCAGTTTCCCTAGAGACTTCACCTTCTGGCACACATATGCTCCCACCAGGAGACCACCCCACTCCAAGCCTGGCAGAGTCAGAGACACTTAAGTGGAGACCCCTGGGGTGCCAGAGAGGAAGGACAGAGAGGAAGTGAGGCCCAGAGGGAGGCAGCAGGGGCTGGGGGAGTTCCCTGGGCAGGACTCCTGGCTGCTCCTCCCAGGCTAACCTTGCCCTCCTCTCTTCTCCCCTCTTGGGCCTAAGACAGAGCAGCCCTAGATCTAATGGCTGTTCAACCAGGGGAGAGATTTTCTAGGACAGATGGTATGAAGTGGGCCCCTTCCCCCTCCACCAGTGCACCTAGTCTGGGACTCTGAGACACCAGGGAAGAATATGTAGGCCAAATAAGCCCAACTTCTGGTACTGAGAAAAATCCCAAGCAGGTGCAAATAAAGATCTCATTCTTGGGTGGCAGAGCCTAGCAGACCGTGAGGCAATGCAGTGCTGCCCAGCCTGACCCTCGGCAATAAGGAAATGTTCTATGACCTGTGCTGTCCAACACAGGAGCCCCTAGCCACATGCGGCCACACAGCACCTGAAACGCAGCTGCAGAATCCGGTGATAACCCTTGCATCGGAGGAACCGAATGCTTAAAAGTTCATTTAACCAATTTAAATGTGCACGTGGCCAGGGGCTCCTGAATTGGACAGTAAAGCTCTAGCCTCCAGCGTTTAAGAACAGAACAGACTGGAAGAACAGGCCTGGGAGTCTGGCCAATCCAGGTTTGCATCCTAGCTTGGTTACTTCCCAGCTGTGCTGTCCCGGGCTAGTAAGTTAACCTCTCTGAGCTTCAGTTTCCTCATCAGCATGGAGATAGATGATCGTGGGAATGCCACCACACATAGGACTTCTGGGCAGATGAAGGAGATGTCAGATGTGAAATGAGTAGCATAAAACCCCTTTCAATAATTATTTTCTGAGGGTCAAGTCTGAGACAATGGCCAAGGCCTCTTTAAGCACATCTTTGGCCACTGTCTCAGGTGTTATCTGGGCTGGCAAGGACAGAGGGAGACAGTGTATTTACTAAGATGCATTGTCCTCTACAAAGAGAGTGGGATGGGTGCTCAGGACACTTGAGCTCTTGAGAAACAACATGCTACAGTGGTCAAGCGTGTGACCTCTGGAGCCAGACTGCTTGTTTCACATCCCAGCTTCGCCAGTGATCTTGAACAAGTTATTTAACTTCTCCGCGCCCTGGCTTTCCTTCTGTAAAATGTTATAATCCTACCTTGTCATGAAAATTAGTTAAAATGGGTAAAGTGCCTGGATATGTGTGCCTGGTACATTTTAAGAACTCAATGTCAGTCACTTTTGCTGCCGCTGTTGCTGTTATTATTATTACAATGATTATTCTGGCCCAGGCTGGGCAACTAACTTGCTACATGACTTTGGGCAGTTATGTGTTCCTCCTGGGCCCCAGGCTCTTTCTCTCTGACTGCTGAACCCAAGGGAGCTGGGACAGGTGAGGTTCAAAGGTGTGTGGAAGGGTTGGTTGTTCCTTAGGGTTTGGGCCCCATGCCAGCCCTAATCCATGTGGCCCCATCCAATCACTCACCAATGATGACACCGCAGGTGAGCAGGGCATAGAAGGAGGTGGTCTGCTTGAGCAGCAGGTAGGACAGCAGCACGTTGAAGACGGTGGTGAGAGAGCGGCCCACGTTGTAGAAGGCCACCCCCACATACTTGAGGCAGAGGTTATTGAAGGTGATCATGCCGATGAAGACCACCGACAGTGGCAGGACACTGCGCGCCACCCTGAGGTCCAGGCGCAGTGTGGGGAAGTCCACAGCACCGGGGCAGCAGGTGGCCAATGTACTGAGGCCCTTGCACAGCAGTGTGGTCACCAGGCACTGGTAGAAGGTGACGAAGATGGGGGCGTCCAGCCGCAGGGAGGGGCTGTCCAGCAGGTACTTGTTGAGGAACACCATGGAGATGGAGGTGACCCAGTAGAGAGAGACCACCAGAGCGATCTGCAGTGCCCGCAGCAGAAAGGGCTTCTCCCCGCTGCCTGCTTCGGCCTCTCCAGAAGGGTCGGAGGCACCGTTCAGCGCCATGTGCAGGATCCTGGACCGTTTCAGGGGGGCCCTGTTCATGGTAGCAGAGGAGCTGGGTCACAGGGCGGCCGAAACCGATTCCCTGGATCACAGGGCAGGGAGCTGCAGCTTTCTGCAGGCGCAGCCCGCGATTGTCACACAGGGTTGGCCTAACGGCCTGCTTCCCCTGGGATGAAGTTCTGCTTTGGGGCTAGCATAGCTGTTCTGCTCCACAGCTGGCTCCCTCCCCGCGGGAGCTCGGGAGATCGGACACGGGAGGGGTGAGCCCAGGACAGAGAGGTGCTGCGAGGGACAGACGAGGGGCTGGGGCCTAGCAGGGAGGAGCCGCGGGGGGAAAGGAGGGGAGAGGAAAAGAAGGAGCGGCGCGGGGAGGCGGAGGGACGCGGGGCGGGGTGCGGAGGCGAGCGGCGGCGGCGAGGCATGGGCTCCGGGAAGAGAGGGTCTGCGGGGAGCGGGGAGGCCCGCCCAGAGCCGGCGGAGGGCGGCCACGCGGGAGGGGAGCAGGGCAGGTCCCGGGTGCTCCGGGTGCAGGGCTCTGGGGGACGGGGGTGGAGGCCCGGCAGACGCTCGATCGCCGCGCGCCTCCCCCGGCGCCCGCTCCCGCTCGGCTCGGCGCCGGAGCCTCCGGACGTCCGAGGCCGCCTCCCGGGCGAGGCGGGCCCCGGTTCATTTCCTGACACGCCCCCAGCCCCCTTCTTAAAGAGCCCGCACGCCCGGGTTGCTCTTAAAGCCACAGCCTCCCAGAGCCAGCGTTGGTCTCTCTGACCTGCCTCTGCGCCCCAGCCCACTGCCCTGCCGCACTGCTCTGCGGTTCACAGTCACGGAAGGTTTTTTTCTGGGTGCTTGAGCTTCGCCCCGTTCCTGGAGGGGCTCCACCACCCTCTCCCGCCCATCCTCACTGTTTGCTCCAGATGCTCCTTTTACCCATTTGGCTCCGTTCAGGTCCATCTTCTCCCTCTCTCAGAATCGGGACGCGCCCCCCAGAGCCTGAGCACCACCTCTACACCTCGTGACCCTCTACCTAGCCCAGGTCACTTCTCCAGCCGGGTGTTACGCCCTCCCGCCTCCTTTTGCACTGCTCCCAGTCCTCTACCAGTCCTCATAGCGACAAGGCGCCTCGCCTTACAGAGCGCAGGTCATTTCTTCCAGATCTTGTTATGGCCCCCCTCCCATTTTCACTGCTCCCAAGCCCTCTCCCAAGCCTGAGACCCCCGGAAACATTCCAGAGGCCGGAGGCCACACTGTCCCTTGCAGACATCACTGCATCCGCCCTGGCTCTGCATTCGGGACCCTTCTGGTGGATCGATCCGAGCTCTCAGCCTCAATTCGACACCCTTTTCCTACCCCTTTAGGAAAACACCGTCCCTCCGCTAGGCCCAGCTCTGGTGCCCAAGCCTGCGCTCCCGGGCTGCGAAGACACCTGGCGCTCACCTTCTCCAGCGCACTGGACTCCGGCTGGCACTATTCTAAGCTGCACCTGCAGCGCCGCACCCAGGAGCCGCGCCCCAGGGGACAACTTCCTGCTCCCGGCCCCTGGTCTCCCGAGCTGGCGCGAAGCCAGCCTTACCCTCGTCCAGCCCGGAGGCGGCGGGGTAGTTGCCTAGCGCGTTGTGGGAGCTGGTCCCCTCCTCTTTCCAAAGCCATCCCCGCCCCCGGTACCCCGCCCTAGCCCGCTGGGGCTCCTCGATTCAGGTATCGAGGTTGGCAGGTCCCACGACCTGACTGCGTCCGTGGCCCGCTGCGCTCCAGAAGGGTGCGCGGAACCTCTAGGATGATTCCGCCGGTAACGAGTGGAGGGTTCCCCGCCCCTCCCAGGGACCAGGCCTGGGAAGTCAGCCCTCAGGGCGAGTTCTGTTACTGGGCCACCAGAAAGACAGACTTCTCTCAGTTGTCGCTTTAGCCCCAACGTTGAGCGGCCTGGGCTTCAGTTCCCTTGCTTGTCAAACTAGGAAGCTGGGGGCCCAGGGGATCTGGCCCTCCTTGCTCAAAACTACAAGCTTGTGTGGTTGAACAAGGAACTGTCATATTTGTAATATTTCAAATGCCATTTAATTAATACCGTTTGTCAAAAGACAACATTGCAACCCAGTTGAATTGGTTTTTATTGATGATTCATGGATTAGGGTATCCTCCATTCTACAGGAGAGAATGGGCACTCCCATCAGGCAGGAACAGACCGTGGGTTTTGTAAGGTAGGAACAAGGAAATTGAACAACAGGAAAAAATGGGTTGGTTGACATATAGTTGCTTTAGATTACTCTGTGTGTGAGAGAGAGAATTAGAGCAGAAAGAACTTATTGTTCTAACTCGGTCAACTGGAATCTCCTGTTTTCAGGAAAAACTGGTCTGTTTTGGGAGCTGTTCACTTACTTGAAGTTTTTCATTTGATTATACTTCATTTAGCATCAGAGACTCTGGCATTGCCCGGTGGGTTCACCCCTTGGTGGAGCAAAGTCAAGGAACAATTCCAGGATATAGGAGTGAAAAAAGGTCAATCACCTGCAGCAAGAAAGCGCAAGTAGGGTGACTCTCAAAGCAGTGTCTCTCAGAGCAAAGGAAGCAAGGGACTTTTTTTTGGTACCGGGAATTGAACTCAGGGGCACTCGACCACGGGGTCACATCCCCAGCCCTTTTTTTGTATTTTATTTAGAGACAGGGTCTCACTAAGTTGCTAAGTGCCTCACCATTGCTGAGGCTGGCTTTGAACTCGCGCCTGCCTCAGCCTCCCAGAGTGCTGGGATTACAGGCGTGCGCCACCACGCCCAGCTAGCAAGCGACTTTTACTGAGGAGACTTATATCCATTATGGAAAGACCTGACATCAGGAGAGGTGGGCACTTTCGTGCGCATTCGCAATTTCAAATCTTGAGGCTTCATTTTGGGGGCGTGTTCAAAGACAGCAGAGAGGAACTCCTCTTGCTCGGTGGAGAATTTAGCATTATAATAATAATTTAATTATGATGAGCAAAATTTAGGTAGTCTAGAAAAGGTTATGGCTGGTCTAAACCTGTTCCTTGTAGTCTTCGCTGGAGAGCCTTATCTTAAAAAATAAAATAAAATAAAGCAACTTGAAGGATGCGAACAGTCTAAAAAGGCAGCCGCTTCCTCTCTCACAAGCATAGGGGCTTGTCCCTAAAAGTTCCTACCTAGCAGCTAGCATTTCCATTTTGGTTTGGTCTGGTCTTTTGGGGCCTAGTGTAGGAGTTCAAACTTGGAACAATGGCATCCCATAATTTTTGTTTAACACTTAATGTGCAGGTGAGATGATGTCATGTCTGGGATTTGCTTTGAAATACCGAGTACTCTTCCAAGATATTTTTTTTAAAGTCAATAAAAAAACTAGATAAGCAACATGTTAATAATTATTGGAGCTGGGTATAGGGACATGGGGATTCGTTATAAGAGTTTGATAATAAAAAGGTAAAGCCTACGCAGTACTTTTGAGCTCTCCCATGCTAACTGCGCAAACCTTCTTCTGAGCTTAACAGTCCTTACAGGGCTTTGGGAAAGGGAAGGGATACAGGGAAATAAACACCATCCGGCAGACTCATTAGAGTCTGTCCCAGCTTCCCAGAGAGACCTCTGCCCAGGCCCCGGCCTCTTCTACCAGCTCAGGGACACCTGCACTGCCCTCTTCCTCCTCCAGGGCTGGGACTTCCTGCATCCTAGTGATGGAGTGGTCTCCACCTGGAGGAGACCACGGGTCACCTTTGGGAAAGGAAAGACTGGTAGGGACAGAACTGGTCTCCTGAGCCCCACCTGCACCGTGTGTCCTTCCAGGCCACCGTGGGAGCTGCGGGCTTCTGTTCACTAAAAGCAGCACTTGCCTGCTGGTGACTCTTCTCCTCTAGGCCTGATGGTCCACCATGACAAATAATTTGGCCTCTGGGAGCTTACCTGGAAGGCCCTCTCCTTGGCGCATTGAAGGAATCAATTTATTTTCTGAAGGTGCCACCACCTGAGCCTCTAGGGAAGAGACACCTATTGTACATAGGTGGGATGCTCTTCACCAGGAATGGCCTGGGAGTGGTCAGCACTGGGACAATCAGGGTCCTCCACCAGCCAGGAGACCAAGATATCTCCATCTCCATTCTCTCTCTTTACACTGAACCTGAAATTTTACCATTCAGGTCACTGTTGGGTTAAGGTTGTAGCAGAGGCCAGTGTGACAAGTTTCCCCGACTTGATCCTTTGGATTCTTTTTGGGGAAAGGGGAGGTGGGGATGTTTCTTAGGGGTCCACAGCATCAGGAGTTGGGGACTCTGTACAGTTTGCTTTTGATTTTCCCTTAAGAAAACTCTATAAAGGATGAAGTTTTAGGTCCTGCCGAGGGCAATGACCCAGTGTGTGGATTTGGTGTGAGACAGACAAAGGGTCATCAGAGTAGCAGGAGAAGGGCTGCCATAGGCCAGGAAGTAGGTCACTTGATGGGCAGTGTCTCTTTTTCTTGCCTTGGCTGGGAGCCAATGATGTTAGCAGAAGACAGTTTCCACCAGATAAGGTGACCAGGGCTAAGTTCCCTGGTGCAAAGGACGGTGGATCTGTACCTGCAGGGCTGAGGGATCCTGGGAACACAGACATTGACTATTGTCCCTGAGTCAGCGGAACTCCTGCGCCTACCCTATGTGGTGGACACCACTACTTTCTCTACCAAAATTTGTTCTTCCATTCATCCAAAATAATTGGATTGTAGCAAGTGCCAATGTTGCATGGCCAGAGACTACATTTCCCAGCCCCCCTCTCTCTCTCTTTTTTTTTTTTAAATATTCATTTACTTGTTTTAGTTGTACACAATGCCTTTATTTTTACGTGGGGCTGAGGATCGAACCCGGGCGGCGCACATGCTAGGCGAGCGCTCTACCGCTGAGCCACAATCCCAGCCGTTCCCAGCCTCTCTTATGGGTGCATGAACCATGTGTGTTTCTGGATGTTGAGGGGAGTGTCTGAGTTATTCAGGTTGCTATAACAAAAATACCAAAGACTGGTGTGTGTTTCCAGAAATAGCAAACATTTAGTGCTTACAGTTCTAGAGAATAGGAAGTCTAAGCTGAAGGCACTGGCACAACCGGTGCCTGTGTCTGCACATGGCTAAGAGAGAGACAGACACAGGGGTGGGGGAGAGGGAGAGAGAGACTGACCTCACATTTGATATTAGGGCGCTAATGCCATCATCAGGACTCTACTCTTATATGACCTAAGTACTTTCCAAAGACCTATTCCCAAATACCATCACACCACAGATTAGGGTTTCAACATATGAATGGGGGTGGGATGGGGGTCAGACACAAACATGCAGTCCACAGCAGCAGGTGATATATGCTATTTACCAGGTCTGGGCATTAAAACTTTTTTGGAGAGGAGGTACTGGGAATTGATCTCAGGGGCACTTGACCACTGAGCCACATCCCCAGCCCTATTTTGTATTTTATTTAGAGACAGGGTCTCACTGAGTTGCTTAGCGCCTCAACCTTGCTGAGGCTGGCTTTGAACTTGCAATCCTCCTACCTCAGCCTCCTGAGCTGCTGGGATTACAGGTGTGCACCACCGTGCCTGGCTGTGCATTAAAACTTTATAGGTGTGTTCATTCATATTTCCTCCTCCTCTCCTCATAACCTGGAAATCAAATGTGTCTCTAAACCAGTCAGACCATGAAGACGAGGACAATGGCTTCAGGGCTGTGGGAGGAGTATGATGGCAAGAGCCAGGGCCCCTGGCTGTGGAGCAGATCCGCCTGCCTTCTTTGAGGCTACTGCTGTAGAGGAATCAACTTGGGTTTTTATACAACTCTACAGTTCTGTTAGAGCAGGTAGGATTTTACCCCCACACCCAGTGGTGCCCATGTTTCCTTTTCCTTGCTCACTAATATTCCAGGTAAAATGAAACTGTTAGCCTGATCACTCTGTCTCTCTATGTCTTGCCTCTGGTCTCAGTTTCTCATCTATGTGTGAATCTCCCCATCCATCCATTCTATCCTTGTCCAGGACTGTCACAGCACCTGCCATAGTGGGTGCCCAGTACCTATTTGTGCAATGGGTGGAAGGCCAGCCATAGGTAGGGATATCTGAAGATCAGCAACAATTTAAGAACTTCGTTGGCTCCAAGCGCTGAACAGTAGAGCACTCGCCTAGCACGTGCGCGGCCCGGGTTCGATCCTCAGCACCACGTACAAATAAACGCATTGTGTACAACTAAAGCAAATAAATAAATATTTTAAAAAATATTAAAAAAAAAAAAGATTCTGGGAAGGCTTGGGATTGGGCGCTGGCTCAGGGACAGCAATGGAGAGCATTTGATTATCAGCTTTAGTGCAGCAAAGCCCAAGTGCTGAGGTGGGGTGGAGAGCAGCAAAGGCCCCGCCCACTTTCCTGAGAAGGATCAGCGTGGGAGCCAATGAGATGGACAAATCCTACAGCCTGAGCTGCCTGTCCAGGGAACAGAGCCTCTTAAGGCAGCAGACCTCTCAAGGTAGAGGAGGGGGTTCCCTGGTAAGCCAGGAGAGACACACAGAATTGGCAAGGAGCTGGCTCCCCCCCCTTTTTTTTGTTTGTACCAGGGATTGCACTCAGGGGCACTCAAACACTGGGCCACATCCCCAGCCCTTTTTGTATTTTATTAGAGACAGGGTCTCACTGAGTTGCTAAGTGCCTCGCCATTGCTGAGGCTGGCTTTGAACTCGATCCTCCTGCCTCAGCCTCCCAAGTGCTGGGATTACAGGTGTGCGCCACCGCACCCGGCCCTGGCTCCCTTTTTTTATCCTTTATTTACTGCTCTGACTTCTGTTAAGCACTTAGCCTTGGTGGTGCTGGTCTTCTTGGATTTTGTTGTTGTGTTGGTATTGGGGATTGAACCCAGGGATGCTTAACCACTAAGTCACATCCTCAGCCCTTTTTATTTTGAGACAGGGTCTTGCTAAGTTGCTGAGGCTGGCCTCCAACTTGCAATCCTGCCTCAGCCTCCCAGTCACTGGGATTACAGGTGTGCATGTGCTATTGTGCCTAGCTCTTCTTGGATGTTTTGAGATCTAGAGTAGTAAAAAGTGTTAGACTCCCAAACTCCTATAATATGAACTTGTCTAATCTCTGAACAGGAATGTGTTTCCTCAGATTAGCAGCTCATTCACGGGGAGTTGACAGTGTCAATTCCTCTTGGCAAACAGTATTTTACTAATAGCTGCATTTATTGGCTGAGGCAGGGGGATTGCAAGGTCAAGGCTAGCCTCAGCAACTTAGGCACTAAGCAACTTAGCAAGACCGTGTCTCTAAATAAAATACAAAAAAAGGGTTGGGGTTGTGGCTCAGTGGTTAAGTGACCCTGGTTCAGTACCTGGTACCCCCCAAAAATATGCATACTGTATTAACATGGGTTCTACGTCTTATGGCAGGTGTCCTCATAAGAAGAGGGAGATTTAGAGACAGACAGAGGTGACATACATGGTTAGAAGCCACATGAGGGTAGAAGCAGAAGACAGAAATTGGACTGATGTGACTCAAGGTCAAGAAACCCTAAGGATTGCTGGCAGGCACCAAAAGCAAGTAGAGAGGCCTGTAAGAGATTCTTGGAGCCTTCAGTTGGAGCCTCCAGTAGGAGCTGGCCCTGCCATTGCCTTGTTTTTGGACTTTTAGTCTCTAATTTTTTTTTTTTCCAATGCTGGGGATGGAACCCAGGGCCCTACAGTGCTAGGTAGGCGCTCTACCACTGAGCCACACCCTAGCCCTTGGGTTGATTCCCAAATTAGGAGGGAATAAATTTTTGTTGTTTTTAAACTACCAAGTTTGAGGAAATTTGCTCTGGGAGCTCTAGGAAACTAGAACAGGTCTGTGGAAACCAAAAACCAAAAACTGAGGGTGGAGCTCAGGGCAGCATGCTTGCACAGAACCTCGGTGCCCGACAAACGCAAGAGAACAGCGTCCAAACCTGTTGCTTGACTGATCAATCCCAAGGAGACCATGATTGGCAATAGCTTTCTGGGGCTGTGGCTGCGGTTGGGAGGAGAGAGGCTGACTTCACACCTACTGCGCCACCGCGCCCGGCTTAGTTTTGACATTTTGAGGATGTTCCACATTGTTTTCCACAGTGGAAGAACCATTTTACCTTCCCACTAACAGTGAACAAGCTTCCAAGTTCTCCACATCCTAGCCAACAAATATTTTGCTGTTTTTTAAATTTTTTTTTTTTTTTTAATTAAGGCTAGGTTAATAGTGGTGAGTTGTTACTTCATGGTTTTGATTTGCAATGATCTGCTATTTGGTGAGGTTGAGCATGTCTTCATATGTTTGTTGGCTGTTTGTATAGACAGCATCTTTGTAGAAATGTCTATTCAAGGTCTGGCACATTTTTGATTGGATTATTTGTTTTTGTCACATAGTGTTTCTTTGTATATTCTTGCTATTAACACCTTATCAGATATCTGATCCACACCCTTTTCACACTCTTTATTGTTTCTTTGATGCACAGAAGATTTTCTGGGTTTCTCTTTTGGTACTGGGGATTGAACTCAGGGGCACTCAACCACTGGGCCACATCTCCAGAACTTTTTTGTATTTTATTTAGAGACAGGGTCTCATTGAGTTGCTTAGTGCCTTGCTAAGTTGCTGAGGCTGGCTTTGAACTTGTGATCCTCCTGCCTCAGCCTCCCTAGCTGCTGGGATTACAGACGTGGGCCACTGGGCCTGGTTAAGATTTTCTATTTGATGTTGTGCTGTGTGTCTGTTTTTCCTTTAGTTGTTGTGCTTTTGTGTCACATTTAAGAAATCACTAACAAACCCAGTGTCATGAAGCTTTCCCCCTGTTTCTTCCTAAGACCTTTATAGTTTCAGATCTTACATTTAAGTCTTGAATCCATTTTGAGTTAATTTTTTTTACATGTTGTAAGGTCAGGATACAATGTTCTTTTACATGTGGATTTCCAGTTTTCCCACCACAGTTTGTTGAATAGACTATCCTTTCTCCCTTAAAAAAAAAAAAAAAAAAAAAAAACAGAACCAAATGGTTAGCTTACAGATTATACAAATGAGTGAATGAATACATAAGTGACCCTAGTTAATTCCAATTCTGGAGCCACACAATCCATAATAAGAGGGCTGGGGGTAACTCAGAGATAGAGTGCTTACTTAGCATTCGTGAAGCCCTGAGTTCAACCCTGGACACCCCCCCAAAATCCATTATAAGAATCACTGTGGCTGGGCGTGGTGGCGCATGCCTGTAATACCAACAGCTTGGGAGGCTGAGACAGGAGGATTGTGAGTTCAAAGCCAGCCTCAGCAATAGTGAGGCCCTAAGCAACATAGTGAGACCCTGTCTCTAAATAAATGACAAAAAAGGGCTGGGGATGTGGATTGAGTACCCGTGAGTTCAATCCCTAGTACCCCACCCCCCCAAAAAAAAAGAGTCACTGTGATTGATTGTGCTTTCCCCCCCTTTTCCTTGAGGTACACTATAGCAGTTAAAACCTTAACTTCTGGAGGCTGGGGTTGTGGCTCAGTGGTAGGGTGCTCGCCTAACATTCTGAGGCACTGGGTTGGATCCTCAGCACCACATAAAAATAGATAAATTAATAAAGGTATTGTGTCCAACTACAACTAAAAAAAAAAAAAAAAACAAAGAAAGAAGGAAGGAGAAAAAGAAAAAAAAGAAAAAAACCTCTTAACTTCTGGAGTCAGACAGACTTACGTTCAAGTCCTGGTTCCACCTCTTTATAAGCTGTGTGGCCATGGCAGTTTACTTAACCTCTCTGAGACATAGTCCCTTTATTTATAAAAAGAAAATGGTAATAATATACCACTTAGCATAGTGTCTGTCTCATAGTTACTTCTTATTGGCTTTCCTTAAACCAATTTTTTCCTGTTTTTTTTTTTAAGTCATTTGTTATGATCCTCTTGGCATTAGACATTCCTCCTTGTTGCGTTAACACTGTGTAGCAGTTAGCTATTGCTGTGTAACAAAACTCTTAAAATTGAACTTACAAGTCTATGGGTAAATTGGGAGGTTCGGCTGATCGTGGCTGAGCTTTGTCACATGTCTGGTGTTAACTGAGCTCTCCTCTGTGGGCTGTCTTGTCCCACAGAGGCTAGTGTGGGCTCGTTCTTATTTGTGGTAATGAGACATCTGAGACAGAGCATAAGTGGCAAGGCCTCGTGAGACCTACATTCAGAACTGGCACAGCATCATTTCTGCCTTATTTATTCTACTAGCCAAGGCAAGTCCCTAGGCCAGTCCAGAGTCCAAGTGGGAGGGAATGAAAATGGTGTGCCACAGCCAGGTCAATAAGAGGGGCCATTTATGCCCTCAAATGTGTCCCACACCTTATTTTGGAACTGACTGATTACTTACCTCTCTCCTGTTCACCACTGGATCCTTGGTGTATAGCACAGAGCATGGCACATACTAGGTGTGCAATGAAGGTTTGGCGACCGACTGAACGAAGACCTGGGCTGTGGAACTATCCCTGACGTGCTAGCGAAGCGAACCCTGCTGACTTCCTGTAAAAGACCCCAATCTAGGAGAGAACCCTCCCAAGTCCCTATGTGCTCATTTTGTTCCATCTTCCAACTCAGCCCAATCCTTCTGTTGAACCTGGCGTATTAGTCAGCTTTCCATCACTGTAACAAAGTACCCACGGCAACTTGCTTTATAGAGAGAAAATGTCTATTTAGCTCAGAGTTTTGGATGTTCAAGGGCATGGTGATTGCCTTGGCTCAGTTCTGGTGGGGGACTCATGGCAAATGGCAGATGGCAGTGTTGGGAGCATGTTCCAGAGTGAGTGGTCACATCTGGAACAGAAGCAGAGAGGAAGAGGGTAGGTGGGGCTGGGTTTGCTCCTTTTATAACAGTCTACTCCAGAGGACGCAGGAGGTCGGTGGCATGCAAACTGCTTCACACCTGTAGTGACCAGAGGACTTCCCACTAGGCCTCATCGCCCAACAGTGCCACCTAGGGACCAAGTTACAACAGACCTGGGGGCCACAAAAGATTCAAACCATAACGCTGGGCTTTGGCCTTTTGAAGATGAAATAGGTGAGTCCTATTGGTGTCATTTCCTGTCTAAAACTGTGAAACAGAGACGATCCTGGGATCAGGAAAGGGACATCACAGTTAACCAAAGTAAACATACTGGGGACACAAAACTAGGAGGTCATTCTGATTCATTATTAATGTTGGAAGATTCATTTCCAAACACGGGTAAGCGTTTGAGAAGTCACTCGAGCTGAAAACTCTGTTGTGCTTTAATGTGTTGACACGATTTCAATCAGTTGGTGAATACACATATATTTGTTATTCCAGGGTGAAATGGCACAGTAATGAATGATAATTGAAAGCTGTTAATTTTATGTGCCAAACTAATTGTTAAGTTTCAAATATTTAAATAAATGGGAAAAGAGGCTGATAGTTCACATGAACATTAAGAGCGTGTTAGCTAGATAACTTTAGAAAGAACATTTTATTCTTTTAGAACCAACAAATGTTTATACAAATTTAAATAAGAATACTAGGCAGGATAATAGAGATTCAATTATCTTTTATAATTCCACTCTTTATAGAATTGCTTGGCAGAATAGCATTTTTAACATTAAACAAAATAATTTAATTCCATTTAGACCATTAATCTCTCCAGAAAGCGTCTTTTTCAGAATCATTCCTATCTTGCGGTATCAAAAGAAAAATGTCTGTTTTGCCACCTCAAAATTTTACAAGGAAGAAAAATTCTGCTATCAAAGCACAACAAAATCCAGGATAAATTAACTACCACGCAGACATGATAAAGAATATAAGGAGCATGAAAGAAACAGGAAGGAGTCTGGAGATGAAGAGGTGTTATTTTACAAATAACAAACACCTTGTTCTTCCTCCCACCTCAGCTGAAACGGTGGGTGCCTGAGCGCGGGGGGCATGGAGCCTGTGATTCTGAGCGCCTGTCACCTGAGGGCACAGAGAAAGTCGTGTCCCTGCCCCTGCCTTAA
Source organism: Tamias sibiricus (assembly GCA_025594165.1). Classification (NCBI taxonomy): domain Eukaryota; kingdom Metazoa; phylum Chordata; class Mammalia; order Rodentia; family Sciuridae; genus Tamias; species Tamias sibiricus. The sequence continues at coordinate 26,308,704 of CM046657.1, forward strand.
TGTCAGGATCCCTTGCAAGCTGGAGACCGGTTGCTCTTGGGTGTTCAGTTCTGTGAGTTTTCACGTCCGTGTCCACACGGGTAAACACCACAGCAACCAAGGTAGAGAACAGTGCTACCACCCCCGAAAGTCCCCCAGGTCATCGCTGGTCCACGTCTGTCCCGCTAGCTTTGGCTTTTCCAGAATGTCACATAAATGGAGTCATAGAGAGTACAGTCTTCTGTGTCGGCTTAGCGCTTTGAAGGTTCATCTGTGTTGCATGCTTCGGTCATTTGTTCCTTTTATTATGAGCATGATTTCTTTTTTCTTTTTTTTATATATTTTTTTTAGTTGTAGTTGGGCACAATACCTTTATTTTTTAAATTTATTTTTATGTGGTGCTGAGGATCGAACCCAGGGCCTTGCTGGTGCTAGGCGAGAGCTCTGCCGCTGAGCCAAAACCCCAGCCCTGAGCACGATTTCTTGATCAAGTCACCAGTTAGTTGTAGGACTGCTATAACTAATGCCACCGACTGGGTGGCTTAAACAACATACATTTATTTCTCCAAGTTCTGGAGGCTGCAAAGTTCTAGATCAAGGTGGCAGCAAGGCAGGCGTCATTCTAAGTCTGCTTGGCCACCAGGTTGCTTTGAGCTTGCACGACCTCTGTGCCTTTGGAGGGAGGGAGAGAGTTTGGGTTTCTCTTCTTCTTCTTCTTCTTCTTCTTCTTCTTCTTCTTTTTTTTTTGGTACCAGGGATTGAACTCAGGGGCACTCAACCACTGGGCCACATTCCCATCTCTTTTTTGTATTTTATCAGAGACAGGGTCTCACTGAGTTGCTAAGTGCCTCGCCATTGCTGAGGCTGGCTTTGAACTCGCGATCCTCCTGCCTCAGCCTCCCAAAGTACTGGGATTACAGGTGTGCGCCACCGCGCCCGGCTGGGTTTCTCTTCTTATAGGAGGATTAATACATTGGGCCAGGGCCCCATCCTTATGACCTTGTGTAACCTTAGAGGTTTCTTCTAAATACAGTCACATTGGGTGTTAGGACTTCCATATGTGAATTTTGAAAGGACAGATATATTCAGGTCTAGAACCACTCCTACAGCCATGGTTGGAGACGTGAATATTTCCCTTTCAATAATGAATGGAGCAATAAGACAAAAATCAAGAGGAGACAGAGGGCTTGAACAACACGATGCACCAATGAGACACCACCAACTTGCGTGGAATGCCCTGCCTAGCAACCAGGACTCGAAGTTTCTTCTCTGGTGCACACAGAGTGTCCTCCATGAAAGGGACTGTGTTAGAAAAGGTATTTTTTCTAACCAAAACAGAATAAAACTAGAAACCAATGACAGAGGAAAGCTGGAACAATTCACAAATATGTAGAAATTAAGCAAATATGTTGACGTTAAGCAACACACTGTTTCTTAAAAATATTTTTATTAGAGCCAGGCGCGGTGGTGCACACCTGTAATCCCAGCACTTGGGAGGCTGAGGCAGGAGGATCGCGAGTTCAAAGCCTCGGCAATGGCAAGGCACTTAGCAACTCAGTGAGACCCTGTCTCTAATAAAATACAAAAAAGGGCTGGGGATGTGGCCCAGTGGTCGAATGCCCCTGAGTTCAAACCGTAGTACCAAAAAAAAAAAAAAAAAAAAAAAAAAAATTATTAGCGCATCATTATTATATGTAGTAATTACATTCATTTTGACAAAATCGTATGTGCAAGGAATTTGATTTCAAGCTCCACCCCCTTTACTCCCCTCCTCCCTTCCCTTGTTCTCCCTCTTCTCTATTAAACATCCTTTCTTCTACATATGCATAAAAGTGAAGTTCCCTTTGGTGTCTTTATATATGAATATAACATGCTTTTGTTAAATTCATTGCAGGTGGGGCTGGGGTTGTGGCTCAGCGGTAGAGCGCTCGCCTAGCACATGCGTGGCCTGGGTTCGATCCTCAGTACCATGTAAAGAATAAAGGCATTGTGTACAACTAAAACAAATAAATAAATATTTTAAAAAATTCATTGCAGGTGTCCTTTCCCTCCCTCCCTCCCTCCCTCCCTCTCGTTCTCCTACATCTACTCCACTGACCTTCCCTGTATCTTTATGTTCTCTGATCCCCTTCCCCCTGACTTCTTTCCCTTATTTGGCTCCAGCTTCCACATATGAGAGAACGAACGCATTTGACCTTTGAATTTTGGAGTCTGGCTTATTCCCTGTAGCAGAATCTCCTCCATGTCCATGTGTTCACCGGCAAATGCCAGCGTTCCATCCTTCTGTGGGCTGAGGGAGGCCCCGTGTGCACAGACCGCGGTCTCTTCATCCACTCATCCGCTGACAGGCATCCGGTGGATCCCGTAATTTGGCTCTTGTGACTTGTGCTGCTGTAAACATGGCGGTGGCTGTGTCACTGCCGCACGCTGATTTTAGATCTTTTGGGTAAACACCAGGGAGAAGGATAGCTGGGTCATGTGGCGGCTCCATTCCTAGTTTTTGGAGGCATTTCCACAGTGCCTTCCAGAGTGCTTGTACTGATCTGCCGTCCCACCAACGATCTAAGGGTGTGCTTTTCCCCCCCACATTCTTGCCGACATTTATTGTGATTTGTGTTCTTGATCATTGCTGTTCTGACTGGCGTGAGATGAGATCTTTTTTTAAAAATATTTTTGTTGAGAAGCCGGGCGCGGTGGCGCACGCCTGTAATCCCAGCACTTTGGGAGGCTGAGGCAGGAGGATCGCGAGTTCAAAGCCAGCCTCAGCAATGGCGAGGCACTTAGTAACTCAGTGAGACCCTGTCTCTAATAAAAATACAAAAAGGGCCGGGGATGTGGCCCAGTGGTCGAGTGCCCCTGAGTTCAATCCCCGGTACCAAAAAAAAAAAAAAAAAAAAAAAAAAAAAAAAAAAATTTTTTTTGTTGAGATTTGATTTTTAGTTGTAGTTGGACACAATACCTTTATTTTATTTATTTATTTTTAAGTGGTGCTGAGGATCGAACCCAGGGCCACGCATGTGCTAGGCAAGCGCTTACCGCTGAGCCACAACCCCAGCCCGATATGCAATCTTTTTTTTTTTTATTTTTAAATGTTTCTTTTTTAAAATATTTATTTATTTGCTTTAGTTGTGCACAATGCACTTATTTTTACGTGGTGCTGAGGATCGAACTCGGGCCTCGCCTGTGCTAGGTGAGCGCTCAATCGTTGAGCCACAACCCCAGCCCCCCCCCCCCCATGCAATCTTAAGGTAGTTTTGATTTGCATTTCCCTAATTGCTGGAGATGCTGAGTTTTTTTTTGCATGTATTTCTTGGCCGTTTGCATTTCTTCTGGGAAGTTCCTGTTTAGTTCTCTTGCCCATTTACTGATTGGGCTATTTGTTTTTGGTGTTGAGGTTTTTGAGCTCTTTATATATTCTGGAAATTAATCCCTTATCAGAGGAGTAACTGGCTGAGATTTTCTCCCATTCCATGGGCTGTCTCTTCATTCTCTTAACCATTTCCTTTCCTGTGCAGAAGCTTTTTCATTTGATGGCATGCCACTTATTTATTTATTTATTTTTGGTACTGGAAATTGAACTCAAGGGAACTCAACCACTGAGCCACATCCCCAGCCCTATTTTGTATTTCATTTAGAGACAGGGTCTCACTGAGTTGCTTAGCACCTGGCCATTGCAGAGGCTGGCTTTGAACGTTGGATCCGCCTGCCTCAGCCTCCCAAGCCACTGGGATTACAGGCATGTGCCACCTGGCAAGCAAAACACATTTAAAAAAATATTTTTATTAATTGTTGATGAACATTTATTTATATGCAGTGCTGAGAATTGAACCCAGTGCCTCACACATACGAGGCATGTGCTCTATCACTGAGCCACAACCCCAGCCCAGTGATACAGTCTTAAACAACCAATGGGTCAAAAAAGAAATTAAAAATGAGATTAGAAAATACTTCAAGATGAGTAAAAATGAAGTGATAATACACCAAAAACTTATAATATGCAGCAAAAGCAGTGCTCTCAGGAAATCCATAGCTGTAGATGGGGCTGTAAAATGGTGTAGCTGTTTTGGATAAAAGTCTGGCAATTCTTCAAATGATTAAACATTGAGTTATCATATAACCCAACAATCTCACTCTTAGGTATGTACTCCAAAGAACACACAAAAAAAGTGTGCCTAAAAACTTGAACTTATTGGGCTGGGGTTGTGGCTCAGCGGCTGAGTGCTTGCCTAGCACGTGCGCAGCCCGGGTTCTATCCTCAGCACCATGTACAAATAAAAAACACATTGTGTACAACTAAAGCAAATAAATAAATATTTAAAAAAAAACTCAAACATATATGTTTATATTAGCATTATTCATAATAACCCAAAGGTGTAAAGCAACCTGACTGTCCATCAATGGCTGAGTGGGTCAGTATAGTGTAGCATATTCATACAGTGGAATATTATTCAGCCATAAAAAGGAATTAAGTTCCAAAATAGGAACTTTGAAAACATCGTTAAGTGAATTAAGTCAGTCACAAAAAGAACATATATCGTATGAATCCATTTATACAATAGTCCAGTGGATTAGTCCATTTTTTATTACTATATTGAAGTACCCGAGGCTGGGTAACTTATAAGGAAATTAAATTTATTTAGCTTACATTTCTGGAGGTCCAAGAGCAGGGTGCTAGCACCTGCTCAGCTCTGGTGAGGGTGTCATGGTGGGTGGCATCTTGATGGTGGTGGGTGGCATCTTGATGGTGCTAGGGTGTATGAGAGCATGCGCAAGGGGTAAAGGAAACATAGCAAGACAGGAAGCCAGAGACTAGGGAGGGGCCAGACTTTAAAAAAAAATTTTTTTTTTTTTTTTAGTTGTAGGTGGACACAATACCTTTATTTTATTTATTCATTTTTATGTGGTGCTGAGGATTGAACCCAGTGCCTCACACATGCTCGGCAAGCGCTCTACCACTGAGCCACAACCCCAGCCCCAGACTTGTTTTTATAACAACCCATTCTCAAGGAAAAGAACCGAGGTCCCGTGAGAACGTCACGCATCTCTTCTAAGGGCAGTGCCCCAGTGACCTAAGCATCTCCCGCTGAGCAAGCTTCTTAACATTTCCACCACCTTCGCACCACCAAACCATGAGGAAGCTTCCAGCACATGAACCGTGGGGGGCAAACTCCAACCGTATCCATGCATGGCATCCAGAGTAGGACCATCTCTGGAAGCAGCAGCAAGATCAGTGCTTGGCTAGGCCCCGAGTGTGGAGGAAATGAGCAGGGACTACTGAGGGACAGGAAGGGTTTTTTTTTTTTTTTTTTTCTGGGATGATGAAAATATTCTAAAATAATTGTGGTGATACTTGCAGAATTCTGTGAATATACTAAAAAATCATTGAACCGTATGCTGTAAATGGGCAAATGATATGTGATTTATATCTTAATACTGCTCTTTTAAAAAGCTATTAGAGCTTCAAAGTGAGTTAAGCAAGGTTGCAGAATACAAGATCAATAGAAGAAATCAATTGTTTTTCTATATATGGAAATAAATAAGTGGAAGTTGAGTTTTTTAAAAGTGCCATTTATAATAGCAAGGAAAACCTGAAATACTTAAGGATAAATCTAACAAAATATATCAAAGATTTGTATGTTCAAAGCCACAGAACACTGATGAGACAAGTAACTAAATAACTAAATAAATGGAGACATGCATGATGTTCATGAATCAAAAGATTTTGAGTAGTTAGGATACCAATTCTCCCTCAAGTTGTACTGTATTAGACTAATGCAATTGATTATTTCACCCTTTAATTTTGTCTCTTTTGCTTCATATATATATATATATATGAAAATATATGATTGAACCCAAGGGTGCTCAACCACTGAGCCACATCCACAGCCCTTTTTTATTTTTATATTTTGAGTCTCTCTAAGTTGCTTTAGGACCTTGCTAAATTGCTGAGGCTGGCTTTGAACTTGCGGTCCTCCTGCCTCAGCCTCCCGAGCTGCTGGGATTACAGGTGTGTGCCACTGTGCCCAGCACCTCATATATTTTGAAGCTCTGTTGTTAGGTGCGTGTATATTTATCGCTATGGTACCTCCACAAAGACCAGATCTCCAATACTGTCACACGGGGAGAAGGGTCAAGGCTTTCATATGAATTTGGTGGAGGGGGACACAATTCAGTCCACAGCCCTGAATGATCTCATTGCACAGACACACCACACTTTACCCACTCACCTTGAAGGACATCTTGGGTGCTCCTGGTGACAGGCAATTGTGAATAAAGCTGTCACAAACATTTCTGGGCAGATTCTTCCGGGGATATGTCTTCACCTCATTGAGGTAACTACCTAGGCATGTGACCACTGGGTCCTAGATCAAGTCTAGCTGTGTGAGAATCTGCCAGCTGTCTTCCAAGCCAGCTGAGCCATGTTGCATTCCCACCCACAGGAACGGGGGTTCCTGCTGCTCCCATCCTCACTAGCACTTGACATTGTCTTTTCTTGGGTTCACCCATCCTAATAGGTGTGCTGGTATCTCATTGCTGTTTTAATATGCAATTACCTATTGACATGATGCTGAGCATCTTTCAATGTGCTTCTCTGTATCTGCATACCTTGTTAGGTGGAGTGTATGTTCTGATCTCTTGTCCATTTTTAAACTGTTTTTTTTTTTTTAAATATTTATTTATTTGCTTTAGTTGTACACAATCTGTTTTTACGTGGTGCTGAGGATCGAACTCGGGCCGCACACGTGCTAGGCGAGTGCTCTACCACTGAGCCACAACCCCAGCCCCTAAACTGTTTTTTTTTTTTTTTTTTTAATTTTTTAATTTTATTATTTAAAAAAAATTTAGTAGTAGATGGACACAATACATTTATTTATTTATCTTTATGTGGTGCTGAGGAGCAAACTCAGTGCCTCACACATGCTAGGCCTAACCCCAGCCCCTGTTTGTTTCTTATTATTAAGTTTAAGGGCTCTTTATCCAGTTTGGATAACTGTTCTTTTTTTTTTTTTTAATATTTATTTATTTGCTTTAGTTGTACACAATTCGTTTATTTGTATGTGGTGCTGAGGATCGAACCCGGGCCGCGCACGTGCTAGGCGAGCGCTCTACCGCTGAGCCACAACCCCAGCCCTGGATAACTGTTCTTTTTAAAAAATTTTTTTTTACCAGTTGATGGACCTTTATTTTATTCATTTATTTATGTGCGGTGCTGAGGATTGAACCCAGGGCCTCACACATACTAGGCAAGCTCTCTACCACTGAGCCACAACCCCAGCCCCTGGATAACCATCCTTTATCAGATATGTTTTGCAAATAGTTTCTTTTAGTCTGTGGCTTGCCTTTTTATTCTCTTAACAGTTTCTTTTGCAGAGCAGAATTAAAAAAAAAAAAAAAAAAACTTTAATGAAGTCCAAATCATCAAAATTTCTTTCCCAGATCATGCCACACGTGACGGTTTGGTCTTGGGCAGGGGTTGCTGTCTACGTTTGATTGTTGGAAAATCAGGTTCAAGTGACCTGCTCAGGGCCAGTCAGTGCCTTCTCAGGAGCCAATCCCCAACCCTTCTCCTCTCCTGGTCGGGGTGGGGGGTGGGGGGTGGGTGTTCTTCACCCACACAGCAGGTGCACACAGGTGGCACATGAGTGTGCATGTGTTAGTGAGTGTGCATAACTGCATTTGTGTAGTTGTGTGTGGACACACAGCAGGCACACATGTGAGCAGACTGCTGGATAAAAGACAATTTGGTTGAACACAAGATACAATTTCTTACCTTTTACAATAAAGAAAAATACAGAGCTGACCCTATGAAATGTTTGTCAGAATGGGTGGTGGGGGTACAACTGGAATCCTCACACACGGCTGGGCGATGGCAAAACAGGACAGCCACTTTGGAAGACAATTCTGCTGTTTCTGTATGGTTATGCATTTCCCGTACAACTCAGCTCTCCTGTTGTCAGCTGTGTTCAGCAGAGATGAAGACACGTGTCTACACTAAAACCCATGCAGAAATCTTCATAGTAGTTATATTCCCAGCAGAAAAAAAAGTTGGAGCTGGGCGCGGTGGTGCATGCCTGTAATCCCAGCACTTGGGAGGCTGAGGCAGGAGGATCGCAAGTTCAAAGCCAGCCTCAGCAATGGCAAGGCACTTAGCAATTCAGTGAGACCCTGTTTCTAAATAAAATGCAAAAAAGGGCTGGGGATGTGGCCCAGTGGTGGAGTGTCCCTGAGTTCAATCCCTGCTAACACACACACACACACACACACACACACACACAAAAAGAAAAAAAAAAAAAAAAAAAAAAAAGAAAAAATTGGAGAAAATCCAAATGCCCATCAAGAGGTGGCTAGATAAACCCAGTATGGTTTATTCCTACCATGGAACACTACTTAATGACATGAATAGAATACTACGCAGTAAACTGAAAAAACTCCTTGGTTCAAAATGGATGAATCTCAAACACATTTTAGCAAGTGAAAGAAGACCCAAACGAGCGCATGTTGTATGAGCCCATGTCTATGGAGTTCTAGAACAGATAAACAACTTCCGGTGACAGAGGGATGATGGTGGGTTGACTGGGGGTGGGGTGGCTTGATTACCAAAAGGCACAAGGGAATGTTCTGGAATGATGCAAACATTTACTATCTTATCCTTGTCAGCATCAATCAACATCTTGATTGTGTGGTTGTTGTGTGGGTGTGTACATCTGTTAGAACTTCCTTCTACACTCACAAATCTGTGCATTTCACTGTATGTTAGACTTCAATAAAGCTGATACCAGAAAGTGTTGATCGAAACAGTCTCCAGCTTCTGTTTTTTGAGGGTTATTCAATTCTATGTGCTGTGGAGCTAGCCTCTAAAATTCAGGTTGGCTTTGATTAATAACCCCTCTGCTCTCCAACCCTAGCTTCCGACTTTTGGAATTTTAATTTCAAATATTTTTCCAGCAATCATGCATTTATCTGACAAAGTTATTACAAATGTTAAAGTTTTTCTACTCTATGTGAATCATCTGCAAGGAATTCGGTCAGAAATGAACACTTACAGCCATTAGTTCGTGTCTTGATAAGGTCGCTGCACCCTGGGGAGATTTTGCAATTTTCAGATGCATTTGGAAAGCTACGTTGCCTGCCCACCAGGTTGCTTCACTTTTAAAATTCATTTTCATTCATCCGTGTCCACCCTACCTCTTTAGCTATGTTTTCACAAATTCCACAAATATTTCTACTCTTAGGACAACAAAGTTGACAGTTGACAGAAACATGGTCAAACAGACAGAGCCAGCATGATGGCCTTAAAACAGATGAGAGCATTCAATTAAAACAACATCAACACAAATCCCAAAGACTGAAAGAGGAATGCAAAAATGCAAAAGTATCACAACATAAATGTATAAGGAATGATTTCATCAAGTCCCAAATTTCATCGCCAGCTTACTATGTGACCTTGGGCAAGTCTGACCACTTGTTTTTTTTTTTTGGGGGGGTGTGGGTACCAGAGATTAAACTCAGGGGCACTGGGCCACTGAACCACATCCACAGCCCTATTTTTTTAAAATATTTTTATTTATTTGCTTTAGTTGTACACAATGCGTTTTATTGAATGCATTTTATTTGTACGTGGCGCTGAGGATCGAACCCGGGTCGCCCACGCGCTAGGCGAGCGCGCTCTACCGCTGAGCCACAATCCCAGCCACCCCCCAGCCCTATTTTGTATTTCATTTAGAGACAAGGTCTCACTGAGTTGCTTAGTGCCTCGCTGTTGCTGAGGCTTTGAACTTGAGATCCTCCTAATCTCAGCTTCCAGAACTGCTGGAATTTCAGGTGTGCACCACCGTGCCCAGCCACGTTTGACCTCTTTAAGCCTGTTTGCGGGCCTGAAAAGTGGGAGCTAAGGGCTGGGGGCGCAGCTCAGGGGTAGAGCACTGGCCTAGTCTGTGTGAGGCCCTGGGTACCACCCCAGCACTGCAATAAGGAAAAGAGAAGGTGTGTGTGTGTGTGTGTGTGGGGGGGGGGGGCTAATAATAGACCTGCCTCATGGATCATGACAAGGTTATGCACACATAGCCTGGGACTGAGGAGCAGGCACATAGTAGGTGTTCAACAAGAGTTTGTTGCTATTCTTATGATTACCTCCATGGTGTATGGTGATTACTAATTACACCGAAAGGAAAACCAGTGACTGGTCACACTGTCGACTTTTCTGATCCTATTATCTAGGATCAGGCTAAGCATGTGGCTAGTTAGCTGGTGGCTTTAAAGATGATATATATATATATTTTTAAATGGGGTCAGTGTAAGGAAAAGGAAGGGTTGTTGCAGGGTAGGGGAGGCTCAGAGGCTTAACTTTGAGGAAGCTTTAGATCTTGCGTCCCCCCAAGTTCTGAATCCACCCGTTCAGTCATTCAACAAACACTGATTCTTCAGTGCCCCCTGAGTAGGTCAGGGGTCTTGCTCATGTGCTGGTGGGTATCAACACCTGGGTGGACAGAGAGGGCCTCTAAGCTCATGTCCATCCTCAGGTAGAAGAGGAGGCCCAGAGGCTGAAGGTCACTTGGCAGATATGTGGGCAAAGCCAGGGCTGGGACCTGTCATCATCCCCCCAGCCAAGCAATTTCCCCAGCAGCTGTGAGCACAGCCCAGACAGGAAGGGCTTGGGGTCCACTAGGGGAACAGTTACTTTCCCTGGCTCTGACATGCACTGGGATTATGTAGGAGCTCTAAATGGGGAGATAGCTAAGATTGCGGTTAGCTGTGAGCCATAAAGATGTTCAAGCATCACCACCTTCCATGATCTCGTGAGACTTGGCCCAGGACATTGCGGATTGGGTCACCACCTTCCATGATCTCGTGAGACTTGGCCCAGGACATTGCGGATTGGGTCACCACCTTCCATGATCTCATGAGACTTGGCCCAGGACATTGCGGATCGGGTTGGCTCCATTTTGTGGTGGTTGGAGGAGTGTGATTTGCGGGTAGGAGTTGTTCTTGGAGCGGGAGAGAGAAGCTAGCAGAATAAAGAGCCTGTTCGTTTCCAGTCTGCCTCTGAACTTATTCCCGCGGCTTTGTTGCTGCAGGCGGCTATAGCTGCAGTCAGTGACAGGATTATTTGACACCTATGGAGGAAGGGATCTCCAGGTGATGAGGTTCCTGGATGCACATCCAACGTCACTTCCAGATCCTGGACTTTCCCTCTCAGCCTGGAGGGCTTCCTGGAGGAAGAATTTCAGGTCTGACACCAGGACCTGGACTTCTTTAGTGTCACCATGTCACCCCTACCCCCTGTCCTTGCCTCACACTCTTCTTGGAACCCAGTGTTTCTTAGGACTGAAGTAATGAAGAGAGTCTTCAGAAATGTGACATGGCATGGACACTTGTGGCAGTGAGTTTCCCCTACAAGAAAGGATTCCACAGAGTTTTTGGACCCAAAGCCCTTGTTTCCCATCACTGTCCCCTTTCCGGAGCTGAGTTAGAAAGAGCAGGAAGTGCCTGGCTCTCCAGGTGGGAGACTAGACACAAACTGAAGAGGATCTGGGGGTCAGAGAGGAAGATTAGATTAAGGTGCTTGAAAGGCTGAGACTTGTGGGCCTGAGCAGTCCTTTCTCGGTCACATCATTTGGTCTTGAGTGGACACTTGGGACAAACTGGACAGGCCACAGGTGGGGAGTATGTTAGCATCTGGGCACCTGCCCTGTCGCACCCACCCTTTACAGGAGACAGGTCCCAGCATCCAGGTCCCGGGAGAGAGTAACCCGGATGCCCCTGCCCTTAGGATCCTAAACCCTGGCAGAAGTGGGGCCAGAATTGCTGCTGAGTGCCCTGGAGTACCTAGCCTGTGGCCAGGTGTGGCCAAGCTGGCCACCCCCTTCTCTCCTCTCCTTCCTGCCTGTGATGCTGGGGAGCCCAGCCAGCAGAAGCCTCCGTGCCCCCCAGGAGAGGGCACCCCTACAGTAGAGGAGGAGGGGGAAGGGGGCGAGGCCCTCTAAGAGGTAGAGTAAGGTGGGAGCTGAGTCCTATCTTCTGAGATCAGCTGCCCACTTTTCAGAGCAGAGGAAAAGCTGAGGCCCAGAGAGAGCAGGGGCTTGGCACACAGCCCGATGTGGGGGTCAAGGAGGAGAAGACGCATGGCTGTGTGGGGCTGGCCACCCTGCCGCTTACTGGGTGGGGGTGTAGGACCTGCATCGCTTCTTCTCCCCGAGGGACACAGTCACCAGGCAAGTCTGCGGATTGGCCGCTATGCTGGGATGGGGCATCTGGTAGGGAGGGGCAGACCTGGATGGGCACCCAAGAGAAGAGGCCCGGAGGCTCCTGGCCCCCCACCTCCCCAACTTAGAGGGAGCTCAGAGGCAGAAGTGACTGGAGGGATGCTTGGGCAATCAGGGCCAGGCCCTCTGCCACCCTTGGTCTCCTGTGCAATTCACCTGGTCATTTCCCAGCTGGTGAATCCGGGTATTAGCGGGAGGGATCCTCCTGGCTGGGCGGTTCTCCGCGGGACTTGCTGATGCTCCTGGTGACGCTACTCCACACCGCCCCAGGCTCCAGTAACCATGTGCCCCACTTGATGCCTTTCTAACTGCACCAGGAGCGTGTTGGCAATTCTCTGCACTTACTGGGAGCCAGGTGCTACCACATGGGGGCCCTCATTTCGTTCTTGCGACAGTCCTGGGAAATGGCTGGTGGTACCGTGCCATCTACGCAGGGCGTGCTGAGGTCGGAGCGGTTGGAACTCACTGCTTGGCCTCTGTCATCCTAGGGTCGCGGCTGGCAGGACTTCCCTCCCCTCTCTCTCCCGGGACCAGGCTCTGAGCATGCGTTGGGTGTTTTTGGGACGCAGTCCTGGCAGAGGAAGGCGGGAGTCAGTCCACAGCGCTGTGCCGATGAACTCTCTTGGCAATGGCGAGTCTGAGCCATTGCAAATAATGAAAACTCAGGCCCACTTTCCCTCCACCCCGCCGCCCCTTTCCACTCCCCCCCAACGCGGATCTAAAGCCGCTGCAGGTTCCACGTTGGGATGGGGAGCGCCCTCTCCATCCGGCCCGAGCTGCTGTCCTTGAGGAGGGGTCGCGCAGTCACATCAGCAGTGGGGGTGGGGACTTGGCGTCGCCGGCCCTGCCTAAGTGGGAGTCGGGAGGCTGGACAGTCTCAAGTTCCTCCGCAGTTGCGGGGTGTGTCCCCATTTCCACCCTTCTGGGGTTCAGGACAACGCTCGGAGGACCACTCAGGGTGAGGTCACCCTCCCTGAGAATGTAAGCTCTGCGTGTCGGGAAGGTGGAGCCTGGAGAGGCTGCTGCGCGTCGCCGCTCTCTTGGAGACAGGGCAGGGCCCCTCCGGGAGAGCGTGGCCCAGGGTGTGCGCCATCTCCGAGCCGGAGGAGCCGAGCGAGTAGCCCGCGGGGTGGTGGACCCGCCCCGCGCCGCCGCCCTGGTGGGGCAGAAACCTTCTCACGCGCAGGCGCGGTTCCCGCGCGCCTCCGTTTCGGATTTCGGCCGGGAGACGCACGCGGGCGGCCCGCGGGCGGCTTCCTCCAGCTCCGCAGTGAGAACGCTGCATCGCTTATCTGTGTCCCGAAACGATGTCACCCGAGTGTTCTTTAAGTGGTGGCACTGGCACCCGCGCCGGAAAATCCCTACGCTGGGAAGGAAGCGAGCAGTGATGAGACGTTAGGAAGAGGGCAGGAAAGGCTGCGCCGCTCATCTACGGGAGAGCGCGCCGCGCAGTACACAGACAGTGCGGGCGGAGGAGAAGGCGGCACTAAAGCAGAACGATGATGCGATGGGGGTAGACACACGCAGCACGCCCTTTCTTCTTTGCATTTATTTCTAGGGCAAGACTAGGAATCCCGCGTGTTTTGCATTATGCCCCCGCCCCCGTGCTTGTTGGTGGGCCAGAGAATCTAGGGTTACCTTAGGGTGGGCAATTTTACCTTCCTGTCTGAGATTTAGGCTGGATTGTCTCACTTTCTCCGTTAGACTTTGTGGAGACAGGCACCATGCCCACGCAGGCCTCTTTTCCAAGACCCACAGCTGACATTAAACTGAGCTTCCTTAATTGTGAGGTTGGCTGTTCAAACACTAGGTGTCAGGAAGGATGCCTCATGCATTTGAATCCGGGTGGGATGGACTTTGGGAGACGAGTCCTTCCCTCTCCATCCCGGAGTTCCCACGGAGATGTGCCCTGGAGACTGGCAATAAGTGGGCCAGGATTGAGGGTGTCCGCTGTAGGACTGGAGCAAAGAGGTGCCATGGAGACCTAGCGCCACTAGAGGGCAGCACCTGCACAGAGCTGGGGCCGCCTGAGCGAGAGACCCCAGAGAGCATCCTGGTCCCTGACTTCCACCTGCCGTGGCGCTTTGGGTGCTGGGGATACGAGGGTGAACCCGACACCCCATGATCCCATGAAGCTTACGTTCTCCCGGAGGAGACAAAATCAGCATGCACACAAGTTAGTAAACGTGGCAGTTTCAAGCAGCAGTAAGTGTTGATGCAAATAAACAGTGATTGGGTGGGCACCGTTAGAGGGGCACAGGGAGGTCTACCTGGAGAGGCAGCTGAGGCCTGAACGGGGAGAAACAGAGACCTGAAGATCTGGATGCCTATGGATACCGGAAGCTGTCTGTGTGGGGGTGTTGGAGGCACTGGGGAAGCAAGGATCAGCTTCCTCACTGAGGAACAGAGAAGCCAGGTAACTTCCTGAGGGCCCCAGAGCCAGGAAATTAGGGACAGTGTTTGACAAACTCTGACAAACTGAGGCCGACATACCTTCAATATCCCTAGTTTCCCCGTCCTCCCTGTCCAAATAGGATGGTGACAGTGACAGATTCATCCCCACTTCCCACTTCAGATCATAATTTCTGTAGGGGAACAGGGCAGGGATCACTGGGTAGGACCCTGCCAAGTGCCCCCATCTAGGCCTGGGGCTTTCTGGGTTTGGGGTCCCTGGTAACTTCTCCTCCCATTCTGAGGACCAGCTCCCCAGCACTCCTGACTTCTAGAGCCTGCGCGCCCTCTTGTGGAAAGTTGTGAAATCACATCTCCAGCAGCAAAGGGCCGCGCAAAAATGGTCTGCCCCCATTTCGGAGGCAGTGGATTCCAAGTTGTCACCAAGGGAGCGGGCACGTGTCCCTCTGTGTGTGCTGTAGCTGTGTGTGCATGCATGTGAGCCTCTGGGGACGTGTCTTTTGGTCTCTGTGTGTATCCATCTCTGTACACAGAGATGCCTCTGTCCTTATGCGAGTCTGTGTGTCTGTGTTGTGTTTGTTTATAGACACGTGCAGGTGTGTGTCCCTTTGTGTATCTGTGCAAGTGTGTGTCTGTGCCTGCACCTGTGTATTTTCCTGTGTGTGCACGTGTCCGTGTGGGTGTGTGTTTCAGTAACCAGGCGACAAAGATGATACAAGAAATTCCCCGTCTTTTTGGCCTGACCCCTCACCCAGAAGCCGACTTCCTCCCGGGTCCCCAACCTGTGCCATTTCTACAGCCTTCCTTGACTATTTTCTCTCTTCTGTATCACTTGAGGCTCAATTGAATGCCAGGGATCACGGCTGCAGACGCGATTCTTCCGTATTCCATTAGACCTTCACCCCTTAGTGGGCTGGTCGCCCACTGTGGTGTTGGACAGAGAGCCAGAACCGGACAGAGTCGTACCCTGGAGGCAAGAGCAGAAAGCTAGCTGCGTGGCAGCTGAGACGCAGCGGCCTGCAAGCCAAGTGCTGCAAACTCCCTGTCACATGTGTCCTCTTGTGTGACTTGCAGGCTGCTTCCTTGTCCCCATCTTACAGGTGAGGACATCGAGGTCCAATAGGGAAATAATGAAAACTGCACCGCAGGAACCACCCAGGCTCGACGAATCTTCCTCATCTCCTTTTCATGAAACCCCAGGAGGGAGTTACCAACTCCCACCTTTAAAAGACTGGAAATCGAGGTTTCACCCACCCTGGGCGGGAGCCTAACCATCAGTAGCAAGATATGATGTTAATGGCCAAGGGCTCCAGCACGGGGCAGGTGAGAGGGCTCCCTGGGGACACCGACTCAGGCTCCCTGGGCTGCACTTGGTGCCCTTGCTGTGGCTCTGGGATCCTTTCCGAGGAACATTCTTCTCAGAACCCCAGGGAGGGCAGCCCCCCTGTGCCTCTGTTCCTCTCCCTGAGGTGGGGTGGGGGAGTCATGTCACCTGCACCACTCTCAGAAGCTGCCAGGCGGGGACAGCGTGTTAATTATACAACCACCCCACCGCGTGTGCCTAATTGCCTGATAACCATAATTGAATCTTATGGATCACACCAACATCATTGCAGCTGCGGATTAGTGCGGTTATTATTGACTTCCTGACTCCCGACTGGCTGGGTTCCAGCCTTTCCTGGGGGTGGGGGAGCTGTGAGGTGTGGGGCAGGGTATTGTGCTGGTTCTTCACCAAGAAAGGACTGCACAGTGCGTGGATTGTGGTTTTATAAGTGAGGATGAGGTGGAGAGACTTCTGATTTTAATCTTGATCACTGTTGCTGGTTCGTGTGGGCTTTAGAGGGACCTTGTAGAAGCGCAAAATTTCAGGCCCTGCCCTAGATGCACTGAGTCTGCAGGTGATTTGCATATTCATGTTGCAGTGTGAGAGGCCCTGGACTGGTTGGGTGATTGACGGCTTGCTGTGAGCAATTGAGCTTTCTGGGGCTACTTGTTACACAGCATCATCACAGCAGATATATCACTGACTGATAAAAGAAATGCTTCCTTTCCATGGGGGTTGTGAAACTGAATTTGTATTTTTAGATGTTATCTTGTCATTAGGAGTGTAGAGACCATGGGAGGGTGAAGGCAACACAGAAGGAAACAGAGCTGATGGTGTAAAAATCCCAATCATGATGACAGCTTTGTTTCTGTGGATCCAGCCTTACTTGGCTTAGTAAAGACTCTTTCAATTTAAAGGAACAGAAAGCTGGAACTCCACTGCCTTAAACCAGAAAAGGAATTAGTAGCTTATACAGCTCTAGAGTTCTGAGATGATGCCAGTTTTAGGTGAGGCTTGATCTAGTAGCTCACTGATGGGCTGGTGTCTTTATCTTTCCATTCTGCCTCCCATTTGGAGTCTGGTTCCCCTTGCTATATTATGATGATGTCCTCATTCAGATCTAATAGGAGAGAGAGTCTTTCTTCTGGAAGACAGGAAACAACAACTTCTTCTTCTTCTTCTTCTCCTCCTCCTCCTCCTCCTCCTCCTTCTCCTTCTTTTTCTTTTTTTTTTTTTTTGGTACCAAGGATTGAACTCAGGGTCACCCCACCACTGAGCCACATCCCCAGCCTTATTTTGTATTTTATTTAGAGACAGAGTCTCACTGAGTTGCTTAGTTCCTTGATTTTTGCTGAGGCTGGCTTTGAACTCACGATCCTCTTGCCTCAGCCTCCTGAGCTGCTGGGATTACAGACATGCGTGATTGTGCCCAGCAACA
This sequence comes from Tamias sibiricus, assembly GCA_025594165.1. Lineage (NCBI taxonomy): Eukaryota > Metazoa > Chordata > Mammalia > Rodentia > Sciuridae > Tamias > Tamias sibiricus. Next base: position 26,326,120 of record CM046657.1, read on the forward strand.
GGAAACTTCTTTCCTAGGAGCTGGCAGCAAATATATCTCCTCATTGCCTCAAATCAGGCTGCACATCTGGCCCTGCACCAGCCCCAGAGGCTGGGATGTTAAATGTGTGGATTGGCCTAAGTCTACTGGGATGTGAGCAAATCAGCTGTGTTAAACCACATGGATCCTCATAAGAAAACCAGGGCGGGGCAAGGTGGGGCATGCTGGGTAGGAGGATGTAGTAATTTTCTAGGGCAGCTGTGGTGTGGTCTCCCCTTATCCTTGGGGGATATTTTACAAGGCCCCCAGTGGATGCTTTAAACCATGGATAGGATGCTTGAACCCCTGTACACAGTACGTTTTTTCCTGTACATACTTATCTGTGATAAAGTTTAATTTATAAATTAGGCACGAAAAGATCAACAATAACCAATAACAATAGAATAATTACCATATGAAATAAAATAACAGTTACTTTAACAAAAGCACTGTGACACTGTGACAATCAACTGATAACAGAGACCACCAAGTGCCTAATGGACAGATAGGGTACGCAGTGTGGATACACTGCATAAAGGATTGATTCAACATCCTGGGATTTTCTCACGCTGCTTAGAACAGCATGCCATTTAAAACTTGTGAATTCTTTTTTTTTTTTGGTACCGGGGATTGAACTCAGGGGCACTCGACCGCTGGGCCACATCTCCAGCCCTTTTTTGTATTTTATTAGAGACCGGGTCTCACTGAGTTGCTAAGTGCCTTGCCATTGCTGAGGCCGGCCTTGAACTCGCGATCCTCCTGCCTCAGCCTCCCAAGTGCTGGGATTACAGGCATGCGCCACCGCGCCTGGCTAAAACTTGCGAATTCTTTACTTCTGGAATTTTCCATTTAATATCTTTGGACTGTGGTTGACGGTAGGTAAATGAAACCTCAGATAACAGAACTGTTAGTAAGGGGGGGACTACTGTGCCACACACCTGGGTGGCTTATGACAACATAAATATATTCTCCCACAGTTCTGGAGGCCCCATCTGAAATCAAGGTGTCAGGAAGGTGGCTTCCTTCTGGGGCCTCTGAGGGGAACCTGACTTGTGCCTCCCCCTAGTCTGCGGAGGGGGGGGTCCCTTGGCCTATAGACACATCATCACTCCAGTTTCTGCCTCCCTCATCACGCAGTGTTCTTTGTCTGTTTGTTTTTCCACCTGGCCTTCAAACAGAGACACCTGTCATCAGATTTAAGGCCCACACTAATTCTCATCTGAATTATGTGATCTACCAAGATCCTGTTCCCAAACCAGGATACATTCTGAGGGTTCAGATGGTTGTGATTTTTTATTTACTTTTTATATTTTTGGTGGTACTGGGGATTGAACCTAGGGTCTTATGCATGCTAGTAAGTGCTTGACCCCTGAGCTACACCCCCAGGTCTTCTTATTTATTTATTTTGGTGCCAGGGATTGACCTCAGGGGTGCTCAACCACTAAGTCACATCCCCAGCCCTTTTTAAATTTTTAATTTGGAGACAGGGTCTCACTAACTTGCTTAGGGCCTTGCTAAGGTGCTGAGGCTGGCTTTGAACTTGCAATTCTCCTGTCTCAGCATCCGGAGCTACTGGGAAGACAGGCATGTGCCACTGCGCCGGCTTTTTTTTTTTTTTTGAGATAGTGTCTTGCGAAATTTCTCAGGCTGGCCACACACTCAGCTTCCTGAGTAGCTTGGACATTTGGGGGATACTATTCAACTCAGTAAAAAGATAAACAATTGATGCTCAACAGACTTTAATAATTTTTAGGCAAAAATAAGGTGATGGAATCCATTGTTATAAATTGTTTTATTTTGAAATAATTTTAACCTCAAAGAAAAGTTACTGAAATAGTACAGTGTCCTCTTAATATCCTTCACTTAGCTTTCTCTAATGTTAACATCATTATAATACAATGATCCAAACTAAGAAATTAACATGAGCACATTACTATGAACAGACCTACAGACTTTATTCAGATTTGACTGGTTTCTCTATTAATAACCCTTTTCTGTTCGGGGATCGAATCCAGGAGACAGGTCTAGGACAGCTCCTGCTCTTTTTTGTCTCTCTTGACCTTGACCTTTTGGAAGAGCGCTGGTCACTTGTTTTCTAATATATTTCTCTTGGTGTTTATCTGCTGTCTTTTTCATGATTACATTGAGATTATGAATTTTAGGGTGAATACCTATCCCAGCATAGAGGGGCGTTTCTCAGAAAGGCCATGATATATATGTCTGTGACTTATTTTCAGTGATGTTGACCTTGATCATTTATTTGGGTGTCTGTTGTGTTCTCAAAGTCAACTTACGATCTTTCCCTTTGCAGTGAGTAAATAGCTTGAGGATAGATATGTTGAAAGTATCCAGTTTATTGGTTTGAATTCTTCTGAAAAGGTTATACAGGTGGCTTCACAGTTCCCCCTCACTTACTAACTCCTAGACCCCCACATCTGCCCAGGATTCCACTGTAGGACTATATAATGATTATTATGTATTCATTTCTCAATTGCTGGATATTATTTATCCATTTTCCCACTGCAATGAATGTACTTGTATTTATTGTTACATCCTTCTTGGAGTATTTTTGAAGACTAAGTTCCCCAAAATAGAAGGTCTGAGGTAAGGAAAATGAGTATTTTTCATTTTTAATAGGTATTGTCAAATTGCCCTTGAATGAGATTCTACCAGGTGCCAATGCTACCCACAGTGTCTGAACATCATCCACCTACCCACCCATCCACCCACCTATCCATCCACCCATCTATCCATCTATCCATCCATCCCTCCTTCCATCCATTCACCCATCCATCTATTCACCCATCTATCCACCCATCCATCTATCCATTCACCCACCCATCCATTCACCCATCCACCCATCCATCCATCCATTCACTCATCCATCCATCCATTCACTCATCCATCCATCCATTCACCCATCCATTCATTCATCCATCTACCCACCCATCCATCCATTCACCCATCTATCCATCCATCCATCCATCCATCCATTCATCCATCCATCCATCCATCCATCCATCCATCCCCCACCCATCCATCCATTCACACACTCATCCATTCACCCATCCAACCATCCATCCATCCATTCACTTATCCATCCATCCATCCACCCATCCATCCATCTATCCATCCCCTGACCCATTCATCCATTCACTCACCCATACATTCACCCATCCATCCATCTACCCATCTATCCATCCATCCATCCACCCATCTATCCATCCATCCATCCATCCATCCATCACCACCCATCTGTCCAGCGTGCCCCTGCTCAGGCTGTGCAGAGGGAAGACATTGTGGAAGAGAAGCCCCTCTGCGACTCTCTGGGCCTTACAATCTCAGTCCCACCCCAGTTTCTTCCCTCCTTATGTTCTTTAACATAAATCAACCCCACTGTGTTTTTTGATGTGTAATTCACATACAATCTAAAGGGTACAATGTAGTGGTTTTTGTTATATTTACAAGGCTGTATGATCATCATTATATTTAGTTCCAAAACATTTGCATGACCCCCCCAAAAGAAGTCCCATGCCCACAGCAGTCACTTCTCATTACCCCTCCCTCCCAGCCCATGGCAATGAGTGATCTATTTTTTTTTTTTTTTTTTTTTTTTTGGTACTGGGGATTGAACTCAGGGGCACTCGACCACTGGGCCACATCCCCAGCCCTTTTTTGTATTTTTATTTAGAGACAGGGTTTCACTGAGTTGCTAAGTGCCTCGCCATTGCTGAGGCTGGCTTTGAACTCGCGATCCTCCTGCCTCAGCCTCCCAAAGTGCTGGGATTACAGGCGTGCGCCACCGCGCCCGGCTGAGTGATTTATTTTCTTATTTTTTAAACATTTATTTATTTGCTTGAGTTGTACACAATGCAATGCATTTATGTTTACGTGGTGCTGAGGATCGAACCTGGGCCACACACGTGCGAGGCGAGCGCTCTGCCACTGAGCCACAACCCCAGCCCCCTATTATCTTTTAATAATACTTTTTGGCCACTGTTCATGGGAAACAAATGCTATGTTTTGTGATCCAGCATTTCATACCTGACAAGTTTCATGAAATGAAACTTTTCTTGTTTTCTTTTTCTTTCTTTTTAAAATATTTATTTATTTATTTGCTTTAGTTGTACACAATGCCTTTATTTTTACGTGGTGCTGAGGATCGAACCCAGGCCACGCATGTGCTAGGCGAGCACTCTACCGCTGAGCCACAACCCCAGCCCCGACTTTTCTTGTTTTCTATTCCATTCTATTTCATGCCTGGAGCCGGGTGTGTGGTGGCGCATGCCTGTAATCCCAGCACTTGGGAGGCTGAGGCAGGAGGATCACGAGTTCAAAGCCAGCCTCAGCAATGGCAAGGCACTTAGCAACTCAGTGAGACCCTGTCTCTAATAAAATACCAAAAAGGGATGGGGATGTGGCCCAGTGGTCGAGTACCCCTGAGGTCAATCCCTGGTACCAAAAAAACCCAAAAAACAAAAAACAAAAAAAAACATGCCAGAAAAGCCAGGTGCAGTGGCACATGCCTGTAATACTAGCGACTCGAGAGGCTGAAGCAGGAGGATCACAAGTTCAAGGCCAGCCTCAGCAACTTAGTGAGGCCCTAAGCAACATAGTGAGACCCTGTCTCAAAATAAAAAAATAAAAAGGGCTGGAGATGAGGCTCAGGGACTAAATGCCCCTGAGTTCAATCCCCAGTACAAAAGAAAAAAAGTAAAAAAACCTAATTAAAGCCCACTAAATTGATCCACTTATTAGCTGGGAACTGCAGTTTGAAAAGCCACTGCTTTAAGCATTTACAAGGTGCTTTTGGGTACCTGCCCTCATCTTCTCCTTGAGGCAGACCTGGGAGGCAGTTGAAATTGTCTCTCTCTCTCTCTCTCTCTTTTTTTTTTTTTTTTTTTTTTTTTTGGTACTGGGGATTGAACTCGGGGGCACTTGACCACTGGGCCACATCCCCAGCCCCTTTTTGTATTTTATTAGAGACAGGGTCTCACTGAATTGCTTAGTGCCTCGCCATTGCTGAGGCTGGCTTTGAACTCGTGATCCTCCTGCCTCAGCCTCCCAAGTGCTGGGATTACAGGCGTGCGCCACTGCGCCTGGCTGATATTGTGTCTCTTGTTACAGATGGGGAAGCTGAGGCTCGGGGGCAAGTGACCCCCGGTCCTGTGGCATCGACTGGTCCCCAGGTATCTTCGTCTTTGAACTCAAATTCCTGGCCCTGTTGCCTCTGTGTTCCAGAGTAGGCATTCCCGGGGTGATGGCTAATTAAAATGCAGATTTCCGTGCCTCACCGGGACTCCGTGGTTCTGGGGGTGGTGCGGGAAACTGCGTGTTCAGTTTATATTTTGCGGCGCTGAGGACTGAACTCACGGACACATGGGTGCGGGGCAAGCACTGTGCTGCTGAGCTGCGCCCCCCGCCTGGGCTGCTGAGCTGCGCCCCCCCGCCTGCTGAGCTGCTGAGGGCTGCGCTGCCCCCAGCCTGGGCTGCTGAGCTGCGCCCCCAGCCTGGGCTGCGATTTTAGCCACACTCCCTTGACCAGGCAGCGGTGAGGAGCCGCCTTGGTCCGAGGGGCCTGGACTGGGAGTCGTGGTCTGCGCCGCTGCCTGTGGGTGGGCCTCCAGGGCTGTTCCCACGGCTGATCAAGCACAAACCGTGCCAGCCCTGGGGACGGCAGGGGACAGGACGGCAGCCAGTGCAGGAGCTCAGGAGCTCACACCTCGGTGCGCAGGCCCCTGTGTTGATGGGATTGGCGTTTTAGAGGCTGCTGGCTGTGGACAGTGGACTGGGGCCAAGGAGCAGTGACATTTTGTTTGTCTAAACAGTGTTTGTTCATTTTCTTAAACCCTGAGCCAATTACACAAATAGGGATTTCATATCATAATTTGATTTCTAGTATTTTTCTGAAAGGTGGGGTGATCTGGTGCCCCTGGGTGTGCTGCTGTGTGACCAAACAGACTGGGGTTGACCCAGGTTGCACTTGCACCACAATCCCCACCGCTCCCTATTGTCTTCCACGCCATCCGCTCATTTACAGGCTGCATCTATCCCATGGACACATGAGAGCACGGCCCCTGGACTCCATGGTGTCCAAAGGCCCTCCCTGCCCAGGCTATGGGACACTAGGTTGTCCCCTGGTGCAGCTGAACTGCTCTTCCTCAAGCTCCCCTTGTGTTCCCTTTCCCTCGACAGGGTGCTTTGCTCTGAGAGCTAACTGGGGGTGCTAAGCCAAAGCCACAGGCTCTGGAGTCAGGCAGCCCTGGGTTCCAATGCCAGCTCCTCCATTCCCTTGCAGACGGCCTCGGGCAAGCTGGGTAAGCGCTGCTCCCTCAGGTTTTTTTTTTTTTTTTTTTTTTGGTACCGAGGATTGAACTCAGGGGCACTCGACCACTGGGCCACATCCCCAGACCTTTTTTGTATTTTATTAGAGACAGGGTCTCACTGAGTTGCTAAGTGCCTCCCCATTGCTGAGGCTGGCTTTGAACTCGCAATCCTCCTGTCTCAGCCTCCCAAGTGCTGGGATCACAGGCGTGCGCCACCACGCCCAGCTAACCCTCAGTTTTTACACCTGTGAAATGGGGCAACACACCACCCGCTCCTGGTGTTTCCTTCCACATGGAGGGTTTGCCCTTTAGAGGGACATTCTTGACCTGCCACCAGCCCTGCCGTCCCCAGGGAGCAGGGGTGACATGTCACTGGTGAGCTTGACACTAAATCTCCACCATGTATGGGCCCAACCCTGTCTTCCCCTCTCCCTGGGGGTCTGCCCTCTTTCAGAGACAAGCCTCTGCCTCATGCATCACAGGTTTGCTGGGGGCCAGCTGTCTGTCCTCGGGGAGGCTGGATTGAGGCGGGGTGTCTAGAAAGAGAGGGTTTGTGTGATTCTGGAAACCAAGACCTAATGTGCTGTCTCCCAAGTCGGCATCAGCAGTGATGGTGAAGAGGCTGAGGTTCACCCCTGTGAGCCTGCCGTCAACCTCCCTATGGGTCTTGAAAAGCAATACTCTTTCCTGGCTCATCTCAAATACTAGCTCCCTGGGTGGCTATCATGAGGAGCCTGGCACATAGTAGGTGTTCAATAAATGGCAGTTATTAGTTTTCAGACTCAACTCTCCCCTGGAGCTACCCACTGAGAACCAGGAAAGCACAGTCGGTTCAAGAGAACCAAGAACTGGCCGGGCGCGGTGGCGCACGCCTGTAATCCCAGCACTTGGGAGGCCGAGGCAGGAGGATCGCGAGTTCAAAGCCAGCCTCAGCCATGGCGAGGCACTTAGCAACTCAGTGAGACCCTGTCTCTAATAAAATACAAAAAAGGGCTGGGGGTGTGGCCCAGTGGTCCAGTGCCCTTGAGTTCAATCCCCAGTACCAAAAAAAAAAAAAAAAAAAAAAAAAAAAGAGAACCAAGAACTAGAGGGAGAGTGAAGCAGGGTGCAGCGTTCCACTTGAGGCTGCCTTCCAGGCCCTGGAGTGTATGCAAATCACATGCAAATCTCCCACATAGTTAGTAGCAGCCTCCTCAGGAAGTCTGAGTGGATGTGGCCCTGGGGGAAAGTCTGGGTGGAGGTCACGGAATTCAGGGAGTTTGTGGTCCGACCAGGGAGGGCCGCTGCCTGGGAAAGGAACACGGAGGAGGCTGGAGGAAAGGGGGGGGTGGGGTTGTGGGGACCGTGGGGTGGGTCCAGGGGCCTGGGAGTCCGGGGGCGGGGGGTGAAGGCGACTGGCTACCATCAGTGGCCCGGGCAGCTGCAGTCCACAGCTCTGCCGTCCACACCCTGCAGCTGCGCGCTGGAGCTGCCCCTGTCCAGCCAGGCGGTGCTGTTGGCCACTTAGCAGCCATCCCCGAAGCTCCGAAAGTCGATGGGACACAGGAACGGGACTAGCTCTGGCATGGGGCAGACCTTGGCTCAGGTCCAGCTGTGGGTGCTTCCTGAACTCAGTTTCCTCCTCTGTAAAATGGGGTCATCACGGCCTCTCCCTGGCAGAGCTCTCCTGAGGACCTTGTGAGATGGGGCGTGGCCGGGGCATGAGGAGGTGCCACAGGCTGGAGCCAGAGGCGTATCCCAGGCGCTCCACACCCTTCTAGCTCAGCTGGGAACTCGAGGCTTTAGGCTTCACCTGCTGCGTTTTGCTAAACCCCAAGAAGCCACAGGGCTCCCAGCTTATAGACAAGGATCTGGAGCCAGTCCCTCTTCCCCCAGGTTAGAGCCAGTGGATCTCAGATGGGGAGCTTCATTGAATCAATGAAACGGAGCTCAGAGAGGTTGGGTGACTTGCCTAAAGTCACACAGCTAGCTAGAGGCAGCGCTGGAGCTAGAAACCCATGTGTCCTGACTGACTGAAGAGGGTCCTGTTCTCTTTTTTGCACACCGTACAAGATCTGCTCTTGCAGGAAACCCGGCCTGACCACTTTGGGGGTCTCTGGTTCCCCTTCTCTGGGCATGAGAGAGGTCTTTGGCTCAGAGCACATCTACTGGCGCTGACTGATGAGTGGCAGCCAGGTGCTCCTGGGGCTTCCCACTACCTGGTCTTGTCCCTCCAGGGGGCTCTGAGGTCTGCTGGGGACTGTGGGAGCTTCCTGCCTCCGTCCACCTCCTCCTTCCTCTTCCCCTCCCTCTCGGTCTATGCTGCCCCTGCCCATCAACTGTCCCTTCCCTCTCCAGCTGCGGGGCTGTGAGTGTTTGGGGGAGATTATGCAGTGTTGACATTGGAATATGAATCAGGCTCGAGCAGCGGCCAGATATTGGAATTAGGGAAAGCAGGAGCCAGGCTGGAGTCCAAGGGTGGTTGGAACATCTGTGTCTTGGCCGGTCCAGACGCCTGACCCTGCCGCCCACCTGAAAACCGTTGGTTCCCGAGCCAGCCCGGCACTGCCGCAGCCAAGCTCCCGGTCCTTGACTTGGCAGCTGAGGCCACGGGCAAGAGCCTGCGGAGCTTGGCCTCAGCAGCGAGCCCTGTGCCAGGCCCGGGCGAGGCAGATGTTTCCGCCAGGATCTGAGGGTCTGAGGGGCAGAGGGCGGGCTCTGCCCACGGACGTGCCCTTCACTGAATTGCCTGCAGCCCCTTAGTGCTGGCTCTGTGGGTCGGGTCGGTGTCTGCCAACCTGTGCTCCACAGTGCTGCGGACCACGGAACCTTCTAGAAAAGACCTTGTGCTTGGGAGATGTGCTCCACAGCGTTACCGCAGGACTTCAGGGCCTCGCAGAATTTAACAGGCACAGTGGGGAGGGCTAGGCTTGACACGCATCCCCGCTTGTGTGACAGGGGGCCCTTTTCTCATGCGACATCTTTTGTGGACTCGTGTTAACAGACCTGACTCCTGCCTAGCAGCTGCCAGTCCCGCTGTGCAGGGCCCGGCGTGAGGCAGACCCTCACTTCACCTGGGTTGAGTCCGCATCTCTGGGAACCTGTTTCTTGCACCCCTGAGACGGAGTGAGCGTGCCTGCCCTGGGTCTTTGCTTATTGATTTTTTGAAAAATATTCATTTATTTATTTTTAGTTGCAGTTGGCCACAATACCTTTATTTTATTTATCTGTCTTTACTTGGTGCTGAGGATCAAACCCCGGCCGCGCACGAGCTAGGCGAGCGCTCTACCGCTGAGCCACAACCCCAGCCCTGCTTATTGATTTTTGAAAGTCAAAGGTGCGTTTGAGCCGGAGTTGGACATACTCCAGCCACGATGGCCGGCGGACCTGCCTCCCCCTCCAACTAATCCGCAAACCGTAGCCACTCAGCCGGCTCCCTGATCACCAGCCCAGGGCTTTCTCCTTTCTTCTCCAGGACAAGGGCCACAGGATGGCATTCTTCCAGCGAGGCATCATGGTGTGAGTTCTGTGTCTTATCACTCAGGTCGGTGATAAGGGGATCACCAAGGCCAGCTCAGTTGGATGGAAGGTTCTAGATTCTCGGAGGTCTGACTCCCGAGGCAGTGCTTTCGCTGTCCCAGCATTGCCGTGGATGCCTGGTGTGGCACAGGGCACCAGAGGCAGGTGCCAGAGGCATTTCTTAGACCAGCTCTTGGCACCCCTCCCCGGCACCGTCCCAGGCTCCCTGCAGGCCAGCCATGCCCAGCCCACCTGGAGAGCCCCCCCTAGGGAGGCCCTGAGCTCAGAGTGTGACGCCACCCAAAGGGCACGGCTTCCTCTCTCTCTTCTTGGACTCCTGGGCAGCAGCCCCTGCTTGGCGGCCCCCTGTGCTGGGGATCCTCAGAGTCAGGAGATGACAAGGGCAGGTCCTGGCAGGACTCAGCCACTTCCCCCAAGAGGCCCGGGAAAACCCAAAGTCATAAATTGGCCAGGGACCCCTCGCTTCCCCTGTTGGGCCTCAGTTTCCCCATCTGTAAGCCGGGGAGCTCCCGTCCTGCTCTGGCGGATCAGCCCGTGGATTCAGAACTGTCACCAGCTGCTGGCGTTGCCCTCCTGACACGCTTGCGGTGGCTCTCTCCCTTCCCGGCTGTCTCCCACGCCCCGCCCAGGGGTCGCCATGGTATCTCCTGTCCATCCCAGCAGCCCCTAGCCTGCCTCCCTGCCTGCGGAACGTGTCCTCTCAGGTCCTTCCAGAGACGTCTGTCTGGGTTCTGTTCTCTCATTCTTTGGCCCATGTTCAAGCTCGAGATGGCTTCCGCCTCCTCCTGCCTCTGCACTTTAAGGCCTACAGGCCCATTTCCATTTCTGCCAGAGACTGCCTGGACTTCAGGACTTCAGGTCTCCCCGCCTCTGCTCTGTGGGCCTCCTCCTTCAGCCTCCCCCGTCTCTTTCTGACAGCACTTTGGTGCAAACTGCAAGACCTAACTTCTTCCCACCCACCTTTCTCTTCCTCCTTCCCCTAGGGCTTCCGGTGTGAGGGGCTCCTGCTGTGTTTTGAGCCACTGTATTAAAACAGGAAGCACTTGCTTTTCACCTCCATAAATCTCATCACAGTACCAGTCATCCCCCGGTTCCTCATATTTAGCATTGTCTTTAAATTATAAAAGCGAAGGCACTTTTGTAACCTGTGGAAATGGTTTGGAAGTAGAAGTGCGACACCCTCCTTCTCTAATCTTACTGGCCAACTCCAGGGGTCCCTGATAACAGTTTCTAGCAGTTCTTCAGTACCATGTGTTTGCATATTCAAATATGGGGTGCTGAAGTTTATTTAGTTTCTTCCCATTTGTTACTGCTACGAATAATACTGTGGTCGATGGGCTTCGGATGGGCGTATTTGGGCAGGCAGTTTTAGAAGTGGGATTGTGGGGTCACACCAGGGTATGTGCACTAAAATTTTGAGTGGATACTGCCCAACTGTCTTCAGAAAAGATTGAGCTCCCCCCACCGGCAGCAGCACCTAGCACTGATGTGTGGGTGTCTCTCTCCCTCCCTTGAGGCCTGGGTTTTATTGATCTCTGTGTTCCTGGCACACAGTAGGCTCAGTAAATGCTTGCTGAGTCGGTCAGTGAGTGGCTAGCCAAGCCCTGTCCTTTGTTTTCCCAGGAACCTGGAGACCCTCCCGGCCGGGAAAGTCTGTGAAGTCAACTAAGGGACCGGGAGACCTTGACCTATCCCACGTGGCTCTCTGGACCGTGAAGGATCCTGCAGGGTTTGGGGCACTTCCTTTGTGAAGCGGGGTGTGTTTGTGTGTGCCTCTTTTGTCTTCAAAGCTGGCCTCAAGGTTCTGGGTTGCCATGGCAACCCTGGAGCCGGGCTGCCTCTTTCCTTCCCTCCATCTTGGGAGCCCTGGTTGCCATAGAGACCAACGGGCCCACACCCCTCTCCTCCACAAGCCACAGGCCTGCAGCTGCCCTGTGGGGATGCCACTTTTCCCGGGTCTCGGGCAGCCCTGATGTCACTTGACTCATCGCGCCCCTTGGGATGCTCTGGAGAGGAGATCTGAGAAAGTAGCCTGGCCACCGTGGAGGGACAGGGCACAGGCGAAGGGAGACGGGCTCAGGAGGGAGTTGCGAGTGTCAGCCAACACCCCGGGCCACTCCATGGCCAGAGGAGAGAAGGACATGGGAGAATTCAGGGACACTTGGAAAGTTCTGCTAAAGGAGAAAACAAGACGTGGGACATGGAGGTCCTGAAGGCTGGAGCTGGAGGAGTGTCACAGGACCACAAACACAGTTTCCCCCACACTTTGTTTCCTCCCTCTGTGAACAGTCTTGCTTTCTGATGCTCAGATCAGAGCCCTGGGATCTGACCTAGACCCCCTCACCCCGCAGGCCTGTTCCTGTCAGTCACACTCCTGGTGACTCCACCTCTGAGAGCTTTGGGGAGGCCCCTCCCATTCCACTACTGTTGCTGGGGTTCATCCCCCCACCTCTCACTTGGGAGCTGCTGTGATATCTGCAGTGGGTGGGAGTGGGGAGAGGGGGAGGTGGGGGGTCTCTCTCCTCCCAGGCGAGTCCGCCCCTCACCCAGCACATCTGCCATTGTGTTCGCTTCTCATTGCTGTGAACAGAACACCTGAGGAGAGGAACTCAGCGGGGGAGAGGCGTCCGCGGCCAGCATGCTTCCCTGCTCCGGGCCTGGGTGAGGGTGTGCCGGGGCGAGCTGCCGGCTCTTGGCACTGGAAAGCCAAGGGGGGAGGAGGTACACCCTCCAGGCTGTGCCCCGGGACCTACTTCCTCACCGAGGTCCCCTGAATCCCCCTAGAGGTCGCCCCTCCTATGCTGAGATTTGGGTTAATCCGCTGGTGAGGTCATGATCCTGTCACTTGCCCAGAGCCCACCTCTGACCATGTGAGACTCTGGGGACCTTCATTCCAGATCCAAACCACGACAGCGGGCAGATCTGGTCGCCGACTCTGCTCTCCCAAGCCCCCCTGTGCTCGGGGACCAGGGAGGGGCTCTGTGGCCCTCCGCTTCCCCGGCCTGCCCCAGCCTTCCCTCCCTCCTCCCGGCTCCCTGCCAACCCGGGGCAGGTTTCTTGGCTTCCTCTCTGCCTGTGCCACACCACCTGTCTGCCAGGACTTCCCCTTCCTATCAGCCCGGTTGGCTTCCATGGCTCCTTTGAGGTTTCTCCAGGTGGAATAAAGGTCCCGCCCTGAAAAGGTTTCCTCCTGAAGAGTGAGCGCGGACACAGGGGGAACGGGCAGGAGTCTGCACTCCATGTCTGATGGACCTTGGAGACCTCTCGACCCCCACCTCTCAACATACGGAGGGAAAACCCCAGGGGGGATCAGTGCCCGGGCGGAGAAGAGGGTGGGGCGGCACCGAGGAGAATCCAGGGGACCTCCTGTAGAAGCCCAGGAAATGTCTCCATCAGAGCAACACGTGCCATGGGAAGTGGGAAGGAAATGGGTCTGAAAGACGGTGGGGCAACTTGAAAGGCTGTGTAAGGAGCAGGTAGACCTCCACGCACCTGCCTCCACCCTCAGGCAGGTGAGTGTCCCCTGTTCCCATGAGAGACCAGAGGCTCTGGTCTCAGATATGTCATGTGTGGAGAAGGGTAAGGGGGGGAGTCCTACTGAAGTCTGCGGGAGGGAGTCTGCATGTAAACTGGTGAGTCTCCCAGCCCCTCCCCCAGCCAACTCCTGGGCTCTAGACAAAGCGCACGTCTCTACCCAAACCCTAACGCCACAAGGAGATGGAGGATGTTTTCTGTGGGGGAACTAATCCCAAACAAATGATTGTAAAATGCTTATGGTTAGGGATCCATAGCATATGGGCTGGTGGGAGCAATCGATTGTCCTAGAGTGAGGTCCATTCAATTGATGGGCTTCACTCAGGCACTTAATGCAACCCCTAGGCTCATCGCTGGCCTTTTCTTAAACATGAACACACAGTTCAGGATCACTGCCATCTGAGGGAGCCGCCTCTTGTTTTTTCCCTGAGGAAAATATGACCCAAGAGAAACAGAGCAGAATATAAGTTTAAAAAAAAAACAAGCCGGGCGCGGTGGCGCACGCCTGTAATCCCAGCACTTTGGGAGGCTGAGGCAGGAGGATCGCGAGTTCAAAGCCAGCCTCAGCAATGGCGAGGCACTTAGTAACTCAGTGAGATCCTGTCTCTAATAAAAATACAAAAAAGGGCTGGGGATGTGGCCCAGTGGTCGAGTGCCCCTGAGTCCCTGAGTTCAATCCCCGGTACCAAAAAAAAAACCAAAAAAACAAAAAAACATACTTGATATCCTTAGATTAAAAGCATGTTAAACCTATGAAAAATAACCAAATGGAATAAACAATGAATAATTAGGATAAGAAAGAACTCTTGGAAAGAAAAATTCTGATGGCAAAAAAATTTCAGGATTATCAAGAATGGGAGATGAAGTTGAGGAATGCTCTTTGGAAACATAACAGAGAGACAAAGATAGGGCTAGAGGAGAAATGAGGGAGAACGCATAAGAAGTCCAGGCCTCAGTCCAGGAAGCCCAACATTTCAGCTAATAGGAGGTCCAGAACCAGAGAAAGGAGAGAGTGAAATTGTCAAAGAAATAATACAAGAAAACTTCCAGAACTCAAGGACACAGTAAAGTTTCACTGAGCATTCAACTCAGTCAATGAAAAACCAAACCAAACCAAAACCAAACCCATGTCCAGGGTCATCATTATGACATTTCAGATATGCAGGGGTCAAGGGGCTTTCTGCAGTTTCTGTATTGTGCGGGCTGGAACTTAGACAAGTGAGGCATTTGCCTTAGGAATAACATTTAGGGAGGCAGGGCTGGGATTGTGGCTCAGTGGCAGAGCACTTGCCTGGACGTGTGAGGCACTGGATTTGATCCTCAGCATCACATAAAAAATAAATAAATAAAATTGTTGAAAAAAATTTAAGGAGGCATTTTAAAAACTCAGAAATCAAGATAAAAAATATATCTCTATTTATTTTTATTTTTTCGGTACCGGGGATTCAACTCAGAGGCACTCAACCACTGGGCTACATGCCCAGCCCTTTTTTGTATTTTATTAGAGACAGGGTCTCACTGAGTTGCTAAGTGCCTCGCCATTGCTGAGGCTGGCTTTGAACTCGCGATCCTCCTGCCTCAGCCTCCCAAGTGCTGGGATTACAGGTGTGCGCCACCACGCCCAGCTGAAATTTATCTCTATTTTAAAAAAAAAAGTAGAAGAGGACATGGGGAAATAACTGGGGAACGAAATCTACCAAATTATGCTAGGACCATGTACAAATAAACCAGTGATTCATATATATATATATATATATATATATATATATATATATACATATGCATATATTTGTATATATATATATGACACTAACTAATGATAATAATAGAAAGGAGATCAATAGAGTAGAGCAGGCTGATGAAGGGAGGAAAGTGAAGATACTGGGGAGTAAGACTGATCAAATTATGTGCATGTACCAATCTGGAATAATGAACCCCACTATCATGTATAATTATAATGCACCCATAAAATAAGAGAAAGCAACATACCCTAAGATGAACAAAACAGCAGAATGTTAAATAAAGACAAGATTCCACAGGATGAGCGGGGTGAGCTGTGAGTGTACTCGAGGTTGATATTTTGGTCACTGAATTTTTTTGCACTTCTCCACAAAGTTTCATCTCAGCCCTGCAGACAAAGGACAGAGAGTAAGAAATAGCAACCGGGGAGAGAGTCTCTGAAGATTAACTAACTGCATTCATTTGGGAGTAGAACAGCGTTGCGATGGGCATCGAGGTGCCACTGCAGACTGTGAGGGTATTCTCAGAGGTCGAGGCGAGGGGAAGTTCTTAAAAGCAAATATGAGGAGGATCACGTAGACTATTTGGAAGCAATCACCCGTGGCTACAGGATTAATAACCAGGGTGGCCCAGGTCTGAGGCGGAGGAGACAGCTGCTGGGCAGAGGTCCCTCCAGACGCGTGCTCTGAGTAGGGTGTCTGTGGCCTTTGTGCAGGGCCGAGGTTCTGGCAGAGTCCTCTGTGAGGGGTTTTGTCACCAGAGTGCGTGCTTGAGACCCCCTGCTCAGGGGCTCCTGGCTTTGTCGATGTTTGCTTTTGACAGAAGTGACTCCATTTTGATTCTGACAACGTGGACAGTCGTGGCCGCCTAACTCCAACTTTGGAAGCTTGAGGACAATGCCTTTCAAATTCCCGGATGAAATGCTTTCCCACTCAGCATCCCATACCCACCCAGGCTATTGGTGAAACATGAGGGGGACACACCGAGTCTTCGAGCGCTCGCCTCCCTTCTCCTGGCTCAGGGAACCACAGCAGGGTGTGCTCAGTGAAAACCAGGGAACCCAGGAAGAGGTTGGATGCAGGACTAGGGACCCCAGCCCAGGGGAGGGGAGGGGTGGGGCTCCTTGGGCAAGAGCTAAGGGAGTCCCAGGAGGACAGCTGTGCCCTGCCCCAGGGAGACACCTGTCCCAAGCAGCAGGGGGTCAGGAGTTTGCCCTGGAAAATAAATGAGGCCGACCAATTACCTGAGGTTTGGCCAGGTGGAAAGTCACACTGAAAGCGTGGAGAGATTTGATCCAACCAACCCACCTGAGCTGGTGAAAAATGAAGAATTAACAGGAGGAAAACCCAAACCAAAAGGAAACAGGATTCTGGCCTCCTATTTGACCCAGGCGTAAACACTGACATTACCATAAAAGCAAAAAGGAAGACTATAGATTTTAAAAATTGAGATGTAATTATATTGAGGATATGGGGGGAGGGAAGAGGGAACGGAAGAGAATCTCCTCCGGGACACTAAGACGTCCATCTGAAGGTTAAGAGGGTGACGCAGGAGATGGGAGAAGACAGGTGTCATTTAGAAGCAGGGGGACACGTGACAGAAGGAAAAGCTTTGGGAACAAGGTGAGGGTAGATGGCATGGGAAGCGGGGACAGGGACTGCGATTTCACTGGGAGCCCTCGGCACTGCAGTGTCCTGCGGTGGCCTTCCGTGTCCTCGGGTTCCATTTGCGTGGCTTCAACCATCTCGTGTGGAAAAGCTAGAAAATATCTTGCATCTACGCTGAACATGTGCAGGCTGTCTTATCTTGTCATTATTTCCTGAAATAATACACTACAACAACTATTTTATAGCATTTGAATTTTGTCACGTGTTATAAGTAACTTCAAGATGGTCTGAAGTCTGGGGAAGATGTGGGGTTATATGCAAATACTGCACCATTTTAGTGAAGGGTTTGAGCATCCTCCGATGTTGGTGTCTTCAGGGGGTCCTGCAACCGATCCTCCGTGGACATTACGGGATGACTTTATCTGGCTTTTCAAAAGATTTACAGAAACACTTTCATTGAAACAAAACAAAATTTTTGAAAACCAGATTGGACTCATGTTCTCGCCTCCATGAAGGAAGATTTCCCAGACTATCCCTGGTGCTCTGGCAAGTGGCCCGAGGGCCGGAGCTGTGTCCCAGCACAGGCACATAGCAGTGCTCTTCATTCAGCTGAGGAATGTCAATGAAACCCTATATATAAAAAAACAAAAAAAAAAACATAAAGTTGGGCCGGGACTGGTGGCGTATGCCTATAATCCCAGCGACTCCGGAGGCTGAGGAAGGAGGACTGCAAGTTTGAGGCCAGCCTCAGCAACTTACTGAGACCTTGTCTCAAAATAAAATCTAAAAAGAGTTGGGGATGTGGCTCAGTGGTTAAGCACTCCTGGGTTTAATCCTTGGTTTAATAACTAACTAACTAAATAAATATTGGTTAAATTCAGCAAAATTAAAAAAGAAATAACTCTTTACAAGGTTGAACCAGGAAAGTCATTTAATATTGAGGGATATTTGGCTTTCACTGGCTGTCTCATGTGGTGATGATTGATAGATGGGCGACCCTCCCCCCCCCCAGAGTTTTCCACATCCTGAGCAAAGCAACCTTGTTTCATTCTCCAGGCAGGATGTTTCTTTTCCCCGGGCAAGAGCCAATAGGCTTAAAGGTCGCCCTGTTCTATGGGCAAAGAGCCAATGGCGTTGGGGTTGCTCTGGTGCACCTCCCACCAGAAATCCCTAAATAGGGCCCTGTTCCAGAGACTCAGGACACAGACAGACACATCAGCTTGTCCCTGCTGAGAGGAGGAAGCCACTCAGACACATCAGCTCGACCCTGTGGAGAGGAGGAAGCCACTGCAGCAGCTCCAGACCCACCAACTCCTACGGCTGCTCCCAGCTGACAGCTCCAGCCTCCAGCCAGACAGCAGCTGCTTTAGCTGATAGCTCCAGAGATCCCAGCTGGTGCGACCCAGCACCCACCTTCTGTTCAGAGCTTGCACACTCCCCTCTCCCACCAGAGCTTGCACACTCCCCTCTCCCTGACTCCCCTCTCCCTCCAGAGCTTGCACACTCCCTTCTCCCTGACTCCCCTCTCCCAGCACCTCTTCGACCTCCGACCAGAGCACCTCTTCTCTGGTTTTGCTACCAGCCACGAAGGCTGTTGAATAAATCTCTTGGCTGCATGGCTGTCCCCGGTGCGATTTTTGCCCTTCAATGATACTTTTAGTTTTTCATTGTTGAGGGTCAGGAGGGCTTGGCTGAGGCCATAGGTGATAGATAGCTTTAAGCTGATGGGCCACCTCCCCCATGGAAATTTCCAAGAGGAGCAACCTGGTTTCATTTTCCCTGGGCAGGAGCCAATTGGCTTAAAGGTCACTCTGTTCCCCAGGCAGGGCCAATTGGCTTAAAGGTCGCCCTATTCCCTGGGAAAAGAGCCAATAGCATTAAAGGTTAACCCCCCCCCCCCCCCCCCCCCCCCACCACCACCAGAAATCCCTACTTAAGTCCCTGCCTGCCTGGAGCTCAGACACAACAGCCTGTCCCTGCTGAGAGGAGGCAGCTGCTGCAACAGCTCCAGACCCACTGTCTCCAGCCCGATGGCAGCTGCCCTAGCCAACAGCTCCAGAGACCACAGCCCGCACAACCAGGCACCCACCCTCTGCCCAGAGCTTGCACACTCCCCTCTCCTTGACTCCTCTCTCCCTGTACTTCTTCTACCTCCGACCAGCCATAAAGGCTGGTGAATAAATCTCTTGGCTGCATGGTTGTCTCTGGTGTGATTTTTGCCCTTCAATAGGTGGGATTGATTGAGAGACAGCGCACCCGGGCTCCACCGTGGTGCCACCATTCACTAGCAGGGGGCTGAAGGCAAGTTACTTACCCCCTGCACCTGCTTCCTGGTCCGTACAGTGGGGATGATACCAGAGAAACAATACCGCTTGGTAGTATTGTTCTCAAGGATTAGAAAAATGTAGGCAAAGTGCCCAGCACACAGTACGTGCTAGTTAAATGGTGGATCAAAGTTGGATTAAGTTGCAGAGGGTTGAGTGATGGCAGCTCTGCCCTTGACCCCACTTTCCTGTCCTTACCTAACCTTCCGGAAAGTTCTGGCCCTTGCTTCTGACCTCCCTGGACTCTCAGCCGCGTGGGCATCCTGCCTGTGAGCAGAGGGCATCATGGCATCTACACAACTTCAGGGACGTGGGAATGATTCCACTTTAGGATCTGTGCTGAGAGGGCTGCAGTTTGCCTGGTTTCTAAACAAAAATCATTTAGGTGGGAACGGATTCAGCTTGGGGTTTCTAAGATTTTTCACACGACCTTTAAATACCCTTAGATTTGCAGTTTCCTTCTTTCACTAATGAAAAAACTGGATCATCTTGGAAAAAAAAAGAAACTTAATTTGATGCTGTTGCCTGGCGAATCTCCTCACTCTCCTCCCCGCATTTCGTGAGCCACAGCCTCTCTGCCTCCCTGTTCCTGGCACTAACGGGGCAGCCTCGGCAGCCTCCACCCGGCCTCCCCCAGAGGCCTCCTCCTTGCTCGGGCTCCTCCATGGCAACGGCTGGCTCAGACCTCCGCAGGCCCTCCCAGAGGCCACGCCCAGAGACCTTCGCAGCCCTCTTCTTGCCTCTCCCACCTCGGCTGCAGATCACAGAAGAGCTCCCCTTGTTCGTTATCATTTTTACCAACCGCTTAGTCTTCAGGGTGGGTTCTGTGGTCATTCCAGATGGCCAGCCCTTGATTTTCTTTTATATTCTATAATGACCTTTAATGACGTGTAGTGGCCTTTAAGGGCCACCTCTGTGTGCGTGTTCCCTGTTCCTTTCGGACCTGCCCCTGGAACGCTCCTCTTGCGTCCCCAGGGATTACCGGATGTGTTCTCTGAGACCTCCCCGCTTGGCCTCACCTCTGAGGTGGACCCGAGAGCTGTCCCCAGCCCATCTCCTGTTTCCTCGCCTGGGTCGGTGGCGGTTGAAAGCGTGGAGTCTGTTCTTTGCTCCCTCTCCTTCGTCATCACCTCCACCCGCTCCGGCCTTGCTACTTGAGCCAGCCCACGCCCTCTGAGCTCATCAGGGTGGCCTCCACGCTGTCCTCAAATGTGGTCACTCCTCTGTTATGCCTGGAATATCTGGCAGGGCACGTTGAAACCATCACATTTTTTTTTTTGAAAAGAGAGTCTCAGTGTTGACCAATTGTGTATTCCCTCAGGGCCCAGGGTGGGACAAAAAGTGCTTCTTCCCAAGGAGTCAGCCACAGTCCCCTCAAAACCCAGGCAGAGTGCACAGCCTCATTCCTGTCCCTCTTCTGGGGATCATCTTGAGTGGAGGTGTGGGGATGGGAAGGTGGCGTCTGGAAGGACTTTTCAGACAAAGCCTGAGAATATAGGGCTGGGCTGTGTTCCAATGGTACATGTTTGTAACCTAGAAGCTTCGGAGGCTGAGGCAGGAGGATCGCCAGTGTCAAGGCTAGCCTCTGCAGCTTTGCAAGACCCTTCTGGATTTAATGAGACCCTGTCTCAAAAGATAGAAAGGACTGGGGATACATCTCAGTGGTAAGGCGACCCTGGGTTCAAGAGCATGCTCAGAGGTGGTGCTCCTGCACCCCGTATGGGGCCTTGGGCTTGATCGGGAAGAGAAAAGAAAAGAAAATTTAAATTCTCTAAGTTCTTAGAGCATGTCTGAGACAAGCCTGTGATTCCTTTGCTCCATGGTGCATTATTATGCTAACAAAATCACAGTCTTTTTCACTTAGTCTTGCCAAGGAGACTCTCTCCTCAAGGATGGGGAGGGAATGGTCAGTCCATCCTGCAGGCGTCCCTCGTCCAACCCCCCGTGTGTGTGTGTGTGTGTGTGTGTGTGTGTGTGTGTGTGTGTTTTCTGCTGGTCATCGATCAGGAAGCCCACTTCTCTCCCATCCCCGTGGCCACCTTCTGCAAGGAATGGAGGGAGCCTTAGGGGTCTCAGCCAATTTTGTGCCAATGGATACCATTTGGTGGTCTGATGAAGGCCCCGTCTCAAAAAAAAAAAAAATCACTTAAAATTCATAAAATAGAATAGTAAGAGTAGACAGGAAAGTGATTGAGAGATGTTATTAAGATATTTTAAAAAACCACATTTGTGATACAGGAACACTAGGCATCTTTCTTACCACCTTTTAAAAACACCATAATTTCAAAGCAGTGATGAGCATACGTGATGGCTTGAGACATCTGCAACACCGTGTGACAGGAAGGCGCCTGTCCAGTCTGCTCCTGTGGTTCACAGCCCAGGCTTGTGATGGGGGGAGATGCCGAGTCTCAGCCATGGGGCAGCGAAACAGAAGACGTCAGCCTTTCCTCATCCAAGTTCATGGGCAGGACAGAGTCCATCCTGTCCACGGACTCTGTGAGATGTTAACTGTGAGTTCCTGTTTGACAGCCTTCACTGCTGCTTCCTTCCGGAAACCTCCTTGATGCCACACTTGTCTGAGTTTTTTCTCATGCTAAATTCTTGCAACTTATTTATTTATTTATTTATTCCAGTACTGGAGATTGAACCCAGGGTTGCTCAACTACTGAACTACATCCCCAGCCCTTTTTAGTTTTTATTTTGAGGCAGTCTCACTGGGTTGCCCAGGCTGGCTTGGAAATTGCGATCCTCTAGCCTCAGCCTCCCAAGCAGCTGGGACTGCAGGCGTACACCAACACGCCTGGCTCTTACAACATTCTTTCATTTAACAAACATCTATTAAGATTGATGCAGAAGCCGGGCGCGGTGGTGCACGCCTGTAATCCCAGCACTTGGGAGGCTGAGGCAGGAGGATTGGAGTTCAAAGCCAGCCTCAGCAATGGCGAGGCACTTAGCAACTCAGGGAGACCCTGTCTCTAATAAAATACAAAAAAGGGCTGGGGATGTGGCCCAGTGGTCGAGTGCCCCTGAGTTCAAACCCCGGTACAAAAAAAAAAAAGAAAAAAAGAAAAAGATTGATGCAAGAATGGTACCCGATGTTGGATGTTTAAATTCATAAAACAAAATAACATTAGATTATAAAAGAAAGTGATTGAAGGTAGTTATTAAAATATTTAAGAATCATCATCCAGGGGCTGGGGTTGTGGCTCAGCGGTAGAGCGCTCGCCTAGCACGTGCGCAGCCTGGGTTCAATCCTCAGCACCACCTAAAAATAAAGGCATTGTGTACAACTAAAACAAATAAATAAATATTTATAAAAAAAAGAATCTAAAAAAAATCATCCTCCATATAATGACAAGCAAGAAAAAAAATAAGTACTTTTACAATCAGTACAAGAGACAGACAATTTTTCATGCAATCATAACCCCAAACAAGCATGAAAAGCACTGTGGGAAAGCTTGAAATAAAGGTCTCAAATATCCCAGAGGAGGCAGAGGTAGCATTTAAACTTGGTCAAGAGATGGGGAAGGGGAGGTTTCAAGAAGAAGGTGGCATTTGAGCTCGGTCTTTTGGAGAGAGTAGGGTATAAACAGTTTCCACAGGGCCGAGGTAGACCTTGCTGCTATTTTAATTTGTCTTGCATAACAAGAGAATGCTTGGTGGTTCCTCCTACCTAACAGACAAGGAAACTGCTTTCCCCTTCCAGGTAAGCATGCAATAAATTACAGGGGGCACTCAATGCATTGTTACTTTGCATTAGATGATTTTGCCTAGCTGTAGGCTCTAAGTTATGAATGAACAAGACAGGCTGGGCTCAGCTATGATGTTTGGTAGCTTGGGTGTATTAGGCACATTTTTTTTTTTTTTTTTTTTTTTTGGTACTGGGAATTGAACTCAGGGGCACTCAACCACTGGGCTACATCCCCAGCCCTTTTTTGTATTTTATTAGAGACAGGGTCTCACTGAGTTGCTAAGTGCCTCCCCATTGCTGAGGCTGGCTTTGAACTCGTGATTCTCCTGCCTCAGCCTCCCAAGTGCTGGTATTAGAGGTGTGTGCCACTGCGCCCAGCTTACGATCACACCTTAATATGAATTTTGTATTTCTTAGGAAGTAGATAGGACTGAGCATGGCACTCAGTATATACCTGCTGGTTATTTGTGTTTCATTAGAATGTGAGTCCCTGTATCAGTTAGTTATTGCTGGGTAACAAACAACTCCTCAAACTCAGTGATTTAAACAACAATCTGTTACTTCTCATGGGTCTCTGGATAGTTCTGGGGATCTGGGTTGGGCTGGGCTGCTCCCAGACAGGCTCTGTGGTCTCGGCTGGTGACTTGACTCTTCTCTGCATGCTTTTAAAAGTGGTGCTTGCCTCATGTTTGCTGGTGTTCTGTTGGCCAAAGCAGGTTACAGTCAGTGTGGGAGGACACTATGCAAAGGCTCTGAAAATTTTGGCCACTAATGTAATCAATCTATCATAGTCTTCACAAACAATCAGCCTCAAATCCTTCACAGAAAGGGACAGACCTAAAGCGATCGATAAATGCATAAATAAAAGAGTTCAATTGTAGGGTGGCAATTTATAGATGCAGCTAGTGACGGGATCTCTCCTGGGCTGGATGCTAAGCCTTGGAAGACCGTCCCCTGCAGAGTCCGAGTACACTGTCCTTCCACCTTTGTTTTTTTTACCTGGAATGCAGACCTACTGGATTGTCCTTTCGCGTCTGATGTTCCATCAGTTAAGCATCCCACACGATTTTTCACAGAGATGTTTTCTTTTCCCCAGAGGACATCGGCAACAATTCAGAACACACTTTTCCTGGTACTTGACTCTAAGTTGCTATAAATATCAGACATTCTGTCAGCAGCTCAGGGTCACAGCTCAGCTTTCCTGAACCAACATCTTGCGTCCCTCTGCCCTGAGTGAGTCAGTTAGAGGCAGCAGCGGGGCGGGCAAGCTATGTGCAGCACACAGGCCAGAAAATGTGTTCTCAGAGTGGACGTGTGAGGGCCCGTGGGTCCTTACCGGCAGAGTAGAGCTTGCATGGGGGGCCGCAGAGACCCCAGTGTGAATCCTGGATCACCACGTGCAGGCCACGTCACCTCTGGCAGGTGGCTTAAGTCTCCGAGCTCTAGTTTTTCCCCGTCTGGAAAACGGAAGGAAGCGTTTGTGTACTGATATCTCGGTTTGTGGTGAGCATTAAATGATCGGTTATGTGTATAAGATTTTTCAGTTCATTTTCTGTGGCTTTGATTGAATGCCGCAGTCTGGGGTAATTGATAAAGAAGAGGCGTTTATTTCTCACAGTTCTGGAGGTTGGGGTGCCAGCTGGGAATCTGGGGAGTCTTCTCACTGCATCAATAACGTGGTGGAGGGCTTCGATGGTGCGGTGGAGAGGGCATCCCAGCTCAGGTCTCTCTTCTTCCATTATAAAGGCATGAATGCCACAGTGGGGGCCACACCTTCATGGCCTCGTCTAATATAATGCCCTCTCGAAGGCCTCACTTCCAAATACCATTCACGTATTGAAAGACCCCAGCCTCAGCTCTAACAAGTTCCCCATTCCTGTAAGTTCCCCAAGGCATATATTACCAAACAACTGAGTGAGGACAAGAACAAGATTAGCAATGATTTAGTAACAGTCACTTGACATCCTAAAAGAGAACAAGGAACAAAAATGGGAAAAAAATGAGTCCTAAGAACAAACTGTTGAAGTTACCAGAGTGCAGAAATAAGGGCAAGTCTAACGTTTGTGGTTTTTCGGAGAAATCAGGAGGAACCAGTAGTTATGACCTCAGGTAGATCCCCAAGCTTGATTTAAATTAAGCAATGAAATGCTTGTTACTATGTACTTGCTTTTGTAACCCCTTATACCCTATAAAAAGGCTTGTACCCCAGAGCCCGGTGTGCCCAGTTAGCCGTAGCTGCTGGTCACCCGCAGGCGCCTGTGTGAAGAATAAAGCTCCTCTTGCTTTTGCATCCAGTGGTGTGAAGTTGGATTCTTGGATTCAGGGATCTGTGGGTCTTTCAGTATGAACTTGGACATGACTTTGGGGGGAACACAGTCAAACCACCCCACGAAGCAATCTTGCTCAATAAATGTTTGGTGTCATTTCTTACAGACTTAAAACATCCGAATGTGGTTGCCAGTAGTGAGGACATGGCGCCCTGTTAGTTTGGAAGAGAGTATCCAGGAGATCTGCCTTCTGACTCTAGCCTTGCCGCTGATGAGAGGTCGTGGAAGCCTCGGTTTCTTCACCTGTCAAGTAGGATGATCAATAGTGTCCTGCCCTGAATCTGCAGCCTTGTTGGGACAGTCAAATGGAATCTTGTACAGAGTTCCTTTGCAAAAACAATTTAAAATCTTCCTGAACAAAGTAGTACTGCATCATCTCACTTACATACGGACTCTAGAAATGTCATAGTTGGGCTGGGGACGTAGCTCAGTGGTAGAGTGCTTGACTAGCATACAGGAGGCCCTGGGTTTGATCCCTAGCATTGGAGGGAAGAGCCAACTTTAGAAGCGGAGAGTAAAATGGTGGGTGCCTGGGGCTAGACTAAGGTGTGGAGGAATGAGGAGATGCTAGTCAGGGTGAACATATTCTGAAGAGTTATGTCTGATAGATAGGCTTGGGCCGAGGGTCCACCTCCCCCATGGAAATTTCCATGAGGAGCAACCTGGCTTCATTTCCCCCAGGCAGGAGCCAATCAGCTTAAAGGTCTCTCTGTTCCCCAGGCAGGAGTCAATCAGCTTAAAGGTCGCTCTGTTCCCCCTAGGCAGGAGCCAATTGGCTTAAAGTTCGCCCTGTGCTCTGGGCAAAGAGCCAATAGCGTTAAAGGTCGCTCTGGTACATCCCTCACCAGAAATCCCTACTTAAGTCCCTGCTTGCCCAGAGCTCAGACACAACAGCTCGTCCCTGCTGAGAGGAGGCAGCCACTGCGACAGCTCCAGACTCACTGTCTCCAGCCCTACGGCAGCTGCCCAGCAGACAGCTCCAGAGACCACAGCCGGCACAACCAAGCACCCACCCTCTGTCCAGAGCTCGCGCACTCCTGTCTCCCTGACTCCTCTCTCCCACCAGAGCTTGCACACTTCCCTCTCCTTGACTCCTCTCCCCCCATACTTGTTCTACCTCTGACCAGCCATAAAGGCTGGTGAATAAATCTCTTGGCTGCATGATTGTCTCCAGTGTGATTTTTGCCCTTCAATGTCCAGCACAGGACTACAGTTAACAATATGTGTGGCACACCTGAAGTGGCTAAGAGAGTAGGTCGTAATAGTAACTAAGGTGCTAGTATAATGATTATCTTGTGGCAAGCATTTCTCAATGTATACACATACCGAAATGTCACACTGTAGACCTGGAATGTATTCAATTTTTATTTGTCAATGACACATCAATAAAGCTGGGGGAGAGGAGATGTTGGACCACAGGTGTCATCTGGCTGACCTGTGGTGCCTCTGGACACTTGCTCTTTTGTCTCCACGTGATTCTGCTCTTCCTTGAGTCCCCAGATGCTACCTAACAAGACTCTTCTCTCTCCACACACAGTGGATCAGGTTTACTTCAAGGCCTACCATCTTCAGTTTAGAACTTTTAGTCGAGAACATTCTAGAAGTTCATCATTAGGGCTTGCAACCCTTATTTTGAATAGAGTCTGTTTTCAAGTGTTCTTCATTTTGAGGGCACTTCTGTCTTTTTCCTCAAAAACTTAACCTGTGTTGGCACAGAACACATGGCTTGAATATCTGGTTTTTGGCTTACATGTCTACGGTGGACATGTTTTCAGTGAAACGGTGTACCCTAAAAACAATGTTTCAACTCCAGTAAAAAATACAAATAAAACCCCAAATCCCCTTGAATACATTTGAGCCATGCTGCATTTACATGTCCCTCGTGTGAGAGATTTTATGGCGCTCTGTGCCCATAAAAAATGGACATTGAGGAGTTGCAAAGCAGGGCTGCTCGCCTTGCAGTGTAGGAAGGAGGAGGAATTAGAATTACCAGAGTGTTCCCTTCCAGATGTTGCTGCTGCAGGCTCAAGGTGCTCTTTTAACCGAGACATCAGGCTTCCTTGAAATAGACAAGAATTCGAGAAACATGACATTGTGCCTGATTCATCCCTTAAACTTGCCGCTGACTCATTCTCTCCTTGATAGGTTGTTCAACAGTAACTTTAATTACATCATGCACTTATTGTTTTTTTTTTTTTTTCTTCCCTTGATTTATTCTCTTTCTTCAATTCTTGTTTATCATCTCAGTGATTCGGCGATCTCACCTCTGAGACTTGTGAAAAATCTTCTGGACTCTAGAAACCAAAACTGAGTTCTTCATGTCTCTATTGATGCGTCCATACATCCCCAGACCTGTGTACTTGAAATATATGGGCAGAAGGAGTACTCTTGACTTTGCTAGTGTTTCACAGAAATTATTATTATTTTTTTAAATATTTATTTATTTACTTTTACACAATGCAATGCATTTATGTTTATGTGGTGCTGAGGCTCGAACCCGGGCCGCGCACGTGCAAGGCGAGCGCTCTGCCACTGAGCTACAACCCCAGCCCCACAGAAATTATTTTATTTCATTGTCTCGCCACCTTACAATTAGATATAATCCTGTTTAAAAAAAAAAGTGCAAGAACAGAGGTTTCGAGAGGGAACTGAGATGCAAAAAATGGTCTCAAATCTTTTTTGTTCCTTATACCCACACCTTTAGCCATTCATATGCAAAATCCATTTTCTCTGACTCTGGGCTTGGCAATAAACTGGCTTTGGCCAATGGGCTGATAAACATGATGTAAGCAAAAGCTTGAAAAACACATGTGCAACTAATTGTGTTAGCCTTTTCTCTTGTACTCTGCCATTGCTATGACAATGTGCCTGGGCTAGCCTAGTGGAAGACAGAGGCGTGGCGCACAGCCAATTGCCCCAGCTGAGGCCTGCCTGGTCAGCTAATGGCCAGTGACACCCTGAGCAGTTACTGAGCCCAGCCAAGGTCCGCAGAACCACCTAGCCAAACGTTCTAGATACAGGAGCCATCAGTGCCTACTCTTGTGCACCACGAGCTTTGGTGGCTATTTTACCACATCACTATCATGGCACTACGTAACAGACAGAATCCATGGATAGGAAAGAGCAGGTCTTTGGAGTTTGGCAGGCCTAGGTTTGAATCTCAGCTCTGCTATTTGGAGTGTGTGCTCTTTTTGTGACTTAATTTCTTTGTCCTTAAAACAAGGTAATAGTACTTCCTTCATAGGAAATCTTCCTGGGAAGATTTCACATAAGGGAAAATAAATAAAACCCCTGGCACGTGTCCAGAAAATGGTGGCTTCTCACAGCAATGCTCCAGAACAAACCAGTAGGGAACCTGGGGCCCAGGTTGAAGGCTTTCCAAATGTGAAGCCAGAACCTTCCCACATCAGCTCAAAGGTACAAATTCAGGCCAAAATGGCCTGGTTCTAACCTTACAAGGAAACGCTGCTTCCCTGGATCCTGCCTGCAGTATTTTGAGCAGGATGAGCCTTTGAAAAATTAATGTTGGTTAAATTTAGGAGGCTGAAAAAAAAAAAAAAAAAGCCAAATCTAGGATTTTCCTTTGGCCTGTAGTTTTGCAAACAGACAGCAGTGAGTTGGGAAAGGGGTGCTTGCTCTTGCCCAGGGCCCGGGTTTGTTTCAGATCAAGGTTCCCCACGCTGTCGGGCACAGCGGCTTGCTTGGCAGTGTTGGCTCTGATACTCTGCCCTCCTGTGTGTGCCTGCATTTTTGATGACAGATCATTTAGGAAATGTGAATATTTCCCTACGAGGGTTTACTTTGTCACCTGGCCTTCTTTTTGAGGCCCCCCTGGGGGGCTGTCCTTTCCCTTCCTTTGAAGCCATTGTCTTTGTGACATGAAAAATGTGCTCAGGTAAAGCTCATGGCTAATTATCTCAAGGCGGGAAGAAAAATGCAACCAACCTAAGGCTGAAATTAACTCTGTAAAGTCCAAGAAAGCACAAGACATCCTTTGAAAAAATTAAGAAGAAATTCAGACACATTTAAGGAAGAGCTCTTCTTCCTTCTAATTTGGGGTATTTTCCATATCCCCTATCTTCTTCCCCCTCCACTCTCTGCCCAGAGAGCTCCCTTCTTTCTTTTCGGATGGTGGGGATGGGATGGCATTGGAATCTGCCTCTAACTCACTGTGTGACCTTGGGTAAGTCCAAGCATTCTGAGCTTCAGCTTCTCACCTATAAAATGGCATTTTAATACAAACATTATTTAGCAGTGTAAAACCAGAATCTATTATTTCCCTTACAGTTCCATAGGTTGGCAGGGCTCAGCTGGAAGATTCTTGGTGTCGCTTGTGTGGCTGAATCTGATGGTGGCTGGGACTGGGGACATCTGTCAGGCTCAATGGGACTGGATGTCCATGGCGGCTTGCCCTTGGGCAGAAGTGGCTGTGGATGCTGTCCACTGGAGGACCTAGACACAGCTTCACCTTGGACTTCTCACAGTAGAACATGCAGGTTCCCAGAGCAGCCTGAGATCAGGTGGAAGCTGAAGGTTTCTCTAGGACTGAGACCTGGAGGCACTGAGATGTCACTTTTGCTACATGACAAGATTTCTTTTGGAAGGCAGCTACACTCACCTCCCCACCACTGATACCTTGTAAGGTTTCTTTTTGAGGCTAAAATTTTCTGATTTCACATCCTGGATCTTCTGTCCTTTGTTACTGAATTAGATACAAGTTTATGAAGCTCAGCAGAGAGCCAGGTGGGCCGGGCGCAGAGGGTGCTGTGTCCCATGCTAAAGACACGAACGTATGACGGCTACATCATCCTAATTAACTGGGAAGGGGGCTCAGAGCGGCACGGGAGCTGTCATCTACCAGCGCTGCTGTGTCTGGCTGTGCCCACCCCTGGGCTCTGTATCTCTGTCCCTTGTTCTGCCCTGTCACTTCCCACTCCCAAGCCCATCGCGATTATGATGTTAGGTACGCGAAGGTGAGACAGAGAAAACACAATTCCTGCTTTGTGCCTTCACGAGGAGCCAAGCTGTGGGGAGAGAAGCAGACCTCCATGCAGGAGAGCGAGGGCTGAATGACAGATGGGCTCAAGGTCAGAGAGTGCTGGGCCACTCGGGGTGGGAGCTGGATAAGGGAAGCCTTCCTGGAGGAGGCGACTCTGGATCTGATCTTGAAAGAGATGGGAATGAGCCAGGGAGGGAGCGGAGGGGCAGTTCAGGGGGAGGAAGGACCCGTGTGAGTGGAGAAGGAGGAGCAGCGTGTCAGGGGACAGCAGCCCATCTGGGGACTGCAGTGTGACAGAGAGGTGGGGTGGTAGGAGATAGGCAGGTCTTGCTGGGGCTTGGGGCACAGGCGGAAATACCCCACTTTCCCCAAACAGGGACACAGAAGCTCAGGAGTGCACAGGGACTTGACTAAGGTCATGTACTGGAACTCAGGACTCTGATGCCCAGTCTCGTTCTTTCCCATCAGCTGCCACCTGACTGTGGCTGCTGTCCCTGGGTGTCCCCCCCCTCCCACTTTGCAGGCTCCTGGCAGACCCTGGGTGCTGCTTTTCCGCACCATTTATTGTAATGACTTGAATTAAAGCATCTTGTGCTGGACGAGTGAGCAGCTCTGGGGAATCTGTGAGCAGGGCTGGCGACCAGGGAAGCAGAGTCCCCTCCTCTTGTTCCTGTCAACCCCAGGTTTGGGTCCTTGTCCCCATACCTGGGGAGACTCAAGAGAAGAAATGGGGCCAGCGAGGCAGGGCTCAGATCACGAGAGGCAGGGAGCACGGGGGTCCCACCTTCCAGACACTCAGGGGCATGGCCAGCCCTGGGGTGGCCCTCTGCTCTGGCACTGCCGTGGCTACCCTTGCTCTGCGCTTTTCTCTGGTTAATTTGGATCTGCAGCTGCAGCTCCAGGATGCTGGGACACCCCACCTGTCTGCCTTCGGCGCAGGCCCAGTACGCGTGGAACCTTTCTCCGGGAAGAGGGGTTAATGGCCTTGTCCTGACTTGCTCTGTGACCTGTGTGTGGCCTTGGCTTCCATTTTCAGAGTCTTCTTCTGGGAAGAAACGATGGGAGGGAAACTGGGATCCATTAGGCTGCTATTTTCCATCTCTCCTCTCCAGACTGGGGTCTCCCCTCCTTCTCACTGCTCCCTGAGAAGACTGACCCCTGTGGAACAAACCAATAGGATCCTGGCTGGGCGGCTCCAGTTGGCTTGGCCAATGGGAGGCCCTGGCAGGAGGCTGGAGGCGGGAGGAGGGAGCCTGGACTGCCCCTTGCCCCCTCTCTGCTCCCATGCCCCTCTGCCTGGCCCAGCAGCCCTGCCCACTGCCCCAGCCCTCCCTGGGCCCAGCAAGTCCTCTGGGACTAGAGGTGGTGTCCAGCAGTTTGCAGTCTCTGGGGGCCTAGCATTCTTCTTGGTGTCTTTAATCCTGTCCAGTCCTCCTCATTAAAGTCTCTTCAGTTGAACTGTTTGAGCAGAGCTCTGTTTCCCGCTGGGACACTGAAGGACATGCCTCTGAAGTCCCCTTGCAACTCTGGAATCTTGTGTATTTGTGAGGGCAGATGCAAGGAACCCATGGCCCTGTTGCCTCGTGACAGAGCGTGTCCAGGCAGAGGGACCCCAGTGCCTTGGGGGCTCCCCTCTTCCTTTCTAGGGTCTGTAAACTCTACAACCTTAACTCAGGTTCCCATGGTTTGTTTTTAGTTTTGCTCTAACTTTATTGAGGTATAACCTACCTGAAGCCAGCTGCATCCACAGAAAGTGGACAAGTAGATGAGAGACCATCTGCTTTGGGGTGAAGGTGTCCCCTCCAAAATTCTTGTTGAAACTTAACCCCCACTGTGGCGGTCCTGAGAGATGAGGCCTTCAGGGAAGTGATTAAGTCATGAGTTTCCAGACTCATGAATGGGATTAATGCCCTTAATAAAGAGGATTCAGAGAGCTGCTTGCCCCTCTGTCCCTTCTGCCAGTGAGGACATAGTGCTTCTCCCCTCTGGGGGCTGCAGGCACAGGCGCTGTCTTGCTGTCTTGGAATCAGAGAGCAAGCCCTTAGCAGACACCAAATCTGCTGGCGCCTTGACCTTAGACTTCCTAGCCTCCAGAACTGTGAGAAACAAATTTCTATTCTTTGTAAATGACTCCATCTGAGGTGTTTTGTTTATAGCAGCAGGACCTAGTCAGAACATCAGCCTTTCCACACGGTTCTATTCTAACAACTTTCTGTCTCCAGCTCTATTTCTCTTCTTACAAATTCACCATCCTCAGATCTGATCGCATCACTCTCCTGTTCAAAAAATTTGGTTAATTCTCCTTTCCCTTGAGGCTCATGTTCCAGTTCCTTAGAGTGACTTACAAAGCCTTGATGTCAAGCTGGACTTGAGAGTGCTAGGCGCTACTGCCACATGTCCCACTGTCCCATGTATGCCCAGCAGTGATGAATGGTGAGAGTCAAGTTCTCTCCAACTCTCTGCCTTTGAGTGAGCTGTTGCTAATTCAGAAGGGCTCTGTGACCTCATAGCGTTGACCCTCAATATCCCTGTGCATGTCACTAATTCCTCTTTGACCTTGACCATCACGAACCCCTCCACTGTACCTCTAAAGTATGTTGTATGCATTTCTCTTATTCCATTATCCTGAACCGTGAACAATGTCTGTCTCTCCTATTAGAGTGTGAGCAGCTGGAGGTCAGAGCCTGTCCTTCATCTCTGTTCCTCTAGCTACGAACACTGTGTGTGTGTGTATTGTTTCACTCTCCACCATTATGACAAAATATCGGCGGCTGCGAAACTTCATAAAGAAGAGAGGCTCCTGTAGCTGACAGTTCTGAAAGTTCCAGGGCATGGCCCTGGCATCAGCTTGGTTTGGTGGGGACTTCATGGTGGATGCATCACAGATGCAAGAGCCTGTGTGAGGGGGACGGTGTGGTGAGGTAGGATGCCAGAGAACCAACTCGGAGTTCCAGGAGAACTACCTCAATCTCTTCTGAGGGCATGCCCCTGCCCCGCCACTCACCTAAGGACCGCCCAGGAAGCCTCACTTTTCTAAGTTCCACCCACTCCATACTGCCATGTTGAGGACCAAGCTTCCAGCACGAGAACCCTGGGGCACCAACCAGCTCCAAACCCCAGCACTGTGCATCCTGCATCTTTTACTAATCCAGTCAACAAATATTTATTTTTGCTCCATGCTAAGCACTCTTGCAGCCTGGGGCTACGGGACTGTACAGGACAGGTGTGCTGTCTGCCCAGCTGCCACCTCTCTGCTCCCAGGCCACCCTTCTACACTCTGCTTTGTGATGCTAGAGCTGGGAAGCTGCAATCTGCGTCTCCTCTTCATGGGGCTTCCGGGTTTTCCAGGAGGGCACGAGAGGGAGACTGGAAAGCAGGAAGAGGAAGCAGGGACCCTTCCCTTCCCTTTTGACTTGCTGGAATTTGTCAGGGTGGGTCCAGCAAGCCCTTCAGAAGCTGGCTCTTGCTCTCGCTCCATTGGACAGTCCTGTAACCCGTCTTCTCATGATGACTCACAGGTGAGCAGCAGCCAGGCAGTGTCCTTGGGGGACAGGCTCCCCACTCCCGGGCTCCTCCTCCAAATCCCAGATTCTGACAGCCTCTCTGCATTCTGTGGTTATTTCCTCAGTGTTCTTACTTCAGTGTTTCCTTTTAGATTTTTCTCTCCTTTTCCCATGTTTTAAACTAACTTCTTTTATTAAATTGTCATGGCTGAACTATCTAGCACAGTTCCTGTTTTCCTGACTGGACCCTGATAATACAATGGGGTGCAGGGGTTAGGGGAAGGCCCCTGGGCTTGGGGCCTCAAATTCAATTGGGAAGAAAGACTACAAACCAATAATAAAGAAACTGGCAAAAAGTGTTATGTTGAAAAATTAGGGTAATGGAAAGAGCCTGGTGACTTTAGGTTGGGTAGTTGTAAAGTTCTCTCCAAGAAGATGGAATTTAGGCTAAGGAAGAAATAAGTCTCTACACATGCAAAGAGCTGAAAGTTCCAGTATTTATCAGTTGGTTTGCCAACACAATGAAATACCTGAAGCAGTTAACTTATAAAGAGGAAATACTTTTTAAAAAAATATATATTTTTTTAGTTTGCCTATAATCCCAGCACTTGGGAGGCTGAGGCAGGAGGATCATGAGTTCAAAGCCAGCCTCAGTAATGGCGAGGCACTTAGCAACTCAGTGAGACCCTGTCTCTAAATAAAATATTAAACAGGTCTGGGGGATGTGGCCCAGTGGTCAAGTGCCCCTGAGTTCAATGCCTGGTGCCAAAAAAAAAAAAAAAATTTTTTTTTGGTTGTAGATGGACACAATACCTTTATTTTATTTATTTGTTTTTATGTAGTGCTGAGGATCCAACCCAGTGCCTGACGCATGCTAGGCAAGTGCTCCATCACTGAGCCTCAACCCCAGCCCAAGAGAAAATGCTTTTTTTAGCACACATTTCTGGAGGCTCCAGTCCAGGGTCCAGCAGCTTCATTGCTTTGGGCCTCTGGTGAGGGACTGGGTGGGTGGTGGGAGCATGTGTCAGAGCAAACCACTCCCCACGAGCCAGGGAACAGAAAGAGGAGAATGGGCCAGGCTCCCACGACCCCTGTCAAGGCACACCTGCAGTGACCTATGGACCTCCCCTAGGTCTCCACCTCTGCAGGTCCACAGCCCCTCCCAGTAGTACCACCTTAGGGACCAAGCCTCTAACACATGGACGTTTGGGGACACTGACCATATCCAATCCAAAACATGGGGAAAGAGACCAGCCAGTGCACAGAGCTTTATGGAGGACCAGGTTTGTACTCAAGGACCAGAAGGAATGCTGGAGTGGACAGAGTGCAGTCAGGGAGGGGCTGCGGAGGAGGAGGTCTTAGAGGTGGGTATGGCAGATCACCCAGGTCTCCCCAGGGATGGGGCATTTGTGTATTTATTTATAATCCTGAGTGTGCTGGAAAATCTCTGCAGAGGGCTAAAACATGGAAAGTGACAAGATCTGACCTACATTGAAAGAAGACCTTTCTGGCCACTGCAGGGAGGTCAGTGTAGTGAGCAAGAGTGGAGTTCAGTTCTCCCCACAGGGGACAGTAGGCACCTTTCCAGAACACTAAGAAGATTCTGTTCTGGACTTCTGGTTCCCAGATCAGTGCTCCTTCATGGCTACCATTCTTTAAGTGATGCATAACTAGATGAGCTCCAGGGGAAGCTTCTAGGGCCAGTCTTCAAAGAGGGCAAAACCCACGCCCCATGCAATACTCTTGCTCCATAAAAAGCCCTGTTGTGCCCAGCTCATATTTGTCCTATTTGTGCCACATTCAGTCCAAATAAGGGGTGGGGTCCCTAGAAAGAAACAAATGAATGTGAATGAACAAGTCCTGAAGTTTACATTACTCTCCTTTATTCTTCTCCAGCATCTGGTTCACCAACAAATCCTTCAGACTCCCTCCAAACATTTCCTGACTTGGACCCCTTTTCTCCAGGGCCACCAGGAAGCACGCTTCCAGGATGCACTTCTTCTATTCCAAAGGGCACTATTCATATAGACTACATCAATCATGTCCCCTTGAGTTATGCAGCTTCTGCTTCTCTCCATACCCACCCCAGCCACCCTCAGCCAGCCACCACCCCGACTCTTACCTGTGTCACTGTGAAGGAGAGCCTGGTCTTGTGCAGGCAAAGACACCAGCCTCACAGAGTGTGAAGGTGATACTGGTGGGGTTTGGGATTTGCCTTTAACAGGCATTCTGGGTAGAAGGGAGAGTCTATAAGTAGAAAAGGGAGTAAGTGAAGAATATTTCTATATGCTCCAGGCAATAGGTCTTTGCTTTAATAAAAGAACCCTTTTTCCTGCAAATAATAAAATCTGGCATTTAGGGGGACAGGAGGAAATGGACGGATGACTTCCCAGAGGGCTAATGAGGTGATTCCAGCTGTTAGCAATTTTTCTCCAGAGCAAAGAAAAAGAGGAGGGTGGAAGACACTGGACCAAGCTGAGAAATGCTTCCACGCTCACGAGCCTGAGAGACCTCACCAGCATGAGGTTTGAGGGACTCCAGAGCCTCGCACCTGCTTCTAAACCAGTACCGCGTTCTGATTGGCTGTTTCCAGTCTATTCCTCTTACTGATTGGCCGGGGCCGTCCATGCTGGGCGGAGTCCTGCTCCAGCCTCAGTCCTCCCGCCTGCCTTAGCGTCCTGGGATTGGCTGCCTTCTGAAAGGGCGGGCTGGCTTTCCTCTTGCCACCATCAGATTCTTCCTCATTAAACAAATGAATCACAATCCTAATTAATTTGAGCAACAGAATTTATGTAACTACTCCCAGCAGGATGTCTGCTCTCAGTCGGCAGCGAGATTAATTCCTCTCTCTGGGAAATTCCAGCCGTGCTGGTCAATAAACCTTAATAATGACTGAAATCTCCCATCTGTCTCTGCTCAGGGTAGGTAACCCCTGCTAACCAGACACCCAGTGGGCTTGATGCAGTACCCCAGACACCAGGAGGTCAAGGACAAGAACCTCCCAGGCTAGGCGAGTCCTGATCCACATCGGGCACCCAGTAGGTGTTCAATGAAGGGCAGGGAACACCCACGCCTGGGATGTTCTGAATCACTCCATGCCCGCAGGGTGTGTTTAATTTCTATTTCTGGAATACATAAAAGAGATCAGAAGCTTATAAAATAGTCTCAAATGCTGAATTACAACCAACCCTTCCAGCTCTTCGCTCCCTCTACTTCCCATGACCATAGTTTATTCACTGTTTACTATTCTGAATTTTCTGGACTAGAGACCAGTCAGTCCTGAATGTTGCCTGCTGTGCTGCCCTTGAACTATTCCAGTCCTCTCTCAGCTGCATGGTGGGGGAAGGGTTGGGAAGTGGAAAGTGTTTCTGGAATTAGTTCTAATTCGGGCTCTGCCACTTACTTCTTGTTCTTCACCTCTCTGTTCTTAATCTTGCCCTCATATGGAAGCCACCGGAGGTTCTTGGGAACATTAAATAAGAAAACATGGTGAAAATATATCTCATAGTGCCTGACTCATTTAATTAGCGACAGGCAGTGTTTTAGGCAATGTGCTCAAGACACAAGATCACTGCTCCTGAAGAATTTAATTTCTAGGAGACAATAAGCAGGCAGGCACACATATAGTTTTAGTTAGGGATCAGTGCTCTGCAAAAATAAAATAGAAAAATGTTATGGAGAGGCACTGAAGGGAGTGAGGAACTTTGTGGGGAGGTAACATTTGTGACCCAAATGACACAGAGATCTAGGGGAATGGCATTGCAGAAAGAGGGAAAACCAATTGCAGAGGACCAAGGTATGAGTAGCTGGGCATGATCAATTTGGGATTCTGCTCTGCATCTTATGGGTGCATGGGCTAAAGTTTGGTAAAATTGAGTAATTTGCCCAGTCACCTACCTAGGAGGTATTAGGGTCAAGATTTGAATCCAGGTCTTTTGTCTTCTGGGTGCTTGTCATGATGATGGCACAAAGATGTAAGAGAGAGAAAGTGAGTGGGGATCAGGTGAGGGAGAAGCAGCCTGTTTTGTCCTCTGAGGTAGCTCTCCAGCTAAGTCTAAATCTGTCTCTTCCCAACAATTGGCAGGACTATAGGATCTGGCTCGCACGAGGGCCTCTCAACTCCACTGGCCAATGGTCCAGTTTCACTTACATCTTCATTTTCAACAGGGAAGAACCAACTAGTTTTACAAGTTGGGGTTATAATACATGTATGCAGTGAATAATGTGTGTGTGTATATGTATGTGTGTGTGTACATATATATCATTCATATATATATATATATATATATATATATATATATCAGCCATACTTCTGACTTTTGGAATTTTTGGTATCTTCTGGCAAGTTCCTAAGATTATGAACATACTGCACATAATTCTGGGATGTTTTTTCTTCTCAACACAAAAACCTTTGTATTTTCAACAGCTGCATGATAGTTCTCCACATGAACCAACCCAAATGTAACTTTTAGGGTTTTTATTATGAATAATACCAAGAGTCTTCTTACATGTAGATGCTGTTACATGATGTCCTAGTGGGGTAGAAAAATGCTCTCTAGCCGGGCGCGGTGGCGCACGCCTGTAATCCCAGCACTTTGGGAGGCTGAGGCAGGAGGATCGCGAGTTCAAAGCCAGTCTCAGCAATGGTGAGGGCACTTAGTAACTCAGTGAGACCCTGTCTCTAATAAAATACAAAAAAGGGCTGGGGATGTGGCCCAGTGGTCGAGTGCCCCTGAGTTCAATCCCCGGTACCAAAAAAAAAAAAAAAAAAAAAAAAAGCTCTCTAGTTGAGTCATGTATTCTGTGCCCCAGGAAACCATTTTCTTAGTTGGGGGAACAGGAGCATTTGTGCTCCCAAACACCCAACCCGAGAGGGTACAATATAATTCACTGTTACCTTCTTGAGAAATGGTATTATTACACTTTCTCCAACTTTACCTCTGCTATGGTTTAGAGTGGTTTCTTCCTCAAGGGCTCATATGTTGGGGGCCTGGCCCTCAGTGTGGGGATGTGACAGGTGATAGAACTTCTAGAAGATGGGGTCCCAAAGGGATAAAGCAGTTCATGCAGGATGGTTAGTTTTCATAAAAAGAGCAAGCCTGGCCCACCCGCTGTTTGGCTTTCTGTCTGGTGATCTCTCTCCCTCTCAGAAGACCACCTGCTATGATGCTATCCATCATGAGACCCTTACCAGAGGCTGAACTAATGGGGTCACCTAATCTCAGACTTTCAGCTTCACAAACTATGAGCTAAATAGACCTCTTTTCCTATAAACTGCTTCTTTGGTTTCATTATAGTAACCTCAAATGGACTACTACAACCTTCATTCTCAGTCTCTCCCTAACATTGTGGTCTCAGGGAGGATTCAATAAGAAGGGGAAAGCTGCGGGAATGCAATTTGATGCTACATTTCAAACAATAAATATGTAGTACTTTAGACCCATGAATGTTCTTTAACAATATTTTTATTAAATAGTACAGTGGTGGGCAGACGAGGCTAATGGTATCAGGGCCTAGTCTCAGTATGCCAGAGTCTAAGGTGACTATGTTTTGCTTCTGTAGGACCTGCCATGGGGGCAGGAGGTAGTGGAGGTAATCACTGAGGGTTTGGGGGTTAGAGCTGGGTGGACCAAGCTGTAGTAGGCCTGGAGAACAAGCCAGTACCTACGAGGTGACTGAGAAAGCATCTAGGCAGGGCTAACATTCCCTCCAGCAAGGGCAAAGATATCCTTTGCCTGCTGTGGCTGCAGCACAGGTTAAAGCTCCTCCTCTGGACTATGACCATCACCACATCTTCTCCAGGTTCCTGTTTGGCCTGAGAAAACAAAAAAGAAAATAGAAAGAAAATCCAACCAGAGAGGAATCCTGTTTTAGAAGAAGAGTAAGCAAGGAAAAATAAAAGAGAGGAGAGGGGAAAGAATTGGTGGGGGAGATGGGTGGTTTGAGAAGCAGCATCTTTAGCATCTTTTTGGTAGATCCTTAGCAGCAAGAGGTACTTTCCCGTCTGAACAAACTTATTACACACCCACAGCTGACAACCTTGAACTCACAAGGGCCAATAGCAAGTATTCAGATACCCCACGGGTCAGAGAAATGGTGTTTGCCAACTTACTACAGACCATCCCTCTATATTGATTTGAGGCCCTCTTGCTGAAAAGCAATCTCTCAAACTTTCTGGAAGCTGATTACTTCCCAGTGGTGCAGACAATGAAGAGCTAGTGCCAGAGGAGTCCTTCCTGAGGAATCCTTAGGCTCCCCAGAATTTCTAGGGAGAGATGAGTGGGAATTAAGAGCAGCATGGGCAAGATTAGGGAGGTGGGAGGAGGGCAGGGCTGGAGAGGAGAATATTGAGAAAAGAAAAAGAGGGAAGAAGAGGGCTGCATATAGGAAAGCATTCTGCTCTTCTTACCCACACTAACCTCTTGCTGCCAACCAATTATTCTGTCTTCCATGTGGGCTGCAGGAAATGGCGCTCTGGTGCCCATTGAAATAACCCAGCAGTCATTGTCAGCTTCTAAGGTGGATGAATGGGGTGAGGGAGGAAGGTGGCCTTGTTGAGAAAATGGAGAAAATAGCAAAGAAAGAGGGCTCTCTTCCTAAGGGAACAAAACCCTGTTCAACTTGCTGAGCAGAAAAAGAAAAAGATCTTTTATCAGGAAACTACAGGAAAGAAACAAAGCGCTCCATAAACGGGGTTCGAGGGGACTCTTCAATCTCCATAGCTTTGTTATTAATTTACTGTTAGACCCTTAGACTCTTTGGGGTGGACACTGGAAAGCACCCCCCACTGTCCTCCAAAGCTGTCCTTTAGGTAGCGGGCCTCCCTTCTTCCCTCACTGTTTCCAATCAACTGTCTGTGGTTACGCTGGGCCCTCCGTTTCTGGAGGCATGGTGTCTTTGGAAATAGTTAAAGGGTTTGAGAGGTCATGGGGAAGCAACCCTCTCCTTAGGAAAATGCAACTGAGCCCCAGGATGACGAAGGAGATTCGCCCCGGGGTCAGGCAGGCAGAGACCCGCAGGGATGGAACAGCATGGGGTCAGCATGGCCTTCCTGATGTTGCTATTACTGCACACGCTAAGTCCTCCCTGCGTGGGGGTCTGGGCTGACTCTAGCGTCCGTCCCCACACCCACCTGTCCATGATGCTCAGGCCTACGCAGCGCAGCAGCTGCGCAGAGGAGGAGGCCCAGCGCCACCCGTTCATATAGCCAGAACCCCTAGGCCTGTGCACCAATCGTTATTTCCGGTGATGTCAATGCTGCTCATTGGCCCAGCCAAAGTGATTGACAAGTCAATAGCCCAATGAATAACGAGTGTTGTAGGCAAGGTGGCAGTTACCGGCCATCGCGAGACTCCTGGGTAACGGTTTTTTTGTTTTTCTGTTTTCCCAGTATCCGTTCAGCCACATTTCAAGCTCAAAATCCAGCATCTTCTTAATAAAGGGTGAAGGGCAAATTTCTCCCCTAAAGAATGAATATATTTTAGGGTCTAAAAGTACAAATGAACTCTCTGGGAGTCACGTCATAAAGGGGATCTTGTTAAGAAGTTAGTGAGGCTAGTGGGAAGCCGAGTGAGCAAGGAGGAGGCAAGGTTGCCAGGCACTGGGGACACGGGACTTAGGCAGCCCTCAGAAGGCGGGAGTTAAGGGTGTTTATTGACGCTTTTGTAGATTGTATGAAATACGGAGGCCATGATGGGTTTGGGGACCTGGATGAAATGATGGGGTCACTGATGGGGACTTCAAGGGATCAGGGGCGAGACCGCAGGCACGTGGGGTAGGAGTTGTGTTCTCGTCCATGAAAATGGGCTGTCTGCAAGGGCGTCTCAGTGAGAGCTGGCTTAGGTGGGAAAGGAGAGGCCTGGAATATGTGATGATTCCCTGGACCACGCAGAGGTGCTGGGAGCATAGGGATGGAGTAGTCCGCCTTTGAAAGATGTAGCAAAAATGATGGTGGATGGCCACATAGCTTTTTAGAAGATGGAGTGAGAGATGGAGATGAGACAGGGAGCTAAGAGATGGAAAGTATGATGAAGGGAAAATAATTATTATCGGGGCTTCGAGTTGGAGCTCCAAAAAGGCTGAGCAAAAGCATGCTTGGCACATAATGGTCACTCAGTAAGTGCTAGCTATTATTATTGCTCCTTGTGGGGGGCGGTAGCAGAGGGACTGCGCCCACCTGGTAATTCAAATGGACTAGGAAATGAATGGAAAACCAGTAAAAGAGCCAGGAAAACAGGCCATTCCAGTTGCCTACTTTTGTCTCCCCCCTGGACTTCAGGAGACTTGCAGAAGCCACTCTGCCATTGGGGAATGAGAGGGAAGGAT
Source organism: Tamias sibiricus (assembly GCA_025594165.1). NCBI lineage: Eukaryota > Metazoa > Chordata > Mammalia > Rodentia > Sciuridae > Tamias > Tamias sibiricus. The sequence goes on from CM046657.1 coordinate 26,368,033, forward strand.
TGAACTGAAGATTGAGCAAGGGTGTTGGTGTGCCTCAGAGCTGGGAACCCAGAGGCGCATAAGTTGGAGTGGTGGGAGACCATCCTTGCCAAACCCTATTAGAAATGGGGCCTATTAGAAATAAGGTGTGTGTGTGTGGGGGGGGGTACAGGTGAGAATGAGAATGGGATGTGATGTGGGCAGGCACTGGATGAGCAGCTCACCTTAGACATAACAGCTGTTGTGGTTGCTGGGGTGGGGTTGGTGCAGGAGCTCACCTACTTGTCTTTCCTGGGAAAGGGAAATGGTGTTAGATTCAAGGCTCCATTGGAAATTCCTATCAATCATTGTCACAAGTGTCAACTTACTCAGGGACCACTATGAGTCTTAAAAAGGCTGAGGGAAAGACTCCCCTAAGAGAGGGAAAAGGAAGCCATTTTCTGTTGGGCAGAGAGGGTGTGGACTGGCGAACACTCCTGACTGAATGCTGTGTGGGATGAACCGTACTTTCAGAAAGTTCTGAACAGAAGAAATGAAACTACCCACATCATCTCCATTTCTCTTGGCCTTTCCTACTCTCACCAGTTTGGGGTCCCTTTTATCAAGTCATTGAATCCGAGGCATTTGTTGGGGATGGGGGTGCACAGTGGGCACATCTGAATTAGCTAAGAGAAAGAAGGTGATGTCAGAAAAACAAATAATGATTTTGAATATCAAAATTATACTTCATATGGATCTGTTGAGGGATGGGGAACAAAAGAATCATCTTTAGCAATAATTGAAGTGTAAAGCCGCCTGGAGTAGCCTCCCCAACCAAGCTGAGGGGCTCTGGCCTATACGACCTTGGGAGATAGTAGGGGTAGGGGGAGTGATCAGGTGGGTCAGAGATAGATACAGAGAAGATGACAGAGATGAGGCTGAGAAGGACTAAGGCAAGATGGAGACAAGCGAACAGAGGGGCTAAGGCTGCGACTGAGAGGGCTGAGAGAGACAGCCCTGAAGGGAGCTAGTTATCTTAGGTGCCATGTCTTCAAAGTCTTTTATATTTCCTTTTCCACAGAAGACGTTTCTACTGATTCACAAAGAAAACGTTCCAAGATTCCAGAAAGTATTAACTTCTTTCCATACATAAACCCTGCACATTTTTTCTGGTGCTCACAAGCAATTCCTGACGGTCTTACTCATTGAGGCTCAGGTCTGGGTGGGGCAGTGGAGGCAGGCAGAGTGGCACTTGTGGAAGCCAAAGCTAAGCAGTCGGGTTCTAGAACAAGCCTCCCTATTTGGCACACTGGGTGTGGGAGGACAGCTGGGGCACTAAGGCAGTGATGGTAGCATCACATTTGAGTCAGGACTGGCCTTCAGTGAGGCTAGTTTAGGATGATCTCGGATGGTTTGCGCATAGTCAGGAATGAGGGAGCCCATCGGTGACTGGAAATGCTACTGTGTAAAGGCCCATGCAAGAGGCTGGAGGGCAGCAGGGCTCAAATAAGGCCACAACTAATGAAGGGGGGGGTCAGAAGCCAACGGTTCCTAGAACCGGAGGGTGCTCTCCCTTCCCTCGAGGGACAGGCAGAGTCAGGGCTGGAGAAGAGGAAATATCCTGCAGGAGAGAGGCAAATGGGATGGAGAAGACCCAGAGAGATGGAATCTCATCAAGCTGACGCTTGGAGTTGTCTCAGGACGTCTCTTTCTGTTCCCACTTTGCCTGAGATGGTTCTAGCAAAACATCAAAGCTGCGTAAAACGGTCCCAAAGTTTTCTGGGCCTTCAAAAAATGCCCTTCATCTTCTGGGGTACTCACTTCTGCTAGGTGGGCTTAGGAAGTCCATCCCCAACAGCAAGTGGGAGGGAAGATGGCTTTGCTCTGTGATGGCCTTTTCTTGGTGACTCCAGATCTGGGAAGTGTCCAGGAGGAGGGGGAATGATGGGTGAGGCAGGAGACAATTATCCCCCAGTCTTGAAGACCTTGCCCAAGGTCTTTCCTCCCACCCGTGAGATGTGGCTACAGGTCTAATAGTCAGGAGGTTTTGAGGAACAGAGGGCAAAGTAAGGGGACACAGAGGGGACTTATTGTGAAAGAGAAACCAGCCTGTGGCAGGCGAGCTGCTGGCACAAGATTCCTCTGTCTCTCCTCTTTTCTCCAAGGTGTGTCCTGCAGCTGGCCTGCCTGTGAGACTTGTCCCCATCCTGCTTGGCCTCCTAGCCCTGGTGCCTGTCATCTGTCCTAGAGCAGAGAGAGCTGTGGGGAGGGAGGGAGGTGAGGAGAAAGGAGAGACAGCAGGCAGGGATGGCGACTGAGCGATGGCATGGTCCTGTACATAGATGGAAAGTCAGAACCGTGGTGACGGTGACCTTGCCTCAAGTCTTCTGCAGCTTGTCATTTTCAGTGGTTATGCTCCTTCTCAAGGGACACTTACTCCTCCATCAAGGACTTAGGGCCCTCTGCTCTAGTCATGGGACTTCCTGAGCTACTCGACCTATATTGGTGCCTGATTCCTCCACTTAGGAGGAGCAGAGGTGACTGGCGGTGACCTGCGCTAGTTCCTACACAAGGTGTTCACTCCTGGGAGTGAACATCCCCTTCCACCCCAGCCATCTATGACAAGACTGGAATTTGCCCAAAGGCACTTTTACAGAAAAGTAAAAGGTTAAAAAAGAAAGCCAAACCAGAACATGTAAAAGTTAGGTGCACAAAGGGTTTCTGTAAGCTTTGCTATTAGTTGTTTGGATCTACTGGATCCCAAAGCTGCTCTCATCCTGGTCTTGAGCAAAATGGATTCTCCCTTGATCCTGGGCATTTTCTCCACGCTGTCTCCTTTGCCCTCGTTGTGGGGGCAGGACTCCCTGGTCTGCCCATAGAGCTCGTCTTTGTACTTGTTACCTCCTGTTCCCTTCATCCTTTGGATGGCCCTCTCTCTTGGGGACCTGTGCTCTGGCCTAGGCCTCTTCAGGGTTGGGCCATTTCAGTGGTGGGGTGAGGAGTTTGGCTGTGACTGGGAAAGACAGCAGAGAGGTCAGGCCGCCAGCAAAGCCCAGAAAAAGGTGCCCAAGGCTGGGTTTCCATCTCTGCCCTTTTCGAAGACTGAGAGCGGCCTCCCGTTCCTGTCATGCTAATGGTTACAGAATCCAGTCTTCACAGTTTTACAGAATTAATCCTGACAATCCAAGTCCTGGGAAAGGGCATTTTCCTCAAAGGAAAAAGGTCACTTCTTCACAAAGAAGATAAGTCTGGAGCCTAATAGAAACTAGACCTCAAAAAAACCTCACAAAAATAAAAACACAAAACACAAAACATGAGAACACAATGTTAAATCTAATTGAACATGTTATTTACATTAACATGGTTTACAAATAAAAGAATGAATTTATGCAGGTGCTGAAGTGGGGGCCAGGTGGACAGGTACAACTGCCTTTAGCAAGTTCAGGGACTAGGGGTCCATTCAGGTGGGTCTCCCTGGATGTTGGCAAGCTCAGGGCATGTGGCCTTGGCTTCAGAGTGTCTTTTCATGGCAGTAGGTGAGGGACACGAGTGGCAGAGCCCAAGTTCTTAGTGGCTTCAGGGTGGCTAGGACACTGTGTGAGGTGACTTCTGAGGGTCGGGAAACCTGCGGAGTTGTCAGTGGCACACTGAGGGCCCGTCTCAATTGGAGTGGGAAAATGTGCTTCAAAGGAAACTTCCAGGGAGAAGAGAGGAGAGGGCTGGAGCTTGGCGTACCTCCTGAAGTAGTAGCCTGTGTGTGCCCGGCTGGTGGCAGGAGTCCAAGGGGGAACTCTGGGCCCCCAGAAGGGCCTGCTGTTATAGCACTGTGAGGCCAACCCCAGGTCAGGGAGGTTTCTCCTCAAGTCACAGAACTGATGGGATGAGAATCTCCTGGTGGTTTGGGGTCATTTACTAAAGAAGCAGATCATGTTCCTTGGTACGGGTACCTTTTTAGAGAGGGCAGGAGAGGAGGGGACTTGCTCTCTTCCGGGTCTCTCTTCATCTCATTCCCCCCTTTCTGTAGTTCTCCAGGGTTCCCAGGTCTTCCTGACTGTCCCCCGGTTCCTCTCTGAGAACTGGATGGATGAAGTCAAGCAACCAGGGAGGGGACGTGGTGAGGGAAGGGATGCTGTGCTGCGGAACAGTAGAAGAAACTTTTGAGCCAGGAATTGCGAATGAAGCCCCCCAGGCCGGGCTTCATTCGTGTGGGGGCGGTGGAGGGAGTGTGGGCCGGGCAGGGGCAGGCGGCCCTCAGCAGGCTGGAGTCTAAGGTGCCTATGTTTGGCTGCTGTAACAAACCTGGTGGCCTCCAGAGTCTGTCAGGAAAGTATTGGAAGGATTCACTCACAAGAGCCCACCAGCAAGCCTCCTGGGGGGTCTCTGAGGGATGTGTCTGGTCTTCCTGTGGCTGACGGCAGGGATGCTTTGGGCAAGTAGAGCAATGCAATGGTAGGAAGTACTAGGGATCATCTCGTGGCCACGCCACCTGTGGGCCTCTCGTGGCCACCTGAGGCTGAGGGACTGGTGGGGCTCTTCTGAATCCCCCAGAGCCCAGTGTCATTTCCACTTCTTGGACTCTCCTGTCTCTCCCGAGGGGTAAACATGTCCAAGGGGGGCTGGGGGGTTGGGAGATAGAAGAGAAAGAGAGGTTAAAGTAGATAGAGGCATAGTCTTGGAGAAGGAGACAACCAAGTCCTTTCCATTGCTTGTGTGCCATCGAAAACAGTTCTACTAATCCACGGAATGTGGTCATAGCATTTTTAGGGTCCTGAAGCCTCAGCAAAAAACTGTCTACATTTCAGTTAAGTCCTCACAGCTTGGAGAAAGTGTCTGCATGTATAGAAGCAGGCCTGAACTTGGTCACGGTTCATTACTCCTGGTTTCCGGTCACTTGAAGGGGTGGAAGTGTAGCCCCGGCTGGACACTTCCTTTCTGTCTTCTTGGGGTGTAATACAACAGAGGGAACCTGCACTTTGTCTGCATGGCCCAGAAAAGCAGACTGTGAAAGGCGGAGCTTAGAGTGTGGGGAAGGGTTGGGGTCATCAGTTAAAAGAAAAGGAGGCAAGGGAACAGTCAGAGCCATCCCAGGGGGCCCGGTCACTCTAGCAGTGTAGGAGGAACAAGTCTGAGACTGGAACAAGAAGACAAGAGTGGCAGGTTGCGGCAGGGGCAGGGGAGTTAGGTTCCCTTGCTCTACTTTTTACATGAGGTTCCTCCACTGGGCCCTGGATCCTGATAGAAACATCAGGAGGCAGTGTCTGGGGAAACCGGAGGCCTAATTACAAGGGAGTCGAGCCAGCCAGCGCACAGTTACGAGCATGTCTCCCTGTTTCTTAGCCCCAGGAGAAGGGGGGTCTGGTCATGCCCCCTTTGCTAGCTCCTTCTGGATTTCTTTGTCATCCTGGCTCTGCTTTTCAGTGTGGTTCTCTTTATATTTTTGGTGTTAGAAGAATTGTGGAGTTTAGCAAAACAAATACAGCGTGGCAGCAAAAGGCTTGGGTAGCTTTTTGTCTAGAGAAAAGAGCTTTGGGGTGTGACTCTTCTGTATGTAATAATTATATTGGTGATAAATAATATGCCAAAGGGAGGCTAGGAGGAAGAAAGTTCATGCTTTTATTTAGCAGGCTAGAATTCAAGATGGCAGGCCTTGGGATTAGTTAAGGGAGGTTATGGTGTGAGGACATATGGCAGATTGGGTGACATGGCTGGGCTGAGTCTTTCCTCTAGAAGTGACCAATGAAGAGTTTCTCATGCATGGGAAAGCACTCTTTTGAAAGGCACAGGTCGAGAAGCTGAAGTCTCCAGGTGAAAGTATCACATGGTCAAGGTGTTCCTGTGTTGCCTTGGAAACCCATCTCTACAGCTGGGGTGTGAAAAGTGTCCTCTTTCCCATGGCCTACACCTTTCAGAGTTTCTCAAGGTTTGTTTCCTCCTAATGGGGATAAAGAATCCAATGAACTAGAAGAGGGAGAGGAAACCAGAAAGAGACCCAAGAACAGACGGCACCTACCCAGTAGTGAAGTCTTTCAAGTCTCTGTCTACACCAGCTGCTCCTTGAAAAGAGTCTGTTCATTCTGAGTTATATTTATCATGTTTCTAGAGCCTTTCAAAGGTGCAAAGGACCAACAACAAAAGTGGGAACTCGACCCCACCATTCTTGCGAAACTTTCCAATTCTGCAAGAAGCATCTTCTTTGTGAAAACCGATTACTCACCTTATTAATCACCCATGGGCCTGGGGTTTGTGTGGGAAAAGAGGAACAGCAGGTGGAAGTTCTGAGTCAGAGCCAGGTAGAAGGCAGCTTCTTCCCTTGTCCCTTTGAGCTCCCCAGGCCAGGGAGCAGACTTTTCACCTCTATAGCCCAGATGTTTGGCATATTGTAAGAGCTCAATAAATAGGTATTTGTTGTATCGAACTAAATTATTTGTTGAATTTCCATGTGGGTAAATACACAAAACTAGCTCTGAGAGCGGAACAAGGGACCATAAATGTAGAGGGTGGGCTGTGAAATGGTCTATGGAAATTCGAAGGGAGAAATAGAACGTGTGGCAAACAGCCCCTATTAGGAGTGGGGACAGAAAGGATGTGGGGAAGGGAGAGGGAAAGAGAAGGGTGCCGAGACAAGGTAGGCTAGTGCGAGGCTGGGCTGCCTTCAGGCCTGCGCAGACTTCTTCCCCAGAAGGCCCTTGAGTCCTTGCCTTAAGTCTGGGAAGAAGGATCCCTGACCCCCTCCACTAGAACACTAGCATGGCCAGAGTCTGCCATTCCTGGGGGCTTAGAAGGGAGAGGATGACTTTCCAGATGGTGTGAAAGCTGGAGGTCAAAGCCCGAAGGCCGGCACGAGAGCGTAATTGTGGATCTTCCCATAGGAGTGTAAAACAGAGAAGAGTTTTGACCTAAATGCGAGATAACTTGTACTCATGGGGACCAGACGAGATTCACCGCCTGTAGAATCTCTTTAGATTGACCACTTTGCTGAGAGCTGATTCGTTACCCATTGTAAATATTATTAGGAGCCCCCCACCCCACCCCATGCTTGTCAGGGGCCCCACAGTTGCCATGCTACCCCACAACAATCTGGCATCTGGGAACTGAAGCATCTGCCAGTGGGATGCGGTGGTTGTGACTGCAGCAAAGAGGAGTTGACCAGTAGGTGTCAAATGTCCTTCTGAAAGTTCAGAGGACTAACATATTTTTAGGTCAGAATGTTAAAAATCCACATATGATCCATGATCACTCTCATTTTACTCAAGAGAGAGCTTTACTGCCACCAAAGGAGGAAGGATATAATTCCATAAGAAACATTGTTCATTTGGGGTCAGACTGGGAAAACTGGCTCTGGGGAACCATTGCTGGAACTTGACCTCCAAGGCTAGAATCTCAGAACAAACCTTGCTCTTAGGATTTGTGCTTGGTGGCAGACTGGCAGACATTGGGACTGAAGAATCTCAATCTAGTCCCCTTGTCTGCTGCATGGCCTCTGCTTTGACAGCGTGCAGGCTCCTGGCAAGGGCTCGCTCCTATGTGGAGACCGAGCAGACTCATGAGGGCTGGGCAGGCGTAGAGATGCCCGCAGCTCAGGCCACACTGGACTAGTTAGTCCCAATTCCATGACTCTGCTGCAGTCTCGTGGCTCAGGATCGTTTCTCAGGCTCTTATTGGCAAGGAAAGGTGGCGATGCCTTCCTCTCCTTCGCATTTTCTAAGTGACAAAATTCTACTCATCCTTCAAAACCTAGCTCAAGTGCCATGTCCTCTGAAGTCTACCTTGGGACCCCCCTCCATGACATATCAAAATGGAACTTTGCGTTTTCTCTGCTCCTGTATTCCAGCAGCACTTTGTATTCTGATTTCTCATTTACGGACTATTATTAGTGGTTACTGATGCAACGACTTCTTTGCTATGTGGGGAGCTCTCTGGGGGCAAGGGCTGTTTTATTTTGTATCCTCAGTGCCTGGTATATAGGAGGTGAGTTCAAGTCCAACTCACGAGGAACTGAGTTGTGTTAGTTGCTCTTGACGTAATGGGCAAGGCTGGCATCAGGCCTTTTGACGGCAGTGATCCAGGCTGCAGGCTGTCAGTGCCTTGGAGGTTTGACAGTCTTATCCTTGGGGTTAGTCCTGGAGACGCCATGTTAGACTGAGGTTCAGAGATAAGACTCCATTTAATAAATGGTGGACAGAATGAAAAGATCTTAGCTTTCTCTTGAGGACCAAGCAGCAAAAGCATGACTTCACCTACTGCAACCAGTGTTTGTGGAAATGACTTTGAGCAGCAATGCCAAGGCCCAAAGGCTGCAAGGTCGACTTGGTCCATCTGCACTGGATAGTTCTTAAGGTTTTGTTAGGAAGCTGGCTGCTTGGTGTCTGTGCTGCAGGTGGGGGACTGGGGTGCCTCCTCCTTTTTGCAGGGAGCTGGTCGTAACATGTCATGGAGAGCTCTTGACTTCACAGGGTAGTTTCTTTTACTGTGAGACAGCTGTGATTCTTCTAAATAACTGCTTGTGTTGGACTGAAATCTATCTTTCTGGTAACAAGGATCTGTGCATTCTAGTTCTGCCTTCAACGTCCTTTAAGGACCCAAATGGCTCCTCCATATAAACAAAACGAGCAGACAAACAAATATCTCCACTAATTATTGTGAACTTTCTCTGATCTTTTAATCACCCACCCTGCCATTGTTCATATAATGTGCTTTTAAGTCCTTCTGCTATTTTACTTGACCCTCTTTGGACCTGCTCTAGGTCCTTGATGCCCCTTATAAATGTACCGCAGGGTGGATAGTTAAATCATCACCCAGGCGCCATGGTGCAATGAACGCAGCCTGAGGAGGTTGTCAACAATAAAAACCTGGATCTCTGTTATTCTCCCATTTTTCTTAAACTTTGCACTGTTGTTAAGGGAGGTTCTCCATTTTATACTCAGTGAAATTGATTTATGTTCAGGCTTTGCCGACTATCGTTGGTAAATTTCATCTTTTTAGATTGACACCGCATCGATTGAGAGACTTCTGAGTCTTGATCCAGTCAGGCACTGTGAGCTACATCTCTCTATTTTGTAAGGTTAGCATTTATTGAGGGGCACTATTTTTATGTCTTTGTTTCCATCATTAAAACAAAAACAAAAACAAAAAAAGATTGAATGGGATGGAGTCCGGCAAAATATGACTAAAGTTAATCGTGCAGTGATGGGTGGACCTGGTGATCCTGGTATACTGTACAAACTTTGGTTAATGTGGATATTATCAGACACTTTTTCAGATACACTTTTTCTGTTGGTCAAGGTGTATGTCATTGTTCATGATGACATATGCTACTGTTCTTAATCTTCGTCACCCTATCAAAATAAGAAATTTGGTTAGGGTAGTATTACCCTTTGATGGGAAAGTTTTACCCTAATATATATCCTAGGGGAGAATTAGCATCTCTATCTATCTGATACTAATATCCTTAGTAGTTTTCTCTTTTTCCGATTATGTTTACCAAGCAATAGTCTGCTCTGGTGTCTTCATTTTATTGCCTGGCCAAGAAGGGCATGTCCTTTGTAGATAACTGGGCTGCAAATTGCTTACTGTAAAGGAAGGAAGGTACTGTTGAGCTTTAAAGATCAATTCCTTAGGAATGTGGTGATTGTTATCTTTTTCTTGGAACCTGACTGAGGACATGATAACATCACGTTTGCAATGCACTCTTGGGATTGAAGGACTCCACTAAAGGGACCACCCACATCCAGCCTGAAGCAACCAACCAGAGTTGATGAGAGAGGACCCGCTTGTAGGTCGTAGGGTGTCAGGATCAGGGAAAGCCACACGAGGGAGGTAGGAAAGAGAAGTCTTTAGCCTCCTAGTGTCCTTTATTATTTATTCCTTTTCCCATAAAGATTCTTAGGAAGGGAAATAAAGAGGAGGGCTCTTCCCTCCCCACTCCAGGCACAGTTAATTTGCCAGTTTTTACCAGATGATCTGTGAAAGCCATGAAATGTTGAATGGAGGCTGTGGCTGGTTTTTAAGCCCAGTAAAAGCTTTTAACTAGTTGCTTGGGCCATCTAATAGTAGGTAACATGGATGAGTTTACTTTTGAACTTCAACTTTAAGTCATTCTTAAAGCTACTGTCAGGGTCCTAGGAATGAGCAGATGAGCAGTCCAAGGCACGAAAGGCTCATCTCCTCAGTCGCAGGTCTGTCTGGGTCAGAAAAGGTGACTTTTCTTTATTCCATGCTTGGGAAGGGAAAGGAAGGGAAGCAAAGGGAAGAGGGTGAGATCTCTTGTTTCTTTCTTAGCTTTTGGCACTTTCCTAGTGTCTTGCTAGGGAGCGGGGACTAGGCCCTGTTCGCTGAGGGCCTCTTAGACCTGCTCCTCCTAGCCACCCTCCTCCTCCATGGTGGCAGAAGGGACTGAATGGATTGGGTTTTTTTTTTTCCAATAAGAGTTCATTTTAGTTGCTCCACCTTTCTGCCACGACAATATCTCTGACACCAAAGATGTAAAAGCCTAAATTTACCAGATTAAAAGTGGAGTGGGAGAAATACAAAAAGCTACCATGCAAAATTAATCTCCAAGAAATGTTCTCTTAGTACAAGTATGTTCCTAATGCAATGGTTCATCTCTCTTCCCTCTTGCTTTTCTCCTCTGCTTTTGTGCTTCCTGGTGCATGTTTCTCTCCCTGACTGATACTTTGTCTTTCTGGCCAACATATACAATATGGTGCCAATAAGGAACCGGTTACCTGTCAGGATCCCAATTCCTGGATTGTGGTTCAAATGAATATCTCACTTCTATCTTGGTGAGATGCTACTTTCAGAGCCAGAGAACCTCAGAAAAGTCCAGCTCTAAATGTGTTTGTAATCTGAACTTTTAAAGCAATCCTCTTTGCCAGAGGCAGTGTTAGCTTGCAGAGCTGGGCCCTTTCCTTAGAGCGCTGGGCCTCCCTGTGTTGTGGTGACTGGTGTGGCTTCTGTGAGAGCTCAGGGGCAGGGACCTGGAGAGGAAGGATGAAGGGGATGGCTGAAGGGCAGTGGTTTCTCAACAATGTCAGAAATACACCCACGAGCCATTGCCATGCCCCCACCCCACTGTTCTTATTAGTAAGAAAATTCAGTGACAGTTCCCCAGTTCAACCCCAGAGAGCCTCAGGGGACTGCTCCTTGGGACGACCTTCTGCCTTCGGGTAGCTTCAGACATTATCCTAACAGGATTTGGCTGTTTCCTGGTGTTGAGGGACAACAGGGTACCTGCAGTGTGGCTTTTCTCTGGCACCCTTTTCTTTCTCTTCTCTTAACATTGATTTGCTGGGGATACCAAATGCCACCAGGTAGCTGATTGCCCCTCTCTTGTAAGGCTTTCTTCCAAGGCTTAAAACCTCTTAGAAGTTGAATAGGATACAAATTCAATAACCGGTAGGTTGGGCCTCAGCCTATGTTTGGCCACGTTCAAGAACCTGCTGATCTCCACATAAAACAGAAGGATTCAACTATCGTCTTGTAGCTTTTACTTTCTTTTTCAAGTGGTCTGTATTCTGCTTTTTTCCAGCGTTGCTGTAGTCAAATCAGAATCTGCACTGCCAAGAAATTAAATTTAAGTGTCTCATTCCCTGGGTGTCGTCCCTCATCCCCCTGGACTGTAAATTCCTTGAGGGTTGGGGCTGCATCTTGCTTATCGCTGTAACTCTCATTGCGGTGACTCGGTGGCTGCCCAGGACCTTTAGCGCTGATAGTGTGGAGAACCTGGTGTTCATTACCATCCCGTCCTCCCGGACCTGGGCTTGGGTAATACCACTCTCTGCTGGTGATACTTCTCTCATTTCTCAGTGACCTCCGCTGGGCTAGGCTGGGTCTGGGGCATTTGCCCCATCTGGATTTCTATATCCGGATCTAATCTCAGCTATACTTGTGTTTCTATCTCACATGTTGACCAAAGACCCCCCCCCCCCCGATTTTCTCTCTCCAGCCTCCGACCCTCCTGTGAGATCTGTGAATAATTCTAACTGCTTGTCTAATGGACATTTCATAGGTATCATGTCTAAAGCAGAATTCTTGATTTCCTTACCCAATTCCATTCCAAATTATTCCTACTGCTATCTCCCTGACTTCAGGAATGGGACCCATATTTGTTCAGAACTTCAAAACTGGGATAGCCCTTGATTTGGATAGCCCTTGATTTATCTGCTCTCTTTGAGCCCTTGCAACAAATTCCCCATCAAGGTCTGCAAGCGCTGCCCCCAGAATACATTCTTGACTCGTCTATTTCTTCATTAGCTTTGCTGTGAACTGTACCTGGACAAGTTCACCGCCATTGCTGACCTAGATGCCTGGTGCCTCCTGACTGCCTTTGTGCTTGCTCTGCGCTTGCTCTGCGCTTGCTCTGCGTGACAGCTGAGCCATCCTTTAAAAATGCAAATCCAATCCTGTTGGGTTTCTCACTCAACAGCCTTCTCTGGCTGTCCTCTGTGTTTCAAATAAAATCCAAACTTCTTGCCATGCCCGTGGCCTAAAAGATGGGCCATTAACTCATGCCAGCTGATCCTGTTGGCTTTGCCATCTGCGCACACTTTCTACTCGGTTCACGCCAGCCTTCAAACACTCCCAAAGTATTTTCCCCTTAGGATCTTTGCTTAGCTATTTCTTCTGTCTGGAATGTTCTTTCCTCTGATCTTTGCACTGGATCTTTCTCAACATTAAGACCTTAGTTCAAAAGTTGCCTCTTCAGAGAAGCTTCCTGCTGGAGTCCTCTAGCTCCTGCTCCAGCGTTCTCTCCCGCGGTCCTCTGGGTGGTCTTCACAGCAACACAGCACTATCTGATTCCTGTCTCCCTTCCCCACTGACATGCAGGCTCCGAGAAAGCAGGTGCATTCTTTCACGTGTTCCATTGTGTCCCAGTAACTGGCACAAAGTACATAGTAAGTGCTCAATTAATAACTCAAAGAATGCATTGAATTTGTCAGGTGAATGTTGAATGTATTGGCAAAAGCAGGTGCAAACAATGCCTTTGTAGAGGTCATGTTGTCTTCTCCTTTTACAACTCATGGTCACAAAGCATCTGTATATTCTTGGTAACAAAGTCTTAAATGGCCACCACCCCTACTTCTCGATTAGAATGAACTCATGCTCGTAGGAGAAAAGGTTAGCTCCAAATAAACTCCCACAAATGAGCCAAAAATGCCAGTCGTTCTTAGCTTCCTTGGGCTTTTGCTGCTTGCAATGATGCTTTTGGTGATTTTTGCATATCAACCACATAACAGTTTAAGGACGCAGAGAAACCGGAATTAAACATACTTCAGGGGCTTCTTTTGAGTCTGGCTTGAGAGGAAGGTGAACAGACAGAAAACGTTCCAATCGGTGCTGTTGGCATTGACAAGAGTTTCCAATGCAGCACCATGAACCGTGCTGACCAGGGGCGTGTTAATGGGGGAATTTGTGCCACTTGTGGCTCTTTGGTGTGGTTCCTGGCTTCCTTCCTCTGGTTGACACAATTGGTCTCCCTTTTGATTAAGCTTAAGCTTGAGGTCTCCTTTTGAGAACTTAAGTCCACCTTTCAGTTGTGGTGAGCTTGTCCATTTCCCGCCCCATTGCCCATGCGGGTCCTTAGTGGGTGCTGCGTTCACAGGCATCTGTCTGCGCTCGGACAGGCTGGAGCTTGCACAGATGGGAAAGAACGTCAGACTCCACCAGAAACTTGGTCGAAACCTTGTTTTGTATGTTCCATGTAAGGAAGGAAGGAGGGCAAGCACTGATTTCACATAAGGGATTGAGGACCTCAATTAAGTAATTCTAAAGAATTATCTTTCTATCTCATATGTCTGATGGCGTCACCAGTCACAACAGGCTGTTGGAGAAGTGGACCAGTGTGCTACGCAAATAGTGTTGTTTTCAGTTCCAATAAGCTGGATCAACTAGCAGATGAAAATAGTCTGGCTGTGCTAGACAGTGGCAAAGGCTTGTGCTGGTGACACTACTCTCATTTCTCAGTGACCTCTGCTGGGCTAGCCTGGGTCCTGGGACATTTGCCCCATCCGGGTTTCTATATCCCTCTAATCTCCCCTATACTTGTGTTTCTAACTCACAAATGACCAAAGACCCCCCGATTTTCTCTCTCCAGCCCCCGACCCTATTCGAGGGGGATGTGAGGTCATAGGTGATGGCACCCTTGCGGAGAAGCAGCCGACCATCCTGGGAAATTCCAACCACAGACATTAGTTGACCAACATGTATTTAATGAGTGTCCACTTAGAGGCGGGTACTTTCCAGTTGGGGGATATTTGGAAATAAGACACAAAGGTCCTTGTCTTCATGGGGTTTGCTTCCAGGGAAGCATCCTCCTTAGGGGAATGCTCAGCCTTGAATATGGACAAATCTGAAAAAGATGTAAAGCTGGTCCTTTTAACACTGAGTGTTAGTCCTTCAGATGAGATTCCAGTCCTGCCCTCAAGGAGCTCACAGTCTGGAAGAAAGGGAAGACAAGTAATGACTATGCTTCCTGCAGGGCAGAAGTACTAGAAGGTTCTGGCAATGACAAAGGCATTGGAGGAAAGGCGGGGTTCTTTAGATTTGGGGTGGAGGTAGAGGGAGACCCAGGGAAACATTGTGGACGAGGTGGTGTTTAGCAAAGCTCAGTCTTGTGCCAGGGGTGACAGCTGGGTGTGTGGAGACGACTCCGGTGGGGAGGTCCTGTCTGGTGAAGCTCCGCGACTTGGACAGAGATGGAGCCAGGACACGGTGTCTCCAGACAGCCAGTGGTGAGCGGGCACATGTGCCTTCATGGCCAGAGGGGTTGTGTAGGGACTGCTCTGACCCTTTGCTCTTGGGGGAGAAAGAAGTCAGGAGCTTTGGAAATACCAGAAGTTCAAGGGTTTCCTTCTGGTTGACTTGAACAGCCTCAGCAGGGGGAATAAACCGTCAGAGAGAGGGAAGGAAGAAGGAAGGGGGAGGGGGAGAGAGGGAGAGAGAGAAGGAGCTGGTGGGCGGCTTGGTCAAGTTCAGGGTCAAGGCAGTGATGGCACAAGGCTTTGATTCCAAACTGAAATTAAGGGTGAGCTGTTGAAAAGTTTAGGATTTTTGAGAAAGACATTGGATTTTCGAACCTAGGCATTGATTCTTTAAAAACATGCCCTTATGTAGTTTTAGAAGGTTGTGTGAGATCTGCGTTTGAAGATTTGAATAAAAATGTGTCTTGTCACAGACAAGAAGTGAAAAATTCATGGGTAAAAGTGAAGGGATGAAGTAGAAGAAACCAGTATCTGAAGCAGCCGGAAGCCCCACACACTGGGTCGCATACATAGCCTTGGAAGTTTTTCTTCACCGGGGATCAGTCAGGGTGTCCAAAGCACAAGAGGATGGTTCTTGTTGATTGGTTTACAAACTAGCCGAGAAAACAAAGCTAATGGAGTAAGTTGTGCAAAGGCTTGAAGCCTCGTTAGGCTCGTCTGCAGAATGGTGAGGTGTGCCAGGGCTGTCCTTCTGGGTGCTGGGAGGGTGGGCTGGATCCCAGCGCAGGGCCCAGCTCAGAGCTGGGACTTAGAGGCATCGGTGCCCTTGTCCTCTTGTCTGCCTCTATGTACACCAGCAGGGACACGCCTGCCCTCGGGTCCTGACACCTGCTGCTGCTTCTTGTTACCGCTCATCCACGAGCAGGTCGCGGCAGCCTGTTGGAGCCCTCTCTTGTATTCCTGCCTTCTTTGCCTCCTGTCAATGTGAACTTGCTCCTCAAGATCCTCTTCCAGAGCCTTGTAAAGCTAGTTTTTTTTTTTTTTTTTTTTTTTTTTTTGCTGATAATGGCCGTATCCTAGCTGTCCCCCTGGGAAGTGGGCACTGCAGATCAAGGTGACCATCTCTTAGGGCTCACTGTTGGTGACTCTGCTCACCCTCCCCAACCTGGCCATCTGGGTTTTGATGCTGCCCTTTTCCAAGTGACCTTGCTGGAGTTTGTGGGACAATCCTGGGCTGGAAAGGAGTGTTCAGTGGGATCACAGAGTCTCCTGCAGGGACACCACAGTGCTGAGCAGAAGCTCTTGGCTTTTTGGGCTCGGCCATCAGCTTCCCGGTGGCCCTCCCCATCACCAGCGTGGTAATGCCACAGATGTCCTTTCTTTCCTAGTTAGAGGCTCGTCAGCATGGGAGCAGGCACGTTGCCATTCTTGCTCAATTCCATGCTTACTGAGCTCGTTGAGGGCCACTGGCTGTGCCTGTGGGAGGGTGGGTGGCGGATCTCTCCCCAGGAGCCACTCAGAGCTGCTCCTTACCTTCAGGGACAAGGTAGGGGCAAAGAGGGGGTCATTATTATTATTATTTCATCATTATTATTACTCATAGGAACATCCACCATTTAGGCCAGACGCATCACATAGGTCATTTCATATGATCCTCGCAGATCTGCAAGACCCTGACACATTTGCTATCTTGTCTCCATTTTACACATGAGGAAATAGAGACTCAGAGAAGTCATATAACTGAGAGGTGTGGCTAGGACTCGAACTCTCTCTGTCTTCAGTGTTCCTGCTCTTTCAAGTCCTATACATCTTCCAGTGGCATTGAGGTGTGGGCTGGCCCATTCACATGACATTCTACCAGGATGTAAGCCCACGGTTTGGAGCCCCACTATCCTGTATGGCATCTGCCTTAAAGCAAGCCACCACTCGGTGTGTGTTGGTGTGAGTACTACCTGGCAGGACTGAAGGGGCACCACATGGCCTCAGGATCTCCCTGCTGATACATATATAATGTCCTTTTCCTCCTTGCCATTTTCTTCTTCTAATCTCCAAAACACTTTTGTTATCCAAGATCGCAGTGGTTTCTCAAAATAACCCCAGAGAGTAGACAGGGCCAGACTGATGATTTTGAGTGCACAGGTGAGGAATTGAAGTCCCAACTGATCTCAGCCAGCAGCCCCCTTATACACAGCAGCAGTTGGGGCACTGTCTCTTTTGGGGTACCAAGCCAGATCATTGATTCCCGAGGGGGCTGACTGGCTGTGTGTTGGCTGCTCTATGAGAAGGTTACATTTTCATCAGCTGTCTCAGCTGGTCCTGGCAATGGGTCCTGAGAATGGGACGTGGGGGGCCTTGTGGGCTAGCTTCCCTCTTACCTTGCCTTCTCTTCTTTGCCCCTTCCCTCTATAGATTTCTATCTATTGAAAGCTGACAATTTATCTTTCTGGTTTTAGTCTGATTCTTGTGCCTGGATGTTGGTCTTAACTCTTGTTTCTGGGGTGATGGAGATAATTAGTGAGAGAGCATTGCAGACAGGAGGACAAACCAGGACGTCTGGCAGGAACACCAGCGTAAGAGGGGGTGAGGGTCCTGCTGAGGATCGTTGTGTAGCTCAGCTTGGGTCTGGAGCAGAAGCTTGGGACCATGTGTACTTGTTATTTTCTTTCTAGATGGAGGTCTGCTCAGGTGCCAGCAGGTAGGGAGGTGTTGACAAGGTTGGTCCAGTGGGGGGAGCAGGGTGATCCGAAGAAACACACTTCATGAGCCCGTCAGGGTTGGGGGAGAGAAGGATGGAGGAGGGACGTGGCTCTAAAATGGGGGGGGGGGCACTCCCAGAAAGGAGAGATCTAAAATGAAAGGCTAGGACAACATGTGTTCGAAAATGGCGTCCACCCAAGAAAGCCGATTTTCTTTTTGACTAGGCGAAACCATTGCCAATTCGAAATGGACTCTCTATTATTTTTCATCCAGAATAGAGTGTGGGCCAAGGCTGCTGCTTAGACCTCCACTAGGGCAGGCAGGATCAGTTAGCGGCGCCTGGCCTTTGACCCTGGGACAGCCTGGGTTTGAGCTGAGTGCTGCTCTGTGACCTGGGCAAAATCGTTTCATTTCTCTGAGCATGCTTCTTCATTTGAAAAATGGAGATGACACTTTCCTTGTAGGATTGGAGGGTAGATACCTGTGAACTAAGGTTTCGGAGGCTTAATGGTGGAGCCATGAGATAGTTAAGCTCAAAATCACACGCCTACGTTGCTGTTAAGATCAAAGGGACACTGGCTTATGAGAGACCCCGGCTTTCCTGACACGTGTGCTGAAGATGGGCCCCTAGCTCCTGATGGCCTGGGTTGGTGACTCCGAGTGGTCTTATTAGAAGCCTTGTAATCAGTTCTTGCACATGAAACCTTAAAGCAGCTACATCAGCAGTGAGGGTGACATTAGAGTCCCCAGTCCTGCCATCCCTGGGGATTTGGTCATGGCCCTTCCATCTGGGAGGAGGCTGGAGAAACCGGTGGTCATGTTGGGCCTACTCTGGATTCCGAAGTGTTTACTCAGAGATCACCTCCTGCGGGCGATGCCTGCAGGCACCAGCATCCTTGCTCCCCCAGCCCCGTCCTGAGGGCACCTGCAGCTACCTTCTAGATGGCTCACACACGTCCTCATTCTCAAGACACTGCTTCTGCATCTGAGTCTAGCTGCCTGAAGCAAGTCTGCTGGACGAAGTTCCTTCTTTAATCTGTTGTGATTAGGATTGGAGAATTCCACACTGTGTTGTCCCCTGAGGCCATTATGATGACCCTGGTGGGGAGTGGGGGAGCCATGCTCCTGTTTGTTCTCACCCGAGACAAAGCAGCAGGCCAGGACTGTGGACATTTGGGGGCTCTTTTTGATTAATTTTGCTGAGATTCTCTGCTGGTCCTTTCTTCAGATTCTTTCCCAAATCCTTTCCTCCCTGAGGGTGACCCAGGCATCCTCCCTCTAACCAGGGTTGGGGCTGTCTCCCTGGGTCTCTGCACCCATGGCCCATCTGTTCCCAGGAATACTGCAAGAACTTTCTTACTGTCAGACTTTCCTGGGCTCTGCCTGCTGCCACGCACGCTTCTCCTTTCTGAAGCCAGATTTGTTGATTCAAGCAATGGCCTACTCATCACACGCCTATCTGTGCAGTGGCCACGACACCTGTCGCCTCTGCTCTCCTGGAGATTATGGTCTTAACAACTCTTCCTCATTTTTAACTCCACTTCTTTCCTGGACCTCAAGTTAAACATCCCAAGGCCAGAAGCCTGGAGCAGGAGGCGTAGCAGGGAAGCCAGTGCTGCACCGTATCACGTCCCAGTCACGAGCACGCGCACTTGGACTTGTCTTCATCTCTCCCATCCCCAGCACTGGCGCCTAGACTCACCTCACTTCTGTTCAGGGGTTACTTAAATGTCTGTCCTAGCTTCCTCAGGCCCAGTGGCGCGCTTTCCTGCATGGGCCACCCACCCAGACTTCCGTGCTCCCCGAACTCTCTCTGCAGTGTTTGCTCTTTGGCCATGTCCCCTGGTATCTTGGGGCTTCTCCCTGGAGTGCCTTTTCTTCTATTTTTTGTCTGACATGCACGTCCCATCCTTCCAGTCCTGGCTCAGATGCTACCTCCTCTGGAAGCCTTCCTTACTCTCTTCAGGCAGAATTTGGGCTCCTTCTCCTGAGCTCCCTCCCTGCAGTGAGTGGCCTGAGCTGCCTTCTTTCCAATAGATGATCGGCTCCCAGGAAATAGGCGCTGTGTTCTCAGCCTACTTTAGGGCCCAGGACATAGGTGCTTACTGCATATGTACCTTCTGCTCCACTTCTGACCTGGGGCTGGGACGCTGGTGGTGGGGGTAGGGTGGAGATGGAGGAGATGGGGTGTGTGTGTGTTGGGGGGGGGGAAGCAGAGCATAAAATGAAAATAAATAGCTAATTCCTCCTAATAATGCCCGATTTCCTGATTTGATATTCTGCATTAATTATAATTACTTGCTAGGAGATAGGGCATTAATCACTGTGTGTGGCACTTCTGCGGAGTTGCGACACAGATGCCCGGCTGTCTGGCAGCTGGGATGCTCAGAGACTCCGACAAAGATGCAGGGCTGGGGCGTGGGCTCCCGGGAAGGGGAGGCGCATGCAGTCAAGTGGATCCCCGCTGCTCTGCAGAGGGTCTCATGCAGAATGCCTGGGTCGGGCGGGGCAGGAGGTGAGGGCACACGCAGGTTCAAGTCCAAGCAAGAATTGCTCACCCTCTCCTCCTCTGCTTCCAGGGCTATGGCAGGTTTGGGGGAGTACCAAGGGTGCTGAGAAATGGGATGCTGCCTCCAGAAACCTGGAATTCTCCCGGGGCACAGACTGGCTCATATTTGATAAGAGACCTGTTAATAAGCGTTTGTCCTGTTAATAAACACTTGACCTGCCTGGAGGGGAGAGGTTTGTGTTCTGATTTCACTACTAACTGGTGGTGTGCCTTTGGGTTTCTGTTTCCTCTCCATTAACGCAAGAGGTGTGTTGGGGGGGTGGTGGTGAGCTAGATTCCAAAAATTCAAGGGGTGGAACCCTGTGCCCCATTGAGCCTGTTAGAATGCCCACCAGTCTTGGAAGGTCAGTCTCAATGCCTTGGTCTCTGAATCTTCATGACTCTCCCTGATGGACAGGTGGCTTCCTCTTATGAGCTGAGCCTGATAGTAGTTGGTGTCTGCTGCTCTCACCCAGGGTGTGCTGTTGCTAGGGGCTTTTTCCCCTTGTCCCTCATGGGGGGCTTCACCCAGATAGCCACAGAGCTGGCTGCCCCACTTCTGCAGGTCTGTCTGGAAATGTCATCTCTCCAGATGAGCCTTCCCCGCCATCCTACTGAGAAGTCACTCTCCCTCCATACCCTGCTCTATTTTTAAAAAGTAATGCTTATTGGCCCTTTGAAGATTCACTTGCCGTTGCCTCCTGGGCAGGTGGAAGGACAGCAGACTCCTCACCTTGTTCAATTACACTCTTCTGGCTGGCTGGATGGGGACACTGGAGGAATAGTTGCTGGATGAATGAATGAATGAATGAATGAGTGGGCTGTTCGCATAACCCCGCACCTCTTAAAGGGGAGCAAGTGGCTAAATAGCTCTGAGGTTGCAGAAGATCCAGTGTTTACACAACTTCAAGGAGAATTACTTACTTTTTTACTGGACATTTGCTACAGGCCAGGAAGAGTTTGAAGTCTTTACATTTTGTCTCATTTAACTCTCACGAAGCACTTTGAGGTGTCGGTATCTCCTGTTTATAGATGGCAAAACTGAGGCTCGGAGAAGTGAGGTAATTTTCTGGAGATCACACAGCTAAGAAGCAATGGAGTGCAGATGAGAGCCTTGGTATTTCTATTTTCCATTCCACTGCCTCCCCTGAGGAGGGACTGGAGATCCCTGAGCCTGGGTGCACACTCTGCCCCTAGATCTGACAGGGCACCTAGCTACTTCGCAGAGGGACCGACCAATCCTTCTGCCATCTTGCTTGTCTTCCTCCTCTTTATCCTCCTCCTCTTTGATTTTCCTTGTCTCCAAGCTTCCAACTCCTGCTTTTTGAGAATAGGTATTTCCAAATTTGGCTGATCCAATGGAGTTCTAGAAGTTGTTCTTCTCAGCCAGCCATTTATCTTAAACTCCTTGGTGGCCAGGGAGCCGTGGCAAAGCCTGCGTTAAACTCTTGTGATGGCTTGTCTCGGCGATGCCACCATGGTCCTCTTTGCAGTCTGGAAACAAGCAAGTGTCTCCTCATTACTCTCACTTCTCTGGCTGAACTAAGGACTCTAGTCCCCTCTGGAGTCTATTGAGAACAAAGCATAGGAATGGTCAAGAGACGCCGCACCTCCTTGGAGATGGAGGAAATGGAAGAGGTGGTGGGAAGTAGACGCTCTGAGTCCCGTCTCTGTAGGACGTCTTGCCTCTTTGGGGACTCCTGTTCCTGGGCTGGGGCTCTGGGTGGTCTCCTGGGCAAAAAGATGTAAGGGGCAGGCAGGAGCAGCCCCCTTGCCCTAAAAGAGCTGTAGTTGTACCCTGTGTCATGGTTTTGAGTTTGGGGCTTTTCTAGGACCAGCAATGAAGCATCTGTAGTCCAGTGAGCTGCATGGCTGGCTAAGAGTGGCTGGGGCACGCCTTGGGAGGGGCCGTGGAGCTCAAAGGCGGGTGCCAGGAGAGGACAAGGGCGCCACATGGCTCCGGTGACTCTGGGACAGGACAGGGCCTGAGTGGGGCGACCTGGATCTCACTCTGGGTTCCAGGACACTTTTACTACCCATGTGGAGTGCATGGCCTCCCCATCTTCCAGACACATTTCTGAGCCTCGAATCTTGCACGGTGCAAGGGGAGGGGACCTGTGGGAGCTGCAGGGTGTGGGGCTCTTTGGGAGAGACTTGTGGTTGCTGCCTTTGCCCAGGGGCCTAGGAGAGCACACCAGCTCCAGGGGCCCGCTGGCCAGAATGTCTGCAGGGTTTTTTTTCCCGTTTTATCGCTTTTGTGGTTTTTATAGAAAGAGGCTGGGGTAAAGACAGAGCCTGCCCTGCTGAACCGTTGCTTTTTACTTTCCAAAGACAAACACTGGACAGACACATCGTTGATACGGAGCCAGGCCCAGGGGACCGGAGGAATTGAAAAGGGACAGTGGTAGAGATGGACCGGGCAGCAGGGGGTGCTGAGAGATAGTGCATCCACCCGGTGAAAGAGCACGGCTGGCAGGGACTGGAAGCCGGGATGGGGAGGGAGGGCCCAGGGAGCCACCTGGGGGAGAAACCAGACTCAGGGACTGGCTGGGTGTTGGGGGTGGAAGAGGGGAGGGCGGGCGAGGGGAGGGTGGCGCTCGCTGGACGGAAGGCAGCAGCCTTAGCAGCCCGAGTGGAAGGGACTGGAGCTGAGGGAGCTGACAGCCCGAGGGGCACTCTGCGCAGGCCTGCGTATGTGGGCATGAAGAGCCCCAGCTGCTGAGGGTGTGCTGTGCTCCGCGGACCTGCTCCAGGTGGTGGGCGGCATTCCTGTCCTAGTGTGACACGGGGGGGGGGGGGGGGGAGGGGCGGGGGGGGGACAGTCTCTGCTCTTCGCCTCTGCGCTAGGCTTGGGAAGGGATCTGGGCCACCCCTTCCCAGCCACACTGTGACTGGGCTCATCCCTGGTCCCCAGCTTGGCAGTTTCTGCGGGACACTGGTGCAGTGTCCCCTAGGCCAGCAGGGACAGTGAAGAGCCCTGGTTCTCCCCCTCCCCGTGCCTGCCAGCCAGCCTCTCTCTTTTCCTTCAGATGGTCACCAGGCGCTCCGGGCTTCTCTTTGCTTCCCTCTTATATGATCTTGTACTAGAAAAAGGAATACATGGTCTGTACAGAAAACCTAGAAACAGGCAGAAAACTCCAGAGGAGAACAAACCCAGATCCTCAAGTGCAGAGAAAATAGCGCTGTGATCTGGTTTCTTTGCCCTGACCCGGTGCTTTCACCCACGTCATATCTTGTCACGAATTTTCCCTGCACAGCATATGCATTTCCATATGCCATTAGAATCCTTCAAAAATATTTGACCTATTAATAATCTAGCCTAAGGAGTTGACGTTATTTGTCTGAACCATTAGAGTTTCAGCACACATTTTAGTAACAGTTTTTACCATCGCGGACTCCACCATAGCCAGTCTCATGGTGCATATGCAACCCCTGACTGTGTTTTTAGAGAACTATTTTCTGATTTATTCCTACTTGGGCAGTGTTTCCACTTGAGGGTGGACCCGAACCCGGAGGTCCCTGCGAGGCTAGCTCTGGAGGCAGCCATGCTTTCCTGTGGCCTGTCCTTCCTTTAGCAAGTGACCCTTTTGAAAAAGGGCCTTTTCAGAACCAGTGAATGCCCCCCACCCCAGAGGCCCCCATGGCTGGGAGAGGACGGAGCTGACTTGTGCGTGAGGAGGCTTCTCCTGCCACATTCTGCTAAATGAGGAGAAGATGAGGTGCCCCAGGAGCCGCCGTCCCAGGCAGAAACTCGGAGCTCAGCTGAGAAGATGGACCCTGGCGAGGCTGAGGGCTCTGTCTGCGTGGTCCATCCTGTATGCCTGTGGGGCCCACTTCAGTTCCTCTGAGGTTGACCACTGACTCAACAGAGCCCAAGCTGGCTTCTAAGCAGACACAGTTAGAAAGAAATGGGGCCACTCTTCTGCAGGGCAGGGGATCTATGACCTTAGAAGGGGGTGTAGGGTGCAGCCCTAAGGGGAAGAATGGACACAGCACTGTTCGGGTGATGGTGCCCAGGACTCCTTGGTGTAGAGAGAAACCCTGGCCCGGCTTCCTCCGGGAAACCGGCCCTTGCTGCTCGCTTTCTGCCCCATTCCTTCGCAGTCACTCATCAAGCGTCTGGCCTCGGGCTGGATCAGGAGCAGCCCAGGAAGGGGGCCTGGTGTGACTTATCTTCAAAAAGCGCAGGATCTAAGGCAGGGGCTGGTGGCACACAGAGGCCTAGAGCACAGTGCGCAAGTGCCGAGCCCAGGGGGGTTGTTCAAGGAACAGGCAGCCCTTTCAGCCGAGGGAGGGCAGTGGGGGCTCCTCACTTGGGACAGCAGTGCGATTCCAGCAGGGCTGAAGGCCAGGCGGAGCTCTGATATGGAGATAGAGAATAGGGTTTGCAGGCCGTGGGGACCCCGGAGGGGATGAGTGGGCAGGGCAGGGGGCAGGCCCGGGGCAGCCCGCTGCAGACGAGTCCCTGGATGTGGCTGCAGTTGGCCTGTGGGAGGCACTTTCCCATAATATGGGAACATGCTGGTGAGCTGGGACCAGCAGGACAGCAGGGAGGGGACAGGAAGGAGGTGTGGAATGTGGATTCACGCCTGAATGAGAAATTCCCCAGGCCCCTGGCAGCTGGGTTCTGCCCATGAGGTTCCTTCCCAGGCCGAGCCCCGCTTGGTGTTTAGCTCTGGGTCTTCATCCATGGTGTGATGTGAGCTCATGCTCACGAGAGGGCTTCCTAAACCCCGTGTGGGAAAGAAAGCAGGTGTCCTCCAAGCGGTGCCCTGAACCCTCCTGACTAAACCCCACTTCACGTGTGGGAAGCTGGGGCCCGAGGGGGCGTGGCACACTCGCAGTGGACTCCAGGTGGCCTTCACAAACCCAAGCTAATAAGCCACTGGACTGCATTGTGTCTTCCTCCAGGCGTGGGGAAAGGGAGGCTGAGCGAGGCCAGGATAACTTGGGTCACTGAATGGGGCTCCAGCTGAAGCCACCAGTCCTCCTGACACCGTGCAGAGGTGTCATGGGCAGGGGCAGGCGGGAAGAGCAGGGAGGAGGTGCCAGGTGCCAGGAATCAAGAGGAAGCAAAGAAAGGAGAGGATGCCAGAGACCCTGCTTGAACGTGCCAGTGGGGGCCCGGCTGGTGGCACCATTTTGGAGTGCTCTCGTCAAGGTGGAGGCCACTTGATTGTAGACCTCAAAGACTTGACACTCTCTGTGGCACTTTGTGTGGAAATGGCGCTGTCTCCATTTCCCTGTGTGGTGGCAGGACAGGGGAGGACGCTGTCAGAGAAGCCGTGTCTTTGTTGAGGTGACAAGAGTGTGCTAATTGAGATGGAGAGTGTGTGGACTCGAGGACTAGGTTCAAGTCTTGACTCTGCCACTTGCTGGTTCCAAGACCTTGGCAATCACAGGTGCAAGGCCTTTCTTGTACCTGCTTCCCCATCTGTAACATGGTGACAGCAATAACACCAATGGAATGGGTGCCTCGCAAAGATTAAACGAGTCAAGGCATGAAAAGTGCTCAGGACGGCGCCTGCGGGAGCGGAGGTCCTGTGGGCATTCAGTAGGATTTCCTCACTGGCTTCTTCCAGCAGAAACCCTTGGGGGGGCTCTACCCTGTGGCTGCTTCCAGGTGGCGTCCGCTGAAATGCAAAGCTGCATCCCAATAGCCACCATCAAGGGGACATCCCTGGACCTTGGGGCCTTGGCCCATCTGTTTCTCTCTCGTCTGCTCATCCTGCCACCCTCCGTCCCAGATGAGTAGAGTGATGAAGTCCCCCAATCCTAGAGAGAGACCCAAAGTGTCCAAGAGACCATGGGTTCAGATCCTTTGTTCTTGACAGTGTGAGCCACTCAGCCCTGGACCTTGTCCTGGTCTAGGCCTTTGTGTTCCTAGTCTTGCTGTGGTGACCATGTCCTCAGAGACACTTGGTGTCAGAGGGGTCGTGGGGGCCTTGTGGCTCTAAGCCTGGGGGAGGCAGGGAGGCCTCCTGGGCAGCCAGCAGAGGTCTCACTGGGTGTGATATAAAATGTCCTCACATTAGTTTGGTGGGCAGGGAGCAGGAAGCCGGTCAGAGAATTCTTTCTTTGTCTTGGGGAGGAAGAAGCTGTTTCAATCCAGTCAGAAGAGATATGGGGTCTTGGGGGTAGAAGGGGAGGGGCTGAAGGAAGGGGGAGGGAGGCAAAGAGAAGAGGAAGCTGGGGTGGGGGGGCGGGGTGCCCACAACTTGGCTTGAGGAAGATGTAGCGCTAAGCAGGTGTAGATTTGTACCCCTCCACCCCTGCACTGCTTCTGGGGGCCCCAGCAATGCCCTTCTTGCCAAGGGCCCTCTCTGGTGTCTCTTGGAGCTCTGACTCGGAGCTGGGGGCCCCTGGGCTAGTACTCTCCAGGGCTTCTCTGAGATCACAGATCTGAGGTGGGCCTGGGAACCTGCATCTTTAACAAGCTTGCTGGGCATTTCTGCTGCCTGGGCCCATGGAGCACATTTGAGAAGCTGGTTCCGGGAGGCCCAGAGTCAAGCAGACGGTTTCAGGAAGACAACAGGTGGCTCTGGGAAGGAGCGGTGGGTCTTTATTCAACATGGCACTGATGATCTAACATATGTTGCACACCTGCTGTGTTTCATGCCCTGTGCCAGGCACTCCAGGGCCTGCCGAGGGCCAGGAGATGGTCCAGGACTAGATCCCTCAAGGAAGGGCTGGAGAGAGGGCAGGCTCGGCCTCAGAGAGAGGGCATGGGGGAACGGGCTGAGTCTCTGGGTAGAGGCTCAGGGAAGCTTGGACAGGAAGCTTCTCCAGGAAGCTCAGACAGATAAAACGCCAGGCCCCATGGAGGTCAAGGACTTGCCCAAGGTCACACAGCTAGTTAGCAGCACACAGCTAGTTAGCAGCACACAGCTAGTTAGCAGCCAGACTATACTTCAAACTCACTCCAGTGAAATCACTGGAGGGTGTGGCCTGATGGAAAGTGATTTGGACCTTCTTCCAGAATCAGGCAGGTCTGAGGAGTGTTTTTTGACTTCTATTATGGAGGAGATGGGCAGTGCCAAAGAGAGGAAGAGCTTTGGGGTTCGCTATTGTAAAGCCCATCTACTGGGGTGTGTCTACAGCTGGAATGTCAAAGGTGGAGGATTTGAGAGTATTAGAATTCTTTGAGTCTCTATCGCACCTGGTATAGATGAGTGCCCCACAGACCTTTGCCAAAATACTTTCCTAAGGCAATCTGGAAAGAGTTCTCCGTCCTGTTGTTTATGGGGGAGAAGAGATCAGGCAACCTGGGGCGGGTGGGGCCTGGTGGTTGCCTGTGCCTCTCAGGCAGATAGCAGCTTTCAGGTCTGTCCCTGAACCTGATGCACACTTGTCCTCATGGGCTCACTGGGGACTCTAGAAAATCAATGCCTCTTGGTTCACCTGGGAAGAATGGACGCCATGGAGGGAGGGAGGGTGAGAGGGGGGCAGCGAGGCCCCTCCCTTCTCCCTCCTCCCTTCCCCATCCTCCCTCCTCCCTTCTCCCTCCTCTCCGTGGTCCCAGACAGCTGGGTGGTTTGGTAGGAGCCTTGGGAGGGGTGACAAGGTTTGCTCTCTGCCTCTTGCTCAGCTTCCTGGTATATCTTGATCAGTCAGTGCTTGCTTAGGATTGAGGGTAACACACACCATGTTCTTGCCATTTTGGGGACTGGCAGTTTTGCTGGGGACCACTGTGGTGATCCAGGGAGGAGTTTGGGCCTGGGGCTCTCCCCACAGCAACCAGAGGAACAAACACTTCCTCCAGTCTAGGTTGAAGGCAAAGAAACGGCCTCATCATCAGAAGATTTGGCTTTGCAGTTTGGTCTTGGCTGCTAACCTGAAGTGGGGGAACCTGGGTCGAATCGTTGGAACTCCGTGGGCTTAGTTTCTTTAAGTGAAAACAACTGACCACAGTGTGGTGATCCTATAGGGAGGTTTGAGCCCATTTTCTTCTTCCCAGAGAGGATAGCCCACGTGCAGGTATGGAAATGTGCCCTGGGAACTGACTTGGGGAGGGATGGGAAGACAGACATCTTCCCAGAATCTCACCTTCTGGTCGGGGATCTAAAGAGGAAAAAGAAAAGGAGAAAAAGAATTTGCAGATTTTATTCCTGACACCAACCCTGGGTGAGTGGCCAGGGACACCAGCTTATGTCCCGCACTCCCTGCCCAGGTCTGGCTTGGCGCTTTGGTGGGGAGCAGGCTGAAGAGATGTCAGCAATTCGGGAGGACCAGGCATGGGAGGATCTGTGGGGTCATGAGCGTAGACAGGAATGTTGTCTAACTTTCCGTCCACCTTCCCATTCTCCTCCTCAGGTCTATCCTGGACGCCATTGCCAGGTTCATTTTAAAACACCCTCCCTGTATAAACCCGAACCCTTCCAATTCTTTGCAAAAACAACCTGTTCTGGCCTATGATGCCTGACTTTGAAATTTTAAAACACTCTTTCTAATTGGTCTGGCATTTTTCTGTCCTGTAATCCATGAAAGTCCTTTCCTGTGTATGAATCTCTCCAATTAAACCAGGAACCTATCGATTCAATTCCCTGTTCAGTGTTAACAAAGACATTTGGAATCAGTATTGGGGGCGTACAGTGTGCAGTGACACTGTCCTGTCCTCTAGGAGCATTTCATCTGAGGGGTTGATAGACACACTGGCAGAGAATGATAGGCAGGATGACCAGTGCTGGCCCTGCTGCGCAGCCGCAGGAGGGGAAGGAGAGGGAGGCTGCAGGGCATGCACTTCCTCGGGGGGTGGGGGTGTCAGAGCCCAGCTCCTGGAAGAATGGAGGGGACTTACTGGGCTAGAGAGGCAGGCCAGCTCCTTCTTGTTGACTGAATGGAATTTTCAAAGCCCCGGGATGGGTGAAGTGAGGGCAAAGGGGGTGGAGGATGGGGAGTGGGAAGTAGAACTGCAAATGTCTGAAGTTTGGTCCTATGTGAGCCCAGAGGGGTGGGGAGAAGCCGCCTCCTCCAGGGCCGGTCTGCCCTCTTGAGAAGTCCAGGTACCTGAGGAGCGGGAGCGCCTGGAGGCACTTTTCACAGGTGACAGGCAGGAGTAGGGGTGGGGTGGTGCAGATTCTATTAGACAGATGGGGAAAACTGAGGCCCAGGCAAAAGATATGCTGAGAAATGGCTTCTGGAAATGAGCGAGGCCTCTAATCAGGTCCTGGGTGTATCTGGAGGTGAAATCTATCTTCTGGTGACTGCATCAGTTTACCTCCTCCTCGGTCCCTGAAAAAAAGTGAGGGCCACATCCTGTTAGGTGGGTATGAGTCTAGAGGAGGCCTGGGTGTGGGACGGGGTAACTGGACCAGAACAACACACTTTGTAATTCTGCAAGGTGCTGTGTCGATCTACCGCTAAAGCTAGATTGCGATTTTGAAAGGCGACTTTAATGGAAAGTACCTATGACTCTTCAGCTTTGTGTAATATTAGGAATAACAATAAAATATATGCGTCTGAGCTTTTAGAACTACCATTAGAGGGGAGGTTCTGGGCAATGAGATTGGCCAATGTTATATGTATGTACGAATATATCACAAAGAGCCCAGCAGTTTGTATAATTATAATGTATCAATAAAAGGAAGAAAAGAAAAAGAAAACCTGCCCTCTAGAAATGCAAACTGAGGTCTGTTGGAAACTTCCTGAAAAACAGGCTGGGAGTTAAAATGTAATGGTTCTCCAACAACCCCCAAGCAGAACTGAGAATTCCAAAAGGGATACCCCAGCACCTGCCGTAGTCTGGTTCAACTTTGGAAAATACATTCTGAAAGCTAGGTGGTCAGTAGCTACAGCAGGTATCTGAAATATTGCTTGATCTGAGAAAAAAAGGGGAAAAAAATCTAGGCTGGTGTATGACTTGTGAGGATTTGAAATGCCTTGAAGGCAGGAATGAACAGAACTCCTAGAATTCCTGGGGAAGGGTGTTAGCCCACCCAATGGTTTAGTTCCTTGATTACTGTAATTATGTGTCCATAATGCATGTTGTATGCAAGGAAAAAAGGTACCGGGCCCTGGACTACATAATACCTTAGGTCGGGTGCAGCCTTGGACATGTCTGTTAACAGCACAGGCCTTGGATGTGCTGTTGATTGCTTACCTCAGCTTTGGGTGATTTTGCCCAGGGTGTTCCTACAATGCTGTGTCAATGAGAAGGGAAGCATGTCCCAGGGTAGGCCGTCTAAAAGCTGTCATTGAGACCATGTTGTGGGGGCAGAAAAAAAAGAAACAATGGATTTGAAGTTAGAGAATCCAGGTGGGACTCTGCAATCGTCAGGACCTCTGTCCTATGGCTAGGCCTCAGTTTCCTCATTTGTAAAATAAGACATTTGTAAAACAACAGCTGCTTCTGCTTTGTGGTCATTTTATACTGAAATGCAAAAGCCCCCTGGTGTGGCACAGGGATTTGGTGTGTGGCAGGGTAAAGATCAAGACTCAGAAGAAACATTGGATAGGGGCAGCACCAGTTAATGAGCCCAACTAGGGGGACGTCCGTGGGCCTCCTCTGTGATAAAATTGCTTTTGCTTGGGGGCTGGGGAGAGAGCTTTTATTGGAGTTGATTTTGATCTGTACTCTTGACACCAAGTGTGTTAAACATTTTCTTTCTACCATAATACTGGTTTCTCCTTTCTTTTTGAAGTTGGTCCCTCTGCTCCTGCATGCTTCTGGTAGAAATTTGGTCTCTGCTTTGTGAGTGTGGAGCTCTTCAGTCTCTCTCCCTGTCATCCTGGGGGCAGGGTGCCACAGTCATTTGCAGGACATGCCAGCTGACAGGTGCCCTTAGGAGATGGGTCCAACCAGCAAGGGGGCGGCATGGAGTCCTGCCTGGGACACGGGCCACCCCAAGCTCCCATGGTGCTCACACTGTCACTGTGTCTGTGCTCTGGCCCTTGCCTGGCATCCCAGTCATTGCCCTGTGCACACAAAGACTCAGACCCCAGGCTCGGCAGAGCTCTGCGGTGAGTCAAGGAAGGTCCACACAGACAGTCTCCTGCTTCATCATTTCTGGGTCTCTGATTATCTTCTTGATTAAGACCCATTTTCCTTGCTTAGTTCAGCCTTGTCTCCTACTTCAAAAAAAAAAAAAAAAAAAAAAAAACAAGACAGAAAACAACCTACTCCTGGCCCAAACATGAATGGTCAAAGTCAGAAATGCTTATGAAATGTCTTTTTTCATGTTCAGCACTTAACCTAACAATTCCTCTCCAGCCATGAAACTCGCCCCCACCCCACCAAAAACAAAAACAAAAACAAAAAAAGCAGAGCTGTTTCGTGGTTCTTACCAATTTCTGCCTCTTGTTGGTTGCTTCTAGATGTGTCCTTGCACCTGCAGACACACCTCTGGCTGAACAAAGTGGTTTATCAACTCATTGCAACAAAAGAGACTCGTGCCTCACGGGGACGGGGGAGTCTTGGGAAGTGTGTTAGGAAGGACTTTTTAGAGGATTTGGGCTGGTGTAAGTGATTGGGAGACTCCAAGATGTGTGGCTTTGCTCTGGATTGGATGCTGTCAGGAAGAGGTTGCCACTATGATTGGCAAAGAAGCAGCTGTCACTTGTGTTATCCAGAACAGAAGAATGTCAGGTCACTGATCTGATGGCTTCGAGAACACCAGAGGCCAGCTCAGAGGACCTGGTGGGGGCTGCTTCTCTTCCCCCATGGCTCCCTTTCGGCCAATGGCAAAGTCACACGCCCCACATGAACCTACCATATGTGACCCCTCCCCACTGCCTGCGATCTGCCCATGCGGAGGTTGTTCAGAGAATGCAGTCTGTGCTTGGATGAGAGCTCGTCCTTCCTGCCCCTGCGTGGCAGGGCTTTAATCTGAGGGGACCAGGCCTGCACAGTTGCACAGAAGGCTCTGAGCAGACTACACTGGCCAACTGCCACTCGGAGGCAGAGGCCAGGAACAAAGCTTTTGGTGGCTCTTATAAAAGACCTTGAAGACAGCCTGGCTTATCAACTCCAGGCACAACTGGTCTTTTTCTAGAGTCCCAGGTGGGCTTCTTTTGCCTACTTAGAGGCAGTTCCAGGTGAGCCCGCAGTGGTCACATGGGTGCAATGAGAAGGGTTTGCACAGAGTCCCCTTGGCTGAGTGCGAGGACACCAGGGCCATGTGATCATGTGAATAAAGGGCTATAACTCTGGCCTGGGCAATTAAATGTAAACTGGTTGGTTTGGCTTCCACAGTCAGAAACCGTAATTGGTGGCATCTAGTAGGGCCGGGGCTGGAAGGTCCCTTCTGTGGGAATCGCAGCGTGCATGACACACCCAAAGAGCAAGGTAGTTGTCCCCTGAGCACTTCTGAGGTAGCCTGTGCTCGTCTCTTTTTGGAAGTTTCTGGACATTCTTTGGGGCATCCTGACCCTTCAGAGGGTGGTGATTGGGAACATCTGAAAATCTCTGAAACCCCTCCTGCAAACTGAGGACTAGTAGGTGCGTGTAAGCACTCGTGTGTCCCGGGGGGCTCAGATTGTGCTGGGAATATCAATTCATTCCAACAGTCAGTTTCCCCTCTCCCCAAAGTGGGACACACTCCCGAGTGGCATTTAGACAGTTCCTGTCAAGCAGGACGGAGTGTGTCTGAAGGCCACAAATGACTGTGGCTTCCACTTGTGATGGGACAGGTTTTGCTGCTGAGGTCACAGATGACCTAAACAGAAACATCTTCCTGAAAAGAGGTCAGAGTTAAAACATGTTAAGTTGGGATTCATTATAGTTGGGAGACATCAGGAGACTTCTAGAAGGAAAGCTGACTTCTACGATATTTAAAGGAACAGTTGTTAAACATGTGGCCAATCACATTCCACCAAATGTAGTTATGGGTTGAGACAACGCTCTAGAGAATCATTTTTTTTCTTTGGGGCAGAAGACTTCAGGGGGTCAAAATGTCAGGATTAAGATAAGAGAGGCAGTGTTGAGAAATCCTTTAATTCATAGAAAGGGTCACAGTACAATGACAGAGAAGATTAATGGTAAAGAGAACGAGAAAAGGGACCGAGGAATCTCAATCACCTCGGTCTTCTCTGCAGTTAGCTTCTCCTGGAGAGCTCACGAGAAGCCCCAGTTCAAGGCTGTACCTCAGAATGGCTGTCCTGTGGCAGGTGGTGTCTGTCCAGAGCAACACCATGGTGCCCCCTTGCTGGGTTAGTTGTTGGCAGTGCTTGATAAGGGCTTTCGGGGCTCAAGTATGTTTTTGCCCAGCTATCAGACCCCGGGGCACCAGCCTTCTGGGGGCAGGATGCCACCAGCCACACATGGCACAGGCTTGGACACAGGCGCCTCAGACATGGGCCTGGTACTCAGTCCAGGGCTTGAATTTCTCTGGAACTTCCACCCCCCTAACGCGCCTGTGGTTGAACAAAGTGGGGTTTCTGGATTCTTCGCTGTGAAAGAGAACACCACGGTTGGGACCGTGGGCTACCTGGAGGCGCCTTTCCTTTCTCACATGTCTGCCTTGACCTAGGGAGGACAGAGGCTATGTCGGATGTCCCTCCTTGTGACCAGTGTCACCCTGGCGCAGAGTTGGGGACTCAGCAGTTGTCCTGTAAATCATCAGGTCGCCTGGCAGAACTGAAGAATTCGTCACCCCTTTCTCTCGAGGCCAAAGGCTATGAAAGGAAGGACGGGCTCGACTCCTCTGCGGAGAAGCTTCAGGGGGACACTCGTGGGAGCAGAGCCATAGCGGGGCCCTCCTTGTGGAGGTTCCAACAGGGCAAAGTCAAATTCCTTCTCCTGGACTGAATTGGGACCAGGGTGACTGTGTGTGGAAGTCACTAGAGAGAAGGAAGGGGACTCAGAGTGGCCTTCTCTGGGGGAACTGAAGACGTAAGACCAGGAACAATCACAAAGTTGCTCTGGCCTAGTTTTCTTGGTCTCAGCTCCCATCTTCCTTCCTGGCCACCCAGAAGTGAAAGGGTGGTGACAGGGCAGGAACAAGGCGGAGAGTGGCCAAGCACTGGTCAGGATGATCCAGGAAGGTGAAGGTCAGGACAAGGACAGGGGAGTGGGAGAAATGGGCCAGGGAGAGCGGTCTGGCGCCTGGGGGGGGGGGGAGGCTGGCCCTCACCCTCGAGGACCACTGAGCCTCTCCCCTGTCCCTTATGATCTGTGACGCCAAACCTGAGGGACGCAGTCCCTTGGACTGAGCTGACCACCCTCCCCAAGCCCTGGGAGCCCCTGATGCTCGAGGGCTCTATTCTTCCCCAGGCCAGCCGCTCTTCCCTCTCCGACTTCTCTCTCTCAATCCATCTTCATTAGTAACTATAAATGTCAGAATCAGAGCTGTTAGAAGGCTGTTCCTAGATAAATAATGCTTTTCATATTTAATTTACGAGTAGTTCTGCAGCCTCTTTGGGGTGTGCTGGGTTAATTAAGAGCTGAATTAGATGGAACTGTGTCTCCCCAAGGAGACTCAATTAAACCCTTTTTGACAAAAAAAAAAAAAAAAAAAAAAAAAAAGAAAGAAAAGAAAAAGAAAGAAGAGAGCAGAGGGAAAAAGGGCTTTGTTGGGGAACACCGTCCCTTCATCATGACCTTGAACTGGGGCTGGTTGGAGAGGAGCTTAGGACCCTTTAGTTCAGTCTTTCCTTCCTTTTCGGTTTGGAGCCTCCTCCGGTCCCTGACCCCCTGGTCCCCATGGTCCACTGGCTTTTCTGATTGGCTCCCACCCTGGAGCCAGGGAGCGGCCTGCACCGGGGCTGCCGTACAAGGACCTGAGGAGTTAAATGCTGGGAGCCGGCCCTAGCCCTGGGCCAGGACAGTGGCCCCGAAATTCCAACCCCATTCCCAGCTTTCACCCCAAGCTCAGTCCCCTTTTCTGGGACTGAGTAGATGAGGGTTTCTTAGTATGTGAGTCCTGAGCACCTTGTGGGCACTGGATGGGACGCCTTTTCTTGTGGAAGAACTTTTCCCTTCCATGCCCTCCCCTGGGAAGGCTGCGGGGCTGCTGCTGTGGTGGCGGGCATGTCCTGTGGGTTGCGTCCCCCTATGTACCACACACCAGTGGTCAGATGGTGGAGCTCCAGTGGTTTGGTCCAGCGTCCTGGGCATAGCATCTGAGATCCCAGAGGGGAAGTGTGAGGCCCAGGTCCTGGAGGGAGTGGGCCAGAGGTGAGGCCAGAACCCCAGGCCGCGGCCACCAACACACTGGAATGTGCATGTGTGCCCACACACCCCTTTCATGGGCTCCTGGATTCACACATGCTCTTATGAATCCGTTCTTTTGGATTCACACCCCTCTGATCCGACAGCCCTCACGTGTTCCGAGGCCTGTGGTGACAGATGTGCTTCCTGGGTCACGAGCCAACCCTGTTCTCTTGTTCACACACACCCGTGCAGACGGGACTCTCTCCGCACACCTGGAGACCCTGTTGGGTACGTGTTTGTCACGGACTCTGCACACTTCCAGAGTAATAGGTATTGTCAGCAGCCCCTGTCCCCAGATCACCAAGTGCCAGACGCTCTCAGACGGTCTCCTGACCTCATTGGCACATGGTCACCCTCCCTGCATGAGCCTCGGGCTAGGAGACAGCCTCTCGGCTGGACATGGCTGTGCACAGACACACGTGCACAACACAGCGCAGGGCTCAAGTTCAAGTCCAGACTGCCCTGGCGCTGTGCAGAAAGGATGAAGCATCTCCACGGCTGCTCTCAGCTTCCCGAGCAGTCGATTGTAGAATTTGCAGCAAATGGAAAATGACTTCACTGTGAACATTAGGAAAATCCATGTGAATAGGGCCAGAGAAGGCAGCATTCGGTGTGAGGGTGGGTGATGTGTCCCTCCAGCTCACAGGACTCAAGAGGATGCTGTTTGCTCCCTCATCTATCACAACGGGCTTTGGACATCTCACACTTTCCAGCCCTGCTCCCCTCGAAGTTCCTGCGGCAAACCAGGGTGACCTGCGTCCCATATCCCGTGGCCTTTGCCCAATTTCCATACTCAGCACAGGCCCAGGAACTCTTGGGTAGGGCCTTGAGGGAGTCTTGACCTTCTGCATTGACCTGGTTTCTGAGTTTTGGCTTGCCTCCAGTTTCAAGGCCAAGTTCATACTTTTGGACAGACTTGGCTTCTGCAGCTGACCTCCAGGGCTCTCCAGGGGCACAGTTTTGTCTTTCCCCTTCAACACCTAAAGGTTTTGACACTTTGGGGACATGGGCTACCCAAAGCACAGTTGGGACCTTTAGTTCTGACTTTGGGGCTGGGAGGGCCCCTCAGAGATCATTTCTGCAACCCTCTCGTGCGCAGAGGAGAAGGAGGGCTGGCCAAGGCTGCGTTGGCGGTCAGGGGCAGACTGGACCCAGGCCCAGGGCACTGGCCACTGCCAGCTTTGTTTCCTGTCCATACCACTCCAGGCTACAGCTCTTTCTCATCTTTGCTCTTCTTCTGTGGCTCATCTTTATCTTGCATGGGCCTGTCTTGCTTTATACCCCAGGTGGGTTCTTTTAAACACCGGGGGAGCGCGTATAGCATCTAACAGGTGGTTTCCCGGGAGAGGTTGCTTCTTAGGCTCTTGCGTCTGTGTAACTGTGGGTTTTAAAGGGGACCCACATATTTCCTTTGATTCTTGCAGAGCCCTGGGAGATGGCAGGGTAGGCGGTAGCGGCTCCATTGTCCAGGTGAGGAGGGGAAGTGACTCCTGAAAGAGAGAACTAGACCTTCAGCCTTCGCCTGGCTTTCGGTGGGAAGCCCCTGTCTTCCGTCCCACTTGATCTTCGCATTCCATGTTAGATTAATACTACACTAGGAAACTGGATTATTTTGGGCTAACCTATGTTATCCAAAGCATGTTCCATAGAACATCGGTCCTGAGAAATCCGTTGTGATGAAAGGGTTCCTTGGTCAAATAAGATTGGGAAGTGCTGTCCACTATCCCTCTCTCTTGGAGCTTCACCATGCATATTAGCTCACTGAAGGCTCTGGGGAGTCCTGCTCAGTTCTGCTTTTCCTAAATTTATTTGACCACAGAACCCTTTGTTCCTGGGAATGCCATGCTGTGGATACCTGATGCCGGACATGGAGCTAGTTTAGTTTCTGTGTTAATGTGGAGTTTTCCCTCTCAGGTTTGGGTGAGGCCTGCTGCCATGTCCCCTCGTGGGGCGCTCTGCCCTCTCCCTTAGGCATCCCTGGCTTCCTTCCCCACCTCTCAAGGCACGGGAGGCACCGAGGAGTTCCTCCGGAACAAGAGTAGGGAGGCTTTCAGCAGGTCAGACAGAGACCTGGCACCGCTCGTAGACTGAGTGGGCAGGAGGCCGGTGGGGGTCAGACCAAGCGATCCTGGAGCGTGGAGGTGGGGAGCCCGTGGGGGAGCGGCTGGGTCCAGCCCACCGGCCCTGGGCGGCTGTCGGGGGCTCCTGTCCTCACTCCCTGTGCCCCATTCCCCACACGCCCGACCCTGGCCTCTCTGCGGCCAGCCACCTCGCCCACCCGCTATTATCCATCACTCTCTCTGGAGCCATCCATCACGCGCTAGGTGCTGTCCCGCCTCCTGTCCCTGAGGAGTTCATCATCGTCACTGTGGCCGGGATTCCCCTGCCACGTCTTGCCTGGCCTTGGCGAGGTGCTGAGGAGTTGGGCTTTCCCAGGCCTCCTCTCCCTTAGCGCTTACTGCCCCGCGGCCGAGGCGCCTCCTGGCCTTCTTCCAGGCTTACTTCAGCGTTGGCTCTCTACGGTGCCTGAGCCCGGGCGGGCCTCGCGGGCAGCGACCTGAGGAGGTGCCAGTGCCCCCTCCCGGCGTGCCCCTGCGAAGTGCTCCCAGGACCACTGTCAACCTCTGCCCTCCACGAGGGGGCTGGAGATGCTCTCCCATTTTTTTGGGGACAAGCAGCACCTGCCATAGTCCCTGGTGGGTCCATTAGCATCTACAGTCCCCCCACCCGGGTTCCAATGGCTTCTTTAAGGAAATGTCTGCCTGGGTCCTTGCTGGGCGTGTGACGTTGGTGTTAGGAGGCAGGAGCCCCGTTTCCTCTGACGACTTGTGATGGTCCCTCAGCCTTCTGTGTCCGCCTGGCCTGATGGCCCATCTTCCAGGACCTCAGTCTTGTCATTCACTGTACTGTGGATGTGAAATCAGACAGTTTGTCCTTAGGAAAGCCACTTTTGTCTGTCAGGTTATTAAGCCTCATGACAAGGGAGATGAGCCCCTTCCCCAGAGGGACCCAGAGAGGACGAATGCGGGGACCGACATGAAGGTGCTTTATGAACTTTAATAGGATAAATGCAGCTTGTCACCCCCCACCCGGGAGTGGAGGAGCCCACCTCCAGGGCTCCCTGTGAGTGTGAGGAGGCACGCACACACCTCAGGTGTTCAGCGAAGAGGACTCTGCCTCGCTCCTGCAGGGCCTACTTTCCACTTGAGATGAGTTTCTAGAATGCACGGCCCAGGCCACCAGCCTCTGGCCAGAGCTTCTGCGCCCTCCCTGCTGAAGAGTGCAACAGCCACTCCCCGGCTTCTGCCTTCCCGTGCTGGGGGCCTGCCATGTAGCCCAGGACTTATGTGCTCGCCTAACCCTGATCGTGACCTCTGGAGCGTAGGACTGTGACCCCCGGCTGAATCCTGCCTGCGTGTTGAATGAATGAATGGTCCATCTGGGAACGCCACCCTGCTTTGTGCCTGGACACAGGACCCTTCTTAAACTGTCACTCCAGGACTCCTGGTGTTACAGTGGCGGCTCTTCTTGGGACCGTCGTCTGGGAACCTGGGGGTGGCGGGCAGCTGGCTTTTCACGTGGGCTTCCAAGCCAGCCATCCCACCAGGTCTCCCCGGGCCCTGTCGTAGGACCCCTGCTGCCTCCTTGGGATTCTGTTTCTGTGCACAGGGGCCTGCGCAGGGCCGCTAGCCCAGCTGAGGTGGGCTGGGGCCTGGCCTGTGGGGGGCTAGCTGGAGTCTCTGGCGTTGGCTCCAGATCTCTTCTTTCTGCCTGAAAGTCGGGGTGGAGGACAGCAGGTGGACCACCCTGAGAGTGGGGCTGCGTGCAGCGGGGCAGGCTGTCTCCCCAGCCCCGGCCCAGGAGGGGTTCTCTCATCCCATCTCGTGTGGGAGGGTGGCCGGTCCTGGCCACAGCCCAGTTCCTGGTGCCCTGCTCTGGGTCAGTTGGAGCAGTTCACTGGCAGGGTCGTGTCGGATTATTATAAGGGGTTGGGGTCTTTATCCTCCCTGTACCTGGGATGGACCTCTTTTGTCCAGCAAAAGAGGCAGAGAGGCCTACCCCAACAAAGAGGCTAGATTTGGAAAGCAAAGGCCGCCGATATTCCCTCCACCCGCCTTTAAAAGGCTCAGGAACATACTGGGGAGTCCAGTCAATGGGTGCAGAAGCTTGTTTATTGAAAAGGTGGACCATGCTTTATAATGGGCCATAGCCAGTCAGTGACCAGCAGGGTGGTTCTAGTTCTCACAGCCACGCCCCCTGCTTAGCCTAGGTCAGGTAACAGGGTGTGGTAATGTGGCAAGCAGCCAGAAAGCCAGAGCTTTTCCATCCCCTTGGCAGACAGGGGACCCCAACAGGGTTGCATTGGTCTTGCCTTGTCTGACCACTCTCATGGTTCATTCGGTGGCTGTTTCAGTGGCCTGCTAGGTATGAGCCTGATCCTGAATTAAGCTCTGGGCTCTCAGAGATGAATGAACTGAGACCGGGGTCTCAAGGAGCTCCCAGTCTAGTGGGAGAGGCAGGCTCATGTACACGTGAGGCCCAGAATGGCACTGGGGGGCCGCTTTCCCAGGGGACAGGGCACCCAGGCATGGCAGGCGCTGACCGGAATGAGACGTCAGAGCTGAGTAGTTGCTCCCTAGCAGATGAGGATGAGGTGGGGGCCTGGCCCGGGTGCCACTGGGAGGGCAGTGGGTGGCTGCCACCAGCCTTGACCAAGGGGCTGTGGCAGATCAGGTCACCTGAGAGTCAGGACAGGGGCTGGGACCCCTTGAAAAGCCAGAGTGCTCAGGCAGTTTCAAAAGGAGGTGGGGAGTGGTGGGGACCTCACAGATGGTGTGCTGAGACCCCTGGGCTACTTAGTGTGTCGAATGGGGCTTGGTCTGGGCTTGGCTTCCCCGGGGAATCCTGGGTTCACTAAGAGCCCTTGAAGTCACCATGCTGTCCCATGGTGTGGGAAGGGGAGCAGATCAGGGCTAGGAGCCAACCTGCCCTGCCTTAAGGAGAGGACCCTGAGAGCCCACCCTGCCCGCTAAGGCTGGGGCAGGAGCAAAGGGGCCAGAGGATGGCGGAGGGAGAGGCAAGGGCTGGCGTTGGCTCTGGGGGTCCCAGTCCCACGCAGAGGCTCGGCACTGACAGCCCTCTCTGCATGCCCAGGGTGTCTGCCCCGGTGTTCATTTATTTTTTCTCCCTCCCCATAAGATAACTCTGAAACAAGAGCCTTTGCCCATGGTGCCCTGGGCGACTTTGTGTCCTGCCTGGCTCTGATTGGCGCTCTTACTTCCTTTCTAGTCTCTCTTGTGTGCCCACCTGATGGCCCTCCCCGTTTGCTTGGCTCCCGATGGGCCGCCTCTAATGCTTATCTGCTGCCTGCAGCTCTCCCCGGGGATGGAGCCCCTCCCTCTCTCTCCTCCACTCGGCACTTCTGGCTCCAAGGCTGTGGCATCGCCAAGCAAAGCCTGGAGTCCCCTTCCATGAGCCCAGATTTTGTTATTGTTGTGTGTGTGTGTGTGTGTGTGTGTGCATTTTTCAAGGCTGAACAGATATATCATTGGGTGGGAGGGGATCCAACACTTACCAGGAGGCAGAAGGAGCTGGCAGAGGGGCCCTTTTTAAGGAGTCTCGAAGCCATAATACTAGGACTGCTGCCGAGAGCGCGTTTACTGAGGATCTACTGTGCTTGTTACCCTGTTAGATGCTTTATTTAATACACTTACTTCCATTACTCCTCTCAACAACCCAGTGAGGTATGCATGTACTATTGCTGTCCCCATTTAAGATGGTGGCTCAGAAAGCAGGTGAGAAGAGCCAGCTCTTTCTATCTTGTTAGGGGATCTTCCCTAAAGGAGGGACTCTAAAGCTTAGTCTCTGAATCCTGGCCTCCAGCAGGGACTGTGGGAACCAGACCTGGTGAGGAGGGACCTGGCCCACGAAGAGGGGTCTCGGGTAAAAGCGGCTTCTTCATCAGGCCCTTGGTGCCTTGTCTGGGGCACAGTCAGAAGGCTGGCTTTGTGGTCTATCCCCAACATGTCCCTGGATCAGAGGTGGTGTCAGCCATGCTTGTGCTTATGAAATTGGGGAGAGGAAGGGGGCAGGAGGCTGCACTTTCCCTGTTTCCGGGTTGCTGACTTACGTCCCTGACCTGTAGGTGAGCTGGGCAGGTATGTGCACTGCAAAAATTTCCCAGGGACTCTCTTTCAGTGCCGCAGGGACCCAACTTTCTCCCTCTGCCCCAGGCCTGGGGCCCTTCATCCCTCTCTCCTCTCCACCTTCACATCCGGGCCAGCAGCTACCTGCTCTGACATTCTGCAGGAGCCCTGATTGGGGAGATGGCTGAGATTACGGTTGGCTGCGCATTGTTGCTCCAAGCGGCAATCGCTTCAGGCAGCAACAACATTCCTGATTTCTATGGCCTGAAGGGTGGGGTGGGAGCCCCTGAGCACCTGCTACCCTGGGGTGTCTCTCTGCGGTTCCTACAGGTTGGAGCAGCCCCTACTTTGCTTTGGAGTTTGCCCTCTCAAAACACACCTTTCCTTTAGAGGGTGATGGGTCAATGGATAGTGTGAAGAGACCCTTCAAGGACAGGTGTGCTCCAGGCCTGCATGGAACAGAGTTGAGCTATAGTGGTTGAACCAGTCTGGAGATGGGCAGATAGCACTCGGCCCAGCGAAGACTTTCTGTAATGTCCAGATGAGCTGGTGGCACTAAGCCTGGGTCTCTCCTACCTGGGTCAGAGTCCCCGGTCTCCTCTCAGGCTCTGGGGTGCTCAGGCCCAGCGGGAGCTGAGCAGAGGTGAGGCGCCTAATCACGCTTGATGAACGGGTGAATTCTAACAGGGACCTTTGGGTGACAGCATTTCTGGTATAGATTTGGACAGGGGTGGGTGGGCATGGATGAGAGATTGGGGGGGCTTAAGGCCTGGGGAGACTGTACCACCCCAGAGAAGGGCCTGCCTTCAGTTTGCACGGCTGAGGAAGGATGCTGTGTGATGGGAAGGTTCTCAGCTACCCGGAGGCAGCTGGACCTGGCCAGGTGAGCCAGGGAACTGGGGCGGTACCCTGAGCCGACCTGCCCCGGGCCCTGCCCAGCCCTGGGCTGACTGCCCCTTAGAGCTTTCGGGGTGCTCTTCATCATCCCACCTCCCTGCCTCTTCTGTGGTGGTAGGGCCTGGGCCATAGGCCTGGGAGGTGTGGGGAACCTCCTTTCCTGGGCTCCAGGGGTTTAGTTACCTTGGTTGCAGCACTTGTCACTGTCTGGCCTGGTCCCTTACTCCCTGGCCTGTGTGCACCCCGTGGTACCCCCTCGGCTTGCTGGCATTGAGACTTCAGGATGCGCCGTGCTGTCCTGGCTACTCCACGTGCCCACCTTCAGGCTTCTGCGTGGAGCTGGTCCTTGGTGTTGGCTGGGGGGTGGGGGGCTGCAGGGCAGCAGCTCTGCCTTTCTGTGAGCAAGGGTGGCCGGAGCTTCTGCACACCGTCAGAGGCACTGACCATCCCCGAGGAGCCCAGGCCTGGCCAGCCACGCCGCTCCCCAGAGAGGAAAGATGGTACTTGGGTCTTCAGTGACTTGCCCAAAGCCACCTGGTGTCCAAGTCAGACAGGCCCGTGTCCTCCAGCCTTGGGCTCTAATGTGCTGTGGCAGGTCCTGCCTAC
Source organism: Tamias sibiricus (assembly GCA_025594165.1). NCBI lineage: Eukaryota > Metazoa > Chordata > Mammalia > Rodentia > Sciuridae > Tamias > Tamias sibiricus. Next base: position 26,410,732 of record CM046657.1, read on the forward strand.
AGGAGTGTGAAGTCGCAGAGGTCCGGTGTGATAAGGTAGGTGATGGGAATACCTGCTGCTGCAGAGTTGGGACCTGTCCCCCAGACTCCAGCCCCCACCCCGTCTTGGCCATCTTCCTGTGGTGACTCTTGGACAACTGGAGACTGGCTTCCCACCCCACGGGCTGCACTGCCTCTCAGCCCTGAGACCTGGAACTGGATTTCTGAGCCATTTGACACCCTGGGGCCCTCCATGCCTGCTCCCTGACAACCCTCATGCAGGGGAACCCATGAGGGGCCTGGTCCCCTGGCCCTCTGCCACCCCTCCCAGGAGGCTGTGCGGCACCTGGGGAGCTCAGCTCTGCTCAGCTCCTGTTCTGCAGGGCTGGCCTGGCACATTGTCCTTGTCAATGAATCTCAGCATTTTAATAAATAAAGCTCTGGCTGATGCACCTTCTCCTGTGGTTTCTTTTTAAGATGCGCCTACACTGCTGCGGGCTCAGGATGTGTAGGGTCCTTACGACCATTCTGACAGGTGGGGGTCATTGTTTTCTGTCCATAGATGAGAAGATGGTGGATGGAGATGAGCTATCTGCCTGAAGCCCCAAGGCCAGGAAATGGTGGGGCTGGGATTTGAACCCAGGACTGAAAACCCTGCAGGCTCGGCCGGTGCTCGCCAGGCTCACGTGATGTTCCTCCTCCACTCTCGTTGGCTTTTCTGCCTGACTAGGGCAGATGGCTTTCTGTAGCCTGGGCTCTTCTGGCTTGGGCTGGGTTTGTCCGCAGACACCACGGAGGAGTATAGGGGGCCGACGGGGCAGGGTGGGGCCCCTGGGCTGGGCGGAGGCCTGGGGAGACCGCCCTGAGCTGGAGGACCAGAGTGAGTGGTTAGTGGTCCTGCGGGACCTGCTCCTTTCAGAGGCCCCAGCGAGCTGGGCCCTGTGAGGCCTGCAGCCTCTCTGCTCCTCAGGCTCTCGGGCCCCAGTGGCTCGAGCAGCCCTCGGTGGAGCCCGGCCACATCCGCTCTCCCCAGCTGGCAGCCACACCAGATGCAGTCCGGCTGGGACTGGGGAAAGGAGACAGGCTGGAGACCAGCACAGGAGCCGAGAGAAACCGCTTGCTTTGGAATGAAATGAGCCAAAGCAGTTGACATAATGGTTTGGGAATCGGCAACTCAGGCATTTGTATCGTTTGTTTTAATTTCACTTTAATTTTTGAATAAGTAATATGCTCCCGTGGGCTAAGGAAAGGCTGTATCTTGGAAAGTTTTCCTTCTGCTTCCGTCTCCGGCCATGTGGCTCCTTTCCCTAGAGGCACCACGATTTCCGTGCTTCTCTCTGGAGATGATCTACACACACAGGCAGACATGTATAGATAGTATTTTAAAATATATGTTTGCATACTATCTGCAGAAGCAAGTTTTACACATTGCTCTTTTTCATTTAACAGATCTTGGAGACTTGTATTAGGACACCAAGACTGTCCTCATTTTTAAAATAAGACTGGGTAGCGCGCCATTCTATGGCTGCAGCGTCATTTATATTTTTACTGAAATATAATTTAGAGAGAGCAAAATACACAGCTCTTCGGTAGGAGCACGGCGATCATGTGCATGTGGACACGCCCATGTGACCACCACACAAGTAGCAAGAGCCTCCCCTAGCCTCAGAGTCCTGCCCAGCAACACCACCGTGAGGAAGTTTCCATTATTCTGACTTCAACAGTCTACCTCAGTTCTTCGTCTTTAAAATGGAGTTCTGTTGAGACCGGCCTCTCACAGGCCAGTGGTGAGGACAGTGCATGAACCCAGGATGGAGCCCGGCACACGGTAAGTACTTAGCAAAGGGCGTCGGTGTTCTTGCAGATGAGTCCCTGGTTGCCCCCGCGTGGTCTCTTCGTTAGCTGGGGTTCCCTCTCAGGAGCGTGGACAGGCATGCACACCCTGTCTGGCCACGGAGACAGACCCAGAGGGCACTGTGCAAAGGCCAGGCTGAGTGAATGGCCCCATTGTCCCTGGGCTGAGTTCCTAGAGCTGGCAGGTGTGGTGTTGACCAGGCTGGGAGGTGACCATGGGCCCCTGACCAAGAGCTGGTCACACTTGGCAGTGACATGCGATCCCTCTCCTTCCTCAGAGGGAAGAGGGGAGAGAGCCCCGTTCAGCCATGGGCTGGGCAGGAGGAGCCCAGGGACACCTGTCACCCTCCATGCTGGCCCTGGTTCCTATGTCGGGGTCTGGGGCTACCTGAGGTGACGCCCCTGAGCTGGCACCTCACTGCCGAGGCCGGGGAGGACCAGGTGGGGCCCGGTGAGAGAGGGACGTGGACACCGGCCTCTGCTTGGTCCTCTCTCCCCTCCTGGGGTGAACGCGAATGGGCACCTCAGCTGAGGGGGCCGTGGAACCTCCCAGAAGCGGGCCTGCCCCCAGGCAGCCTCCCAGGAGGCAGGGCGAGTGGAGCAGACTCCGCTGGGCGCAGCACCTCTGAGGGCTGCCCTTCAGGTCCAGCCGGCCTGCCCAGCTCTCTGGGATTCCTCAGAGGGGGCCTCGGGGCAGCCCTGCGTCTCTCTCCTGACCCTCTGGCCTCTGCCACCTGCCTGCGGGCGAGCTCTGCTGCTCCTGCCCTCCCGTCACCCCTGCTCGCGAGGGATGTGACAGCGGGTGTCCGGCCCTCAGCACCAGCCGGGGTGTGGAAAGTGTGGCCTTGGGGGCCGGCAGGAGGCGAGTCCTCCCATGAGCACGAGGGCCACAGGTGAGAGGTGAGGGAGCAGGAGGGGGGCAGGCAGGAGGGGGCACAGACCACGCTTTCTGAGGGCTTGGAGTAGTCTTCTGTCACAGTTAAGAGGCCAGGCTGGAGTTTCTGGCTGTTTCAGGCAACCTATGTCCCCAGAGTCTGGGCCCGGGCCCTGGTGGCCTTTTGTAGTCCCAGAGCATGCCATGGAATTGCTCCCTGGATCCAGACACTGTCTCTCCCACTCTATCCTGCCAGTTTGGGCTCCTGCCCATAAGGCTTGGGGCAGGGACAGTCTCAGGCATCTCCCTGTCCCTTGCCAGGTCTGAGCTGGACCGTGGGCCCTGCTCTGCGTGCTCTAGTCCAGGACTGAGGCTTCCATGGGCAGGAGCAGAGGAGGGAGCCCAGGCCTGCCAGGAGCCTGTCTTCCAGGGCCGGCCTCCCTTGCCATGGAAACCGGCCTGCAGAGGCCTGGGAATCACCCAGGAGGGGAATTTTAATTGCAGCCCACGAGCCTGTTCTGCTGTCCGCCCCCAACTCCCATCACCTCCCCAGCCCGGGGCCTGTGGGATGCACTGCATCGTATTTCTATCTCAGATGCAGGGCCTGGGCCGCTCGCCTCAGGTCAGTCTGCTGGCCTCCTCAGGGCTCCGAGGTCAGAGGTCCCGGGACTTGTATGTGGGAGGGGAGGTGGGGCCTGCTCAAGCTGGACCCTGGCCCACGACCACCTCTCAGCCTCCACTGCAGGAGGTTCTGGGGGCTCGGGGAGCACTGGGTCTAGGAGAGCCTCCCAGATGTCCCAGCCTGGCCTCAAGTCCTCAGGCCGCAGGGCCGAGGGTGGCAGGGCCCGCTACTGGCCTTCCCTCCTCGGGGGGTGGGGGGAACAGGCTCCTTCCTCAGGAGGAAGCGGACATCTGGCCTTCTCTGACCTCTGTTTCCTGAGGACTTGGCTGAGACTCACCTTGGCAAGATCCGGCTGGACCATGTGAGGCCAGAGGAAGGAAGGTGGAGGCCGGAGAATGGGATGCCGCCTCCCTCCGAGTCTCCCTGAGGAGGTCCACTCCTGCCTTCCCACTCCTGGGCCGGGAGAGGTCAAGAGGCCTGGGGTGCCTGGGGCAGTCTGGGCAGCGGACACCGTGGGGGTGGGGGCAGAAGCCTGGGGACTTGCTACTTAGCTCCTCGCCCCCGTCCGGCAGGGCTTGCTGGCCCCTCCACTTTGCCCAGGGGGTTCTGCTCTGTGACCCCGGTGGGGAAGCTTCTGCTGGGGCGGCTAGAAGGAGAGAGAGGGTGAAAAGGGAACGGTGTCTTCCTCCCGGGCCCTCGGCTTGGACTTGAAGCCAGGGGTCAGAGGCTGCCCCGCCAGCAGGACACGCTGTTTGCCGTCTCTGGAGACTGCGTCGCAGTGTCTCCCGGGTGTGCTGGGAAGACACCGCTCCCTCTGCCTCTGGCTGGGGGCCCTTCAAGTAGCTTCCTCTGCAATTTCTAGAGCGGGGGCAGAGAACATGACAGATGGCAGTGGTGACTGCAGGTGATGGGCTGTCTGGGAGCAGCACAGTGTCCCTCTGAGGGATTCACAGAAACCCTGTGGGTGGAGTAGTGAGGTAGCTTTTCAAGGGGCCTTGGCTGGAGGACCTGAAGGGAAGGGAGGGGGGGTGGCATGCCACTGTGGTCTTCTGAAACCATGAGCTGGCAGGGCCTGCCCGCGTCTGGGCTCAGAGACCCACAGGGAAAACGGCCTCAGATGTTTCTGAGGACTCCTCATGTGTCCAGCCAAAGGCAAGTCCCTAATTCATCCAGAATAGGAACCCTCTGGAATGGGGCAGAGCTGGGGGACAGGGGTACGCAGCGACCTTTTCCTTAGGAAGCTGGATACCCCGCTGGGGGCTTGGCTTACCTCCTGTGAGGCCTTGGGTAAGTCACTTAGTCTCCCTGGGCTTCAGTTTCCTAATCAGCACTCCCTTTTATTTTGTGGTTCCGGGGATTGAACTCAGCGACACTTTACCACTGAGCTACATCTCCAGATCTTTTGAAAACTATATTTTGAGACAGGGCCTCACTAAATTTCCCAGGCTTGTGCTCCTCCTGCCTCAGACTCAGCAGTAGCTGGGATCATACCTACCTGGTAGGAGAAAGGTCTCCTGGGCCTAGTAGCCCATGCCCACACTTTTCTTTTGCTACCAGGGAATAAACTCGGGGGTGCTCTGCCACTGAGCTGCATCCCCAGCCCTTTTTATTTTGGGATAAGTTCTTGCTAAGTCGCTGAGGCTGGCCTTGAACTTGTGGTTCTTCTGCCTTAGCTTCCAGCGTTGCTGGGATTATAGGAAGCAGCGGTGCACCTGGTTCTGCCCAGGCTTTTGTGCCTGGAACTTTCTCTGCAGGTACTGGGGGCTCTCGGGCCTGAAGTCCAGCCACAGCCAGGAGCTGTCGTGAGCGTGTGCTGCCTTGTCAGCATCCCCCATGAGACATGGGACATTGAGGATCGTGGAAGCAGATCTTAAATCAAAGCCTGAGCCATCAATCTCCCAGAACAGACTGAAATAACGAGGTGGGTGGCACAGACCGCTACCACATGGACAGCCGAAAGATATTAAAAAGTCAGGCTCCCAGGCCCCCCAAATCCCTTAACAAATTTCCAAGTACCTGGGGGATCTGCATGCTGGGGGTGAAGAAGGAAGGTCTCATTTTGGAGATTCCCCCAGGAGGGCCCTGGGGACTCTATTTCAGGAAAACCCCGTGTCTGGGCAGCTGTTCCTTCCAGCAGGGGCCCACCTGGGTCAGGATGATGGAGAGTGGCTGGAGGGGAGTGGCCAGTATGAGGAGCCAGCCCGCTGGGGTACTCCACCACGGCTCACCAACCGGCAAACCTGGGAATGCTGCTGAGCCCCTTTGGCTCTCAGTGTCTGCGTCTGTTAAGTGGGGATGGCCATACCTACTACACAGGGTTGTTTTGAAGGTTAAACAAAACCACCCACTCAGTGTAAGCAGCACAGGGCTGGCTCATGGAGAGGCGGCAAGCCTTAGCCTTTAGTGTTAACCCCCTGCCCCGGCTGCCGGTTACTCTCCCAGCTGCCCTGTTCTTTTGCCTTTTATGTCCTATCCACCCCTCAAGCTGCAGTTCAATGCCCTCCTCCTCCTCCTCCTCCAGGAAGCTCTCCCTGCATGGTCCCCCAAGCCTGCTTCTTCCTCTGACTGTCAAGGTTAGGTGTTTTTGTACTCAATCACATTTTCAGCAACTATTCTCTGCTGCCTCACTGAGTGGGGTCCAAATTCCCTGAGCGCAAGGACTTTGCTTCTGTTTGTCTCCCCGCACCTTCCCTCTACCACACCTGCCCTAGTGTGGTACACCCAGTAGGTGCTTAAAAAACATGCATGCTTGTCCTGTGGGAGATCCCAGGAAACTGGAACAGAATCCCAGTGTTCCTGAGACTGGGTCTTTTGTCTATTTTTAGAGTTTCAATGTTCTTGGGGGAAAAAAAAAAGGGTCCCAAATTCCAGTCCATCTTTACATTGCAGCCACACGGATCTTTTCATGCCAGCCAGATGTACGGTTCCCTCCTCTCCACCCGAAATACACCAGAATTTGAAAAATGAGGCGCTGGATCTGAGAGTGTGAGATAGAGAAAGCTCTCTAAACCCTGACTATTCTTGTCAGGCTGAGAACTTGGGGAGGGCTTAGCGTGGGGTGACAGGGAGGTTCTCGTGGCTGAGCCTGGGGCTGTGACAGCCAGGATTTCTATGGAAGGACTGACGTGGAGAACTGCTTCTGGAAGGTCAGCACCCTGGTTAGCATCAGGAGCACTGCCACGCCCTGGGGGGCAGGTGGGCAGGCAGATCTGTTCACCTTGAAGTCAGGATGGGGCTGGCCCTGCTGCCCTGGCTGCAGCGGCTGGACACAGGCAGGGCCCAGCACAGCTGCACTGCTGCAGGCAGGCACGTGGGAAGGTGATTTTAGCCACTCCAGCTCCACGGGGCTAGGCTGCCTGGCTCCCTGGCTCTGGTGGGGGGAGGAGTTCATGATTATGAGTTTGCGACTATGGCCAAGATAAGAGTTTATTGGTCTGGTGGGACACCCCAGGCAAGGGCCTTCGTGCCATCTTCCTCTGGGTGGAGAGAGACACTCCTGAGGCATTGGGTAATCCAGAGAAGCACAGACATCATGATTCCCTATTGGTGAACATGCAAATATTTGTTCCCAGATACACCAACAAGTCCATAGCAACACTGTGCAATTATTAAGCACTCAGTGTGTGCCAGACATTGTGCTGGGCGCTTTACATCCATTTTACCATCTGGTGTTCGTGGTAGCGCCATGAGGTGAGGACCATCTCCTGATTGAGGAAACTGAGGTATGAAAGGCCACCTCACTCACAAAAAGTCCCACGGCAGACTCCACTATCCTGGGAGGGATGGGTGCTAGCCTGCTGTGGTCGGCCTGTGAGACCCAGGGGAGGAGGTTACCTCAGCATCCTGGTTTTTCAGCCTTCTCTGTACAGGAGTGAGCGTCTATAGCTGGACATAGGATTCAGAGAGAATTCAGAGATGATGGAGATGGAAATTGTTCTCCGCCTCACACGATAGTCTCTTGGTTAGAGCTGAGGAGCATTGGAGGTTCAGCCAGCCAAACAGCTTACCCATTCTCCATATGGGGAAACAGGCCCAGGGGTGGCCAGCCTGGGACTGCTGTCAGACATGGGGCAGAGCTGCGATTTCCTGTCTTCCCTCCAGCCCCTGATGACCAGAGGTTTCTCAACCTGTTTACATTGCTTCTCCTCCACTCTGAGAGTTTGGGTGTCTGTTTGTCTTGTCACTGGCCAGTCCTTGATGCCCATGTGGGCCCAGTGGGCAGGAGATGCTCAGTCAATGTTTGTGCAGAGGAGGAAGGACCACAGAGTTGGCTGCCGGCTCTGCCGCTGGTCTCCCCCACATAAGGGCAGCAGTGGTTCTACATTCGCCCTAGGAGAGCTAGCGGTGGGAAGGGGGTGGACAGGAGTGGAAGATGCCTGCCAGCAAATGTCCCACTATTCCACCCACCCCTTGACCCTGCCAAACCGAACAAATGGAGCAACGGGAGGAGGACAGATGATGGAACAGGGGTGTGTGTTGGGGTTCTGCACTAAAAGGTGGTTGGCTCCGGTTCTGGGTTCTGGAGTGCCTCCTTGTGCTGGCGAGGGACTCCGGAGAGGCCCGCGGGGGCCCTGGGCGGGGTTGGGGCTCCAGTCAGACTTTGGGGGCTGGGACGCTCAGGCAGAAGGCTTTGTCGGCGCAGAAAGGAGCACCCTCCAGGGTGGGAGTCGTGGGAGGGAGAGCGGGGCAAGGGGAGCCCGCGGTTCTCGAGTCTGGGGGCGGGGTGGGCGTGGCTGCCCCGGCCCGTGGGTGGGGGTTGGTCCAGGCGCCGGCGGCCCAGGGTGTCCCGAGCGCTCGGGCCGGGGCGGGCGGCGCGCTGAAGGGGTGGGGACGAGAAGGGGCGGGCGGCTCCGGGGGCGGGCGGCTATGGGGGTGGAGCCGGGACCGCAGCGCCCGCTGCTCGCCCGGCGCTGAAGCCGCCGCCGCCGCGGCTGCTCTGGGCTCGGGAACGCGAGGCAGGCGGGCGCTCGGCGAGGCTCCGGCGCCTGCGGCTGCTGCTTCCTCCCGCGCCCAGGGCTGCGGCGCTCGGGTCCGGGCCCGGCCTGCGCCCCTCGGCCCCTGCCCGGCTCCCGGCCCCGCGCCTAGCCCGGGAGAACGCGCCCTACCGCTCGAGCCGCCCCGGGCTCGCGCCCCCGGGCCATGAAGAGGGGCCCGTGAGGGGCGCGCGGAGGCGGAGGCGGACGAGGGAGGAGGGAGGCCGAGGAGGAGGGCGCGGGAGGCGGAGGATGCCGCCGCCGCCGCCGCCACCCGCGGGCCCCCGGCGAGCCTGACTCCGGAGCGGAGGATGGAGCCGGCGCTGGGCGCTGCAGCGGCTCTCGGCGCGCCCCCGACCAGGTACCGGCAGGGCCCCGCGGCCCCGGGGCGGGCGGGAGCGGACGGTCCGCCGCAGCAGCCGGGAGAGGCGCGGGCGCGGTGGGAGACGCCCCTCCGCTCGGCTCGGGGACAGTCGCTCCCGGCGGTGCGCGGAGGGGGTGGCGCGGGACGGCAGCGTGTTGGAGCAGGAAGGGGCTTCCGGGGCTGGTGGCCGGTGCGCGGCGAGCGCCGAGATCACCGCAGCCCCCCTCGGCCTCCTCTGGGGAGGGCAGCAAACTTGAGACGCGCGGCGGGCCCCCGAGGCGTCCGTTCCCTCCCGCTGCCGAGAGCACTCGGGGGCTGCTCCGGGCTCCTGGTTGCACACTCTGCCCTCCTCGGGGCTGCCAGGACGCCTCGAGACCCCGAGGTCCCCGCGCCCGCTATAACTTTCCAAACCAGAGCTGCACCCCGAGGCAGGGGCTGCCCCCAGCTTCCTCTTCCAAGCCTTGGCCCTGCATCCTGCACCCGCAACCCACCACCGTGCTGCGTGCGATGAGATGGGCCCCTGTGAGGCCATAGCCGCGGGATGGTGCAGAGTCCCCGCGCCCCACGGGAAGCCAGAATAGCCCTCCCGCTCTTCCCTGGTTAGGGCTTTTCTTTGGGTAGGATCCGGTGAGCTGCTCCTCCCAGGCTCCGGGGACTCAGTGCTTGCCTCCAGGGTTCAGAGCTGCGCTAGCCAGGATGCTAGGGGTTAAAAGGCCAAGCTACCTGAGGAGGTTAAGATCCTAGGAGTCCTTCTAAGGTGGCACCTTGGCCTGATTCCAGATGCCACAGTGTGCCACCTCCCTGCACTCCAGGCCTGCCCTTTCTCAAGATTAGCTTCCTTAGCTCTGGCGCTGATTTCTTTGATGGATCTAAAAACTGCTTCTAAGCAGGAGGCTCCTAGGAAGGGCTGCGGTCCGGGTTCCAGAGGGTGGGCTTGGGCTTTTGACAGGGAGGTAGAGGCCTGGACAGAGGAGGGGGCTGCCCAGTGAATGGCAGGAATTCTGCCCAGCATCTTCCAGAGGGCTTGTGGGAGCAGGGGGCAGAGGGGACCTAGGATTCCTGCTGAAGTCCTCACCCTGACTGGGAGCATAGCAAGCCAAAGGGACCAGGAGGTGTAGGAGGCAGGTAGGTGGGGCCCAGGTACCAGGCAGCTGTCTTCAGGGGCTCCTTAACCTCTCCGCGGCTCAGGCGAAGACCTTACCTGGGCAGGCAGTGCCCCTGCTCCAGTCCTCAGCACCGCTGCACCCACAGGGATCAGGATGACCCTGTTTCTCTCTCAAAGTGCTTTCACCGTCATGACTCACACGCGGATTCACCAGGGAGGTATCAAGCTTCCAGCCTGGTCCATTCTCCTCCCTCCTGGGTCTTCAGGGAGCTGCCGGGGAAAGGAGGGGGCGGGCTTGCCCTTGGGTCTCAGACCCTGCAGGCCTGGAGCCTGGCCCTGCAAACTTTCACTGCCTGCCTGGTCTTGGTGGGCGAGTGGTCCAAGGCCAGGCCACAGTGGCGGGGAGCGTAGGGGATGGGTGTGCAAGTGCGAGGAAGCCTTTGCTAATTGTCCTCCCAACGCTGCTGGGGCTTTGAAAATCACTGTCCCCTTTCCCCTTCACTCAACACCCAGCCTCCTCATCTCCAAGCAGAACCCCCACCCCAAATTCATTTCCCTCTTTCCACAATAGTTGGGATGCTCTGAACCAGTGCTTCCTTGGCACCCAGGGGAGGTCACGCTCCTCTCCACCCCAGCCCCCAGCCATCTCTGCCGGTGCAGCCTCTGTTCAGAGGTGGCGTCTAGATCCCTGCTGGTCCCCTTTCCCCACAGCCCCCTAGCTCCAGAGGAAGCAGGTGCTGAGGGGCTCACGTAGGGTGTGTGTCAGGCTGCGCCAGAAGAGGGGTACATCTTGGTTCCACTGAGTGCGGGGGTGCTCAGGTGCCAAGCGATCGGTGAGGGCATGTGTGTACCCCCGTGGGTCTCCCTTTAGTTTCCCAACTCCACTCTGCATCGGTGGGGAGGGAGTGTTTGATATTCATAATCTGGTTCAGAGAAGGTCCCGAAGCCCTGAGTCACTGTATGGTTTCCATGGAAACAGACTTGTTCGGAGGACTCGCTGTAGCGCGGCAGTGGTGGGGGGAGAAGGGAAACATATAGTAAAGCCAGGCTCCACAAGTGTGGCGGCTGTTGGACCAGCTCCCCTCTGTAGGCAAGACAGGGGGTGGGTCGCCTCCCTAGAGGGGGGCTGCCTCTCTTTACCCACCAGGGCCCCCTCCCCAGCCGCCCAGCAGACAGGCTGATGTTCCTCCTCTGAACCTTCTGCCAAGCCTGATGGCTACCTCTCTGTGCCTCAGTTTCCTCTTCTGTGAAATGGGGACTGTAAGAGTACTACCTCTAGGGTCGTGAAGGTCAAATGCATTAGGAAGTAGTACACACTTGGAACAGTACCTAGTAGATGTCATTGTTATTTGTAAGTCAGGGGATCACTCCCCTGTGTCCCAGCAGGTGATCACGCCATCCTCCTGGGCTTTGGAAGAGCCTCCCCTCGCAGCCCTGGACCCACTCTGGGAACCAGTCACCCCTTTTTTCCCACACGGCGTTGCCTAGGGCTGGCGAGGCGCTAGGCAGCCCTGGATCTTGTTCAGACCCCACCTGTCCAGGAGCCTGTGGGAACGAACCCTCCAGGTCCAGATGGACAGGTGGCTTCCTGCTTGAGCCCCTGGGGAGGGTGGTGGTGTCCCCTGGTGTTGGGGCAGAAGGAAAGGGACAAAAGAGGCCCAGAGACAGGGCCCTCTCTGACATAGAGACGGTTGGGTGGGGCAGGCCACCTTCTCCACCCTTTCCAGGCTGGCCGTCTGGCTGGAGGAGCATCCCCTTCCTGATGGTCACCCAAAGAGGAACCAGGGACTCCCCAGCGAGGCCCGAGGGTTGGCGTCTCCATTTCTCACAGGCTACCAACATGCCCTGCGGTCATGGCTTGGGCAGGGAGAAGGCTTTCCCCAGCAGCACGGGGGTGGGGGGGTGGAGCACAGCTGGGAATGGTCTGCCAGTCAGTCTCTCCCCAGACCCCCTCTCTCACTGCAGCCCCTCATTGGCCGGCAGACTCCACCTCCTGTAAGGTGGGCTTCAGCGCCAGCTCCCAGCCCGCCCATCACTACCAGTGGTCAGGGATGCAGAGCGCCCTGGGCATCAGCTGGCCCCTCCCCCTGTGAACCAGAAGGAGAAACGGAGATTCCTGGTTGTCGCCTGTTTGGCCTCTCCCGGCTCCACACCGGCCCTGGGCTGGCCCTCCCTCTCCCTGGGCTCTCCAGGTAGCTCCGGCTGCCACCCAGCATCCCCCTGCCAGCCCTCAGCTTCCTGCCGGGGTTCTTCTCCCAGGTCTCTCCGGACCGCTTTGCTGTCCTCATTGGTGTTCACGACACCTTCCAATTTAATATCCTCTGCAAATCTCATTAACGGACTGTTTACTCCCTCTCTCAGGGTCATTAATGAAGATGTTAGGTAAGATGTGACCTGGTGCCAGCGCCGCAGCCCTGCCCCCTCTCCTGGACCCGCCTTCCCTCCCCAGGACCCTTGGGACTCACCCCCTCCTTCTTCTGGGACCCATGACAAGTGCTTAGGGCCAGATCTGTTTGAATTAATTTTGTAAGATTACTCGAGGCGCTGTATCAAATGCTTTGCTAAAAATCAAGATATATTACCCTGCCTGCATTTCCTTCATCTACCAGTCTTGTAATTCTATCAAGAAAGCTATCAAGTTTGTCAGGCATGATTTGTTCTTTATAAATCCCCACGGTGCCGCGTGGGGCACAGGGTTCCCGCGTTTTCTAAATGTTCAGAGATCCCCTCTTTGTTTTTGCTTCTTGATTAGAGCTGGAGGCTGCGGGCTGGGAGGAGAGGGAGCCCAGGGATGCAGGGCCCCAGGCCCCCGGTCTGGGCACCGGGGAAGGCTGGTGTGGGGGGTCCCTGATGCTATCCTTCAAGGATTCTGCAAGGCAGCGGAAATGACAGAGTCCGCTGCGCTGCCATTCTGGAGGTGCCGCTGATTGAGTGGTTGCTGGGTCCGCTCCCTGCTGAGTGCTTTCTACACTCCATCTCATTTAAGTCCTGGGGCTGGGGCCAGCGGCTCAGCCAGGGCGAGGCTGCCCAGGACGCGGGGTCTGGTCCCCCGCTCTGTCTGGGGCACTGCTCCTAGCCTTTCACACGCGGGGTCAGGAGAGCCCAGTGCGTGTTTTGGATGTTTCCGGAGGTCAGCGAGGACCTCACACTCCTGGGGTCCTCTTCTCTCCCCTGCCCAGCCTGCGTTGTTGGAGCTGTCACTTAACCCTCCTGTGCAGTCGATGCAGCTGCAGTGCTGAGGCTCCAGGCTGGTGAGGGAGGTGGGACAGTCCACACCAGGGTGCCAGGCTCTGGGGCTGCGGCCACCAGTCTGTCTTATCATGGGTGTCCCCATTGGTGTCGGGAAGGACGCTCATCCCCTTGGCCACGCGGAAACAGAGGGGGCGCAGGCTGGGCCAAGCTGGCAGCTGGAGCGGGCAGGTCCTTGGGGCCAGCCTGGCTGGTGGTGGGGTCTGGACGGAGGGAGCAGGGAGCCTGTGGTGGCAGGCTCTGGAGCCAAACCCTGTGCTCCAGTCCAGGCTCCTGGGGCTGTGGTCGTGAAGACGCCCTCTCACACCCTCCTGGCTGGAGGACCTGGGCATTCCTGCCCTCCTGGGTCATGACGGCCCCGCCTCCCTCCCCTCGCCTGGCCAGAGCCCGAGGCCTGAGTGGGGGCAGGGTGTCTGGGCAGCTGCCCGTCAGCGGCTGCTCCTGGGCAGTGGTGGGATGGCGCACACCCGTCCGCGTGCCAGGGCAGCCCTGCCAGCCGGCACCCAGGAACGGTCCTTCGAGATGGCAGCAGTGTTGGGTGAGCTGGGTCTGGGTCGGGGTGGACGCCGAGGTGGGGATGGGCACCAGTGTGTCCTGGGGCCTTGGTGGCTCCCTTGGTCCTGGCCATCCCTGCCCCTCTCCCCTAGCGTCCCAGTGCTGCTCCTCTGGGGAGGTGGTCATGGCCGCTGGCGGGCGGCAAGCAGCCCTCCTGGGAGCCAGGCCTGGGCCACCTCTGGGTGTTGGCGCCTGTGGCTGCCCTTACCCCCTAACGCTCAGGGGGTCCCAGGTCCCAGCCTTCCCACCCCAGCCCTCATCCCACAGGGCCAGGTGAGCCTCCTGCAGGTGACTGGAGATGGCTCTGGGACCCACGGCCCCTCCTCCCAGCCGGCAGCAGCTGGGCTCTGGCTCCTGTGCGTGTTTTCCCATCCCCGAGGCTGGAGGCCGGGCCAGGCCGGGTATCCAGGGGGTGGGGCCTCGGTACTATTCCGACTCTGGCTGTGGCTGCGAGATGGGTGGCAGTGGGGGGGACAGGAAACCAGGGCCTTTCCGCCGGCCCAGTGTTGGGGTAGAGTCCCGCCTACCACAGGCCAGCCTGGGACGGGGAACTGGCCTCTGACTCATCCGTCTCCAGGAGCTGGGCACACACTGGGGCCTTGTCCTGGGGCCCGAAGGCCAGTCACTCTCCCCACCGCTGGGGAAGACCCTCTCCAGGTGGGGCATGGGACCCTGGTGCCCAGCCCGCCCGTGGCGGAACAGCAGGACAGTGAGGTGCCCTCTGTCCCCAGGCTGGTGGCAAGGCCTCTGCAGGCGGGATGGCAGTGTCCCCAGCCATGCTGCCAGGCCCCCAAGACTCGCCCTGTGGTCCTGCTTCAGGACTCTGCGCCCAGCGCTGGGCTGAGCGGGGGCCGCCAGCTTCCTGTCTCACAGCCAGAGGCCTGGAGGGCCCGCGGGGCCTCGCCTCATCAGGACAACCGAGTCCTGCAGAGGTGCCGGTCCTTGCTGAGGTCGAGCTAGGGAGCCACAGCTGCGAGACCCACACCCTGGCCCACAGGAGCTCTCAAGCAGGCTTGAGCTGCCCAGGGGTGTCCCCAAGGCCATCACCTGTGGACATTGGAGGGGCCTGCCCTGGAGACACCAGAGCTTACAAGAGCTCTGCTGATGGTGCAGAGTGGAAGACCTGCGGCTCTGTGGGAGACCGTGTTGGGAACAGGGGGTGCTGGTACGTCTTGTGGGAGCCCCAGCTAGGCCACGATGAGGACTAGACACAGCTCAGTCCGTCCACCTCACAGCCGTGCAGGGGTCCTGGGTGACTCGGGCAACAGGGGTCCAGGCTGGGCTCCATCAGAGTCTCTCTAGGAGGTCATGCTGGCTGAAGTACGCGTTGGCATACTGCCCACATTGGAGGGTGCCCTAGGGTGCAGTCCCATGGAACTTACCCTTGGGTTTTAGGTAGGAGATCTTGGGGCTGTGGCTCATGGCGGTATATAGCTCTCTGGAGGCCACGAGAGGACTCCTAGGCTGGATTCAGTATCAGTCAGGAATAGCCAGATGTTTCTTGAGCATATGCTTTAATCTCTATCTCATGGATCCTAGCAAACATGTAAACGAAGCATTTCCCTTTTCCCATCAACTGCCAGGAAGCTCTGGCCCTTATATGTAGCCCACAAGTCATTTGGTCCTCCCTCCCTTTCTTTCTCGCAGTGCCAGGGATGGCGCTCAGGCCTCAGGTGCTCTACCTCGGAGCTCGTCCCCAGTGGCCGTCACTTGGCTCTTTACAAGCTGCCCTTATTCCTGGTTCTTTCAGCCTTTCAATACCCTTGTTTTTCCCTTGCCTCATTTTTGTCACCTCATTTTCCTTTGGGAAGAAAAAAACCTTGCTGTTTTATGTGTTTTTAGCCTTAACTAAACAAACATCTACGGCGGATCCTGCTGGCGACGGCAGGCCTGGGGGTTCAGCGCGTCCTCCGCAGCCTCCCTCCCGGCCAGCTCCCCTTCCGTCCAGGCCCTCTGCCCCTTGCTCTGGCTCCTGCACCCCAGAGCTCGGGAACCCCCACCCCAGCACCTGAGTCTGGGCAGAGGGAGGCGTGCCGCTTCTCTTCTCTCTGCTCCCCGGGGTTGACGGTGTCTTGCAGGGTGAGCTTCAGCTGCCCCACAGCCCTCGGGCCCCTTGGGGGTGCTGCTGGAGTCAGCTCCTGCCCTATCCCAGGAGTCTCCGGCCACTGCTGTCCCTGGCCCTGTTCCCCCAAAGGGAGAGTCCAATGCTAGGGACAGGAGGTGACCTCGACCCTGGTGCCTTGGAAGTGGGGGAGGGGAGGGCCACCTGGCAGGGCCCTGGGGCAGGAGAGCAGGCACCGGGAGGTGCCAGGGCTAGTTTTTAGTGCCCCACCCTGTCACCAATCTCCTTTTCAGCTCTTGCATTGGGTGGCTTCACTTTGTCCCCAAGGTTAATAAACTGAGCCCAAAGCTTGGTGTGAGCGTGCCGCCCTTCCATCTCTGAGCTGCCTCCCGCCGGGCCCCTGCAGTTCCTAGTTCAGCGTTCATGCACAGGTAGAAGTGTAGGTGCCCCCGCAAGGTCAGAGCTGGTGGAGGTCCTGTACCAGTGTCTGGGGCCAGACCGTCCCTGACACGACGCTGGGCCATGTCTTCACGTCACATAAGCCTGTCTGTGGAGCCTGCTCGCCACAGTCAGTTGAGAAGGAGACCCCAGGGCAGGGGCTCCTGAGGAAGGACAGGCCCGGGAAGGCGGGGGGCCCGAGGCCTGGGCTGCAGCAGGCCTGGGAGCGTCCAGCATGTGTGAGTCTGGGGGCACAGCTGGTGATTCCTGGAGGGGCCAGAGAAGGTGAAGGGCAGCTCTGTGGTGCCCAGAGAAGGAAGGGAGGAGGCAGCTCTGTCGAGGGCTCGGGTTCTAGGGAAGGCCACCAACCTTGGCCACCAGGCCGAGGGGGTGGGGGCAGGGACACCCAGCTTGGCCTCTTCTGGAAGACGACTGGCCGTTTCCCCTGCTGACGGAGGGTCCCTGTCTGGTCTGCTGGGAGGGTGGCCCCGCCTGGCCCTGAGAGTGCAGTGTGGGGCCTTCTGAGCTGACAGAACCCCGGGTCGGAGCCAGGATCCTCCAGTCACTGGATTTGTGGAAAAACCCAGGCACAGAGGGGCCGGGGGTGGGGTGGGGGGCAGGGAACCAAGGTCACTCAGCAGCCTGGGAAAGGCAGAGGCTGTGTGATGCACCTGCCGGTGACACTGAGTTCAGTGTCCCCTCCTGCTGGGGTGGGGGAGGCCCTCAGGCTGAGGTAGGGCTGACTGTCAAGGCTGGCCTCTGGGTGTGCAGCTGAGGAAGAGGGGCTGCACCAAGGAGCAGAGGCCGCAGCCTGAGTGGGCTTGCCTCGGCCAACCTCTCTGCGCCCTGCGGCATCACCTCCCCTGGTGGCATCTTTAAGTCAGGCTGCAGCCAGCCCCCAGGAATTCAGGCCACAGCAGGGCCTGAATTAAAGTGCAGGGCTGGGAGGCTGCACTTTGGGATATGACCACTAGAGGGCAGCAGGAAGGCCACTTGGGGACTCTGCATAGAAAGTTCCTGGCAGGCAGAGGGGCCTGGGAAGAAGGGCTGGTATCCACCTCACTGTCATAGTCAGGCACCTGTGGGCTGCAGGGTCATTCTCCAAGAAGCAGACGTTAATGGTGATACTTTTAACGGCTTTATTGGATGTAACCCTAAACCAGGCATAGCATTAACTAATTAGTCCTCACTTATAAGTATCCCCACTTTACAGGTGAGAAAACAGAGGCACAGAGGGATTAAGAAATCTAGCCACATTCCCACAGCTCGTAGGGGGCTGAGCTGGGGCATGTGGAGCTGGTCCCAGGACCCAGGTCCCAACCGTGAGCCATAATAGTTAAATGTCCAACGCTGACTACAGTCTTTAAGTCGTTCAGTTCTTCCAACGGGTTGGAAGGTGATCAGACCTTCTTTACAGATGGGGAAACTGAGGCTCACAGACGACTGGTGAGTCGCCCCCATGTACATACCCGCCCAGTGGCAGTCCCAGGCTGGCCTGGCTCCGGGCGAGCCCTGAGCTCTGCGGTGTAGCTTTGTGATGGAGAGTTCTCCATTCCCACCGCCCTCCTTGGAATCTGGCGGACGCTGAAGTCTGAGCTCTCTCCTGGGCGTGGGAGCTCGCCACCTCCCTGGCCTTCCAACAGAAAGAGCAGATTCTGGGCTCCTGTGTCCAGGCTTTGGCCAACTGGAGGTGGAGGGGGCCCATGCCAGAGGCTGCCGGAGCCCAGGAAGGGACCCTGAGCTGCACAGTGTGGCCCGGGGGACGAGAGCATGGAGGCCTCTTCTGCAGTGGCCAGCACTCCCTTGGGAACAGGACCTGGCCCCAGGGCTTCTGGTTTCCAGGGCAGACGCCTCCAGCATACCAAGGACGCTTGGCCAGCACCAGGCCTGGCTCTGCCAGCCTGGCGGGGGAGCAGGGCGCTTCCAGGAGGGCCCGGCGTCCCCCACCTTCCCATTCCCATGCCCTGGCTTTGCCCTCCCTGGGAGGCGGGGCATGGCCTGTGACTGTGGACACTCCCCCTCCGGTGCCCAGCACTGGCCTTCCGTTTCTCTGGCGGGGTGTGAAGATGCGGGGCAAGATGGCGGGATGCTGCTCTTTGGAGACGATCCTGTGGCGAATTCTGTCTTCGGCACTGGAATCCTAGAGTTTGGGGAAGAGTCTCTAAGGGTTTGTTTTGGTGAAGACACAGGGGGTGAAATATGGGTGGCATCCGGGAGCAGATCCAGGGAGAGGATTGGACGTGGACTTCAGAGCCTGGCCTGCCCTTCCCAGGGCATGAACTTGGGGAAGTTATTTCATGGTGAGGGGCCTCAACTTCCTTCTCTATAAAATGGGTTGTGCTGGTGTCAGCCTCAGGGGTTGGCCTGGGGTGGGGCGCAAGGCCTGTGGGGGAGCACGTGCTTGGGAGGACCGTGGTGCATGCCCACGAGTGCTGGCCTGCCCGGTGCTGTCTCCCCTGTCCTCCCTGGCACAGCGCCTGGCCGTACTGGACGGCTGAGAGATGTCTGTGGACAAGTGCACCTGAAGGGAACGGCTTTGCAGCTGGAGAGCCACCCTCAATAACCCGGAGCCACCGCCGCACTCCGTTGATGGAGTCCCTGTCTGCCCACATCTTGAAAGGTGCCCATTTGTCTTGGGGCACGTGGGCGGAGGAGTTTGACGTTTCTCACAGGACTCCGGGCCCCAGAGCCTCAGCAGTCCCACCGCCACCTCAGCCCGGGCCCTGCTCCCCTCCCCCAGGCAAGCAGACTGCTGTGGCTCCTCTTCTTCTCTTGGGACCCAAAGCCATCGTGAAGGGCCTGCAGCACTGGCCTAAGTCTGACCCCGAGGGACTCGGGCCTCTGCTAGTCCTTAATTGCTGATATGTTTTTTCCTTGGTTTTTGAGACTTAATTTCTCCATCCAAACAATGGGAACGAGGCCCCTCACCTCCTGAGGGGTCTGTGAGGAGTAACACCCACCAAAAGCTGCACGTTTCGCCACGCAGCTTGGCCGCTCTGGGAAACGCGTGTCTGTCCGCCCTGCTCCCAAAGGGGTCATGCCAAACAGCAGGGCATGGGGGCGGGGAATTTACAAAGCACTTGAGTCCACCCCATCATCCATGAACGTATGACTGACAGCTCTGACAGTAAGTGGAAAGAAGGTGCTCGAAGCCTTGGCAATCGCTCTGCTTACCCCTTCCAATGCCCAGCCCCTCTCATGCCAGTCCATAGATGTTCTAGGGACATTAATCAAATGCGTGTTTGAAGGCCAAGTGTGTTTAAGCTGGAGGAACAGGAAGTCAAGTCTCCCAGGAGGGATGGGGGTGAGCTGGGAGACCTCCCGGTGGGGGCGACGGCAGGCTGTGAGCTCAGGCAGGCTCCCAGGCCTGTGCTTTGTTCTCACACCTGTCCCACCGGCTGACATTGGTGCCAGGGTACAGGGCTTCACGCTTCACAGGTGCTTGATAGTTGCTAACGGAATTTGGTGTTTTCACTGGATTTTGGTGTTTTCATTCCGACTTGGTCAAGGTCAGGGATGCTGCCTAGTCCCATTTTGCTTTTGAGTTTCAGGTAGCCAGCTCCTGTCAGTGTGGCTGGAAGAAGGACACCCCTTCCTGGAGGTCCTTTCGGAGCTGCCATTTGACCCTGAGGCCTGAGGCGAGCCCCCTGCCTGCACACCTCCCTGCCAAGTTCCGGGAACAAGTTGCATTTCAAAAGGTCAGATTTGTCTCATTAATTTCAAGCACAGAACAAATCCAGGGTGTCCCAGGGTGCGGTCAGGAGGCACAAGGCTCACTAGCTCCCTGTCCCCGGGCCCTGGTGTGAGCAGAGGGACACAGCTTGTTAAGAGAATTAATTAGGTTGGGGTGAATGAGGTAGGCGAAGGAGTGGGGAGCTGGGGTCTGGGCCCCAGGGATTAGATGGCACTGGGTTGGCTGAGGCTTGGTATCAATATAAATATGGGGGAAAGCAGGGCCTTTGTTGCCTGACTCAGGGGCAGACTGTGGGTCACAAGGCACAAGAGAGGGGGACACTGGGAGCCCAACCCCATCCTCAGAATGCCTGCTCTCCCTGTCTCTGTAGTCTGCTGGCCACAGGACTGCTGCACAGGCTTGGACCTCTGGACCACAGACAGCTAGGCCTGGGCCCAGAGCTGCCCGTCTTTGGTAAGTGCCCAGCACCCCCTCACTGGCTCCGGAAGCCCCAGTGCTCTCTGGGGCTGGGATCTGAGCTGGCCTCCCTGGGGGCACCTGCAAGGTGCTTGGGGCAGCCTGGCTCCTTTCTGCTTCCTGTGTTTCCTCCCCACCCCTCTTCTGTGAACAGAGAGGCTAAGGGTCAAGACTCTCGATGACCAGCGTGGGGGAGCCAGGTCTGTCTCCTCCGGCTCAGGTCTTCTTCTCGGGCAGTCTACTCTGGTAGTGAATCACCTGGCCTCATGGCCAAGAGCAGACCCCGGATCCTGGAGAGGGCTGTTTCTCAGCAGCTCTGGGACCCCTCCCTCTATTTCAGGCTGGTTGACTCTAGGGTACTTTAGGAGCCCAGAAGGCCACACTGGAGATAGCTGGGCACCTGTGTCCACAGTTGGAGGGATTTGGGCACAGCTGTCCACCACTCCTGGCTCACCTAGCATGGATGAGCTGCTGGCAAGCAGAGGACAGAGACCAGGATGCCCACCTGGGGGAGTGGGCACCAGCTCATCAGGCTGGGAAAACACTGGTGGCCCAGGAGACGCCAGCAGGGTTAGTGAGGCGGGGTATGGCTTGAGGCTCCCCTAAGTGCAGGAGCTGGGAGGAGGAGGCTCTTTTGCACAGCTGGGCCCCCTCAGGGAGCTCAGAGTCTGTGGTAGGAGGCTTCTGACACCATCTACAGTTGGATCTTGGGGTTCAGGTTGGTTAGATCCCTGAAGTTCCCACGAGCCCCTCACAGAATGGCAAAGTCTAGCTGCTGAGGCCTTAGGGCTGTGTGTGTGTATTCCAGAGAGAAAGAGGGAGAGAGGTAGATAGATGTCAGGGCTCCCTGGAGACCCCTGGCTGTGGGAGGCGCTGACCACTGGCTGTCTTTGCTCCCAGACCTGAACCTTGGAGAAGCAGCCCCATGAAGGTGCCCAGCCATGCAATGTTCTTGGAAGGCCGTCCTCCTCCTTGCCCTGGCCTCCATAGCCATCCAGTACACCGCCATCCGCACCTTCACTGCCAAATCCTTACACACCTGCCCGGGGCTGGCCGAGGCCGGGCTGGCCGAGCGGCTGTGCGAGGAGGGCCCCACCTTCACCTATAACCTCTCGCGGAAGACGCACATCCTCATCCTGGCCACCACGCGCAGCGGCTCGTCCTTCGTGGGCCAGCTCTTCAACCAGCACCTAGACGTCTTCTACCTGTTCGAGCCCCTCTACCACGTCCAGAACACGCTCATCCCCCGCTTCACCCAGGGCAAGAGCCCTGCGGACCGGAGGGTCATGCTGGGCGCCAGCCGGGACCTCCTGAGGAGCCTCTATGACTGCGACCTCTACTTCCTGGAGAACTACATCAAGCCGCCCCCGGTCAACCACACCACCGACAGGATCTTCCGCCGAGGGGCCAGCAGGGTGCTCTGCTCCCGCCCCGTGTGCGACCCTCCGGGGGCTCCCGACCTGGGCCTGGAAGAGGGGGGACTGCGTGCGCAGGTGCGG
The DNA here is from genome assembly GCA_025594165.1 of Tamias sibiricus. Lineage (NCBI taxonomy): Eukaryota > Metazoa > Chordata > Mammalia > Rodentia > Sciuridae > Tamias > Tamias sibiricus. The sequence continues at coordinate 26,432,455 of CM046657.1, forward strand.
CCTGGTGAACCTGACCGTGGCCGCGGAGGCCTGTGCGCGAGCGCAGCCACGTGGCCATCAAGACCGTGCGGGTGCCCGAGGTGAACGACCTGCGGGCTCTGGTTGAAGACCCCCGGTTGAACCTCAAGGTCATCCAGCTGGTCCGGGACCCGCGTGGCATCCTGGCTTCACGCAGCGAGACCTTCCGCGACACGTACCGGCTCTGGCGGCTGTGGTACGGCACGGGCAGGAAGCCCTACAACCTGGACGTGACGCAGCTGACCACCGTGTGCGAGGACTTCTCCAACTCGGTGTCCACCGGCCTCATGCGGCCCTCCTGGCTCAAGGGCAAGTACATGCTGGTGCGCTACGAGGACCTGGCCCGGAACCCCATGAAGAAGACCGAGGAGATCTACGGGTTCCTGGGGATCCCCCTGGACAGCCACGTGGCCCGCTGGATCCAGAACAACACGCGGGGCGACCCCACCCTGGGCAAGCACAAATACGGCACCGTGCGAAACTCGGCGGCCACGGCCGAGAAGTGGCGCTTCCGCCTCTCGTACGACATTGTGGCCTTCGCCCAGAACGCCTGCCAGCACGTGCTGGCCCAGCTGGGCTACAAGAAGGCCGCCTCGGAGGAGGAGCTCAAGAACCCCGCCGTCAGCCTGGTGGAGGAGCGCGACTTCCGCCCCTTCTCGTGACCGCGCGCCAGCGGGCGGCCGGGCTGCTGCGTGGCCGGCTTAACTGTTGCCTTATCTCCCTCCCTCCGCCTGTCTGCGTGTCCCCCGCCCCTGCCCATCCCGCCCCCTTCGGCCTTTTTTGTCTCTGAAATTTGCACTAGGTCTGGGACGGGCAGCCCGGGGCAGAGGGCAGCGAAGTGGGCCCGGCCCGCCCCAGCCCGTTCAGACGCTCTGGTGTTGGGTCTCCAGGGGGCGGTGACGATGTTTACAAGCACCCCGCGCACACATTCACGCACGCACATGGGCCCACCAGGAGAGGCACCCCAACACACGACTTCTCACATTTTTTGGAATGAATGAGTGGTTGGGGGATCGTAGTTTTTGCACTGTTTTACTTGTACAAGGTAAGAGGATAAAAACAAAAGGACCCCTCTCTCTAACATAGGAAAGGGGTCTGTCCCTCCCGATCCCTGCTTCCCGGCCCTGGTCCTCTTCCTCCCTTAGAACAGAGACCCCCCCCCCCTCCTGCCCGCCCTTGCCTGTCGGTGAGCAGGTTTTACTGTGAGGTGAACGTGGACCTTGTTTATTTTTTCCAGTCTGTGGTGATGCTGTCTGTCTGTCTGAGTCTTGTGGCTGCCCCTGGACCAGTGATGGCTGATGAATCTTTTTAAGTTTCTGATTGATCTTGGGGTCCATCTGTGATATTTCTTTGTGCCAAAAAAAAAAAAAAAAAAGTGAATCAGTTTGCTAAATGAACATTGAAATGCTTTATCTGTGTTTTCTGTAAATAAAAGTGTGCAGTAACAGCTGGGCCTGACGCTGGGATCTTCTGATTGGCTGAGAGCAGCCAGGTGGGGTCTGGGTGTTCCTGGCTTTGGGGAGAAGGTCCGAAGGAGATAGTAGTGGTAATTAAATGACAAGTCTTCCTTTTAGGACTCCAGTTACGCTTTACACTAATTACACTGAGTTCCCTTCTGTACCTTAGAGCCAGACATGACCAAAATGTATAACAAGTGCTATGGCTTGGGAGGGCAGGGCTGAGCATGGGATCCCGGGACACTGTGCCGGATGCTCCTCCTTTGGTTGGTGGGTCTGGGGCGGGGGTTGCTGGGCAGGCAGAACGTTCGGGGGTGGGGTGGCTCTGGGCAGCGGCTGCTTGGTATTTTAACAACAGGTACAGGGTTACTGGTGTCTACAAAGGTGGAATATCTGCCATGCTTACATCTCAGATAATCTAGCAAGTTCCTCCAAGCCGCATCTCAGCTCTTATTGCAAGAGAACAGCTGATCTCTGAGGGAGGCTGGAGGTCGGTGTTCTTGGTTGGGACAGTGGGAGTTCCTAGTTATGAGGTGGCTCCAGGGGTCCTGGGCAGTCAGAAGAAGGGCTTCCTGAGGGCACTTGGTCTTGAGCTAGAGCATGGACCAGGAAGAAACCAGCTAAAGCAGATGCCTTAACTAATAGGAGCTTAATCAAGATAGGCCATTTCCTTTTTTTTTTTTTTTTTTAAGGTGGTAAAATGCACATGATATAAAGTTCGCCTCTGCAACCATTTGTAAGGGCGGAGTTAATTAAATCAATTCAGAGCGCTGCGTTGCCCTCACTTCTGCTCATCCTCATGATACTTTTCCCCATGTAAGCTGGAGTTCTGGACCCGTTAAGCAATAACTCTCCATCCCCCACCCCCCCTAGCTCCAGGCAACCGCTTCACTGTCTGTCTCCATGATTTTGACTATGAGTATTTCACACAAGGGGAACCAGACAGTATTGGTCTTTTCACACCTGGCTTCTTTCACTCAGCCCAGTGTCCTCCAGGTTCATCCATATTGTAGCAGGTGTCAGGATTTCCCCCCTTTTAAGGCTGAATAATACTCCAATGTGCACACCACATTTTGCTTATTCATTCATCCTGTGATGGACAGTTGGGTTGCTCCCATGCTTTAGCCATAGTGAATCATGCTGCTGTGGACGTGGGTGTGCAATGTCTCTTTAAGATCCTGCTTTCGGTTCTTGTGTATGTACCAGACATGGAATTATTGGATCTGATGGCCTCTTTTCCTTTTTCATTTTTTTTCCTGGTACTGGGGATTGAGCCCAGGGGTGCTCTGAACTACATCCCTGGCCCTTTTTATTTTTTATTTCCACACAGGGTCTCACAAAGTTATAGAGGCTGACCTTGAACTTGCAAACCTCCTGCCTCAGCTTCAGCAGTAGTTGGATTATAGGTGTGCACCACCACGCCTGACAAGCCTGCTTAATATTTTGAGGAGCTGCCATATTGTACCATTTTCTATCCCAACAACAGTGCTTACAGATTTAGATTTCTCCACTTCTTCACCAACATTTTCCTTCCACCCTCTTTTCCATCCTATTTTTAAAAATTTTTTATTTGTTTTTAGATATGCATAACATTTGTATTTTGACATATGTACAAGGAATATAACTTATTCTAGTTAGGATTCAATTCTTGAGGTTGTACGTGATGTGGTGTTTCACTGGGGTATATTCCAACCCCCTCCTTCCCTTCATTCCCCTTTGTCTAATCCAGTGAACTTCCATTCAACCCCACCTGCTCTGTTGTGTGTTAGGATCCACATATCAGAGAGAACGTTCAGCCTTTGGTTTTCTGGGATTGGCTTATTTTACTTAGCATAATAGTCTCCAGATCCATCCATTTACTGGCAAAAGTCATAAAGCCATTCTTTTGTTTATGGCTGAGTAATGTTTCATTGTGTGCATATACCACATTTTCTTTATCCATTCATCGGTTGAAGGGCACCTAGGTTGGTTCCATAGCTTAGCTATTGTGAATTGAACTGCTATGAACATTGATGTGGCTGTGTCAATGTAGTATGCTGATTTTAAGTCCTCTGGGCATATGCCAAAGAGTGGGATAGCTGGGTCAAATGGTGGTTCCATTCCAAGTTTTCTGAGGACTCTCCATACTGCTTTCCATAGTGGTTGCACCAATTTGCAGTCCCACCAGCAGTGTATGAGTGTACCTTTTCCCCCACAACCTCACCAACATTTACTGTTACTTGTATTCTTGATAATTGCCATTCTGACAGGAGTGAGATGAAATCTCAGTATAATTTTAATTTTAATTTTTTAATTGCTAGAGATGTTGAATATTTTTCATGTATTTGTTGACCATTCATATTTCTTCTTCTGTGAAGTGTCTGTTAAATTTCTTTGTCCGTTTATTGATTGGGTTATTTGTGGTTATTTTCTTTCTTTTTTCTTTTTTTGGTATTAAGTTTTTTTGTGTTCTTTGTATATCCTGGAGATTAATGCTCTATATGAAATGCAGGTGGAAAAGACTTTCTCCCATTCTATAGGCTCTCTCTTCATACTCTTGATTGTTTCCTTTGCTGTGAAGAAGATTTTTAGTTTGATACAATCTCATTTATTGATTCTTGATTTTACTTCTTGTGCTTTAGGAGTCTTGTTGAGGAATTTCGTTCCTAAGCTGACATGATGGAGAGTTGAGCCTACATTTTCTTCTATTAGGTGCAGGGTCTCTGGTCTAATTCCTAGGTTCTTGATCCACTTTGAGTTGAGTTTTGTGCAGGGTGAGAGATATGGGTTAAATTTCATTGTGCTACGTATGGATTTCTGATTTTCCCAGCACCATTTGTTGAAGAGGCTATTTTTTCTCCAATATATGTTTATGGCACCTCTGTCTAGTCTGAGGTAACTGTATTTATGTGGGTTTGTCTCTGTGTCTTCTGTTCCATTGGTCTCCATGTCTGTTTTGGTGCCAATACATGCTGTTTTTGTTTCTATAGCTCTGTAGTATAATTTAAGCTCTGGTATTGTAATGCCTCCTGCTTCATTTTCTCACTAAGGAATGTTTTAGCTATTCTGGGCCTTTTGTTTTTCCAAAAGAGTTTCATGACTGCTTTTTCTATTTCTCTGAAGAACAACTTTGGATTTTTTTTTTTTTTTTTTTTTTTTTTTGGTACTGGGGATTGAACTCAGGGGCACTTGACCACTGGGCCACATCCCCAGCCCTTTTTTGGTATTTTATTAGAGACAGGGTCTCACTGAGTTGTTAAGTGCCGCGCCATTGCTGAGGCTGGCTTTGAACTCGTGATCCTCCTGCCTCAGCCTCCCAAGTGCTGGGATTACAGGTGTGTGCCACCCCTCCCGGCTCAACTTTGGAATTTTAATAGGAATTGCATTAAATCTCTCTAGCACTTTTGGTAGTATGGCCATATTGACAATATTAATTCTGCCTATCCAAGAGCATGGGAGATCTTTCCCTTCTAATGTCTTCTTCAATTTCTTTCTTTAGTGTTCTGTAGTATCCATTGTGGAGGTCTTTCACCTTTTTTCTTAGATCGATTCCCAAGTTAAAATTTTTTTTTTTGTGTGTGGCTATTGTGAATAGGATAGTTTTAAAACTTTCTCTGTCAGTTGATTCATTACCGATGTATAGGAACAAAATTGATTTATGGGTGTAAATTTTATATCATGCTACTTTGCTGAATTCATTTATGAGTTCTAGAAGTTTTATGGTGGAGTTTTTTGTGTCTTCTAAATATAGAGTCATGTCATCAGCAAAGAGGGAAGTTTGAGCTCTTCTTTTCCTATTTGTAGCCCTTTAATTCTTTTTTGCCTGATTGCTCTGACTAGTGTTTCATGGACTATGTTGAATAGAAGTGGTCAAAGAGGGTATCCCTGTCTATTCCAGTTTTTAGAGGGAATGCTTCTAATGTTTCTCCATTTAGAATGATGTTGCCCTTGGATTTAGCAGAGATAGCTTTCACAATGTTGAGGCATGTTTCTACTATCTCTAGTTTTTCTAGTGTTTTGAACATGAATAGAAGCTGTATTTTGTCAAATGTCTTTTCTGCATCTATTGAGATAACCATGATTCTTGTCTTTAAGTCTATTGATATGATGAATTACGTTTATTAATTTCCACATATTGAACCAACCTTGCATCCCTGTGATGAACCCCACTTGATGGTGGTACACTATCATTTTAATATGTTTTTGTATATAATTTTGTATATAATTTGCCATATATAATTTGTATATAATTTCTTAATTTGTTAAGAATTATTTCATCTATATTCTTCAGGGATATTGGTCTGAAGTTTTCTTTCCTTGATGTGTCTTTGGTTTTCATAATCAGGGTAATACTGGCTTCATGGAATGAGTTTGGAAGGGTTCCCTCCTTTTCTACTTAATGTAATAATTTGAGGAGGATTGGTGTTCGTTTTTTTTTTTTTGAAGGTCTTGTAGAAGAACTCAGCTGAGAATCTGTGGTTCTGGGCTTTTCTTTATTAAATAGGCTTTTGATGACATCTTCAATTTAATTGCTTGAAATTGATCTGTTTAAATTTGCTCTGTCCTCCTGATTCAATTTGGGTAAGTCATATGTCTCTAGAAATTTGTTGATATCTTCAAAATTTTCTAATTTATTGGAGTATAAGTTTTCAAAATAGTTTCTGATTATCATCCGTATTTCAGTAGTATCCATGGTGATATTTCCTTTTTAATCACAAATTTTGGTAACTTAAAACTATTTTCCTTCTTTCTCTTGGCTAGCTTGGCTAAGGTTTTATCAATTATATTTATTTTTTCAAAGGACCAAATTTTGTTTCATTGATTTTTTTGAAAATTTTTTTTATTTCAATTTCATTGATTTCAGCTCTGACTTTAATTATTTCCTGTCTTCTGCTGCTTTGAGGTTGATTTGTTCTCCTTTTTATACAGCTTTGGAACATAATGTTAGGTTATTTATTTGGGGACTTTCTATTCTTTTAGTGAATGAGCTCAATGCAATGAACTTTTAGAACTGCCTTCATAGTGTCACTCAGATTTTGATAAGTTGTGTTGCGATTCTCATTTGCCTGTAAGTATTTTTTTTTTTTTACTCACCCCTGATGTCTTCTGCTATCTGTTGGTCATTCAACAGGGTATTCATTATTTAGTCTCCAGGTGTTAGGGTAGCTTCTATTTTTTATTTTTGTCATTGATTTCTAATTTTATCTCATTATGGTCCGATAGAATGCAAGGTATTATCTCTATTTTTGTTGTATTTGCTAAGAGTTGCTTTGCTAAGTTGTATTTGCTAAGATATGGTCTATTTTAGAGAAGGATCTGTGTGCCACTGAGAAGAAAGTATATTCAATCATTGATGGATGAAATATTATATATATATATATATGTCTGTTAAGTCTAAAGTATTATTTATATTTTTTATTTCTATAGATTCTTTATTTAGTTTTTGTTTGGAGAATCTATCCATTTGTGAGAGAGGTGTGTTAAAGTCACCCAGTATTATTGTGTTGTGGTCTATTTGACTCTTGAACTAGAAAAGAGTTTGTTGGATATACGTAATGCTCTATTGTTTGGGACAGAAATATTTATGATTGTTATGTCTTGGTTGATGTATGATTTCCTTAAGCAGTATGAAATGACCTTCTCAATCCCTTCTAATTAACTTTGGCTTGAAGTCCACTTTGTCTGATATTAGGATAGAAACCCTGCTTGTTTATGAGATCCATGTGAGTGATATGTTTCTTCCTATCCTTTTACCTTCAGTCTGTGGATGTCTTTGCCTATGAGGTGAGTCTCTTAGAGATAGCATATTGTTGGGTCTTGTTTTTTAATCCAATCTGCCAGTCTATATCTTTTGATTGATGAATTTAGGCCATTTATATTCAATATTATTATTGAGAAATGACTTTTATTCCCTTTATTTCTGGTTTTTAATTTGAATTAGTTTCTCCTTTGAGTATTCTTCTAGTGTAGTTCCTCATTTTGCTGGTTTTCACTTTTACTTTTCATTTCATGTTCATGAGATATCTTATTGAATGTTCCGTAGTGTTGGCTTTCTAGTTGTGAATTCTTCTAACTTTTGTTTATCATGGAGGGTTTTATGTCATCATCAATTCTGAAGCATAGTTTTGCTGAGTATAGTATTCTTGGCTGGCATCAGAGCTTGGTATACATTATTCCAAGACCACCTAGCTTTGAGGGCCTGGGATGAGAAATCAGCTGAGATCTGGATAGATTTTCCTCTAAATGTTACCTGTCATTTTTCTCTGTCAGGCTTTAAAATTCTATCCTTATTCTTTTATGTTAGTCATATTCATAATTATTTTCCTTGGTGTAGATTTGTTGTAATTTTGTACATTTGGGGTCCTGTAAGCCTTCTCTATTTGATGTTCCATTTCACTCTTAAGGTCTGGGAACTTTTATTATAGTATTTCATTGAAAACATTATGCATTCCTTTGGTTTGTATCTCTGAGCCTTCATCTTTCCCAATAAATCTTATATTTGTTCTTTTCATGTTATACCATAATTCTTGGAAGTTCTGTTCATGGTTTCTTAATATCTTTTCTCCATGGTCAACTTTGTTTTCAAGATTATATATTTTGTCTTCTTTGCCTGGAACTCTTTCAAGTGATCTAGCTTGCTGGTGATGCTTTCCACTAAATTTTCAATTTCATTTATTAATACCTGCATTTTGAGGATTTCTGTTTGTCCCCCCCCCCCCAGAACCTCTGTCTCTTTACTGAAGGAATCTTTCACTTCCTGTATTTTCTCTCTGATTTTCCTCCTTACATCATCCTTTACCTTGCCAATCATTCTAAACTCCTTCTCTGACATTTCTTCCACCGTGGTGTTGATGGATTCTGTTATTGAAAATATTTTGGTTTGTTTGAGGTGATTTGTTCCCTTGCTTTTTCATGTCATTTGTGTGTCTACCCATTTGCTTACAGTGTCCCTGAAGGCTTCCAGTACCTCACTGTTTAGGGGGAGACAAATAATTACAACAGCCAATGCAAATAATCTACAGCATTAAACCAAATAGGTCCTGTTATGATGTCTACAATGCTAATTATCACAATAAACAGAAATGATGTGATCAGTTATTGCCCACAGTAAAAACAGTAAGTTGGCAGAAGGTTTACAATTTTGAATGGAGGACAGGGAGAGACCAGAGTGATGTAGGTAGATGTGATGATTATGAGGGAGGAGAAGAGAAAATTGAAGTAAAAAATTAAAGAAAGAGTGAAAGAACAATAGAGATTGACTGTTAGCAGAAGAAAAGAGAGAAAGAGAAGTAAGATAAACAGATAAGTCAGATAAAAAATATATAAAATAATTAAAAAACATAAAAATAAAAAATATAAAACAAGCCAAAGTATACTAATCAAACATCATAGTCCTCAAAATACTGATCCATGAAAAATAACTGCCTTCAAAAAAAAATGCTAGAAATGAAAAAAAGAAACAAATATGAATATGTATAAGTGTTCATGAACCATTCAGGTCACAAAGAAAAGAAAAAAGAAGGGCTGGGGTTGTGGCTCAGTGGTAGAGTGCTCGCCTAGCACATGTACTGCCCAGGTTCCATCCTCAGCACCACATAAAAATAAAAGCATTGTGTACAACTAAAAAATAATAAATATTTTTTTAAAAAAGAAAGAAAGAAAAAAAGAAATAAAAGAAGAACCATGATGAAAAGTTAAAAGAATTTTTTCCACTGGAGTTCAAAAGGTTCTCAGCTTCCCTTCTCAGCAGTGTTGGGCGGGGCCATAAGGAGTGTGATGCCTGCTCCACCCACAGGGTGGGGTCACTGGAGTGTCTGGGAGAGGATATCTGGTAGGTGGAGCTCCTGGGGATGGGGTTTAGGCTCAGGCTGGCTCCAGGTTCTTCATGGAATGGCGATCTGATCTGAAGACCCAAAATCAGTGCACCTCCAGGGTCCAGCAGGTGCTGGCCCTTGCTGAGAGACTGCACCACGGGATCTCCCCTGGGTTCCACTTGTGTGGTGGAGAGCCAGTTCTTAATCCCCTCTGTCACCTGGGGACCCCATGTTTACTGGTCTCTGAAGTTTAGTCTCCAAACTCAATCTCTCCCACTTCTGCTCTTTTGAATTCTTGGCCAGGTGTGTCAATCCCGGCGGTCCTGCTAGTGGCTGGATTGGTGGGGGACAACTGTGGTTTTCCATGACCTGTATTCCCCTGTGCCAATCCCTCTTCACATGGTTACTTCCCCTCTATGTTGTGCGGTGTGGGTTTGCCAGGCCTGTATTTTAGGCCAAGCTCAGGTTTGCTGGGAATTGGTTCCCCCAGTTGCCAGCCCCTGCACCACAGCTGCAAAATGGTTCCTTCCTCTGCCCTCCATGGGCAGCCGGGAGAGATGCGGCTTCTCTCCTGCACAGGGATATTGTGCAGTGACCTTTCAGGTTAGTCGGGCAGTGTCTTTGATCCCTAAGCTCTCTGTACCCAGTCACACCTAATGCCTTCTAAAACTGGGTTCCCTTAATTCCCTTATTCCTCTACTTTGCTCACGGGAGGACCACTGTGGATGGTGGTGCCGCCACTGGAGGCTGTGGTGGTGGAAATGGGGATTTCTTCCTTATTTTATTATATCCAACCTCCTGGGTCCCTGATCTGCTTTGAATGTCCAGTATTAATTCCTAGTCAAGCCCCACCCCCCACCCACTTTTCCCCACCTTGCTGAGAAGCTGCCCGTCTGCTTTCTTGGTCTCACACCACAGAGCAGGCAGGAAAGTGACCTCCTCTATTCCGCCATCTTGAAAAAGCCCCTCCATCTTGTTTTGATAGTAGCTATCCTAATGGGCATGAAGCCATAAGCTAGGCTGTTTTCTTTCATTCTCATCAGGTCTCTGTTGTTCGGGTACAGCGGCTCTCAGTTTGTGTGCTGAGCAGCAGGAACCCTGACTCTTTCTATGTTGTTGCTGCTCCTTTCTCAAGAGTCTTTGGACATATGGTCCAAAATGGACGCCCGGTGATGGGAAGGAGAAAAATGGAACAGAGGGTGCACACGTGTGAGCAGAACTCCAAAGTCGCGGACATCAATCACTTCCACTCAGGTCTCCTGCATGCAACCTGGTCCACTTGGCTGCAGGGGAGGCTGGGACATGTCCTCCTTTCTGTGGGAGGCTATGACTGTTGAGGTCTGATCGTCTCTGGCCTTTGGCGAGGAAGTCAACCCACTGGTTGGCTCATGCATGAGTGCCCGGGTGGGCCTCACTCAGTGCCCCTGGCTGGCTGTTCTAACACCCAGGGAAGGCCTGCTCTGATGGAGGCCCCAGCTGCTGGGCCTCCCCCTGATGCAGTAAATGATGTCGCAGCATTTGTCTCCTAAGAAGCTCCTCTCTCTTCACTCTCTTGCCAGCCTGCCCTGGGTTGTCCCCGAGCCGGACGCCTCCCTCCCTGGGTGGGGGGGTGTTGCTGCCTGAAGCACTTGGAGCAACGGAGCTGCGGGAAGAACTTCAGAAGCAAACTGGAGACAAACAGTTTTTTATTCTGATAACTTTTCTCTCTGGTTCTAACAACAACTAACTCACGCCAAACACACCACTAAAATGGTGCTGACCCGATCAGCAATTTCGGCCAAGTCACTCGAGATCCCGCAACAAAATCCCGTGAGACTACGGGTGGCGACAATGGCCAAATCTCCACGGCTCATAGTCAACTGCAATTCAAGCCAATCCCCAAACAGGGCTCCTGCATTTCCCCCTTTTTGTTTTAAAAGAGGTAATGCTCTAGGACGTCTATGTGCAACCAACATTCTTACCCGTCATCGGATAATCAAGGCTGTGCCCTTGACTCCTGTCTTAGGTTGATATGTCGGCCACATGAGACTGTCCCGTGCGACTGTGCCTGTCTTAGGTTGTCCCCCTCTGGGGATCTTACCCGTCATTGGCTAACCAGCCATCCAATGGAGCCCTTTAGGATCGACTATATATGATGACTAACAGCCGTCCAATTGTGAGGAGATGTTGCGGCTTTAAGGCGACAAGCCTTTTGGTGATGAGCCAAATTGCATAGCATATCAAATTGTTTAAACAAATCAGCTGCCCTAAGTTCCATCAAGTAACACACTGAATTCTTTAGACAAGCTACCCTGAGTCTTATTAAGGAACTTGGGGCCTAATCCGACATGTTGGAAATTGGAGCTTACTTTTTCTTCCCAAAGAAATAGAAAAAGCAGTCATGAAATTCATCTGGAAAAATAAGAGACCCATAATAGCTAAAGCAATCCTTAGCAAGAAAAGTGAAGCAGGTGACATCACCATACCAGACTTTAAATTATACTATAGAGCAATCGTAACAAAAACAGCATGGTATTGGCACCAAAACAGACTGGTAGACCAATGGTACAGAATTGAGGACACAGAGACTAATACATATAATTTCAGCTATCTTATATATTAGACAAAGGCACCAAAAATGTACAGTGGAGAAAGGATAGCCTCTTCAACAAATGGTGCTGGGAAAACTGGAAATCCATATGCAACAAAATCCCGTGAGACTACGGGTGGCGACAATGGCCAAATCTCCACGGCTCATAGTCAACTGCAATTCAAGCCAATCCCCAAACAGGGCTCCTGCAGGGGGGCTTCGTGTCAGAACTGGGAGGCCCTGGAGACAGTGGCCTAGTTGAAGCACCTTTGTCTGGCTGAGGTTTTCAGAAGAAAGCCCTGCCTGGTGACGGGCTCGTTCGTTGATTAATCCATTCTTGCGCATGCAGGCCCTGCGTGCATTCCTTAGAGGACCCCAGTCGAGTGGAGCCAAACAGGCAGAGAGGTGGCTACAGCGTGGGCACCACAGGCTGGGCCACGTGCAGGCGGGCCCAGCACCAGCTAGCTCTCAGGAGCCACAAGGCTGCTACGATGGGCCTCAGGCTTCCCCAGACCTCAGGTCCCATTCCATGGGTCCTGGCCTCGGGGCTTAGAGAAGTGAGAAAGGCCTTCCCCAGCGGGCCATGCCTGGAGTGAGTCCTGGGGAGGCAGGGAGTGGCTCCGTGGAGAGGGATGAGGTGGTTCCCTGCGGAGGGGGAGGAAGGGGCCAAGGCACAGGGCGGGGGGGCGGGGGTGGGCTGGGCCTTTCCTTCACAGGCTGTGGACAGGGACGGGTGGGGTGGACCAGGCTCCTGAGCCAGCCCGGGGCCTCTCGAGCTGGGAGATTCTGCCAGGTCACCAAGAAGGTTTAGGCTTGAAGGAATTCATTTTGACGACCAAACCCACACGACAGAATCGGACACGGGGAGCTTTCCTGCTTCTGGAATAAGACGAGACTTTGAGAGGGCTCTTCAGAGCCTGTGTGTCCTCGCTCCCCCTGCCCTCAGCCTCCTGTGCTCGGCTCCCGGCCCTCTTCCTTCTCTGCTTGCTCTCTCCCTACACACACACACACACACACACACACACACACACACACACGCCTGGCTTTGATCAATGGGACGAGACAAAGTGCAGAGGTGGGGAAGAGGCTGCCTCTTAGAAGCCTCCAGTGCCTCGTGAAGAAAGCCCAGGGCAGCTCGCTGGAGAACAAAAAACCACCAGCAAAGAACCAAGGCGCCCCCGGGCCACGGTCAGCCACAGCTGGGATCAGAGGTCGGAGGCACCTGGCTGAGCCCATCTAAACTTCACCTTCAACATCGTGGGCTAAAAACATGGTTGTCACTTTAAGTCACCAAATGAGGCATGACTAATGTTATGCAGCCACAGCTGACCGATACACACGCCATTTTCTGTCCTGCAGCAGGGTCTCTGCACCACGGTTCCTTATTTCTAGTTTGTGCCTGGTCGCCTCTCTGCCTAGTTAATGATTATTCATTCTTTGGATCTCAAATTAAATATCAATACTTCCTTGGCTTTACCAGATTAGTTCAGTTATCCTGATAACAGGCTTTTCTGTGGCTGATTATATGTCTTCTCTATCCTGATGACAGGCCCTGGCAGCACCACGTACATCTCTTTTTTATTTGTTTACCACAGTGGTAATCACACATTTTACGGGAGGACCCGGCACACAGTAGGTGTCCAATAAACACTGGTTGATGAACACAAGAATGAATAGAACAGGTGCTGCCCATCTGGTGACAGGGCTGGCTGGTCTGCGGCCTCACGGGGGGAGGGGGGTGCAGGCCTCCAGCAGATCTGAATGAGACCCAGGCAGCCAAGGCCCTCGCAGGCTGTCTCTGTCACGTTAGGGACGGCCGGGCTGAGTCCCCGACCTTCCCCATGGTCATCAGTTCTAATTCTTCACCCCAACACTGGCTTCTCTGTCCTGACGCTGTCACTTCCCTGGCCACTTGTCACCCCTTCCAAGGCTGACGCTCTGAAGCCAGCTCCTTGGCCTCTTGACCGCAGCACCAACTCGCGTCCAGACTTCACAGAGCGAGGCCCTCCTGTGAGTCACCCCAAGAGCAGCTGCTTCCTGCTGACCCCGAGGACCCTCTTTTAGCCAGGAAATGGTGGTCACAGCACCACCTAGTCAGGACTGGCCCAGCCTCCGCCTCCTCCTTGTCGCATCCTGATGGCTTAGGTCCTAAGGAGCGAGGGAGGAAGTCCCCGGTCTGGTCTGCAGTCCTGGCTGCTCTCACGCTGTGGTCTTGGGCTGTGTCCTGTCTTTTCTTTGCTCAGGGACTTCCTGTTTGTGCGTTCCCACCTGCTCACCCTGGTTCCTTTCCTTGCTGACAACAAACACGTCCCGGGTCCTGGGGCGCTGGCTGGCCCATTTCCTACCGCCTGCAGGGCATTGTCCAGGAACCAGCCTGGCCTCTGCGGGGAACCTGCGGCTGGGGAAGGAGTCCAGCTCCCCGCCCCTGGGGAGGGCCAGGTGTGGGGGAAGCACCTCCACACCCCAGGGAGAGAGCAGCCAGCGCCAGCTTCCTGAGGGCTGGAAACAGGCTGGGACCAGGTCCTCGCAGGCAAGTGGCCAAGGTCAGGCCTACCAGGGAGCCCGGCTGGGCAGCCCCACGGTGGGCTTTGCGGGTATGCAGGCTGCAGTCTGCCCCCGGGGCACACACACCATTCCCCAGGCTGCGCAGAGCCCCAGGGCCCCATCTAACCAGACCCCACGTGAGTCTCCTGTTCCTAGAAGTTGCCAGTACTGGGGACTCGGGACTGGACGGAGACCACCGCGCCTGGGCGGCCTCCACGTCCTCATCTGCACAGAGGGGATCGTGTGGCACTGCCGTAGGGGCTGCTGGGAAGACCGGGCACGAGCTCGGCACACAGTGACGCCGGGTGGACGCCGGCCACCGTCGTCATCTCTGTCCTCACCACTGTACCCACAGTGCCTTGCAGGGAGCCTGGGATGTAGCAGTCGCCCAGTGAACTGCCGGATGGTGAAGTGAGGTGAGGTGCGCAGCGTCACCCCGGATCAAGTGGCACAGTGACCCATGACGTCCCCTATCAGTGAAGGGCTGGAGCTGAGGCTGACTAGCGGGAGAGACGCAGGGGCCAGCTGGAAAGGCCGACAGAATGGTCGCTAAGCGCAGGGACAAGCTTGCCCAGTCACAGTGTGGTACCCGGAGGCTCCAGGCGCCTTGGAGGAGTGGCCCTCGGGGTGGAAGGGGACGCGCTTTCCTGCCTTCCCGAGGCCCTCTTCTCTAGACTGTCTGACTCCCCGGAGAAATGCCTTCTGGGCGGCGCCAGGCCAGCCGGGCCCTGAGGCCCCTCCTCTGTGTTGCTTTGGCGTTGAGGAACCGCGGTCAGCCTTCTCAGTCCTGCTTGCTGTCCTCTCTAGGCCCAGGGCAGCCCTGCTGGGGCACCCTGTGGTGGTGACGGGGTACAGTTTTCGTAGGCCTGCCTTTTCCAGCCTCCTGGACTGGGTCAGGGAACAGCCCGCGGCCATCCCAGCTGTGGGCCCCTCTGACACTGCAGTTGTCAGGAGGCCACACACGGTGCCCCTCTGCGCGGCCTCCTGCTTCCGTCCTTCCTAGGTCACGCACCAGCCTTCTGCTGCCCTGGCCTCCCGCGGGCTGTGGGAACCTGGGTGTGGCCTCTGCGATGGGAGCTTTTGCACCAAGCGTCACAGGAGGCATTTAGAAATGTCCAGAAAGAGGAAGATCAGTGACTTGGGTGATGGGGACTCACACTGAGACCTGTCAGCAGTCGTCCCGGAGCCGCCACGTCCCAGCTCTGTCTTGGGGACAGTGAGTGAAGCATAGAGCCCAGGAGGTCACTGGGGAGAGGGGGTTACATGTGTCCCTCCCCCATGAGTCAGACGTATTGACCAAACATCTCTGGAGACTTAAGAAAATCTTGTTCCTTCGATCACTGAGAAAGTGCGTTAAGATCTCACATTATGATAGTGGATTTATCTATTTCCTCTTACAGTTCTTCTTCTTTTTTTTTTTTTTACTTTGCAATTTTGAGGCTGTATTTTTAGGTGTACACAGATCTAAAGTTGTTGTACACTACTTGTGAATGGAGACTTTTGTCATTATGAAGTATTCCTGTTACTGTATTCTGTAGTTTGGATAGTTGGTGTTTTTTTTTTTTTTTTTTTTTTTTTTTTTGTTTGTTTGTTTTGTTTTTGTGGAACTGGGGATTGAACCCAGGGGTGTTCTACTACTGAGCTACATCTACAGCTACCTTTTTATTTTACTTTATTTTTTTGGTGGGTACTAGGGATTGAACTCAGAGACACTCAACCACTGAGCCATACCCCCCAGCCCTATTTTGTATATACATTTTTAAATTTAGAGACAGGGTCTTACTGAGTTTCTTAGCGCCTCTCTCTGTTGAGGCTGGCTTTGAACCCATGATCCTCCTGCCTCAGCCCCCAGTGTGTGCCACTGTGCCCAGCCCTTTTTATTTTTATTTTGAGACAGGTTTTCACTAACTTGCAGGGGCTGGCCTCGAACTTGTGATCCTCTTGCCTTAGCCTACTGTGCTGCTGGGATTACAGGTGTGCACCGCTGTTCCTGGCTACAGTTTGGATCTCAATCATCCCTCAAAGGCCCATGTGTCTGAGGCGTGGTACCCAGGGGTGGTGTTATCGAGAGGTGGTGGGCACTTCGAGAGGCAAGGCATAGTGTAAGGTCTTCAGGTCTCTGGGGTCTGCCCTCCAAGGAGATTTTGGGATTCCATTCTCTTCCTTGCTCCTTTTTGCTCCCTGGCCATGAGTTTTCTCTGCCCCACACTCCATTGTGACATGCCACCACAGGCCCAAAGCAACGAGGCCCATTGATCATGGGTTGAATCCTCTGAAACTCTGAGCCAAAATGAACCTTTTCTCTTTATCAGTTGATTATCTCAGGTTATAATGTTATAACAACAGAAAGCTGACTACCACACTGTAGTATGATTTTGCCTTAAAGTCTATTTTGTCTGATGCCAGGATGGCCACACCAGCCTTCTTGGGTTAGCGTTTGTGTGATTTATATTTTATTTTCTAGTCCTTTTCTGTATCTTGCAATTTCTTCCTTTTCTTTTTGGTATTGGGAATTGAATCCAGGGGCACTTAACCATGGAGCCACATCCCCAGCCAGATTTTTATTTTTTAAGACAGAGTGTCGCTAAATTGCTTAGGGCTTCACTAAATTGCTGTGGCTGGCTTTGAACTTGCAATCCGCCTGCTTCAGCCTCCCCAAGTGCTGGGATTATAGACGTGCACCACTGCACCAGGCTCATATCTTGCATTTTTTTATATATATATGAATTTGTAGCTATATCTATAGAGTTTCTTATTTGTCTCACTAATTGTATATTTTTTATTTGTATTTTATATGTATTATTTACTTTTTCTTTCCCTGTTGATTCAGCATGTATTTTATATCACATTTTCTTATCTACATGAATTAGAGAATTATAAATCTTGTATTCCTTCATTGAGAACCTTAAAGATTACAATTTTTTTCTTTTTCTCTTTATTGTAATGCTAGAGATTGAACCCAGGGCCTTGCACATGCTAGGCTAGTGCTATGCCACCGAGCTACATCCTTTTTAAAATTTTATTTTGAGACAGGATCTTGCTAAGTTGCCCAGGCTGGCCTTGAACTTGCTCTCCTCCTATCTCAGCCTCCTAATGAGCTGGGATTATAGGCGTGTGCCTGGCTATAAATTCCTTTCTCAGTTCATCGAAGCCTAAAATCAATCAGTATCTTTACTGCTCTCTTGAAAAACGCACTTAATAATCCACTTTAACTCCGTTCACCTTTTAAACTTCTCTGTTGTAGCGGTAGTGAATTTCTAAACCTGATGTGTTATAGGAGGTCTTTCATTATTTTGAAACAACAAACTTTATTGGGGTATGATGCGCACATAATACAATCCACTTGTGTGTAAGTAGATTGTTGGATGAGTTTCGATCCACGCATAGTTACGTTTGGTCACTCCTACAATCAAGATACAAAATACTTCTACAAATGCCCCCAAGTCTCTTGGGTCCCCTTATGGACATTCTCATTTCTCCATCACTGTCCTTGAAAACCATTCGACCCCTGTCTGTCATTTTTGCTTTGCCTTTTCTAGGGTTTCATGTAAGTGGACTCGTGTAATACGGAGCCCCTGGTGTCCAGAGCGCCTTCATGCCTCTGTGTGGATTCAGGTTCCCGTGGTATCACTTGTATCCCTTGCCTTCCCCCCGGAGAACTTTATTTAACATCTCTTCAAGTGCAGGCAAGTGGTGATAAATTCTCTCAGATTTTGTTTGTCTGAAAAAGTCTTTATTTTTGCCTTCATTTTTTGGAAAGACATTTGCACCGGATTTAGAATTCCAAGTGGAGAGTTTTTTTTCCTTTCAGCACTTAAAAGAGTTTTGCTTTGTTGTCTTCTGACTTTTACTTTTCTGCCACAATTCTTAGCTTTCCCCCTCTGTGTACATAATATGTCTTTTCCATTGGCTGCTTTTAAGATTTTCTTGGTATCACTAGTTTTTAGCAATTTTTATGACAATGTGCTTTGGCATGGTTTTTCTTTACCTTGTTTGGAATTCACTGATTTCTTTTGTACTTGTGGGTTTATAATTTTTATCAAAATTGGAAAAGGTCTAGCTATTTTGTCGTCAAATGTTTTATTTTTTCATCCCCCCACACCTGAGATTCAAATCACGCCTGTCTACCTTAACATTGTTTTGCAGGTGGCTGACACTCTGTTCACTGTTCATTTTCCCCAGCCTTTTCTTTGTGTTAAATTTGGATAGCTTTTGTTCTCATGTTGACTGATGTTTTCTTCTGCAACATCTAATCTGCTGTTAATCTGTTAATTCCACTCCGTTTTTTTTTTTTAATTTTAGTTTGTATTTTTCCATCTCTATATGTTTTTTGGGTCTTTTTATCTTATATCTTCTATTTTATTCTCATTGTGTTCACGTTTTTCCTTCAGATCTTTGAGCAATTTATGATGACTAATTTTATCATCTCTGCCATCTCTGGGTCTCTTTTTTGATGAACTCTTCTTTCTCCTGATTATGAGTCTTATTTACCTCCCTTGTTTGTGTGGTAGTTTTTTTTTTTTTTTTTTTTTTTTTCTGGGAGATTGAATCGGAGATTGAACTCAGGGGCACTAGACCACTGAGCCACATTCCCAGCCCTATTTTGTATTTTATTTAGAGATAGGGTATTACTGAATTGCTTAGGACCTCATTTTTGCTGAGGCTGGCTTTGAACTCGTGATCCTCCTGCCTCAGCCTCCAGAGCTGGTGGGATCACAGGCACGCACCACCGTCTGTCTGGTAGATTTTGGTTAATGCTGGATGCATCAGCCAGGGGCCAGCAAAGAAAGAGACCACGTTAGTAATTTGAACAGGGATAATTTAATGCAAAGAATTATTAACTAGATGTGGCTAGTTACTGAAAGGGAATACAGAAAAAACAAACACAGAATGCCCTACTCTCTCTAGGCCCGAGGGGAGAGTCCACAGGGAAGAATTAAGAAACTGGAACAGGCATCTCCCCAAAGCTGCTTCCCCAGGGCTTAGATTCAGATCTCCTCAGAGGGAATGTGGACTCTGTGATAACACTCAACCTGCCTTCGGAGAAGAATTTTGCCAGAGGTCAGGGGCCAGAGCTTTCCATAGCCACAGCCCAATGGACGCATGAACAGTTCACTAGCAGATGCTGGTAGGCCATGGCCGATCTACGGGATCTATGTTTTGAGTGGCCAACAAGCTGGGGTGGGGAGGAAATGTGGGGCTGGGGGAGCATTGTCCACAAGTCTGCAGGAAGTGGTGTGTTGGGTTTCCAGAGAACTTGTTGGAGAATGGCGCCCTCCTCGCATGCCATTGATAGCTGTGAAGATAAAACACACCAGTACCAGGAAGAGAGACTTCTTCCTTGGCAATAGCCTTGCAGTGACCTCTTCCCTCTGCAGAACTCTTTAAAGACAAAATCTAACACAACATCCATCAGCTGCTGAGGGAGACGAGTTTACAAAATTCCGCTCTAGTACCCCAGGGCTTGCATTTAGAGCTAAGAGGCGATAGACTGCTACGAAAGTCACGCAGGTGCTCTTGTAGAGTGCAGGATTATGTTGGATTCCTTTATATAGTGTTGAACTTTGTTCTGGCACAAATTTAAGTTGCTTGGGATTCTTCTGATCCTTCCAAGGCTTGGCTTCAAATTTGTTGCGATGGGTCCACAACAGAGCTAATTTAGGGGCACTATTGTGTTGTGACCCTTCTAAGGCTCTATCCAATGTCCTGTGTATTAGGAAGTCTTGCTGCTCTGAAGGGTGGGCACATGAGCTATTCTGCTCCCCGCGTGGGCTCCTGAAATTGTTGAGCTTGTTGCTTTCCAAACGTTCTTTCCTGACCTTGTGGAATTTCGCCTTGTGCATGTGTAGATCGTGGAATTTCGCCTTGTGCATGTGTAGATCATTGCTCAGCCAAAGACTCAAATGGATTTCTGGGAAGCTCACTCCATCTTTCTCTGCACCTCCCTTCTTCTCTGGAAGTTTGCCTCACAAATTGTAGCTGCACTGGCGCCCCCAAACGTTGCTACCGTCCACTCAACTCAGTGAGACCACCGGGCTCTGTACCACCCCTCCCCTGTAGTGCAGTATGGAAAATACGCTGGGACAGACCCGAGGTTGTCTCGTTTATTTCTCTTCTCTCAGAGATCACAGCCCGGGGCCGCGCATTTTTAAACATGCGGAAACACAGTTGTGTATTAATATTGTTGTTATTTTTGTTTTGAATTGCTTGTGGCAGTAGAACAACATCTACAGCAGTTTTATGTTTCAAGAGCAAAAGCAGAACGTTCCCTTGTCATGTTTTCTGATTCTATGTTTTAAAAAAGATATACTGGGACTGGGGCTGTGGCTCAGCGGTAGAGCACTCGTCTCGCATGTGTGAGGCCCTGGGTTCGATCCTCAGCACCACATAAATAAAATTGTGTCCACCTACAACTAAAAACTATTTAAAAAAGCTCCTCTGGGGCTGCTGGCTGCGAATCTCTTCTCACAGTGACGGCCTTGTCCTGGGTCTCCTCCCTGCTGGGGTCCAAGCCTTCCCAACTCCAAGTGCAGCCTGTAGGGCCGCAGCAGCGTCCCGGCTCACCTGGGAGCTGGGGAACGCGGGCGTGGGCTCCACCCAGGCTCACGGATTCTGAGTTTTCAGTTTTTAAAACTGAACTTTATTTCGTAATGGATAAATAAGAGCATAGACATCATACATATTCATGGGGCGCTGTGTGACGTCTTGATCCATGTATACCTTGTGGCATGTTTGGGCCAGGTGACACGTATCTGTCTCCCCAAACACTGATCGTTTCTCTCTGGGGAAAACATTCCAAGTGCTTTCTGCTAGCTTCTTGAAGTGCACGGTGCACGATCGTCATCTATAGTGGCCCCCTGCACGGAGCTCACCGGAACCTCTTGTTCCTACCCAACTGTGACTCAGTACCCAGGACCGACTGTGGCATTTGTACTCAGATCCCCGGGGTTTTCATATGCACATGAGTTTGAGAGGCACTGCTCCAGCTGTGGGGGCTGTGACCAGCCCAGGTGTGTGGAGGTGAGGGGCGACAGGTGGAGGCAGGCTTTGCTTCTCCCAGCCTCGGGGTGGCCGTGCAGGGTGGCCACCTTGTTTGGACTTGCCTGGGATCTTCTGGTTTAGCACTGAAAGTATTAGGTCCCTGGCTATGGCTCAGTCCCGGGCCAATGGAGATGGTTGGTCACCTTTCCAGACGGGGCCCGAGGGTGCCCTGTGATCCCAGGGGACTTGGTGACGATGTGCCACATGTGGCACCCTCTCAGGTCAAGCATGGCTAAGGAAGTGTTTGCCACCAGGACGCCTGCCTTGGTCTGTTTTCTGTTGTTTTAACAAAACACTTAAGCCTGGGTCCTTTGGAAAGAATAAAGGTTTATTTGGATCATGGTTATGAAGACTGGGAAGATCAAGGTTGGGTGGCCTCATCCAGTGACGTCCTTCTTGGCTGCTGGGGACTCTCTGCAGAGACCCAAGGTGGCTCAGGGACCTCATGGAAAAAGACAGAACCCAGACCCACTCTGAAACGACCACTCGGCCACGAGCCCACGAATGCGCCAGTCCATTCACGGGGCAGAGCCCTCATGACCCAGGTCCAAGGTCCACCTGGCCCCACCTCTTAATATCTCACATAGGGACTAAATTTCAACCTGAGTTTTGGTGACATTCAAGCCTCAGCCACATTTGTGTCAGCAGCTGGCTGCGTGGTGCCATGCTCCCTCCCATCAGGGGAGCCCTGGACACGCCACAGACCTCATCAGGCATGAAGGGCTGTCAGGAACGGATGACAGGGAAAGGCGTGGGGTCCCCAGGGTGGAGCAGCCCCAGGACAAAGCTCCGATTCCCAGTCTCCACACAAACTGGCACCTTAAGTCCATTTGCAGGTGACGTGCCCTTTTAGGGGCACCTGTGTTAGCTGCAGGGAGAGGACTCTGACCGTGCACCACCCTCTCCACGGTCGCACTTCCGTCATTACTTTGAAATACTTGATATCCAATGTTTGATTGTATTCACCATCCACTCTCATTGTCACAAGAAATTTCAATATGACATTTGTTAAAGAGAAAAGGAAGGGCTGTTAGATTCTTTTAATATGATTTCAAGGGTTATACATTTTTGAACGATTATAAAATGGTCTTAACATTTTTTTATCATGTACTTGTGTGAACAAACACTTCCTGTCGATAGTGAGTTTCAAGAATTTGAAGAGATCATCACTAAAAAGTCCCGATCGAGAATTGCATAGGACCAGTTCATGCAGAAAGCCCGATAGTTAAAAAAAAAAAAAAAAAAAAAAAATCTGTGCTCACGGAAGAAAGCTCAAATTTCTCATTAAAAATTTTGAAAGGATTTTATTGGGACGTTTTACACATATTCCACATTTAATAATCTGGCTATTCTTTTGCACTTATTTTTCTTATCAAAATCATGCAAAGAGAATGTAATGCAGTGTCCTTTGTCCTGTCTCCCATAGGTGCTGCTGACGCATCTCCAGCTGACTGCAGCACGCTTCGCAAATTTGATCATTTTTTTCTGTGTGCCAAGACGTGAAGTACCTGGGAAGCCTGGCTCGGTCCTCCTGGGCGCCCCACTTCTCTGAACCAATCGGAACCCCTCTTCACTGAGGGAGAGAACAAATTGGATCACCACGCCCTCCACCGAATCTCCCCCTCCCCAGTCCCGCTCTCCCTTGCTGTGAAAATCTCAGCAGCCTCCAGCGGTTGCTATGACAACCCTAGTGCAGGGAGGAGCAGGGATGGGCTTAGGGATGGCTCCCAGGCAGAGCTGCCTCTTCTTTCTGGGGCAATATTAAGGGGAAGGTGGATTTAGGTCACTTGGGGCTGATCCAGTCTCCCTGAGAGGCTGGCTGGAGGTACGCCCTGGCCTGGGGTCCCCTGAACGCACGGTTCCCACATTTTCCTGGAAGGCCTCAGGGTCTCTCCAAGAGGATGATCTAGCATAAAAGGCCGTTCTGGGACCACAGTGGGTTTGAACTGGCCTTTATTTTAGGGCCCCAGGGATATGTCTTGCCTCCTCTTGCACCACGAGCAGCCCCAGCCTGACCTCAGGGTTCACAGTACCGGGCTGGTGGCACGGGGCATGTGCTTAGGCTTTAGGGTCAGAAGGATGTGGGTTCAGGGCTTGCCTCTGCCACTTACCCCCTGTGGGATCCCAGGCAAGTCACTGCATCACACTGAGGCTTCGTCTTGCGCAGATCTGATGGGACAATTACACCCATCTTGGTGATACGGGAGCTGATACTCAGCCAAGCTTTCAGCCCGGCACCTTCACGTAGTAGGTCCTCAATTAACGAAGAACGCGCTTACTATTTCCCCTCCTCTTCAGGCGTTTCTTTTCTTTTTCAAAAATTTCGCGGCCAAATCCCATCTGGGGTCCAGGTGGCTGTGAATCCCTTGAGCTCTTTATGTACACCTGACTCTCTAGGAAAACAAAACCCCAAAGTAGGGAAAAACAAAAACACGACAACAACAACAAAACATACTCTGAGCCCATAAATCAATAACTTTGATTATTATGAATTACCCAAGAGAGCCTATTACAGAAAATAGCACTAAGACTTGATCTCCAGAGCCACGTTTTAACGTTGTGCTCTGCAGGTCGCAGGCGTTTCATGATCGGATCTCTGGCCTCTCTTAGCTCATGCTATGACTGGAGGGGAATTAGAAGTTAATAGCATTGTTATTATTATTAATATTATTAATAATAGTATTATTAATAATAATAGTTAATAACAAATCACGTTGATATTTCAGTTTTTGCTGTGTTTGAGTTGGGTTCTCTAGAAAGCAGGTCCTGAGATGAGTTTACCGTGCAGGATGTTCATCAAGGAGTGTCCGTGGGGCAGAGGGGAGCAGGGCTGGGCTGCTCGGGGGTCTGCGGCCAGCCCTGGTTCATTACCGTGGCATGGATGGGCCGAGATGGCTGGGCCTCTGTCCTGCCTACCTCTTCAGGCCGTCCTTGGAGGCAGGCCACTCTGGGCTAGGTGGGACCTCTGGTGGTGGCTCTCTGCAGCTGGTGGGGTCCTCCCAGCAGCAGGACACATAGTCCTTTCTCATCTGGGCTGCACATTTGGGTGTCCATCATGAAAGGCAAGCTGAGGCTGGGGTGGGCCCCGGAGCCTTGCTTGGTCACTCTGGGTGTGACGGTGGCTGCTCAGCACGTTCGCAGAACCCCTGAGTTTAGGAAAAGCCCCGCGTTAGAGCCGAACCTTCTCGCATCGATTTGCAAAGCCAAGCTCAGCCCTGAGTCCCCTCAGCTAGTGACTGATGGCCTCTGAGCCCGCGGGGGCCCCTTCTTCAGCTCCTTGGCTCAGGGTCACGTCCTCCCAGATCCCCGGAGTCCACAGGCTGCAGTACCAGAAGCTCCTGCAGGTGCTCAGGCCCGTCCTCCACCGAGGCCTGGTCACTTTCCACAGTTCCCGCTGGACTGTGGGCTTTGCTAGTGCCCCGGCAATGAGCCATCCTCTGTGGTGGACATCTGTGGGATACAC
This sequence comes from Tamias sibiricus, assembly GCA_025594165.1. Classification (NCBI taxonomy): domain Eukaryota; kingdom Metazoa; phylum Chordata; class Mammalia; order Rodentia; family Sciuridae; genus Tamias; species Tamias sibiricus. The sequence goes on from CM046657.1 coordinate 26,457,340, forward strand.
TCAGTGTGCCCTGAGCATCTACTTTGTGCCAGGGACAGTTGGGGGGGGATTTACATGCATTTGCTCATTAAACCCGGTACCAGAGCCCTGGTCACTAGGATGCTTAGGAATGCGTGAACGAGCAGGCCCACTTGACGTCCTCGAAGCCAGGGAGGACAGGCCGACCTGGAAGAGAAACCTGGGGGCCTCCTGTGGTTAGTCCTTGGGCCCCTCTGCCTTGGCCTCTCAGTTCCAAACCTGCAAGGCTTGTCAGGCTGTCTCAGGGGACAGAACTGCTTTAAGCCCCTTCCCAGATCCTGACGTTCCCATCCCTGGTTCCTGCAAAGAGGTGCAGAGTTTCTTTCTCACTCGCACGAGCTGCTTCTGGGCGCCCTCTCCCGCGCCTGCTATGCGATAGGGTTCCTCTGATTTTTATGATCTCACAGAACTTATATGGTTTCATGGGCACGTGCTCTAATTTATGTAAATAGGATTGTGATAAAGACCCAATTCTATTTTCCCTCCCAGCGTGAGGGTTTGCAGATCTATCCAGGTCACTGGGCCCTGGGCTGTGTGGCTTCGAAGTGCTGTGTCGCCCGTCTCCACCCTTCACAGTGAGGGCCTAGGTGGCTTCTGAGTCCCCCTCCCTACACTCCCACGACCTCACCCTGGAACGGCGTGTCATTTCCTTATCTATCTGCACAACGTTTCTCTTGGACCTGTATCCAGAAGGGAATTTCTGATAATGGCACATATGCATACTTAATTTGACTAAACAGAGATACACTTTCTACTCTTAAAGGGCCCTGTGCTCTCTGAGCCCCGGGGCTCACTGCACTGTGAAACCCCCAATTTTATGATACTAGGACATGATTAGAAAAAATAATTTCAAAGCACTTTGCCAGCCAGAGTTTGGAATACGAACACTGGCCTGCAGCTTACAGACTCTAAGTTGGAGGCCCAGACTAGAACCTCACCTTGACCTTCACACTTATCTCTCCAGGGTAGGCTCAGGGTTCACCCTGATAAGCCTGGGCAGAGCTTGGCTCCTCCTCAGATGGCCCGTTGTCAGAGCCCCCACGTGGACTTGGTGTGTGCTGTGTGTCGTGAGGAAGGACACCGGCACAGAGCTGGCCTTACGTCTTCCATTTCCCAGTACCTCAGGACTGTCACTCTGTCAGAGCAGACGACTTACCTGACAGAAGGTGTGCCCCTCCTGCGCTCCCCAGGCAGCTCCAGCGTCCTGCTGGCAACCCCTCCCTGAAAGCCAAGGCAGGGGTGGGAGAGGACAGTCTCAGTCAGCATGGGCTGCTGTAACAAAATGCCACCGACAGGGTGGCTTATAAACCACAGAAATTTATTTCCCACAGTTCAGGAGGCTGGAAGTCCAAGATCAGGGTGGTGAGGGCTGACTTCCAGGTTGCAGACTGTCCCTTTCTTGTATCCTCATGTGACAAAAAGAGGACAAGAGTGCTTTCTGGGGTCCCTTTTATGAGGACACTAATCCCATGTGCGAGGGGCCCACATTCATGACCTTCAGGCCCTGTCTCCAGATATTATCACCTTGGGGATTAGGTTGCAGCTTGTGCATTTTGTGGGGACACAGGCACTGGGTCTGTAACAGGGACCCTGGGCACCATTGTTGCTCAGACCTCTGTGATTAAGAATCCGAGGTCACACAATGGTTTGGAGACTGTCCAAACCATTGTGTGACCTCAGACAAAAGCCACAGGTGTCCAGGGGGTCTTTAACATAGGACTTTAAAAGAGGGAAAATGCACTAGCTTTACGTCTTCCTGTTGCCAGTTGGAGCATCCGGGACTCCAGCCTCTGCAGCCTGATTCCCAGTCTCCAGGGCCTACCCTGGGTGGTACCCTCGCCAGTCACACTTCCCCTGGCCAGGAGCACCTCCCTGTGTGCAGCAGAGAAGGCTAGGAGGCTCTGGAGCCACAGTCCTGGGGGCCAGCTGGGCCCTGCTGCTCCCTGGCCCTGGCCTTGGACAGGCTGCCTCACGTCTGCAAGCCTCAGTTTCCCCGTCTGCAAGATGTGGACAGTGTCACCCACCATGAGGGTGCTCTGAAGGTGATAAGCCAATAGTTGTGAAGCCCTGTGGCCAGGGCCCGCACCATGTAAAAGACTGAAGAGATGGAATTTCAAAAAGCAGCTCAGAGCTGGGTGCAGTGTGCACGCCTGTAATCCCAGCAGCTCGGGAGGCTGAGGCAGGAGGATCACAAGCCAGCCTCAGCAAAAGCAAGGCGCTAAGCAACTCAGTGAGACCTGTCTCTAAATAAAATACAAAATAGGGCTGGGGATGTGGCTCAGTGGTCGAGTGCCCTTAAGTTCAATCCCTACTACCAAAATAGAAAAGAAAAGATAAAAAAAAAAAAAAATGGGCTGTGGCTGTGGCTCAGAGGAGAGTGCTTGCCTACCATGTGTGAGACACTGGGTTCGATCCTCAGCACCACATAAAAATAAAATAAAGATATTGTGTTCACCTATAACTAAAAAATAAATATTTTTAAAAATGCCACTAAGAGAAACATGACTAGTACCAAAAACAGAAATCAATAAATATTTACTTGGGCCCACCATGTGCCAGGCACAAGGCCAAGTGCCACGGTGCTCTGGGCTGCATCCTGCTTGCTCTGATGGAGGCTGCTTGAGGGACTCGGGACCCAGTGGGGAGGCTTAGACCTGCTGTGTACCAGGTCCCCCATGACAGGTGGGCTACGCTCCCCCCTCAGAGTTTTCCACACCCTAAGAGAAGCAACCTTGTTTCATTCTCCGGACAAGATGTTCCTTCCCCCGGCAGGATGTTTCTTTTCCCTGGGCAAGAGCCAATAGGCTTAAAGGTCGCTCTGTTCTATGGGCAAAGAGCCAATGGTGTTGGGGTTGCTCTGGTGCACCCCCCACCAGAAATCCCTATATAGGGCCCTGTTTGAGAGACTCAGGAGAGAGACACACGGACACACACACACAACATCGGCTCCTCATCGCTGCAGAGAGGAGGAAGCCACTGCAACAGCTCCAGACCCATCACCTCCAGCCCTACGGCCGCTCCCAGCTGACAGCTCCAGCCTCCAGCCAGACAGCAGCTGCTTTAGCCGACAGCTCCAGAGATCCCAGCCGGTGCGACCAAGCACCCACCTTCTGTCCAGAGCTTGCACACTCCCCTCTCCCTGACTCCCCTCTCCCACCAGAGCTTGCACACTTCCTTCTCCCTGACTCCCCTCTCCCACCTCTTCGACCTTTGACCGGAGCACCTCTTCTCTGGTTTTGCTACCAGCCACGAAGGCTGTTAAATAAATCTTTTGGCTGCACAGCTGTCCCCGGTGTGATGTTTTGCCCTTCACCCCAGACTCCAGCAGGACTGCTGGCTGAAAAATGCTTCTTTGCCAAACATCTATGAGGGGCAAGTATTGGAATCCACTCTGGCTAGCTTCAGCAGAAGGGAGGATTTGTTAAGCTATATGAGGGCAGGAGACACAGGCAGGAGGTGGGGCTTCAGGGTCAAATGACCGAATCACACCTAAGAGTCAGCTTGACAGGGAGATTCCCGGACTCCAGCAGCTGCCATCAAGCCGGAAGCCAGGAGCAGACTTGCTGCATGGTGGCTTCTGCATTGGAGACTGACCTTGTAATTCCCTTTTTTTGGGGGGTGCTGGGGATTGAACTCAGGGGCACTGACCACTGAGCGACATCACCAGCCCTTTTTTGTATTTTATTAGAGACAGGGTCTCACTGAGTTGCTTAGTGCCTTGCCATTGCTGAGGCTGGCTTTGATGCCTCAGCCTCCTGAGCTGCTGGGATGACAGGCGTGTGCCACCGCACCCGGTGACCTTGTAACTCATGGCCATGGTCACACCCTGCAGGCAGATGCCTGTGTTTGCTCCCTCCTGGGGTCCAGGTCTGCATGGGAGACTCTCAGGCAGTGTTTGGGTGGCACAGCCAGGTCATAGGCCTGTGTCCTAGCTGCAAGGGAGCCTGGGAATTGGGCTCTGAACTCTCCTTGGGGAAGGGAGTGGGCGGAGCTCCTCATGAAGCATGAGCAGTGGTGGACATGGCAGACGTCCCCAGGCCTCTGCTCAAAGCAATGCGTGGGGACATGGGGACATTCAATGGTGTCCCACCCAGCTCTTAAAGGTTCTCCTATCCAGTGGGTTGCACAGATGTGCGCATAAGTAACTCTGCAGGTGAATACAGGGGCTCACGGGGCCGGGGCCACACACCGTCCCCGGCGCATGCGCACCTAGTTGCTGTGGCTGCTGGCCACTGAGACCGGGCACTGTGCAACCTTCTTTCCAGGAGTGACATGCGACAGTGGAAAGGGTAAGGCCAGAGTTCCTGGAATCAGGTCCCAGCTCTTCCCCTGATTTTGGATTTCCTGACTTCTCTGAGCCTCTGTGTGTTCCTAGGTACAAAGGGGACAGCACCACCTGCCACCCGGGCAGGTGTTCGCGTTGAAGCATGGAAACTCCTCTCTGCAGCAGATGTCCCAGAGAGGAGGTTATTCCTAGTGACTGGCATGAGGTCGGTGACAGCACTCCTTGGCCGGGCCCAGGTGCCACGCTTTTGAGAGGTGGGGGAGGGGCTGGGCTCTGCCTGGGAGACCGGGAAGTGTTCCTTTTTTGCTGACAATGGCATCCTTGGGACTCAGAACAAGCTCATTTGTCAAGCTCCAATCACAGTCGTCATTAAATAAAACCTACGCAGACAGCCCGCCGCCACGAGGCAGCTCTCTGTCCCCGACCCCCATTCAAACAGCTGTGGAGGGCCCGCCTGGGGCTCGGGACCACGGGCTGCAAGGGGAGCACCATCCTGCAGCTGGGGGACGCCTAGCTCCCTAGGTGGGAACAGGAGGTGACCGTGTGGCATCCACCCAGAGGGGCCAGTTTGCCCGTTGTCAGGGTCCCAGAAGGAAGAAGGCCTTTGGGGTGTGGGGCCGAGCAGGAGGCAGGGTTAGGGTGGGCGGAGGCCACGCGTGACCCGCGCTCTCTGGTCTCCTGGGTTCCTCTGTGGCGCCTGCCCCCCCTCAGCTTATCTTATGTGACAGTTGTCTGGAGGAGGCTGGGGGCAACCCAGGTGTCCCCTGGTGCCCATCGGGATCCCACACTGCTGATCTCTTCTCTGGGGAAACTGAGTCACCCCCTCCCCCGGTTCCCACTTGCACATGGGGCTGCTCCTCAGAGCCTGCCACAGAGCTGTGTCCCAGGGTCCCCTCCTAGGAAACAACAGTCCAGAGGGGGACAGTCTGGTGTAGGAGAAAGAAGGGAGAGGATTCGGAGTCCAGTGGACTTACTTTTGACCTCTGAGTCCTTGTCGTCCCTTTGGAGTGGTTTGGGGGAAGCGACGGGTGGTCCCCGTCTGTAGCATAGGCATCGTAACATCCATCTCATGGGGCTTTTGAAGACAGAGTGTGGTAAGGTCTATGCCCGGCGGACTTCCTGCATCAGGGGAGGCCCGTCCACCCTCGGTGAGCAGCCCTCCTGTCTGCCCGGTCTGCCTGTGTAGCTGCCTGTGCAGGTCTCTCTCAGAGGAACAGAGCAGTCGCGAAAGGGTTTTCTGAGCCAATTCACAGGTGGGCAGCATTGACTTACGATGCCAAATGTTCTGGAAAAGCATGGGACTGCTGACCCCAGTGAAGGGCACAGGTGACGCATGGCCTGTGCTGTGGGGGAGGGGTGCGCATAGGAGGAAAGAAAGAACTCTGGAACACTCAGTCTCGAAAACTTGAATGAGGATTTAAAAGAGAATAGTGTCTAAAGCCATCAGGCTTAAATGGCAGGTTCAAGGATAAAAGAGACAAGTGTGTCTGGGCATTCCTCTTTTATAAGTGAAATAGCAGCAGCAGCAACAAATGCCTTCAAGCTGGATTAAACCAAAAGGGCTTTCTCAGCGTCTCGGGGTAAGCTTGCTTCAGGCATGGTTTGATTCAGGAGCTCAAATGACGTCAGAGGACAAAATCCCAGGAGTCCACGCTGCCTCTGTTCTCACAGGGCAGCTCTTAGGATAGCCAGGCAGGTGGCAGTCATAGTTCCAGACTTACAGGCTCCCAAGTTCAAGTCCAGTAGCAGCAGTCCTGGAAAACATCTCATTGGCTGAACCGAGTCATGCGACTGTTCTTGAACTAATGGCTGAGGTCAGGGAATACAATGCTTTGATTGATCAGGTGAGTATTACCTGGGATTGGGGACAGTCAAAGCCAGCACCTGCCCCTTCCTTGACAGTGGGGGAGGGTGGCTCTCCAGAGAGAAAATCAAGCACCATTACTAAGAATCAGACAAAATATTTAGCAAGTGATTAAAAAAAAAAAAAAAAAAGACAATGTCTACTTTGGTGGGTGTGAGTGGACAGGGCCAGGGTGTGGTCACAAGGCCAAAGCGTCAGGATACAGAAAGGGATTTTAATGAATTTTACAATGAAAAGGAAATCAGAAATGAAAGACCTACTGCTTAGGTTAAAATGCTTTATCAAAAAAAAAAAAAAAAAAAAAAAGAAAAGAAAATCCGTAAGTGATGATTCAAAGAATTTTTATTCACTTAAAAACACAGTATTATTTGTTTCTAGTTTTATTCTAGTTATATTCTGGTTGCTATAGTTGAAGGCAGTCTGCCTTCTTGCTATTTGGAATAAAATAATTTCGAGAAAGCTTTTATTTGGGGCTCAGTATATGATCAATTTTGTAGGCGCTGCACCAACACTGGGCAAAAAGCCGGCCTCTGTGGGGTGGAGGTCCAGTATCTGCTCACCCAGCTATCAGCGATGGAGCCGGGTCTCCTTTTCCTTGAAGCTGGCGTTCTGGATCTTCCGTGGATAAAGAGAGGTATGCTAAAGGCTTCCGCTATAATTGAGTTTCTGTCAGTTTCTCTCCACACTTCGAAGAGTTTATGCTTCATAGATCTCCCTACTTTGGTCTCCGGTACATTAAAGTTCATGGAGCGCACTCTGAGTTCATTGTCACCGTAACTTTTACCAGTTCCCAGTGACACCCTTGCCCTATCAGTGCAGTTGGCCTTGCCTTTCACACGCCCGTGGTGGAGCCCATCTCTTGCTTCTCGCTCCCTGTTGGTTCCTGTCGTTCTGCTAATGTCATGCTCTAGGTCCCACAGAGCTTGGGGACGGCGTGAACCCTCCCGGTGGTGAATGGAACAGGTCTTGGCATCAGATCCGCCATTTTTGGTCAGGAGCCATTTTTATCTAGGGACGCCAGGTTTCCATTTAGGAGCCATCGTGTCTAGAGAGCCTGAGGCCATGCTGCTGAGCCAAGAAGGTGCCTGCGAGCGGCCGACCCCGCCCAGCCCCTGGCGCACCCTCGGCTTGCCGGTGGATCCCTCCTGCGGGCTGCAGAGCTGGCCCAGTGCCCACCGGCGCTGCTCTCCTCGGAGGGACAGCCTTGTCGGGCTGCTCCATGGTCCGCGGACTTCGCGAGTGTCCCGTCCCTTCTCTTTGGACTGATCAGCAAAGTACAATCATGGAACGAGGGCGGGGGAAAAGATGGGTGAAAAAGTTCCCTGCTGTGTTAGGCAGCTGTTCATCACAGGGACGAGGAGCTGAGAAAATCAACTCGGAGGAGGAGAGATTTGTTTTGGCTCGTGGTTTCAGACCATGGTCAGAGGGCTCCAAGGCAGAACCATCACGGCGGAGCCATCATGGTGGAAGGGCGCGGAGGAAGAGAGCTGCTCAGATCAAGGCAGCCAGAAAAGGAGGGGGAGGGGAGAGGAAGGGGGAGGGGAGGGGAGGGGAGGGGGAGGGGGAGGGGAGGGGAGGGGGAGGGGGGAGGGGAGGGAAGGGGGAGGGGAGGCAGGAGGGAGGGGGAGGGAGAGAGGGAGGAGGGGGAGGGAGAGAGGGAAGGAGGGGGAAGGAGGGGGAGGGAAGGGGGAGGGGAAGGCAGGAGGGAGGGGGAGAGAGGGGAGGAGGAGGGAGGGGGAGGGAGAGAGGGAAGGAGGGGGAGGGAAGGGGGAGGGGAAGGCAAGAGGGAGGGGGAGAGAGGGGAGGAGGAGGGAGGATAGAGGGAGGGGGAGGGAGGGAGGGAGGGAGAGAGGGGAGGGAGGGGGAGGGCAGGGGACCAGGCAAACCCTTTGGGGACACATCCCAGTGACCTACTTCCTCCAGCTAGGCCCACCTCCTACAGTTCCCCTCACCTCCCAACAATCCTTTCACACTGTGGATTCATTAAGTGGATTAATCACTGGAGGTCGAGCCCCTCTCTGAACACCCAGCGCTGGGACCAAGCCTTTCAACACGCGAGGCTGGGGAGCGTTCCAGACGCAGCATCAGTCCTCACTCTGCTCTAGGGCCGTGTGGGCTCCAGGGGAGCAGAGACCTCCTGGCTGGGAGACCACCTTGCAGGGGGCTCTCTGGGCCATCGTCCTGTCCAGTCTTGGAGAAGTCGCAGGGTAGGAAGTGTCCCCAGGATGTCAGAGGCAGGCGTGTCCTTCATTCTAGTTCTCAAAGGCCCCGAAGGGAGAATGTGGTTCTGAAACCAGAGTCCACCCCGTGTCTCCACCCAAGACGTGAGGGGTGGACGATTGCATGTGTGGTTTGTGCCTGGAAAAGGCCATGGGCGTGGCTGGGACCGTGTGGGGGGGTGCATCCTCTCTCCCTTTGACAGACCCACAGGACCAGAGCAAGTTTCTATAAACTTTTTAATTAAAAAAAAAAGCATAAAAGAGGGCAAAGAGAAGAAAGGAAAGGATAGCTTCACAAACTCCAGGTCCTCCTCCTCCAAAGTCAGTACTTCCACCTCGCGGCCCACCTCGTTTCACTCTGACCCTTCCTCCTCTGCCCTGACGGACATCATCACCATCATCGATTTTTGCAATACTGGGGACCAAGCCTAGGGTCACTCTACCAATGAGCTTCATCCCAGCCCTTTTTGAAAGTTTCTTTTTGAGATGGGGTCTCACTAAATTGCTGAGGCTGGCCTTGAACTTGTGATCCTCCTTCTTTAGCCTCCCAAGTCCCTCCCACGCACCATCACACTGTCCGTTACTTTGAAGCAAATCCTGGACACCGTGTAAACATTGCACCGTACACCACAGACCTTAACCATGGCACGTAGCATCATCACACCCGTGTTGGTGTTTCCCGCTACGTAACGAATTACCACTAACTTGGTGGCCTAAATGGATGGCTGGATCTGTAAACTTGGTCAGTCTAAGGTTCAATTTCTTTTCTTTTTACTCCTATTTGTGACAAAGCCCCATGCCCTTTAGGGGTCCAGTAGGGAAAGCAGAGACCACACTGGGCCTCTTAGCAGAGGCCACACCATGCGTGCTATCCCATCTCTAGAATGGGGAGCAAAGGGAAGAGTTTGGGGAGCAGAATCCAGAACTACAGAGTTGGAGTCAGACTAGGGGCACCACCCAGGTGCTGCTAGGTCCCCCGAGGGGGACAATGGAGAGTTGGGGCTGGAGCAATGGCAACAGGAGCCAGCAAGCCAGCAAGACGTGGTGAGTCCCTTCTCCCCTTTCCCGCCTCTCGGTGTCCTTTTATTGTCCTAACTGGCAGATCCAGACATAGAACCAACCAGCAAAGGGTAAATGTGTCGCTGTGGTTTGAACCTGTCTCCCAAAATTCACATGTTGGAAACTCTTGAGGTCCCAGCCTCAAGAACCATAACCCGAAGAGATTTCTGTTTATTGCAAATTACCAGTCTCAGGTATTCTGTTACAGTCTCTGAAAACAGACCAATATAGATGACTTGTCGATTGTCAGCCCTAAAACCTCAAAGCAGATTTCCAGAGGTGGCAGGGAGGGGAGGGGGCCCAGAACTGAGAGAAACAGATGGGTAACTGGCACCCCTCTTCACAGGTAGCATCCTGTGCTCATTGGGGACTACATGATTTGTAGATGACTCTCTGTTCTGGGTTGCTATCAGTCATTGAGGATGGCTACCTCCGTCCGTTAATACATCTGAGACTATAAAACCAGCCAAGTATCTGGCACGATCTCCATGTGAGCAAGATGGCAAATGATAGATGGCAAGGTGTCCGCGTGGAGAGTACTTAGATGAAACTCTTCCTGCGCTGAGGAGTGCATGGCTCAGTGTCCCCCCGCCCCGGGGGCGCTGTCTGGTGGGGGGCTTTGTCCTTGACCTTGCACTATTGAGCATTTTATCCAAGACTTAAATGAAGGTAAAGAGTATGTAGGAGTCATCCAAAGGTATTTGTTGAGTCTGTTGTTGACTTTCTCTTCACATCTTGGCACAGATGGAAATGGTTCGTATTTGTTCAGCCCACTGGGAAACCCAGAGGCTGCGCGGGCACAGGCTGCTCGACACACAGACGCCGTGACTGCCGAGAGAAAGAGCTGGTCCTGCAGGAGCAGGGCACGGGGCTCGGCGTCCCTGCCCGCGGTACCCGTGGCCCCTCAGCGTCCCTGCCCGCGGTACCCGTGGCCCGCCACTGCCTTGGGATCCGTGAGCTGGCCATCAGCACCTCCTCTCTGGACGTGTGCGAGGGGGTGTGGCAGTTAGTTATTGCTGTGTAACAAAGCCCCCCAGACTTAGTGGCTTCAAGAAGCAGAACCTTACTGTGCTTGTTTCTGAAGGTTTCTGAGGGTCGGGATCCAGGAGTGGCTTGGCTGGGCAGTTCTGGCTCAGGGTCTCTCAGGAGGTTGCAGTCAGGATGTCCCCTGGGCCGAGCCATCTGAGGCTGGGGGATTGCTCTTGGTAGAGGCTTTGTTCCTCGCCATGTGGCCTCTCCAGGGGGCTGCTCCCACAGGTGAAGGGAAGGGGAGAGGGCCCAGAGGAAGGAGGGGCGTGGGGCGGAGCGGGGGGAGCGGAGACGGAGGGACGCAGAGGGGACTGTGTGTGAGGCCGGGAGGTCCACACCAGAAGCTCCACACCAGGTGGGGCGTTCGGGGGGCATTCAGGGCTTCCTCTCGGACACTCGCCTTCCATTGCTTCAAGGCTCCTTCGAAGGCCTGAAAAATTGAGAGCAGGCCCAGCCGGGAGGCTCTTGGCTTGGAAGTGCGGCCTGGGGTGCGTGAGGTGGCTCTCAAGCTGGGAAGAGCGGGCGGGAAGGACAGCCACCCCGCGAGTGGGAGGGGCTCCCCGTCTCCAGGCACGGGCCTGTTCTCAGTCCTAGTTGTCCTGTAGAGCCGTCCTGCCTTGAGCCCGGGACGCGGGGCTGCAAGGGCCTCGGCCAGTGTCTTACCCCTGGCCTTAGTGGATACCCTGGGCTCTGTGGTCCCCGGGGCTGTTTCTGAGGCCTGAGGTTCCCCTGAGAGGGTCCCCCACAGGCGGGTGACAAGAAGGGGCCTGGAGATCAGGTTGTGAAGACCACAGGGTGCAGAGGAGCCAGGCCTGTCTCTGTGACGCGGCAGGGGGCGCTGGGCACGGCCTTCAGGAGGAGGAGGAGGGCTCTGCCCACAGGGCCGGTCCGACTCGCCTTCCCTCTGGCTGCACGGGGACTCCTGCCACCCACGTGGTGTCCTGGTTGCTCCCGCTCACTGCTGCTGGCTGCCCTCGTGCTTGTCCTGGGCTTGGTCACTGTGTCCTCATAACTTCTGGACGTCTGCTGTGGCTCTCACGAGCCCTGCGTGGTGGGTGGGGAGGCTGGAGTCTCAGGCCGCCTGCTCTGGGTCACTTGCTAAGATGGCTGCCCGAAGTCCCTCCTCAAATCTGCTGGGGTGGGGAGGAAGCGGGGAGAGAGTGGGAGGTTCTGCCGGGCACAGAGTGTTGGCAGGAGCACCATCTCTCAGGCACCCGCTGCCAATCATCCCCCAACCACTCATCACCCACCGAGTCGCCTATCAATGGATCCATCCATCTCCCACGCACCTGCGCCTCCGCCCGTTCACTTACCCTCCCATCCATCATGCAGACACCCGTGTGCCCAGCCGTCTTTCCATCCATCCATCCAGTCATCCGTCATCCAGAGAGGCATTCATCCAGTCATCCACTCACTTGTCCCTGTGAATTCATCCTCTCTCCATCCCACGGTCCATCCAGCCAACCACACTCATCTATCCTTTGTCTCTCTCTGTGGTGGACACTGAGATGTGCTGGCCAGATCCCCTTGAGAACTTGTTGCCCAAAAGCCGGGCGCGGTGGCGCACGCCTGTCATCCCAGCACTTGGGAGGCTGAGGCAGGAGGATCGCGAGTTCAAAGCCAGCCTCAGCAATGGCAAGGCACTTAGCAACTCAGTGAGACCCTGTCTCTAATAAAATACCACAAAGGGCTGGGGATGTGGCCCAGTGGTCGAGTGCCCCTGAGTTCAATCCCCAACACCAAAAAAAAAAAAAAAAAAAAAAAGAGAGAGAGAGAGAACGTGTTGCCCAGCTGCTAGCAGGGCTGGTGTCATGGCGCCCCTCCTGTCTCTCCGCCAGGGGTGGTCTCAGCTCCAGAGAGCTGCCTCACCCAGTCATGGCCCCGCCCAAGGCAGCCCACACACCCACTAATGTTTGTGGGAGTCTCAAGACCTGACCACCCTGGCCACCAGGTCAAATCTGAGGGCTGGTGTCGCTGTCGAGCTCCTGTGACGTTGGCCCAGGCTGTCGCGGGGCCGGCACCGCAGCTGAGCCTCCTGTCTACCCACTCCCGCTTCCTTCCTCTCCTTTCCACAGGTGGGAACCCCAAGCTCCCTCCTTAATAAACATCCTGCTCACGCAACTCTGCCCATGACCTGCTTCCTGGAGACTCCGCCGTGACTCGGGCGCACCCCCACCCTCCTGCCGCCAAACACCTGCCTCACGCTTGCTGCAGGTGCAGGAGCGGGCTCCACGGGCACACGGCCACGCCTCATCGCGGTCCACTCCCCCCGCCCCGGAGTTCATGGTCTAACAGTCACGGTGAGGCCCCAGTGGCTCCAAGCAGGAAGTCGGGACAGAGCGTGGTCACTTGGGACTGAGGGCGTCAGGAAGGCTCAGGGGACCCTGGGTTCTCCCTGAGACGGGCCTTGGAGGCTGGGCCAGGGGAACCAGAATTTGGCTCTGAGACTTGGGCCAGAAGTGGCTTTTTCACACCGTCTGGGCAGCCCGTGCACAGCATTCAGAGTGTGGAACACGAGTCATCCGCCCTAAGGGAAGTGGCAGGTGTGACAGCTGGGCACGGCTGGCCCCGGGCTGGCCTCCTGAGCCCCACTTCCCCTCGTCTGCCCCGGCCTCGCCCCCGCGGGGCCCTTCCTTTGCTCCGAGCTCTTCCTCCCACCTGCCTACCCTGGGTCCCTGCAGGAAGTGTGGCCTGGTCAGCAGCCAAGGTCACAGCAGGGAGGGACGGAAGGCCGCAGCACAGAGGGGAGAGAGGCGACGGCACTGGGCAGGCTCTTCCCCCAGGGTGGCTCGCCCTGAAGGCTGCTGCCTCCATCTCACTTTTGGCCTGAGAAGAAGCCGGCTGGGCCCAGCTGGTTGGTGAGCATCCTGTGCTAAGGAGGCCAAGGTCGCAGGGGGACCCTGAAGGGCTGCAAGCTCGGCATGCAGAGTCTGCTCACAGACCTGTGACCCAGGCGCAGATGGTGACTTTGACCTTGGCTGGGTACACAGCCCCTGCCCCTTCCTGTGACTCCGTCCCCACTCTGATCACAGACCAAGCCAGCCTTTGGCTGCAGACGAGCCCCAACGCCAATCAACCAACCAACCAACCGGCCGGCGGCTCGGGGTGGAAGAGCTCCTGAGCTGCTCGTGCTGCTCCTGCGAGGCGGGGACCACGCCATGACCTTAGGGCCGTGGCCCCGTGGATGTGGCTGCCAGGCTCCGCGGAGTCCCTGGTGGCACAGCGGGGCCTACGGGGGCTGGGATGACGGCTTCTGCTCGCCGCGGGATGGACTTCCCATCGTCCTCTGTCCCGCGGGGCAAAGGGCTGCTCTCTCGGGTACTTAGGTCCCCAGTGGAGGAGGCGCCCAGCAGGTGGCTCATCACCTCTCTTGACTTTCAAAGAGGAGGCTTGCCCTGAGTGGAGCCTTCCCGGGGCGCACTCCTTGCTTGCTGAGTGACCAGGGCCAGGGACCTGCTGCCTTTTTTTTGGTACTGGGGACGGAACCCAGGGGTGCTTAACCACTGAGCCCCATTCCCAGCCCTTTTAATATTTTATTTAGAGACAGGGTCTCACTGAGTTGCTTAGGGCCTTGCTAAGTTGCTGAGGCTGGCTTTGAACAAGCGATCCTCGTGCCTCAGCCTCCCGAGCCTCTGGGATGACAGGCGTGCACCACTGCGCCCCCCTGACCTGCATTCTTGAAGCCTCAGTTGCTGCGTCTGTGCCACGGGACAGGAAGTGCGTGCTTGCAGGGCGTGCTCGGTGAGACGGCGTGATGCACTGGGCATCGGGGGGGCTCGATATCTTGTAGGCATTTTCACTCTTGCTCCAAGGCTATGGATGCCCATCTTAGCAAATGGCCGTGGTGAGGGACTCGACATGTGGCCTGGCACAGGGGCAGACCATGCCCTCAGCGGGGCTTGCTTCCCTCCAGCCTCGCTCTGTTCTCAGCCCTGGGCCTCCTGGCCTTGATCTAGGGACTCCCCACCCACTGAGAGCACCAGAAAGCGTTCCACTCCCTCCCAGCTCGCTCAGGCAGGATTAAAGCCGGTCTGCAGCCTCAGCGAGAATCTCAGGTTACCATGGTAACCTGGGGGGGGGGTGCCGGCCAGACCCGCCGCAGGCATGGGGAGTTTCCAAGGTAGCAGGCCCTGAGGTGTGCTGTGCAGCTGGGATCCGGGGAGGGTGGGGCTGGGATGGGTGGGGCACCTGAGGACCACCCTGCCTTCCTGAGACCCAGGACCTGTGCCTGCAGGGCCAGGGATGCGTCCTGTCCTGCGTTCCTCCAGCTGCCCGGCCCTGACCCTGCACCGTCTCCCATCAGGAGAGCGGCTGTGACCTCCCTTCACCCCAGGTCCCAGTCTTTCTGTCAACCCCACAGTGATTTTCCTGTGTCCCCCGCCAGCTCTGACTCAGGGTACACCTCATCTGTCCTGACCAAGACCCCGCCAGGGAGGGAACTGGAGGGGACAGAATGAGTTTAATAGAATTCAGATCGGATGAGCTCCCTCTGTTATCTGAGAACTTTCAATGGCTCCCTAGTTCCCTCAGGATAATGGCCAGATCCCTGACCATGGCCTGCAGGCGCTTGGTCCTGCTCCCTCCGACCCTCTAGACCCTTCCTGCAGCCGCCTCCTCCTCCCAGGCTGCCCTGGGGTCCTTGTGCTTTCTGGAGGTGGCGTACCCCGGGGCCTTGCTGCTGTCTCTCTGCTCGCTGGCTGCCTCCCTCTCCCTCTCCCTCTCTCAGCCTAGGTGGAGTGTCCCGGCCCGGGATGCTCATGTCAGATTAGAAGCCTGTCTATGCTGGCAGGGGACTGTCCTGTGACCACAGCAATGGCACCCTAGGTTAGAATTACCCATTTCCTTGCTGTCTTGTTTCTCCAGGGGGCTTTGCCCCAGCACATGGCACTGCTTGATCAGAGTCGTGCAAAGAATGAAGGAGTGAGCCAGGTGCGGTGGCACACACCTGTAATCCCAGCAGCTTGGGAGGCTGAGGCAGGAGGGTCGCGAGTTCAAAGCCTGCCTCAGCAACTTAGGGAGGCCCTAAGCAACTGAACGAGATCCTGTCTCTAAATAAAATATAAGAAGGGCTGGGGGTGTGGCTCAGTGGTTAAACGCCTCTGGGTTCAATCCCTGGTACAAATAATAATAATAATAATAAATGGACGAAGGAGGCCCGTACCGGCCCTGGGCCAGCTGTCCTGGGGGAGGAAGAAATGTGGGTAGGGAGATGGCGATGGGGAGGTGGGGGCTGTGGCAGAGATGTCACCGCCCTGACGATTTCGTGCATCAAGCTTCAGAAAACAAAACCACACCCCTCCCTGCTGCAGCTGGGGCCCTGCCCCAGAGAGGAGCTGGAATCTACGGGGAAATCTGCCCCCGGGAGCTGGCACAGTAAACGGGGTCTGCCCCGCGGGGACTGTCCAGTGGGGACAAAGGACCATGGGAAGAGAAAACAGAAGCCCAGAAGATGGTAGCCAGGGCCTTGCGGAAAAGCGGCACGAAGTCTGTGACAAGGGGTTAGAGGGGATTGGTCACAGTCCCGGGGCCTGCATAGTGTGGCATCTGCTTTTTCATATACAATTCACTGTTCACCTCAGAGGACCTTCCAGAGGGAGAATGCCTTGGCTTCCCATCATTGCTGCCACTGTCCTTTGGTCCTGCTAGGGAGGGGACCGTCCCTCCTGCTGGCCTACTGGGGACAGGTCTGGGATGCCGCTGAGGGACGCACAGCTGGGTGGACCAGGGGACTTCTCTCCTGAGTTCCGTGGGGGCTGCCCCTGCTGCCCACATGCCATGGCCCCTCAGGAGGCAGGGCCTGTCCCCCCGGGGCTGCGGCAGCCCCAGCCTCCTTCCCTCCCTCCCTCCCTCCCAGGCCTGCGACTCTGGCTGCCTGTTTCCGGGGACCGCTCCTGCCCGCCCGTCCCAGAGGGCTGCAGGAGGGCTTCTTCCAGCTGTCTGCTCCCCTTCCCTTCCTGCCTCCAGCCCTGGCTCCTGGGGTGCTGGGGAGAGGCCTGGGTGCCCTGACACCCCCACAGGACTCCCAGGACGGGGATCAAACCCACCCCTCCCCAAGGAAGGCCCTGCTCCTGCACCCTCCTCCCTGGGCGCCAGCTATTTCCCGTGCCCTCCGAGGGCCAAGCCTTCAAGACAGGTCCCAGCATGCCGTTCTCCGGCCAGAGCGTGAGCCTTGTGTTTTAAGAGAGGCCAGCGAAGGTTCGCTGTGAAGGAATGGTCACCCAGGGACCACTGGGGCTCTGTGGCAGGGTGGTGGCGAGGTGTCTGGGGACACAGAACCAGCCCTGCATGCCAAAAATCATCCACCGAGCGGATGTGGGTGGTTTTTACTTTCTTCATATTTTTCTGTATTTTCCCAAACATCTAAATTAAACATTTTTTTAGAATGGGGGGGGGGCTATTAAAAGACTCCCAACCCCCCACCTTGGCCTGTTCCTATTTTTCCCACCTTACAATCACCCTCGCCCAGGTGGGATGCCTGAGTACAAAGACCTCCTCAGTCCTCCTTCCAAGAGCCAAGAAACACCCACCGCGGGCTTTGGAGTCAGGCATTGAGTCCAAGCTCCACTGTTTACCTGCTGTGTGACCACAGAGGGGTTATTCTATGTCTCTGAGCCCCAGTTTCCTATCACATGTAATTTACAACTACGTTTGGAGTTCTTATGAAAATAAAATGTGTTAACTTGTTTTCTGGGCTTAGCACAGTTTCTAGCACATGGAGAGCACGCCACAAAGATGTTTTGAATCTCCAAGGAGAGAAAGAACAGATTGTTTTGTAAAAACAGCCTGATACAGCTCCCCAGGAAAGCCTCCATTCACAGGTGTCCCGAGCCTTAATGTGTGACTGCAGGGCTTCATGCCGGGATGTCGTGACAGGCCAGCACTCCTCTGCTGTCTGCGAGTGGATGGGACAGTGGCAGGGGCTGCTGGGCTGCGGGGGCACTCAGGTTCCTGGGAGCGTTTCTGTGGCAGTTCTGCTGATTCCTGCTGCTCCCCCAGCCCACAGGACAGACCCCCCCATGAGCAGGAAGTGCTGGTGGGAGGGATGAGGAGGCAGTGAGTCTCCATGTGCGATTTGAATTCAAGATGATGGGAGGAGCAAGAAACTTCCCAAAATGCTGAAAACTAGATATTCATACATGAAAGTAGTACAAAGCAGTACATCACAATTCAATTTCTAAAAACCTGTGCTAAAGAGGAAAACATTTAAAAAAGAAAAGAACCTAAACAACAACACAGACAATAAAAACAGAGGAAGATATGCCGGGCGCGGTGGTGCACGCCTGTAATCCCAGCACTTGGGAGGCTGAGGCAGGAGGATCGTGAGTTCAAAGCCAGCCTCAGCAATGGAGAGGCACTTAGCAACTCAGTGAGACCCTGTCTTTAACAAAATACAAAAAAGGGGTGGGGACATGGCCCAGTGGTTGAGTGCCCCTGAGTTCAATCCCTGGTACCAAAAAAAAAAAAGAACAGAGGAAGATAGATAGAACGATCACAGACTTCTTGTCTGAAACTATGCAAGTCAGAAGACCATGGAAACTGTCACCAGGAAGTCTGCATCCATTGAAAACATCTTTCAAAAATTAAGACAAAAACATTAAGGCAAAATGAATTTTTTCCAGACTTATAAAAGTTGACAGAATTTTTGTTCAAAAAACCTACACCGTAAGAAATGTTATCATGTCAGCAGTCACCCTCGGGACACCATAACAAGGGACTGTTGACTTAATTATTGACTAGAAGGAAGATCTTCCTTAGATGTCAAGAACCCAGGTTTGTACTATGATTCAGCCAATTCCTGGGGGTGTGAACTGGGGTCATACCTGGTTACAGAAAGGATTTGGGGGATGAGATGTTTGCTTCTTCTGAGGTCCTTGAAAGGGCCCTCTCCTTGGTTTTCAGGTGGATTATTTCTAGACCTGGATTTTTGGGGTCTGAATAAGAGTTTTCTCTTCTGTTATAGACCAGATATGACCAGATATGCTTTAAGAAATAAAACTCCAAATACCAAACTTCAAAGGTAACTTCAGAAGACATTTCCATTGAGTAATCATTTTCTAGCAATTAAAAAGATGTCAGAAGAAAGATATTTTTGGTGCAATGTCAGAACCTCTGGCCTTCAGGGTCGTAGAAACCTGAATTAAGATCCCAGTTTTGCTACTGCATTCATTTATTTTATGAGTGTTTCTGAGCGTCTGTATTCCAGCTCCTGTAGGGACTGGAGACACAGTGAGAAACAGTAGACACGTCCCTGCCTTCGTGGTGTTGATATTCTGGTGGTGTCTCAGCGGTAGAGCGCTCACCTAGCCTGTGCATGGCGCTGGGTTCCATCCTCAGCACCACGTAAAAACAAATAAATAAAATAAAGGTATTGTGTCCAACTACAACTAAAAAAAAATATTGAAAAAAAAAAAGCAAATAAGCTGCTTGGGTTTGAATGTGTTCCCCAAGTTTCGTGTGTAGGAAACTTGGTATGCAATGCAGCAGTGTTGAGAGGTGGGACCTTTTGGAGGTGACCAGGTCATGAAGGCTCTGCCCTCATGATTGGATTAATCCATGCATGGATTAATGGATTGATGGGTTACCATGGCGGTGGCTGTGTTATAAAATTGAGCTCTCTGTAGCATGCTTGTGACTCCCATGTGATTCCTTCAGGTGTTATGATGCTGCAGTAAAGCCCTACCAGATACTCATGCCAGGCTCTTGGACTTCCAGAGCCATGAGTTAAATAAACATCCACCCTTTTTTTTTTTATTTTTTTTAAATTTAGTTGTAGATGGACACAGTACCTTTATTTTATTTTTATGTGGTGCTGAGAATTGAAGCTGGTGCCTCACACATGCCAGGCAAGCACTCTACCACTGAGCCCTAGCCCCAGCCCCTAAACCTCTATTCTTTACAAATTACCTGATCTCAGGCATTTTGTTACAGCAACAGAAAGCAGACTGATACATAAATTAAGTAAAAAAATTCCATAGAGTGATAAGGGTTATGAGAAAATAAAACAATGAAATGTGATAGAAGATATGTGGGTAATGGGAAGGGTGGGACCTCCTGAAGGTGCGAATGGTGAGTTGTAACACCTGAATGAAGGAGAACTGAGCCAGGTGAAAATGAGAGAGAAACACATTCTAGGTAGAGGGAATAGCAAGGGTTAAGCTCCTGGGTGGCAGCTTTGAGGACTGAAAGGAAGGCCAGTGAGGCAGGAGAGACCGAGGGAGGAGGTGGGTGGAAGGTGAGATCAGAGAGGTGGGGAGGGGCCAGGTGACACAGGCCCTAGTCTACACGATGGGTGGGCAATGGGAAGTCCCCGAGGGATTCGAAGCAGCCCCTTATCAACGGGGTGGATGTCCCTATGTTGGTTTGTTTATGTGTCTTGAAGCTCAGTGCCTTCACCTGTCAAAGTGGGGCTGACACCAGTCCCATCTAGAGACGTTGACAGATGCACATGAAGCAGCAAGAGACTCCTCAAGGACTAAAATGGCACCCGTGACGTGGCAGGCACGCGACAAGCACCAGGCCTCACGTCTCTGCCTCCACTTCCGCACTGAAAGTGACACGGTGGGACGTGGTGGTCCCCGTGGCTCCACCAAACTGGAACTTTCTCAGTGCTTCTCAAAGGAAGGGGGTTCTGAAGCAAACGCACGAGGAACACGACTCCCGTATGAAGACAGAGGGACTCGGAAATCGCGCCGTAAATCCTTGCCGAAATAGGATTCCACCTGTAAGAATTCACTTTGGCTGCAGTTTCCTCAGAACACACACTCACTGTGCAGAGTGAGGCCAACCTGCGTGTCGCGCTGGGACAGCTTGGGGGCATCATCAGGGACGGCTGAGCAAGGACCCTCCCTACGAGAGTGTGCGGGCCTCACTCTCTGCCCAGAGGACCCCAACTTGGGGCCAGGCAGAGTGGGACGGGGAGGCAGAGCTGCAGGAGGCGGGGGAGGTTCTCAGGGGTCCTGACCCCGGCGTGCCCACGGGCCTCTGGGACGCGAGTTCCCACGGAGCCCGCTTCCAGGCTGGACTCCACGGTCCAGGAGGAGCGAGACAATCCGGCCGGCGGGCTGTGCCGGTGTCCCGCTGAGCTCAGACGTGGCGGGGCATCCTCGCTGGCAGCCCCTCCCAGCTGGCCACAGTGGACGGGGAGCAGAGGCTTGCCCTCTCTGCCGGCAGCCAGGGAACCCGGTGAGTGAGCAGAGGGACATCTTAGGTGACAATCATCCACAGAACGACAATGCCAGAGCGGAGCCGCCCTGGGAGCCCCTCACCCCCAGCTCTTCTGCGCACTGTGACTCCCACAAAGGGCTCCACAGCCGCGAGTGTGGAGCTTAAGAGCGCCCCCTCTGGTGACATGAAAAACCCAAGTTAACATGGCGCCTGTTCTGAGAAATCCTGCAGTGAAGAAATCGATTTGTTTTTGTTTTTATTTATTTATTTTTTGGTACCAGGGGTTGAACTCAGGGTCACTTGACCACTTGGGCCACATCCCCAGCCCTTTTTTGTATTTTATTTAGAGACAGGGTCTCCACTGAGTTGCTAAGTGCCTCGCCATTGCTGAGGCTGGCTTTGAACTGGCGATCCTCCTACCTCAGCCTCCCAAAGTGCTGGGATTACAGGCGTGCGCCACCGCGCCCGGCTGCAATGAAGAAATCTGCTTATCTTATATTTCCCAATCACTTTGGTTGCTGAAACCTTCTTACTGTTTAACTACAACTCTCCCTCCTCCCCCAATCCTTTGGGGAGCTATGGCTGGTTCAGGGTCCTGGCTGTTCGGAAGGCAGGCTGAGGTCCAGAGCACAGGTAGCTGGACCCGCCCTGGACCATCGCCCTGTGGCAGGAGCACCCTCTGACTCTTTCCACCTGCGTCCTGGCCTGCTAAGCTCTGGTCCCCACAACATCAGCAGCACCCTGGGTTCTGGGTGACCCCTGGCAGATCAACGTGGCACCTTCCAGCCCACCACACCTGGGCTCTGGATCCTCCCAAGTGGCTTGGAAGGAAATTCCCTTGGCCGGTCAGGGTGGAGCTGGGGTCAGCCCCAGAGGAGGCCGGGAGAGCCGGAGAGGGCAGGAGGTTTGAAGCCAGCCGGGAGATCTCTGATCTGCTCGCCCAGCCTCACTTTATTTCCACTGAACATTCTGGTAACCATCTGCTCTTAAACTAAACGGAAATTATCCTTCTCCTACCGCGATGGCAGCTCCCTCGGATGTTTTTAATAAAAAAAATCTATCATTTTAATGCAGACAGCTCAGCTAATAAAAATGATTGGTGCCATTAGTAATTATCCTACAAACACGATGCAAATGAGCGCAGAGGCCTGCGGGGGCCCCACTGCCCAGAGCCCTTCTTCCCTTGGTCCAGAGTCGGGGGGGGGGGGGGCGGCAGCACCTGGGCCAGAGCAGGTGGGTCTGAGGACAGCAGGGGCTGAGGCGGACACAGAGACCAGCGCTAGGCGGAGATTTCTGGGAGGCCTGCAGCCTGGATCTGGGGATGTGACGGCAGGTGCCACGTTAATGCCGATCACGGCCCTCTCCCCAGCTTCTGCCCGTAACCCACACACCAGAAGCCACTGACCACATCAGTCAGCCCCCCGAGGGATCTAGGGGGCTGCAGATGGCAGCTAGGGGGGCCTCCCTGGGGGTTACAAGTGCAAATGACTTTGGGGGCCAGAAAGGGCATTAGGAAAAGGGATCGCAGACCTTTGTCAAGCTGGAGGGTGAATTTGCCACGTAAAAACCTTCAACGGAAGCAAAACTTTAAACACAGATTGGGCAGACCCTGGCCATCCGTTGGAGACCCAGGTCTAAGCCGCGGCTTCCTCCCGCCCGCCCTGATGCAGTGCTGAGCTCTGGTAGCCAAGGGGGTGCTGAGCCATTGCCACAGCCTCTGGGGCTGGGGTGTCCGAGGTGCAGAGATGCGATGTGCTGGACTCCTGTTCCAGAGCCTGGGGTGCCGTCACCTCTGCAGCCCACCTGTGGGCTCAGAGGCAGATGGAGCCAGCACTGGGCCAGACCTGGGGGTCGGACGATAAGCGGGTCGACCGGAAATGGAGCCCGCAGTGTCCACATCCTGAGCTTCCACGGCAACCGGGCCCTGCAGGTGTGAGCAGCGGGTGGAAGTGAAGAAGGAGGGAAAGGGGTGTGTCTGTTTCAAGTTCAAGTTGGGCAGTGGCCCCAGTCCTGTGAGTTTAGGAGTTGAACGGGCTAGTTAAAATTCGTTCAGTTCCAAGGAAGGGGCTTAAAGCCCATTCGCTTTAAAAAAAAAAAAAAAAAAACTGTGATATTTTGGTTTGTGTAATGGATAAAATCCCAGGGGCCTAGTCCTGGGTTCAGGCACAGCTGTATTCAGCGGCCCCAACGATGCCTTCAGGAGTCTTACTTCCCCCCATCTCTGGGCTCAGCTTTCTTCTACGAGGATGTCTTTCTCCCATGGCACCAGCCTCCTGGGGACAAGATGGCTGCCTGCAGCACTTAGCTGCTTCTCTCATCAACCTTAACGGAAGGAGCAAGGCTCTTCCAAAAGCACCAACCCAAAGTCCTGGAACTGAGTCTCTTTGCTCTGATTGGCCTGGCCCAGACATATTCCCAACCAATCACTGTGGCCAGGCAGTACCGCACTCTGATTGGCCAGGCCTGGCTCACAGGCCCACCTTTGGGAGAAGGGTTCTGGGCAGCCTGCGTCCCACAGAGGAAGAAAGGAAGGAAGCAGGGGGGTGTGGGGTCCCTTCCCTGTGCCAGATGGCCTGCCGCTGTGCATATGTTCTCTTAGTATGAACTCTCTGAGGTGGGGGGCTCCCCACATTCCAGGTGAGCGCCTCACCTGCGGTTGCCCAGCAGGTGGAAACAGGCTGAGCTTTGTAGTTCACACTGACCAAAGGACGCCTGCCCGGCACAGCTGCGTCCTCCTGGCCGGCCGGCTCCGCTCCTGCAGACCATCTGCTTGAGGCCATTACCCGTTTTCCTATTGGGGGTCTCTGCCTTGTCTTCATTAGTTAGCAGTTAAACCACATGTCACAGCCACTGCAGCCCTCTGCACGGGGTCTGTGATGGTAAGTACACAGGGCTGTCAGCCTTCTCCAGCTGACCAAGGTCCTAGCAGGGCAGGGACTGTGCCTCACCTCAGCTTTGGATTGGGGGGTTAGGAGATCGGCATTCCAGTCTTGAATCTGCAACCCGACACCTAGCCTCCTCGGTTTCTACCCAGTGCTTAGCCTCCTTGGCCTCTACCCAACGCCTCTACCCAACGCCTGGCCTCCACTGGCCCATAAGTTCGCTGGGATGCCTCTCAGCACCTCTAGAGGTTTGGGAATGGCTGGTGGGAGCTAGCAGTGCTCACTGCATGTCTTTTGAACTTGAACCTGGGCTGTACTAAGAGTTCCTTTTGGTGACTCTGTGAATTCCAGAGCCCCTGGCCTTCCATGCTGGGATTTTTGGGTTCAGGAGAGATGTTTATCTTGCCTGGGAAAGCAAGAGTTGAAAGGAGGGGCCCACGTTCCTCCCCAAACACCTGGTCTCAAGCTGGACTGACCCCTGTGGATCTGGGTGGGGGGTCCCCAGCCCTGCAGGTGGGCCCATGGCTCCCTTTCAGACCACTGTGTCCATCACGTCTCCCTGTGACGGCCCTACAGACTCCCCCTTCCAGGCAGCTGGGGTGGAACAGGAGGGAGCCCCCCCCACCCCGTCCCCTCCCAGCTCCCAATCACATCAACAGTTTCTCTCGACATTGTTTCCAGTCCCATTAATATTCATAAGCGACTTTTCTATTGTGTTTGCAATTTTCCAGCAGACAGACGGCCGCGCTCCCCTGCTAATAGGATGCGAGGCTCACGACTCGCCCTTATTAGCACATCTCCATTAGATCCCGGCGCTTTCAGGCCTCCTCCACGGATGACGGCTATAGCAGGTCTTCATCCAGTGTGACTTTCAGTCCCCACTGCAGAGACAAACCAGGAGAAGCCAGGGCAGGAGCAGATCAGGCTGGGAGGGGCACCTATGGAGGGGTGGATGGGGCAGACAGACCAAGAGGAGGCCAAGGTGCTTTGGTCCCCAGACATGGGCAGTTCAGTCAAGCAAGGCTTAGCAATACCTGGGAGCAGGTAAGCACAGTCTGGTACTCTGAGCATATACTAGATTCCTAGGTCCGCCCCTGAACTTGAAGCAGTTACTTTCTAGTGCTTAACGGCTGTGCGACCTTGGCCAAGCCTCTTGCTCTGGGCTGCAGCTTTCCCTGAGTAAAATAAGAAGAACAGGGCATTTCCTCTTGCAGCTCATACGAGGATTGGACAGCACTCGACATATATAAAGCAATTTGTCACTGCGGCTGTTATAATTGCTTTTTGGGGGAGCTTCTGCTTTGATGTTCTTCACACCGAGTCTCAGTCTGTGATGTGCAGGACCTGCGTGCCGTGTGCCGAGGGGCTCAGCTCCACCTGGGGACCCCACCCAGGCCCTCCCTAGCTCTGTGGCTGCCCGACGTACAGTGCATTTGGTGGGCACTCGGTGTGGGGGGCGGGGAGGCCGCGGGGCTTCAAGCCCAGCCTCATCGGCACTGGGGGGCCTTGGTGCGGACAAGGCTCACTGGGTGCCGGGGGTAAACCTAGGACCTGGGCGGAAGGCGGACCTGGGAAGGAAGCCTTTCTAGGGCTGAGATCCGATGGACCCAGTGCAAGGCCGGGCCCGTCTGCAGGTGCTGAGGCTGGGAAGAGTCTGCCGCGGGTCGGGGCGCCACATCTGGGGTGGCAGGAGGCCTGGGCGCCCCCTGAGGGCTGGGACAGCCAGAGAGGGCTCCCTGGAGAAGCTGGGTCTGGACTGAAGCAGAGCGTCTGCGAGCAGGGAGCTGTGGAGCCGGAAAGGGAGGCACCAGCCAGGGCCTCCGCGGCCTGGCTGGAGGAGGCGGGTGAGTGGGCGGCGGGAGTGCGACAGGACTGGCATCGTCCTGGGCCACCGGCCAGGCACTGCCGTGCTGCCTTGGCTCTGTGAGCGCCGTGCGGGGGCTGCGTCTCCTCGCCCAGCCAGGCCAGAGGCCCACTTCAAGGTGCCTGCCTGACCCTACCCCGAGACCCCAGCGGGGGGGGGGGGGGGGGGGGGCTCAAGGTTCAAGTCGCAGGAGAAGGTGGACCATCTGGTGGTCGAGGTTCTAGAAATCTCTGAGAGCCTGGGCCTGGGAGAGCTGTGGGTCCCGAAGCCTAAGGCCCCTGGTGGCCAAGAGGGGGTGGCACGACCCCACCCCCAACAGGGAACCCCGTCTCTTGATTCCCAGCTCACTGGCAAAATGGCCGGTCTCCCTCCTTCTGGAAAGGGGCGCGTGGGCTGATGGGTGGCCGAGGCTGTAATCTGACCTTTGCTGTCCCCTGGTGGCCTGGAGCTAGTCTCTGCTCACCCCTGCTCCTAGCCTCCCTGCCTCTGGCCTCTGCCTCTGGCCTCTGCCTCTGGCCTCCTTGCTCCGCAGGCTGTAACTGCACCCCAGAAGTTGCCTGTCATCCCCAAACGCCCAGGAATGAAGGAAGGGGCTCCCGGCATATCTGGTAGAGGGCGGGGGGAGTTCTATAAACAGCCCAGGGTGGGGAGTTGATCACCTACAAACCCCAAAGCTACTGGCGTCTGGAGGCTTTACATCAGGAGGCCCAGGAGGGGCAGCTTTGGATTTCCTTCCCTAGCTGGGGTTTGCCAAGGAGAAGGTGCCCTGGGGAAGAGGGGTAGCAGGACATCCTTGCTGGAGACAGGTTTTCTGAGTCCTGGGTTGGAACTCTGTCTGCTGGGTAGCTGTGTGATCTTAAGCGAGCCCATAACCTCTCTGAGCCACCTGGAGTTGGTTATGGGGACTAAGTGAGATGAGGTGCAGAAGATACTCCGCAGAGAGCTCGCAGCCCCCGTGGGGTCCCCGGGTGGTGCACGGCTGAATTCCTTCACCTTTGGGGGAGAGGGCAGAGCGTCCATGCTCTTTGACCTCAGGCTGGGCGGATTCCAGGGATGAGTAGGAGGCGACCTCGAGGCTTGGCTGAGCCTGGGGGCTGAGGATGGGAGGTGCAGCCTCGGCAGGGATCAGTAGGATTGGCAGTTCCCAGCAGGCTCTGGGGCAGGAACCCAGAAACCTCTCCCAGAGGTCAAGGGTCACACAGTTCTCTCATGAAGAACTGAAGCATCAGGGTTTTTTTGTTTGTTTTTAATTGCCATTGTAACAAATTACCACAAACGCAGTTGTTGCAGAAACAGATTCATTCTTTCACAGTTTTGGAGGCCCAAGTCAGCACCACTGGGCAGAAAGCCAGAGGACCCTGGCCTGGAGGCTTGGGGGGCTTCATGGCGGGCCTCTCCCAGCTTCGGGGTGGGGGGTGGGTGGGCTGCCGGCTGTCCTTGGCTTGCGGCAGTGTCCTCCGGTCAGTCTCCGTGGCCACCCTGCCCACTTGCTGTGGCAAGTCCTCCCTGGCCTTCTTCTTCTCCAGATGTGGGCGATTGCATTCAGGGCCACTCTGACACTCCGGGATGCGGGGCCCCTCTGGAGATTCTAGTCAGCTGGATTTGCAAAGCCCCCTCCCCTGCCACATAAGGGAACAGTCACAGGGAGTAGGACGTGCACGTATTTGGGGGACTGTTATTCAGTCTATCACATCATCAAATTTTTTTGAGTTAATTTTAGACTCAGTGGGGAATGGTAGGGACCGTCCAGAGGTCCCCCCGGACGCGTCACCCCGCTCCCCAGCGTGTTAACCCACGTGACTGCAGGAGGCGAGTCTGTTATAATACAGTAACTGACCCCCAGAACCGTCCAGACCCCTCGGTTTCCCACGCACGTCCCTTCCTGCCGCAGGATCCAGCCCAGGACACAGCGGGGGCGTCCTCGCGCCTGCTCTCCTCCTCCACTGCTCGGCCTGGGTCCTAGCGTCCCCCGTGACCTTGACCTTCCTCCAGCTCCTGAGTGCTCTTCAACGGGGTTGTTCCGAGTTTTCACGTGTCTGTTGAGGTCATGAGTTGCTGGGAGGGAGCGCACAGAGGATGGGCTCCCTCTCGGGGCGCGTGCTGGGGCGGTGTCTCGGTGGCAGGTGACTGGTGATGCTGCCCTTCCCGCCTGGCTCAGGCGGTGCCCGCTGGCAGCCTCCACTATGAACTTACTGTCCCCCCCCCCCCCCCGGCTCCTGCTGTGGGGAGGCTGCGCACCTCCCAACCCCGCTTGAACGTTGGCCACTAACTGTCGCCTCCTCGGGGACCTCACCCTGTGACATGGGGGGGGGGGTTCCGCTTCCCTCGTTCCTTCTGCACGTTGGCTCGGGCTTCTGAAGGAAGCGCTGCCACCTCCCCCCTGTTTGTTTATTCGTATGAGTGTGCACTCCTGGGTGTGGACCTTACCCTCTGGGTTCAAGTTCAATTCCGTTGACACTTGTCCTGCTGCTCCAGTCCTTCCTGGGAGCTTTCAGACCTGCTCCCAGGCCTTTCCAAAGCCTCTTCCTTTGTTTTCCTTCCCTTCTTTCCTCTTGTGCTTCCTCAGGAGAGGGGGCATCCCCCTCGGTGACTATAACATCTGGCTTCACATTTGCTTAGCAACCAGCCCCTCTTTCTGCAGAGGACGGGAGGGGCTTTGGTGGACAAAGTCTCCATCTGACTTCAAGATTCCCAGCCCTTCATTCGCAGGCAAATGGATGGAGTTGGAGAATATGATGCTAAGTGCAGTTAGCCAATCCCCCAAAGCCAAATGCCGAATGTTTTCTCTGATATAAGGAGGCTGATTCACGGTGGGGTTGGGATGGGGAGCATGGGAGGATTAGAGGAACACTAGAATGGCCCATGGGGAGGGAGGGGAAGGGAGGGGGCAAAAGGCAAAGAGGAAAAAAAGATGGAAGACTCGAATGGTGTGAATATACTTAGTATACAACCAGAGATATGTAAAAAATGTGCTCTATAAGTGTAATATGAAATGTAATGCATTCTGCTGTCAGTTATAACAACTTAGAACTTGAAAAAAAAAAAAAAAAATTCCCAGCCCTTAATAGTGGCCAAGCACAAACACGGACCCCTTTAGTTCTCTTTCCTCTGCTCTCTGGCTCACCAAAAGCCTGGCTGTGACTCCCAGAGCAATTTCTCAGGGGGCAGGGGACTGTGGTGTTAGGAAAGGGGACTTTGGAATCAGATCTGGGGTCGAGTCCTGTGTCAACAGCTTCCTTACTCTGTGACCTCGGGCTGCTGACCTACCCTCTCTGTGCGCCTGTAAGATGGGAACCAAGAGATCAACCTGAGAGGGTCTGCGTGAGGGTTACAGGAGATACGGGATGCCGAGAAAGGGGACCCTTCTGATGAACAGGCCCCTGGCCACGGCTGTGGGCTTCCTAATGAGCCGGGGAGCGGGCGGCTGGGACCCATGCTGGCCAGTCCGTTTCCAGGAGGACTCCAATCTTACGCGTTCGTGTTAAATAGAGAGGATCTGCTAAATGCATAACTATGCGATGGCCAACGTACGGATTTGTGAGCCTTTTCCTATAAATACGTGTACAGACAAGAACAAAAAGACGCCCCATCAGACCACAGCTCCTCCTTGGTTTGCACGGGGGCTCCTCCCGCTGTCAGCCCAGGGTGCTGGGGTCCTGGGATTCGGGGGCTGGGCTGCCTGGCCCAGAGCCTCTCCCTGCGCCCCCCAGGTGGGTAGGCAAACAGACAGAAATAGCTTCCCTCCCAGCTGGGCAGGAAGAGCCCAAGTATTAACGGCCACACTTAACACGCCTCCGTTTCAATCCCTGCTTTAGATTCGGCCGATTGTTTTTACAATACAGCCTGATTTTTTCCCACAATAGGGTGCCGAGGGTGTGTGCTTTCCAGTCAAACACGGAGAAAGCCCCTGCGCCCACCTGAGGAAGGAAAGAATGTGAGTCAGCCCCTGCCCACCAGACATGCCCATCCCACCCTGGGGGCCAGACGGTTCCAGAACCCCCTTCCTCCTCCCTCCTTCCTCAGCGCCCAGCCCAACCCCAGCCTTACTCCTCATGCGTTCCCGAGTCCCTGGCATCTGCGGGACCCCAGGATGGGGGCAGAGGGCTGCACACTACGGTCCCCCCAGGAGGGAGAAGTGACCCCACAGCGGCAGGGGGTGTGGGGGGGGGCTGAGGCTGAAGCTGAGCTGGCCGGACTCAGACCCCAGTGTCCGGCTCTCTGGGGTCATGTTCGTCAATGCAGGCGGTGACCTCCGGTGCTCCACAAAACTCTCCAAGACGTGAGTGAGGCTGGTGCCTCCTTTTGACATTGCTCTCAAACCTGATCCTGGCAGAAGAAAACCTCCCCTGGGGGCCGGCCTGTCTTCCGTGCCTTCCCAGCCCTGGCTAATCTCCCACTGTAATAAAGAGAGCAGAGCGCAGCCTTCCAGGGCCAGGTGGCTTTTGAGGAAAGCGATTCTGTTCTGGCTCTCTGATGCAGGAGAGAGAAAAAAATTTCCCTTTGAAAGAAACCCATCTGGGGCTGGGGTGCGGCTCCGTGGGAGAGTGCTTGTCCAGCATGTGCAAAGGCCCGGGGACTCCCTCATCCCCAGTGTCATCATCAAGGGACAAAAGAAATGGTTAGGAGTTTTCTTTTTGCACCTGTAATCCCAGGTACCTGAGGCTGGGACCTGAAGAACCCTGTGACCCCAGAAATTCAAGGCCAGACTGAGCAATAAGCAAGACCTGTCTCAAAGACAAGGCCCCCCCAAAGCAAGCAAACAAACAGAAGAAACCTGATGGGCGTTTGCTCTGCTTTGTCTTAAAGTCAATGTAAACTAAGTAGGTAAGGGCGTGGCAGCGGGCAGACAGGCAGAATGCCGAGCTGGCACTGGAGGACGAAGACTGTCAGACGTCCTCTGGAGTCCCTGGCTTCTGGTTTGTCCCCGTGGCCGTTCCTGACCTCGAGGGGGACACCCAGCTCTCTGGTGCCCTGGGGAGCAGGAAGGCGATTTGCTCTGAATAGGCCAAAGTGCTACCACCCGTGAGCGTCCTTGAAGAAGCGTGGGGACAACAGGAATCAGAGCGAGGCCTCCACCTGGGCACAGCCAAGCGGAGGGGCGCCTCCCGCCGAGCGCTCCCTCCAGCCGGTCCTTGGGGAGCTCAGGCCTTGTCTCTGTTGGGGAAAGGACATCTCCTCTGCGGCTCCACGTAAGTGTCGTGGCTTCCCCTGGCTTTCTGTGGCCACCCAGGACAAAGTGGAGAAGCCCGCCTCTGGCTGGGGGCAAAAGCACGCGTCCTGCTGGGGCAAGCCCTCGAGGTCTGTCGGGGAGCAGGGACGGCCACCGGGAAGAGGTGGCGCTCAGTTGTCCTGGTGGGGTGAAGGCGTGGCTTGGGCATTCCCCCAGAACTGCCCGGGAAGCCCCGCGGGATCCCTGGGGTGGCCACGAGCACCTGGGGCTGGAGTCAGGCAGGCCGGGCTGGATTCCTGGGCCTTCCCGACTGACCGGTGACCTCGGCGCTCCTTCACCTTTGTCTCCTGTCTGGAGGGCGGGCGGCGTGGCTGCTGCCCGGGCATCCTGCAGGGAGGGTCTCCCAGGATGGAAGAACGTCCCCCAATCTTTCCTGCGGTGAGTGAGAAGTTTGGGGGGTCATTGCTGTGCTCTGGAATAAGGGAGCCCTGGGGTGGGGTCCCCGGAGGCCCCAGCGTCCGTGGCTTATTGGGGGAGGGCTCCTAGGAAGGCGAGAAGAAGAGGGGGTGGCTGCAGGAGCAGCCTGGCCTCAGCCTGGTCCCCCGCGACTGTCACTGAGTGTGTCCACAGGGGCAGGAGGACTGCCCGTCGTCCCCACACGCTCGCGGGCTCTGGCTGGGGCTGCCCCTGCCGTGGGTGGGGGCTCGCCTCCCGCCGTCTC
Source organism: Tamias sibiricus (assembly GCA_025594165.1). Taxonomy (NCBI): domain Eukaryota; kingdom Metazoa; phylum Chordata; class Mammalia; order Rodentia; family Sciuridae; genus Tamias; species Tamias sibiricus. Next base: position 26,488,615 of record CM046657.1, read on the forward strand.
TGAGCGAGGCAGTTCACCTCAGGACCATCCCGAGAAGTGACACAGGGCAGGTGTGGCAGCTGGCCCTCCGGTGGGCACCCGCGGCCTCTGCTGCAGGCCCCCTGCCTTGGGAAAAGAGTGGCGATCCTCTCCCCTGCGGTCGCTTCGGTCTGGCGGCTGGGTGGCCTGGGGAAGACCAGACCAGAGGAGGCCTGAGGGCCTCTCCGTTCCCCTAGGAGGGAGGGACGCGCGGGTGGTCATCTGCCTGCAGGGCCTGAGCACAGGAAGAGCCCCTCAGCCAGGCGGGCCTGTGGCTGGCAGGGTGCAGGGCCAGACCTTCAGTAGCCCATAAACCAGAAAAATGCATATTTGATAGAAATATAGCTCCAGAGGCGGAGGCCCCTGTTGGCCCGACGGTGAAATACAGTGGCCGTCTGACCCCCACAGGGATAAATCTGCCAGCGGCGCTGTCCAGCCCGAGCCAGGGAAGGCCCTGGGAGGCCGCCTTTCCTGGAAGGCCCTGGACACGGCACGGGACTTATCGTCGGGGGCCTGGGATTCCAAGGCTGTCCGGCCACGGCTCCCCTCCTGCCCCAGGTGTGCGGGGCCACCCTTGCCTCCTGGGGCTGCCCACAACACCTGGTTGGAATGAGCAGAGCCCGGCACTGAGGAGCAGGGAGGAGGCGTTGGCCTCACCTCCTGAGCCTTACTAAAGGAAGGGGGCTGGACAGTGCGGCGGTGACCAGCATGGGGCAGGGAGGGGCAGATGTGGGTGAGACTGGCAGTGGCCTGCTCCTCTGTGTCACCTTGGGTAAGTGGCATCTCTGCTTTGGACTCAGTTTCTTTCTCCATAAAATGGGCTAATGGCAGTACCTACCCCATAGGTGTGGGGACAATTTAGTGGGTAAATGCACCAAAGGGGCTCAGTGTTCAATGAAGGTGGGCTGCCACTATAGCAAAGCATTAATGTCCCTCCAGAGCTACCTCTGGTTAGCTGTGTGTCCCTGAGCAAACCATGCAAGCCTGCAAGTCTCAGTTTCCTCATCTGTCAAAAGGGGATAAAGATAGAGACCTCACAGCTTCAAGGACTGTGGAAGTTGAATGTGAAGCTCTTGCCTCTGAGCTTAGCAAATAATCCTGGTGGAGGAGGAGAGGGTGACGAGGATGTCAGAGGTAGATGACAGCAATATGAGGTTAAGCCCCTCCTTGGGGAAGGCCCGGGGGGTCCGCTACCCCCGAGACCCCCTGGTGGTTCTTTGTATTAACTAGTGATTGCTGCGTAACAGTCGTAACAGTCGCCTCCAAACCTGATGACTTAAAGCAACAGGGATTATTTATCATTCCTCACAGTTTCTGGGGTTCAGAAACCTCGACAGGACCAGCAGGGGCCTTGCCTCTGCTTCGTGATGGCTGTGGTGTGGCTGGAAGGCTTGGAGACGGGGCTCGAGTCTGAAGCCCCGTGTCTGGCGGCCAGTGCTGGCTGCCAGCGGGCATCTGCTTGAGGCTGTTGGCGGGAATCACCACAGGTGACCTGGACTTCCTCACAACATGGTGGCCGTGCTCCAGGGACAAGCATCATGAGAGGGAGAGAGCCAGAGAGGGGCCAAATTGCCTCTTTGTTGGGGCCGGGTACTGGGGATTGAACTCAGGGGCACTCGGCCACTGGGCCACATCCCCAGCCCTTTTTTTGTATTTTATTAGAGACAGGGTCTCACTGAGTTGCCAAGTGCCTCGCCATTGCTGAGGCTGGCTTTGAACTCGCGATCCTCCTGCCTCAGCCTCCCAAGTGCTGGGATGACAGGCATGCGCCACCGCGCCCTGCCCAAATTGCCTCTTAGGACCTAGGCTCGGAAGCCACATGGCCCCATTTCTGCCACATCCTATTGATTGAGAAAGTTACAAAGGTCTTTCCGAGGTCAACGGGAGGTGATGCAGACTCACCTCTTGGTGGAGGCTGGCCAAATTTGTAAGAAAAGCGTGAGGGCGGGGGGTACTTGTTCATGCGGCCTCCTTGGAAAGCCTCTTGTCCCTGAATCATTCATTCCATGGGGACACACCCCAGCCCAGCAGGCCCACGGGACAGAAGAGATGACAGTAGGAAGCTATCCTGCCCCTGCTAAAGTTTCAATGTGTCCCTTCCAAAAATGCAGGTGTTGAAGTTTAACGGCCAGAAGGTGATGGTGTTCAGAGCTGGGGCCTTTAAGAGGTGATCAGTTGGTGAGGTCGCCTCCTCCTTCCTGAGTGGGGCAAAGGCCTCATGAAGAGATTTCACGTGGCATTTGGTTCTCTTGGTCATCCATGTTTCAGCCGGTGAGGACACAGCATTCTTCCCTGGGGGATGCTGTACAAGGTACCATTGTGCAGCCTCACCAGACAATTGAACCTGCCAATACTTGGATCTTAAACTTCCCAGCCTCTAGAATTGTGAACCAAACCAACTTCGTTTCTTTATAAAGCACCCAGCCTCAGGTATTTTGTTATAGCAGTGCCAACATATGAAGACACACCCCCGCCAGGCTGATATTCTTGCTCTGGAGTCTGTGCCTTTCCTTTGGGGGTGGATGCTGCAGCTGACATGGGGCTGGGCTCTAGATTCTGGTTTTCAGGTGCTGGGATGGCAGAGGGCTGCAAATTCCCTGGGTTGAGGTGTCTGCGTTCAGCCTGGGACTTTGGTACGAGCCCACATGAGCAGATGTTTCTGTGGTCAGTGGCCGACCTAGACGGCTATCAGTATTGGCCAGGGAGGTTTGTGTTCACAGAACTTTGCCCAGAAACAGTGAGCTTCAAGTTCTAGAAGCCCTTGGCCAGGATTTCCATCACACTGCTCTGAGCCCACCCATGCCCTCTAATTCTCTAGATCTGATCTCCTCGGTCATGTCCACATCGGCCTCTCCCTCTCCTGTGCGCAGTGTCCCAGCCATGGCCGCTTCTCCTGCAGTAGCCTCCTCCTGGTTGACCTCGCTGTCCCAGGGAAGGCGCTGTCCTTCCCTGCTGCCCCTGGGAGCCAGGGCAGTCTTCCTGACGCCCAGCATCAGGCTGCCACCTGCCCTGGCGGTTGGCTCACGAGACTCTTTTTCTGGAACACTCTCCCTGCGGCCTCTGGCTTGCAGGTAAGGACCTCTGCTGTCACCCACGCCCCAGGCCCTCCCTCGTGCCCTCCCATACCTAGCACCTTCCCACCTCATGCCTCACAGCCCTTAAGCACTAGCCTAAGGGTTCCCACGCCAGCCACCCTCTTCTGTCCCCTCTGTCCTCTTAACCCACTCCGTTTGCTTCCCAGTGGTCACACTCTGGGACAGCACATCATCCAGGTAACTGGGACTTGCTTCTTGCGGTCTCCCTGGCTAGATGGTGAGCCCCTGGGGGCAGGGGCACGTCTGTCTAGTTTGTTTCTGCCCCCTCCCAGCCCATCAGGGATTCTCAGTAATCACTGGAGGAAGGGGCAGACCCAGCCTCGGAGGTCTCTGGCCCCGGCTTGCCAACCCCCTCCGCTGGGAAATGAACCCCGGCTCCCTCGAAGAGGGTGGCTGCTTGTCGTTCTCTGCACCTCCTTGAGCGATTCCCTGTCTTGCCCCAGTCTCTCCGGGACACCTGGACAAGGAGGGCACTGCCATCCTTCCAGTGGGATAGAGGAGGAAGTTGAAGCCCAGGGAGGTCGCAGGACCAGGGTAGGATGACCCAGCTCTGGTGGCAGGACTAGTACTCCTGGTCCTAGCCGAGAGCTCTGTCCCTCCCCTCCCCGCGCTCATCTCCTGGGACACGGGCATAAGACACCAGACTGCCGAGTTGGCTGGGGTCTGTGGAGTGTGTTGCCCAGAAGGCACAGGCGGGGAAACCGAGGCCCAGAAGGGGGTGGGGACTGTGCCCAGTGATGTCCTTCAGCCAGGCCCTTGAGCGGTGCATTCCTCACCAGCCCCAGCCCTCCGCCTGGCGAATCTAGGGCCTGAAGGTTATTTTCACCGACAATTGTCATGATATGTCCTTGGCCGACGCTCTCTCCCCAAACTCCCGGCCAGCCGAGCAGATGGACAACTGTCATTGGCATAACAAGGAGGCCGAGGGCCTGGCTGCTCGGCTTTCCACGCGGGACACCCAGGAGGGGCACCGCACTCAGGGGCGGGAACAGGGACGCGCTAATCTAGCGCAGCAAGCGGACGCCGTTTCAGCACCAGGGACAGCTCCGCGAGGGCCGCGCCTCTGCAGGACCAGGCCTCGCGAGAACTGAGACCAGCCCCGCGAGGCTCGCCTGGGGCAAGAAGGTGAAGGTGAAGGAGGAGCCGAGGACGGTGTGAGGGCCGGGGTTGATCTGGAGTGTGCTTGAGCTATGGTCCTTCACGTCCCTTCCCCCGCACTAGAGCCACAGGGGACAGAGAGGCAGAGGATGAGAGGTGGCAGGATGAGACTCAAAGGCGACAAAGATCAACAGAACCAGCGGGATAATGGGAGCTGTGGGGGAGGTGTCTGGGCTCCAGGGTGCTGCCCAGACATTCGCCGGTCCCTCTATCCCCATCCTTTTCAATGGAGTGAGTAGATTAACCCCTTTTCAAAGTTCTATTTGCTTAAAGCTCTGGAAACTCTGTGATGAGAAGAACTATTGCAACAGTCTATTAAAATGACATATTTTTTTCTGGTGCTGCCATCGGCCGTGATTACACAGGGGACAGAATGACTTGGGTCAGTTGCTGGGTCAAGCCTGAGTCACGGTCCTTCCTTTCTGACCCGAGAGGCTGACCGGTGGAGGACAGATATCCTAGGGCCACTCTGAAAACCGAAGGCGAGGACTGTCTCTGAGGGGTGCCGTGATGCTGGGGCAAAGGGGCCAGATGTCTCAGTGGCCCTGGAGAAGGGCGGAGAGCCCTGACAGGCGCTCATCACCACGGCCGATGCCTCAGTCTTGCAGATTAAATGGCATTTGCAAGTTTCTGTTGGAGGAGGTGGGGGGCGCAAAACATTCTCCAGAAACATTTCCATCCAAATAATTAAAGTCCAGAGGCTTAAAGGTGTTAAATCTCCGAATCTGGAGAATTCACTCGAGTGTAATATTCACCACCCCGGTGTGCTGGGCAATAAGGTACGTACTCTTAGCCAAAAGGGCTCGCTATTATAATGAATTATAACTAACTAATCAGAGCTGTGAGATACAATAACGACAGGATGTGGTGTGAAAGGGAATTAATATTCTGAGTTTCTATCGCACGCCAGGCCTGGTGCCAGGGCCTACCTGCCTTAGTAGGCTGGATCACTCAGCCTCTCCCCCCTCCACCTGAGAACGTGTCTATATCCCTCCCATTACCTGGGCTCAGTCCTGAGATCTGGTCAGGCCCTTAGAAGGTGAGTGGCAGTGGTGCTGGCCAGCTCCAAGTCCCCATGAGGTAGCGTGAATTTTTTCATGGTTTCTTTTTCTTTCTTTCTTTTTTTTTTTTGGTACCGGGGATTGAACTCAGGGGCACTCGACCACTGGGCCACATCCCCGGCCCTTTTTTGTATTTTATTTAGAGACAGGGTCTCCCTGAGTTGCTAAGTGCCTCGCCATTGCTGAGGCTGGTTTTGAACTCGCGATCCTCCTGCCTCAGCCTTCCAAGTGCTGGGATGACAGGCGTGCGCCACCGCGCCTGGCTCCATGGATTCTTACACTCCAGTGGCTCCACCATGAGCCAGTAGGCCCCTTCCTCATGGTCCCCACCAGGAACACACACAGATTAGACCTTGGCCCTGCCTGCAGCCGGAAGCAGAACCCAAGCTAGGTCACTGTCCCCCTGTGGACCTGCAGGTTCAAGAATAAATGCTTAGCTTTGGCAGCCATTGAATCTTGGGGCCACCACTTCACTTAATCCTTGCAACAACTCTTTGAAGTAGGTGCCACAGTTTTCTTCTTTCATTTTACAGGAAACTGAGGGCTGATGGGAGGAAGTGCCTGACCCCAGGCCGTGGAGCGAGTGAGGACCCCACACTCAGCCCGTGTGTCTGTGGTCCGCTGAGGGCCAGCCTGCTTCTCCTCTGCTCCTGGCACTGCCCAGGCTGGGTGGGGGCAGGGCGCTGGGAAGCTCTGGGCAGAACCAGGGAAGCTCCTTTCAAAGAGCCAGCAGGGCTCCCCCGCCCCGTGGCTGCTGGAAAAGGTCACAGTTGGCGATTCAGCCCACAGAACAATGACATTTCAAGGATCAAAGAAAAGGTTAAAATATTCCTATAAATCTATTCTTGGGACTTTTAAGCATTTCCAATGTAAAGGGAAAATGTCATTTCCTTCTCCCCCAAGAGTGCTGGCGGCTGCCGCGCTGGGTCTGCGCTGGCTTTTCGGGGAGGATGAGCGGGAAGGAAGCGCCCGCCCCACGCCCTTCCCCGGGCGGACAGACGGGCGGACGAAGGGACGGTGAGCCCAAACCCCATTTGTTTATGGGAACTGAATCCCAGCTGTCTCCCAGAACGGCTTCTCCAAGTGACAGCTGGACAGTGCCAAATTCCAGGGCTCCTCTTCCTTCTCTGCTGCGGGGCTGGTGGGCCAGCACTGTGGGGGACCTGCCCCCCGCCTCCCTAGCTTCCCGCCCATGTGCCCGGCAGCCCCTGCGGCCAGGTGGCTGTGACGACAGACTCCTCCAGCCCAGGGAGGCCACACTGACCCCCGGCCTCACCTCCTGGATGCCATGTCTTGGTGAGTGTCCCTTCAGCAACCCTGCCAGGTGCCAGTGCCCCCAGTGCTGGCGAGAGATAGCAATGCGGGTCCCTCCCTCGGGCAGGTGGTGGATTCCCTGGGGAGAAAGGCCCCAAGGACTGGAAGTGGAGGACATCTGAGAGTCAGGTGCTGAAGACACCCACAGGAGGGAGGGAGGACCTCATGAGGGGCCAGTCCCCAAACCGCGCTCTCGCTCTCTTTTTTTTTTGGTACCGGGGATTCAACTCAGGGCACTCTACCACTGGGCCACATCCCCAGCCCTTTTTTGTATTTTATTAGAGACAGGGTCTCACTGAGTTGCTAAGTGCCTCGCCATTGCTGAGGTTGGCTTGGAACTCGCGATCCTCCTGCCTCAGCCTCCCAAGTGCTGGGATCACAGGCGGGCGCCACCGCGCCCGGCAAAAACCATACTCTTGATAGAGGGGACAACGTATGCAAAGGCTCAGAGTCTGAGAAGCCATGGCATTTGGAGATTGGGGACCCCCAGGGGACCACAGAGAGCAGGTGCTTGCTAATGGCATCACTTGCCTTCAGGGGACAGGGCTGCCTAGAGAGGGCCACACCCACTCTGCCAGAAGACGCTGCTCTCCACAGTCTGGAAGCCATCACTCACCTCCCACGCCTGTCAATCACCCAGCCCTGCCTCATCTGCCTCCCAAATAGGACTCCCAGCCTCCCCCTCTCCCGCCACAGCCCAGGGCCTCCACTCTGTGGGATGTGCCCCAGCCTCTACCTGAGTCTCCCTGGGGGCAGGCTCCCTCCCTCTCGGCCCCCATAGAGCAGCCAGAGGGACCCTCAGATGCGCCATCTTGGCCCCTCACTCTAGCTGACGTCCCTCTGATGGCTCCGATGCCCAAAGGAGGCGCTTCCGTACAGAGCCCTTCCAGGCCGGATGCCCTCATCCCCAGCCTTGCGGGCCCCGGGTGTCCTACTGTTCCGAGCTGGGCCTTCCAGGACACTGAGGCAATGTGAAGACCCCCCTCAAACACCCCAACTCGTGCAATGGAGTCAGAAAGCTCTCAGACACGTCGCTCAGAGCAACAGGCACGAGTTCACTGAGGGGTAGGAACAGGGACATTCTCAAGGGACGGTGTGCCTCTCCTGCACGCCAGTTTTATTGGGGATCCCAGAGAAGTTCCCAGAGGGCCCCCCAGGGCCACCTCGTATGACTGACAGCAAGATGACATCAGACTCTCAAGTCCCCACTGTCAGGGCAACTCTCGGTCACCGCGGCCCGTGCTGACGGGTTCTAATTGGGGTCTTAGCCACGCGTTCCTACAGATGTTATGGTGAGGGGAAACCAGCCTTCCCTCCCGGAGTGTCAGGATCCGGTCACAGAAACCTCCCGGCTTCCTCCTATGGGCAGTGTTTGGGGCCTGCGTTTCTCCTGCAGTGACCAGGTAGTTTGCCGAGGAATGTGACATATCCTGTCCCCTGAGGCCAGTAAATCGCTTCCTGGAAAATAAAGCATGGGGGGCCAGCGCCGTGGGCCCTTCTATAGCCTCATTCTCTTGTCCCCCCTTGTCACATCTTCCCCAAGACACTGGTTGAGGTCATGTTCTAAACAAGTGGCTCTGTCGTCTGAGGTCCACCTTTCCCATCCGGTGGCTTTCCTGTGACCTCGGGGTACAGGGTCATGGCTGGCACCAAGCAGGAGATGGAAACAGGGTGTGGAACGCGTGAGGAAAGACCCCTCTGCAGTGGCCCTGCCCTGCTCACCCCCCTCCCACAGACGGGGAGACTGAGGCCGCGGGAACGAGGCCCTGGGTGGCTGGCTCAGGGTCCATCTCCAGGCCTGTTCCTGAGCGCCCCCGAGGGCAGGTCCCCCAGCTCACACACACCAGGATCCTCTGTCCCCAAGAGGGACCAGGAGAGGTGGTTGGAGGGACATGGCCTCCGAGAGTCCCCCCGTTTCCAGTGTGAGGGACAGCTGCCCCACCCCTGCTGTGCTGGGGACACACAGGCTCACAGTGGCCTGCGGGTTCTGTCCAGCCCTGCCGCCATTGCCTCCTCTCCCCAAAGTCCCTGTGGTGTATCTGAGGGATGGGAGCCACGGTGCCCTCCACCCCAGGGTCACAGCCAAGAAGCAGGCCTGCTGTGCACAGAGCGGCCCGCCCGCCTTCTACCTGGCTCCTGGTGTCCGCAGCTGTGGGCGGTGAAGCCCAGGAGGTCTAGACCAAGCTTTGCTCTAAAATACCCGCTAGATTTTGGAGGCTGGGTATAAAAAAAATGAATACAGTGTCTCTCACAGTTTCTTTACATAGATTACGTCAGTGCAATATTCTGAATACATTGGGCTACATAAAAAACATTAGAAGCCGGGCGTGGTAGCGCACGCCTGTAATCCCAGCACTTTGGGAGGCTGAGGCAGGAGGATCGCGAGTTCAAAGCCAGCCTCAGCAATGGCGAGGCACTTAGCAACTCAGTGAGACCCTGCCTCTAATAAAATACAAAAAAGGGCTGGGGATGTGGCCCAGTGGTCGAGTGCCCTGAGTTCAATCCCTGGTACCAAAAAAAAAAAAAAAAAACCCAAAAAACAAAAAGCCAAACCACATTAGAATTCATATCACCCGTGGCTCTGCCCTGTAGTGTGGCCTCTAGAACACTCAGGACCACACACAGGGCTGGCATGACGTGTCCACAGCTCACTGCTGATCTAGAAGGACACCAGGCCTTTGAAGGACCAAAGGGACGGTTTGCTACTATTATGGGCTGTTGGGTTTGGAGTGTGGGGTCTATAACTTCCTGCACCCTCTGGCTCGGGTTTAACTGGTCCGAGCCTCAGTTTTCCTCTCTGTAAAATGGGATGGGAGGGATTGGGGGACACCGTGCTCAGAGGGCCTGGCCTCACGGAGGCCCTCGGGGCCAGAGGTTCTGCTGTGGGCACCGATATGGAGGTGAGTCCCCCTCCTCTCGGTGGGCAAGGCTGGGCGGCTCCGGGGCCTGGGCCGGGCCTGGCCAGCGGGACCTGAGCGCAGAGTGAACTCAGGCTGCAAGCCTGAGATGGGGCCTCTGGGGGCGCTGCGGGAAGGGTCGATACCACATTAATGGGATCGCCGCCCCATTCATCTCCTCCTAATGAAGGCTGTCGGGCGCCGCCCTCCGGCCGGGAAGACGTTTCCTATTGGCAGGAGACCGACTGGGCAGAAGGGCCCCGGATCCTGTAAGGGTGACTTAGTGGCCTCGCCTGGGGAGCGGCAGCAGCCGCAGGGCAGGGAGGACTGAGCAGCGACCTCGCGGCAGACCGTCCTCCTGGGCCGGTGCAGGGCACGGAGCCCTGGCTCCAGGGGCGCCTTGGCGAAAATGGGCGCCCAGCGGAGGATTCTCGCGGCCGCCTCTGCCGCCGACGCCCCGCCTCAAGGGCCCAGTCCTGGCTCAGCCCAGCTGTGTGGACGTCGCTCAGCTCGCTCACCTTCAGGGGCCTTGGAAGGAGCATCAAAGCGACCGAGGGGCGCTGGGCAGTGGTACTGGGAAGCTGCCAAGCGAGGGTGGGGAGGGTGGGAAATGAGCCGATGCCCGGGAGGAGGACCGGTCTTCTTCTCTACCCTGTATCTCACGCCTGCCCAGGGATGCTGTGGTCCAGCCATCAGCACTGCATTCCCTGGAGGTGCAAGTGTCTCCCACACACAAAGGAGGCTGTTGTTTCTGCCTGGCTCCTGGGTTCTCCCGGAGATCCAGGGAGCACCAGGCAAGGTGTTGGCCTGTGAGGGCCAGCTTGGTTGCTCCTCTGATTATGACCATAGCTCACGGGTGTCCAGCACTCTGCGTGACGGGCACTGTCCTCAGTGCCTCCACCGGTCCCCTCCCTTGCCCTTCAAACACCTGCATGTGGCAGGTGTCCCTGGGCTCTCTGTTTTACAGGTGGTGGAAACCGAGGCACAGAGAGGTAAAGCGACCTGACCCAGGTCACACAGCTGGGCAGTGCGCAGGTAATCGGAGTTAATGTTTTTGCCCTCTCCCGGCACACCTGCCACTCATGCACACTCACCCGCACATGCCTGCACACTCACTGGGCTGAGCGCAGAGCCCCGGGGTGCCTTCATGGGGTGACCGTCTGGGGCGGGGGAGCACCTCTCCAGTGCTACCTGGACCTCAGGCCTGGCCGGGCGGGGCCGGCCGCCGCCTCCCCAGGGCGAATGATCCCTTGGACGGAGACTCAGGTCCTGCTGTGCTGCCCGCGTACCTGCCCCAAGGCTGAGCCTTCCGTCCCTCCAGGGCCTCCCTGAGGGGCCCCCCTGAGTCCTGCCTTCCCCACCAGGGGACTGTCACCAAGCTCCCCCTTCTGCTGGCTCCAGGAGCCCCTGGTCTGTCCCCCAGCCCCTCAGCTGCGTGGCCCCCCCTCCCCCCCTCCCTTGGTCTCTGGACGGGCCCTTGGTCTCCTCCACTGGACAGGGCTGGGGTCCCTGGGCCCCCAGGCAGCGGGCGGGGCTCCTTCCTCGCCCTCTCTCAGCAGACGACGGTCAGGGAGGACTGGCCGGAGGTGACCTCGGCACTGGGGCTATCGAGGGTGACCCTCCCTGAGGCAGGGCCACCTAGAGGGAATCTGCCTCCCTCCCAGACCTCGACCCCTGACCCAGCAGAGGAGCCGGGGCGTTGGGGGCCACTACAGGCGGCAGTTAGGGGCGAACACAGAGAGGGCGTGTGGGGTCCCCTGTCCCGGGAGCGAGGACCCACAGCTCTGGTGTCTGCTTTTGATTGGCAGCTTACCCAGGCCCAGCCCCCCCTTTGGGATAGGGAAAGCGGCAGGGGTCAGACCTGGGTACACCCTGCCCTGTTCACGCCGATGGGAAAAGGAAGAGACCATCCCCTCCCTCTTTGGGACCCCGTACTTCTACTAATGCAACCTAAAGTTTCATGGGTTAAGTCGTTTTGCAATCCTGTTGACTCAATTCACACTTAATGTTGAATAAAAACCTTAGGCTCTTGGATGCTCCCTGTTAGTGAGCCACACATCCTGCCCACTCCAGCTCCCTCCTCTCATCACACTCTACTGCGGTTGCTACTGGGTGATCCAAATCCGCCAGCCCTGGACAGGGTGGAGAAGCGTATCTTTGTGGCCCACTGAGTGGGACATCACTTGAGCGGAGGCTGCACCATCCTTGCCATCACATCACTCTTCCTCCTGCCCAGCCCAGCCCCAACTTTTCTTCCTTGCTGGCCCACCCTGAAGGAAGCCCAGCTACTTTGAGGACACAACCGGCTCCTCTTCCCCACCATCGCCCACCTGGGCACGTGCATGGGCTCCACAAGGAGGAGGCAGGAGGTGAGGCTGGCGAGGCTCTTATTTTCGCTCTGACGTTTTCAGTCTGAAAAATCTCACTCGAAGCTCATCTGATACTTGTCATCCTTTGGAGGGGAAGGGCTGGGGCCATTAAGTTCTCCACTGTCCCCCATGCCCACCACTCCCTCTCCAACTCTAGGACAAGAGCAGCTATGCAAAAGCAAAACGGAACAAGCTGGAGGTGAGGCTGGAGGCCGGAGGCCGGAAGGGCCCCCCGTGGAGATCAACTAGGACCCGAGGTGGGTGGGTCCTCTCTGAATCCTCACCTCTCTCCTGGTCTGCAGGGTCTGTGGCCCAGCCTGGCAGCCTCCCAGCTAGCACCAAGGAAAGAGGCCTCTCCCTCCTCCTCCGAGGGAGGCCGCCGGGGCGGGGAGACCTCCGCTTTAGAGACTTTAATTAGGGCGTTGGTGGTTTATGGGAAGGTTAGAGCGACTTCCACTCCTGGAGGCATTAGGAGGTGACAGGTTCTAGCACTGGTTTATAGTTTGGAAATACAATGTAGATTTTATTGCGGGCGCTGTGTCGTCGCTTTCTTTAAACAACCGCGCAGCCTGAGAAAGCAGAGGAGCCAGCAATGCGTGTCACGGGGGAGCAGGACGAGTCTTGAACACGGAGCTGCCTGGGAGGTACAGGGCCTCCCTTTCTGGATGCCTGGGAATGTCGTGGGCCACACGGAGTGCTCCTGAGAAATTCTTCATGATTTGGGACCTCGGGGCGGGGGAGGTCATCTTCAGGGTTTATACTGATTTGTGCAGCAGCTACTTTGCTGAGCAGTGTTTACTGAGCACGTATTATGTGTTTACTGAGCACCTACTCTGTGCAGCTGTTTACTGAGTAACCACTCTGTGTTTACTGAGCACCTACTACGTGCAGAGGGAAATGAGGGATGTCACTCCCGACAAGCTGTGGAACAGAGAATGCTAGCAGAAAGCAGCGCACAGTAGGCACTGTGTGGAGGAGAGAGGCGCTAACTCAGGGGAGAATCCCAGTGTCACAGAGGATGTGAGCCAGCACGGTCACAGGGGACGGGACGAAAGGGTTCTGCTGACCCACCTCACCTTTCCTCTTCTCCATCCTCACCCGGGGCTCTGTCCCCTCCCAGGCTCTAAGTGGGAAGCCCGAGACTCACCCACTGCCCGCCTGTCACTGCATTCTGCTGACCTGTCCACCAGGACAGGTGTCTGATCCGTGCCCCGTCCCTGTCCTCCACCTCCGTCCTGCCCCAGCCACCGGCAGCTCTCGCCTGGACACTGTGACACCTTGGCTGGTGGCTCTTTGTTGACAGGGGCCGTCCAGTGACCGTGCTCCCGCAGGGTCCCCTGGTGTTCAGGGGCTGCGCCTCTTCCCTCAATCCTGTGGGTCCGAGGGAGCCGGCTCTAGCCCTGGTCCGGAGCAGGAGCACGTGACCCAGGCCGGCCCAAGGTTCCTTCCGTTCCTCTGCCTGGAGAGACGGATGGGTTCCGGGATGGGCAGAGCTCCGAGCTCAGGCCAAGCAGAGAGTCCGTTCCAGGGCTCCGTCACGTGACCAGGAGGAGAATCAACTTTTACATGGCTGTTCCTGAATGGGAGTGGATGTGGGGTGGGCCCGTGCCCCCGTCTTGCAGCAAGATCCTTGGAAAATGGGAAGGAAATGGATCTGGCCAGACAGAGGTAAGAGGTAGAGGGAGAGAAAAACTGGACTGTGGCAACATTGTCTGAAGCCTGATCAAGCCTTACCTGAATCCCTTCCGTATCTTGGGCTTTCAGCTACACTTGTCAATAAATCCAGTTTTTACTTAACAAACTTTTTTTAAATATATTTGCTATAAAAAATGATGTTGCTTCTTAACCTCTCCCCACGGTCTCTCCTGCTCCTTCCCAACTGTTTTACACACCATAGACTATTTAAACCCCATCACTCTAAGGATTCCATCCCCAAATTCTTAGCACGGTCCATGAGGTCCAGCGTCCGGGCCCGCCATCCTTCTGACTCCTCCCCAGCGCCGTCCCCACCCTGCTTCCTCGCAGGTTCTCAAACGTGCCGATCTTTTCCAGGTTTGCCTTCACAGCACGGTGACCTGGGTCCTCCAGGGACTGCTGCACGTCCTTCAGGTCCCACCCCCGGGGCCTCTTCTGAATGCAGCTGGCCCTGTCCCACTCTGCCCCAGCATCTTGCTTTAGTCCCCGAGGCCCCTCGCAGCCTGCCCTTATGTGCACACGAGAGTGTGTGTGGTGTGTGTGTGTGTGTGTATGAACCACCCTTGGGTGGTGCCTCCTCGGTCCTGGGGCCAGGCCTGTCTTCTCCACCCTGGAAGAGTTCCTGGCACGTTGCAGAGGCTCAATAAAAAAGACGTTTGACCGACAGGTTGAAGACCCGGGGAGGACTGGATGGGACTGGGCAGTCCTGCCTGAAGTCGCAGCAGGAGCCCAAGTTCAAGGCCGCAGCGTTGTGTGTGCAGTGGAGGAGCCCCAGGCCGCGTTCGGGGAAGGTGGGCTTGCAGCCAGATTCCAGGGCCTCAGGGCCTGGCTGGGATGTCTGATCTTGAATTTCGGAGCCAGCAATTTTCAGCATGCTTTCTGGGGGACGCGGGTCTCTGAGAAGATGTCCTGCCAGAGAAAAGAGCAGTGGATCAGAGCTGGAGTGAGTCTGAGGACGGTGGACCCGCAGGCCCCTCTGAGACAGGCACAGGGCACCCGACCACTCCAAGGCCCTGGCAAGCCCAGCAGCTCCTGCATCCGGGTTACCCGGGCATGGACCCAAAGCAGTTGACCACACACCCCCCCACTTGACAGAGGCCACCATGGCAAGGTGCGCATTTCCAGATGCGTGAACTGGGGGCGCTTGCAATGCGCAGGCTCGCGAGTGAGGGACTGCTTTACACTCCCTGAAAGCTGAAGGTCTCGTCAAAGGTCCTTCTACAAATGACAGTGACTTAGAACTGGGCCGTGTGGTCATTTGTTGCAGAAGCGATGATCTGTGAAACGGCTGGGGGAGGGGGAGGAGTGTTCAGGTAACAGGCGTTTGGGGGAGTCTGCCTCCGGAGCAGTGCGAGAGGGTTGGGGGCTCCAACCCGCGGGACCAGAGAAGCCTGACCTCTCCGGCCCTGCCGCCTCCTGCCAAGGGCTCCTGGCGGCCTGTGGAGGGCGACGCCTGCCCGCAGGAGGGGCTAATTAGGACGCAGGGCACTGGGAAAAGGTCGGCTCGATGCTCCCCCACCCCAGGCCTCCCATCTTCTAACATGAAAAGACAATCTAGAAGCTTCCATTCCTTTTCATACAGCTAGCGGCCCCGGGGTGCCTCTCGAGGGCATGTGGGGCTGGCGCTGGGCAGAGAGCCGGGGCAGGGGAGGGCTCTGGCGCCTGTCTCCGCAGCGCACCCTCACCCCGCAGGCACCGTGGCCCGGCCCGCAAAACCCGCCCGGGGTGCGCCACCTCCTCTGCCACCACCTCCTCCTGAGGCTCCTCCTCTAACCCCGCTCTGCCCGTGCCCCCATAAGTCTATCTTCGATTTCACTTTACTTTTAAAAATGTGAGTCAAATCAGGTCACCCTTCCGTTCAGGAGCCTGCGATGACCCCTCGTCTCTCTCCCGCTTTTGAAAACCCAGTGGCCTCGCTCGCCATGGCCTACAGGGCCCGCTGAACCCGCCACATTCAGGTGACTGTCCCCTGGCGGGCGGGTCCTTTGGTTCCTTCTGCAGGCTGTCCCCCGTTCACTCTTGTCCTTGCCTCTGCCTGGTGCCTGCGCCCCGCAGGGCCACCTGGGGAACACCCTAGTCCCTCAAACATCGCGCAAATGCCATTTCTTACGGAGCCTCCAGACCACATACTGCAATCTGTACCGGCTGCGGGGTGGCCCTCTCCCTGCAGGACTGCCCCAGCACAGCGCACACCGGCTGGCCCGGCTCAGGGGCCTCAGCCCTGACGCAGGCGTCTCCTCCGTGACACGGTCAGGCTGGAGCCCAGTGGCGGCTGGCGAGGGAGTTTTGCAAATCATTAATTGACTCGCAAAAGAGGAGACTGGCCTCCGTGCGTCTAACCCGGTGAGATGAGGCCTCAGAAGGAACTGGCTTAAGAAAAGTCACTGCTGCTGGCTTGAAGACGGAAGGGCCCCGGAGCCACCTGTGAGCGCCCAGAGTGACCCCGCTGATAACCAAGGAGGAACCCCAACCTGCCCCAACCATGCGACCTTGAGAGAAGACCCTGAACTGCAGAGGGATGCAGCCCGGCCCACACCTTGGTTTCAGGCCGCTGAGACTCCAGGCTCTGCTGAACTTGAACTTGAACCACAGAAAGGATGAGCTAATTAGTGGGTGTGGTTTAAAGCCATTTGGTTTGCAGGAATTTGTTACCCAGTACAGAAAACTAATACAGTAAGCCACCTGTTTCTTTGACGACCAGCTCTCTTCCCCACTAGCTGGGTGCAAGCTCTAGGGGGGCAGGGCTTTCGTCTGTTCCGTTCGCTGCTGTCCCGTGTGCCCAGGGCAGCGCCTGGTAGGTGGAGGCGGCTCCCAGTGTGGTGGTGGCAAGACTGAGCCGCGGTGGGCGGAGCCTCAGCACAGCCCCCGCCCTAGAGCAGCCCCTGTCCATCAAAGTTACAAGTCCCACCGTGGGAAACGCTGACGTAAGCAGGAGGGGCGGAGCTCCGGGCACCCGCTGTAAACCCCCAGGCCAAGAGAACTTCTGTGGTTCTCAGCCCCGCAGAGCCCCCTGCGCCAGGGCTGCGCGGTGACGCTCTGAGTGGCCCCCAGGGAACTAAGGCGGGTCTGCCCCTACCTCCCTGCGCTCACCCCGCTGTCCCACGAAGCCCAGTCACCCACCGGGGATGGCCCCGTGCCGGCAGGAAGCCTCCGAACACCGGAGCCCTTAACCTGGGCAAGGTGAGCGGGGCCAAGCCCACAGTCAGCGTGGCTCACGGCCCAAGGAGAGGGCCTGTGTCTCAGGAGGCCCAGGCTCAGTCACGCTGTGGAGGTCCTGTGAGGTGGATCGTCCCTGAGACCCACAGCCCTGGTTTGGGGCTGGCCAATGTCACCTGTGGATGTTGTGGGTCAGAGGGTTATGAGGAGGGAAATCTCAGATTTTCTTGTCTCTCCCCAGTGTCCCAACCCCCTGTCCCAGGAAGGCAGGGTTTTGGCGTGAGAAGCTCAGAATCTTAGAATTTTTGAGCAGGAAGGGATCATAGAGATTCTTCATGTGACAGCTGGAGCACCGAGACCAGGGAGGGTGAGGGATTTGCCTGAGGTCACACAGCAAGTGAAAAGCTGAGCCAGAACTGGAACCCGGGCTCCTCCCACCATGACGTCTTCTCCATCTGCCTCCTTGAGGGTCTCAGGGGCAACTTCACGCCACAGAGTGGAATAGGATCTGCGTTCCCAGCCCTCTAAGTTCCTTTTACAATCTCTGAGACCAGGCCTAGAAATCAAGGATGCACCAAGAAACCGTATCTTGGGGGCGCTGGGTGTAGCAGCACCGACTCCAATTCACAGATGAGAAAACGGAGGCCCAACAGCCTGGTGAGAAGCCAGATCCCAGCCATCGCGAGCTGCCCCTGACCCCAGTGACTTGTCCCTACTCGGAAGGAAGAGGTCTTTAATCAGGATCTTGGAGGGTGAGTAAACGGATCAGAACCCGCAGTGGAGGGAACCGCCTGAATTAGCAGCTGGGGGTACCAATGAGCAGGTGTGTGCAGGGAGCAGGAGAGGCAAGGGTGGAGCTTGGGAGGTGGGAGGGGCCACAGCGCAGGGGACCTGGGGATGCACCTCGCAGGATGGCAGAAAAAAGTCCCCGTGGGACGCGGCCTCTGGTGCCAGGTGAGGCCACAGCCTCGTCTCTGCCTCTGCATCCCCCGCCCCTCCTGCCCCCTGGTGCGGAGGTCAACAGCAGGGGTGCCTGAGGCCATCGGGAGGGACTCGGGAGTTTCCTCGGGCCTCCTTCTCCTCTCCTTTGCTGCTGACCACGCGCCTGAGGTCAAATTCACGTCCAATGTGGGATTTTTTGCACCAGGCTCCCCCCCCCCCCCCCCCCCCCCCGCACCACCTCATCCCCCAAGGCTTGGGGCTGGGCAGTGTAGGATGGGCCACCGGCCATGGGGAGGCGGGGTTCCTGGGCTGGGTGTCCAGGGCCCTGGGCGTCATCCTTCTTCCCTCCCCGGAACCACCCCGAAGACCAGGACCTGCTGGTCCTGCTGGCTGCCCGGTGAGGAGGAGTGGGGAGTAGACGGCTCGGGTTCAGGTCCGGGCACTGCCAGGTCCTAGCCGTGCAGCCTTGGGAAAGCCCGCTCGGCTGCGGGGCCTCGGTTTCCTCGTCTGTGAAGTGGGAGCGGCCGAAACGTCTCTGGTGAGCGCATCACGAGCGTGTCGCACATGGTCCTTACGCTGGTGACGCCATGTTTGTACGATCATTTCTGACCCCCATCTCGCCCACAAGACGGACTATAAACTTGCAAAGCTGCTCTGGACTGAACGTGCACATGCCCCCACATTCCCACGTCGAGCCCCTCCCCCCAAGGCTCGCATATCCAGAGGCCAGGCCTGGAGGGGCACGCAGGCCACTCGGGGAGCCTCTTGAATGACAAGAGTGTCCTTATAAGAGACCCCAGAGCGACTCCTCCCACTTTTGCCCCATGAAGACACAGTGCAAAGACCACTGTCCACAAAGCAGAGAACAGCCCTCACCGGACGCCCACCGGCCAGGACCCTGACCTTGGCCTTCCAGCCTCCAGAACCTGAGAAATAAATTCCTGTCATTTCTGAGCCGTTGGGTTTATGGTGGTTTGGACTGGAGCCCGAACAGACTCAGCCAGGAGCCCAGTTCAGAGAGAAAACATGAAGCCCCTTGTTAAAAAAAATACCACGTGTTTCCAGGCAGCGACAGGATGGGCCCTCAGAGCGGGGGCAGGGCGGCTGGGGGGCTGGGGGCCCAGGGAGCTGGCCCAGCTCTCCGAGCTGCAGACCCTCGCTCCTGCCTGCAGACGCGCCTTCTCCTGGGGCCTCTATAAATGAGCACTGGGGGCTCCCCGTTCATGCCCGGGCCCAGCTCCCCTCCTGGGGGCTGCCTCCATGGTCACCAGCTGCCCAGGGCCCCGCTGGGCCCGGCCGCCTCTCTTAACCTCCACTTTAACTTACCACCAAGGCCTGGTAATTGCACCTCTTAAATTTGTCTTAAAAGTTTCTAGGTCTCTCAAATTCCACAGCTGTCACAGCCTCCTTGGTGGCTTCTCACTTCTACTTTTTACTGCTTCTGATCCAATTCTCCTGCAGCTGCCAGACATATCTTAAAAAAAAAAAAAAAAAAAAAATCAGGCCATGTTACCTCTGCTTAAAACTCTGTGATAACTTTTCTTTCACATTTGGAATTAAATCATCCACCCTCCTCACCAAGACCCATGAAGCCTCTTTGAGAGGGCTCACGGCCCTCCCACTGTGCCCACCTCTCCCCAGTCCTCAACCCTTCTGAGTTCCTTCTTGCCCCAGGACCTTGGCACATGCTGTCCCCTCTGCTTGGCACACTCTGCTACTTTATTTTTAATATTTTCCCCAGACTCTATTCTTCCTGACTTGATGTCCAAAGTGCTGGGGGATTATAGAGAAGGGAACAATAATAAGTAACTGTTAATCATGTTAACGATGGCTGGTGTTTATTTTGTGCTCACAATTTTGAGCACTTTATGCATAATTAGCACACTTGAGCCACATAGAGATCCTGTCCCCTTCTTACTGGCGAGGAAACTGAGGCACAGAGAGCTGGTTGGGTATGGAGGAGGGGCACGGGGGTGGGGGGACGTCTGAGTTGTGTCCTGTCTTAGTTTAGGTCCCCTGGATGCAGAGTGTGAGACAGGACTCAGGGCTGTGAGGCTGCGGTCCTTTGAGGAACTGTGTAGAGAGTTTCCTCCAGCACGCCTGCAGTCCCAGCAACTCGGGAGGCTGAGGCAGGAGGATCTCAGATTTGAGGCCAGCCTCAGCAACTTAGTCTCAAAAAAAAAAAAAAAAAAAGTGAAAGAGAAAAAATGAGAGTTTCTCCCTAAGGCTGGCAGGCTGGCACTGCCAGGGGCCTGTGGGTATTGAAGCTGCCCCATCAGAAGCTGGGTCCCCAACTTGGGAGCTGCAGGTGAGACCTTTGCAGTTTATTTTCTTTTTAAGGAGACAAGGTCCCACTATATTGCCCAGGCTGCCCCAAACTCCGGAGCTCAAAGGATCCCCCTCTTTCAGTCTCCCATGTAGCCAGAACGACAGGCAGGTGCCACCAGGCCTGGCTGACTGTGGCAGGTCACAGCCTCTCTTTTCCATTCTCTTCTAGAAATATGCACTGTAGCCCTGTGTTATCATTCTCATTTCAAAGAAGAGAAAAACTAAGGCCCAGGGTCTCACCTTTCCTCAGGATGCACTGCCTGGCTTCCAAGGAGTGCCGGGCAGTGGGTAATAACCCCAACTCCTCAGCTTTCATCTGGATTTCCCCACTCACCGGCTGTGCGACTTTTGGAATGTCACCAACCTCTCTGGGCCTCGGTTTCCTCATCTTTCTAACGGGGATATCAGCATATTTATTGACTCCACGGGGTTGTGTGATGATCAAATGATCCAACGTGTACACGTTTAGGCCACCACAGCTCCCATCCGCAGCAGCATCATGACCGTGAGTGGCCCGGAGCAGAGCCCTGCTAGACAGGGCAGGCCCAGTGTCAGGCCTAGAGGCCGCCCGGCCTCCCCATCTCCCTGGGCTCAATTGAATCTGAAACAGTGAAGCAGCCCAGGCAGTGTTTTCAGTCCTGACAATCAGGGCAGGGTCAAAAAAAAAAAAAAAAAAAGAGCAGAGAGCGAGGCAGATTGTTCTCTTCGAGAGAATCTCATTTGGAGGCAGGCGCTGCCCCATGGCCGGAGGCGGCCACGCTCCACGAGAGACCTGTCCATCTCTGCGGGCTCGGGAACCGCCGCTGGCCCCACTTCCTGTAATGCCCTCATTAAAGAGCCGTGATTCCTCTGGGAGGCCCGTGGCCAAGTGACAGGTTGGTGGCCCATGGTACCCTGTGCCCCGGGAGTAGAGGCTGGAGGCCTGGGAGGGCCTCCCCGGTGTCTCTCTGTCCACTGCCCCTGTCCACCACCAGTGTCATCAGTGTCCATGTCCCTGCTCATGGCCAAGCCCTTGTCACGGGGCCGCCTCGGGAGCTGGGGCTGTCGGGTCCCCAGGGCTCTCTCTGTGCCTGGGGGAGTTGGCGGGGGCAGGGAGACGAGGCCAGCGGTGGGGGCTGGGGGACGGGCAGCTCAGAGACGCGGGAGGGCCTGCGGGGAGGGCGATGGGCACAGAGAAGGACAGAGAGGTCACGCAGGGAGCAGGACGCCCTGGGACCCGCTGGGCGCGGCCGGGCTCCGCCCACCCGCACACGACGATCCGCTGCCCGGACCTCGGCTTCGCGCTCGCTCGGAGGGCGAGGGGACCAACCAGGCGCGAGAGTCTAGGGAGGGGACGAGGACGGGACGACAGGGAGGCGAGAAGAGAGGCTGGGCAGGCGGTGCCGGCGCAGGCGCGGTGCAGGGCAGGCCGCAGCGTCCGTGCCCAGCCTCCTGCAGCAGCTGGGGGCGTCCTCGGGGGACAGCGATTCCGGGAGCCAGGCAGGGCTTCTGCTCACAGCTCCCGTCAGGAAGGGGTGGCAGTCCCCAGGGCCATTGTAGCGGGATGTTCCAGATGTTCTGCGGAGTCCCAGGGAGGGGGGCAGCTGGTGGGGACAGCGGCCTCCGGCTGGGGAGGGACGGGCGCCCCCCACCTGGGAAGGCACTCGGGGACAGGCCCAAGAAGGGCTGGCCATGGTGGGGACCAGCGAGTGTCCTGCAACCCTGGGAGCAGGTGACCAGTGTGGCTCCTCCCTGCGTTCCTCAGCTGCCCCGCCCATGGGCACCTGGCACCTGCCGGTGGCTGGGGCCAGAGAGGACACGCAGCACCTAGGGAACGTCACCCTCGGGTCTAGGGAACGTCACTCTCGGGTCTTCTTCTTTTTTTGGTACCGGGGATTGAACTCAGGGGCACTCGACCACTGGGCCACATCCCCAGCCCTTTTTTGTATTTTATTAGAGACAGGGTCTCACTGAGTTGCTAAGTGCCTCGCCATTGCTGAGGCTGGCTTTGAACTCGCGATCCTCCTGCCTCAGCCTCCCAGGTGCTGGGATTACAGGCATGCGCCACCTCTCCCGGCTCTCCCCTCCGGTCTTGGTGACCCACCGTGAAGCAAGCCGCCGGCATGTCCTGGGCCAGACAGGAGACCGAGGCTCGGAGTGAAGCCTGTGAAGACCCCACGGCACCAGGGTCCTGCGCCCACCCAGGCAGCTCTGGGACCTGCAGCGGGGTGTTCTGGGTGGGCCGGGAGGGCAGGGCTGGGGGGACAGGTGAGGACAGGGTGGTGGCCTGGTCTCTGGGTGCCCTGGGCCGCTGGGCTTAGGGTGGCCGTGCGTCACCTCTACTGACACCACATGAGCCAATCAGCTTCAAGATGACGTCTTGCCACCAAAAAGGAGCCCTCACGTGGCCTCGACTGGGGTCCCTTGGCCAGTCAGAGGGTGGCCACGGTGGGAGAGGGCTACCACGTCCCCTCGACCACCCCTCGTGGGGGTGTGATCCAGAGGCCCCCAGCAGCTGCCTGGAGCCAGGGTCATGCTCAGTGGCCGTTGAGGACACTGCCCGGGGGGTGGGGGGGGGCGTCCCACAGGCTCACGCTGGGATCTGGAGAGGCTGGTGCTGGTGGCCGGCTGGTCCCCAGGCAAGGGCGGCAGGGCCTAAGGAAGAAGGCCCCGGGGCCACACCGGTGCTGAGGTGACAGGAGAGCCCAGGACCTCCGACTCCAGCCGGAGCTTCCTCCTGCCACCCCGCCCCTGTTGGCCGGTCACCTGTCCACTCAGCGCCCCCCGAGGTGCTGGGGGTCCCCGTGGGCGGGGTGCTGTCCGCGCTGGGCAGCTGGCCTGTCCTGGGCCTCTCTACAGGGACGGCCGCATCCCCGTCCAGCTGCCCACGCCCCGCCATGCCTGTGCCCCAGCTCTCGGTGGCTTGGAGGCTGTGCTTGACCCCAGCAGGGACTCCAGCGTCCCCAAGACCCGTGCCCCACACCAGGGCGAGGGCTGAACCCGGAGGCCACTGGATAGGAGAGGCGTCCGCGGCCCTCTCTGGCTCTGGGGAGGAATTTCCTGGATCTAGACGTTTCTGTGGCTCACTCCTCGGATCCGGCCTCTGCAGGGCAGGCGGGGCCTGGCCTCTGTCTGGAGCCCCGGCACGCCCGGCCCCACCCACTCCTGACCTGGGTGCTCCCCAAACCAGTGAGAGGAGTTGGCCGAGACACTGTCAGTTAGGAGGCGCCAGACAGCGAGGAACGAGGAAGCAGCCACTCCAAGCACAGACAACGGAGAAAACGCACTGTCTCGCTGCGCAGTTGCTCCATCCTGTGATCCAATAGCATCGCCCAAGGCCACGGCTCTTTCTCTTTGCTCTCTCTGCCATTCATGGAATGGACCATTCCCTCATGGTCATGCGGTGGCTGCCACTGCTCCAGGTATTGCAGACTCCTACAGCTACAACAAGAGGAAGAAAAAGACCTGTTTGATGCTGCTCATTTCTTCTTAAGAGTAAGGAAACCTTTCCCAGAAATCCCTTGGCAGAACTCTTCTATGGCTTTACTGGCTAGAATGACACCACATGGCCTCTGTCCCCAACAACGCAGTCCTTTTGGGGTTCCAAGATTGGCTTGGTGATTCACTCCCTGGGCCTGGGAGGGGCTCAGCCTCTCGGGGCTCTGAACACACTGGGCTTCTGTTAGCAAGGAAGCCTGGCTCTGCCCTGCTCTGCGCTCCCTGCCCCCCACTTCAGGACCAGCCTAGCCCCCTCCCGACCCCACGCCCAGGCACCCCCGGCCAGAGACAAGCGAGGACCAGAGCTCCGAGGCAGAGGCCAGGGGGCCGAGCCTGGGCTGACGCTGGACCTCGCACTGTCCAGCCCCGCATTCCCGGGGGCTGACCTCACAGCTTCCAGTCCCCAACCCAGCCTGGACTCACGGCTGCTGACACTTAGGCCACACCCACTGGGCGGGGCCTAGAACCTGTGTGGAGACCCAGGATGTCCTGTGACCAGGCGGAAGCAGCGCCGGGACCTCAGGGGAGGGCGTGGAGACCGACAGCGAGATGCCCAGAACCTTCCCCGTCACTGAGGCTCCGTGGTGTCCCTGTCCCCAGGGGACCTTGGGGGCCCAACGGGACAGCAACAGGACAGGGGAGAGAAGAGGCAGCTGGGCTGCTTATCTCCTGGTGACCTTGGGGAAGTCACCTGGCTCCCCTGAGCCGTTCCTCAGGTCTGCAAGGGGAGTCAGTGTGACATCAGTAGTGAAAGGAGGCCATGACAGTCACAGATCGTGTTTTCTGGAACGACCCTGCGTCGGGCCGAGCTCACGGCCTGCTCCTCAGACGTCCCCTGCTTGGTGAGGTCTTTCCTGATCACGAGGCCCTGCCACTGCCCACCCCTCGCCTACTCCACAAGCAAAGAGATCTCAGCCATAGTAGGTGCTCACTAAATACTTGCTGGTGAGGGCGAGGGGTGGGGGCCTGCTGAGGCTGCAGCTGGTTCTGCTGAGGGCGGGGCAGGGCGTCTGAGGAGGCTTCCCGACCCTGCTCTGGTGGGGGAGAGTCAGCGGCTGCCCTGGTAGGGACCCCCCGCCAGTGTCCTCTGCTTGAGCCCCGTCCTTCCTGGGCACAACCTGGCCTGTCCTCAAGGTGGGATTTTAACTCCATGAGCGCCAGGTCAGGAGTCCGACAGACCCCGGGCAAGTCCTATGGCTCTGGCCTCCCTGGTGCACGGTGAAGGGACGGGGCTGTTTGGGTCCCCTGGTTCCTCCTCTGCAGAGCGGGTCCAGCCTGCCTGTGGGCCTGGTCGTGGGGACCAGGTGCGGTACCAAGAGGCGGAGCCCTCAGCTCTGCTGTGAGAGGGCCTCCTGGAAACTCCAAGGCCGCCGAATGGCCGCCGGAGCCCTTGCCCTCGCCAGCCGTGCTGAGTGCCCGCCCCGTCCCTGGTTCTCACTCAGCCCGCGGGTAGGACGGGCAGTCAGCTGGCCCCGTCTAAAGATGACGAAGTCGAGGCTCTGAGGGGGAGCTGTCCACCCAGGAGCACGGAGGTCAGGGAGGGCAGCCCTGGGGCTCAAAGAGCACTCAGGACAAAGCAGAGAGGAGGCCCTGGGACCGCGGTGGGGCGATAGAGGTGCCAGGGGGGGGGTGGCCGGGGCTGGGTGACCTGGCTACTCTCAGATCCAGGGTTGCAGAAGCCCACGGAGGGGCAACAGAAAGTTTATTTTTGTTGCTGTTGTTTTACACACAAATGCCGGCCGCGGGTGGCGCACGCCTGTCATCCCAGCACTTGGGAGGCTGAGGCAGGAGGGTCGCAAGTTCAAAGCCAGCCTCAGCAATGGCGAGGCACTTAACAACTCAGTGAGACCCTGTCTCTAATAAAATACAAAAAAGGGCTGGGGATGTGGCCCAGTGGTCGAGTGCCCCTGAGTTCAATCCCTGGTACCAAAAAAAAAAAAAAAAAAAAAAAAAAAAGGTTACACACAGGCCTGGAATCCAGGCCTTGCCGCCGGGCAGCTCCACCCCAGCTCCCCGGGCCCTGGGAGGAAGCCTGGCCTTTCTGGAGGGGAGGAGGGGCGGCGCTGGTCATGATCAGCGCACGCTCATTCCAGAAAACTCCACAGTGACGTAGCAGGAGGAGGGCGAGGGGAAAGTGATCTGGGGTGATCTGTTTGCTCCACAAGGGTTTACCAGGCGTCCTCCGCCAGCCAGGCCGCACAGACCTGGGGACAGTCTGCAACGCGGGGGACATGGGCCGCCTCCTGGATCCAGCGCCCAGCAGGGACAGCGTCAGGGGAGGACGACGGGTGGACACAGCGGGGGCGGGAGAGGGCGAGGTGGACACGCCATCCCCCCAGTAGGGCCCAGGTACCTGGGGCCAGTGCCTGGACCCGCCCCTGGGTCCCCTCCAGCCGCCCTCTGACCCAGTTTCTTGTTCCTCGGGTGTTTGTGTCCCTCCGAGCCTGGCCCCGGGCCTGCTCCACCCTCCTTGGCCTGAACCTGGGGTAGATGAGTCACTGCAGGGAAGCCTGAAGGGCGGGATTCCAAGTCACCCAGGCCTTCTGCTGCTGGGACCAGGTCCAGGCCGGTCAGTGACCTGTGGCTCCCTGCCCTCCCCCGGGGAGCTGGTCCAGGCCCGGACCCAGGAGGCAGAGTTCCCTCTTTCTCATGGACAGGGAGGCTGCAGCCCCAACCTGTAGGCCTGCAGCCACGTGCACCTATTAGCACCGGAGCCACATCCCCCGTGTGCAGTGTCCCCCAGAAAGCACGGGTGTGAAGGCAGGGGCTTGGCCGTGTGCACCCACCCACTGCTAGGACAGTGGCAGTCACACAGAAGGTGTTGACTGAACATTTTGTTAAATGATGACTTCTGAACCCTGAGCCTTTCCCCAAAACCTTTCCTCCTTTAAGTGGTTTTTCTCAGGTATTTCATCACAGTGCCGGAGAGCTGGCTAGCACACAGGCCCCAGGTACAGAGTGGCCTGCAGTTGCTCAACGCCTCCTGAGTGACTCTAACAGGGCCTGGCAAGGTCTGTGGGCGCCTCCCTCTCCTCCTGAGTCAGGGTGCTGCATTCTGAGGACTCCCTGAGAGGCGGGGGCCTGGGCTCCTCTGAGGAGTCCCCGCACAGGCCAGCTGACCCATCGCGATGCCTGTGGCCAGGTGGGGGCTGCATCCCAGGAGCAGGAGCAGACTGGGGACATGGCCGAATCCTACAAGTGGCCCGTGACAGCCAACCTAGAGGAGAGCACTTGTTTCAGACAACCCCGAGTCTTATTCCTGTCCCTTTGACGCTGGGCTTACCACCTGGACGGGAGAAGCCCAGGGCAGAAGAGGCCTTGAGGAAGGAGCTGCCTGCGAGTAGAAGACCCGCGACGGGGGCCGCGGGGGCTCCGGGAGGGGGGACTTCCGGGGTCGGGGAGGAGGGCCTGTAAATCTGGGGCTAGAAGCCAGATCTCAGGGGCACCTCCTCCGTCCCCGTCCTGGGTGTCTGGGCTTGCAGTGAGGCACCGTTCTCTGGGGTTCCGGTCCTCCGCGGAGTCCTCCTCCTCCTGATGCGGAAGTCGAGGCTCCCTGAGGAAGTCCGCCCGGCTCTGCCTGCCCTGCCCTGGCGGCAGAGGGACGGCCGGGACCCCCGCTATGCCACCAGCTCGTCCCACATCACCTCTGGGCGGTAGAGTCTGCATCTCTGCTCCAGCGTCACAGTGCGTGTCTGACTGTGGGGACAGCTGACGAACTCCTGATGCCAGCGCCACTTTGCCTGAGCCAGGGGACTGAACCCACCGGGGCATCCGCTTGAGAAGCGCGTTTCGATTCCCAGCCCCGGGATGCATGAGCCTGCGGGGCAGGGCCGGGCCACGCAGCCTCCCTGCTCAGCAGGGCCCAGCGCCCCGGGGGCTCCGGGAGGCACGGCTGGGACGCAGTCCGGGGCTCCGCGGGGACTGGGGACGGCTGCAGCATCAGGAGGCCCTGCGCGGGAGACGGGGGTCCGAGCTGAGAGACCCGGGAGGGCAGTCGCACAGGGCAGCCCCACGCCTCTACCCCGGAGGTCTGGAGCTGGGCCGGCCCCGAGAGACTGGAAGGTTGGCCTCGGAGAGTCGGAACCTCCTCTGGGCGCAGCGGTCCAGATTCAGCAGATGGAAATGCACAGAAATGTCCAGTCACACTTGAATCTGAGATGAAGAGCACTGTTGAAGGATTCAAGCATGTTTATTGTCACGACTGTCACCATGACGACGGGCCTCACAGGAGTCGCATCATGACCATTGATTGTCCCCTCTTCCTCGGCGGCCTCCTAAGGCTGCACCCTTATCAGTCAATCGCACTTTAGTGTGAATTAGTCGACAGACCGTTTCCAAGGACAGGCTCGAGGCAGGGTGGGTCGGAGGGAGGACGAGGGCACGGTGTTCCGAGGGACAGAGACCTGATGCCGCTGACCCTGGAGAAGCCCGATGGGGAAGAAGCGGCCGCCGTAAATGGGGCATTCTGGATTCCAGCTCGGCGGCAGGACGCTGCTGGGGACACGGAGGGGGGCCCAGTCTCCACTGCAGCTACAGTGCGGGGGGGACACAGACTTCGAGGCCCTAGAGACCCCTGGCTCTGAGAACTTCCTTTCCAGATATGGAAGCTGCAGCCCAGAGAGGGGAAGGAAGTTGGCTAGAGCCACACAGCACTCAGTCGGAGAGCTGGTCTCTGGACGCCCTGTAGGCAGTCCTCCTTCTCACACCAAAGGATAAGGCCAGGCAGGACAGAGGCTCGGGGGCTTCTCAGAGGAGGGGCTTCGTCCTTGTCTCTGGACTCCGGTTCTCCACTCACGGCCTCTGTTATTGAGTGGTGCGTCACCCGAGCAGCCCACGCCCCGGCTTGGGAGGCCAGCCCAGGCCTGCAGACGGGCTGCCTCGGGAAGCAGCTTCCTGGGGACGTCGCGCCATCCCTCCTGCAGGGGACAGGCACTGCAGGCCCCTGGCCCCGCCCACCCGTCCCTGCCAAGTGGCTCAGGCAGCGATGTCCCAGGGGGAGGCCTTCTCTAAGCAGGAGAGTCTCAGTTCAGACGGGGTGGCTGGGCCCGGGCTTTCGGGGCGCACTTGCTACAGACCGGCGTGCACCCCGGGGTCTCTGTGTGTTCTCCTTGAAATCTCACGCGAGCCACACGAGGCAGGCGGCGCTGAACTTCCATGTGACAAAGGAGAAAGACAAGGCTCAGAAAAGGAAGGCGTTCGCTCCAGGACGCACAGTGAGGACAGGGTGCACAGTAGGCCCCAGGGCGCACAGTAGGTCCCAGGATGCACAGTAGGTCCCAGGGCGCACAGTAGGCCCCAGGGTGCACAGTAGGCCCCAGGGTGCACAGTAGGTCCCAGGGCGCACAGTAGGTCCCAGGATGCACAGTGGGTCCCAGGACACACAGTAGGCCCCAGGGCGCACAGTAGGCCCCAGGGCGCACAGTGGATCCCAGGATGCACAGTGGGTCCCAGGACACACAGTAGGCCCCAGGGCGCACAGTAGGCCCCAGCATGAACAGTGGGCCCCAGGGCGCACAGTAGGCCCAGAGCCAGGGTTCTCAGTCAAGGCCTCTGACTCCAGTTCCTGAACCGTGGAACACACCATGTCCGCCTGTAGAGAAACAGTGGAGCGCTGTCCCTGCTGGGCCTGAGTCTGAGGGGGACGTCAGGACCTAAGAAAGCCAGCCGCCTGCTCCTCAGGGTTCCCGGCACAACCTGCGCTGAGCTGAGCCCAGGGGAGGCTGGGCAGTGGCCCTCTTGGCCAGGCCCAGGCTAAAGGTCCAGACGGGACGCGGAGGCGCAGAGAGGCTCTGATCCCACCGAGGTCATGCTCTGGGGACAGAACTCGAGCCCAGGTCTCTCTGGCACCTCGGCCCCAGCCCCCCGTGGGAGCTGCCCTGGTGCTGCAGACCCGCCTGTGCTGGCTAGACTTGGCCTCTCTTCTGCCGGGCCCGGGGGCATCTTGTGGTGAAGCGACTTGTCTAAGGCCGCCATCAGGCCCCGCGCCGTGAGCCCCTCACGACTTCCTTCGCTGCCTGTGGACTTTGCATTTCTAGGTCGACATTTGGCCTTTCTTCGTCTCCTGGGTTCAGTGTTTTTGTGGTCAGGACCAGGCTTAAGCTTTCCTTGGTCACTGACTCCGCCAAAATGAAAGAAATATCTGACAAGCAAGTGGCATTTGCAGAGTGCTTTCATCTTGAGCTTTTAAAATAATGCTTTTGAGGGGCTGGGGCTGGGGCTCAGAGGCAAAGCACTTGTCCTGCATGTGTGAGGCCCTGGATTCGATCCTCAGCACCACATAAATAAAATAAAGGTGTCGTGTCCACCTACAACTGAAAAATATGTAAAAATAAAATAACTCTCTTGAATAAGACAGGACAGAAAAGAGAGGTGAGACAGAAGAGATTCAGAGAGGTTAAGCCACTTCCTTAAGGTCACCCAGCTAGTGAGTGATAGAGGCAGGACTCGCATCTGTTTCTTCCGCCTTCTTATCCTGATGCTCCTCATCAGTTCCCCATGGGACCTGGTTGGCCGAGTGTGGCCCCGGAAGGAATCCACTGGGCTCAGACCTCTTCCTGATGGTCATGCCCCCATCTGACCCTGGGTTCCCACCCAGACCTCAGCCTGCCTCCCAGCACCTGTGGGGTGGGGGGTGTGGCTGGCTCACCTGACCTGGGGCAGGTGCCCTCTTCACAGCCCAGCCGCGCCAGGCGGGGAGGGGCAGTGCCCCGCTCACTCCACGCCATCCTGGACGGTGTCCGCAAGGAACTGGGTACAAATTGGACGGGGACCTCCAGGACCAAAGGGCCCTTCAATGCTGAGAATGGGCCTGATGGAGTCTGGAGGTGGCGCGACTGTGCCCCCAGGGTGCACGTGCTGGGCGTGATGCCCACCGGGAGGCAGGAGAGAGCGGGAGCTTGCACCCCCAGCGAGAGGCAGGGCCGTGGGAGGTGGCGGGGCTGGAGAAGGCCACCAGCCTGGAGCCCCCAGGACTGAAGGCTTGGTGGCTTCCCAGGAAGAGCGAGAGACCAGGGGATGCACGGGGTGCTCCCCCTGTCACGGGGTGCTCCCACCTGTCACGGGGTGCTCCCCCTGTCACGGGGTGCTCCACCTGTCACGGGGTGGGACTCTGCTAGCAGGGAGGCCGTCACCAGCTTGCGGGCCCTTGACCTGGGACCCAAACCACAAGCCAGAAGAAGCCTCTTCCTGGGCACCAGGGAGCCCAGGGCTGACCCTGCGCCACCAGTGATTTTCGAAGGCAGAGTGACTCTCCATCTCGGGCAGCGGCTGGGGTGCACGGGTACCCCGCGCCTCTCCAGGAATGAGCGCTCCCCCGGAGCAGCCATGGGAGTCACCGCGGTGACCAGAGGGGCAGCCTGTGGCGGGGCCTGGTCAGCCACCAGCCTTCTGAACAGACTTGGGTGAGGAGCTCAGCCCTGGGGTCAGGGGACGCGGCGGGGGGCTGGGCGGGGCAGGGAGGAGGACCCAGCAGGACCTTGTCCGCGGAGCAGCGCCCCGCCTCCACCTGCCATCCGCTCCTTTCCCGGATTGCCACCGAGGAGGAGAGGGGGGACTATTCCTGTTCGGCTCCTAGAAAACTTTCAAATGCTATCGCCATGGAAACCGCTCTCCAGCAGCCCTGGAGCTGCCTGTGGGTGGGAGAGGGAGCCTCGGATCCAGGGAGGGGAGGGCGACGGCGCTTGAGAGGCTTGCAGAGGTCTCCAGGTGGCTTCGGCCTGCCAGGTCCCTCTGTCAAGTGCACCCAGAGAGCCAGGCGACATGCCCCTGAGGAGAGCCGCGCAGAGGCCCTTCACACAGACTTCCTGTGTAGTCCTTACGTGGCCACCGTCAGAAAGATGATCCAACCTCTGCTTTACAGAGGTGCCAACGGAGGTTCAGAGAGGCCAAGTGACTTGCCCAAGGACGCACAGCCTGCCCACGGTGGAGCAGGAACTTGAGAAGGAGTGACCATGTCGAGTACCTCCTGTGTATCAGGCACAGTGTGGGACATTTAGCATGTTTACGATTTTTACAGCCTTGTGAACAGAAAGTTTTTACCTGCAGTTCACAGAGGAGGAAACTGAGCCTCAGTGATGCTAAAGTCTATTCCCCAGGTCACGCTGCTTAGAGGCGCAGAGCCAGGGTTAGGGTGAGAGCAGGTGGGATCTGAACCCAGGTCTGAGGCAGAAGCCAGTGCTTTTTTTTTTCACCACGCACTGCAGCAGGGGAACATGCAAGAGAGGTCAAAGGGGACACTGAGTCTCCACTGAGGCTGGCCTGCCTCGCCTCCAGGGTCCATAGTAAATATCCAGTCACACCATGGGCACTTTTTGCATAGTTCTCAAGGGCCCAGCCAACCCTGGAGTGTTGGCCCAGAAGCCAGGAGAAGGTTCACGACCAACCAGTGGCTTACTTATCCCAAGGGCATGGACGGAGGCAATAGATCTTACCTGGATGAAGAGGCAGGAGAGCGGCTGTGTGGACAGGGTTAGTTGTGCAGAAGGGGTGGTTGAACAGGAGGGAAACCTGGGAGAGTAAGTATCCTTGCAACTTAATTGGAATGTGCTTGTTTTCCCAGAGGGAATGGAAAAATTAGTCAGAATGGACTAAGCAATGCTGCAGTGATAAACATCCCCAAATATCCTAGGCTTGCTACTTTGCAACATTGTATCAGTTAGCCTTTGCTGAATATAAACCATCTGAAAGGGGCTCTAAAGAATAACCATTTAACAGCTCTCAGGGTTCTGTGGGCTGGGTGATTAATCTGCCAGTTTAGAAGGAGCTACTTTCTGGAATTGCAGATGGGACAGCTGGCAGGAAGGGGCTTCTTATGGGGCCTCTCTTCCTCCAGGAGGCTAGTGGAAGCTGTCCAAGTGGTTGTCAGCCGCAAAGGAAGGCCAGCTCCAACATGCCTCTGCTGAGTCACATTTTCTAATATCCCATTGGGCACAAAGTGACATGGCTTAGAAAGCTCAAGAAGTGTGGGAATGGGTTCCATCTCTGGAAGAGAAGAGTAACAGAGTCACCCTGCATTGTTGCAGCCATCTTTCCAACCTTCCACAGGAACCTCCATCATGGCCAGCGCGAGGGGTCTGCCCCATGCCCTCCTCATTCAGATGCCGATTATGGTGCCATCTTGTTGCTGCTTGATGACCAAAGCAACACATTTTTGTAGAAAAAACTGTGTTGAATTGCATGTGGGCTCTTCAAAGCCCCCATTGTGGAAGGACGTATCACTTTTGCTCTCCTGCATTGGCCAAAGCAAACACATGGTCATGTCCAATTTCAAGGGAATGGGGAAGTGGGATCCTACCATGTGCTTGGAAAGAGAACCTCAAACATTTGGGACAGAGCAATAATGACTGCACAGGTATCATCAATGGAGCACCTACTATGTGCTAGATAATTAAAAGTGTTACTCCGGAGTACTCGCATAGCATCTTTATGAAACAGAAAATATCATCTCTGTTTTGCAGTTAATGAAGACAAGGGGCCGAGGGACCCCCCAAGGCTACCCACCTGATGAGATGCAGAACCAGAACTTGAACCCGGCAGTCTGCCCCAGAGGTGTCATGCGCTTCAGAGTGTCCCCCTGCCTCTTCAGAGGGAGGACAGAGGGAATTCCTCCAGTGACTCGGGCCTCCTGAAAGTAGCTGGGTGACCTAAAGATGTGACCCCAATATTACTCATTCACTTGATCCTAGTTTTTAAGCCACCCTGACGCCCTCCCGGGGCTCCTGGTTTAGAACATCCACACCTCCCATGCCAAAGGTCAAGGTTCCCTCCACTTCCAGTTTTGGAAAGTGGGGCGTTTCCAAGCCTCGGCTCCCGCGGCTCCCGGCAAGTACATTCACCAACGCTATTTATAACAGGCGAGGTTTGCCGGGGAACAGGGGAGGCTGCCGGTCTGCTGTCGCAGCGCCACGGGGGGGTGACTCACCCTGCCTCAGCTCCCCAGTCCGAGGACCCCTAGGGCTACGGCCCCACCAGAACCACCCATCTGCCGAGGACTGCCCCCACCTCCAGATGGACCATCCTGGGGTAGGGCTGGGGTGAGGTGAGGCTCTCTCAGGGGACAGCCACCCTGCCTTACACCTCTGCAAACCCGGCTTCTGGGGAGGGGAGGGCTGCCCCTCTGGGTGGCTGAGGCCATCTTGCCCCTTCGAATCCTCCTGGCATCTGGGGCTGGCGGGCTGGTCTCTGGCCTCCTGCACCTGCTTCCTGTCTGTGGCTGGGAGACGCAGACGTGACCATGCAGCCAGAGCAGGGCCCTGGGCGGACAGCCCTGCAGGGCAGCCCTGCAGAGCTGGCTTTGGGACAGGGGCAGAGGCCCGGATTCAAATCCTGACTCTGTGTTCTTCTTTCTGCCTCACTTTTCTTGTTCACCAAATGGAAGTGGAAGGTGCCTCTGATTCTCGGGGCTGTCATAATGTCCCCATTACTTGTCATGGTGTTTTCCACGGTTGAATGAATGACTGAGTTCTGGGCTTCCCAGGCTTTGCCAGCACCAGGGCGTGCAGCCCTCCACGGTGGGGTCCTGCCCTGACTCCTCCTCTCTCAGCCTCCGCCTCGCCTTCCGCCTGACAGGTATCAAGACAACGGTGGCCTCTGTCCTGCCTCCCTCGGAGGCCTGGACAAGAGCAAGCCGCGAAGTGCGGCAGTGTCCGTTCTAGTGACAGCCTGCAGGGGCCTGAGCAGGGCGGGACCCCCGGGTGAAGGGTGGGAGGGCAGAGAGTCACACGAGCAGACCCAGAGACGCGCTGCCTGCGTCCAGGGCTTCATTCTGCTCCAGCGTATGGGTGGCTTTGGGGCACAGTGGGTCCCCGAGCTGAGTGTTTTCTTATTGGCAAAAAGAGACTGACATTTCCTTCGGAGGTGGTCTGAACACAGGGGCTTTCCTGGGGCCCTGGGGCTCCCTGTGGAGGATCCCGGGTGAGGCTTCCTGGGGGGAGCAGAGCCAGGCACCCAGGTGCCACCAGGTGTTGGGGACGCTGTTCCTCACACAGCACACCAACCAACGGGAGGACATCAACCTCTCCATTTGACAGATGGGGAAACCGAGGCACGGAATGTTTTCTAAAGTTGCAAGTTTGCAAGTCTGGCCGACGGCAGAGCCAGGAATTGAGCCCCTTCTCCCTGGAGCCAGGGGTGGCTCCTGAGGTCCCATCATGCCTCTCTCGCAGAGAATTCCAGGGCCCCTCTAAGAAAGGCTTTCGGTGGGGGTCCACTTTCAGGAAGGCCAGAGGGCTGGGCCGATGGGCGGCTCCCCAGGCTGAGGCCACCAAAGTCCCTCTGGGAAAAGCCCCAGGACGCCGTCTCGGAGGTGAGGGCCGGGTGTGTAGCTGGGGTGTGGACTAGTGGTTGGGCAGCATTCCTCAAAGACACGGCGGAGTCCGGACCCCGGGACCTGTGTACCTGGCCTCATCTGGAAAAAGGGTCTCGTGGATGAAATTAAGTCACGGGTCCCAAGATGAGCAAGTGCTGGCTTTAGAGAGGGTCCGAGACCCCCACGCCCAGGGTCTCTGTAAAAGACAGGAGGGGACTGGCGACACACAGACCTGGGGTGAGGCCATGGGGGGCCAGAGGCAGAGACCAGATTGGTGCAGCCACAGCCAGGGAACCCGGGAGCCACCAGAAGTGGAGGGCCGAGGAGGGACGTCCCCAGAGCCTGAAGAGGCCACGTGCCTCGGTTCTGGCCGTCTGGCCCCGGGGCTGCGCGAGAACACACGGGACTCTCGCTCTGAGGCTCTGGCTGTGGACCTGTTCGGGCAGCCCCAGAAGCTTCCAGAACTCAGGCAGCGGTGCGGTGCCAGTACTGCTCTGCGGAGCCAGGGCTGTGCCGGAGGCTTGTCCCTGGGGAAGGGTGCCTGGCCGTCCCTGAGTGTCACTGCTGTCTGTGACAGGTCACGCCCTCCTTCCTGAGCGGCCTCTGAGTCTCAGGCCTCCCCTGTGGAGGGAGTGTCCTCTGTTCCCAGGCTCCGGCTGGCCTGGTGGCCTCGGGCGGGCGGGAATCAGGGTCCCCATCATTCAGTGGGAGGGTCAGTGTCCCCGGGCGGGAGCGGAGGGGACAGGAGAGGGGGAAGGGAACTTTTGCTCGGAGCATCTCAGCCCTCTGTGGTCCCGGGCACTGGACTGGCGTGGATTGTTCTTGGCAGGAAAAACAGCTCCTGAGATTTCAGAAGGATCGTGATGAAAAAGACCCGTCAGAGGGGACCTGGCTAGCGTGGGGGCCTGCCTTGAGGGGCACGGACGGAGAGGAGACACACGGAGATGCAGGCCGCGGGGACACTGGGGTGGGGTGGGTGGCTGTGGAAGATTTCTAGACCCCAGCCTTGAGGGGTTCGGCATGTCGGGTGCACCCAACAGGGGCCAAGGCTGGAGGAGAGGACAGGCGGGCCCTCCTGCTACCCAAGGGCTGCTGTGATGCCGGGCACCATGCTGCATCCCCATCCCTTCTCTTGCATGGTCTTTCAAGGTAGGGATCACTGTGTCCACTTTACAGAGGAGAAAAATGAAGGTTTGATAAAGTTAAGTAAATTTCCAGGGGTCACAGTGTGCGCTGGGCAGGCTGCCTTGCACATGTGGGGGCCGAATTTTGAAGAATCTTGAAAGTCAGGAAGCAGAGTTTGAACTTGAGGTCCCAGTTAATAGGGAGCCATGGCAGGTGTGTGAGCAGGAGCATGGCCCAAGGAAAGGGCTGCCAACAGGCCTGGCAGTGGGGAGGAAGACTACCACTGACAAAATAGCAGCACAAAACAACAACCATCGCGTTAGGAACGAGAGTCAGTGCGTCCTGACGCCTCAGCGTGCTGATTTCTTGAGAAGTTGCACCAGCGGGAGGTCAGAGTGCAGCAGAGGCGCCCCAGGGATGTGGAGGAAGCAGGCGGAGGGGATCTGGTGGCTCAGGGCAGAGAGGAGGCTGGAAGGCCAGCTTCAGGGGAGCTGTGGGGTGTGGCCATGTGAACTGGCCTTAAAGGCTGAAAGGCAATGGCGGGGAAGGGAGGGACAGGCATTCCGGGCACAGTCACAGCTCCCAGGAGGAGCTGCGGTCTCCCGAGGCGCGTCCCTGGGGTCAGCACGGTGACCCTCCAGGGGGACGGGGGCACCTGTGGGCAGGTCGGTACCCACTTCCGGGTTGAGACAATCTGCTGCAAAGACTGAGAGAGACGAGGTGCCGGGCCCTGCCTGCGCGGCGGGAGGGGCCGGGGCTGGGGCGCGGCCGGGAGGGGGAGAGGGTGCCGCGGCGCCTGCTCCTGCTCCCAGATTGAAGCTAGAGATCATTTCACTGCAGACGCCGGAAAGGCCTGGGTTCATTACTCCCTGGGATTTTGTCCATGCTCTGCGCTAGATTCAATTAAAGCAATTTATGGTAATTAATTAAATTTGCTATTTGATTAATAAAGATAGAAATTCCGTGAAGCTGCCGCGAAGGAGGGAGCCAGGCTGGGCTCTGTGGGTGGAGGCCGGGGGAAGCCTCCACTCATTCCTGCCTCCTCCTGGGCCCCGATTTGCCCCCAGCATGTTCTGGAAGGAGCAGGAGGCCGGGTGCTGGACTGCGGTGACCCCAGGGTGGTGAGTGGGGGGCTAGGAGGTGAGGGAGGAGCCTCCGGGGCTGGCTGCTCTGGAGAAGGCCGGTGCCGGCGGGGGCTCTAGGAAGGCTGAGGAGTAGCTGGCAGGAGGCTGGGCCTGGGGTGGCAGGAAGCCAAAGGGCAGGGGCAGGTGGGTGGAGGGAAGAGAAGAGGGGTGGGGTGGTCTCGTCAAAGCCAGGTGGGACAGTCCAAGGAGGGCTGAACGCAGATAACAGAGCATCGCAGTGGGTCAAACCCTGGGGGGGGGGGGAAATCAGGCCAGACACCAACACAGGGAGTCAGTGATGAGTCAGGTTTGACATTTTGACCAAAACCTCAGAAACTCCACAGAATCCATATCAGCAAATCTGATGACATGTAAAAGAAATCTGCATGGAAATAAATGCTATCACCAGAGTCAAAAGACAGATGAAAGACTGAAGCACATACTTGAAGTTCATTCACAGGCAACGGCTAACTTCCTTCATATATAAAGAGCTCCTCCAAATCAATAAAAAAAAAATAAGAAAGGAGGAAAAGGGTCAGGAATAGACAGTTTTGGGAAAGAAACAATTGGGTCTTAAGTATATCATAAAGTTGTTCATTCTTTCCCACAATGAGGGGAATGCAAATTAAAAGTAGGTAGAGATACCATTTCTATCCATCAGATTAAGCAAGTTTCAGAAAAAAAATGTGATAATAACCTGAGTTGGAAATGTGGAGATATAGGTACTCACAAACTATGCTGTTAGTACCTGGATGGAGGACAATTTGACATTATCTGTTGAAATTATACAGCTGGGCGCGGTGGCAGACACCTATAATCCCAGTGCTTGGGAGGCTGAGGCAGGAGGATCGCAAGTTCAAAGCCAACCTCAGCAATGGCGAGGCACTTAGCAACTCAGTGAGACCCTGTCTCTAATAAAATACAATAAAGGGCTAGGGATGTGGCCCAGTGGTCGAGTGCCCCTGAGTGCAATCCCCGACACCAAACAAACAACAACAACAAAAAAAGAAATCATACATACACAAATCTTTGAGATCCGGTTGCATATCCTATGGGTAACATGGTGACTTTCTGCAGTACTGTTTGTGATAGTTTGGCAGGACACAACAGAAGGGCCCAGGAATAAGGAGCTGACAACTAAATGGTGTCCCCAGGCAGTGGGACACCACGCAGCCAGCGAAGAGGAAGAAGCAGCCGTCCATGTCCTCTGGGAGATTGCCAAGATGGGCTGCTGGGGGCGGGGGGCCGGGGGCCGGTGTGGGCAGAGCCGAGAGCGTGAGATGTGCAGGGACACTGTGCACGTCACGTGGCTGTGAAGGCACAGACGATGCCCGGATGAGTGACGGAATCACCGGAGTCGGGGGACAATGGCAAACAGGTGGCTGGGAGAAGGCAGCACTGGGACTTGCTTTCCCCTGTGTAGACCTTTTAAGCCTTTTGAATTTGTCCTTGAGGGAGGTGGCTTCATCCGCCGGCGTCCCTGGGCAGCTCTGAGAGGAAGGTGTATTGCCCCCCACTTTGCAGGGGAGGGCACTGACTGGGGTGCCCCGTCATCACCCCAGTGTCCAGTCCGGCTGGTCCTAGGAGTTCTGAGTGTGGCCTGCTGTGTCCACTGGGCGGCCCTGCTCGTGGGCAGTGTGGAGTGGGGTCCCCAGGAGGCATCTGCGGGCTGGCCCGGGCCTCAGGGACGCGCCACACGGGGAGGTGCGCGTGGAGGCTCCGGAGAGGAACCCGGATCTGTCTGAGCATGAAGCCACTCACCCTGCCTGCCAGCCGGCCGTGAGGGCTGAGGGAGTCCCTCTGGGGCTACAGCCAAAGGGTGGCCCCAATCAGGACGAGGACAGCCACTTGACTGGAGGGGCCCCCGCGGGCTGGTGAGTCTCAGCCGTCTCCCAGGGGCTGCTCCCAGGGCTTCGGTTCTCCTGAACCTGACGCAACACAGGAGGCTCCCTGGGGAGGCCAGCCTCGGAGGTGACTGGCAGCGTCCTTCACCTAGAAGGGGGCGGGGTCAGCTCCAGGGAGCAGGGGCAGATCTCGGGAGGGGGCAGGCCCCGAGGCTGGCTACAGGGTGGAGGGGAGGGACGCAGCCTGCAGAGCTGGCTCAGGGCCGCCCCGCTGTGCTGGGCGCTGGCTCTGGTTTCAGTTTTCCTACGTGTCAAGTCAGGCCATGGGGCAGGTGGCCTCTGAGTCCTGTGAGTAGAGGTCATGGGTCTCACCCTGGGCTGTGGGGCCAGGGGCTGGACCATGGGACCACCCTCTCTCCCCCGTCACCTCTGCCCGCGTGGCATCTGCGGGTGACCAGGGCTCTCAAGGAGTTTCCTCACGGTGGCCGCTCAAGGTCCCACAGGCCCCTGAGGCCTCTCCCGTTTTCTCCAGGGAAAACCCAGGCTTGGAGAGACTAAGAGACCTGCCCGACCAAGGGGCCCTGGCGTCCATGTGGGACCGGGTGACCGGGGCATTTTGTTCGCCTCCTGCCGCAGCGGCCTCTTCCTCCCTGATTTTTTGGTGGAGGCCGAGAGGGGCCTCGTCAAACCCCCTCTCTGGGAAGTGGACCTCGTCCCTAGACCCCTGCAGTCCAGGTGGGCCTCAGCTGGCCCTGGAGGGGCCGTTTCCGCCCGAATGGGGACGGGTGGTGCCCTGCGTGAGGCGGGGCCGCTGGGTGACTCCGTAGCTCTGTGGCGGTGCCGAGGAGCCCCAGCACCCCCGTCCTCCCGGTAGCGAAGCACTGATGGATGGCTTGAAGTAGTCCCCACTGGGTTGTGAGGGGGCCTTGTGTAGCCCGCTGTGAGTCTGGGCACATTTCAGGCTGGGCGAAGCTGTGACGTCGGGCAGGGAAGGACACTGGGTGCGGTTCCAGCCGAGGACACTCTGCCTCACCGGGGGTGTCGGGAGGCAGCCCCTCCTAAGCTGAGGGGCCTCCGCGCGCGGCCGCCCACCCACGGCGAGACTTGCAGGGCCGGGGTGCTGGCGCCCTCCACCCGGACCCCAGGCCCACCTTTCTTCCCCTGGAGACCCCAGGGGTCCTCAGGCCCCCGCGCTGGCTTGGGCCTGGCGAGGCCAGCTCGACGCCCCCTCACCCGGGGCTTGGGGTGAAGGGCCCAAGTCTACCTGGTCCCCAGCAGGCCCCGTCCTCACGCGCCCTCAGCTGCCACCTCTTCCGTGGCCGCCGCGCTCGGGACCACCGGCCTCTCCCTCTGGGCAGGAGGGGAGGGTGAGCTGGCGGACACGGGCAGGTCAGGGCAGGTCAGCGTCCCTGCCTGGCTGAGGAGCCACCGGCTTTGTCTCAGGGTGGGAGGGAGCAGGTCGGGCCTGCCCCGAAACACAGGAGGGGCACCTCCGAGCCACAGGACAGCAGGCTCTGCAAACCAGGCCCCAGCCAGCCCGGGCTAGCTGAGGGACCTCAGGTAGTCACCTGACATCTCTGAGCTTTGGCCCTGATTTGAGAGGGCCTGCAATGAAAACACGCGACTCTAAACACTAGCGCTCTGCTGGTCCGGCGTGTGCTTCACGGGCCAAAAATGGCGGTTTGAACCCTAGCCCTCTTTAGTGACGCTGGCCAAGAGACCTCTCTGTGCCTGGTGCTTTTCCTGCGCTCGAGCACCCGAGCCCCTGGCCTGGTGGCTCTCGACGCGGCAACTGCCTTTGGGATCAGCGGGCTGCCGAGGTCCGGGCGAGGCCTGGTGACCGTGGCTGGGCTCACTCAAGTGTCTGCCGTCCGTGGTGGACTCCCAGGGGACAGGCTGGTTCGTGGGGTCCTCTCCGGGACGGAGGGCAGTGCAGGCCTCCTGTCGGTGGGCCTGAGCCCCCAGCAGGTGAGCCCAGGGCTGCGAGGGGCTCAGAGGCCACAAGAGGACAGGCCAGATGTGCAGCCACCCCCGGGTCTCTGGGGCACCAGACTTGGGTCTTTCTCATTGGCCCAAATATGTCCCCTGGCTGAGGCCTGAGCCGGGGGAGGGCCGCGTAAGCAGCCTGGGGACGATTCAGGCGGCCATCGGTCACGACCTCGCTGGCCTCGGTTTCCTCATCTGTCAGTAGAGCACCGGCTGCTTTCCTTGTGCTGAGGTTGACGTGAGCGAGTGTGGGGGTGGGCTGCCACTCAGAGCCCAGGAGAGCAAGCGTCCCTCAGCGGGCACCGCCGTGGGTCACTACGGCATCAGCAGGGGCTTCCAGAGAGGTGACTAAAAACCCAGCCCGGGGCGGGCGGCAGGCCCTGGGGTCCTGAACTGGTTGTGCCCCGGGGGACAGTGCGCTCTGGGAAGGGTGGTGCCAGGAGGAGCCCACAGTGTCCCCTAAGTCCCTGGCTGGAGGGAGGAGGGCCTTTGTGGTCCCTGGGGGGATTTAGGCACTGTTCCTGGGGTCCAGGCCCACTGGAACGGCTGCCCGCCCACTCCCCTTCCTCCCTCCTCTTGCTGCGGACACCTCTTGATGGAGGAGGAGAAGGTCAGGGCACGTGCCTCCCTGGGGCGGTCCCCGACGGACCCTGAGCGTGTGTGTGAGGGGGTCCCCCATCTCCCGATCAGGGCGTGCTGAGGGCACTGGGGAACCCCACGCTTGTGCCTTCTGCCACGTCACCCCAGGTTTGCAGGGTGGCACGTGGCCTTCACACGCCTGTGACCCAGGGTACAGACCGGCAGTCCAGGAACAGGGCTGGGGTCCCTGGTGTCACCCACAGCCAACAGCGTCCCTGGACGGTTGGTACGACCCTGGACATAACTAAGGGCTGCAGACTGTCCCTGGGGAGGGGACTTACCTCACTGGACTTTCTAACAGCCTGACGTCAGGGTGGACCCTGCCGGGTGACCACGGAGCCGGCCTAGCCACCTCTTGCCTCCAGCCCTGGGGGCCTTTCTGAGCTCCCGAGAAAGTCCCGGGAAGGCCGGTGGCCGCGGCCCCTCCCCGGCTCCTTCCCGTTCCTCTCTGGGCGCTGGCGCGACCTGGTCCGGTCTTCGACACCGGAGGTCGGGAGCTAGGATCAGAGCCGGGCCTGCCCTCGTGGGACTCACGGCCTGAGGGGGACAGAGTAACTGGGTAAGAAGCGACCTAGAATCACGCGGCCAGCTGATGTTGAGATCTTGAAACATCCATCTCCCCGCCTTCCTGGCAGTGGGCCTGGACCATCTGCTGCCACAGGGAGGCCGACGGGGGAGGCAGCGGCTGCTCCTGCCTCCGGGTCTCAGAGCTGGAGGCTGCTGTGTGGGGCGTGGGAGGAGGGCGGGAGGGCCGCGGGCTACAGGACGCCCCAAGGCCGGACCAAAGGGAGTGTCGGGGCTGGGGCAGGCGGCGGTGGGCCGGGTGTTGGTGGGTGGGCCTTGGAGATGGGCCACCCCCTTCCCAGGAGCCCTCGCTGCTCGCACCCCAAGAGGTTTGGGGGGCCTGGGGGCAGGTAGTGCCGGGGGACATGGAGGGTCCTGGCGTTCCCTGGACCAGTGGCACGTGGGCCACAAAGTGGAGCTTCCGAGGGGAGCGGCTCGAGGGGGCTGCAGGGCGGGGCCGGCTGCGTGGGGGCAGGGCGGCCAGTCCCCCAGTGCTCAGCTGCTGGGCCGCCCCTGGACGACCCCCGGGGCTGCAGCCCTTTCGCTTGGGGACGAAGCTGTTTCTTTCCTTCCTGGACACAGCCTGTCAGCCGCTCTGGCTCTCAGGTCCCAGTGTCCGCCATGCCCGACGTGGCACGGCTGCCCCTCCTCCCTGGCCACGCTCACCCTGTGACGGAGGGCCCTTGGCAGGGACCAGGGGATCATGGATGAGGAGAGGGACCAGAGGAACCGTGAGCTCCACGCCCACCGGCAGGGTCGCCCCTCTCCCCGGGCCTCTGCAGCCGGGCCACCTTCTGGGGACCTGCCCTCCAGATGAGGGGACAGTGCAGCAGGAGGGGGGTGTGGACTCGCCTGGGAGGGCCGTGGGCCCCCAGACGAGGGCTGCTGGTTCGGAACCTGGCTCCAACAGGGACAAGACCCGCGGGCCCAGGAGCTGAAGAGCCCCAAGACCAGATCCCGTCCTCACCACAGGACGGCTTGTTGAGCTCTCACTGCGTCCGCGCCAGGTGTGGGGGCGAGAGGTGGCTCGGGAGAGCTGGTTCATATGCCCGCATGCCTGTGACTGCGGGTCACTGCTGTCCCCGGGATGTAGAAGAGGAGCCGGGAGCACAGAAAGCTCAGAGGCTGCCCAAGGCGGGGGACTCCGCAGCCCGCGTCTCCCCTGCACACTGCCCAGTGCTTAGAGCCCGTCCTGGGGCTGAGGGGGGTCCCCAGACCACCTCCACCCCCCCCCCCACGCACAGAGCAGGGTCCTGGGGCTCCGAGAGGGGCGTGGCTTGCTGCAGACCTCGGTGGCGGAATACCACCGCGGGGTGGACGTCACCGTCACGGGCAGCCCCTGGACAGTGTGTGCATCGGCGTCCACAGGAGCCAGTCGCACTTCCGAGCGTGTCAGCACGTGCCCAGACACGATTCTCCACATGAGACGCGCAGGTCCTGAGGAAGGCCTGTGGGGGGAGGCGGACGTGGGGGACCGCCGAGGCCCGCGCAGTGCTGCCCAGCACGAAAGGAAGAAACCGGGCGAGGCCGCCCTCCTTCTCCTGCCTAGGTGGGAATCCCAGCTTCGCCCGGAGGCGGTTGTTCCCAAGGAAACCATCGGAGCTGGGCACGAGGGCGCAGGATGCGGGAAGCAGGCCTTGGAAGCAACCCGTGTGTCCAGCGACAGGGGATTGCTTAGATGCACCACCGTGGGCTCGGTTGATTCTAGAACACAGGACAACTGTGA
Source organism: Tamias sibiricus (assembly GCA_025594165.1). NCBI lineage: Eukaryota > Metazoa > Chordata > Mammalia > Rodentia > Sciuridae > Tamias > Tamias sibiricus. Next base: position 26,532,438 of record CM046657.1, read on the forward strand.
CAAAGTGGCATTATAGAAAACGTGTCCGTGGCAGGGGGTAACGACGTCCCCGGGCTCTAGTTAAGGATATAGTCGGTTACATGCAGGGGGCACCGCCTGGTCTGCAGTTAGTAAGAAATAAAAAATAAAGGTGCGCACATGGATCACGACTTATTTGTGCTTTCTGGGCAGCTCCCAAGTTTCTAGAACATGTGGTTCTTGTAATCAGGTCCCCCCCCACATTCTGCCTTTAGGCAGGAGAGGGGCACCTCAGCAGGCCCCAGGCTTCTGAGCAGCTGGCCACCTCCAGGGAGGCAGGGAAGTCACTGGAGCAGGAGGAGGAAGGAGGGTCGTGTCCACGGCCCTTCTGGGAACGGTTCCCAGAGCGGGGACTGGGCCCCGGCCCCAGCTTGGCGCATCTGCTTGTGCCAGGATAGAGCAGGAGGAGGACCGTGTGCAGGACCTGGGGGGACTGGTGTCCTCTGTGCCCTGACAGGCAGGCTCACCCAGTCATCCATTCACTATTCAAAGGTCTCCTGAGCACCTCCCGTGTGCCTGGCCCTGTCCTAGGGGTTGAGACTATAGCAGTCGAGGGAGAGCGACAGTGCTGTCCTTAGGAGCACGCGTTCCTAAGACATAGGTAGTGGCCAATGGGACAGATACACAGGGTGACGTCAAGTGGTGGGAGAGCCACGAAGTAAAAGGCAAAGCAGGAAAACCTGCAGCAGGACAAGGTGGCCATCTGCAGCAGGACGAGGTGGCCATCTGCAGCAGGACGAGGTGGCCATCTGGAGCGGGATCTTCAGGGAAGACCTCACTGGGGAGGTAGCGTTGAGCCCCAAGAAGGTGCCAACCATGCAGATACCAAGGGCAGGGAGGTGCAGGTTGAGAGAATGGCAAGTGCAAAGGTCCTGGGGCAGGACTGTGATGGTTCTCTGAGGGCCAACAAGAAGAGGCAGTGAGACTGGAAGACTTGGTGGAGGATGGGGGTGGAGGATGAGGCTGGAGGAGGGCTGTCACCTAGGCCGGGACGTTCCCCTTGTGTGGAAAGAGCAGAGGCACTGGTCTTTCTGCAGAGTGACGTGGAAGCCTCCTGAGGACTTTCAGCAGAGGGGTGACAAGCCCTGGCATGTTTCCGGCACCGCCCTGGCTCGGGAGAGCAGGGAGAAGGGCGCTGCCTTGGTCCAGGGGAGCCCTGGCTGGTCTAGAGGGTGGGGTGGGGTACCCTGAATGAGAGCCGGGCACCCTGGACCATGCCCCCCCCTCCCGAGGTCACCTCTGCCGCTCCCGTTCCAGGAGCAGGGAGGCCTTGAGGAGAGATCAGGGCCGCTGCAGAGGGGCCGGGTAGGGGCCAGGGAGGTGGGGAGGTTGGCCCGCGCGGCCAGGGCCGCCCAGCCTGGGGCCCCGCTCCTCTCCCCTCAGCCGCCAAACCCCCTCCAGCAGGAGGCGGGGAAGGAGGCAGGGAGCGGGAGGCGGTGGGCAGCTGACCGTTCCCCCTCCACGGGGCTTACTGAGCACCTACTATAACTGAGGACCAGCCTCGGACAAGACAGAGAAAGCCCCTGTCCCGGGGAGCGTCCATCTGCGGGGGAGAGGTGCTGAGAAGCGATGGAGGGGGGACCGAGTTGGTGAGTGGGCACTGAGGGCCACGAGAAGAACAGGGCCGGGAAGGGGAGACGTGGGTCCCTCTGCCGGCAAACTTGCCCCCTTGGCCCCTCTGCTTTTCTTGTTATTTATTTATTTTTGTACCAGGGATTGAACTCAGGGGCACTCGACCACTGGGCCACGTCCCCAGCCCTTTTTTGTATTTTATTAGAGACAGGGTCTCACTGAGTTGCTAAGTGCCTCGCCATTGCTGAGGCTGGCTTTGAACTTGCGATCCCCCTGCCTCAGCCTCCCAAGTGCTGGGATGACAGGCGTGCGTCACTGCGCCCGGCTGCTTTTCTGGTCATTGAACCGCTCACAGCACTTACATCCTTCTATGTGGATTCACACACCATACTTCCTGTTTTCTTCCTGCCCTCCCCCAGGCCCACCCTTCCCGCAAAGTCGTGGCCTTTTATAAGTGCTGCTGGCTGGGTCACCCCAGGGCCTCCCCAGAACATAGTAGCTGCTCAACAGGCAGCTTTGAATGACGGGGCGGGGGGCGCAGGGACTCCTTCCTGTCCCGCCCCTCGTCCTCATCTTCCTTCTCCGCCCTCTAGCCGTGGCGACACCCCAGCAAATCACAGACAGACACTGTGGACCTTGGGGACCCTCTGAGCTGTGCACTGTCACTGCAAAGTCCACCCTCACCTGCCCTCAGGACTCCAGCCGGGCCCCACAGGACGGGCACCAGGCCTCCCTGGAGTCCGCCAGGCCCGCGGACTGTGCTGCTGAGGGCACGCCTGCCTCGAGCCCGGGCTTATCTCAGGCCACCTCCTCCGGGTGGCCTTCCCTGATGATCCCGGCTTTGCTTCCAAGCTCTAGTGACGGTAGCCAGAGGGACAGATGGTGAGAAGCCCGAGGTGTGGTTTAAGATGACTGTGAAACGCCACTCACAGGCGCCGAGCGGGAGCCACCTGCCCGGGAAGCGACCGCAGGCCTTGGGGCCTCAGAGGAACCCCCGTGGCGTTCGTGGGGCCTGCAGTCTCAGGACGCCCGCCACAGGCTCGTCCTGGGCTGCTCCAGCTTTTCCTCGTGGCGTTTCACGGTGGAGAATCTCAGACACGCGAGAGTGGCGCACCACCACGCGGCGGCCCCAGCCGCGCCGCGCCACAGGAATCAGCCTCCCTTGGCTCCTGCGTCCGCCGCTCCCAGCAGCTGTTTGAGGCAAACCAAAGGTACCCTGTATTTCAGTCAGCTGTTTCATTGCTGTGACCAAAAGACCTGACAGAGGAGCAACGGGAGGAGGACAAGTTTATTTGGGATCAGGATGTCAGAGGTCTTGGCCGTGGTTGGCCAGCTCCATTGCTCTGGGCCCGAGGTGAGGCTGAAGGTCATGGCAGAAAGGCACGGCGGAGGAGAGCGCCTTAGAACAGGGCGACAGCAGAGAGAGAGAGGAGAGCTCTGACCACCCGGCACAAAACCCAAATCCCAGAGGCACACTGCAGGAGCCCTGTTTGGGGAGATGGCTAAGATTGCGGTTGACTACGGGCTTTGTACATGTTTGGGCATTGGCGCCTTCCGTAGTCTCACGGGACTTGGCCCGGGATCTTGCGAGACTTGGCCGGAGATCTCGAGGGACTTGAGCGAGATTGCTGATGAGGTCTGCGCCATTTTTGGAGGTTAGAGAAGCGTGGACGGCGTGTGGGGGTGTAGTTAGAGCCAGAGAGAAAAGTTATCAGAATAAAGAGCTGTTTGTTTCCAGTTCGTCTCTAAACTTCTTCCCGCGGCTTCTTTGCTCCAAGCGGCCATCGCTTCAGGCGACTACAGCACACCTCAGTGGCCTACTTCCTCCAGCCACATCCTACCTGCCTACAGCTACCACCCAGTTAATCCATATCAGTGGATTAATTTACTGTAGGCCACACCTCTCGTACTCTGATGATGTCACCTCTAAATGTTCCTGCATTACCTCACACGTGAGCGTTAGGGGGACACCACCCATCCTCACCATAGCACCATATGTTCTATCCGTACTCATCTCCGTGGAATTTTCTACTATGCTTTTACATAACCACAATGTCATTATCCCACTAAAACGCAACTCCCGCGACTGCCCCCATTCCGCTTGCTTCAGACGCGTCTTTTAAAAAAAATGTATTTATTTTTTAGTTGTAGATGGACACAATACCATCTTATTTATTTATTTTTACGTGGTGCTCAGGATCGAACCCAGGGCTGCGCACGTGCTAGGCGAGCGCTCTTCCGCTGAGCTGCAACCCCAGCCCTTCACGCGCCTCTTACGCGTTTTTCAATCCACTTGAATCAGGAGCCGGGTGAGGGTGGCTGGTGGGTCTAGTTCTCTTCCAATCTCTGCTCTCCATTTCTCTCTTTTAAATTTTTTCTTTGCTGCAGGCATCGGATGCCTGACCCGTGTGTCCCCACGGTGTGGATCTACAGGTGCCTTTCCTTGGTACCTCTGTGACACGGCTCTGTCCTCTGCGTTTCCTGTAAATCGACGATTCATTTCTGAGCCTCGATCGGATCCAATCTCGGCTTTTTCAGCAAGACAAGCCCCCGGGGCTGCACGTTTCCATCAGGAGGCACGTGATGCCTGCGGTCTCCAGGTTGGGGACGTTCTTTGTGGATGTGCGGCACCTGCCTCCGCGACTCAGGAGGGGCCGCAGAACGGCAAAGCTCTGATTTTATTGTCCCACCCTCATTTATTAGCTGGAATACTTCTAAAGAGAGAAACGTCCCCTCATCCACACTTTGAGTACCCAGGGGTACAGTTTGTGTAGGAAAGTCGGGATAAATGCTCGATTCTTTCCTTTTATTTACCAACTAATTACCTTTTAATTGAATGGTACCAACAGTCTACACTTGTAGATCACTGGAAGATCACCCACGTTTTACCAACTCTATCTCATTTAATTATCACAGGAACCCTGAGCGGCAGACACGGCAGATGGTGTTATTGTTTCCTCTTTTATTTATTCCTTTGCAGATGAGAGAACTGAGATTCAGAGTAGGTAAGCGACTTGCCCAGGCCTAGAGAGATACTAGAAAAATTGGTGCCAACTTTCAGGGAGTCCAAACTCCGCGCCAGATGCTGTTCTCTAAAAGTGAATGAACTCATTTACTTGAATGATTGCAAGCGATCAGCAGGACAGTCATGGTGCCTATTTCATAGTCAGGGGATCCTGAGGCCCAGAGGGGTTCGCTAGCCTGCTTGAGGTCACATGATGCTCATGACCACTTCAGGCTAAGTGTCCCTTATCTGAAATGCTTGTGAGTGGGAATATTTTTGGATTTCAGATTTGGGAATATTTGCCTGTTATATAATGAGATATCTTGGGGATGAGAACTTAGTCTAAACATGAAATTCACTTATGTTTTCTATACACTTTATACACGTAGACAGAAGGTAATTTTATGCAACCTTTTAGGTTACTTGGCATATGAAATAGTTCCATGATGTGACTGGTGTCATGTCAGTGCTCAGAAAGTTTTGGATTTCGGAGCATTTTGGATTAGGGATTTTTGGAGTAGGGATGTTCAACCTGTATCTACTGAGCACTAACTGCAAGTGCCTTGTCGAGGACCTAAAACAGTGCCACATAGCATCAGGTTATTAGCTCTATGGTAGGAATTTCCCCCACATCAGGTAACCCCTTGTTACAGATAAGGAAACCGAGGTTCAGAGTGTGGGCGGTGTTCCCAAGGTTAGCGGCTTGTATGGGACTGCACTGGATTCTAAACCAGTTCTGATTTGCATTTCACTGTCTTTGTCTCCCGCCACTGGACCAGGACTGGAGCCTTGACCTTCCAGCCTGTGTCTGCCTCCACCTGGCAATCCTATCCCCCACCCCCAGCAACCGCAGCATGTGACCCGGAAGAGAAACCTTTCCCCATGGCTGAGTAGCAGCTTCCCTGCCCATCTCCTTGCTATTATCATCTCTGGCTGCTACACTTGCTGTTAATTGACAAGGAGCGAGGGGGCGACATATAAAGGGAAGAAATCTCATTATCTGGCAAAAGGATTAGTGGTTTTAGTGACTCTGCAACATCTCAGATGTAGCTGGCTGGGCCTCTAATTGCTGTTCCCCGCCACTTTTCTTCCAGAACCGGAATATTAAGCTCATTCAGCCGCACAATGGATTGAAAGGATCCGGGACCTCTTGGCCTAGCAGGGAGGGGCGGGAGGGCCTCTGCAGGCTGGGAGCGGCACCGGGAGGGCTCTGCCTGCGCGGAGAGGGGCCACCTTCTTTGGGGGCCACCCTCGGTGCCCATCAGACAGCATCATATGGCCCTACATTATGATGACCTATATAATGCTTGTAGCCCTGGGTAAAGGTGCCACGGCGGCCGCTGATATGGATGCATAAAGTGGAGTCCTGGAAGGGGGGCTCCCCCTAACGAGGTGCCGTGGCCTGCTTCCCGCACGGAGAGAGACCTTTTGGAAGGCAAGAGAGACGGGGGAGAAGACGGGAGGAGGGAAACAAGAATCCAATTAAACCCTCAATTCGAGCAGAGTAAATGAATTTGACTTTAGGTGATCAAGAGGGAGAAAACTTCTAATTAGACACACGGCAATCCTGGGGCTGAGCACGCTCGTGACCCGCCCTCATGCCCGCCCCCGTCACTTTTTAGATAAATGTTAAGGATTAGGACGAGATGTAATTAAAATCCGTCAATCCCAAACACCGGCTGCTGATGGGCTTTGACGACTGAGGCCGGCTTGCAGACTCTCTCCCCGACAGGAGCTCCGCCCCCTCCTGGCTTCTGGGTCCTGATTGGCTCTTGCCGCCAGCCAATCCGCTTGGAGCAGAGAAGGCTCCGCAGGAGGCGCAGCCCCGGGGTGCGCTCTTCTTCAAAGGCCAAGAGAGGGTGGGAGCGCCGGGCTTCTCTGACCTAGAAAAATTGGCCAGAGGTTGCAAACTGGAGGCTCCTGGGCAAAGCCTGGTCTCCAGAGAAGTTAAAAAATATTTAAATGCATTTATGCCCCTGCAAAGTCTGGATGTTTCGCATCCATATTTGGATTTTCTGGTTTCATTTGAAAATCGAAGATCTGGCTATGCGGGGTCTGTGTTCCCGCACGGTGGCGACCTTCTCAGGTGGAATAGTGGCCTTCCCGTTTAGACAAAGTGCGGGTCCCTTTATCTGTCCCTGCTCCGGCTTCTGGGGCTTTTGAGTCCCCCATATAGCACCTGTCTGGTGGATGAGGATAGCACACCGGCTCCAGTGCGCTGTGAGCTCCCCCAAGAGCCCGTCGCCTGGCCCTGGTTCCCTCCACGTGCCCATCACAGGGAGCCGCCCAAGACACCCAGGGGGTGCACGCTGAAGGGAACAGAGGAGCCCTGCTGGGGCCAGAGCGGCCAGGGCATGCTGGAGTGCATGACGAGGCTATTTAGGCCACTTCCCCCGGCCTTGTTTACACTTCCTTTGTCTCATCCTCCACCTCTCCCAGGCCCCAGGTTCTCCTGCTGGACATAATTTACAGGAAGGTATTGAGGACCAGCACGTCACCATGGCCAGGGAATTCCCCTGCAGTGGATGGAGGCAGACAGCACTTCCCACAGAAGGACGTGCTTGTGGCGGAATTTCAAGCGCATGACAGCAGACAGATCATTTTTTGGGAATGAGGTCTACCAAGGGACCCTTAGGCTATTCAGTGACACAGACAGCCCGTGATTTGTGCTACTGTTAATCTGCTTTCCTCACTTGGCTATGACTGTCACAGGGTAATTCCCGGCCTGTCTGAGCTTCATTGTCCTTGTATGAAAAATGGTGACAATGAGACCTTCTGCACATTTCTTAGAAAGTTAAACATACACTTTCCACAGGACCCAGCGAATTCCACCCCCAGACAGCTGTCCTAGAGAAATGAATACATCCACTCACGCAAAAACTTGCTGGAGAGTGTTCATGGACACATTACTCATCAGAGCTCCAAACTGAAAGCAGCATGAATGTACGTGAACCAGTAAATGCACAATCATGGTACATCCATTCAGTGGAATACTATTCAGCCATTAAAAAGAAACAAACTATGGATACATACTTGAACATGGATGGACCGTGTCCAAGGGCTGGTGGGTGACGGATGGAGAGGGAGCCAGTCCTAGTGGCTGGTATCTGTTTGGTAAAGCCCTGCCCCTCCCCTACCCACAGCCTCTCCTGGCTGCCCAGGGGTGTGGGTGTTGGGGGTGGGGGTCTGCCCGTGGGGCTGACCAATGTCATTCATTCACTCCACTTGGACTTCCTGGGGTCCTACTGTGTGCGGGGCCTGGCGGTAACCAGGGTCACAGAGAAAGCCCAGCAGGAAGACGGCCTGTGGCCTCGAGGCTGGCCAAGCAGGTGCCTGAAGGAGGGGACGGCTGCAGAGGACCGAGTTCCAGGCAGAGGGGACCAGAGCAGAGCGCCTGAGGAGGGGCCCTGCCTGGCGTTCCTGAGTGGGGAGGGGTCAGGTGGTGACGAGACCAGGTCAGAGGTCGTGGTGGGGACGTGGCCTTCCTCCTGGGTGAGGGGTGGGACCTACAGGGGAGGAAGGCAGGAGACTGGGCGGCTCCCCCTGGCAGCAGGGTGTCTGTCCCGCCCTCTGCTGTGCCCCGGGCTCATTTCACCTTCACAACACACGCTGGGTTCTGCTGCCCCCATTCTAAAGGGGGGATGGTAATAGGCTCAGGACAGTGATGTGCCCACGTTCACACACGGAGCTGGGGTCTGAGCCCCCACAGCCATCCAGCCCTGTCACCCGCGTGGAGCCCCTGCTCTGCCCTGCCCTGTGAGCCTGGAAGGGCAGGACGGTGAGTTCAGACAGACCTGAGTGCAAAGCTTCCCTCCATTTGATCGCTGTGTGGCCTTGGGCAGGTTACTTAACCTCTCTGCGTCCTAGTGGCCTTATCTGTATTGTAGAGGTAATGCCAACCTTAGAGGTCATCAAGATAGGACAAGGTCATGCAGGTAAAACTTAGGGAGGGTTCAACACCCTTCCCTCTGCAGGGATGAGGTTGGACTTGGCCCACTCTTCTTCTGGGCCTCAGTTTGCCCTCTGCAGGTGGCCTGCTGGTCTCCCCGCCCACAGTGCGCTGGCTGCGGTCACTCTGCTGCCCTCCCCCCACCTCCCCATCCTGCCCCTCTCCCCTCCCGCAAGGTGAAGCACCAGCAGGGAACGAGGACCTGCCAGGCCCCTGGCCCCTCTCCAGGGCCCCGCGGCCGGGAAGGCCATCGGAGACGTTGAAACCCTGGGCACGCAGGGTCCCCACGGTGAGAGCCACCTGCGTGGTCATCAGTCACACTGCCCGGCCTGCCCAAGACCGCAGGGTCCCAACGCAGATGGCTTCTTTCAGAGTCTGATGATCCCTGGCCCGAGCCGGGCAGGCAGCCGGGATGCAGGGAGGAGCAGGACGGGGCGCAGCCGAGGAGGAGGGCTCCCCTGGGCAGCCGCCTCCCCCTGGGCTTGAGGGCAAACCTGGCATCCAAACCTTCCCGCGGCCCACACGGTCCTGAGGCCAGCCAAGGTCCCCGGGCTGGAGCGAGCTTCCTGGTCCCCCAGAAGGTCCCGGGGGTCCCATCGTTAGTGCGCCTCGGCTCAGGGACAGCCTTTGTGTCCAGGCGGAAGCGGGCATCTCCAGTCCCTCGCCCATGGGAAGCGGCCAGTCCTTCCCGCCGGGTGGCTCTGATTGTCTCGGGTACATCGTCCCATTTGATCCGCGACGGCCTCAGCCTTGGAAGCCCCGGGCTCAGCCCGTGGACAGACGAGGCACCGCGTCTGGGGGCACTGAGGGCCTGCGGGGGTCCGGGCGGCTGTGTGAAGAGTCACCCCGCCCTTTACAGCGCACTGTCTGCGCGACCTGCAAGGATCCTCACACCCGGCCTCGGGTGGGGCCGTCACAGAACCCCGAGGGGCGGCGGCCGCTCCTCCTGACTTACAGGTGTGCAGACAAGGCTTGAAAGCCCAGGGGCACTTCCAAGGCTCCAGGGCTTGTGGGTTCAGTTAAATGCAGCAAGCATTTATTGAGCACCTACTAGGTACAGGCCCCATTCTAGGGCTCGGGGGACACGGGGAACCGGAAGTGGCTCCCCACCCTTGAGGAGCTGATTCTGAGGGACTGCAGAGCTGCCTTGAGGACAGTGCTCAGAGGGCAGCGTGGAGACGGAAGTCGGGGGGCTCCCTGGAAGAGGCGACACCCGAGCTGAGCCTTGACGGATGAGTGGGAGTGGACAGGTGAGGGGCTGAGGTTTGGAACGAAGAGGCGGGACAGGGCCATCACAGCGTGCAGGCAAAGGCCGCCCGTGGGTAGCTCTGATACAGTGGACACTTCAAAGACAAGTCTGTGCGTGTGTGCGTGTGTGTGTGCGCATGTGTGCATGTGTGCGTGAGTGCGTGTGTTCGTGAGTGCGTGCGTGCATATGTGTGCATGTGCGTGTGTGTGCGCGTGTGGTTGGGGGGTGGGCCAGTGGCCGACGTGCCGCAGGGCTCAGGGCCAGGGTCGGGTCTGGTCTACACGGGACCAAACCCTGCCTCCTTTACTTTTGGCCATTTAACTCTGGAAACTACCAAAACGTCCCTGGGTCTCAGTTTCCCGTCTGCACGCAGGGATGACGTCAGTGCCGGGGGCGGAGCCTGGCACGTGGTGAGCGTCAGTAGCCCCTGGCTGGCGTGGCGGTGGGACTCTCCAACCCCCTCCTCAGGGTGCCCGGAGGGGCCCTGAGCTGGGAGAGATCCCCCCGCCCACCGCTCCCGGGCCCCGGGTGCTGCCCACCAAGTGTGCTCCACAGTAAAGCAGGGGCTAGGTGTGACCCCGGACTGGAAGTGACCTTGACGGCAGAGGGCCTGGACAGCAAGAAGGGGCGGAGGCTCGGAGGGAGGAAGACACGCCCTGGGCCGCGGGAAAGCCGGACTCTAGAGATCAGTGTTGGGGAAGTGCCGCTGTGTGACCAGGCGAGAGGTTCCTGCACTTGACCCTGGTCCCAGAGGGCAGATGAGGACAGGACGGGCTAAGGGGCAGGAGTTCCAATGCCGTCTTCAAGGCGGGGAGGTCCCCATCACTGCGCTTCTTGTCCCTGGGGGCCTCAGCACAGCCCGCGGAGCCGTCTGTCTTCCCCCACACTGGGGAGATGGGGTCACTTAGGAAGTTCTCGGGGGTGTGGAGAGATCGCACACGCACAAGAGCTGGGGAGGAAGGAGCAAGTGCAGTAACACCAGGAGACGAAGCTGAAGAAAGGGGCCTGGAATCGCTTCAAGTCACACCATTAAATTTCATCTCTTTGGGGTCAGGCCTGATCATCCTATCAGTCATGTTCACTTTAGTATAATTTAGATAGACTAACCAATTTCTCACAACAGCTGACTGATGATGGGACGAGGACAACAGATGCCCCATACGGACACAGAAGGGCACAGAAGGCAAAGTTGGAAAGGTTCTGAGAGAAAATACTTTAATCTCAATTTTGCCAAGAAGTAGCCTACGGGAGAGAAAAATATCTTTTCCCATCAAGTATTCAGCAATCAACTACTGAGGACCAACTCTGTAGTGTGCAGAGCACTGGAGACACCGGATCACTTAGTGCCCCTGGATTCAATCCGTGGTACAAAAAATAATAGTAGTAATAAATAAAATGAAATGCCTTTATTGACTGGCACCTGTTCCAAGTGTGAAATGTGGCAAGTTTAGAATACGTAGTCCTGCCCCATCTTCCCAGACCCGATGCACCTTGGTTTGCATTTTGTGCACTTTTCTGCACCTGAACTATCCTGCGTGATTCTCCTTTTTGGCTTCTTTCAGTACACAATGACCTGGAGACCCCTTTCTGCTCTCGCGGGTCCCAGAAGCTCCTTCGCATTGCAACCAGGACCTCCCCACACAGACGGAGCGTCATTAGGACGAGCCTTCCCTGCGGTGGACACTGGGTTGGTCTGAGTTTTGGGGTATGACAATAGATCTTTGATGAATGTTAGCATTCGAGTCTTTGGAGGTTTTTAATTTCTCTTGAGTAAATACCTGGGAGCGGGGGTGACTGGGCCACCTACCATTGGTGTATGTTAATGTTTAAGAAACTGGCAAATTGTTTTCTGAAGTGAAGACATCACTTCACAGTGACCAGCGCATGAGCCCCACATCAACCTATTCCTTGTTGACACTTTGGATGCTCGGTCTTTTCACTGTGACCACTGGAGTAGTTGTGCTGCGGCACCTCATGGTAAGATATTTGGTACCAGGGATTGAACTCAGGGTGCTTAACCACCGAGCCACAACCCTAGTATATGTTGTTTTTTATTTTTGAGATAGGTTCTTGCTAAGTTGCTGAGGCTGGATTTGAACTCGTGATCCTCCTGCCGCAGCCTCCCTAGCTGCTGGGATTACAGGCGTGCACCAATGCACCAGTTCTCAGGGTGATTTCAATTTGTGTTTCCCTTGTAATTACTGATGTCAGCATCTTTTCATTTGTCTGTTTTCCATCCACGCATCTTCTTTGGTGAAATGTCAGTCCAATGTGCTGCCCATTATTATCAGTTCTTTTTGTTTGTTCTGGAGACTGAACCCAGGGATGCCTTACCACTGCGCCACATCCCCAGCCCTTTTAATTTTTTGTTTGCTACGTTGCCCAGGCTGGTCAGGAACTTGAGTCCCTCCTGCCTCAGCTTCCCTAGTCGAGTCCGCCATCTCTTCTGTGAGTCTGCTCCGGTGTGTGGACACTCTCCTGTTGTCTGCACTCCACCAGGAATCTTGCCCCGGAGCCGAACATAGGATGGCAAGGACGGTGGTGTGACCGCCAGGCGGAGGCCCCCCCCCTTCCATCCCGTGAGTGGCTTTTGAGTTGTCACCGGCTTTGCTGACAGAGGCAGCTCTCTGCTGGCTTCTCTTGGGCTCAGAGATTTTCACTGTGTCCCTTGCTGAGAGGTGCCCTCCCATCACCCCTAGCCCTGCCCTGGTCACTTCCTGGGCATGACTTTCAACTCCTCTGGGCCTCACCTGTCACTCAGCCAGTTCCCTGTAGGCTCTGAGCACTTCCTGCTGGTGCAGCCAGAGGCCCTTCCTCCAGCCGCAGCCTGGGCCTCAGGCTTCTGCCTGAGCCCTCCCTGGTGCTCCTTCCAGAGACACCTTTGGGAGCCTCAAAGTCATGGTCAACTGCAAGCACAGGGCAGTTAATAACCAGTGGGAACACGGGATCCGTGGGGCCGGGGGCTGGGGCAAACACTCCACCTGGTCAGGACTCGGGACCAGCTGCGTGGAGGATCTTCGGGCTGGACTTCCCTCCCCACTCCCTCCCCATTTCACTCTCCCTGTCCTGATCGTGACCGTCCTGGGGTCGCTTCCCCGCCTGAGCCACCTGCACAAGCTCGTCTCGGGCTGTGCTTTGGGGGAACCCAGTCTAAGACACCTCAGTCTTCTGACATGGGGGCAGGTGGCCCATTGAGCAGGGGGGTGGGGCTTTGCGTGGAATGGGAATCCCAGAGGTCTGGTGTCTGAACTAAGGCGAGGACTCGGCCTGGGGGATCGGAGGGCTGGCCTCGTGGTGTGGCTTTATTTCCTAGGTGGAGGACGGGGCATTTGTTTCCTTTGGTCACTCAGAGTCTCCTAGAGGGCTGGATCATGTTCATTTGCTTCTGGAAGCTTCTAGAAGTTTCCAGATGCTTCATTCTCTCTGGCTGGACCTGAGAATTTATATATATATATAATCAGTGAGCGACTCCCCGGTTCTCTGCTTCTTCCTGGGTCTCTGAACTTGTAGAAAAACAGTCTACAACCTAGAGATTTTCATTTTCAACAGAATTATAAAAAGGACAGGGCGGGGGGTAGGCTGGCGGCTGGACAGGGGGCCAGGAGGGCAGGGGGAGAGGGTGCTCCCCACAGGGAGGCCCACAGGGAGGCAGGAGCTGGTCACCTGCAGCCAGCACATCTGGGGCACTGCGGAGGGGCGCTCGTGTTGCCGCCTGAAGCAGGAGGAACGCTGGTCAAACAGCTTTTTATTCTGCAGCGACTCAACACGCCACACACCCTAAAAAATGAGCAGGGCATCTCTGCAACGGAGACACGGGTGCGACAAAGGCCAAATCTCCACGGCGCAATTCGGGGCTCCTGCACGCTCGGGCACACAGGGGCTGGGCCTGAGGAGGGGAGAGGTCAGCTGGAGTGGGAGCACGGGCCACGCTGCCCTCCTCCCTCATGCCATGCCCACGGCTGGGCAGGGGCAGGCACAGAAACAGCAGCCCTGGCTGCAACCTGCAGGAGAAGCGTCTGCAGGCCTGTGCAGTAGGGGGTGGACCTCACAGATCCTACCTGGTCCACTCAGGGTCAGAACCAGGGCTCGGTAACTGTGAGGGTGTGGAAATGACACAGGTTTCAGGCTCAGTTCTAGCATGTATGCGCAGAAGACCCGTCACCCCAGCCCCTCCAAGCCTCAGCTCCCTCATCTGCAAAGTAAGGGTATCATAATAACGCACTCCAGGGAGCAGCTGGGAGGTATGATGGTGAATTTTATCTTCTTTTGGCTAGGCCATGGGACCCAGATACTCAGTTAAAGACAAATCTGGATGTTTACTGTGGAGATGTATTAGTCAACTTTCTTGCACTACAACATAATACCTGAGATAATTAACTTATAAAGAAATAAGGTTCTTTTTGGCTCATAGTTTTGGAGGTTCCAGCCAGTAATTGGCAGAGCCAATTGGGGTGAGGGAGCACGTCATGGTAGGTATGTGCATCCAATGACCTAAGGACCTTCCGTTAAGCTCCACCTCTTAAAGATTCCTCCACCTCCAAATAGCACCATTCTGGAGACCAAGGCTTCACGCGTGGGGCTCTGGGAAGACATCCAAGGTCCAGACCACAGCAGAAGGTGAAGTTAACATTGTGAGCTTTGAATGATGCTGAAGTCCTCCAGGTTGTGGTGAGCTGCACCTAATCACCTGAAGGTTTTAATAGGAAACGTGCTGATCTTCCTCAAGGAAGCGGAATTCGGCCAGCAGACCTGGGCTGCAATGTCCACCCTTCCCTGGGTCTGTAGCCTGTGCTGTGCAAGTCCTTAAAATAAATCCCCCACACCACATGCACACACTCTGCTGGTTCTGGAGGACCCTGGTTAATACAGGATTAAATAATAAAATATATAATGGCAAATGACAGACCCAAAACAGTGCATGAGCCCCTCCACTTACAAGGGACAGGGTGACACCCAATAAAGCCACAGTAAGTGGAAAACATCATGGTCAACGCCGAGTGCCAAAGAGCACTGATGCATTCCCTTCAGGGTCCTGTGGTCCACTGGGAGCCTCAGCTCACCCTTGATGCCCAGCAGTGACAGAGCGCACGGTCCTGCCTGTCATTGGCCTGGGAAAAGATAAACATTCAAGCTTCCAAGCACATTTTCTACTGAGTGTGTATCACTTTTATATCATAGCAAAGTAAAAAAAAAAAAAAAAAAAAAAAAATCACAAGCTGATGCGTCGTGAGTCGGGACATCTGCACCTGTTGTGTCCACTGATGTGAAACTTGACAACAGGCGACTTGAATCCATCGTGACCTGGAGCAGATCTGCAGCAGCCCAGGGCTGGGGTTGGGAGGGGACGACAGAGGGAGATGGGGGTCCGTGGAGTGCATGGATTTGTTACCATTCATCTACGTGTCCTCTGAAAAATGGGTGCGATTCACCCCACCTGGGGCGCTCCGTGCAGCTCCTCTGGGGGGAGAAGGTGTAGCTGGTCCTGGGGATGTGGGCGTGGGAAGTGGCCGTGCAGGTGCAGGGGGTGACCTTGGGCTTCTCCTCGCATCGCGCACAGACGTGGACTCTGATGGCCGTGGTCCCCTAAGGATAGGAGCTACAGCTGTGAAACTCTCTGGAGAAAAGGGAGGAGCAGAGCTTCGTGACCCTGGGGTCGGCGAAGCCTGCTTAGTATCACACCAAGAGCACAAGCGACAAAAACAAAAATAGATCAGTTGAATTTCATGACCCCCCCAACTTCAAAGGACACCATCACTGAGAGGCAGGGGACAGTGCACAGAATGAGAAAAAATATCTGCAAATCGTGTGTCCTTTGCTAAGTGACGTGTCCCTAGCATTTCTAAGGAACCATCACAAGTTAAATGAAAAGACGGAAAAATTAAAAAAATAAAAAATGGGCCCAGGATCCCAGACGTTTTTCCACATCAGATACAGAAATGGCCAATAAGCACATGAAAAGATGCTCAGCGCGTCCTCCTCCATTAGGGAGATGCCAATCAGAACCATAATGAGACACCGCTGCATACCACGGGGATGAGTGTGATTGAAGGGACTGGTAACAAGTGCTCGGGGGGTGGTGCGGCCTCAGACAGTGCTGGTGGGGGTGGGAGGCGGCGCAGCCTTGCAAACGGCCTGGCGCCCCCTCAGAAGTCACTGGGCGTCACCAAGTGACCAGGCAGTTCCACTTCTAGGCGTCACACCCTAGAGAAATGACACACGCGTCCTCCCAAGCACGTGCCCACGACGGACAGACGGACAGAAGGACGGACGCGTTATCCACCAGAGCCAGCAGGGCACCAGCTCTGCGGATGAGCAGCTCAAGGAATGGGACGGAGCCGCCAGGGCGTTATTTGCCAATGAAAAGGAACCTAGTGCTGATGCTGCTACCCGGGGAACTGGGACGGCGGGCAGTGCCCAGCGAGAGACGCGTCCTGTGACGCGCGTGCGCGAGACGCCCCGCGCAGCGGGTCTGCGGGGGCAGAGGGTGGGAGGGGCTTGGAGGACGTGGAGTGACAGCTCCGGTGCAGGGCACACCGGTGGGGGTGTGGGGGAGGACCAGCTCTGGAGTCACAGTCACGTGACTACGGGACTACCCACACCCTAGAAACCACGCGGGTGAAGTGCACGATAGAGTGTGTAACTTCTATCTCAATAAAGCTGCTAAGAGTAGGTGTGGGGTTTTTTTTTTGTTTTGTTTTTGTTTTTTTGCATACCATGGATGGAACTCAGGGCACTGACCACTGAGCCGCATCCCCAGCCCTATTTTGTATTTTATTTAGAGACAGAGTCTCACTGAGTTGCTTAGTGAGAGTGTAAGACCCATCACCCAGCCCCAGAGAGCTGGGGCCAGAGAAGAGGGGTGGGGGAGGGAGGGACAGGAGGGAGGGAGGGAGGGAGGAGAGGGAGAGAGGGAGGGAGGGATAGAGGGAGGGAGGGAGAGGGAGAGAGGGAGATAGGGGAGGGAGGGAGAGAGAGGGAGATAGGGGAGGGAGGGAGAGAGAGGGTGAGGGAGGGAGAGAGAGGGAGTTAGGGGAGAGAGGGAGAGGGAGGGTGAGGGAGGGAGAGGGAGGAAAGAGAGAGAGGGAGGAGAGGAGGGGAGGGAGGGAGAGGGAGGGAGAGGGAGGGAGAGGAGGAGAGAGGGAGAGGAGGGGATAGAGGGAGGGAGGGAGGGAGAGGGATATAGGGGAGGGAGGGAGGAGAGAGGGAGATAGGGAGGGAGGGAGAGAGAGAGGGGGGAGAGGGAGGAAAGAGAGGAGGGAGGGATAGAGGGGAGGGAGAGATAGGAGGGAGGAGAGAGGGAGGGAGGGAGAGGAGGGGAGAGGGGAGGGAGGAGGGAGATAGGGGAGGGAAGGAGAGGGAGAGGGGAGGGAGAGGGATGAGAGGGAGGGAGGGAGTGAGAGGAGGGGAGGAGAGAGAGAGAGTGGGAGAGGGAGGGAGAGGAGGGAGAGGGAGGAGAGGGGAGGGAGAGGGGAGGGAGGGATAGGGGAGGAGGGAGGGAGAGAGGGAGGAGGGAGAGGGAGGGAGAGGGAGGGAGGAGAGAGGGAGGGAGGGAGGGAGGGAGTGAGTGCAGGGAGAGAGAGGGAGGGAGAGGGAGGGAGAGGGGAGGGAGAGGGAGAGGGAGGAAGGAGAGAGGAGAGAGAGAGGAGGGAGGGAGAGGAGGGGAGG
Source organism: Tamias sibiricus (assembly GCA_025594165.1). Lineage (NCBI taxonomy): Eukaryota > Metazoa > Chordata > Mammalia > Rodentia > Sciuridae > Tamias > Tamias sibiricus. The sequence continues at coordinate 26,549,895 of CM046657.1, forward strand.
GGAGCTCGAGGAGAGGGAGGGGAGTTGCGGGGATGGGAGATAGATAGGGCGAGGGAGGGGAGCCCTAAACCGTTAGGAAGGGTGTTGTAGCTAGAAGGGTGGAATGCCATAAGTTCCACCTGATATGTGACGCTCTGTCTTTCCTGTCGCGCTGTAGGCACCCGGCAAAGCTGAAGGGTATCCATAACCCGGGCACCCGCTCAAAGCTAAGGTATATAACCCTGAAAGCGGTCCGAGTTAGGAGAACGGAGAATTCAGGTCAGTCGGGCAGTCACTCGGTCGGTCAGAAGAATCAGAGCGGCCAGAACGTAGGCAGAGTGGTTACAGAAGAGAAACCAGATAGAAGAAGTAATGACTGGTCAGAGTTTAGGCCGAGGCTCCCAAGGAAGACAGAAGATAGAAGAAAGAAGAAGGAAGAAAGAAGAGAGAAGAAAAGAAGCTCTAATCTTTCTCTAAGCTAAAGCTCTATCTTTCTTTCTCTCTAAGACTCTAAGCTAAGAAGACAAGAAGAAAAGCTCGCTTTAATCTTTCTCTCTAAAAATCTTTTCTTTCCCCTCTCTAAGCTCTCTCTAAGAAAGTAGAAGTAAAAGTAGTAAAAGCTTTAACTCTGCCTCCGAGAGTTTTCCTCCCGGTTTTCGGGTTTCGGTACCAGGTAGCTTACAGGGAGGGAGGGAGATCGGGAGAGGGAGGGGAGAGAGAGGGAGAGGGAGGGGAGAGAGGGAGGAAAGAGAGAGAGGGAGGGAGGGAGATAGGGGAGGGAGGGAGAGGGAGGGAGGGAGAGGGAGGGAGGGGGAGGGAGGGAGAGGGAGGGAGGAGGGAGGGAGGGAGGAGGGAGATAGGGGAGGGAGGGAGAGGGAGGGGAGAGAGGGAGAGGGAGGGAGAAGGAGGGGAGGGAGATAGAGGGAGGAAAGAGAAGGGAAGGGAGAGGGAGAGAGGGAGGGAGGGAGAGAGGGAGGGAGAGGGAGGGAGATAGGGGAGGGAGTGAGATTAGGGGAGGGAGGGAGATAGGGAGAGGGAGGAAAGAGAGAGAGGGAGGGAGAGGAGAGAGGGAGGGAGAGGAGGGGAGGGAGAGGAGAGGGAGGAAAGGTGAGGGAGGGAGAGGGAGGGGAGGAGAGGAGGAGGAGGAGGGGGAGGAGGAGAGGTCAGACTTCTTTAAACTTTGAGGCACCCAGAAAAAAGAGACCCCAGAAGAGGGTGAGGCCCCTGAGCTGGGTGCAGGTGTGGGGTGGAGCTGCGGCGGGTGCAGGTGTGCCTGGGTGTGAACCTTGGCTTGACCTTTCACTAATTAACCTGACCTTGAATAAGCTATGGTGGCAGTTCTGAGTTGCAAATAGTAAACAACCAAATCATAGTTTTTTGTTTTTTGTTTTTTAGTGAGCAAAAGAATGTGGAGTATGTGATTGTCAGCACAGGGCCTAGCACGCGTCACCACAGTAAATGTCCCTTTATCGTGACTTCTCCCTAGACAGGTGCCTGTCCGCAGCAGGGCGGAGTCCTGCTCCACGCTGGGTCCTGGTGCCCAGCGCGGGGGACAGGGGCAGGTCCTCCCAGGAGGGCCAGGCTGAGGACGAGGGTGGCCCCCAGGGGTATGGAGCTGTGTGGGGCGGCTGTGTGCACAGAGACCCTTGCAGCTGACCCCGGGTCCCTTTCCTACCTGTGACCCAGCCTCCGCTTGTCCCCAGATGTGCACTGAAGACCCTCTGTCCTCCCATCTGCCTCCACGGCTGCAGGCTGGTTGCCCTGGAAACCAGTGGTTTCACACAGGACAAAGCGCAGGAGGCTCCGCTGTGGACAGGGACCTGCCAACACATGGAGGTGGCGTAAAATAGGGTGTCTGGGAGGCTGTGGGGGGTGTCAGGTTTCACACATCCCTTTATTAGGGGAAAGGATAACAGAGCCTCTATGAGCCCCAGACAGAAAAGGGCATGTTAGCATATTCCTATTTTCCTCCCTTTTGTCCTTCCCTCCTTCCTTCCCTCCTTCCTTCCCTCCTTCCTTCCCTACTCCTTCCCCCCCCTCCTTCCCCTCCTTCCCTTCCTTTCCTTCCCTCCTTCCTTCCTTCCTTCCTTCCCTCATTTCCTTCCTTCCCTCCTTCCTTCCTTCCTTTCCTCCCTCTCTTCCTTCCTTCCTCCCTTCCCTTCCTTCCCTGCCTCCTTCCTTCCGTCCTTTCCTTCCTTCCTTCCTTCCTTCCTTCCTTCCTTCCCTCCCTCCTTCCTTCCACATCCCTCCTTCCTTCCTTCCTTCCTTCCTTCCCTCCTTCCTTCCCTCCCTCCCTCCTTTCCCTCCTTCCTTCCCTCCTTCCTTCCTTCCCTCCTTCCTTCCCTCCTTCCTTCCTTCCTTCCTTCCTTCCTCCTTCCTTCCCTCCCTTCCTTCCTTCCTTCCCTCCTCCTTCCTTCCCTCCTTTTGTTCCTTCCTTCCTTCCTTCCCTCCTTCCTTCCCTCCTTCCTTCCCCTCCTTCCTTCCTCTCCCTCCTTCCTACTTCCCCCTCCTTCCCTCCTTCCCTCCCTCCTTCCCTCCTCTCCTTCCCTATCCCTCCTTCCTTCCCTCCTTCCATCCCTTCCTTCCCTCCCTCCTTCCCTCTTCCCCTCCTTCCTCCTCCCTCCCTCCTTCCTTCCCTCCTTCCTTCCCTCCTTTCCCTCCTTCCCCCTCCCTCCTTCCTTCCCTCCTTCCTTCTCCCTCCTTCCTTCCCTCCTTCCCTTCCTTCCTTCCCTCCTTCCCTCCCTCCTTTACCCTTCCCTCCTTCCCCCTTCCCCCTCCTTCCTTCCCTTCCCTCCTTCCCTCCTTCCTTCCTTTCCTTCCTCCTTCCTTCCCATCCTTCCTTTCCTTCCTTCCCTCCTTCCCCTCCTTCCTTCCCTCCTTCCTCGCTCCTTCCTTCCCCTCCTCCTTCCTTCCCTCTTTCCCTCCCTCCTTCCTTCCTTCCCTCCTTCCCTTCCTTCCTTCCCTCCTTCCTTCCCTCCTTCCCTTCCTTCCTGTTCCCTCCTTCCCCTTCCTTCCCTCCCCTTCCTTCTCCTTCCTATCCTTCCCTCCTTGAAGGAGCCCTAATTAGGAAGGGCTTTTGCAGCTAGCTGGAAGCCATAAGTTCCACCTGATAATAAGTATGTATGTGACGCACCTGTAAATTGCACGTGAGGCACCCGCAAAGCTAAAGGTATATAACCGGTGAAAGCGGGCTCGGAGTCAGGAGAAGAATGAATTCATTCAGTCAGTCATGCAGTTCGCTCGGTCGGAAGAAGAGTTCGGGTCGGAGAAGAAGAAAAGAATCAGAGCGGCCAGAACGTAGGCAGAGCGGTTACAGAAGAGAAACCAGATAGAAGAAGTAATTCCTGGTCAGAGTCAGGCCGAGGCTCCCGAGGAAAAGAAGAACAGAAGAAAGAAGAAAGAAGCTCTAAAAAATAATCTTTCTACAAAGACAGAAGACAAGAAAGAAGCTAAGCTCTATCTTTCTTTCTCTCTAAGCTTAAAGTAGAAGTAAAAGTAGTAAAGCTTTACTCTGCCTCCGAGAGTTTTCCTCCCGGGTTACGGTACCAGGCAGCTATACAACCGATCCTTCCTTCCCGCCCTCCTTCCCTTCCTTCCTTCCCTTCCCTTCCTCCTTCCCTCCTTCCCTCCTTCCTTCCCTCCTTCCCTCCGGCTCCACTCCCTCCCACCTTCCTTCCCTCCTTCCCTCCCTCCTTCTTTCCTCCTTCCCTCCCTCCTACACTCCTTCCTTCCTTCCTTCCTTCGTCCTTCCTTCCCTCCCTCCTTCCCGCTCCTTCCTTCCCTCTCTTCCCTCCCTCCTTCCTTCCCTCCTTCCTTCCCTCCTTCCTTCCTTCCCTTTCCTTCCCTCCTTCCCTCCCTCCTTCCTTCCCTTCCCTCCTTCCTCCTTCCCTCCCTCCTTCTTCCTTCCCTCCTTCCTTCCTCCCTTCCCTCCTCCTTCCTCCCTCCTTCCTTCCCTCCTTCCCTCCTCCCTTCCTTCCCCTCCCTCCTTCCTTTCCCTCCTTCCCCTCTCCTCCTTCCCTCCCTCCTTCCCTTCTTCCTCCTTCCCTCCCACTCCCCCTCCTCCCTTCCTTCCCTTCCCCCTTCCCTCCTTTCCCTCCTCCTTCCCTCCTCCTTCCCTCCCTCCTTCCTTCTCTCCTTCCCTCCCTCCTCCTTCCCTTCCTTCCTTTCCTCCTTCCTTCTTCCTTTCCCTCCTTCCTCCTTCCTTCCCTTCCCTCCTTCCCTTCCTCCCTCCCTCCCTCCTTCCTTCCCCTCCTTCCCTCCCTCCCTTCCTTCCCTCCTCCCTCCTTCCCTTCCCCTCCTTCCTTCCTTCCCTCTTCCTTCCCTCCTTCCTTCCTTCCCTCCTTCCTCCTTCCTTCCCTTCCTTCCCTCCTTCCTTCCTTCCTCCTCCTTCCTTCTTCCTTCCCTCCCTCCTTCCTCCTTTCCTTCCCCTCCTTCCCTCCCTCCTTTCCTTCCCTCCTTCCCTTCCTTCCTTCCCTCCTTCCCTCCCTCCTTCCTTCCCCTCCTTCCCTCCTTCCTTCCTTCCTTTCCTTCCCTCCTTCCTTCCTCCCTCCTTCCTTCCCTCCTCCCTCCTTCCCCTCCTTCCCTCCTTCCTTCCTTCCCTCCTTCCCTCCCTCCTTCCTTCCCTCCTCCCTCCCTTCCCTCCTTCCTTCCTTCCCTTCCTTCCCTCCCTCCTTCCTCCTTCCTTCCCTTCCCTCCCTCCTTCCTTCCCTCCTTCCTTCCCTTCCCTCCCTCCTTCCCTCCTTCCTTCCTTCCTTCCTTCCTCCCTTCCCTCCTTCCTTCCTTCCCTCCCTCCTTCCTTCCTTCCCTCCTTCCTTCCTCCTTCCTTCCCTCCTTCCTTCCTTCCTTCCTTCCTTCCCTTCCCTCCTTCCTTCCCTCCTTCCTTCCCTCCCTCCTTCCTTCCCTCCTTCCTTCCTTCCCTCCCTCCTTCCTTCCCTCCCTTCTTCCTTCCCTCCTTTCTTCCTTCCCTCCCTTCTTCCTTCCCTCCTTCCCTGCTCAAGTCCCTGGAAAACCGCTGGACACCGGTGCCTGCGCGTCTGACCAACCCCGCTTGGTGTCAGGCCCGAGGGCGCCAGAGGGGCGCAGGGACAGCTCCTCGCTGCCTTCCCAGGAGCATGGACCTCATGCTGTCACCTTCTCTTGGGTTGATTTGGTTTTACTTAAACTGTGCAGGATGGTGGGGACCTGCCCCTCTAGCCGACAGAGGACAAGAGCCAGAATTACTCTCAGGCTCCAAGCATAAAAATGAAATTTAAAAAATGACAAAATAGACGGAATGACTGTGATTCAGACGTTGGAGGACGGGGACATGGAGTGAGGCCGTGACTGTCCTGGCGACACCTGTGGGCACCTCCAGCCAGCAGGCAGGAGAGGGGAACTGCCTGCCAGCAGTCCACGGACCCGAGGGGACAGAGACGGGGGCTGGTGGAGGCTGAGGCAGCTGGAACAGGCAGGACACAGAGAAAGAGATGGACAGATGGACAGACAGACAGACAGATCCATCAACACAGCCTTCTGCAGCAGCGTGCTCTCAAATATTTGGCTGAATAGTTGTTTAAAATGTGTGGGGTGGCCAGGAACAGCGCGGCACACGCCTGTAATCCCAGCAGCTCGGGAGGGCTGAGGCAGGAGGATGGCAAGTTCAAAGCCAGCCTCAGCCACTTAGCAAGACTCTGTCTCAAAATAAAAATCGTAGAATAATGGGTTGGGAGATGACGTGGATGAGTGGTTGAACACCCCTGGGTTCAATTCCTGGTATGAAAAATAAAAGTGTGATGTGAACTTCATGAGGCTGACCTAGGAACCTACCAGAGGGGACGAGGAAGTCAAGCAAGTCCCAGAGGCTGGGAGTGCTTTGTATCCCACCATCTGTAGTGTAGACTTCAACAACATGGGCTCCAGCTAGACCTCAACAACATGGGCTCCAGCTAGACCTCAACAACATGGGCTCCAGCTAGACCTCAACAACATGGGCTCCAGCTGGAGTCCTTGGAAGTCCTTGGTAACGGGACTAGTCGAGCTTAGACTAAAGACTGCTTTGGGTCCAGCCCCATAAAGTTGAAAATGCAGGATTCAGAGGTGCAAACTGACCTCAGCTTCAGGCCTAAACATTGAATATGAACTTGAGTGTGTTCAACATCCAACCCGATCCATGGCCTGAGAGAAAAATCAACCCATTGAGACAGACCCCAGAATGTCCCCATGAAACTTCCAAAGAAGAAAAATACCGTGTGTGAATTGAAAGACTGGATCCACCTTTCAGATTAGAAACTGCTATCTTTAGAATACCACACAGATTTTAAGGAAAGAGAGAGAGAGAGAGAGGGAATATCAGTGACCTACAGAACAATATCAAGTGATCCAACCTTTGTGTTATTAGAAGGATGGGAAAATGAAAGCAAATAGCAAGTTGGTAGACTTGACTCCAAACATATTGTTTTACATTAAATGTAAATGAACTAAATACTCCCACAAAGGGAAGAGAGGGTTATTTGGCTAAAAAGTCAAGACTCAGGCATATGCTATCTGTAAGAAACTCACTTTTAACATGAAGATTTATGTTAAAATTAAAGTAATGGGTAAAATATACCAAAAAACCAAAACAAAACACTTATCAAGAGAAATCTGGAGTGGATTTATCAGTATTAGACAAAGCAGACTTCAGGACAAGGAATAGAAACAGACAACTTATCAAAAGGCCTTTGAATATATTTGATAAAAACATCTCCAAATATTTGAAGCAACACCTTATAGAACTGAAAGGAGAAACAATAAAATCTACACCTGTAGCTGCCAATGATCCTTCCTCGGTGATTAACAGAACAAATAACCAGTAAATAAGCCAGGAAACGGAACGCAGAAGACCCGAACAACACCGTGGCCAACTTGATTTCCCTGCCATTCCTAGAATACTCTGCTCAGAAGCACCAGAGCCCTGTCCCTTCCAGGTGCACCTAGAAGGTTCCCCAGGACTGGTCACATTCTGGTCCACAAAACAAGCTTAATGACACTGGAGAGTATTCGAGTCATGCAAGGATTTCTCCCTGACTATGACTACAACAGATTTTAATTAGGAATCAACAACAGAAAGAAAGAAGAAAATTCCTCCCGTGTTTAGAAATTTAGAGGGCATGCTTCTAGACACGTTGTGGATCAAAGAAGCAACCACAAGCAAAGCTTAGAGGTGTTTAAAACTGAATGAAAATTAAGTCAATATTTGTGCAATTCAACTAAAGCAGTGCTTAGAGTAGAATTCATAGCAATCAGTGCTTCTATTTCAAAACAAGAAGGGTCTTGATTTTAAAAATCTTCCCTTCTGGGGCTGAAGGGAATAGCCATGATGCAGTGCATACTTAATATGTGATAGGCCCCTGAGAAATAAATCCAAGCTTCCAATGGAAGAAATCAGAGAAAGAAGAGAAAACTAAACCCAAGTAGGCAGACGCTACAAAATGATAAAACTAAGAGCATAAATCAATAAAATTAACAAAAGCCAGAGAGGAAATCATTGAAACTGGAAGTTCACTAAAACTGATGAACTTCTAGTTAACCAGTTCAATTTTTTAAAAAATGACTAAATTTACCAATATCAGGAATGAAAACAGGGGCATTACTACAGATCCTACAGGCATTTAAAGAGGTATTTTAAGAGGATATTCTTTTTTATTTATTCTTAAAATTTGTTCTAATTAGTTATACGTGACAGTAGAATGCATTTTGACACATCATACATAAATGGAGTATAACTTCTCATTCTTCTGGTTGTACGTGATGTAGAATCACACCAGTTGTGTAATCGTATATGCACATAGGGTAATAGTGTCTGATGCATTTTACTATCCTTCCTACCCATACCCCCTCTCTCCTCCCTCACTCCCCTCTGTCTAATCCAATGGACTTCTATTCTTCCTTAGCCCCCCGCCTGTTATTGTGAATTAGTATCTGCATACCAGAGAAAACATTTGGCCTTTGCTTCTTTGGGACTGCCTTATTTTGCTTAGCATGATATTCTCCAGCTCCATCCATTTACTGGCAAATGCCATAATTACAGTATTCCATTGTGTATATATACCACATTTTCTTTATCCATTCATCTACTGAAGGGCATCTAGGTTGGTTCCATAATTTAGCCATTGTGAATTCAGCTGCTATAAACATTGATGTGGCTGTGTCTCTGTAATATGCTGATTTTAAATCTTTTAGGTATAAACTGAGGAGTGGGATAGCTGGGTCAAATGGTGGTTCCATTCCCAGTGTTCTGAGGAATCTCCATACTGCTTTCCATAGTGGTTGCAACAATTTGCAGTCCCACCAGCGATGTATGAGTGTCCTGAAGAAGAGGGTATTCTGAACAACATTTGACCATTTATGTGAAATGGACACTTCCTTCAAAGATGTAAACTACCGAAGCTCACTCAAGAATGATGAAAATTTGGAATAGCCTGAGTCTATTCAAGGAATTGAACCTACAGTTAAAGACTTTGTCACAAAAAGATCAGGGCTTAGATATCTTTACTAGTAAATTCTACTAAACATTTCAGGGAAAAAAAAAATACTATCAATACTATGCAGAATCCCAGGAAACAAATAAAGGAGGCAAGACTTCCCATGAACTTCATGAAACCAATTTTACCCTGATATCAAAACCAGATGCCAACATTACAAAAATGAAAACCACAAATTGATAACATCTCATGAAATTAGATGCAAAAACAGTTCTATCATACTGAAGCCCATGCTATATTAAAAAGGTAACACAGCATGATCAAGTGTAATTATCCCAGGAAATGACCCAAGTATCCTTCAACTGGCAAATGGTCAAGCAAACTATGATCCATCTATACCATGGAATACTATGCAGCAATAAAAAGGGACAAATAAGCCGGGCGCGGTGGCGCACGCCTGTAATCCCAGCACTTTGGGAGGCTGAGGCAGGAGGATCGCGAGTTCAAAGCTAGCCTCAGCAATGGCGAGGCACTTAGCAACTCAGTGAGACCCTGTCTCTAATAAAAACACAAAAAAGGGCTGGGGATGTGGCCCAGTGGTCGAGTGCCCCTGAGTTCAATCCCCGGTACCACACAAAAAAAAAAAAAAAAAAAAAAAAGGGACAAATAATTGACGTATGCAGCAATCTGAATGACTCTCCAGAGATCATGTTGTTAACACACACACCTTTCCAACTCCAAAAAGTTGCATATTGCACAAACCCATCTATAAACATTCTCTAAATACCAAAATCATAGAATTGGCAAACATCCCAGTTGTTTCCAGGGGCTGGGAAGGTGGTGGTAACAGGAGGGGGACAGGGCTGTGGCTGTAGCAGGGCCCCACGAGGGACGCCCCCTGGTGATGGAACACCTTGACTCTGTCGATGCTAATGTCCTGCTAATGACGTCGTCCTCGAGGGTTTTGAGATGTTGCCATTGAAACTTGCTATGACCACACATTTTTAATAAGTGAAAAAGAAAATACTGTCGCTGCCTAGCATTGGTGAGGACGTGGAAGAATGAAAATAGTCGTCCCTGCTGGTGTGAAGAGGGGCCCAGCCACTTTGGAACAGTCTGGCATTAGCATAAATAAATAAACAAGGATTCCCGCGGAGGGCGGAGGGCCGCCTCTTGCTCAGAGGTGCTCACTCTAGAGGAATGGAAACGTGTGTTACCAAGAAAGAGCTGAATGCAGATGTTAGCAGCAGCTGTATTTATATTATCCTTGAACTGGGAATGACCTGAGTCCATCAATAGGACAATGGATAGAATAAATTGTGACGTGTGCATAAATGGGAAACTACTCAGTAATAAAAAGGGTCAGTGGCTCATGTCTGTAATCCCAGCTACTCAGGAGGCTGAGGCAGGAGGATAGCAAGTTTGAGGCCAGCCTCAGCAACTTAGCGAGAACCTGTCTCAGAAAAAAAAAAGGGGCTGAATCTCAAAGGTGTGAGCTGACTGAAAGAAACCAGTCCCCAAAGGCACAGGCTGTGTGGTTCCATTTATATGACATTCAGGAAAAGCAAAATTAAAGGGACAGACCAGCCGTAGTCACGGGTTGGAGTGGGTCTAGGACGCGGCTGGCAAGGAGCTGGGTGGACATTTGGAGGTGATGGGAACTTCTGGGTCTCAGTGGTGGTGGTGCTATTAGGGGACAGTCACCATCGTGGAGACTCATTGGATTGGCATTTAAAATGGGGTGTGGTCCCCTTTGCGACCTGTCCCCAGCGGGCGAGCCTGACAGGGCTGGTGCCCACCTAGTACGGCACCCGCGTCCCAGAGGAGGTGACCGTGGCTGGGGGGAGGGGCAGAGGGAGTGTCAGAAATGCCCGGTGCCCCAGGCAGGAGGGAAGGGGACACCTGGGGCTGTCTGGCTGGGGCCCAGGGGGTGAGCTGGGGGTAGGGGCTGGGGACAGGCGATGCCCGGGGTGGGGTCCGGAGCGCGGGGGCCTCGGCCAGCACTGTGGTCCCTTCGTGCAGACGAGGAAGGGCCCTGCCCTGGGTTGGCCCTTAGGAAAAGGGACACGAGTCAGCAGAAGCGGCAGACGCAGGTGGCGCGGATCGTGCCTGCAGTGTGACCTCCCCGCCAGCTGTCCCCAGCAGTGGCGGCTCTGAGGACGCCTGTCCCTGGGGCCTGGGAGCCGTCCCTGGGCAGGCGTCATTCGGAGCTGAAGGTGGCTCCCCCGTGTCCATCGCCGTCCACGTGCACGAGCCCAGCTGCTGTCCCTCCCAGGTGGTGTGGCTGGCCGAGCCCTGTGTTTGCTCTCTGCCGTCCCCGACTCCGTACCACGGGGGTCCCCCCGGTGTGCGCAGGGCACAGGAGCTCACTCCTGCCCCCAGCGCGGTGTGGACTCTGCCGGCTCCTCCCTGCTGGCGTCCCCGGCGTCCCCCGCTCGCTCAGCTACCCCCCACCCTGCGCACACAAGACCCTCCCTGGCCACGCAGGCCCTGCGCCTTTCCTGGGTGGACAGCAGCGCGTCCTGCCACTGAACCCCCGGAGCCGGCCCCACCCGCGGCCCCAGCTGTTCCGTGGGAATTTGTTTACCAGTTCAACAAAGGCTTGCGGAGGGCCTACTGTGTGCCGGGCAGTCCTCCAGGTGCTGGTGAACAGAAGGCAGAGACCCCTGTGCGTGGGGCTCCCCCCGCAGCAGGCAGGAGAAGCCCCTCAGCAAGCAGCGACACCGGCTGGCGGGAAGTGCAGGGCAAAACATCACACCGGGGACAGCCCGCGCAGCCAAGAGATTTATTCAACAGCCTTCGTGGCTGGTAGCAGAACCGGAGAAGAGGTGCTGGGAGAGGGGAGCCAGGGAGAGGGGAGTGTGCAAGCTCTGGTGGGAGAGGGGAGTCAGGGAGAGGGGAGTGTGCAAGCTCTGGTGGGAGAGGGGAGTCAGGGAGAGGGGAGTGTGCAAGCTCTGGTGGGAGAGGGGAGTCAGGGAGAGGGGAGTGTGCAAGCTCTGGTGGGAGAGGGGAGTCAGGGAGAGGGGAGTGTGCAAGCTCTGGACAGAAGGTGGGTGCTGGGTCGCACCAGCTGGGATCTCTGGAGCTATCAGCTAAAGCAGCTGCTGTCTGGCTGGAGGCTGGAGCTGTCGGCTAGGAGCGGCCGTCGGGCTGAAGGTGGTGGGTCTGGAGCTGCCGCAGTGGCTTCCTCCTCTTCGCAGGGTCGAGCTGATGTGTGCATCTGTGTGTCTGTCCTGAGTCTCTCGAACAGGGCCCTATATAGGGATTTCTGGTGGGAGGTGCACCAGAGCAACCCCAACACCATTGGCTCTTTGCCCATAGAACAGGGCGACCTTTAAGCCTATTGGCTCTTGCCCGGGGGAAGAAACATCCTGCCAGGGGAAGAAACAAGGTTGCTTCTCTCAGGATGTGGAAAACTTGGGGGAGGGGGTAGCCCATCTATCAGGAAGAGCCACGAGAAAAAAGAGACCAGTTGGTGGGGGTCCGAGTGGCCTCAGGCTGACCGTGGAGCAGGACCCGAATCAACGGGGGAATGAACCAAGCCCGTGTCCGGGCTGTGGACAGAGGCCCTGGGTCACAGTGGGCCCGGGAAGGCCCGTGTGGCCCGGACGGAGGGGGCTACCCACTGCCTGACCCATCGCCAGCGCCTCTGGCAGTGCCTCCTGTTCAAGTGGACACAGCATGTCCTTGTCCTGTTCCCCAGGGACCTGGCCACGGGCCTTGCTTTGGCCGAGCAGGTGTCACAGATGTCAACGGACACAGTGCAGCAGGGGTGCTGAGTGACCACGAGGAGTCTGGCGTGGCCTTTGGGGTATCCGTCGTCTTCCACGAGGACCCTGCCTTGGCCATCGCTGGTGGCAGAAGGAGAAACATATGAAGAAGGTCTACGACCAGCCGTTGGTGTGGCCCACAGCCACCCCAGCCAACCTGCCCCCGGCAGGAGAGAGCCACTGACACTTGGGATTGTTTGTTGTTGCAGCAGAAAGCTAACTGATACACTTGCTGTTGTGTTTGAAGTGTTATTTTTATATTCTTTTAAAAAACCAAAAAAAACAAAAAAATGAAATCCAAACTCCGTTACATGGATTACGAGACCCTCTATGTGTGGCTTCGTCCTGCCTCCCTGTCCTCCTCTGGGCCACTCTGTGTCCCTTACACACAATGTTTCAGTCGCTGAAATAATGTTTCACTCTTGGACATGCTATTGATCACTGGACACTGAACCCACCTCATGTTCCTGCAATAAACCTAAGCTCAGAGCAGAGTCAGATCTGTGTCCTGCAGGTCTGTAGTCGCCTGAAGCGATGGCCGCTTGGAGCAAAGAAGCCGCGGGAAGAAGTTTTGAGACGAACTGGAAACAAACAGCTCTTTATTCTGGCAACTTTTCTCCCTGGCTCTAACTACACCCCGACACGCCGTCCACGCTCCTCTAACCTCCAAAATGGCGCAGACCTCCTCCGCAATCTCGCTCAAGTCCCTCGAGATCTCCGGCCAAGTCTCGCAAGATCCCGGGCCAAGTACGGAAGGCGCCAATGCCCAAACATGTCCAAAGCCAAAGCCCGTAGTCCACCGCAATTTAAGCCATCTCCCCAAACAGGGCTCCTGCACAGGTCCCCTGTCACTTCTGACCTCAGCTCCTGCCCTTCACCCCCCTGCCCCTGCTGACTGCTCCAGCCACATGGCCTCCTGCCCTTCCCCCACTCCCGCTGCCAGTGCCTGCCTCTGAGCCATCGCGCATGCCCTTCCCCTGCCTGGATCACCTTTCCCCCACGGCCCCGGTGCCCAGCTCCCTCACCTCCTTTACTCTGAAGCCACCTTCCCGATGCCATGTCCTGCCAACCCTATCCAGAGTTCCGAGCCCTCCTGTCTCCAGATCATTTCTGGCCCTCTTTCCTGCTTCTTTTTCAAACTGAAGCCATTACCTAACATACTGCGTGTTCTATTTATCTGCTTCATTTATTACACGTCTTCTGTAATTAGAGTAGAAGCTCCATGAGGGCAGGGATTGGGACTGCTTTGGGCTGCAGTACCTGCATTTTCTACCACAGTGCCCGGCTCATAGGATACACTTTTTTTTCTTTTCTTTTTTTGATAGTGGGAAATGAACCCAGGGGCGATTGACAACTCAACTACATCCTCAGCCCTTTTTATTTATTTATTTTTTATTTACAGACGGGGCCTCACTAAGTTGCTGAGGCTGGCCCTGACGTTGCAATCCTCCTCTCTCAGCCTCCCGAGTGCTGGGATCACAGGAGTGCGCCACCACGCCTGGCCAAAAGACACTCTCAATAAACACCAGCAGAGCAGGTGAATGCTCCCCTGCCCCCCACAGCAAGACACCCACCCGGCACACCTGTGCCAAGCAGCCACCGCGTTCCTAGGGGTGCTGGGAACGCGGTGGAGCCAGGCCCTGTCCCCGCCTTCCAGCGCGTCAGGGGAGAATCAGATGCAGAGACAGTTGAGGCGGCGGGTCAGCTAGGGTTGGTTTTCATTACTGGGACCCTTATGTTCTATAAAGTCACACACACAAAAAAAAAAGATTCCAGTGACTACAGGACCATCGCTCCCAGGGAAAACACAAGGTCAGTTTCCTGCAGTCTCGGGTCACAGTATTTTTTGTCAACCAATCAATTTATAATCTTGTCCCATGTGTGTGCCCCTTTAAAGACATCTATTTATTTAAATAGGTAGATAGATAGACACATGGATATAGATATATATCTGTTTTAAATCACTAACATTGACCTCAAAGCCAGTGGCACGGTATTATAATTCGTGTCTAAATGAAGCCTACCAGACACTTATTTTCTCCATAGGGCACCTCGCAGCCTTTTTGTGCTTAGCGACACCAGACAGCACTTCAGCGCTGTAACTGACGGCTTTGGAAAACCCACCTGAAAAGAACGCACCAAGAGTGAAAGTCATGGTGCCAAGTAGACCACGCAAGGACACTGGTTCATGGCCCGAGGACCCCAGCAGTGAGGCGGAGCTTCTCCCGCTTGGGCCTGGACTGAGAACGTACCAGAGACATGACTCACATTTTTGTGCAGAGTCTTGACTTAGGGATTGGAAATAATTTTTAGTGAAGAGCTGCGCTTGCAAATAAGGAATCGACAAGAATGAGGACCGACTTATTTCATGGAACACCTGCAGATTCCTGGGTGCTGTCTCAGGCCAGGGTAAGTGTTGACTGGGTGGCCCAGGGCTGCTGTGGGAGCCAAGGCAGGGCCGGAGCCCCAGGAAGCCCCGCACAGCTGGGAGGCAGCCGCCCCCGCCCGCCCCCCTGGTGACACGCAGGCTCCAGTCCGCTCCCAGCAGCCGGTTTGACTTGAGCGTCAGGTCGGGTTTTGTTCTCTGAAAGTCCATTTTTATTTTTAATTCTTCCATTCACTCCACGGGGCTGACAGCTCCCCGCAGCCCGGGCGATGTGCCCCCTCCATAGATCTCGGGAAAACAAGAGGCCGTCTTCAGGGCGAGGCGGCGGACGTTCGTTCCTGACAGCTGGGACTAATTGCCTGTCTCTGCTCTCAGCGACAACAGTACCTACCTGGGAACGGCGCGGCCCGCAGACTCCCAGGGCAGACTCCCAGGGCCCAGCGAGCACCTGAAGTTGCCTCTGCCCGGAGCCTGGGGCAGGAACTCCGCAGGACCCCACTAGGACGTGAGCGCTGCACCAGGAACCAGGGGAAAGACAGACAGGAGAGGGGGGCGGGCTGCGTGGCCCTCGTTCTTCTCAGTAGCAAAACTGGAGGCTTTTGCTGTGTGGTCCGCAGAATGACCTGCCATTGGTGACGCCAGGGAGCACGGAAGGTTTCTGCCTTCCTTCTTCTTCTTCATTTCTGGGGCCCCGTATGATGGAAGTATCCAAGCCTCCAGGCTGCCAGTCAACCAACATTTATTTACTGAGCATCTACTATGTGCCCAGCTCCTGCTCCCATGGGTGCTTGAAATGGGGATGAAACAATCACTCTGACACCTGTGGTTCCAACTTCAATCAAGGTGAGAGCTAGGAAAGAGAAATCAATCGAGGAGGCAGGGTTGGAGGGAGGATATTATAAGAGGACCTAATCTGCCCTGGGGATTCTGGGAAAGAGTCCTGGTACTGGGGGACTGGATTCGCATTGGGATCGGAAGTGTGAGCAGGAAGTGGCCAGGTGGACTGTGAGAGTGAAGGGAGGGGGAACAGCGTGTGCAAAGGCCCAGGGGCAGCAAGGCCTTAAAGACCATCTCCACCTGCCCTCAGATAGAAACTGCAGGAGTGGCGTGCTCAGGGTTGCACAGTGAGTTTTAGGAGGACTGGCCTGGGACCCTGGGGACCCGTGCCCTGTCCGGCTCTTGTCCTCTGGTTCCCATCAGGTGTGCTAGAGATGTATCTGACTTCACCCGACCACCAGCCCTGGAAGCTCTGACATGGTGCAAGGCCCCGAGGAACGTCCTTTGGGGTCAGGCCGGAGGGGAGAAGCCTGTGCTTGGACGCGTCTGGGCCACCTGTTTCCCAGGCTGATGACAACGTGCAGACAAGGCCGGGGTGTGTCTCCTCTGCAGTCTCCTCCTGGCCGCGGCCCTGCTGGCAGCCCCCGGAGGGGCCCAGCTGCCCAGCCTCCCCCTTCAGTGAGGGGGTGGAAGGCCTGGTCAGAGGCCCTGGTCAGAGGCCCTGGTCAGAGGCCCTGTCTGATGGACTGGTGGGGCCCAGGACTGAGGGGACTCCTGGCAAAGGACAGTCCCCGTGAGGCGCCGAGGAGCCCCCGAAGGTTTGCTGGAGCTGGGGCGTCTCCCAGCGCCGGCCCCTTGTGCTGAGGAGGAGCCCGAGGTCCAGGTGCAAACCCTGAGTCTGCCACTGACGGAGACTGGGGCTCTCTGTCCTCACCTCTGTCGCCCACCGTATTGAGAAGGAGGGTGAAAACGGCCGAGCACCCACCCTGCCCCTGGCACTGCGTCTGGCCTGCTCTGCATCCGGGTCCCAGCTCCTGGCTCCCAGGGTGTTTGATGATCGACTGAGCGAGCGCAAGGCCTCCCGCGCGCCCCCGGCAGACTCCCCGGCAGGCGGGAGGCTTGGCCCGCGGGGCGGGGGTTCTGTGCCAGGAGATGGAAACTGCAGGCGGGGCCACCGATGTTCCTGCGGGGAGCCCGTGGGCCTCCACACGGCGCTGCTCCTGAATGAGTCTTTGATAATCCAGCCCTGCAGACGGAGGCTAGGACGCTGAAGCCGGCGCTGGACAGCCTAAGGCGGCCTTCCACTTGCGGCAGCAGGCTGGGGTCTCCAGGGTGCCCCTGCGCTGCGCCCCGCCCGCCCCGGGATTGTTAAAGGGCCAGTCCTTGCGGCTTGTGGGTTCTCAGGCCCCGCCTCTCTTCCTGCTAGCCTCCGGTGGGGCAGGGGGTGGGGAGGGGCAGGAGCGGAGGCCTGGCCGGCTGTGACCCCAGATGCTTGTGCAGAGGCTCCCAGGAGGTTTTATTGTCCCTGCATTTCAATGGAAGGAGCAGAGGGCCCAGTGACTAGCTCCAGGTGACAGCCAAAAGTGACCCTGACCTCAGGTCTCTGCCCTTGACCCCACCACTGGCTGGTGGGGGGGCTACCTCCCCAGTCCTCGGCCTCCACCTTGGCCCCACCTCGGCCTCCACCTCTGCCTCTGGTCTCCTCCCCTCCCTCCTGCTGCTGTGGGTAGGCAGGTTTACCAGGCCCATTGAGAACTTGGGACAGGGGCTGCCATCGTGTCCAAGGACAGCAGGCTTGGGGGTCCTGGTGAGCCCACAGGGGATCCAGGCTGGCAGCAGGCCGCGCGGTCTGCCGCAGGAGGCACCAGTCTGTCCTCAACCCAGGGCCCCCGCGCCTCTTCAGGGACCCTCCTTGGTCTCCTCTTCTTGCCCCACCGTCTTCCCTTCCAGAACGCGGGCCCCTCACCCCTGGGCTGTGACCAGCTGTGGGCACAGAGGAGCCTGGGGTGACCTGATGTGGGTTTTTTTTTTTTTTTCAGATTTGAGCCAACATTTAAAAGTCAGATAATTTCTCATGAAAAACATTGGGTTCCTGGCTTCTTTAAAAAGCCAGAATCAGCTGCCCAGCATGCACACACGCGCGCACGCACGCGCACACACACACACACACACACACACGCACGCGCGTGAGGTCACGCTGCCCCTCGCCACAGCCCCTCCCCAGGAGAAGACCAGTCTGCCGGAGCCTGAGTCCAGGCGCTCAGGGAAGGGCAGCCGAGGGAGTGACCCTGAGGCCCCGGGCAGGGGGATCCGGGCGGGAAGGAGGGGACGGGAGTCCCCAGGAGGGACATGCTGTCCCCGCGCAGAGCCCGTGTGGGAGCAGCCGCCTGATAGAGTGCGACTGTGACCGGGTCATAAATCGGAGTCAGCGCCGAGATTAGCGCTAGAATTAAGCACCGCGCAGTCCGAGGGAAGAAATTCACATGAGATTCAATTTAAGGATTAAGCGGTCTCACTTTCTGGGGAAGCCACATTCCTGTGACCAGCGCGGCCAGCGCCCCGCCTGCGGGCGGGTGGCCTTCTCCTGCGCTTTCCCTGCTGGCTCGGCAGGAGTCCTGGAGGAGAGGAGCTGGTTCTCAGTCTCAGTCCCTAGGACGGGGACAGACAGAGCCAAACGGGGGACAGAGAGCCACCGAACAGCCGTGTCCAGCTGCTAGCTTTCAAAGCCAACGGTGGCGTCCCTGCTCCAAATAGCTCCAGTCACCTGCCAAGACAGACTGGAGGCGGGGTGGGGGGGGTGCTTGAAGGACGCCCCCTCTGACGTACCTCGTCCATGCCCAGCTGGAGAATGTCATCACCGGGTCCAAAGCCTGGCTCTGTCACCTCCTGCCCATGTCACTGTAGGACGCGTCCCCCAACCTCTCAGGATGGAGGCTTCATTTTGGTGGTCGGGTTGGACTTAATGACACAGTATCTGTAAAAACCTTGGAGCCGGGCCCGGTGGCGCACGCCTGTGATCCCAGCACTTGGGAGGCTGAGGCAGGAGGATCGCGAGTTCCAAGCCAGCCTCAGCAATGGCGAGGCACTTGGCAACTCAGTGAGACCCTGTCTCTAATAAAATACACACAAGGGCTGGGGACGTGGCCCAGTGGTCGGGCGCCCCTGGCTCACGGTGAGCCCCCAGTCAGTGCGGGGTGGTCGCTCACGGCAGGAGGAACAAGGCAGACGTCAACACCGACTCTGACGGGCGCTGTGTCCCGGCTCGGGTAAGCGGTGCTTCACGTGCACGACACCACGTCGCCCCGTTGGGTTGACCTAGAAGCCCTCTCCAGAGCCCGCCGCTGCCCGGAGCCCAGCTGTGCCACGTGGAGGTGGTCAGCAGAGATGTCTGTGGGCATTTTACAGATCACTGAGCGTCGGGGCTTCGGCGAGGAACACCATAGAGCGCGTCCGTGGGGGGCGAGGCGAGACGGAGGTCGTTCTGACTAACAAGCGCACTTTAGAAGCCCGGGCTCTCCCAGGCGGGGTCAAGACACCGTCCAGGATTGCAGGAGCGCACCGCAAAGCCGAGCTCCCGTGCCCCGCTCGCTGCCTGGCGGCTGGTCACCAAAACCAGGTGCAGAAACTTCCTCTCCCTCCCGCGTGGCCAAAGCTCCCGGGAAACGGGTGCCTTCCTGCAGGACTTTTTCTTGTGATTTTTTTTTTTTTAAAGGTACCTGAGTGGGTTCTTGGCCCCTCTCACCACGAGGAACTCAAGAGAGGAGGGAGGTGGGACGGGGACCGGTCACTGGTGCCCCTGGTTGGGTGCCAGGCGGTGCATTTTAGGATAGTGTGTTACTAAAGTCCATGGCTTCTCCAAGGAAGTTTTGTTAGACTCGTTTCACAGAAAAGAAGGCCCAGAGAGGTGAGCTGCCTCGCTGAGGTCACACAGCGCCGTCCCATGGAGGAGAAGCCAGGACTGTCTCGCTTGGGCTCCTCCCGTGTGACATCCACTGTGTCCTGGGGTACCTAGTCTCCCTTTGTCACTGACTGAGCCGAGGGCTGCCCCGGGGGACTCTGCCTCTGCCCTGCCGAGGCCCACCGCAGCCTTGGCGGGAGACCAAGGCTGCGTAATAACATCCGCACGTCCACTTCTTCCTGCTTGAAGCCGTCGGGAGCCGGGCCTTTTCCCCGACAGCGGGTGTGTTCCTAGGAGAAGGGCCAGCCGGGAAGGGCAACGTGCGACTCTCCCTGTGATTCCTTGCAGGTTGTCGTGAGCACTGAGATCCCCCACCGCGCCCTGGCCTGATTCCACTAACTCGATGTGGGCTTCGGACTCACAGGCAAGAGGGGCCTGGCCGTGCTGGGATGGGCTGTGTGTTTGGGAGGTCCGAGGGGATGGTGCTGAAGTCAAGATGAGAGGGGTCAGCCCTGCTGACCTCCCCTTGACTCTGACCTGCGGACTCCAGCGTGTGTAGAAGCCACACAGGGCTGGCCTGCTCCTCAACACGGCTGTTCCCTCTCCCCACCCTCCCTGCGGAGGAGAGGATGCTGAGGACCCAGAGGAGAGCAGGGCTGCAGGATGGAAGGGCCTGGGTCCTCGAGTGACTGTGTGGAGCCGCCTCCTGCCATCACTCACTGGCCTTGGACGTAGGGAGTGAACGAGGAAAGAACTCCTCTCGCATCTGTGTCTGAGCTCTGGGGCTACTTGTTACAGCAGCTACCCTTCCCTGACAGATACACTCTCCATTCCCAGGCTCAGCCCCCAGCCTCTTCCTCCCTCTGCTCCTCTTACTGAGCTTGGTTTTCTGGCTGCTAGCTTCATCTCATCCTGCGGGTAATTCTGCAGCCCCGATGCCAAAGTTTGTGGAGGAGGCTCTTTCCTGGTTCCTGGGGCCTCCTGGGAAGTGACCACTCTGAGGAGCAAAATGAGGGGAAAAAAACCCACTAAAGTTTCTAGACTTCGTCTGGTTGGCTTTCCGTTCTAGTCCATGCTACTACTAAGCAGCTGTGTGACTGTGCATGTCATTGCCCTCTCTGATCCCTCCATCTGCAAGCTACAGAAGAGAGGCTTGTACCGCTAGCAGCAGCCGCTGAGCTCCACGCAGCCGTTGGGGGGATTCACGGGCTCAGTGCTCAGAGCCCGTTTCTCACAGGAGAAGGACACAGCACACCAGCAGCTT
The DNA here is from genome assembly GCA_025594165.1 of Tamias sibiricus. NCBI lineage: Eukaryota > Metazoa > Chordata > Mammalia > Rodentia > Sciuridae > Tamias > Tamias sibiricus. Next base: position 26,570,410 of record CM046657.1, read on the forward strand.
TGAGGTGAGCACCTGTGTCACAGCCGAAGGCCACCTCACAGTGAGGGGTCTGGAGGGCTATCCCGAGTGGGACACCTCGGATCTAGGGACACCTCTGGCGTAGGCATGTTAGGTCGTGCTCGCCAGGCAGGCTTGTCCTGCAGCGCCCTCCACGGGCTCACGGAGACCAGGTGACACGTCCACGTCCGGCTCTCCATCCCGCAGCACCGGGAGAAGCGGGGCCCAGCCGCCCCAAACCTCCGCAGGCCCCTGGTGACAGAGCCACACGGATACCCAGCAACCCAGCACGTGTCCTGCCTTGACCTGGAGTCGGCAAAACAGTCCACCACGCCATCCCCCCTCGTCCCCCACCAAGGCCATTTGATGAAAACAAGTAATGATAATTGTTCTCGATGGGCAGCAATTAAAACAGGCCCAGACCTGCGCATGCGGAGGAGCAGCGGGGCCGGGCTGGGCTGGGTTTGAACTGACCGCGGAAGTCCCAGTCGCACCAGCACAGTGCTGCTGGGTTCTGTGGTCACCCCACGACCCCTCCCCTGCCGCCACCTGCGCTTCCCGACACAGCTGTGCACCCATCAAGAGCCGCGACCATCTGCGGTCAGTCACACCCGGCTCCTCCTCCGGCCGATTCTCCTTCCTGGCTGACCCCGAGGGGCATGACCCCCTCCCCCAGAGTGGCTGATTGTGGACCCGGCATCATCATCAATGCCATTAACTAGCCGGGCGCGGTGGCGCACGCCTGTGATCCCAGCACTTGGGAGGCTGAGGCAGGAGGATCGCGAGTTCCAAGCCAGCCTCAGCAATGGCGAGTGAGACCCTGTCTCTAATAAAATACAAAAAAGGGCTGGGGATGTGGCCCAGTGGTCGAGTGCCCCTGAGTTCAATCCCCGGTACCAATCAATCAATCAATCAATCAATAAATGCCATTGACTTCTGCGACACCCAGTTTGCCTGTGAATCCTGCCTCACGGCGTCCGCAGACACGGGTGCGCTCGGAGCCCGTAAGTGCGGTGCCCGGGAGGCGTGATCATGGCATGATGATTTTGTGCCTTTCAATGAACTCTGCCCTTCCCAGAGGCCGAACGTCCTGCTCGCAGCCGATTATGATAGAGGCCAGCCTCCGGGACTTCAGGACTTGGACCCTCTCGGGGACTGGGCCAGACTCCCTCCCTCAGGTCCCATGACTGGACGGATTCCCACTGTCCTCGAGCGGGCCCCACAGGGTCCTCATCCCCGTGCACAGGGCGCTGAGAGGCCCTGGTGCCCCTCCTGGCTCCAGGGGCTTGGCCACGGCTGGGGTGGGAGGCCCGGGGTTCACCAGGAGCGGGGTCTCGGCCAGTCGGACCTGGCCAGGGCCGCTGCTGGGCCCTCTCTGTGCGGGAGGCTCCATGGTGCCCGCCCACCGCCCCTCAGGCAGACGGGCAGGGCTGTGGCACAAACAGGCCGCGGGGCAGGAAGGGGACCCGGCGGAGCCCCCTTGTGCTGAGTCGTCATGGTGACGATGGGCCCAGCCGGGAGGCCTGGCTGAGAGGAGAGGAGCCCGGCTCCCTGGTGGCTGTGCCCCAAGTCAGGTCCCCGTGTGGGTGGCACGGCACCGGCTCTCTTGCCCAGCCCCCAGGAGGCCAGCGGACTCGCCCAGCCCCTACGCAAGCACTTGTCAAGCACCTACTGTGCGCCCACAGTGCCCCGCTGCAGTCCTCCATCGCGCTCCAGGCTTTGGACAGACGGCAGGGGCCACCGAGGGGCAGTGACGTCCCCGAGGCTATTGCCCTGTCGGTGCTGAGCGTGAACCTGGGTCTGGCCCTGGTGTGGGCCTCCGTGCTTCCCGGCTCCCGGGACTGGATGGGTGGGGACCGAGGCCTGCTGGCCCGGAGGACTCAGAAATGCCAGCCCGGCTCCTGGGGAGGCCGGGAGGCTGCGGACGCCCAGGGCCTGCTCACGCCTGCCCCCAGCGCGCAGGTGTTGGTCCCCGCTCCCCGGCACAGTGAGCCCGAGGCACCACGACGGCCCCGGCCCAGGGCTCCTAGTGCCCACCGTGCACCTGCCCAGGCCCTCAGCGACGCGCCCAGGGAGTGAGCGAAGTCCAGGCTTCCCGTCTCGCGGCCAGCCTGGGGCTTCTGAGATGGCCAGCCCAGGGCAGAGGGCCCCGGTGCCTGGTGCCATGGGCCAGGGAGCAGGAGGGCTGGTGACGGCCGGGTCACAGCCAGCAGGGGAGGGCGGGCAGGGGACGCCTCAGCGCTCTGGACACTGATCCCCAAGGTGGCCCCTGTGGGGACAGAGGAGCTGGGCGAGAGAAGCAGGCGTCCCAGCGGCCCCCGGGCAGGTGACCGGGGAGCTGGCTCCCGGAGCAGCTGCGCTGAGCGGCGCAGGGGCAGGGCCCCCGGGGTCGGCGGGAGCAGGCGTCACCAAGCACCTCGGGTGGGACTTCAGGGCTGGGAGGAGCCTGGAGCCAGCCCACCGGTCGTCTCCGCAGACACAGGGGGACGGCCTGGGGGCCCCACGGAGCCCGGGGCCAGGACAGGGGAGGCAGAGGAGCCCCGTCCCCGTCCCCCACCAGGGTGAAGACGCAGCCTGGCTTCTCCCCTCCCCTCTCCATCCTGCGGGACCCCTGCTGTCCCAGGAGGGCCTCGGCCAGCCGCGGGCTCTGACAGCACCCAGGGCCGCGCAGCCCGAGGGCAGGATGGATGGGAAACCAATTCCTGATTAGTGTTTTAATTTTAAGGATCTTCAGGGGGGACTGAGTGGCGAGGGGCTGGTGAGAGGCTGCCCTTATTAAAACCATAAATCCTCCGCTCGGGGGAGGACCTGTGGGGCAGGACAGCGGGGGGAGCAGCAGGGCTTTCTTCAGAAGGAGGGTGTTGAGGTGCAGGAGCAGGACAGGCCAAGGGCACGGATGTCCCCACCTCCTTCCCCAGGGTGGCCTCCCTGTCACTACACGGGCAGTGCTTCCTGTTCCTATTAGGTGGGGCCGGAGGAGGAGGCTCCTGTGCCTGGAAGTGTGGGGGGGTCCACCCTCTCTCCACACTGATCAGTGCTGTGCCTGGGTAGTGTGAATGCTCCTCAGGCTTGGTCAATGGGAGAGGCACAAAAGCCCAGAGGCTCATGGGACCCTCCTCGCTGCTCCATGCCTCGGCTTCCCCATCTGTTGACTGGGGCGGGGGACGCTGAAGTGAGGTGGTGTGCCCCCATGCTCAGACGGGCCAGCCACTGTGACTCGACACCACGTCTCTCATCCGCTCGGCTGACGGACACCTGGGGCGTCTGCCCATTTTGGAGACCTGGACGGTGCCGCGCGACGGTCCTGGGAACGCGTCCACCCCACGGAGCGCGCCTTGGGTCCTTGTGCACGCACACCCAGAAGTGAGACCCGCCGAAGATGGCAGTTCTGCTCTTGACCTTGTGACCTTGTGGCTCCTGTGGTGGCCGCCACCCGTTCACAGACGGACATCCTGGGGCCCAGAGGCCTGGAAGGCCCAGAGCAGGCGCTGAGCCCAGCTCTGCAGCCGGGGCCCCTCCCGTGTACTTGGGCTGCCTTGGTGGCAGTCAGACTTGTCACTCGAGGGGCTGGGTCCAGCCAGCGGCCACACCAGGAGGTCAGGGGAGGACGCCCTGGAGGGCCTGACTCCACTGACAGGCCTCGCAGCACAGCAGGGCAGGGAGGAAGAGGCCAGCGCCCAGGCCAGGGGCTGCTGCGTGTGTCAGGGACTGCTGGGGACATCTGCCTGTCCCCCTCCTCCCTGGCCTCCCTGCCCATCATTTTCGGGAGACCCAGGACTCTGACTCCCAGGGTGCAGGCAGGGCCACGCCACCTATGCAGTGTGGACGCAGCGCCGGCTGGGCTGGGGCAGCCGTGGCCCACGTGGTGGTCAGGGGACGCCTCTGTGGGACTTTTGTCATCCCGGGCCACAGCAGGGGCCTCGGTGAGAAGTTCCAGGTGGAGGTGGCTGTGGGACGTCCCAGGAGGAGGCCAGGTGGCGTCGTGGGGTGGGGCTGGCGAGCAGGGTCCCCGCGTCCAGCGTGGGCCAGCAGGAAGCCTGCGTCTGCAGGGCTGCTTAGGGCAGGGGGAGGGCTGAGAAAAGACAGACAGACACAAAAGTAGAAAAAAAGCCGGGGCCTGTGCTGCAGCCACCCTCTGACCCCAGCAAGCTCGGCACCTTTGCTATGCGGGGTTTAACAAGGAAGGACTTCCCTGTGAGAAGGTCACTTTAAAACCAGCAGAGCCAAGGTCAAGGTATGAGCAGCCCATTATGGTTCTCAGCTTGCACCCACGATCCTCTACCCAGGGTGGCTGGCCTTTGAGCCTTAGGTCAGGAACGGAGAAGTCCTGTGGCTGGCACAGATTCCCTTGAACAGGGCGTCACCATAGCAACTGGGCAAGCTCCCAGCAACGCCTTTGCACCAGGAAATTCCCGAGAGAGCTACCGCCTCTGTCCCTGGGCAGCCCAGGGACCAGCCTTCAGCAGAGAAGGGGAGGCAGAGGCATGGCAGCCCCGGAGACACCCTGGGGATCTGCAGAAGCCCCGCGTTGGGGGGTGACTTCTCCAGCTGGCCAAGGTCACTGGGCCCAGAGTCCCCATCCTGGCCAGGGCTCCGGGTCTCCCTGCGGCACAGTCTCAGCCGATGGTGCTGACCTGGCCCCAGTCCCTGCAGGCCATCTAGGGCTGCCACAGCACAGTCTGCTTTCTAACAAGGGAACTTGAGCTCAGAGTCCTATGGGGCCTAGGCAGCCCCACCCCCCGCAAGTTCAAGGGCATGTGGCCCCCCCTGCTCGGTAGATGGTTTCCTCTCATTTAATTTTAATTGCTAAAAGTTATCTTTGGAGCCAGCCTTCCTTCTCTTTCTGGTAGCTCCAGGGCAGGGGCCCAGGGAGGAGGCGCTGTCTGCCCAGGGAGGGAGGCTTCCTGCTTCCCTTGGGAATCTTCCTTGGCTCTGCTGGGGTCCAGGGCAGGCAGGGTCTCAGCGGGCAGCCCAGGGAGGGAGTGTCTGGTTAACAGGGCAGGATTTGGAGCCAAGATGCTTGGGTTCCAATTCTGGCTTGCCTGCTTTTGCTGGGTGACGTTGGGAAAGTTAATTACCCTTTCTGTGCCTCAGTTTCCTCCGCTGTGCGGTGGGGATGTGACCGGTGCCCTCAGAGGGCTGTTCTGAGTCTTTTCTCCAAATCTCCATCTGGTGACCAGGCCTGGTGTGGTGCCCACCTGCTGGGTGTCCCAGGCTGGCCGCACCACCTCAGTGAGGCACTGGCCGCTCCTGCTGCTGCCCACAGCCTCAGGGCCTGCTGGTCGGGGCCACCTGCACAGGGCCCCAGTCACCCTTGGGCGCCTCTCTCCTGTTTCTGCTCGCCTGGGCTCACCCTGGCCGCTGTCTCATCATCCCCCTCCCCTCCCCCATGGCACCAGAACCACCACAACAGCAGCGTCCATCCCAGAGCCACGGGCACTGACTCCGTCACCCAGGGTGGGTCCCCCAACTCTCCAACTGCCCCTCAAGCCGGTGCCATCACCCCATTTGCAAAGGAGGAAGCCAAGACTCAGTACGCGAGTGACCTGCCCGAGGTCACACAGCTCACGGAAGGCGCAGGGGGTGACTAACAGGTGGGGACGGCAGGGGCCGAGGGACGCCCAGGGACTCACACAGGAGCAGCAGAGACAGAGCCAGGGGCGGGAGCCTGAGCAAGGGGGCAGGGTCCGGGGCCAGCACCCTCCTCTCCATGCCGGTGGCAGCCGGAGGTGGGGCAGAACCTTCTGGAATAAGACAGGTGGCGCCTAGAGAGGAAGCCCGGAGGACAAGTTGAGCAGAAAATTCTACCCCCCCACCCCCTGCCAGCCATTCTGGGTGTGGGCCGTGTCCAGAAAAGCACAGTCATCTTGGTGGGTGGCCCGGAGCCCACCAACACAATGTCCAGTTACCAGTGATGCGACAGCAAGGAAAGAGGATTGGCTTGGCGGACAAGATGGCTCTTCACCTCAATCCCTAGTCCTTAGCTTGCTGTGGGAGCCCAGGTGCACAGCTTAACCTCTCTGTGCCTGTTATGGTTTGAATATGAGTCCCCCCAAACTCCCATGTTAATGCAGGAACGTGCAGAGGTGAAGTGAGACATTGTAAGAGCTGTGACTCGTCAGCCCATCCTAGTTTGAATGGACTTCCCGGATGGGGGCTGTAGGCAGGTAGGGTGTGGCTGGCCGGGTGGGTCACTGGGGACCTGCCCTGGAAGGGGGCATCTTCGCTGTGGCCCCTCGCCCTGCCCTTCAGTCACTGCCTCTGGCCCCGGGCAATGGACTTGCCCACCGTGGCCTGAACCTCTGAAGCGGTGAGCCCCAAATAGACTCTCCCCAGGCTAAGTCATCTTCTCGGGTATGGTGGTCACAGTGGCGTAAAGCTGGCCATCACCGTGCCTGCGTCCTCCTCTGTCAGATGCAGCGACACCGCGGGTCCCCACGGGGTTCTGGATGGGTCAGTCAGAACAGCCTCAGGACAGGCTTGTGGCCAGCCGGGAGCTCGGTACCAGCGGAGCCGGCCCGGCCCCTCCTCTCCTGGCCCCAGATGGACGCCCTCGGGCAGGCCGGGCTCCTGGGAGCCACCGGGGCCACCGCGGTCCCTGCTGCGCTGTGACCCCGTGACTCCAGGCTGCAGGAGTCGCTCTGGGAGGTCCCCTGCCAGCAGGCAGCAGGGCAGTGGCCAGCCTCCCGGGGGACCCTGGGGCAGGACCGGAGGGCGGGGCCGGCTCAGCTTGGTGCTCCCCGGGGACGTGCGGGTTCATCCGCGCTCCGAGGCTGTGTGACCGTCCGCGGTCTCCGCACCCAGACGAGCCTCGGTTTTTTTGCTTCTATAAAGTGGGGACAATGACAGGACCTGCGCTCAGGCTTGTCAGGAGGGTGGGATGAGGGCGAGCTGCCCCTCTTCCTAGAGGGGCAGGGGGGCAAGGGCTTCACGGGTGTGGGCAGGTCTCGCCGCCTGCCCCGCCCTGAGCGCAGGTGGGAGAGGCTGGAGGTGGGAGTGGCCAAGGGACGAAGCTGGTCACGTGGTGGGGGCGGGGGAGGCCCTGCGCTGGCTGGTTCCTGGGCTGAGACCACCCACTCTCCCTCCTGGCCCCAGGCAGCTCCCTAGGGCTCTGGGAGGGGAAGGTTGCTCTTCTCCCCCAAGTCCTCTCAGTGATGCGGAAAGAAGATCCCGGGGTCCTGGCTGCCCTGGGAGCAGCCTGGGTGAGGACTTGGGCTCCTTTTTTAAATTATAACTCTCCCGTTTCCCAAGGCCCAGGACATGCAGAGACTGTGCTCGGCCGCCACCCGCACCATCTCATTTAGTCTGCACAGCAGCTCTCTGGGGCGGGTGTATTTCCCTCACTCCTCAATTGAGGAAACAGAGAGGTTGAACCCTTGCCCCAACCCACACAGCTGCTCAGAGCCGGTGGCGCTAAAGCAACGCTGCGGTCCGGTGCCCACAGCCAGCTCCGCACCCTCTCGAGCCTCAGTCTCCTCGTCTGTAACACAGGATGATAAGTGGGGACACAGGATTACTGTGGGGGTCGACTTGACTAACCACACACACCGGCGTCTGGGGGAGTGATCAGGGCGCGTTTCTGTAAGTAAAGAGGAGCTGCTTCCTGCTCCCCCGACTAGCAAGCCCGGTGCCACGCAGGGGATGGCGTCGGGCCTCTGCATCTTTTCTGAGGACTCAGCTGTGCCTCGGGGCTCTGCGGTGGGGGACACGAATGAGGCTTGATTGGACCGTGAACGTCACGGCAGTATCTTGTCCACTCCCCTCAGCAACCCTCGGAGACAGGCCGGGGCTGGTCTCGTCACTGCAGGTTCACAGAGGACCGAACCGTGGCACAGAGAGGCTAAGACGCTCGCCCAAGGTCACGCAGGATGGGGACGCAGGCTGCCTGGCCGCGGTCTGTGGACTTGGCCACTGCGGTCCTCGGCTGCCTTCTCCCCTCCCTCCTGGGTGCGAGAACTGAAGGAGGAGCTGCTCTCTTCGCGGGCTTGAGGCCAGCAATCACCCCAACTGCTCACCGTATAATTACCGATTACCATCTCATCTCCTGGGAGCTCGATAGGCTCTCCGCGGTTATGAACCCGGTGCGCCAAGTCCGTGGCCCTCTCCTGGGAGACGGGCTGCACAGGCCGGAGCCAAGGCACCGAGCTGCAAGGGAGGAAGGTCTCCCCACTGCTGGGCACTGGCCACGCTCCCTCGAGTCCCAGACTGTTTCCCTCCTTGTTTATTTTATAAGCAGCTAAATCAGAGACTCTGGAGACGGGGGGACTGGCCTGTTCTTTGGGTGCCCCTGCCATGATCTGTGGCCAGGGGGTGACTCCATCCTGGGGGTGAACCTCATGTGTGACAGCCAAGGATTCTGGACTTACCCAAGGATCAGGGCCTTGAGGGTCATCTGGGACAGTACCTCTCTCTTTAAGGAAGAAAGAATCCAGGCTCAGAGAAGGAAAGTGACTTATAAAAGGTCACACAGCAAATGGACATGCTCCCCGGTCACTCCTCATGACCTGAATATTGACAAAACCCCTCTCCTTTGGTCTGGACCAGAGACCACCCAGAGAGGGTGTGGGTGATGGCCAGGCAGCTCCTGGGACTGCAGACTCCCCCAGGACAGCCTGTGTGTGTCCTCTCTGCTGATCCCTAGGGCCTGGAGGATAGTAGATGCTCATTAAAGCTCTTTGGGGTAACAGAGGGGAGGAATGACCGATGGGCGGTGACAGGTGGACGCATGGACGCCTGGGAAGTCCTTCCTGGAGGGAGACAGTCTAGGATGGAACCTCCGAGAGGCTGGGGCAGAACTGGGGAGGCCCCCAGGCCCCGGCAGGGCACCCCCTCCAGCAGCTCCGCCGCTTCCCCAGGTTGTGGCTGGCCCCGTGCAGACCGAGGCCTGGCTGTCACCACTGAGTGACAGCTCGAAGCCCCATCAGGGCACAGGGTGAGGCCAGTTCTCTCCTCTGACCTCCCTCCCCTCCCAGGGAGGACCCTGGAGAGCCACAGTGCCCCGGGCAGCTGGGACCTGGTTGCCTCGGGCTCTGAGCTGCTGCCCAAGGTTCGGAGACCTAGAACGTTCAGAGCCACCCCGAGTCACATCACAATGTCACGGCAGCAGCTGTCACGTAGCGGGAGCCAGTCTCTGCCAAGGTCACTGCTGTGATCTGTGGATCTCATGTTAACCTCCCACAACAGACAGGGGTGGTGAGGCCACGGCCCAGAGGATGGAACGCAGGCCCAGAGACGTGCAGCGCCCCGTCCCAGGTCACACAGGAGCGGCAGAGTCGGAGCACGGTTCCATCCGACCCCACAGCCTGCGCTCCGGTGGCCAGGGCACGCTGCGGCTGTGCTTCTCCGCCCGTTGCCGTGGACATGACTGCCCTGGGGAGGTCCCAGACTTGTCCCCGAGACCCAGGATGGCCCAGCTACACCCAGCCGGACCTTCCTCGTCTTTATCCAGGGTTGGCCGGGGGCACTGTCCGGGGCCTGCAGATCCTGAGTGAGGCTCACCTTCTCAGCTGGGGCCTTGGAGCAGGGACACCTGGGGCCTCCGCAGCACCCGGTGCTCACAGGTCTCGCTGCTCCGCAGTCTCAGTGCTTCTCGCTGTGGACCCTTGGGGAGGCTCCGTGGCCTCGCACGGAGGCCACAAGCACTCTCTCGCAGGGGTGCAGGGGGCTCGCGGGTGTGTTTGTTCTTTGAGGGCGTCCAGAGCGTCTTCTCTCCCCACCCTCCCCCTCGGGGCCCTGGCAGGGCGGAACATGGGCAGCCTGGTCTCCGGTCCCAGCTCTGGCCTCTTCCCTGGCCCAGGCTCTCAGCCTGCGTAGCAGTCAGCTACTGGCGTGACAATGCCGCGAAACAAATCAGCCCAAACCCAGTGGCTCCTCACATCCGCGTGCGTGCGGTGGGCTGCGCTGGGCGACTGCGTCATCTGCAGGTGTGGCTCAGGATCGCACGGCACCTCAAGACCCAGGCGGGGCGGCAGCGGCTCAGGGGAGCCTCTTCCTGGTGGTCCCCAGAGGGCAGGGAGCGGCTCCCTGCAGCCCTCTGTTCTGCCACGCCTGCTGCTGCGCACGGCCAGGCCAGCGTCAGTGGTGCAGGGGGCTGTGGCCTGTCCCCAGGGAAAGGGCAGGAGTGAGTATCTGCTGAACCGTGGACCCGTCACCCCTCACCCAGGCGTGGGAGACCTGGACTTGAATTTAAAACAGGGAGAGGCCCGTGTGGGCGTGGCCTGGACCCGCTCTGGGCTCTGGGTGCCTGTATCCACCCGCACGTCCTCCAAGGCCCTCTGTGGGCCTGACAGCCCGGGGACCCTCCTCCCGTCTTCCTGTCTTCGGGTCCCCCTCCCCCCTCCTCCCCCCTTGTGCCCCTCCCCCAGCCCTGCCCCCTCTCCATCCTCCCTGTCCTCCCCGTCCTCCCCGTTCCCCCTTCAAGGCTGAGCCTCGCCGTGCTGGCTGTGGTCCTTTCGGCCCACAGACCCCTCCCCTCCTCCCCTGGCCCTGCAGAGATAGTTCCCGCCCTGTGTACAGTGCTTTCCTGGCTCTCCTGCGGCCCCACCCTGGGGCGGCCTGCTGCCTCTGCGGTGGGGACAAAGTGGCCGTGACTCCAGAGCAGGACGGGCTGCGGTGCTGGCCATGCCTTCTGTGGTCTGCGCACCTGCAGGGAGCCCGGGGAGGCGGTGGGGCAGCTTGTGCCTGCCAGGCAGGTGGCCTGTGGGCGGGGACCCCCTCCCTGTCCAGGCCTGGTCCCACCAGGCCTGAGGCTGGGGTCTCCAGGCTTCTGGCTCTGACGTCCTGTGGCTCCCAGCCATCCGCCTTTGTCCAAGGTCAGTCCTGGTGGCCTTAGTGTGCGTGCCACTCCTGAGCGCCTGCCCTCCAGGCCCTTCTCTGCCCTCAGTGAGCTGTGCAGCCCGCTGGTCCAGGCCGAGGCCTGCTTCCCGCAGCTCGCTGGCCGACCCCAGGAGGACGCGCGACCTGCTGGCCGGGCCACCTGGACGGGGCGGGGCTGTCTCTGGAGGCCGCAGACCTCACCTCACAGCCTCTGCCCACTTTTTGACAAAGGGGACAAAGTCCGTGGGTGGCCATGTCCAGACAGGGGCGTGGGCAAGGAGGTGCCAGCGTGGCTCCCAAGGGTTGCCCTCAGGAAGTCCCTAGGCAAGCTGACCTGTCCCTGTGACCTCGGGAGCCCTGGATGAGCGGACGCCTCCGCCCAGAGCATGGACTGTCCCACAGAACACAGGAGGGCGTCACCTGGGGGCACCAGAGGCGTCGGACGCTCGGGGCCTGGTAGTTTTCCTCTGAGCCAGAGTCCACTTGGCTGCTGTCCCGTGTGTGGGACTCGGTGTGTCACCAGTCCCCAGCTGCCACTCACCAGCCCCGCCCCGCCCACACACCCTCACCCCGCCCCGGGGCTGAGTCACTGGGGGCTGAGGCTGAGTCACACCTGCCCGAGTGCGGCTCCCGCACGCCCACCCGCACCCCAGCGGGGGACGTCGAGGAGCCCAGTCCCTCTGCGGCTGTGGGAGGACGGCTGCCGGCCGGGCCGGCTCCCCTGGGACCCGAGGCGAGGGTGGCGAGGAGTAGGGCCACGCGGAGGGGTGGCCGGGGCTGGTGCGTGCCCGGCTGGGTCCCCATCTGCTGTCCCCTTGCGGGCCTGGCCTGGGTCCCTGGAAGAGAGGCGCCGCTGTGCACCGGCCTGGAAGGACCGCCGGGGCCCGGGAAGGCTGGCACCGAGGACGATGCCCACCCGTGGCTGGGGCGCGGCCCTGGGGCAGGAATGGCTGATCCCGGACTCCTGCAGCCTGGCCCTGGAGGGCAGGGACACGGGAGGGTGCCCTGTGGGGACGGACGTTAGTGGAGCGTGTCCCAATTCATGCCCTCACCGTGCCCTCCTTCAGCCCGCGCTCAGGGCCTTCCTGAGGGCCAGCGTGTCCCTCGGCAGTGACCCAAGGCATTTAAATCTATCTGCAGGATGGCTAACAGGTGGACGCAGACATACGTGTGACGTCAGTACGTGAGGAACACCGGGCAGCAAATGGAGCAGGAGGAGGAGGAGGAGGACCAGAGCCAGGCGGGCCGAGGGGAGGGTCGGGGTGCCAGGTGTGACCCGGAAGGCCCCAGAAGCTTCTCTGCGTGGTGATGTGAGTGCAGAGGCCTGAGCACACAGGGCTGGACCATGGGGCCGCCTGGGTAAGCGTGCCCCAGGCAGTGGGAACTGCAGGTGCAAAGGCCCTGTGGCAGGAACAGGGCAGGGGAGCAATAGGAGGCTGAGTGGCAGGAAGTGAGGGAGGAGAGGTACAGGCAGGGTCTTGGAGGACGACAAGCGGTGCTGGAAGTACTTTGTAAGGGAGTGGGAGAGAGGGCTAGCTGAGGTGGGTTAACTGACACTTTAATATGACCCAGCAGCAGCTTCATGGAACAGCTGTGGCAGGTGCCATGGGGTCACAGTGAGGGTGGGCAGGCTGTGTCCCTCGTGGAGCCTGTGGCCTTGCCCCCTGTCGCGGCCACCACACCTGTGCTCAGGCCCCACGGCCACGCGGGGCTATCCCGTCACTAGTATTAACACAACGTCCCTCTTCCACGGATGAGTGAATGGGGTCTAGAACCTTCCCGTCTCTTGTCCAGTGTCCCCCAGTGGGCGCAGAGTCGGGTCAGCACCAGCAGACCCAGAGCCGGGGCCAGGGGTCCGTCCTGGTGCCGAGGGCGCAGGCAGCCCAGGGCTGCGGGCTCCCGGGGTCCCCAGGGCTCCTCCATCTGGGGGGATTCTCACCAGGGCTGGAGCTGGGGAGAGGCCGCGGGACCAGTCTGGGGACCAGCAGACAGTGCTGGGGCGAGGGGGCCCAGCAGGGGCATGGCGTGGGGCAGCGCAGGCTGGAGGGTGAGGCTGGTGGCGGGGGGTGCGTGGGAGACAGGCTTGGAGTGGAGGCGGGGTCGAGGCGGGGTCGGGGCAGGGTCGGGGCGGGCGCCCTTGGCTGCAGGGCTGACCTCAGAGCCTCAGTCAGTCATTCGGCAGCCCGGGCAGCCGGTGGCTCTGAGACAAGGCAGGACGGGACGCCACTTGGATTCGGGTCCAGTTCTCCCATCTCCCGGCCCAGCATCTGACAGCTCCAGCACTGCTTTCCTCGAGGACTTTTCTCCGGGCCCTGGAGCACACCGCACCTGCAGCTGGCATGCCAGGGAGCAGCCTCAACCACGGGCTGATGGAAGAAGCCGCTGTGTCAGCCCCGGACTCCTGCTGCCTCGCTCCAAGTTCCCACAGGGGCGACTCGCTTGGGGTCACATTCTTTGGGGGCGACTTCACCTCCCCTGTTCCGCCTCCTGACTCCCCATCTGGTGTCTCTGGGAATCACCTCCAAGGACACTTCCTGCACTTGAATCCCTTCCTGCGATTGGCTTCTGGGGAAAGTGGAATAAGGCGCCCACTCTTAGCTACACGGCTCCGAATGATTTCCTGTCCGCGCCTCAGTTTCCTCACCTATAAAATGGAGGCGACGTCATCAATTCCTCTCTCCAGGGTCGGGGTGATGGGTACCGGACCACAGTCCTGAGGCACTCACGTGTCCCAGCGGGGAACGTCTCAGCCAGCATCTGCAGGATCGCGGAGAACAGATGAGGCAGAGAGAGGGGGAGGCTGGCGGCTGGAGCAGGACGGAGGACAGATGCAGGCGAGTTGGCAACGGAGCCGGGGACACCGCCAAGCTGAGGGTGCAGAGAGAGGAGTGCCACTCAGCAGCCAGCAGCCAGGAGGAGCGGGTGCCAGACAGAGGTGCAGGCACCAGCAGGCGGCAGGGAAGGCCGGTGGCCGCCCGTGTGTGTTTGGGAGCCATATGGCGGAAGCGGGGGTGGACTGGGGTGAAGGTGGCAGGGTGGAGATTGTGGGGCAGGATCATTGGGGGAGCAGGGAGCACAGGAGGGGATGGGGGCTGCCCACAGGTCAAGGTGGGGAGGGAAACCCCTCCTCTGGGGTTCTGAAGCAGTGGGGTGCCTGTGCGGGGGCCTGGGTTCTGGGAGGCGGGGCCTGGGTTCCTGGGGGCGGGGCCTGAGGCCGGGATTCAGTGCCCGAGATTGACTGGAAAAGGGGAGGGGCCTGGATGAAGAGGCGGGGCGGGGCCATTCGTGGAGGCTCAGTTGGGCCCTCCCTGGGGGACTCCGCCACAGGGTTGCCAGGCTGAGGCGAGGGGGCCAGTCTGTCTTGTTTCCGTTCTCACCGCTTTTGTTGGGCCAGGGGGGTTCCCCAAAAGGGGCGTCTGTTGGATAGCAGCCAATACTCCAAGTAACAGAAGCGGGGCATGGACCCCAAAGGGGAACCGGCCCACCTGGCTGCTCCGGGAGACCTTTTAGAACCCAGGACTGCACGGCCTTCTCACCCCAAGCAGCACGAGCAAGGGCCGTCAGGGCAAAAGGCTGCGGATCTGGCGGGTCTGGCTGTTCTTAACCTCTGTCCAGGGTGCACAGGTGACCTCCGTCCAGGGTGCACAGGTGACCTCCGTCCAGGGTGCACAGGTGACCTCCGTCCAGGATGCACAGGTGACCTCCATCCAGGGTGCACAGGTGACCTCCGTCCAGGGTGCACAGGTGACCTCCGTCCAGGATGCACAGGTGACCTCCGTCCAGGGTGCACAGGTGACCCCCATCCAGGGTGCACAGGTGACCTCCGTCCAGGGTGCACAGGTGTCCTGTGGGTGGTGGGCAAGGGCCAAGGCAGTCAGGGGCAGCCTGGTGTGGGCCGGCTGGCCCCTGGTCAGGAGAATGAGATCAGGGAAAGCCCTGGCTCGGCAGAGATCAGCGGTGTGCAGCCAGCTTCCAGTCTCCATCTGAGAACTGTCCCGCTGTGTGGCCTTGAGAAAGCCATATCATCTCTCTGGGACTTGGAGAGTTTGATTTTTAGTTTCAAATAAAGGTTTTATCTAATTAAAGAAAATAAATGCCCACAGTAGTGTGTTAGGAAGGATCTGAGGTGGACCTGGAGCTCCAAGGAACAGCCCCGTGATTGATTAGTAATGTCTGCCATGGGCGTTGTAAAGGAGACAGTGTCATCCCTGGGATACATTTCATGACTCAGTGACTCTGCGGAGCCCGAGATCAAGAGTGTGTGTGTTCAGGGTTGGCTGAAAAGATTAAAAAAAAAAAAAAAAAAAAAAAGGAAAGAAAGAAAAAGAAAGTAGGTTTTAAAACTTGTGTAGGAGCCAGGCATGGTGGCCCACACCTGTAATCCCAGCAGCTTGGGAGGCTGAGGCAGGAAGATCGTGAGTTCAAAATCAGCCTCAGCCGAAGTGAGGTTCTAAGCAACTCAGTGAGACCCTGTCTCTAAATAAAATACAAAATAGGGCTGGGGATGTGGCTCAGTGGTCGAGTGCCCCTGAGTTCAATCCCAGGTACCCAAGAAACAAAAACTAAAACAAAAAACTCTGGGTGGGACCCAGGGAGAGCGTCAAAATGGCAGTGTCTTCTGTGCCTGTGAAAAGCACACTCTAGGAGAGCAGTTTGTTTCTGCAAACTAAGTTGCTCACCATTAGTGGGTTGTGAAATAAATTTAGTTAACTATACCAATATTTTAGGAACATGCCGAGCGGCACAGAATCAAATGGAGTATTTTAGAGTCAGGGCATATGGTAGAGCCGAGCACTGCGGGCTTTGCTTCAGTGACGCACGCGTCGCGAGGAGGTCGGGGGACGTGCAGACACTGTTAGGAAGCCCTGCAGGAGCTGGGCGACCCGTGTGGCTCTGTAGGACCAACAGGGCCACACCCCTCCCCGGAGTAACTCCAGGCCCTCTTCCTTTACTCCCTGGCTGATCCTAAAATATGTCCGAGGTGGGGCCTGTTCCCCTGCCCTTGGGTGTGGGCTGGCATGTAGTGGCTTCTGATGAATGTAAGGTGGCAGAAGCCAGGGCATGTCCCTCTTGGGACTGTCATAAAAACCCTCCTCTTTGCACTCTTTCTTGGGTCACTTACATTGGCAACCAGGCCTGAGTGCGAGAAGCCGAAGCCATGTCAGCCATCTTGGAAACCATGCAGCCTCTGCAGACTCTCAGAGGGCAGCAGCCCCCGTGAGCATCTCACGTGCACCTTCGGGAGAGACCCCTGTCCAAAACTTCCCAAGGCATCGCCCAGCTCCTCACCCACAGAAGCTGTGAGATAGGGAAGGTTTATTGTTTTAAGCCACTAAATTTTGGGGCCATTTGTTACACAGCAATTGATAGCTAATACACTCTTGGAATATCCCTTCTGATGGAAAAATCCGATGGTTCCTTAACACAGAAGGGACTTCTGAGACCCTGTGGGTTTTCCAAGTATGGTGGGAAATGAGGGAATTTCAAGGGGGCTGCAGAGGGGTGGAGTTACCTTTGTTTTCCACAAAGAGGGGAAGGGTGAAGAATGGATGCAGAATGATCCAGAAGGATCACATCTGGAGAGTGGACCTGGCGTGGCCAGGGGCCCAGGCTCACCCAGCCAGGCTCCCTCTCCTTAACCCCTCCTCTCACAGACTGGCTGGGCCAGCAGAGCTGTGGGTGCAGGCAGGGTCCTGGCCCTTCCGACATCCTCACTGGGACCTGGTGGGAGGTGGTGGGCGGGAAGGGGCCTTCCGGGCCTGTCTGGTAGCTCAACCAGAGACTTGGATGAAGATGCGAGAGATGCTCCTCCAACCCTCGAAAGCACGAGTTATTTGATGGAGCTGATTTACCATCCAAGACTCTCTTCCCGGGCGGAAATCACTGGGCCAAAATCAACAAGGAGAAGTTGAACAGTGATCGATGTACAGTCAGGCGCTTCTGATCGAAGAATCAATGCCTCCCGCAGCAGCAAGCCGGGGCAGGGCGGGGGTGGCGGGGCAGAGTCCCACCCCCATGATCGGTCTTTATTCTACCTCTGAGGTCAAGGTGACCTGAGGTGGCTACTGAAACGGGACCCGGTCGGCTGTGTCTGGATCCCACCCTCGTGGGCACAGAGTCAGAGGGGGCCCGGTGGGCAGCAGGGCCGCTCGTCCTCATGACGGGCACCCCTGGGAAGCAGCCTGGGCACAGGAGAAGGCTGAGCGATGACCATGCGGCTGCCTGGGAGTGACCAGGGGTCCCAGGAGGAAGCCCCAGGCAGGGCGGCCCGTGGGGACTGCTAGGGCAGGGGCTTGTCTGGGGGTCGCAGGGTCCCCAGCGCAGGGTGAGCCAGCGGGCAGAGCGGGTCCAGGCAGGTCCCTGGCTGGCCCATAAGACCCGGTCGTTCCTGTCCTCTGTCCCCAAGTCCCCCGGCTTCCCTGGGGCTTTCCCTTGGTAGGGAGATGACCCTGCTTGGGCAAGGAGGAGGGTGCGCGGCGGCGGAGGGGCGGAGGGACGGGCGGGGCCTGCCAGCCACTGCCCTGCGCGGGCGGCGTGACCACGCCGGGATCAGCTCACGTGCAGACTCTCGCCCGCACACGGCGCTCGCACACTCCGTCCGCGCCCGGGCTCGGGATGCCCGTCCTGCCCGCCCTGCCCGCCTGCTCCTGCAGCCTGACGCGTGGGCACAGGTGCCCGCGGGGCCACCCCAGCCCCCGTGCCTGGGAAGCCAAGTGGGACGTGCGACACGCAGACGGCAGGCTGAGCTTCCCGCGCTGCCCGCCGCGCTCTCCTAGGTCCTCCTGGTCCTCCTGGTCCCCGCAGCGTGGGTCAGGCCCCGCGCTCCCGTCCCCTCTCACCCCCCCTGGCCGCCCTGGCTCTCCTTGGCTCCGGGAGTAAATCTGTCCAGCTGACCTGGGCCGTGTGGCCCTAGTCGCTGGGGGGATGCGCTCTGGACAGCGGCTGCAGCCTGGGGTGGCCAGGAAGAAGCAGCTGCAGAGAGAACTGGGCGGGGCGCAGCCCCCCCCACCCCCCCCTGGCTGTCACCCACTGGCCGCAGCCCCACCGTGCCTCGCGGTGGCCATGCTTAGGGTGCCCTGGGAGTGGGGTTCCAGGAGCTTGAGGAGCTGCAGAGCTGCCTGTGCGGGAGCAGGTCGAGGCCCAGCCCAGTGACAGCCCGGGCCCTGGCCACCCCGCCACGTGCAGAGTGACAGGCGTTTTGTCAGCACCAAGCTACGGGACCTCAGCTCCGGATGCTTCTCTTGCTCACTGTGTGTTTTTAGGGGATTTGCTTTTGTGAACATGGGCTTCCTTAAAATGGGAGTGAAGCAAACTGTGTCTGTGTCATAGGACAGATGTGGGTTTAATGAGATCATGGAAGCGACATGTTAGCACAGTGGTTGCCTGGAGTCAACTCAGTGCTGGCCTTCACCGTGAGTCTGGGTCCTCAGGGCTGCCTTGTACGGCTGGGCAGTTTGTGCACTGTGCAACAGTACCTGGAAGTAATGGGCTGAACTCCAGCCTGTGTTCACCCTGGGTCCCTCCAAGCTGTGCCCCTCTGGAGCTGCACCCACCCGAGGTGTCACTTCCTGATGCATCTGCCCAGCGTGGGCATCGCTCTCTAATTTGCACGAAGGCACTGCAGAATGTGCCCTGCCTGCCTTGAGTGGTAAGGAGCAGGACTCCCACGCCTCATCCAGGGATCCCAGTGCCTGAGTCCCACCACTCAGGCCTCCCCCGGGGTGTCGCGGTCATTTGCGATGGTCCAGAAATCCCACTTACCATGAAGCATCCTAGGGAACAAAATATCCTAAAAATAAGACCCTCATCACCGTCTGCAGGATCAACACGGCATTCCAAGCCGAGCGGGGGGCGGGCCTTCGTCTGGACGAACCCTCAGGGGCCTGGGAAGGGCTCAGCAGGGAGGCGGCGCTGCGCCCTGCAGGCGGCAGAGGCAGCTGTCGCCCAGGGCCTCCCGCGGAGGAGCCCAGCCGCCAGGGCAGCGGTCACATTGGTCACAGCGGTCACTGCGCAGCTGCGAAATGCCCCAGATTTGCCGGGAAACTCCGCACCGCGGAGCAGCGAGAAGGCTGGGACGAACGTGGCCTCGCGGCCCGCTCTATCTCAAGAACATGGGGGACACATTCCAAGGGAGCATCTCTGGGGGACAGAAGAGCAGAGCCGTGTGGGAGAGCCCCCGGCCCTTGGCCTCTCAAGCCAGAGGGTTCTGCCTGGCGCGCGGGGGTCGCTTCAGGTGACGTTGCTGAGTTGGGGGTCTTGGGCCCCACCCCTGGATGCGGAGGCTGACAGCCTCCCCCGCGGGTGCAGGGTGCAGGGTGCAGGTAGCAGCCTCAGCGGCTCTCTACGTCCCCCGAGCTGAATCACACCTCTGGGTGAGCCCACCGCCTTGGGCAAGGGGCTGCTTCCCTCACCGGAGCCCACTGGTCCTGGGATGAGCACCGCCCAGGGCTGCCTTGTACGGTCGGGCAGTTTGTGCACTGTGCAATAGTACCTGGGCGTAACATGCTGAAATTCATGCAATTACAGCGTTTCCCGGGCGTTCCCAGCTCTCCGCCTTGGCGGCAAAGTAGTGCTAGAAGCCCGAGTCTGTCCTCTGAGACGTGCCCAGCCCGGGCTGCCAGGCTAAGGACTGGAAGCCACAGCTCCCTCCTGCGCCCCCCCCCCCTCAGGAACAGAGTGGAAGGACCCGGAGGAGGGGGCCCAGGGCCTGCAGCACCCGCCCACGGGGTGGGGGTGGAGCTGCTGGTGGTGAAGGGTCTCTTATCTGCCCCTCCCTATGCGTGCCCTGGTCATGTTCTGGAGTGACCTCTGGTCCCAACTTTCCCGTCTCCACGTTCCTGTGTCGCATCCACCTATTCGGTGGCTCCTTGTTCAAAACCCAGGATAAGTGGGCGGATAGATGGGTGGACTTACAGAGGCCCCGGAGCTCATACCCACTCAAGTTGGACATTTCTGCCACCAACATCTGGGCCGGGAAGTGGGGCCATCACAATCTGCTTTGGTCTTTTTTCTTCTCGCCTTAAATGGCCATTTGAGGAAAAGTGTTATTGGTTGGAGCTGGATCATCGCTAATGTAATTAAAAAATATATATATGCCAAACGAGTCAGAACGGGCGACGTTGCCGAGCTGCCTCTCAGAGGGCTGTTTTAAAACGCCAGCCAGGGCCAGGGGCAGCCGGGGAAGGCGCAGGGTGGACAGAGCTGCAGGTGCGGGGACTGACGTCCACGCTCCAGGGCCGGTGTGTGGGAGCTGACTAGGGTGGCTCCAAGTTCACGGCCACCGGGAGCCTCAGGATGGGGCCTCGTCTGGTCCCCTGACGTCATGCTGGTGAGAGGTGGCCCCTACTGGCGGTGTCCTCCTAAGAGAGACGCGCACAGGAGGGGACGCGGAGCTGAGGTGCTCTGGGGGCCCGGAAGGACTCCTCCTCCCCCAGCCTGGGTCTGGATCTCCGGCTTAGAGAATGTGGAGACAGAGGTCCCAGGTGTTAGGCCTCCCCTCTGGGATGGTTGTGACCGCAGCCCTGGGAAGCCTGTTCAAAGGGGTCAGGGGACAGGGGTCGGCCCTGAGGGCAGGGCTCTCACAGGCTCCGCCCCTCCAGGCCCAGGGAGCCCAGGAGAGCAGCTCTGAGCCCGCCTCCCACCTCCTTGCTGAAGCTGAGAGCTCTCCTCCTTCTGCACCACCCAGACCCGAGACACGGCGGCCAGTGCCGGGCTCGACATGGTCACCGGGGTCCATCAGTGCTTGGAGGCACTTTGTACCTTCCTGGATTTTCTGGAGCCTGGGGACAGGGTGGCACATCAAGAAGGGCTCTCTCCCAGAAACAGGACCAAAAAGGTGGGAATATACATAAGGGAGATTTGTTTCCGGGAATTCATTCACGCAATTATGGAGACTAGAGAGTCCACACAATTCAGGATCAGCTAGCACACTGGAGACCCCAGAAATGCTGATGTTGTAGGTCAAGTTCAAAGACCTTGCTCAGCTGACATCAGGCTTTTGTTCCATTGAGGCCTTCAACTGATTGGGCGAGGCTCACCCACATTATGGATGGCCGTCTGCCTTATTCAAAGTCCATTGATTTAATGTTGGTCTCATCTAAAAGTGTTCACAGGATGTTCACGGGAACATCCAGAAGGATGTTTAGTCACATATTTATGCAGCATGATCTGGCCAAGCAGACACAAAATTAACCACCATAGTTGGCTGGTATCACCATTTCCATTCTAGAGAGAAAAACTAAGGCCCAGAGAGTTTGAGTGATTTTCCCAAGGTCACCAAGCAACGAGGAAAACTTGGATTTAATTCACATCTCCTCCGAACCATTTGAAACCTGGTCCTCTTACAAGATGCAGTTGCTAAGCATAAAAATATCTGCTTGGTATTTGCATTCACAGGGTACGTTGGCTTATAGGATGTCCTGTAAGGCAAGAAACACCCTCACCATTGAGGGAGGGTTCTTTGGTGCTGGAAACCATACTTATGACATTTAGTTATGCAGTGACCTCTGAGGTGGCCCTTCTTGTCCCATCTTACTGATGAGGAGACTAAGGCAGAGAACATCATGGAGGCTGGCTCGGGCCACACAGCGGACAGGGAGTGCAGCCAGGGCCAGCGGGGGCTGCGGAGTCTGAGGCTGCCCCGCTCAGCCAGCTGAGCCAGGCCCGGGAGGGCGGCACCTTTCAGAGCACAGTCACCTTCACAGCGGTGCTTCACCTGGTTTTCTGAGCAGCCCTGTGAGGAGGGAGAGCCGCTGACAGACAGCAAGGCTGACAGACCCACACCTGGCTGCGGCCCCAGCACCGCCTTTGCGCCAGGGCCTGCACAGTGCCCTCCAGACCCACAGGGCCAGCCTCGGGGACAGGCCTGCCTCTCCCCATTGTGCCCACCTCTAGCCTCTGGCCTTTCCAACAAGAGAGAGAAGAAATAAAGCGCAGAGAGGAAGAGCAGGAGGAGGAGGGAGGAAGAGAGAGGAGGAGGAGGGGGGAGGGAGGAGAGGGAGGGGAGGGAAGAGGAGGGAGGAGGAGGGCAGAGAAGGGAGGAGGGAGGGAGCAGGAAGGAGGAGGAGGAGCTAGCAGTAGGGTGGAGGAGAGAGGAGGAGGGAGGAGGAGGGAGGAGGAGGGGAGAGGAGGAGGAAGGAGAAGTGAGGAGGGAGGAGGAGGGAGTGAGGAGGAGGAGGGAAGTGAGGAGAGAGGAGGAGGAGGAAGGGGAGGGAAGAGGAGGGAGGAGAAGAGAGGAGGGAGGAGGAGGAGTGAGAAGCAGGAGTGAGGAGGGAGGAGGAGGGAGGAGGGAAGGTTGAGGAGAGGAGGGAGGAGGAGGGAAGAGGAGGGAGGAGAAGAGAGGAGGGGGGAGGATTGAGAAGCAGGAGTGAGGAGGGAGGAGGAGGGAGGAAGGAGGAAGAGGAGGGGAGGAGGGAGGAAGAGGAAGAAGAGGGAGGAAGAGGGCAGAGAAGGGAGGAGGGAGGGAGCAGGAAGGAGGAGGAGGAGCTAGCAGTAGGGTGGAGGAGAGAGAGGAGGAGGGAGGGGGAGGAAGAGGAAGAGGAGGGGGAGGAGGAAGAGGAAGGAGGAGGAGGAGGAGGGAGGGGAGCCCCTCTGGGCCTGGCAGCTCCCCGGCACGGTCTGCAGGTGACAGATGCTGATGGTCTCAGACAATGAAACGGATCATCGCCTCCCCCTTCTGCTGGGGTCATTACCCCTCAGTTCTGCAGAGGCGCTTTGGAGGCTTCATTTTTCGTTGTTTGCACATGAGATCATGTCGATTAAAGCGGGCTGGAAACAGGCCCCTCCATTTCTTTAGCAAACACAGCTTACTGCCTCCTGTCCCAAAAAAGGAAAGAAAAAAAAAAAAAAAAAAAAAAAAAGCCAATATCCCAATTTTGAAAACGAGACCACTCTCAAGCAGAGCTGGGCCCTGGGTGGAAGGACGTCTGTGCTCAGCGGGGTTCTGTGAGGGGACACACATGTCACCGTCTGCTGTAAGTCACCGCGGTGGGACTCACCCAGCGGGTCCCACGCAGCAGGACCTCCCGCTCTGTGGCTCAGGTCCCCGGGCAGCCTGCCCCCAGCCAGGGCCGCTCCACTGCGCAGGAGGGAGGTGTCCTGGAAGTGACAGGGCCCGAGTGCTGGGTCATCCGAAGCCCTCGGGGAGTTGCTCAAGTGTGGATTCCCAAGCCCCATCCAGTGGGAAAAGAGCCTCCAGAGAAAGGGCCCGGGGGAATCAGGACCTTTAACACTCCCAGGCAAATGTGGGAACAACACGTGTGGCGGGACATAAAGGAGGCCCAGCAGGAGTCAAGAAGCTCAGTGGTCCTGGGAGGTGGCAGAGGAGCCAAAGGGATGAGGCAGCGGAACCTGTAAATGAGCAAATACCCCTGAGACAGGAAAAGAGAACAGACAGTGGGAAGTCAGATCTTGACACAAGGAGAAATACATCAACCATTAAAAGAAGCAGAGACTCTGCCTGCCTGGTGGCGCACGTCTGTAATCCCAGCGGTTTGGGAGGCTGAGGCAGGAGGATCGCGACTTCACAGTCAGCCTCAGCAATGAAGCAAGGCCCCAAGCAACTTAGCAAGACCCTATCTCAAATAAATAAATAAAAATAAAGGGGTTGGGGATGTTGCCCAATGGTTAAGCACCCCTGGGTTCAATCCCCAGTACCAAAAAAAGAGCAGAGACTGAGACCAGCTGGGCCATGTGAATGGAGAAGCTTAGAAGGAAGGCAAATGCGAAAACAAAAGCAAAGAAATAAGCAGGCAGGCAAGAAGGCAGCATGAAGCTGTTAGTGTACAAAGTGAAATTAAAGACTAAAATCACTCAACAGGACAAAGAGGTGCATCATGTACTGGGGTAGGACATATCGTACAGAGAAGATAAACCCAAACATGTATGCAACAAACAACATAGCAACTAAATACAAGGGGCAAAAAGTTTTAAAGACGTAAGGAGAATTGTCAAAAGACACAAGTTGAGTTGAAGATTTTAACACATTCTTTTCAGAATATATAGTTAGGAGACTACAAGGACGCTAAGACCATGCTGTCCACGGGCCACACGTGGTTATGGAATGTGTGAAAAGAATCAAGTTGAACTGCGATGTGCTATAAAAGTGATATAGAAATGTCTGATTCCAAAGAGTGTACAAAATGTAAGATGCAAAAATCTCACTAATAATTTTATATTAATTATTTGCTGAAATGATAATATTTTGGATATACTGGGTTAAATAAAATAAAATGGATCAAGCTAATTTCACATTTTTGTTTTTACTTTTTTTTTTCTTTTTTTTGGTACTGGGGATTGAACTCACTCAGGGGCACTTGACCACTGGGCCACATCCTCAGCCCTTTTTTGTATTTTATTTAGAGGCAGGGTCTCACTGAGTTGCTAAGTGCCTCACCATTGCTGAGGCTTGAACTCATGATCCTCCTGCCTCAGCCTCCCAAGTGCTGGGATTACAGGCGAGCACCACCACACCTGGCTTTTTTTTTTTTTTTTTTAAATTCTGGGACTACCCAGGGCCTCATACATTATGTATGCCACTGATGAGCTCATTTTGCTTTTTCAATATGATCAACAGAAAATGTCAAAGTGTACATGTGGTGGCATTTTTCTATTGAACAGTGCTGAGGAGGAGGAATCCAATGACATTGGCAGCAAGCTATTCTTGGAGTTCCCATTATTTCCTGGGCCCTGTTCTTAAGTTAAAAACCCTCTCCCTTGGTCCATGGGCATCCTCACTACGGATGCCTCTCACTGGAGCCTGACAAGTGGGAAATTCGATGTGTCGCACAAAAGAGAAGGTATGGGGCCCAACCCACTTTGTGACTACTTGCTGGAGGAATTTGTGTCTTAGATTTGTTATTTATAAATAAAGATCATGAATCTGGGCGTGGGGGTGCACACCTGTAATCCCAAAACTTGAGAACTGAGGCAGGAGGATCTCAAGTTCTGGGCCAACCCCAGCAACTTAGTGAGACCCTGTCTCCAAAGAAAAAATAAAAAGGGCTGGGGGTGTAGCTCAGTAGTAAAGCCCCTCTGGATTCAATCTCCAGTACTGTAAAATAAATACATTTTTAAAATAAAATGAAAATAAATAAATCTTACAGCAGTATTGCTGGGAGGATTAAATGAGATAGCACATATTCAAATTTTCTAAAAGGTCAAACCCGGGCTTTATAGACCTGCCCTTGCTAGAAGAGTCACATGGGACATGCGCAGATCCCCGGCCTGCCGCCTTACCCACAATCCCCAGGGGGCAGTCACAAACGAGGACCCCAGTCCCCACCTTTTTTTGGGGTGGGGAGACTGAGGTCCAGAGCCAAGCGTTTGAGAAGGGTCGAAACCCACATCTTTAAAGGTCCCGTATTGCCTCGGTGACGGCGCCCCTCCCTCATAATAGTCCGTAATAATAACTGCCTGGAATCGCCCACGACCGTGGGGTGAAGCTCAACAGGTTTCTGATCTCTCCATCTTTTCCCATCCGTTCTCTTTCCTTTTGGGGATCATAAAAAGCACGTTGTGGGGATGCCCCTCTTTGCCAGTCCCCAAGCCCAGCCCTGGCGTTGTCTATTGGGTGACTCAGCCCCGGGGAGGTGCCTGGATCCCGGTGCCTGGCAACCAGGGGCAGCCCCTCGCAGCCCGGGGAGCCAGGTCCCAGCGCAGGCAGCGCAGGCCGGGATGCCCCACTGAGAGACCCCTCCCAGGCTCCTTCCGCCGGGCGTTGGCCAGGGAGGGAGCCAAGTCAGGGGCCCTTGCTGATGTGTGAGAGGGGGGCTGCTGGTGGTGGGGGGGCGGCAGGCTCCCCCGGATCTGCAGGGGCAGAATGCCACCGCACCCAAGGGAGGCCCCGCATTGCCAAAGCCACTGAAAAGAGAGTGGTCATGGCAGCAGCACACAGGCTTCTTGCAGCCTTTCCTGCCCCTCCTGCTCAGCCCCTCCCAGCCAGCCTGTGCCTACCTCCTGGCGCTCAGTGGCCAGAGGTTTCCTTTCCTGGACTCTGGAGCTGGGTGCCTGGTCCAAGCCCAGCTTTGCCACCTCCGGAAGAGCCACTCAGCCACCCCGAGCCTCAGCATTCCCCTGCTGAAATGGGACAGTGGCGCTAACCCCGTGGCCTGGCCAACACAGGGCCAGCGGGCAGTGGGAGTCCGTGCGTAATGATCCCCGAGTCATCGAAACAACATAGGCAAGTGTCTGGTGTGTACTGAGGGCTCAGTGGGTGTCCTTGGAGAAAGACTCCATCCCCCGGAGACCCTGTCCCCAGTGGGAAGATTCTGCACGAAATCAAAGTCTGTGGCACAGAAGACGTCGAAGCAGCCGGCAGCCAGTGCTGTCTGGCGCTGGCTTGCCCCAGTTTATTTTGGCAGCAGCAGCCTCTGCCATCGGTGAGGGAAGTAGAGAGGAGAGAGACAGAGCACCAGCCGGGGTGGGGAGGCTGTTTGCTTCCAGCTTCCAAAGGAGACCCCAGCTGTCCTTGTGATGGAGGTGCCACCGGTCCCCAGATTCCGGTCCAGCGTCTGCAAGCCTGGCCTCTACATGGAGGGCGTCTCCAGAGTCCCTGGAGCAGGCGGAGTGCAGACCACGGCAGAGATGCCCTCTGGAGACTCGCTCCAAGGGGCAACTGCTTCCGTAACCATTGCTGCGTGACAGGCCATCCTAAAACGTAGGGACCTAAGACGGCAGCACCCATGCATCTGTCCCCGATTCTGCCGCCTGGGCCGGGTGCCTTTGGGTGGTTTGCTTCTGCTGCTCGGGAGTCATCTCGTGGGCTGCGTCCAGCTGGCAGTGTGGCGGGACTGGAAGGCCCAAGACTGACTCAGGTCGGCATCAGGACGCTTTCAGCGGAGGCGGCGGATTCCAGCTCTTGGAGGAGGAGCGCTCACGCACAAGGCCAAGGGCGCGGATCCAGGGCGATGATTCATCCAGGACCGTGAGGACGGCAGCCCACCTGGGCCACCTGGGCAGTCTCTAGGCTTCGCATCTGAGCCTCGTTTCCTCCACTGTGGATGAGGATGCTGGGGCCCCGCCAGGGAGGGCTGCTGGAAGGTGAGGGACGTAGCAGAGCGTGCCTGCCGCAGAGCCTGCCTGGCCCTGGAGGGCGAGGGCCACCGCTGGTCCTGCCCTTCTCCATCCTCCCTGCTCCCCGTCGCCCCCTGGCGGATGTGCACTCGGTCTCCATGGTACAGCCTTGGACAAAGTCTCCCCCATCCCCCAACTGATCACGCCTTCCTTTTGGCTCCCAAAGCCTTGGCCGTGCCTCAGTTGTGCCCGGGTCACGCCGACGTGGTTTATCACGTGCCTGTCCGTCTGCAAAGGCGGGGGTTCTTGCACCTGGCGCTGGGTCTCACGCCCCCTTTACCTTCAGTGCCCAGCGCCCCGCGGGTGCCGGTTCCTGCTGGGTGAACCGCGTGCGCATGCGTGGACGGGGTGGGTGCGCTTGGCTTTCCAAACTCAGGGGCACCTCCACCCTCCATTCTTTCACCACCTCCCCTCTGGGCCCGGGTGAGGAGAGGAAGGCAAACAGGCTTCTGTCCCAGGGCGGTGGCCAGGGCCACAGAGGCTGGCTGTCGGGGTCAAGCGCCCAGCAGCGCTGCAGCCTGGTCCGCCCCCCAACCCCACTACTGAGGTCTGCGGAGGCCAAGGGCAGGGAGGCTCGCCTGCCTCCAGGCCGTGATGCCTGAGGAGTGCAAAGTCAAAACCCCAAGCAGGAGGCCAAGTGCGCAGCCTTCCGGCCCCGCCCGCGGGAAGTGCTCCTGACTGTGGGGCCCTGGGCACCGTGTGGGCCTGGGTTCAGATCTCTCCCGAAGCCCGCGGGCTCTGCAAACCCGGCCAATCCCCTCGCCTCCCAGATGCCACTTCATCGGTAAAGTGGGGGAATGCCTGTGGGTCAGCTCCTTGTCACTGTGACCAGAACACCCGACACACACACCTGAAGAGGAGGAAGTTTATTTCGTCTCGGTTTCAGAGTTTCAGCTGTGGTTGGCTGGCCCCGGGGTTGCTAGGCCCGTGGGAGGCAGAGCGTCATGGAGGGGACAGGGGACGGGCAGAGCTGTCACCTCACTGACTCCAGAAGCAGAGAGAGAGAAGAAGGGCTGGGGAGGAAAGACACCTTTGAGGGTATGCCCCAAGGACCACACCGTCCGCTGTGCCCACCCTGAAGTCCCTGCCACGGACGTCCCCACAGTCCCAGCATCTCGCCTAGATGAGGCAGAGTCCCCAGGACCCAGTCACTTCCCAAAGCCCCACCTCTGAATATTGCTATGCTGGGGGACAAGGCCGTCAACACATCAGGCTTCGGGGACACTTACTCTTTGAAAGACCATGGCAAGGATGAAATGAGGTGACAGGCACGCGTCCCTGGTCCTCCCCCCATTCCAGGTCCGTGCCCTTCCTCTAGAAGTCCTTCCATAAAATGTAAACTGGTGCGGAACCGCTCAGGCCCCGCGCCAGACCTTCTGGGAAGAGGATCGAAGCTTGGTGGTAAAGAAGTGTGAGAGCCGGGGTCTGCCGGGGTCACTCGCCAGGCATGGGACACTGAGCCCGATATCGGAGCCGGGGAATTGACTTCATCTTCACGACCACGCTGTGCGGTGGATGCTACTCTTTTTCTCAGTTTTACAAAATGGAAACTGAGGCCAGAGAGGTGAGCAAGGCTCAGTGAACCCGGGAACCAGCTCCAGGCCTGAGCTCCGAACCAGGAGCCTCCGCGGCCTAGAAGCCCGCCTCTCTCAGTGGTGGGTGAACGTCATTTGCACCCCAGAGCCTGAGCAAAGACATCCGGTGCCCAGTGCCCTAGAGCCCAGACCGGGCCCACACTTCCTCTGAACTGTTGCAACGGTCTTATGAGATCAGGGCGGAAGGAAAGGACCCTTCCAAGGTGACACAGATTGCAAGGGTGGGCTTGAGATTGGGACGTGGGCGGAACCAGCCCTAGCCACCGTCCTGGCTGCGCCAAGTCGAGGGCGGGCACGAGGCTCGGATATTTGAAACTGACCGTGGGCCACATGCCCATCACCCTAGCTAGCCCCCCGGGGGCTCCACCCTCCAGTGTGGCTGCTCCGACCCCACAGGCTCTTCGGGAAGCCACTCAAGGGCTGGGGTCCTGCTCAAACCCCAGCAGGGCCTCCTGCTCTCGGCACCTTACCCTGGGGTCTCCCTGGGCCTGGACACCTCCGCCCGGACCTGGACATCTTTGCCCAGACCCAGGGCCTCCAGCAGGTCCTCCACATCGAGTTCAAGGGCTGAAGGACTAGGGGAGGGAAACATCACATCACTGTGGTCCACTGCCCTTAACCGAAATTGAGCATCTCCCTTCGTCGTCGCTCGTCACCAACAGAAATAACAGATAAGTGCCGTGTCATGGGGGAGCCGCAGCTGCCTTGGAGTGCCAGGGCCACCTGACACCACTTCAAGTTACAGTGCTGCGTAGACCTGCTGCTCAATCTTGTTATTTAATGCTTTAATAAGGAAGCACGTATATGCTAGATTATAAATTTGCTTTTATATCTTGATACTATTTTAATATAATTAGTACACTCTGTAATCCTATGCATTTTTATTGTACACATTAAAAAACTGTATTCCCAGAAGGGATCTGTGAGCGTCGAAAGACTGCCAAAGGATCCTTAGCTCATGAAATATTTACAGCAATATTTTGAGATAGGAATCTGAGATTGTTTATTATAATTTCTATCTGATGGGGAAAAAAATTCAGGCACAGAAAGGTCAAGAAAACTGCCCAAGGTCACACAGCTCATAAGGAAAGAACAAGGATTTGCACCCAAGAGTCCAGAACAGAGCTGTCCCCTTGGTCAGCGCACTGGGTTGGGCCTCCTGGGCCCCTTCTAGGCTTCCAGAAAGTTCTTTCATCCTCTTGGAACGTGATTGCTGCTTTGACTCTTGGCCTCCCCAAGTGCCTTGGGCCCCAGGACTGTTTTTTATTTATCTCTGACTCCCTCTAAGCCCAGAAAAGGTTCCAAATAAAAGTTTTTGAATGAGTGTGTCTGTAACCCGTAAACGCCTCCCACCCCGTGAGCGCCAAACCCTTTCCTTTCTGGAATTTTACTGCTTGAAAGAAAAAAAAATAAATAAGAGCTTCAAGCCAAATAATCCGTCTGCATTTTATAATGGCATTAGTACGGGGTCTTGCATTTTCACAGCACTCTGACGTTTTCAGGAATTTCCATGTCCCTTTGCCGTAGACCTTAGGCGCAGATCTGTCAGGGGGGCTGTGGGCTGTGTTTCTGCTGCCTGGGGAAGTGCGGGGCCACCGGAGTCTCGAGAGCAGCAGGGAAAGGCACAGGCTGTGGGGACCAGCAGTGGCCCTGTTCCTCTCACCACCCTGAGCCCAGTGACCTCATCTGTGACATGGGGACAATAACAGCTGCCCGACAGAACCGCTGCTAGGACGGGATGAATGTTGCAGAGTCTAGACCAGCTGCTGCAGTGCGGGGAGGCCAGGGGTCTCTGCCGGGTCTCCGCAGGTCCCCCAGCAGCAGAGCAGGGCGTCGCGGTGCGGGGCCTCACGGGTACACGGGGCGTCACAGTGGAGACGGCCACTGCGGTGGCCTTGAATTCTGGTTCCAACTCAGCCCCGGGCCTGGGACACCCCCTGCCCCTCTTGGGACATTAGTTTCCTGATCTGGAAAACGAGGCGCAGGGCCGAGCCGCGCGGGGCGCCTTCTTCCCGTGAGAGCTGGTGCAGAATCGAGCTGCACGCCCGTGGGCGGGGCCGGGGAAGCCGGAGCTGGGCACCAGCGGGCGAGGGCCGCAGACCCAGGCCGGGGCAGGCCTGCCGCGCCCTCCCTGCCCCGGGCTCCCCTGAGGCCTCCACGGCTCCCCAACCCAGAGGCCCTCGCCTCCCTCCCTGCCCCCAGGCCTGCTCCTGTCTCTTCTGACTGTGACTCTCCTGATCACTAGTTTTAAAGATTCCCAGCGTCACCGTTAACGCTGGTGCCACAGGGCTGCCGAGGGCCTGGGCCTCTCTCTGCCAACGGCTCCCCCGGGCCGGGCTGAGCTCAGGGCTGCCATGGGCCCCACGGTGGCCTCTGCTCCCTGTGCCGCTGTGACCGGGGCCAGGAGGACTGTGGAGGGGCGGCGGGGTTGGTCAGCCTGCCCATCGAGAGGGCAGGCACACCCGGCGAGCAGATCTTCTTCCCCAAATGACTTTCTTCTTGTAAAATCGTCTCCTATTATTGCTGGAAAAGTGTTTTTAAAAGCGGTTAACATGGGATTTAATGAATATAGGGTAATAATGTTCCTTGTATCAAATTAAAATTCTGAGGCTGTGCATGAAAGGAGTGTGTTATGAGTGCCCGGCATTATGCATTATTATTATTGGACTGCCGATCGCCGCGTGTGCTTGGGAATGAAAGAGAGGGCTCTGCGTTTGGATCGGCAAGCATCACTTCCAGAATGAGGATCTGGAGCACGCGAGCACCCCTCTGACTGAGGAAGACCCTTAGACACTGAGGCATCTCCTCAGGATGAAGCCGGGGGATCAGAGCACAGGTAGACCTCCGTGTTTTGTGGGAGCAGCAGAAGGAAGGAATTGTATGCATCTGCATTCCAATGGCTCTGTGGGCTGTGTGACCTCAGGCAAGTCACTTCACCTCTCTGAGCTCCCATTTCTCCACACTGTTAGTTGGAATAGAAGACAGTTGTGATCATAAATTGAAATGACGGGTGCAAAAGCACTTTTTAAACTCTAATGGGCTGTTGAGTCCTGAGGGTTGAAGACAAGTAAAAGGTCATTTTGCTGATTTCTTAGTAACCTACATTTCTTGGGCACTGACAGACAGCTGGTATCGTCTCACTCGGTCCTACCTAAACTCTATGCTGTAAGAATTATGAACTCCATTTTCTAGACTAGGAAACTGAGGCTTTAGATGGCACCTAGTTTCTTTTTTTTTTTTTTTTTCCAAACTGGGGATTGAATCCAGAGGCACTTAACCACTGAGCCACATCCCCAGCCCTACTTTGTATTTTATTTAGAGACAGGGTCTCACTGAGTTGCTTGAGGCCTCACTAAGTTGCTGAGGCTGGCTTCGAACTCACGATCCTCCTGCCTCAGCCTCCCGAGCCTCTGGGATTACAGGCGTGCACCACTGAGCCGGGTGGTACCTAGTTTCTTAAGGCCACAGGATCAAGAGGTGGCAGGGACCTAAACCCAGCACTTCCTGATGGAAAACCTCTTCATTCTTAGGCCACATTTGCTTCTAAAATATGCCTGACACGCTGCTTCCAAACTGCGCCTGAGCACCCCCAGGGACAGGGTCTCGTTACCAGCCCGTCCTCCCTCCTCCCCACCACGAGTGCCCTCCCTGGACACATAAAGCATTATGATGGTGATATTATCATCTGCAAAATGGAGTGATTGGAGTGGAGCATCTCTTCAGGTCTATTCCAGAAACGTCTCTTTAAGAGTGAGAGCGTTTCCAGCCCAGCGCAGCCTGGCTGCAGAACAGAAGTTTAAAGACCTCCAGCAAGAACGGCGGGGAAAGGGCAGTTTGCCCTGTTTGCCAATGCTTGCAAAAAAAAAAAAAAAAAAAAAAAAAAAAAATTTCTGGAGAGGAGGCCTCTGCTCCTGCAGCCCCGAGCTGTGGTCTCGAAACATCTCCCAGAAGGAGCGATGACGGAGGAAACGCAGACCTGTTAAAGGAGCAGGGCCAAAGAAAAAGGGGCTTCCGTGAAAAGCCTTCTAAACCACATCCCGGGCCCCTGAGGTCAGGGAGGGCTGCGGGACTCCGCAGATTAGTGCTCAGTGGGAACCCGCTTCAATTTCAAAATTAGAGCTGAAGAGCGGCGATTAACCTGCCTCCTCACAGAAATCACGGCCTGAATGCTCGATGTGATTTAATATTTTAAATTATAGCCACAAGCGCGTAAGGCTCCTGTCGGGCAATCTAACACGGCAGTAAAAAGCTCCCTGGGGCTTGGCCGCTTGCGTGAGAGGGCACCAGATTGACGTGCAGGTGACACGGGAGCCACCGAAAGCTGAGCTGGCAGACACACAGTAGGGCTGCTCCCGGGACACAGGCTGTTTTCCAGGGACCCATTCTCTGGTGGCAGGAATCATCTGGTCTGTGCTTGGCGGGCTTTGGCAGATGCTGCCGAGGGTCCAGGGTTCCACGTCACCCGCTGATGGTGGTGGCCCCGGGTGCATGCGAGGCCCTGTGGGTGGCCAGCCTCCCCAGGGAGGGACAGAGCTGAGGTGTCCCCCTGGAGCTCCCCAGGTCCTCAGGGCTCACCTCTTAGGGTCCCCTCGGGCCCCACCACACTGCCCCGCTGCGGGTGACCTGGGTAGGGCGGGCACAGGGACTGCGGGTATTTGTTCTGCCGCTGGCCTGGGCTCCAACCTCCTGCTCCCTCTCTTCGCATCTCCTTCCTAGAATTTCTATCTAAAACCCCCCACCGCACTACGGCACTGACTTTCCCTCTAACCATTTGGCTCGCTTGAATTCTGGGCCTTTCTCTGCAGTGACCACGACAGATGGACGCCATCACTCCCACCCCATGTCATTGTCGGAGGTGGGACCCGAGGCCAGAACTGGCGCTGAGTCGAGGCCTTGAGCACTGCCTCAATACCTGTTCTGCTGCTATAACAAAATGACGGAGACTGGGAAATTTATAAAGGATAGAAGTTTATTTGAAGCCTGAGAGCGTGGCGGTGGCATCTGGTGCATTCTGGTGAGGGCCTTCTTGCCACACCATGACACGGTGGAGGGTGAGACAGAGAGAGTGCACTGGCTCTTCTCATGATGCCACTGCTGCCATCACAGGGCCACCCTCACGACCTCATTCATCTAATCTTTTTTTTTTTTTTTTTGGTACCCCTTAAGGATTGAACTCAGGGGCACTCGACCACTGGGCCACATCCCCAGCCCGTTTTTGTACTTTATTAGAGACAGGGTCTCACTGAGTGGCTAAGTGCCTCGCCATTGCTGAGGCTGGCTTTGAACTCATGATCCTCGTGCCTCAGCCTCCCAAGTGCTGGGATTACAGCCTGCGGGCACCCCCCCCTGCACCCCTTACCCCCCCCCCACCCCTGCCCGGCTTGTCTGATCTTAGTCATCTCCGACAGGCAACGACTTCAATAACGACTAACACTAACTTGAGGCTTAAGCTTCTAGTGCCTGATCTTTGGGGAGTCCCATTCAAACTGGAGAACTGTGTTGGGGGGCCCCCTGTAGAGTGGGGGCCCCCCTGCAGAGGGGAGCAAACAGGAGGGGGAGACAGGAGCAAGGAGGCAGTGAGACCGAGTCCCCAGGAGTCCCAGCTGCAGGAGGGAGCCTGTCACCAGGTTCAGGGGCCTCAAGGGAGCCCAGAGTTTGCGTGGACCACGGGGGGGACTGTCCAGCCTCCCCCAATTCCTCCCCAGTGGGCGATCCCCAAATCCGGCAGTTTGTCTCGGACCACGCCTTCCTCCAGCCAGGAGGGAGCCTGGACACGGACTGGTGACAGAAGTGAAGCCCCGCCCCACCGTGACCAAGGTGGCTTGGTGGCCCCCTGGTGTGTGTGGGGGGCTCCAGCAGCCCCTTCCCCTCCCCAGGCCGCCCCATGCCGCAGCCCTGGGTGCCTCTGTGGTGACCCTTCCCATGCTGCCTCACGCCTGGGTGACTGATGGCCGGTCCACCCCGTCCCTGCGCCCTGTGCCCTGGTCGTGGGCAGCTCTGCTCACCGTCATTCCGGCCTCCTAGTCCAGCCCAGGGCCTGCACCTGGTGGGTCCCCCGTGAGCCCGCATGGGGACAGAGGACGGTCCCTGCTTGTCATCTGAGCTCCTGGCTCTGCTCCTCTTGACGGTGGGGCTCAGAGCTCTGTCAGGGCCTGCCTGCGTCTCCCCGGCTCCCCTGGGCCTGCTGCGGATTCAGGTAAGTCACTCAGCCCCTCTGAGCCTCAGTCTTTCTCCGTCTCCAGAAAGGGACAATCGTGTTTGAGGATGTCACAAGCTGCCACTTAGAGGGGGCCTCCATAGGGCCTGACAGCTGGGACTTGTCATGGTCCCTCGCTGGGGTCTTCCTTTTCTACTTTCCAAAAGCAAACGGCCTCCGTCTGGCCACGCTGGTGTCCCCTCCTGGTTTCTGGGCAGTGCAGGGACCCAGGCCAGCCCAGCAGGACTCCCCGCCTTGCGCCCCTTCCCTGCGACGGCCACAGAGGGGCCTCCAGAGGTGCAGCAGTCCCCCCACGGCCACCTCGTGGCACACTGAGGGCCCTCTGCCCCTTCGCTGCTGTGGCCCCAGGAAGCCCGGGGCCACGGGAAGCCATGGAGGGCGGTGGCACTTGTAGCTGTACCTGAGACCGTCCTGCTCTGGACCCCAGCGGCCCCGCCCGGACGGGGGTTCCAAGCCGCAGCTCCAGTGGCTAAAATTGTCTCTCTGCAGAAATCAGCTTCACCAACAGCCCCAGAACAGGAACACCTGAAAACCCCGAGAACCGGGTGCTCCTAGCAGGGAGCGGAGCGGGCGCCAGGGGCGGGGGAGGCGCGCGGCTTGTTTTCCTCCTATCCAAGCAAAACAGAAGCCTTTGGATTCCCCGGGCTCAGCCTCCTGAGCAGTAAGCAGAGGGTCTGCCTCTTCCACCTGTCACCTTAGGGGTCCAGAGGACACAACCTGCAACGGGGTGCTCTTCTTCTACCCGGGGCAGCCCTCGGGGCTTCCTTTCATACTCTCCATTCCCTTCTGGCTTCATGGCAGGGAGGGTTACGTGACATTTTCTCTCCTTTTAAGAGATGACTAAATGGGGGCTCAGGGAGGTGGGGTCCCCTGATCCTGTTCACCCAGTTAGCAAGAGCTAGGCTGGGGTTTGAACTCATCAGCACCAACTAGTGACTTCCCAGTTGTGTCCTGGGGGTCCTGGAGGTGCTGGGGGGTGGGGTCATGGAAGAAGAGCCAGTGGGTCTCAGAGGCCCTCTGCTTTCTCTCCTCTTGCTGGCCACAGTGACGGTATGCACAGGGCGGAACTGCCTGCTCTTTAAAAGCCTGTTTAGAAAACGAGGAGCATGGGGTGGTAGAGTGGGAGGTTTTCACCCACGGGCTAATTTTTGTTCCTGTTACACATTAGAGATATTTGTCCTTTTTAGCTAGAAATTGGGCTGCCGCGTACGATTTCATTTGAAGAAAGGGAGAAACAGCTTAAAAATAATTGAAAACCAGAGCACTGAGCCACGCCGAGCCCGCGGCTCCTGCTTCCCGGGCTGGACTGGGTGAGGCGGGTCCGCTCTGCCCGGGTACACTGTACACATCCAACAGCCTGCAAGTAGATGAGGGGGGTGGTGCCGGGCAGGTGTGGGACTGGGGCACGGTGCCCCTCGCTGGATCTAGACTTAAAAGCCTTTGGTATTAAAAAGAATGGGCAATAGTCCCTTGGGCATTGGCGGACTCACAAAGTGGCCACCTGCCAGGAAACAGCTGAGGGAGGAACTTTGGGTCCTGGTGACGCTTGGTGCCTGGTCTCAGGGGTGTGACCTGACAAGCAGAACAGCTCTTGACCCCAGGCCAGCGTGTCTGACCTCCAGGGTGGGCTAAGGGGCAGAACTGGCCCCAGCCAGGGCCTTGCCTTGGAGCCCTGACCGGCAGGCATGGGGTGAGGGGGTTCCCTAGTCCACGCGGATCACATCGGGCTCCTTGGGCACCCTGGTCAGCCTTGGGCAGACGGCCTGGCAGGGCAGCTTCAGAAAGAGGCAGGAGTTTAGGGAAGGCTCTGAAATCACCCGGACATCTGCAGAAGCTAAAACAGCAATTTCCTCTTGGTGGCTGGACATGGTGTTCTCAGAGGAACATGCGGTCCCCAGGTGCGTGTGGGCGGCCCCCGTCCTCCCAATCCTTTCTTCTGCTGCCCGGTCTCTGCTCAGACTCAGCGAGAACCTGCCCAAGAGTGGACAGTTCACACAGCAGGAGGTGGGGCCGGGGCCACAGAGACCAAGAAGACGCAGTCAGTGTCTGGGGAGGGAGAACACGCCGGGAACTCTGCCCATCAGCCAGGGGGCTCTGGGGCAGAACCTTCACCACTCACTGGGTTGACCTGGCACCGAGCCCTCTGCACACATCACTGCATGGGATTATCATTATGGTCCACTGTAAAGTGAATCCTGGGTCTCGCTCCATTTAACAGAAGAGGAGACTGAAGTTCAGAGAGGTCCAGCCAAGCAGTAAACAGCAGAACAGCCTTGACCCCAACTGGCTGACCAAGCCTTCAACTTTGGCCAGCCCCACTGTCCAGACCCAGTGGGTTGGAGTGAGCGGAGCCCTGCCCCAGCAGCCCACAGCCCTGCCTCGACTTCCCCACACCACAGACTCTTGGGGACAATATCATATCTCAAGAACAGTACTGAGTTATTTGTGGGGTAGCAAAAAAAAAAAAAAAAAAAAAAAAAAACTTTACTCTTTATATAAAAGCATACAGACGGTGGCACATAACAGATCCATAGCAGATCTGCGGCCTTCACCTGATGGGGATGAAGTTAGGAAACCGTGCGTGCCTCCCCTAGGTGCCTCCCCTAGGTGCCTCCCCTAGGTCCCTCCCCGTAGGTCCCTCCCCTAGGTCCCTCCCCTAGGTGCCTCCCCTAGGTCCCTCCCCTAGGTGCCTCCCCTAGGTCCCTCCCCTAGGTCCCCCCTCCCCTAGGTGCCTCCCCTAGGTGCCTCCCCTAGGTGCCTCCCCTAGGTCCCTCCCCTAGGCCCCTCCCCTAGGTGCCTCCCCTAGGTGCCTCCCCTCCCCTAGGTGCCTCCCCTAGGTGCCTCCCCTAGGTGCTAGGTCCCCTCCTCCCCTAGGTCCCCCCGTCCCCTAGGTGCCTCCCCTAGGTGCCTCCCCTAGGCCCCCTAGGTCCCCTAGGTGCCTCCCCTAGGTCCCTCCCCTAGGTGCCCTCCCCTAGGTCCCTCCCCTAGGTGCCCCCTCCCCCCCTAGGTGCCTCCCCTCCCTCCCCTAGGCGCCTCCCCTAGGTGCCTCCCCTAGGCCCCTCCCCTAGGTGCCTCCCCTAGGTCCCTCCCCCTAGGTGCCTCCCCCCCTAGGTGCCTCCCCTAGGTGCCTCCCCTAGGTCCCTCCCCTAGGTCCCTCCCCTAGGTCCCTCCCCTAGCCTCCCCTAGGTCCCTCCCCTAGGTCCTTGGCAGTGGCCTTCTCTCCTCCATTGCCTGCCGGAGCCAGCTGGTCCCACGGGGGGGTTTTGGGCACCAGCCCCTCTCCCTGGCCCCAGCTCCATGCCATGTCTGCCAGACGCCCAAGCTCACAGCCCCCACCTGGTGCCCCCTGGAAGCCCCAGCCCCGCCGAGTTGCCCGCTGGGACCTGTCACAGGTTAAACAGGGACAGGTTCAGCTGGCTCCCGTGACACTCGAGCACGTCAGGTCGTGGTTGTCAATTCTCCCAACACAGGCAAAAAGGTAATTGTCCACTAACGAGCCCATCAGCTGAGGCGGGAGGAAGATCGTTACCGCGGACCAATCCGAAGCGCTCTGCTGCCAGCCGGGGTCCCAGGGGCCGGAGCTGCTCATGCAGGAGCGTGGAGTAATTGCTTTTCCCTGGTGACCTGTCCCGCGGACTCTACAACTCTCCAATTAACAGGTGCCGCTGGCAGGCACGCGATTATTTGGGTTCACTGTGCCCGGGCCAGAGTTTGTGCAATCAGAACTTGCAAATACGAGAAAGCGCGCTGAATGCCAAGTGCATAGTGGGTCTTAAAGGGACCTTGGACTTGATCTCCGCCTCCACAGATCGGTTCAGAGTCTCAGCTCAGATGCCTGTAGGTGTCCCTGTCTGGCCAGCCCTTGACTGGAACTGTCCCCATCCCTGCTGGGGGATTCAGAGGGAGCAGCCTGTGGCGTCAATGGGACTAACTCGAACAGGCCAGCGGAGAGGGGACCCTTCTTTCTCTGTCGCACTCATGTTGGGAAAGAGCTGGGTGTGAACCTTCGCTGGGAAGGACATCTGTCTAGGACATCACTTGGGCGGCCTCAGATCCTCAGGATTCTTCCTGGACGTCCCCTGACTAGGTCGTGCGCCCTCCCCTCTGTGCCAGGGCACCCTGGCTTGCTTCTTCCTGAGCTCTCACCCCCTTGGGTCACGCCCCCTGGGTCACTTCTGTTGCTCTCACTAAAGAGTGAGCGTTCGATGTCACCATTAGGCAATGTTCGTTTGCAAGCCTCATTAGAATGGGAGTTGCTTAGAAAATGGTCCTTAGGGAAGTGTGTGGGGAGGCCGAGCAAGGAGGGTGGTCAGTGGGCAGGTGATGGGTGGCAGGTAGGGAGTGATTAGGATGACGATGGAGGATGGGATGGGGGTGGGGGAGTGGGGGGGGGTGGACAGGCGGGCAGAGACGGACTGGCCGGGAGGTTGTGGGCGGGAGGTCTCTGGGCGCAGTGGCCGCGATGTCTCGGGTTGATCCAGCTCTTGCGTTTCCTGGTGTGGACCAGGGGCAAATCCATCCCTCTCTGGACCTCCGTTTTCTTTCTTCTCTAAATAGGAATAGCAATAGAACTTTCTTCTCATGCTTGTCACGAGGACCAAGTCATACCTCTGAGACCCTTTAAGCTGCCCCCACTGCCCCCAGCCCACAAGCACGCAGAGGCTTCACGGTGCCCAGTGGCAAGTCCTCTCAGACCCCCCACAGATGCCCAGACCTGCGTCTGGCCTGGTTCTAGATGGTTCACAAATCCAAGCTGTCCCTCTCGGAGGGTCCTCCTGGAACCAGCTGGTCATGGAGACCTGCCTGTCTCCAGAGCAGGGCTCCACAGCCCAGGCGGGGAGAGGGAGAGAGGGATGGAGGCCAGGAGGAGGGAAGGAGCAGGCCTCCTTTTCCTCCATGGCTGCCTGTTGCTGCTGGGCTCCGCGGAGCCTGGTCCTCTCAACGCTCAGGGATGGACAAGCACCTGTATGTGCCAGAAGCTGGCCCAGTTGTCATGTTTCATCCTCACTGTCCCCCCAGAAGGCAGAGGCGGCCACCCCTGCTCCACACAGGAGGACGTGGCCAGCCAGTCAGAGAGCGCGGAGCGCGGATCTGAACCCAGGTCCTGCCCTGCAGCCATCCCAGCCTTCGCGGGGCCTCGGAAGAAGGTCCCTTCCCAATCCCAGGATGCGACCAACCTGCTGCTGCACGGAGACAAAAGCCGTAGCTGTGTCACAACTCTGGACAGGAAGATGTCCTCCAGGGATAAAATTATATTTCTTATTGATTTTATGTTAGAGCAACTTGGATAGAAACATGTTCTGTTTATCCATCTAAAGAGGCCGACCATACCCCTCCCAACCCCAGCCACTGATAGGGATGACCGGGGACAAGGTCCCCCTTCCGTTGCCAAGGATGCTGCTGCCCCTGTGCGCCTGGCCAGCAGGAGCTGTCCTGCATCCTGCTGCTGGTCACGGGGGAATGAGCCCTCCTCAGCCCTCCTCACGGGTCCCCAGCTAATGCTGAAGTCACTTCCAGTTGACACTCATTCTTGGGCTATTTTTTATTTTCCTTTTTTTTTTTTTTTTTTTTTTGCATCTTAAGTGGGATTTCTGAGGACCAAAAACCTACCAGAATCACAGATGAATCCTGAACCGTGGAATGCCAGGCACCATGCCAGCCAGGCATCTCTGATGGCCCCACACAGGTGTCTAATGTCCCTCTTTGTCAGGCAGAGTCTCCTCCTTGAGCCAGAGGAGAGGATTCTTCAGGTACAGCTGCCCCCCCCAATATCCATGGGGTCCCAGGACCCCCTGTTGCTGTCGAGCTCCACAGATGCTCAAGCCCCTAATGTGAGATGTCGTGGTGTCGGCATATAACCTAAGTGCTTCCTCCAGATGATTAAATCACCTCTGGATTCCTCATACTGCCCAGGGCACTGTGAATGCTGTTAAATAGTTGTTATACGGTATTGTTGCTTAGGGAGTAATGTCAAGAAAAAGACTGTACATGTTCACACAGGCATAATTTTTTCCCCCAATATTTCCAGTCCACAGTTGGTTGAATCGGTGGATGCAAAATCCATGCATAGGAGTGTTGTCGCCGGAAAGGGATTGCAGCCTGGAATGGCAGCGCCGCGGGAAGGAGTCCGGAGACAGGATGGAGACGAAAATATTCTTTAATCTTTCTGTCTCTGTCTCTTGTAATTTCTAACACCACATACACACACTCTCACAAGAAACCAAGGCACCTACTCTTACAAGAAACTACAATATATCTATACAATAGCGATAACCCTGTCCTTTCTCTCTCTGGTCTCTTCCCATGCGCCCAAGCAGGAATGGCGCTAGCTCGATCTGCTGAATCACCGCTCAAATCTCTCGAGATCCTGGACCAAGTCCCGCGAGATCCCAGGCCAAGTCCCGTGAGACTACGGAAGGCGGAAATGCCCAAAAATGTCTATGGCCCATAGTCAACCGCAATCTTAGCTATCTCCCCAAACAGGGCTCCTGCATAGGAGGAGCTATCTGTAATGAACAAATATTTAAACACCCACAGAGCTTCCCATGTTCAGAGCCCCACTTCAGTGGAGCTATTGTATTGTTAACAATAGCCACAATACAAGCTAAGGGAATCATAAAACCACCTCACTTATGAAGTTGAACAGGAAAATCCTAAATAAATATTAGCTAATGGAATTCAGAAATACCTTCCTAAAAAGACATCACCGTCAGGTAAGGTTTAACCCAGGAATTCAGGGTTAGTTCAATGTCAGAAAAATTCTATTAATTCAGCCTACTAACAAAAGAAGGGAGAAAAAAAATCAGAGGGTTATCTCCAAAGATGCAGAAAACACACTTAATAGGATTCAAAATGTCTTCATGTTTAATATAAACAGTTGGTGAAGGAGGAAAACAGGAGAACTTTTCTAATGTGAGAAAATATCTATCACAAAAATTGAAACAAACATTATATTCAATGATGGAGCTTTAGACAGTTCTGATGACATCAGTGACAAGATAAGTTGGCTTCTATCATTGATTTTACTCAACATCGAACTTGAGATCCCAATCAATGATAAAAAGAGAGGAAAATAAGTAAATGCCTCAAGAATTGGAAAGAAACAAATCGGTTTTCATTTGTATTTCTATATAGAAAACCCCAAAGAATGGAGTTCCCTAGAGAGAATGGGTTCTCCATAGGTGGCCCAGGACAAGGGCCATCTAGAAACACCAACTGTGTTCCTATTCTCCAGCAGTAACCAGTTCAGAACTCTGATTAAAAAGACTTTTTTCAAGGCAGCAAGACAACCCAAAAGTTACCCAGGAATAAGCCTCGCAAGAGAGGAGCCTGGTGTTTATGGAGAAATTCACGAAGCATTACAGAGGAAATAAAGAGAAGCATGGGTCAGTGGGAGCGACTGTGGGAAATGAGTGGGAGGCCAGGGCAGGGAGGGGGTTTCCCAAAGCCAGGCCCCGTGGGCTTTGCAGGGGTTCGCATCACAGTCAATGCCAAAAGTGGAAAACGATTTGGATTCTGGATTTTGAGCACTTAAGGGAAATTTCCTGCCTGGTAACAGGCTGCACTTCATGGCCACTTGTCACAAGCATAGCAGATGCACGTGCTATTTTGTCGCCAACCTCTCTCCCACTTAACGACTGAGCGTGGCTGCTTTTCATATCATTAAGTGGTGTTTGATTAAAAAAAAAATCGTAAGGAACAGTTCTTCAGGACAGACAAGCCTGGGCATTCCCTCTGGTTTAGATAAGGGGTCACTGCGGGGTGCTAGAGGGTAGGAGTACCAACCAGTGCCTGTGGCATACAGTCTAATTCTCAAGGCCATTAGGATACAGATGCTGCTCCTTCCAACTTGCAAACGAGGGAGTGGGGGAGGGGGCAGGGACGGCTGAGGGTGGGGGTTCCTCCAGGGTGACTGGCAGGGTGCTCTGTGGGTACACATTGCATCAGTCACTCACTGCCTTGAGCCCACTCTGCCTGGCATGGGGGTGGGGGGTACTTGGCATGAGGCAGTGGACGACACCAGGCCCTGTCTTTCTAAGGGATAATCCAATTAATTATCACAAATTTGGCAGCTTCAAACTATGGGAATGCATTGCCCTGTGGACCTGGAGGCCAGCAGCCTGGAATCAAGGTGTCCACCCAGACCGCTCCCTCCCTGCGGGGCGCACCTGCCTCACCTCTTTCAGCTTCTCGGGCAGCAGCATCCCACTCACTGCCCACCTCTGGGACCTCTTCTGTGGCCTTCTCCCCTGAGTTTCTGTCCCAGTCCTTCCCCTCCTTGCTCTTGGAAGGCCCTAGATGTTGAGTTGAGCACCATCACCCCCAGGATCCGCTCACCGGACACTGACTTGATTACTCCCTAAAGACCGTATTTCCAAATTAGGCAAATCACAGGCCCGCCGGGGATTAGGACTTGGATATAAACGTTTGTGGTGCTGGGGGCACAGTTCCACCCACTCCACCAGGCCACATTCTAGTGGATGAAAATGAACAGATACATGCTTAGCGCTGAGAACCCTGGTAACCAGGCTGCGCTACAACCAGGGCGAGGGGGTGGACCCTCGGCGAGGCTTTGCGGCGCTCCATGCGTTGCTCAGGGATGGACGGCCTCCCTGGGAAGGTCACCGCCCATCAAAGACTGGAAGTGTCCAGGCAGAGGGATCGCAGTATGGAGGTCTGAGGCGGGAGCGTGTGTGGAGAGGTGGAGCTTTGGGGGAGAGGCGGGGCGTGGGGAGGCGGGGCGTGCGTGGAGAGGCGGAGTGTGGGGAGGTGGGGCGTGCGTGGAGAGGCGGGGTGTGGGGAGGCGGGGCGTGCGTGGGGAGGCGGGGCGTGCGTGGAGAGGTGAAGCGTGGGGAGGTGGGGCGTGCGTGGAGAGGTGGGGCGTGGGGAGGTGGGGCGTGGGTGGGAGGTGGGGCGTGCTTGGGGAGGCGGGGCGTGCGTGGAGAGGTGGAGCGTGGGGAGGTGGGGCGTGCGTGGAGAGGTGGGGCGTGGGGAGGTGGGGCGTGCTTG
Organism: Tamias sibiricus; assembly: GCA_025594165.1. Classification (NCBI taxonomy): domain Eukaryota; kingdom Metazoa; phylum Chordata; class Mammalia; order Rodentia; family Sciuridae; genus Tamias; species Tamias sibiricus. The sequence continues at coordinate 26,614,114 of CM046657.1, forward strand.
GGGAGGCGGGGCGTGGGGAGTGGGCGTGTGTGGAGAGGTGGAGCGTGGGTGGGGAGGTGGAGCGTGGGTGGGGAGTGGGGCGTGCGTGGGGAGGTGGTGGAGCATGGAGAAGAGAGGGAGGGAGCCTCGTGGGCACTGAGACTGAGCCGCTGGGTGGTTCTGAGCAGAGGAGTGGACATCACTGAACGTTGACTGCCCCTCGAGATCAGCTAGGAGGCGAGGGAATAATCCAGCGGGGAGATACCTGTTTGGACCAGGTGGCAGCCATAGAGAGGGGGACGATTGGCAGACGTTCAAGGCGGGGCCAACGGGATTTCCTGGTGGATGCGGGATGCCTGGAGAAGAGAGGCATCCCCAAGAACAGCGTGTCACCTTGGTCTGGGCAGCTAAAGGATGAAGTTGCCATTAATTGAGCTGGAGGAGGCTGTGGGTGGGGCAGACGATGATCCGTGCTGGACACTTGAGTCTGCAGTTTGGGGCGAGGTCTGAGCTGCAGACATAAATCTGAGAATTGTCAGCACAGAGACTATATTTAGGACCCCTAGAGTGGAGAAAGTCATGGTGGGAGTGACCATAGATAGAGAAGAGGCCAAAGGACTACATGTGCAAAGGACAGCCCAACCCTGAGAGACGAAGGCTTGGAGGCTGCCCGGGGAGGCAGGAGGAAACCAGGGCAGGGCACCATCTTGGGGACCAGATGAATGACGAGTAACTCCCAAGGCTGTGGAGATCCACTGCACCAAAGGCTGCTGCTGGCCCCAGCCAGCCGCGACCTGGGGACTGACCCTGGGTGCCCTAGAGGCCTTTGGTGCAGATCAGTTTCCATGGGCTTGTGGGGTAAAGGGCAAAAATCACACCGGAGACAACCGTGCAGCCAAGAGATTTATTCACCCAGCCTTTATGGCTGGTCGGAGGTAGAAGTACCGGGAGAGATGAGTCAGGGAGAGGGGAGTGTGTGAGCTCTGAACGGAAGGCGGGTGCCTGGTAATGCCAGCTGTGGTCTCTGGAGCTGTCGGCTAAGGCACCTGCCATGGTGCTGGAGGTGGTGGGTCTGGAGCTGTTGCAGTGGCTGCCTCCTCTCAGCAGGGAGGAGCTGTTGAGACTGAGCTCCTGGCAGGCAGGAGCTTAAGTAGGGATTTCTGGTGGGGGGTGTGCCAGAGCAAGCTTTAACGCTATTGGCTCTTTCCCCAGGGAACAGGGTGACCTTTAAGCCTATTGGCTCCTGCTCAGGGAAAAATGAAACAAGGTTGCCTGGGGGCAGGGGGTGGGGTGGCTCATTGGCCCAAGACCATCTATCATGGGTGCAAGCTGGTTAGAGCAGCATTTCAAAAAAGCAGGAAAAAAGGGCTGGGAAGTGTCCCCCAGCGACAGTCACAGGACTGTCCTTAGAGGTGAGTTTTTTCGAGGTGTTTGTACAAGAGCAGAAGGAAATGGGGGAGTCCTAGAGGTGGTCGTGGAGTCAAGAGAGGTTTTATGACTTTCTAGAAAGGGAGAGAGAACAGCATGTCTGCATGCTGACGGGCACGTGGCAGCGGAGAGGGGAAGTTGGCGGTGTGGGGTCAACAGATCTCCAGACACCGGGAGCTGGCATGGATGGGACCCGGGGCTCTGAGGAAGGCAGAGGGACGTGGGAACAGGGCCAGGGATTGGGGTCACGGCAGTCAGCAGCTTGCGGAATATCTCTTCCACTTGCCTCTATTTTCTAAGTGCGCCAAAGTAAAGCCCTTGGCTGAGGGAGGCGATGGAAGAAGAGCTGGAGGTCTGAGGTGCAGGAGAGAGGTCGGGTGACTCTGCTGGAGAACGCGGTCTGGGTAGCGCGCAGGGCCGAGGGAGCCGTCTGCGGCTCGCTGGTTGAAAGAGTGAGTGGGTGAGCCGAGGCTTCCCGAGCCAGGAGGGCTCCGAGCCTTCTCTGTCCCCCCCACGGTGCTGTTCCCAGTCCCCAGCACAGAGCCCGGCGTTTAATTCACTCTGTTGGTGACAGAGCTGACAAAGGAGCGTGTGCCTAGCAACGGAGGGGGCTGTGCCTCCGTCCGAGCTGGTTTCCTTTGGGCCTCCTCTGAGGCCTCCTCTTGGAAGACCAGGAGACCCGGGCAGGGGGGAGGCCCCGCCGCAGCCGTGTTGCGGGAGGTTTGTGAGCTCCGGTGTTTTCCTCCTGTCCTCTGCTGTGGAGAGCAAGCCTGGGTCCTGACAAGCTCAGTCACTCTTGTCTCCTGCCCCCCCCCACTGTGAGGAGGCTAGTGCTGTGGTCACCTGACGGGGTGTGGGCAAGCCTCCCCGCAGCCTTCCTGCCTCCTCAGGCCCAGCTGGCCCTCGGGGGGGCATGCCCAGGGGCAATGGCAAGATGTGCCACCAGCCCTCCCCACCCACTCCGGCTGACCACTGGTCTTGAGGGTGAGGCCCTGCCCTGGACTCTCCAAAGCCTGGCCCACCCTGCCCGCTCCTGCTAGGCCTCCGTCCACCTCTGAAAAACCCCGTCCCCTGCCTTCTGGGCCAGCTGGTCCCACCTGGGACCCTGCTTCCTCAGCGTCTGTTCAGTGGCTCCCGTCTGTCCAGACAGGGAGACCCGGACTCCAGGAGAGTTCTGGGAGTGGGGCTTTGGCATCTGTGGTTCATAAAGTTCGTTGGCATTTTCAAAATGTAGCCAAGGCTGAGAATCATCTCATTCTCCATAAAACACACTGATCCTTCCTTTCTCACAACGAGGAACAAGACAGGGCAGAGCGGTAGTGTTTATTGAGCAGTTACTAAGCCCCAGGGCCCTGAGTGCCCCCTGACCTCCAGGCAGCCCCGTGGTGAGTCAGCGTCATATTCCCATTTCACAGCCGGGGAAGCCAGTGGGGAGCAGTGAGCACATCCGCCCACTTGGTAGGGAGTGGCCGGTGGGAGGTTGAGCCCAGGTCCCCCTGACTCCGTTACAGCTTTCATATGCACTTGGCTCACTGGGGGCCTTTCTCAACGGGGGCTGTTTCATTTCTCCTCCGTGGAGTATAGAATGGTGTTAATCCGCAGCAGGAAGGGCCTCAGACCTCATCACAGGAGGTCAAAGAAATGGCCGGGCACGGTGGCGCACGCCTGTGATCCCAGCACTTGGGGAGGCTGAGGCAGGAGGATCACGAGTTCAAAGGCAGCCTCAGCAATGGCGAGGCACTCAGCAACTCAGTGAGACCCTGTCTCTAAATAAAAAATACAAAATAGGGCTGGGGATGTGGCCCAGTGGTCGAGTGCCCCTGAGTTCAATCCCCGGTACCAGAAAAAGAAAGAAAGAAATGGTGCAGCCAGTCCACCCACCTGGAAGGTGGTAGTGGGGAGGGGACATTGGAAATGGGAATTTAGGAGCCACCCAAAGGCCCCGCCCCAGGAGCAAGTCACGCGATCAGATCAGGAAGAATGGAATCCAAACCAGGGAAGGGGAGGAGAGGAGGCAGGGAGACCCGTTCGGGAGGCTACCGCATCAGCCCGAGCAGGGAGAATGGACTCCCAGGTGAGACGCCGGCTGTGGACAGGCCAGCAACAGGCACTCCAGGCCACCCCTGCGCCAGCCGCCCGCCTGCCGGGAAGCCGAGCCCTTCCCCAGGCAGCTGGAACTGCTCGGGGCCGTCTCCTTCCAAGGCGCCCCCATCTCATCATAATCTAAGCCTCTCTTGGGCTGCCTCCGAGGCTGTCAGTGTATGGAAAGCGAGAAGTGTCTGTCCTCAGGTGAGAGGCCGCACGCCAGAGCTTCTCCTCCAACATCAACCAGACCGGGAGACCACGAACCTGGCAGGAGCGGCCGAGCCGCTAATAGCTCGGCGAGAAGAGAATTATAGAAAGAGACAGCACCAGGTGGGGGGGCGGGCAGGGACAGAGAGAGGCCCAGGACTGCCAGCCCCGAGGCTCAGAGGGGGGATCGGTGTCAGCAGATGCAGCCCCAGGGACAGGCTGTCTCTGCTCATCTGTTAGAAGCGTCTCCGCCCAGAGCCCAGAGAGAGAGACCCCCCCAGCCTCCCTCCCCCTGGTTTCCAGGATCGCGTTCCTTATGGAGGCCCTGGGACTCGGGGAGGAATCCCTGGCGTTTCCTGCAGGAGCCGCAGGCAGGGGGGTGGGAGTGACCTAGAAACACCCACCGGGCTCCTGCTGCCCTGGCCGGAGGACGGTTCCGGGTGTCTCTGTGCGGTTAGAGCCCCCCGGAACCCTTGGCTTATTGCAGGGTGGGGGGTTCTTTTATGAAATCAGGTTATTTTCCTTTGCCCTTTAACCAGAACCAGCGCTGGGTTCTGATCGCAGGCTCAGCGCGGCCTTCCCTGGTTCCAGAGGCTGGATGGCGGCGGCAGGAGCTGCGCCTGCCCCCCACCATAGGAAATCGAAGCCCCGAGATGGATGGGGAAGGGGGAGGGGGAGGCAGAGCAAGAGGTAAATGTGGAGTCCACGCCAAGCCAGGCCTTCACGGCCAGCTCCCCGGCTCCCCAGGAGCCCCAGAGAGGCAGCTGGCCCTGGGCTCAGGAAGGCAGGGGTCCCCTGTCAACCAGCCCTCCCCACCACGAGAATGGGCCCAGCCTCCAGAGAAGCCTCCTCTGCGTCAGAGGCCCCTGAATCTTAAGCAGATGCCCTGTCATGCTGAGCAAGAGGCTGTCACCTCCCCAGGGAGGGCGCCATTACTCAGAGCCCATCTGGTGGCTCTAGGTGGCAATCAGCAGGGGCAGGGGAGGCAGGAGCTGAGGTGGGGAGGGAGGAGGGAGAGGCCGGAGGTGGCTCCTGGGAGAGGAGGCTCCCCAGCTGGTGCTCCCCCCACCCCCGTCTCCCTCTGTCTCCCTGCCGTCTCCCCCTCATTTCCCTCATGGCTCTCATCCTTTGTCCCCATCCCTGTTTCTCTGTCGGAATCTCTTTTTACCCTCTTAAGAAAAATGGCCAAACTCGTTCAGCAGAGATCAAACGCCCCGACAGGCCGCCTCCGCCTCTGGCCTCTTTTCCCGGTTCCGTGGAGAAGAATGGCAGGGAGGTAGCTGTGTGGGTGACCCAGCTGATGCCACTGTCATGCCTGGGGCCAGGTGATGGCATTGGGGGGTGACGAGGACAGGCAGGGAGCCCTGAGGACAGCCAGATGCTCCCGCAGCGAAGCCGCACCCCGCAGAGGAAGCAGGGCGTCCGGGCGAGGTGCCAGGGAGCCGGGGGGAGCCGCTGCCCCGCGGCCACCTCCTCTGTGCTCTGCAGGAGGTGAAGGGGCAAGACCAGAACCAAGGACCCCGAACTGGCACCTTCGGAAGGTCACCTCATCACTCCTGACGGCCGGCCAGAGGTGTGGCTCTGGTCTGCGGGTGGTGAGGTCACACACCAGGCCAGGCTCCTGCGCCCAGCTGGGGGCAGCGGCTGGCTCTGCTCGGCACTTGCCCTGTCTTCCTGCCCAGGGACCCTGGCCTGCAGCAGGGCCAGGTGGGGGGCCTGGGTCTGAGGGAGGGGCTGCCCAGGTCCATTCTGAGAGGGAGGGGAGGAGGGCAAGAGGACCAGAGGCAGGGAGGGAGAGGGCGAGGGACAGGAGGCCAGTGCCCCGGCTCCCTCCTGCCCTCCTCCCGGAAAGCAGGTCGCGGGCAGTGGGGCAGGACGGGGAGCGCACCTGGACAGCTGCTGAGCCCGCCGTGCTCGTGGGTGAGCTCCCTGTCCACCAGGACCACAGCCCTGTGCCCATGTTGCAGACGAGTGAGCTGAGGCCGGGCGCCCAGCAAGGTGCTCAGGGCACAGGGAGGGCGAGTGGCCCCGGGGCGTCACACAGCTCCTCGCCTGGTGTTGTCCACGGCCCAGCTCGCTAAGCCCTCTGTCTGTCTGTCTGTCAGTCTCTCCCACAAGCAGGGGAGGGGCCGTGTCGTCCCTCCCCCAGCTCCCAGGCTGGTTGGGAGCAGTGGGGGCTGAACCTGGCCTCTGGGCAGTGCCGTGTGGGGGTCAGTGGCAGTGGGGGCTGAAGGCTGCCCTGCTCCTTCCCAGCCCCCACACAGCCCGGCACTGGCCCCTCCTCACAGCCCTCAGGCCCCTGCTCCAGGGAGCGTGGGAGGGGGGAGGCAGCCCAGGGGTCCCCCCGAGTTCCCGGGGGCCTACACCTGTGCTAGCACGAGCCGGGGGGACCCCATTCCTGTGAGCAGAGGGGGCTTTTGCTGTGTCGCCTGGCCAGACCCTGAGAGGGGGGTCCCTGGAGAGGAGCGGGGTGCGGGAGGAAGGCACCAGCAGACAGTGGGCGTCCCTTCACGAGCACCCGAGAACCGGCACCACGGAGGACTCTGACAGGCCACGTGTCACGCGCAGCAGCCCTGCCGCGTGGCTCCACTGCGAGGGGCACCCCCACGCCCAGCTCCACACAGACCAGGAGGACGGGCGTGGGTCTGGGCCTGACCACCGTGCCCTCGACCCCGACCCGAGTGACGCTGCCACCACTCCTGCCCTGCGCGGTGGCTTTGAGGTGCCTGCCCCGTGTGACTGACGGCTGCATCTCACCAGCACCTCGAACTGTGCCTCCCGGGGTGACGCTCACCTCACACAGAGGTCACACCAAGGCCCGACCAGCAGCCAGCGGCCTGGTTTTGGTCACTCGTGACAGTGGTGAAACTTTTTTCAACGTACTTCTCAAAATCAGGAGGTTCAGATGCCGATAGGAAGGTCCGAGTGTCCTGGGGCTGTTCCCACCAAGCTTCCTGGGCAGGGGAGCGCCGGGCCCTCCAGACTGGGCAGGGCTCTCCCACTCCCCGTGACTCTGCCCCCTGCCCACCTCTCTCCTTCCCACAGCTCACCTGGCCCCACAGCTCTGGGGCTTAGGGCCTGGTCTGGCTCTGGGTGGCCTGTGGCCTGTGGCCCGTGGCCGGGTGTCGGGCTCTTTCTGGGTCTTAACAAATCCTCAGAACTTCCTGGTTCAGCCAAGGATGGAGCAGGCCTGCTACGAGCATGGCCACCTACCAGGATCTGCATCCGGGCCCGCCTGCAGATGACCGGTGACACATTTCTCCAAGGGACTCAGATTGGATGTGCAGAGCTGGTCAGGGTGGCGAATGGAGTCCCCATCGCCTGCTTCTGGGAGGCTTCGGCCTGTCCACCACGCTCAGTGAGTCAGGCCAGGCCACTCTGGGCGCAGGGGCCAGGCTGACCCTCTCAGCGGTTGCCGTGGGAACCAGAGGGGGGGGGGGAATGAGGCTGAGGAGGGCGGAGCCTCTTTTCCCAGCCACTCTGAGACCGGAGGACCTGGGATGAACCTGGCCCTGCAGGGAGAGGAGGGGCCTAGGCTGGAGTCCCTCACCTGAGGAGAGAAGAGAACACCAGAGTGACCCCACGTCCTGGCTGGCTTTACAGTTCAAGGTCAGGGAGAGGCCCAGGCAAACGCGGGCAGGCTGGAGGCTCCGGCTGAGATGGAATCAGGAAGGGGGCGTGGGGGGTGTGGCTTTTGACTTGGGCCTTCAAAGGCTTCCCAGGGAGATGTGGTCAGAGAGGGTGTCCTGCCCATGGGCAGGGGCTGGGGAGGGAGGCAGGCAGGGGCTCCGTCTGGCTACAGGAGCATTTTCAAAGTGGCCGCCTTGCAGGACAGTCACTTGGGCTCCTATTTTCTTCTGTGGTCACACAAGCACGGAAAAGATTGGGGTGAATAAAAGTTGGAAGTTTCCCCGCAGGGTGCAGAGCCTCTGCTAATGTGTACTGTGGGTCTCTGAGTGAGAACCCAGAATCCCCCAGATCTGTGTAGCCACAGGCCCTTCCTCGGCCCCGTGGGTTTGTATTTGCAGCTGGGGCTGGAGGGCTTTGGGCTGGGGCTGGGGACAGCAGGTAGTGGGCCCAAGCCTGGGAGGCCGGATGGGGCAGGACACCAGATGCAGGTAGCAGCAGGGCACTTTGCAGGTGGCGGGAACTTGGAGGTTCCTAGGCAGAAGGTGACACCATCAGGTTTGCATTTTGGAAAGACCAGGGGCTGCTGGGAGGAGCTGGGGGGAGGAGCAGGTGTGGCCCGAGAGGGGGTGAGGCTGGCCAGGTGTGGAGGGGGCAGGGAGGCCCTGCTGGCCTTTCCCAGGGAGGAGGTCGGTCAGTGGCTCCTTTCCAGTCATGTGGACGCTCCGGGGTCTGAAGAGGCCATGTAGGAGCGGGTCCCTCAGGGGCGGTGACGTCCCTCAGGGGCGGTGACGGCCTCAGGAGCAGAAGGCCAGCAGGATGCCCCTAGTTCTGTGTGACTGACCTCTTAGGCCTCCGTCTCCAGTGGGGATGGAGATGGGCTGGGAGGGACTGCGGAGCCATGGCCTGGCACAGGGCACCCAGGAGAGGCCACGTGCCTGGCACCCAGGAGAGGCCACGTGCCTGCTGCCCGGGCTCGTGCCTTCCCTGGGAGAGGAGCGCCTGGAGCCAGGCCGCGCGGGGCAGACCCTGGCCCTGCCGTCCAGCTGCGCAGCCTGGGTCATGTCCTCAGGTCCCATGCTAACATGGGGACAGGGAGGGGACAGAATCCTGCTCCTGGAGGAGCAGAGGAGGGCGGTGGCTTGTGAGTCCCTACGCAGCGCTTGACGCAGCAAGTGCTCAATGAACGTTACCTGTCATTAATTTTAATATTAATGACATTTTATAGTATTTGTGGTAAAAGTCCAGTGAAAGTTGGATCCAGAGCACATTCTTTGCATGCGATCTTATTAATTTCAGGTACATAGAGTGACCCCTGTTGGGCAGCTCCGATATTGGCAGGTCGTCTCTGGGGGCCTGTGATGATCACTGGACGTCGGGAATTTGTGGTCAGTGGCTCTCTCCATGTCTCCTCAGGCACTTAAAAGACCTCCTCCTGGGTTGGGATTGTGGCTCAGCGGTAGAGCACTCGCCTAGCACGTGCGCGGCCCGGGTTCGATCCTCAGCACCACGTACCAATAAACACATTGTGTACAACTAAAGCAAATAAATAAATATTAAAAAAAAAAAAAAAAAGACCTCCTCCTGCTCCCAGCACCCGTGAGACACTAGACCGTGGACCTTGATGCCCATTCGCTGTCCAGGGCTCTTCATTGAGCCACAGGGCCAGGGTCCAGGTCTGGACCAAATCATCACCAGCCAGGAACAAAAGACAGGAGGGGGCGAGGGGAGGCCAGGCCACCAAGAGCACGGTGCAGAGAGCGGGAGGCTGGCGTCGGGGGAGCCCAGGATCCTCTCCCTCGCGGCTGGCCGCAAGGAACAGAGCTCGTGGCTCACTCCCCGGAGACGTGAGCCTGGGGGGCCTGGAGTCAGCCCCTGCCCAGCATCCCGCCACCCACTGCTCCGGGGGGCCTGGAGGCAGCCCCTGCCCGGCATCCCGCCACCCACTGCTCCGGGGGGCCTGGAGTCAGCCCCTGCCCGGCATCCCGCCACCCACTGCTCCGGGGGGCCTGGAGGCAGCCCCTGCCCGGCATCCCGCCACCCACTGCTCCGGGGGGCCTGGAGGCAGCCCCTGCCCGGAGGCAGCCCCTGCCCAGCATCCCGCCACCCACTGCTCCATGGTGGGGCCCCTGGAGGCCAGCCCGGGGGGCTGCCCCCCTGCCCAGCATCCCGCCACCCACTGCTCCATGGTGGCCGCTTGGCAGCGGCTGCAGCAGGTTCCTCGGCTGGCTGGCTGTGAAGCTCAGTCCTGCCTTCCTTGCTGGTGGTAGGATTGAGGGTGGGCGCTTGTGCCCCTCTAGGCTGCACCTCCCAGACTCCTTTGCATCCAGTCAGGCTCTGGAAAATGGGATGTGCACAGAAGTGGGGGTGCCCCACCGAGCCAGAGTCTTGCAGGTGACCCCTGCTTCCTCCGTGGCCTAGAGCTAGGATGTGCCTGAGACCCAGCTTGACCCACGGAGACCCTGACACCCCACTAGAGGGTGGTGAAGGAATCTGGGTCGCCGAATGACTGTGGAAAGAACTACCCACCCAAAGCTGTTATTAAAAGAGAGAGAGTGGCCGGGCGCGGTGGCGCACGCCTGTAATCCCAGCACTTTGGGAGGCTGAGGCAGGAGGATCTCGAGTTCAAAGCCAGCCTCAGCAATGGCGAGGCACTTAGCAACTCAGTTGAGACCCTGTCTCTAAATAAAATACAAAAAAAAGGGCTGGGGATGTGACCCAGTGGACGAGTGCCCCTGAGTTCAATCCCCGGTACCACAAAAAAAAAAAAAAAAAAAAAAAAAGAGAGAGAGAGTGGGCTGGGGTTGTGGCTCAGCAGTAGAGCTCGCCTAGCACGTGCGTGGCCTGGGTTCGATCCTCAGCGCCACGTAAAAATAAAGGCATTGTGTACAACTAAAACAAAGAAGTAAATGTTTTTAAAGAGAGAGAGGGAATATTTTTGTTTTTAATTATTTGAGATACTGGATTTGGGGAAGAGGGTCTCTTGTTATAGCAGCTGAACTTGCCCTGACTAAGGCAAAGGCTTCCCACTAAACATGACTGGAGGCATTTAAGAGGAGGCGAGGTGAGTCACTGGGAACCAGGGTGTGGGTTTCCCCTCCGTGCAATGAGGTCGCGCGAGGCATCAGTGTGCATCTAGTCTTTTCACTGAGCTTCCTCCATCTGCTCAGTGCCAGGAGGAAGGCCAGGAATGTGAAGAGACAGAAAACACCAGGCCCATGCTCACAGCGGGCTGCAGTGGAGTTTGCCAGCTCACGGGTCCCACATGCCCCGGGTCCCAGCGCCACCGGGTCTCACACCCCAGTCCACCATGACTGAAGCCAAGTGTCTGGCTCTCGACGTCGCCCGGGACCTCGCCTGGGGAGCACCCCCTTCCCCACTGGGGAGAGCCCCTCGTTCTCTCCTAGACGGTCTCTGAGGCGGGGCTCTTGCGTCCTCCATGGGCCACGTGACCAGGGTCTCTGCTTTCTGTCTGGACTCTCAGGAGGTCCTGTGAAACTGTGCCCAGTACTGACCCCCGAATCCCCAGGAAGAACAGGGCTCTGAAACGTTCATTCATTCACTAAACAGCCGTCGGCCCACGAGCAGGACAAGGCGGAGCAGTCAGGGGGACGCGCGTTTCTGCCCTCAGGCCGGTTTCAGTCCAGTGGAGAAAGTGGACGGTGAGCAAACCCGGGGAGACAGACGATCACACAGAGGGACGGGTGACGTGCAGGAACAGAGTGGGCAGGGTCACAGAGCGCCGGCTTGACCCCGTTGAGAGGGGAGGCCAGGCGGGCCTCTCTGAGGAGCTTCCCGGGAGGAGCCTGGGGCGGGGAGGCCTCGCCGGGCAGCGGGCCCAGCACGTGCCACCACTCGGAGCCAGCAAAAACCTGTGGGTGTAGGGTTGTTAGTGGGGGCAGCGTGATGGGAGGTGGGGCTGGGCAGTGGTGAGGACTGGGGGTTTCTAGCTTCTGAGCACCAGGCAGCTGTCGAAGGCTTCAGGAGGAGCCGTGACCTGGCCTGGTGTCCACCACGGGAGAGGAGGCTACTGCAGGGGTCCCCGCTGTGGTGGAGTCTAGGCCCAGGAGGAGGCCGCAGGAAGGAGAGAGGGTCACAGCCCCGGGATGTGGAATTTTAAAAAGACTAATGGATGTGGGCCCCACGGAGAGGCGGGGCAGGGGGTCCAAGTGGACTCCTGGAGGTTCCTGGGAGAGGGGGAGGAAGGAGAAGGAGAGAACAAGGAGGAGAGAGGAGGGCCCCGGTCTTCAGACACCCCTCTGGGAACCAGCTGGGACTGCGTCAGGAAGGCCACGTGGCTGGACGGGGGCTGCCAGCCAACGACGCCGTCCCTCCCCTTAAACAAGTGCCCTCGGCAGCGGGCGGAGGGGCAGGGGTTTGCTGAACACCGCGCCCGTGGAGAAGGGAAGCAACCTGCGTGCCCATCGGGAGGGGATGGAGGAATGAACGAGGGGCCTCCGCCACCGACCAGCTGGCAACTGGGCGGAGGAAGAGGGACAGTCTTCAGGGATGAGTGACAAACCGTCTCCAGGAGGACAGTCCCGCGGGGAAGGGCCGCCCGTGTGCGGCTGGAGATGACAAACAGCCCCGGAGCGTGTTTCCTCTTGAATGGGAGCAAGAAATGGGTGGCGCGGGTGCCTTCAGGAAGGAGGCGCCGGGCAGGGAGCGTCTCACCCGGGGGACTTGGGGCCCTTCCGGATCCTCAACTCCAGGAAGCGTCAACTACTCAACAAAGGATCGCATTAACCACGAGTTTAAAGTGAAGGGCCTGGGCCGTGCAGCACCGCATAAATAAAATGAAGGTGCTGTGTCCACCTACGACTAAAAAACAATAATAATAAATAAAAAATAAAATAAAGACCATGCTGCAGCCTCAGGGAGCGCGTAGAACTGAGAGCAATCGTGGGGTGGCTTCCTCCTGCCCCCGTGCCCCCCACCCCTCCCTCCAGCCCCGTCTTGGGGACCCCCAGCCCCTTGCCCTCCCGTTCCATGAGCCCGCTACTGCCTGGTGTAGGTTTCTATGGTTTTGGTGGTTGCTATTAAAATTGATTTTTTTTTCTCTTGAAATCACCTAATATACAGAAAATATAGGATCAGCTCCACAGCAGGGAGCAGCCTGAGTCAGCCCATGCCGAGGTCTCGGCGGTCGCAGGCCGGAACAGCTTCCACTCCAGAGCCTGGCACCTGTCCCTCATCGTGGCCTGGCGCTCTTGGGGGCGGAGCCAGGGAGGACTCAGTCTCTGGGGGGGGGGCGGGGGAGGGGAGCCAGGAGGAAGCTCTGCGGCAGGTGGTCCCGGGGTGCAGCCCAGCCTTGGGCGAAGGTGGCCGAGAGAACCCCGCAGTGGCTGTGCCTCCCTCAAGGATCCGGGTCCCATCCGTCCGACCTGGGGAGAACGCTCCAGTGAAGGTAGCAGACAGAGGGCAGCTCAGTGGAGGAACTGGGACCGGAACCACGGACAGTCCCTGCTTCTTGTCACGATAATGGCTGGCGCTGAGTGCGCGCTCCAAGTGGGCTCTGACCTCAGCATCGTTCATAGATTCATTCAATACACATTCGTCTGACAAGTACTTTTACTACCCCATGTTATAGATAAGGAAATAAGCTCAGAGAAGTTCAGTAACTTTCTCAAAGTCACACAGATAGTGAGTGGCAAAATCAGGGTTCAAACCCAGGAAGACTGATCCCCAAAACCCACTTTCCCACTACATTTTCCTGGGAAGTCTGGGGAGTTCCCCACAGAAAGTGAAGCCTGTGAGGCGTGTTCCGAGGGCCTAAATCAACAGAAAGCCAGAGGGACAGATCAAACTTGGGGCAGAGGGCAAAGGACCAGCAAGGGCTTTTCTTTTTTTTTTTTTGGTACCGGGGATTGGACTCAGGGGCACTTGACCACTGGGCCACATCCCCAGCCCTTTTTTGTATTTTATTAGAGACAGGGTCTCACTGAGTTGCTAAGTGCCTTGCCATTGCTGAGGCTGGCCTTGAACTCGTGATCCTCCCGCCTCAGCCTCCCAAGTGCAGGGATTACAGGCGTGGATTACAGCAAGGGCTTTATGGGACCTGTTTCTTGACCTGTCGGGAAGACTCAGGGAGTCCTGCATCATCACCACGGGTTGCCCTGGTGACACTCCCTCTTTGACTCCCCCACCCCCGGGAAGTTCCCATGTACTCCTGCTGTTTGCAGGAACGGGGGCATCTGCATCTTCCTGGTGTCCTCAGGCAGATGGGAAGTCAGCTCAGGGGTGGAAAGGGACTGGGGGCGGCTGGCAAGTCAGGGCCACCTGCGCCTGTGGCTCATGACAAAGGGGTGCTTTCCTGGGAGGCGCGCAGACCCCAGAGAGGTGAGAATCAGAGGCCGGGAGAGCCCGGCTCCTCCGCGGGTCCCCCGGGTGCCTGTGCCAGGCGCTTCCCGCGTGGCTCCCGCATCCCCGCAGAGCCTGCCTGGGGGTGCTGTCATGCTCCTTGGGTTGGCAGGGAAACGGAATCTCCAGAAACAGCCGGCACCTGGTCCAAGAACGCCCAGGGGCGCGGGCCAACGCTGGGACTCAGATCCAGAGCCCGAGGTGGGGGCCACCGTGTCATCCCACCACTGTGGGTCACCCGGGCGAGTTTCCATTTCTGCGTCTGAAAAGGAGGGTCGTGTCTGGGCCACGTGGACCTGGGTGACTGTGAACTCAGACCCTGATGTCGAGTCCCAGCACCGCAGCGGGTATGTAGTAAGTGCTCAAGAAACGTGAGGCATGCGAGAGCGAGAGTGTCCCCAGCTTCTGGCCCGTCCGAACTCCGTGCCCTGGTGGATCGGCTGCAGCAGGTCCTGTCATCGCCCGTCATCTCAGACACCCCGGGTGCGGCCCTGCAAGATGCCGCACACAGGCGGGCGTGAATGACGGGTGAATCCAGCTGTTCCCGGGTAAACCGGAGAGCCAGACGGCTCCCTCCCTCTGGAGAAGGAGAGACGGCCGCGCTGAAGAGGGCCACAGCTCACAACCGTCCCGTTTACTGGCCACCAGGGGCTGTCCCAGGCAGATGGTGCCCTCCCAGGCACGTCCCCTGGCCGAGGTCCTTCCAGGGCCTTGACCTCCTTCACAGGTGGCTTCTCACAGGTCGGCAGAGAAGATGGCTCTCCTCCCGCGCAGCACCCGGGGACCGAGACAGCCCTGCAGGGCACCCACATATTGCTGCCTGCAGCATCGACACCGCGGGGAAAGAAGTCGGAGGCGGCCTGGGGATGAGTGGTTTCTTTATTCTTGCTGCTTCTCTGCTTTCTCTTCTGTGTTCTCTCTCCAGCTCCAACCACCCCTCTCGCCAGCCCTACCTGGTTAAATACCCTTCACCCCAACAAGCAGACGCGTGTCACAAGCGCGACTTACAGGTGCGTCACACGGTGTTCACGGGCACAGAAAGACCCTTAGTAGATCACATTAAGGTCAGGAGAGGACAACTAAACGCCTCCTCTTTGGCGCTCAGCCAGCCGCCATCTTACACCCGCAGGTTGACACGAGGCACTCTGGGCTGCTGGGACAGAACGGGTGGCCTGTCCCTGGGTCTCCCGGCATCGGGCACAGAGCTCTGAAAACCCCGGTCCCTGCCGAGCCGTGCGGCTGCTCGAGGCGCCCTGTGTCCTGACAGCAGGCCTCTGACCCTGCTCCTGACCGCGAGCTCCTGATGCCTAGGGTGGCCTGGGTGACAGGAGCCATTTGTTCTAAGGAGGTGACTCTGGGCTCCCGGACGGGGGCTGGGCACCAGAGAGACCCTGCGTGGTCAGCAGCCAGGACTCTCCGCCCCACTCCGGGCCTCCGGGCGTGGGAGGGGCGGGGGATGGCTGAGCGGCCACCAGGCCCAGGCGAGGGGACGGCAGGGGTGGAGGACTTCCAGACTGTGCCCAGGGGCAGGCAGAGGCGTGGGAGCCGCCTGCTCCTCCCCGGCCTCGCCCTGGCACAGCCTCCATCCCGCCTTGGCTCTGTGGCCGGTCGCCCCCGTGAAGGGCTCCCCGAGCTCTGAAATGAACTGAACCCGCGGGCACCCCAGCGTAAAGCCAGTGGGCCAGAAGCCGAGGTCCCAACCTGGGGCCTGTCACTGTCATCGTAGGAGGGCGCGGAGCCCTCAACCTGTGGGATCTGACCCCGTGTTGGAGCTGGAGGTGGGGCGCGCGGGGGGGGGCGGGGGGCGAGACCGGAGGTCTGGTGTCCCGACGCTCACGGTCGAAGGAGCCCCGTGGCCCGCGTGGCCCGGCTGCAGAGGTGTGAGCTGCCGGTCACACGCAGACACCTCCAGGTGCCACCCGTGACTAAGCCAGGGGTGTGGAAGGAGACCCCAGGTCAGCCCCAGGGTGGCCGGTGGACCTCGGTGTCTGGACAGCAGTGGGCACCAGGGTGCAGCAGGGCACCTGCCGGGCCTGCAGCTGGCAGCCCCCTCGGCGTGGGCCGCGGCAGCCGCAGAGCCTGCGGCTCCGAAAGCAGACGGACACCGGGACTCTGGGCACGGCCTTCCTGATCGCCAGTTGGTCGGACGTGTTGCAAGGCCAGTGAGCTCGACCGAAGTCGGGGTTTCTTGCGGACGGGCCTCCTGTTTATGGGACCCCTGACGCAATGTATGCAGTGATGTCAACGAAGGTCCTCGGCCCTCCTGGGGTCACGATGCTTCCCAACTCCATGAGACCTGGGCGAGGGGACGCTCGCAACTCAGAACTGCTGCCAATTCTGCAAATATGTTTTAGAAAGATCTTTAGAAATCAATAAAGTTTTTAAAAACACGACTCAATAGGAAAGTGGGTAATGGACTTGAACTGCGTCCTGCCGGGAAGACGCCTCACAGCCAACGAGCCCGTGAGCAGTGCTCAGCGAGCTCACCACCGGACGCAGGAAGACAGCACGATGCCCACCGGCGCACGCCCAGGGCCGGCAGGCGAGGACACTGGTGGCAGTGCCCACGCTGCTGAGGGGCCACCGAGGACCCCAGCCTCTTGTGCACAGCTAGTGGGGATGTACGCGGGTGGGAAGGTTCTGGAAAATGGCTCGATCGCTACCAGCAGGACATGACCCTGCTGCGGTGTGTTGACTCTTAATTGATTCAGCTTGTCTGGCAAACCACGTCTGCGCACATCCCGTGACCTGGTGGCCACACTCCCAGACGGCTTCCCAGAGGACCCTTGCTCGTGTCTAAGAGGATGTCCACAGGACCCAAGAATAACTTCTGGAAACTGCCCAAGTGCCCAGAAACCCACGAGCCATCGCTGAGTCGTGTAGTGGAAGACTCTGCAGTCAAGAAAAGGGAAGAACCCCCAGGTTGTCATGGTGACAGGGACAGATCTGGAAAACAATAGAATGTGGCCCTGGAGAAGCGATGTTTCTAGAACAAGGCATTGCGTGTTCGAAAACAGGCACAGCTGAACAATGTATTGGTCTGGCCTAGGTTCAGAAGTGGGGAAACTAAAGAAAACAAGAAAAACGACCATTTTTAATAAGAATCAGGATAATGTGAGCTGTGGGGAGGGGCGAGGAGGGTGACACAGGTGGGGAGGGCCCGCGGGCGGCTTCCAAGGCACAGACGTCGTTCTGTGTCTCAGTCCAGGTGGGTGGCGCACGGGCATTAGCTACGGTGTTCTTCACAGAGTACGCAGACACTACGGGTGCTTCTTTACATATATTTTATAATAAAAGAAATGCAAAAGCAAAGATCAATCTTCCTTCTATCATTAAAAAATATCTATGGACTCTACACCCAGAGCAGTTAAAAACCACCCAGACTTTCCCCTTTAAGCAGAGGGCTTAAAGCCCTCTGGGGAAACAGGGCCACATCACCAGAGGACCCTCTGTGGGAGTGGGCACGCCTGGCCAGGTGGCGGAGCCCCGAGGAGGGCGGGGTGACAGTCAGGACCTGAGACAGCCTCCAAGGCCCTGTGGCTGAGGCTGGCCTCCAGTGCAGCAGTGCTGAGAGGCAGCTGTGGGAGGTGAGGGTCAGAGGGCTCCGGCGTCCCTGGTGGATTGATCCACCACGGAGTCACAGCTACCAGGCAGGTGGGAGCTGGGGAGGCTTCAGAGGTCGGGCCTGTCGTGGTTAGATGTCAGGTGTCCCCCACGTCGCACGTGTGAGGCAAAGCGGGAACACTCAGCGGGGAAGTGACCGGGTCACAGGAGCCTTGACCCAGTCAGTGAATCGGTCCCCTGGTGGACTGACCGAGGGGTGACCAGGCCAATGGGCGTGGCTGGAGGAGGCGGGGCGCTGGGCCGTGCCTTGGGGACATATTTCATCTTTGTTGAGCAGCGCTCTCTCTCTCTCTCTCTCTCTCTCTCTGAATCCTGATCGTGGCCTAGCTGCTTCCCTCCACCGCTCTCCTCCACCATGGCGTCCAGCCTCGCCTGCGGCCAGCTGTCCAGGGACCGAGACCTCTGCACCGGGAGCCCCAGGTAAACTCCTCCTCCTCTGACAGCCTCGTGGGGTCTGTGGTCATCCGGCTGCTCAGACCTCGGGAGGACCGGGGGCTGGGCTGGTTATCAGAGCTTCATTATTGGCGTGGAGAATCAGATCAACTTCCCGCCCTCGGAGCCCAGAAGCCAAGCCCCGTCCCTGGGGGGAGGGGTTGGGCGGCGCAGGGGCAGCCTTGCCACGTGGCTTTGGGGACCGCCGGGTCCCTGAGCTCTGGCTGCCCGTCTGTTCCATGCTGGGCTCCTAGAAGCATCCCGCGCCCCCCAGCCCTGCCACCGGGCTCTGACCCGCTGCCTGCCTCTCCAAGCTGGGACGGGGACACGGGGTCGGCGTCCTCCTGGTAACCTAGCTCAGCAGCGGCCCAGCGGACAAGGTGCTGCTGCCCTGTGCTTGTCACAGTGCCCGTGACAGGTGGGGCCCCTCAGCTGGCCCTCGGTATTGCTTTTCTCATGTATAAAACGGGGAGGGGCGTGCAGGGCCCACGTGAGCGTGAGACTGAGGGGTGGGGCCTCGACCTGCGCCTCGCACACGCTGGGCACGGGGCGGTCGGCCACCTGGGACAGCGTCTCTGCTCTGGCCATTTCTGCACCCTCCCACTCACGCACGTGCACCTGTGAACGCACGTGTGCACACACTGCAGCTGCTCCGTGCCCTGGGGGTCACTGTCCCCTGGAAGCCCAGCAGGCACTGGCTGGCCACCTCTTCCAATGTCACACACCCCAGGTGGGAGGGAAAGGCTCCCAGATGCCCGGGGGCCTCTGTCTCCTATGCACGGCCACCAGGGTGACACCTAAAGAGCAACATCCCTCCCCCGGCCCCGGGGGGGGGGGGGGGGTCCCAAGTCCCCAGAGCTGAAGTCAAGTGAGAGCAAATGGAAGAGAAAACAGAAAGAAGACGCAACAAGGCCACGTCAGAGAGGCTTTGGTAAGCAGTGGGGACACGTTTTCCAGAGGAGAGTGGCCACTGCCTGCGACAGGGTCTGGGTTTTACCGGTGAGAGGGGCTGGGTCCCGGCAGGAACTGTGTGGGTCGCAGTCGAGGGGAGCCCTGGGCAGCGGGGACGGTGGCAGGTGAGGAAAACCGCTGCAGCCCAGAGCCAGTCACTGGCCTGTCTCCCGGGGGAGATGGTGGCCCAGCACTGGGCACGGCCAGCTCAAGGTGGGGGGCAGGCACGGGTCCCTTCTGTGCTGTCCCCACCTCCCCTTCCTGCCCTCGCTGCGGCTGCAGCAGTGGTGAGACTCCCACAGACACCGCCCCACACACAGGCGGGCGGGCGGGGAGGGGGCAGTCGTGGGGATGGAGTCCCTGGGCCTGTTGTCCATGGCCTTCAGCAAGAAGCCAGTGGTTCTGACGGGAGGGTGGCTTCTCACAGTGTTGGTGGTGTTGGTGGCTGGGGAAGGTCAGAAGTGGGGAACAAGAGCCGGCAGGTGGCGCACGCCTGTCATCCCTGCACTTAGGAGGCTGAGGCAGGAGGATCGCGAGTTCCAAGCCAGCCTCAGCAATGGCGAGGCACTTAGCAACTCAGTGAGACCCTGTCTCTAATAAAATACAAAAAAGGGCTGGGGACGTGGCCCAGTGGTCCAGTGCCCCTGAGTTCAATCCCCGGTACAAAAAAAACAAAAACAAAAAAAAAAGGAGGGGGACAGGAGAGAAGGACAGAGAGGAGGAAGGAGAGAGGACGGGAGGGAGGGAGACGGGGGGAAAGACGGGGCTGACACAGGGAAGAGGTGCCGGTCCCGCAGGTCCTGCCGCTCTGGAGACAGCGAGGCCAGTCTGGCTCGTCACCCAGAGCTTGCCGTGGCCTCTCCTGGCCACCAGGCCTGGGTCCAGGAGCCAGCCACCCCCCACGTGGAGCCTCGCTGACCTGCCCGAGGCTGACCGGGGGCTGGGCGGCCTCTGCCCCCCACGCTCTGTCCCCTGGAGGGCGCAGGGCACGGAGCACCGTCCTGCAGCACCCTGGACCCGCCCACTCCTGCCAGGTGGCCCTCCCCACTCAGGCCTCAGGGCGCGGGGACAGCTGCCACGGCTCTGGGGCACTGAGACCCCCAGATCCCGCCCAGACCTGGGTGAGCGCGGACGCCCCTTGACGTCTGGCGGGGTCCCACCCGATTACCCCCCACCCCAGTGGGAGACGGCGGACGCTGAAGACACCGTCAGCCAGCCCGTCCCCCCACGCAGCCTGGCTGGGCGATGGCACTGAGGTGGGGGCCGCTGTCCCTGCCATCACAGGGTGAATATTAACAGCCCAAGGAAAGGTTAGGAGTTAAAGGTCAAAGTGCAGCTTCTTCTGAATGTGTGTCAAAAATTAAGTCTGCCCACCCGCGGTCGGGGAATGTCTCTGGTCTCTTCATGAAACTCTCCTTGAATTACCAGATTTGAGTGAGTCCTGCGCTTCCTGCCAGGACCCACTGGAAGCCAGCACACAGCTCGTCCACCTCACGTCAGCCCCGTTTCCACATAAGGAAGCTGAAAGCCGGAAGATCAGAGAAGGTAGGTGACTTCCCTGAGGTTGCACAGCGGGGGTGGAGAGGTGGACCTTGAACGCACCTCTGCTGGATCTGCACACTGCTTGAGTCTCCTAAAAGAGAGCGTGGGGTTCCGCAGTGGTGGGCCGGGCCCTCCAGAAAGTGCCACCCCCGCCCCAGGGCAATCTGGGTTCTCCCTGAGCCGGAGCTCAGAGCCAGGGCGGCCACCCTCACCCCACAGGCCAAACCCTGTCGGTCCCTGGAAATGTCCAGGTCAAACCTGCCTCAGTCTCCAGAGCCGGCGCCCGGTCGGACGCCCCTCCTCTTCTGCCTCCTGCGTGGCGGCCCAAGCCTCCTGCCCTCTCAGACTCCCTGTGCTGGGAGGGAAGTTTCTAGAACACCTGCCTGCCACTCCAAGCTCCCCGAGCCTGCGGGGACGAAGCACAAGATCCCTGGCCTCGGAACGTCCCAGCCGGCCGCCGCTGGCCTCCCCGGGGCCTGCCTCTCGGCCCCTGGAGGGCTCTGGTCTCCCGTCGACCCCGCTTGTCTTGAGAGGAGCTGAGGTGCGGCCTGGGGGTCTCCTCCACCCCCCGCCAGCCGCAGCCCAGCTCCCGCCGGGGCCCTGCCACCCCGTCTTGCTCCTGCTGTCTCCGACCCTTCAGAGAACGGACCGCGGCGATGAATCCAGAGTGATTCACGGCCCTCCTCACCTGGTGCCATGGTCACGCTGCGCCTTCCCGGCCACCCCACGAGTGTCCGGAGGGCAGGGCTGGATCCCCAGGACTCGGGGCAACCATGGCACCCCCCCGAGGATGCACGCTCTCCAACCACATGAAGGGTGAGCTTTGAACTGGGGGCTGCTGTGTGGCCTTGGCCGAGTCCCTGAGCCTCTCTGTGCTCATCTCCCTGCCTTCCGTCGGGTGGTGAGACCCACCGCCTGCTCACGAGCGTCCAGCTCTGCCTGCCCCCCTTCCTGGGAGCCGAGCCGTGGAGCCGTGGATGCGGAGCCTGCTCAGAGAGCCCTCCTTGGGTTCCCGAGCCCCTGCAGCTGATCGAGCACTGAGTGCCCGTGGATCAGGCCGGCAGAGCCAGGAGACCCCGCTCGGCCCTGCGGGTTCCCTCACCCACAGGGTTCCAGCTCCTGAGCGTGGGAACCCCGGGGCCCTGGGGCATCCTGGCCAAGGACCCTGCACCCTCTGGGAACCCAGGGGGCCCTGGGTGGCACCGGCCCTCCGCACACACAGCTGCTGCCCCTGACGCCGCCCTGGGGCGGAGGTCTTCAGGGGAGGCTCTGGGAAGCCTCCGGGCCTCCCGCCAACTCTCAGCCTGTGGCTCCCACACGCAGCCCCGGCCCACAGAGCCAGGAGCCAGAGCCGCCCTCACAGAGCCGTGACCTAGGGTTCCTGGTGGGGACTAGAGTCCTCTCTCTCTCTCTCTCTCTCTCTCTTTTGCCAAACATCTGACTTAGAGGGGAAATGCTATCCAGAGATGCGAGGAGTCGCGATAGCAGGAAGCAAGGCGCTGCTAGTGGCCTCTCGGATCCCGGAGCCTCAGCCACCAGCCCTCGCTGCACGTGGCCTCTCAGGGGCTGGCGAGGCCCAGGGAGGTGACCCCAGGTCTGGGCCTCCCTTTAAGACCCGCCGTGCCTCCTGGCAAGGGCCCTTGGGCTGAAAGGCAGGTTCCGGCCCTCCTGCCTCCCGTCACCTCTGGCCCTGCCTGGCTCGCACCCTCGGTGACCTCGGCCACAGCCCCTGCCAGGCTCCTCAGCCAGGGGCACCTGGTGGTGGCAGCCCGAGCCTCCAGCCCCGTCTCCTTCCCTCCTGGCGCAGGACGGGCCACCCACTGCCGGGCGCTGCGCCCACTTTGACTGGGGCGGCTGGGGTGGTGGCAGCCCGCGGTGTCCCCAGGTCACCCCACAGGGTAAGAGGCTGGATTCCTAAGTCCCACAGCCCAAGAGAAGCAGGCCTGGCCCGGGGGCCTGGGTCTCAGCACAGGGGCTGCTGGGCCCGTGTGACGTGTGACGTGTGACGGGCTCAGTGCCCAGACGTCGGGGCTGGCTGCCGAGCCCACACCTAGCCGGGCCTCTCCGCGCTCTGGCCGCCCCGGGAAGCAGGAAAGCAACGGGCAGTTTCCAACCCCAGACGCTTGGCCTTGGAGCGGGGCTGGTCGGGGAGCTGCCGGTCGGGGCGGGCTGGCCTCGCCCTGGACGGCACCAGCACCCCTGCCCTCGCCCAGCAGGAGAGCGAGCACCGCGAGCACCCACGCCCCCACCAGCCCACGGCCTCGAGCCTGGGCCTGGCGTGCGCCTGCGCCATGTTGGAAATCAGACTCGAGCTCACCACCCAAACCCCAGCTCTGGGGGCTCGGGACCGAGCTCTGGGGCCAGCTCAGGCTCCTCCCTCCCCTCGCCCCCTGCCCGTGCCGGGTCTCCTGATCCCCCATCCTTCCCCCTCCGTCTCACCCCGGTCCCCGCCTCTCGCAGCCGGCACCTCTCTCCTGGGAGCCCGGTCACCTCCCTGTCCTGCCCTCTCCACCTCGTGGGTGAAGGGCACCCTCTGAGACGGCCCTGCTCTGGGAGGACGTGGGTGCGGAGGCTGCGGAGGCTGGCGGGACGGGACCCAGGGGAGAGGCTGAGGCAAGAAGAGGGGCTTGTCCTTCCCCACGGGGCGGGCCAGATGGAGGCCCCAGGAGGACACGCAGGGGCTGCCCTGCCTGCGTCCACCCAGTCCCAGCCGCTCCGGGGGTTCAGGCCCAGCTCCCCCACCCAGGGCGAGTAGCTTCTGCCTCCGCGTTTCTCCCGGGAAGAGAAGAGCCGTCTGGAATTTTGCAGCATGTGTAGAGGCCAGTACTGGGAGGACAGGGAGGCCCAGAGAGGAGGCCAGGCTTGCAGCCTCAGACCGAAGGTAGCAGAGCAGGGCTGGGGCCCCATGTCCCTCCCTTTCCTTGTGCCAGCAGGTGGGAGGCACTGACCAACTGCTGCCTTGGTTTCTCCGGCTCCCAAGTCGGGGACCATGACAGTAATTCCGCCACCTCAAGGCAGTTATGGGATCAAAGGAGGGGATAGTCGTGTGACCAAGGTCAAGAGCACAAAAGCAAGACGGTGGTCAGTGGCCGGCCCGGGACCTTCGCCCCGTCCGTGGTCACAGAACCTGTCCTGACGCTGCGCTCCTGCTCACAGCCCGCCGTCACCACAGATAGGGGGGTCCGGGGAGACCCCTGCCTCGGGGCCTAGGTGGCCCAGGAAGTGACCGCTCAGACGTGGACACTGAGACCGTGGCTTGGAGGTGAGCCGGGGAAGGCGGGTCCAGGGCCCTCCCAGTGGGCACGCCGGGTGCCCGCAGGCCTGGCAGGGCCGGGCACACTCGGGCTCAGCCCTGCCCGAGACCATCTGGAGGTCCCTCTGCCCGCAGACAGGGAGCTCGGGGACATCTGAGGCCAGAGGCCAGTTTGCAATTTTTAGAAACCACAGAGTGGGCAAGGGCGCGCCCGTGAGGGAGGCAGCACCAAGAGACAGTCGGGTCTTTGTCGCAACCGTCCCCGCCTGACTGAAGCCACAGGGAAGGCTCTGCCGGGCTCAGGGAGAGGCGGCGCCGGCCACTCCTCCTGGCTGCGCCTCGGTCCCCCTGTGGAAGCTGCACACAGCAACTCCCGGCCGCCTGCCTCAGTGTCGGGGCTGCGCTGGGGCTTTGGTTTTGCGGCCATGCCCTGGACCTTTTCCAGGCACACACCCTGCCCGCCTGCTTTGCAAACTCTGCAAGTAACTTCTGGGAAGAAGCAGGGGAGGGACAGAGGGCTCAGCTGAGGGGGGACAGAGGGAGGGACAGAGGGCTCAGCTGAGGGAGGGACAGAGGGAGGGACAGAGGGCTCAGCTGAGGGGGGGACAGAAGGCTCAGCTGAGGGGGGGACAGAGGGCTCAGCTGAGGGGGGGACAGAGGGGAGGGACAGAGGGGCAGCTGAGGGGGGGACAGAGGGCTCAGCTGAGGGGGGGACAGAGGGCTCAGCTGAGGGGGGGACAGAGGGCTCAGCTGAGGGAGGGACAGAGGGCTCAGGAGGGAGGGACAGAGGGCTCAGCTGAGGGGGGAACAGAGGGAGGGACAGAGGGCTCAGCTGAGGGAGGGACAGAGGGCTCAGCAGAGGGACAGAGGGCTCAGCTGAGGGGGGGACAGAGGGCTCAGCTGAGGGGGGACAGAGGGCTCAGCTGAGGGGGGACAAGAGGGCTCAGCTGAGGGAGGGACAGAGGGCTCAGCTGAGGGAGGGACAGAGGGCTCAGCTGAGGGGGGACAGAGGGAGGGACAGAGGGCTCAGCTGAGGGGGGACAGAGGGAGGGACAGAGGGCTCAGCTGAGGGAGGGACAGAGGGAGGGACAGAGGGCTCAGCTGAGGGGGGACAGAGGGCTCAGCTGAGGGGGGACAGAGGGAGGGACAGAGGGCTCAGCTGAGGGGGGACAGGGACAGAGGGCTCAGGGACAGGAGGGGGCTCAGCTGAGGGGGGGACAGAGGGCTCAGGAGGGAGGGACAGAGGGCTCAGCTGAGGGGGAGGGGGACAGAGGGACAGCTGAGGGAGGGACAGAGGGCTCAGCTGAGGGAGGGACAGAGGGCTCAGCTGAGGGGGGACAGAGGGCTCAGCTGAGGGAGGGACAGAGGGCTCAGCTGAGGGGCTGGAGGGGACAGAGGGCTCAGCTGAGGGGGGACAGAGGGAGGGACAGAGGGCTCAGCTGAGGGGGGACAGAGGGAGGGACAGAGGGCTCAGCTGAGGGGGGGACAGAGGGCTCAGCTGAGGGGGGACAGAGGGCTCAGCTGAGGGAGGGGACAGAGGGCTCAGCTGAGAGGGGGACAGAGGGAGGGACAGAGGGCTCAGCTGAGGGGGGCACAGAAGGGGGGGACAGAGGGCTCAGCTGAGACCCGGGGAGTGAGGACCCAGGGAGCCCCTCCGCCCTGCTTGCCCCAGGCTGTTGGAGGCTCTCGTCCTGAAGGAGGGGGTCAGGCAGGTGACGTCCCTGCCTGTGCTGCCAGCTGGCAGGGGTCTCCGCGGGACCAGCCTTGGGCCCAGCTCTGCTGCTGGTGACAGGAGCCCTGTCTGGTCTGTCCTAAATTGAAAAGCTGGATCTGCTAAACGCTGAATGCGTCCCGAGGCACCTGCGAGTGATCCGATGCTGGGAGGACGCACACACCTCCTGCTAGAGGGGCCTGCAGGGGGCTGGGGTGAAGGGGGGAGGGTCTCCAGCGCTCCGTCCACCCTCTCCGGGCCGAGATCTGCCCCTGTGAGCAAGGCTGAGTGGCTCCTCTGTGACCTGATAACCTTAGCTCCTGCAAGTCAGAGAGCCTCTCTGAGCCTCAGAGTCATCCTCTGTAAAAGGGGGCTGCGGTGCCTGCCTCGCCCTCTTCTCAGGATCCCTGTTCTGATGCAGCCGGCTGTTGTCGCCGGAAAAGGATTGCAGCCTGGAACGGCAGCGCCGCGGGAAGGAGTCCGGAGACAGGATGGAGACGAAAAATATTCTTTAATCTTACAAGAAACTACAATATATCTACACAATAGCGATAACCCTGTCTTTTCTCCCTCTGGTCTCTTCCCATGCGCCCGAGCAGCAATGGCGCTCGCTATGGCGCACCGTTCAACATCTCTCGAGAGCCTCGCCAAGTCGATCTGCTGAGTCACCGTTCAGACCCGCAATCCTTAGCTATCTATCTCCGCAAAACAGGGCTCCCTGCATTGCCCCCTTTTTTTTAAAAGAGGGGATGCTCTAGGACGTCTATGGTGCACACCAACATTCCTTACCCGTCATCTGATAATCAAGGCTGTGCCCTGTGACATCCTGTCTTAGGTTTGATATGTCCGGCCACATGAGACTATCCCGTGCGACTGTTGCCCTGTCTTAGGTTGTACCCCCCTCAGGGATCTTTACCCGTTACATTGGGCTAACCCAGCCATCCAATGGAGCCCTTTAGGATCGACTGTGTAAGTTGACTAACAGCCCGTCCAATTGTGGGGAAAGCTGGCGCTTTAAGGACGACAACCTTTTTTGGTGACGAGCCAAATTGCATAGCATATCAAATTCGTTTAAAACAAATCAGCTGCCTTAAGTTCTAATCAAAAGTAAAACACCAAAAAAAAAAACAAAAAACTTTGGGAGTTTTTTCCTCTAAACAAATATACCCCCAAGGTACTGTCCCATGAATGTCCCAAACACATGAAAGATCAAAATGTCCACTTGGTATAAACACGTAGATCTAGGAGGCCCCATGCATGCAGAGCAGAGACCACACGGCTGGTGAGGTTTGTTTGCACATTTGAGCAGCAGGATGCTTGCAGCGACCGCGATCCTTGCATACTGAGCAGCAGCCGTCTTTTTTATGTCCTAGGACAAATGCCAACCGGCAACTCATCAAGTGCCTCGCTCCCTAGAGACTCCAAGCATCAATTAATAAAGGAAAGGCCAAGTCTATTCCAGCACTTGAGTAAAGGAGGCGAGTTTGTCAAACCTAAAAAATAGAAATTATTAAGATTAGAAAATTAAGTTACATTATCTGCTTCGACACACACATTGCATAGCCCTGAGCTCCCACACACATAAGCCTGGCAAAACATCAGTTTAGAACAAAAACATAGAAAGACTTGAGGGTATTTTACTGTATTAAAGATAGATTAACAGAAAAAAGCGTCAAAAGCACGTTTGGAGAAAATAATTTTGTTAGCTGGAACTCTCGTGTTTCTGCCAAATACGAGCAGTCCTTTACCTGTTTGAAATAATTGAATATTAATCACTTATTAAACAAATGTAAGTTAATAACAAATAAGCAACCCTTATGGTCCCAAAACACCCAAAATAGGCCCAGGTTTATACAGCCCTAGGCATATTTTTCCTGCTAAAGAGAAATCCCTGGGACACCTATAAAAAACAAAATTGAAGGGAACCTTCAATTAGTAAATTCATTTACCTCAATTTGAATACCTCTTAAACTTAAATAATTAGCAGTTTAGTTTGGATCCATTATATATATATATATTCACAAGCCGCTTTGTTTATTATTTGATGTCACAACTGGACAAGACAGATGCACATACAAACATATATTTGTGACGTCACATTAACATGAAATTTTGACAAATACACAGATAAAAACACATCATATAATATCAAAAAAAAATATACAATTGAGGGTGCAACACTAAAGAGAGATCTCTCGTCCCAGCTGGGAGGAAATGGACACTTAAGTTGTGATGTAATTTTGAAGGACTCCTTTAAGGGAATCATAACATATCTTCATCATGGGGGGTTTTTCCCCCCCCTCTTGATTTTGTACCTTTTTTGATTAATCTTGATTTCTCAACAACTTCATCTTGATCCTTTTAGATTTGCGTACTTGGCTTATTAATCTAGATTGGTATCCCATATTGGAAGGAATCATTTGCTTTGAAAAACACAAACAGATCCTCTCACCCCAGAATTAACACTGGATCTGGACCCTTCCATGTAAACCTGAAAAGAAACATCCTTCCAAGTAAACCAAAGGTTTATGTTTGTAGGTGAGAGGGTGGGTTCCAATGTCCTGTCTCCAGCAGAATAACCAATCAGGCGTCTAAATGTTTAAGAAAATTATAACGGGGAGGCGGCGACAGCGAGGAGAGGAGGGTCAACTTGATTCCGAATTCGTCGTTGTCCCTTTGTCAGATCTGTCTGTGGGAGATCTAGCGCGCTGAGATGGTAGATGCGCTTCACACTATATATTCTGTTTTAAACCACACAACTATGTGAAATGTAATATGATATAACTTTGTATGTCGAGGGCTACGGACTCTCACTCTATGCATAGATAGGGGAACATGTCTCTTCTCACATGCATGGGCGCACTGACCCAGAAGCAGATTGTCATGGCGACACTGCTCCTGAAAAGAGTATAGTGGAGAGTATTTCTAACTTGTTTTGCCAAGAATGCGGCTTGTGTTAGAGGATATACAATGACTGCATAGGTGAGCTTCTAGATGGCTTTGCCCTGTACCGGTATATATTTTTACTTGTAACGCATAGAGCGATGTGGTGTCCTATTACCTGAGTTTCAGCATGAGATCTTAAGGATGCACACACAGAGTGACAGCACAAAGCTTGTAAACAATGAGATGTGTCATCTTTTAACTTTTTTCTCCAGAATGTAAGGAAGCTAAAAATCATGCCTTAGCATGTATCTTATGGTTACACATGAATAAATCGCAATTTCCAAAACTTGGCTCATGAGTAACATCCATCTGCCAAAAATGATTGGGCATTAATCCTCTAGGTTTAACAAACACCAAAATGAGGATTGGGCAAAAGTGTCATACAAGATTTACAATCTTTTACAATTGTTTTCTGGCATGCTCCTTTGTGATTTTAAACCCTAACGTTAGGCAAGGTGGTGCCTGGTACGGAAACTGGACTGGGGGGAAACTGGGAATGAAAAAATAAAGTAGCTTTGTTTTGTAAGCGCTGAAAGGATAATATATAGTTTTTGTAAGTTCATCAGCCTATTGATTACTTTCATGGAGGGGGCAGGGGCAAATTAGGTAATGTGCTCTAAGTATGGCCTATGAATAGAGGTTCTTTGCTTGCCCGACCAAAAGTTTTTGTATTTGATAAAACAATTTTAAAAGGCAGGAGTAATGAGGTGCTAATGGTCCCTGCTAACTCTAAATTTGGGACGGCTTTGTACAATATAGTGGCGTATCTTGAAAAAATGTTTATGGGCTGTTTTCCTAAAATGTTCCAGAGCTCTTACCACAGCTTCCAATTCCACAAGTTGAGGCTGATTTGTGTGCAGTTTAAGGTAAGTCAAACTTGTCCTTTGTAGTGACACTGCAGCAGTACCATTTGGAGGACCCATCTGTAAATACATTAAATGCCCTTAGGAATACGTTGATTTTTTATTACCTGTTGGTATAATATAATAGATATGCATTAATACAGAAAAGATAATATAGTAGACTTAGGAAGGTGATTAATCAAAATTTTGCAGAGGTAGAGCATCTAGCTATAGCCCCAGTCCATTATCGTTGTAAAGCATAAATATTCAATCTGTGACATGAATAGGAGTAATAATAGTAGCAGTGGAAAATGCCAAA
This sequence comes from Tamias sibiricus, assembly GCA_025594165.1. Lineage (NCBI taxonomy): Eukaryota > Metazoa > Chordata > Mammalia > Rodentia > Sciuridae > Tamias > Tamias sibiricus. Next base: position 26,643,420 of record CM046657.1, read on the forward strand.
TATTTTAGTAGAAGTTTTAAGAAAGTCCTTGAAGAATAAGTTTAGCCACCTATGGAGGTATCTAGACTCAAATTAAATGCTTTTAGGAGAGACTGGCAAATGTATCCATAATAAATGCCCTTGATTGCCAAATATACTCCTGTGGGTGTATATTGTGGAAGAAAGAATAATAATCAATATCCGCGGTTGCGTTTAAAATCAAATCTGTCACACAATGAGCCCACCTTCTATGGCTTTTTTCTACTACCTTAAAGCTTTCCTAGCATCAGAGATCAATGTTCGCGGTGAGGATGATTGCAGGTCCCCTCGAAGGATATCAAATAATAGGTTTTAATTGGCCAGTAGTGAGAGGTTTGAGTGTAGGCGACAGCCAAATTAAATGCCTGTTTTGGAAATCATGCCAGCTGGCAGGGGTCTCCGCGGGACCAGCTTGGGATTTGGATGGCCCCACAATAATATTTGCTCTGCTGCTGGTGACAGGAGCCCTGTCTGGAAATCTAAATTGAAAAGCCCATGGATCTGATCATGTAAACGCTGAATTGATCACAAATATGCGTCTATATGTCCTGCTTTCTAATTGAGTGCACCTGGGGCGAGTGATCCGATGCTGGGAGGACGCACACTCCTGCTGGATAGAGGGGGGCCATGACGTAAATAATGATGGAAAATCAGCTCCATTATCTATAAGACCCTACCATTTCTATTCTTGGTTCCCCCCCCTTATTTTACAATTAGGCCTGCAGGCGCTCCGTTCATCTGGGTCCTCTGTGACCTGATAACCTTAGCTCCAAAAACTGCAAGTCAGAGAGCCTCTCTGAGCCAGGATTATCAGAGTCATCCTCTGTAAAAGGGGGCTGCGGTGCCTGCCTCGCCCTCTTCTCAGGATCCCTGTTCTGATGCAGCCGGCCGTGCCAGCCTGTCCACACCCGTCGATGGCACGTGGTTCCTGGTTCCAGCTTGGCCCCTGTGCTGGGCATGGGAGGGGCCATCCCGGCAGAGGGGAGATAAACAGAAGATGTCTGGGGAAGGTTTGATCGTCAACCACCACAAATGAACCAGAAATGTCACTTGGGGGATTATTTTTCCCCCGCGTCACACACTTTACATCCTCAGGATGACACCATGGTGTAGATTCTGCCTTTTGCAGGTGGAGACACTGGGGCACAGAGAGGTTGAGTAACTAACAGCAGGTCACACAGAGATGAGGAGGGAGTTCCAAGCCACCTGACTCTGCGGTCACCCCGCCACCAGGTGAGTTGCCCCAGGTGGGCCAGGGGTCCTGGGAGGAGACGGCCAGACGTGGCTGTCTCTTCCCACAGGGGTCAATGACCCTGCGTCAGGTCACTGCTGTGTGACAAACCTTCCCCAAACCCGCCACACCTACCACCGCTCACGTCCACGGTGGGTGGGGCGAGCTCTGGTGGGAGCGGCAGCTCGGCTGGGCAGCTCGGCGACTTGGGGTGCGCGGGTGGGCACCTCCCCTCCTCTCCCCAGGCTCTGGAACCCCCGCAAGCCGTCCTGGGCACATCCTCAGGACAAAGCAGAGCAACAAGAGGACGTGGGCCACCTGCCCAGGTGTCCCGGGCGGAAGGTCAGTCGGACGCGTGTGGGCGGTGCCCCGGGCCCAGGACGGGGCGGTGTGGAGACCTGGGCCACTGCTACACCCCGGTGGCTGTGGCTCCTCTCTACCGGCGCCGCTCTGCCGGGTCTGGGAGAGGCCCCGGTGTGTGGCGAGGGACCCAGTGGCCACCATGCATCCCAGAGACTCGTCACCAGTGCTCCCAGGGCACCCCGCACAGTGCAGTGAGCCAGCCGAGGACCCCAGGGGCTCCGCAGGGAGCTAGGGCACCCCCACGGAGAAGCAGCTTGGGCACCCAGAGCCATCCCAAGACCCCTCCCGTTCACCCTGCCCTGCGACCCCACCACCACCTGGAGAGGAGGTCAGCACGACGGGCCTTTTAGCTCTTGGACACACTAGGACACTGAGGCCCAGAGAGACCCACCAACTTGCCTGAGGTCACACAGCAAGAGCACAGCAGAGCCCACAGAGTCCCACTAACCCTGGGTCCTCTGAACCCACGTGGCCCTTCCAGAACAGCAGCCCCCGTGACCTCATTCAGCAGGTCCTCCCGAGCCCGCAGCTGCCCGCTCCCGCCTCCTGCCAGCTCCCGCCCCTCCCTGACCTCGCCCCGGCTGCTCCAGCTCCCCACCCCCCCCCCATCCCCCCCACCCCCGCCCAGGAGCCCAGCCAGCGAGGGGGAGCCTCCCCTTAAACGGTTAAAGCTCCCAGAGTCTCTTATAGATATTTCATGTGAAATATGGGCCGAGATGACCCCGACTGGCCACGCCCACATTTTTGCACCTGCAGGTTTTAATTGGTCCAAGCAGCCCCGCCTGTAATTGGTGCTGGGAGTCGGCAGGACCCTGCCCTGCTGTGAAGCCAAGGACTGGGCTCTGCAGAGACTGTGGCTTTTTTTTTTTTTTTACCAGGGATTGAACTCAGGGGCACTCAACCACTGGGCCACGTCCCCAGCCCTTTTTTGTATTTTATTAGAGATCAGGGTCTCACTGAGTTGCTAAGTGCCTCGCCATTGCTGAGGCTGGCTTTGAACCCATGATCCTCCTGCCTCAGCCGCCCAAGTGCTGGGATTACAGGCGTGCGCCACCGCGCCTGGCTTGAGACTTTGGCATTTTAACTCTGCTGTGGCCAAGGGAGGGTAAAGGGTGGGTGACAGTCACGAGGGGGACAGCACCTGCCCACACTTGCCATGTGCCCGAGGCTGGCCCAGGTGGGCTCCACACCTGCAGACAGACCTGGCTGCTGGTCATGAGCCCAGACTGAGCACGGAGTCTGGCCGTCTCCTGCCCCAGGACCCTGGGATGGCTTGGTGGTGACAGCGGGTCCTCTCTCAGATCGGTGACTTCACATGCTCCAAACAGGCCCTGTGACAAAGCGAGCCAAGTGTGTTTTCTGACAAAACAGCGCAGAACTTCAAATGAGGACATTGCGATTCAGGTCCTTCTTTATTAATGCATTTGATCACAAGCTCTGACCGCGGGTCTGATGACCACTGCGACTTCAAGGTAGCTGTGAGCAGAAACGATGTTCTGAGGTCTCTGCCACAGCTGTGGTGTGACATGGAAATGCTCGTGATTTCCGCTGGTGACAGTGTCGCCGGTACTGCTGACCTAACCGCGGCTCGTGGTCACGCTCACTGGGAGGAGATGCTGCGCTTGGGTGCGATGAGTGGCCAGAACTTGTCCTCGTCTCCCACCAAGTTTGTCACACATGCCCCTGGTTGGGGACCCAGCCTAACAGCCCTGGGACTACCGTTGAGTGGCCTGGACCTCTTTGGGCCTCTTTATCTGCAAAAATGGGTTTTGGACTTCAAAAACTGATGCGTCCTTGAGCGCACCCTCAGAAAGGTGGCCGGCTGGAGAACGGGGCCGTGGGCGCCTTCCTGGGGAAACGGCGGCAGAAGAGCAAGCCGAGGCGCTCGGGCGCACTGACCCTCCGCACCCCAGGGACCACCCGGAGGCCCGCGTCCAGCAGGGGCCGCCCCACGTGACAGGCGGATGTGCCGCCCCGTCTCCCCAGCCAGGCTGCCAGTGCTCCACACACGTCACCTGTGTCCCACCTGCGCTCTGGGGCTTCCCACCAGCTGCTGGGCTCCGGGACACGCGGACCTGCAGATGGGGACAGAGACCTTTTCCAATCAGCTCCTTCCCACCAGGCAGCCGCGAGGGGCAGACAGACACACGCGTGTCTCTGTCGCGGTGGGGTGGCACCTGGAGGATCACAGGTCAGTCCCTGCCGTCACCCAGGGTGGGCCCGTGTCTGCTGCGGCGGGGGATGGGCGCCTCCTTGTGGAGGCCACAGGGAGCCGCGACGGCGCCTGGGGGAGCGGGCGGGCAGGCGGGGCCCTGGGAGCTGCTCAGCAGGTCAGGCTGGTGGCCGGGGGCACGGGAGGGGGGGCCAGAAGCCAGCGCGCCCCCACCCTGGTCCTCTGGCCTTCACAGGCTCCCGCTGCCCAGCTCCCCGCAGTGCCCCCCGGTGCCCACTGTGCCCTGCCGGTGGACGCAGCCTCATACTGTCACCGTGACCCTTGAGGTGGGGCGTGGACACTGTCTACCAACAGGAAGCTGAGGCTCAGGGAGTCCAGCGACGAGCTGAAGCAACAGAGCCGGGAAGTGGCAGCAACCAGGCGGAAAGCCAGGCCTCGGCCCCGGGGAACTCCCCCTGCACCAGAGCCTGGAACGCCTAGGCACCAGTGATTGAGATTCGTCCTCGCGCCAGGCACGGTTCCAGACCCCTGAGCACCCTACTTCCTTATGCCCCAGGGATCCTCTGCCATATACAGGCGGGAACTGAGGCTCAGAGAGGTTGCCTCTAGGTGCAGCGTCACACAGCACAGCCATCTTCAGAGACATGATCTTAGCGCAACTCAACGAAGACTCATGGAGCAGGTGTGGGGCTGTGCCAGTGGGCGAGACCAACAGACGCCCACGCCGAGCACGATGTCTCGGTGGGGGCAAAGGACAAAGCAACGGGTGAAACGTAATCGCCCAGCACAGCACCAGGTGGCAAGCACCGGGAAAAGCCAGGGGGCTGAGTCCAGGGGAGGAGGTGCGGGAGGTGGGGAGGGCAGGCCACGTGTCAGCGAGGACTCAGGCGGTAAGAGAGGTACAGGGCACAGGTGTCCTGTCACACGGTGCTTGACCCGTCCTTGCTGAAAGCAGGAGCTGGCAGGGGACCCGCCTGGAAGGTGGTGATGGACGCCGTGGGGGAGGGCAGCGGTGGCAGGACCTGCCGTCACACGTGCAGGGCTCCTCGGCACTTTGCGACCCTCACTTGGGTTCCCTGGAGACACTTGGGGCTGGGCGAGCGTGGACTTGCAGGTTCAGGGGACCCGGCGAGCCTGGCACGGGCCTGGTGTGAGACGGCGCTGGACGTCCCCCCCCCAGGAGGCCCACGCCCCCCACCTCCGGCTTCTCCGTAACTGAGAAGCCCCGACCAGAGAGGACGGGCCAGGCAGTCCGGGCGCGGCTCCGTGGCTGGGGGCTCACGGAGGGGCTGGGCCTCTGGTTCTCAAAGGAAAACCGGGGACTCCGATCCCGTCCAGCCTGCCCTGGGCATTTCGGCCCAGCCTGGACCGCTGTCCGCTGGGCGACAGATCCTGAGGCCACTGCCCAGTGGGCGGGGCCGGGCGAGCTGGAGGGCATCTGCCCTGGTCCTGCCCAGGAAATCGTGACGGAGCTGAGCCCGCTGTGACCAGATGCCTGATGCTCTTAGAAGGCCACGAGTTCCTGCTGGCTTGCAGCTTGGTGAATACGGAGTTTGTTATTATCATGATTTTTCTTCTTAACTGCAGCTCAAGGAAAACAAACCCAGGTTGGGACGTGAAGGGGGACGTGGTGGCGGTGGCTGGTAGCCGTCTCCTTCCAGACCCACTGAATGTGGGAGCAGGACGGGTGGCCCTGGGGGTGGGGAGCCGGCCACGCTGGAGATTGGGGGCGGGCAGGAGAGGAGAGGGGAGCGTGGGGAGTGCCACCCTGCGGGGCCTCCTCCTGGCCAGCTCGGGTGCCCTGAGGCCTTGACGCCACAGGGAGTCCCCCGCTGGTGAGAGCCCCCGTCCCCACCTCTAGGCATTGCAGGTCCACGTGGGCCCCAGAAACACAGGTTGGCGTGCTTGATAGATGGGCTACCCTCCCCGCAGAGTTCTCCACATCCTGAGAGAAGCAACCTTGTTTCATTCTCGGCAGGATGTTTCTTCCCTGGACAGGATGTTTTTTCCCCAGGCAGGATGTTTCTTTTCCCCGGACAAGAGCCAATAGGCTTAAAGGTCGCCCTGTTCTAGGGGCAAAGAGCCAATGGCATTGGGGTTGCTCTGGTGCACCTCCCACCAGAAATCCCTATATAGGGCCCTGTTTGAGAGACTCACAGACAGACACACAGAGACACACAACATCAGCTTGTCACTGAGAGGAGGAAGCCACTCAAGACACATCAGCTCGACCCTGCGGAGAGGAAGAAGCCACTGCAGGAGCTCCAGACCCATCGCCTCCAGCCGACGGCCACTCCCAGCCGACAGCTCCAGCCTCCAGCCAGACAGCAGCTGCTTTAGCTGACAGCTCCAGAGATCCCAGCCGGTGCAACCAAGCACCCACCTTCTGTGCAGAGCTTGCACACTCCCCTCTCCCTGACTCCCCTCTCCCAGCACCTCTTCGACCTTCGACCTCCGACCAGAGCACCTCTTCTCTGGTTCTGCTACCAGCCACGAAGGCTGTTGAATAAATCTCTTGGCTGCACGGCTGTCCCCGGTGTGATGTTTTGCCCTTCAGTGCTGACCGCACACACCCGGGAAGGGCCCTTACTCGGGCCTTGATGGGGGTCCCGACCCCGCGGCTGCTCTCTTCACAGAGACGGGGATGGGGACAGGAGACGGCAGAGGCAGAGACCGGCGGGGCAGCTGCGAGCTGGGGAGGGCCAGGATGGAGCCCACCGGAGCCCACAGGGCACAGACAGTGCCACCCGGAGGCTCAGAGAGACCCGCTCTGCCGACACCTCGTTTCAGAATCCCGGCCTCCAGACTGAGAGGACCTCGCTAGTTTCCTCTCCCATGTTGTGGACACCCGCGGAGCAGCCCCGGGAAGCGGCACCGCGGTCCAGGCCCTTGCTCCCTCCTGAGGGAGGCTCGAAGCTGACGGCTCTGCACAAAGTAGGTGCTCACTGAACTTCCTGGCTGAGCGGGTGGCTGGAGGGGTCAGTGCCTGCACAGGAGAAGCCACAGCCGCTGGTCTCTGTGTCCCCAGATCGCCTGTTGGGGACCCAGGCCCTGTCCTCCCCCTGTGGCCTCCAGTCTGGGTCTGCCCAGGAGACTCCGCACGGGTCTCCCTGCCTCCACTCTCATTTCCCCGCCACATCCCCGGCTTCGCTGAGTCCCGGTCATTCCACAGCGGGTGGTCCTTGGGCCTAACGTGCCTGCTGTGCCTTGGCCGGTGCCGCCCCCCCCCACCCCCGTCCACCAGGCAGAGCCCGCCCGTCCTCCAAGCCCAGCTTCAGTGCTCCCTTCTTGGTGCTCCCTGGAGGCCACCCAGCTGTCCCTCCAGCAGGGTTGTCTCCTCCCTGCTCTGTGCTGCCCTGGAACTTTCTGTGTGGACATCCCCAGCCCCTGTCCGCCTGCCCCACAGCCCTGCTGGCCGTCAGTGCTGGAGCGGAGGCCAGTGGACAGCGGAGGGACGTGTGGGTGTCTGAGGAGTGGCGAGCAGGGCGGGGCTGCATGGCCAGGGGCAGGGGAGTGCCCCCCTTGGCCTGGGGAGTCCTTAGATGCTCTCCACATGGCCGAGCCCTGTCCAGGGCCTGTGGTCCCACTGACCCGGGGGTTATGGGACGTCGGGCAGGAGGAGCTGAAGGGGCATCGCGTGCCGTCCCGGTCTGCCCTGCTCAGACGCAGGATCAGAGAAAGGTGGAGGCTGGTCCCGGCCACCCAGCCCTCCCGGACACCCTCCCAAGGCCCCAGGATTTGGCCAGCGCCAGGGCGGCTCACTAAGTCCAGCCCTTAACATCAGGGGCCCGACGTGGGGCTGGCAGAAGGAGGAGGGAGACAAGTCCCAGGAGCTCCGGAGGGTGGAGGCCAGGCCTCCCCTGCGCCTGCACGGCCTAGGACCGCAGCAGGTGTCAGCGCGGGTCCTGGGAGGGGGGTGCACAGACGGGGGAACTGAGGCTCTGTGGCTCCACAGGTAGAGCCGGGATTCGAACCCAGGCCCACCTTGCCCAAAGACTGTGGGCTTCCTGCTGCCGCACGGTCGCTCCGCCTGGTAAAAGCACTGGAATCTGGGTCAGGGCTCGGCCTCAGAGGCGGCCAATTCCAAGAGCAGCAAACTCTGACCTCTCCGGTGCCTGAAGAACACGGTTTGTGGAGTAGAAAGCGCCGGAGGCCCCAGGCCCTTGAAGAAGCCCCTCCTGCAGCTGGAGCAGTGGAGGCAAGAGAGGACAGGGGTCCAGGCCAGGGGCTCCGAGGTGGGGCTCAGGGTTTGCACCCATAGTGTGACGAGGTTAGCACGAGAGGCGGCCTTCCTTTGGTCACATCAATAGGGGTGGAATGTCCAGAAAGAGGGAGGTGATTCCTTAGCTAGGGCTGGCAGGGGCCACTGCTGGGCGCTCACACTGACAGAGATGTGGCCCGTGAGGGGCTGGGGATTTTCAGCCCAGGGACGACAGCAGGAAATGGAACTGTCATGCGTCCCTTGGGGGCTCTCCAGGGGGTGACAATTAGTCAGAGTCCTTCTGGCTTAGAGCTGGAACAGGGACCAGCAGCCAGAGGCACAGCAGACAGGCCTCGCACCCTGCCCCGAGGCACTAGGGGCTGCCTGGGAGGGAAGCCCCCGACCGGGGCCTGGGGATCTGCATCTTAAGACGGCTCTGTAGGCAGGCAGGCTTGAAAGTCACTGTCCCCAAGCCAGGACAGGCCATCCTCAGCCCTCAAGCTCAGCCCCAGGCCCGCCCTGCACTGCCCCAGGCCGAGGCCTGGGCTGGTTGAGGTGGAGATCACACCAGGTGGCCGTTCCCGTCCGACCCCTGAGGGAGTGAGAGGAAAATCTGGGTCCTGTGTGGCCTCGGAGAGCGTGTCCCCGAGCCTGGGGTGCTCAGCCGCTGCGTCCCAGTGACGCAGTGATGGCCCACGTGTGTGTCCACTTGGCCGGCCGTGGTGTCCAGGCACACGCAGTCGCACGTGGCCCTGGACGTTTCCCTGAGGGTGTTTGCAGATGAGGCCAACATTGAAATCAGCGGACTCCGGAGAAAACAGACTGCCCCCGACGGGGCGTGCTGCGCCCCACCTTGGACGGCCTCAGGAGCACGGCAGTCGGCCCCCCTGAAAGGGCGGGAGCGCTGCAGACTTGGACTTGGACTTGAACTTGGACGGGAACAGCAGCCCCGGCTCTTCCCGGGGCCTTGCCTGCCAGCCCACCCCGCAGATGCTGGACTTGCCAGTCCCCGGAGTGTGTGAGTCAATTCCTTAAATAAATTCTGGCTATATATACACATCCCCCGGGCTCCGTCTCTCCCGAGAACCACGACCAGCCACCAGGAGGGAGACCGGGGACAGAACAGGCTCACGCAGACTCGGCCCACCCAGGACTGCCGCGCTGCAGGCACGGACCCCGTGAAGGCTCCCCCTGCCAAGACCCGCGCCCTCTGCTGACGCCCCTTCAGAGATGCCGCGCCCCGGCGGGGAGCTGTTCAATGGGTGACGCCGCGAGGTTCCTCAGGTCACCCTCGGGAAATGCAGACCGAAGCCAAGCCAGAAAGCCAGGGACCGGGGCACCCACGGGCAGGCGGTGACAGCGGACTGACACTGCGCGCCTCAACTTGTTGGGACCCAGGAGGGGACACTAAAAGTACGGGGGGGGGGGGTCGTGCAGGAGCCTCCTGAGAGGCGGGGACCACAGAGGTGAGCTCCCAAGTCACCTCGAGAGCCCAGGCAAGGAGGACGCTCCCTGGACACCGGCGCCCAGGCCAAGCGACCGACCCTCTAGCTGGGAGGATTTGCAAAGGGCATCAAAGAAGGAGGGAGGGAGGCAGGGGGGGGGGTCTCCCTGAGGACCAGGACAGCCAGGGCCTTGCGGCTTCCTGGGGGCCCGATACCGAGCTCTGAGCTCTCCACGTGCCCACGGCCAAGGACGGGAAGTCGGTGCTGTCACTAGCCCTTCACCAGTGAGGAGACCCAGGTGCTGAAGTGTGACTCACACAGGTAGACAGTGGCACAGCGGACACCCACACCCCATCCGCCCGCCCTGGCCACCGAGGGGGCGGGGCGCCGGCCTCGCGGCCCACCAGCCTGGGCCAGTGTGTCTGGGCCCTGGGGCAGGAAGCCCTTGCTGCATGCGTCTCTCTCCCAGCCGTCCTTCCTCCACCGGGTGCTCCTCGAGTCCCCCTCCCTGGGAGGCACAGCCCCCAGCCCAGATCAGAGGTGCTCAGGGTGGGGCACGCAGCTGGTGGTCTTCTCCAACGTCCCTGGCTCTGGGTGGTGAGGACGGGGAGGAGGTGGGCCTGGCTCGGCGGGTGTGGCTCGGGAGCCCAGGAAGGTCCCTGGGAAGGCCGGTGAGGTGCCACGAGAGCCTCCAGGGGTCCCCAGGGCCCTCGCGTCCCTGGGCCACGCCTGCTGACTCTCCACCTGGGACCTGATGGGACGCCGCTGCCTGTGACACTGCAGTTCTGAGAGTCACCCCTGCCCCCAGACGCCCCTCACGGCCACGTCCTACCAGGTCCTACCAGACCTCAGGTCCTCTGAGCCCGGCCCCAGCCGCGGCCCCACTGGACGATGCTGCCCCTCCCCTCCCTGCTCCCCTGTCGCCCCTCCGCATCAGGGTCCCAGCAGCCCACGGTGTCTTTAGGACACGGGTCCCGCTGGGCCTGCTGCCTCTGCAGGCCTTCCTGTGGCTCCCCACTGCCCACAGGACGGAGCCCAAGCTGCCCGGCAGCTCTCACTGGGGCCTCACTGCTGGCCGACACCCCTCTGTCACGTCCTGGGGACCCAGGCACGTCATCGTCTGTGCTCCCTGGCCCCCCACTGGCCGCTCCCCACACCTCCCTGGCAGCTGTCCCGCCATCTTGAATGGCCACCCCCATGCCCTCCAGTGACACTCGTCCTTGAGGAGCAAGCCAGGCCTCATCACCCTGGGAAGCACCCCACCCCCGCTCGGCACCCGCCCCACCCGGGGCAGGTGCCCGGTCTCCTGGCCCTGTCCCCTCCACGGTGTCTCTGTGCATTGCTGTGTCCCTCTCTGCCACACGGCGAGCCCTGGACGTAGAGCAGGGGCGGTGTCTCCCTGCTCCAGGGACCAGCCATGGGCCTGCCGCCCTGAACGTGGAGTGAAGGTGGCTTCCGGCAGTAGGAGGTGCCAAGAAGCTGGGCCCTGAGGACGGTGGGAGGGAGGGAGGGAGGAGGTGGGCTCGGCTGTGGGAAGTGGGGCGTCTGAGAGGGGCCACGGGACAGGCTCGGGTTTCAGGGAGCAGGGACGGAGGACCAGAGTCCTCGAGTGTTTGTGTGAAGGCACCGTGGGCAATGGCGTCTCAGGCGGGGCTCGCGGGGACCAGCCTCACAGCCGGTCCACAGGGCCTCTGCCTCGCCCTTCCGGCCAGAATAGCAGGGTGTCCAGACTCCAGGGCGGAGGGCCCGGCCTTTAGGCCCTGGAAGAAGAAATACGTCTGGACGTATAAACGTTTGTCCCCACTGCCTGGTCCCCTTCCGTCCACCCCACAGTGACCCTTCCCCTGCCTCATTTTACCCTCTGCTGGCCCGAGGCCTACACGGGCCAGGAAGGGAACGGAGCCCCCAGGTGCAGGGGCTCAGGGAGGCCCAGGCTCCGCCTCTCCTGGCGCCCCTGACACCCTGTGTGTTTGGGGGCCAGGCGGAGACGGGAGAAGACAAGTTTCTGTTCTAAGAAAAGTCTGTGGCTGTGTGGCCGGGTCTCTATGGTAACGAGGAACTTGAACGGACGTCTCCAGAAACCTACAAACAAGAAGGCGTATTTTCTCCCAAATCGGTCAGTCGTGTGCGGGCAGCCGGCCCGTGGGCTGCAGGTTCTGCCAGGCACGTGTGCAATCAGAAGCCAAGCCATCGGGTCCCTCCCTGGCTGGGTCAGGAGCTGGCTGAGCCCGAAGGCTCCCCTGAGCCTGTCCGCACCCCCGGGACCTGTGGGGTGCAGGCCAGCTGCCGGGCAGGCCGTTCAGTCTTGCTTTGGATTAAGGAAGAAGGAAAAAGAGAAAAAACCCAACAATTACAAAACAGAAGGAAAGTGAGTCAAGGCAGGACTTTCCAGTGGATGTACTTTGGGAGTCAGAAACTACAGGAGGTTCTTCTAGAAGCCACTTGTGGGGAGAGGAAGAGGGAGGCAAAGACGGAAGGGGAAAGAGAGGGAGGGAGGTTGGGACCTCTGTCTGCTAAACACCGAGTGTTGCCAAAATTGAGAGGCCAAAGGGCCCCGTGGTTAAGGCTGCTGATTACCTACCTGCTGGCCAACCCCAGCTGGCCAGGGCCAGTTCACCTGAGCTCAAAATCCGCTGGGACTTGCTTAGCCGTTCTGAGTCTCTGTGAGATGGAGTTAAGAAGATTAAATGAACAGAGACCTATAAAGAGTTTAGAACCCAACCTTCCATGTGGTCGGTGTTGAATATCACGTATACTATTGATATTATTATTAATATGCTATTATAATACTATCATCATTAATATTATTAATATCAATGTTATTAGTAATATCATTTATTATTCGCATCACTGTGGGGTGTATGCTTCATCCTCCTTCAATTTCAGGTAAGGAAACAGGCTTGGAGGGTGGACTCCCTGGCCCAGGTCACGTGGCTGGTAAGAGGCAGGGACAGGGACTCAGTTCCTCCTGGGACAGGTCCCCCTCCCTTGACATCTGGGGAAGAGACTGCTCTGTCCCTGCCGAGGGGAGGTGGCAGGACCTCTCCCGGCTCCTGGGGTCTCAGTCCTCCAGTGCATGGCCCGCCCACCTCCAACGCACATCCCTGTGTTGCGGGGTCCATGAATCAGAGGCCTCCCTCTATCCTTCTCACAGATGTAGGAGTCACAGACTGGGGGGGCATGACCCCATCCTGAGGTCCTTCCTCCACGGCTCCTTCTCAGGTGGGTCTGGCCCCAGCTCTGCCACCCACCAGCTGAGCAGCCTGGCACAGTGACCCTGCCCATCTTGACAACGAAGGGGCGGAGTCCCGGCAGCCCGAGCTCTTGCAGACTCTGTGACCAGCGGGTCACACTCCCCTGTTAAGATGAAAAAACCAGCATCTCCTCCCGTGGCCGCGGTGAGAGGGGACCCCCCCTTCCCGGCGCCCAGTGGATGCACATCACTAGGATGAGTGTCACGTCAAGGGACTTTGAGCAGAGCAGAGCCGCTGCCCCGCAGCCCAGCCAGGCCCCGGGCTGGAGGAGGCTGAGATGCAAAGAGGCCAGGCCTCTCCAGGAGGGATGACCTCGGACCCCAGGTATTTCTGACTCCAAATCTCCGCTGGTTATAAGAGTCCAAGACCACAGCAGATTCCAAGCCAAAGAAAGGGAACTTCCTTTTGTTCGTTGCTTTTCCAAGGCCTCGCTTCTACAAGCCCCGCTTCAGGGGCCCAGCGGGCACCGAGAGCTGGTTCCTATCCTGCAGCCCCAACCCTGGCTGTCTTGGGAGACAGAAAGCGGAATCAGGGCCTGGGAACCGCCTGTCTGAACCTAACAATTTGGGGTGCCCACGTCTGCCTGGGATGAAAGGTGACCCCACCGGTGGTTCCCAAGCCACCCCCGTGTTTCCATCGAGTTCCTCTATCAGCCATCCGCACAGCTCCACGTGGGGCCGTGCTCTGTGCCGCTGGAGGCACCAAAGCCCCTTCCCCTCCCTCGGGAAGCCCAGCACCCACCGTCATCGGGGCAGAGGTGGCGGAAGCGTGGGCTCTGGAGTCAGGCCCGCCTGGGCCCCAGCGTGGCGCCGGGCTCTTTATTGATCATGTGGGCCTGGGCTTCCCCTCCCTGGGCTTCGGCTTTATATTTTAAAAATGGGGATATCATTTCCTCTAAGAATTCTGCAAGGATTAAATGAGCCCAGGGCTTCCAGGTCCACCTTCCTGGTGCCCCCAAGGGCTGCGGAGGGGGAGGGACTCAGAGACAGGGAGGGCCCTAGTCACCCGTCCGGAGCGCCGTCCCTGGTGCCTGCTTTATGCGGCAGCTTCAGCCTGTGACTGTGGACGGAGGAGAGGGTCCCACAGCTGGAAATATACAAACTGCTGCTCTCGGGACTGTGCCAGGGCCTGGCACCTGTGGGCACTTGATATCTGTCAGCACTCTGCTCCTTCCTGCTCCCCCCTGGTTTCTTTATTGGGTGGCTCGGCTAAAAAAGCAACCCCCAAGGAAGGGAGGGAAGGCCCCAGGCGTGCCTGCAAAATATCAGGTGAATCACTTCAGGTGTGGAGGCCACAGAGGGGGGTCCCCGAGGCTGTGACCCAAATGTACCTCCAAGGCTCCAGCTGAGACCCGGCCTGCCAGGAGCAAAGGCACAGCCCCTCAGGTCCACTCCCAGCGGCCATCCTCCCCAGCCCCTCCTGCGCTCCAGGGAGGGCGCCAGCAGAAAACAGCTTTGAGAATGCACGGAGGGGTCACACGACGGGGGGAGACTGGGAGGTGGCCCGGCTGCTTCTTGCAGATCAAGCAGGGTCCACTGGACTGAGAGGGCGCCAAGAAGGACTGGAACCCGCCACCCACCCGGCCCAGTTTTCACAGATGCTCAAGACAAAGACCGCCAAGGAGCAGCTCCGCGCTTGGAGCCACAGCGCCACCTCCAGGCCTGCTTCTGCCTTGCAGGCTCCCCTCCCAGGGCCACTTCAGAACCTTCTGCAGGTCACGGGCCAGTGGTGGGCACTCCAGGCAAATGTGTCTGTGAAGGTCCAGCTGCTGCTGCGCTCTGGCAGAGGGGCCTGAGGTGGAGAGGAAGGTCACCGCGACAGGCGTGCTCAGCCAGGGCTGCGCTCCAGGCGGGAGAGCCAAAAGCCAATGCCCAGTTCTGGAAACGGGACGAGGCTCCGAGCCCCGCCCTCAGGGGGTGGAGTCGGAGCTGCGACCCGACCTCGGACCTGGAATCTGTGCGCGCCTAGTGCCTCGTGGTGGAGTTCACCTGCCAACCCACACTCACGCTGTCGCTTGGCACAGCACCCGAGGACAACGACCTAGCGGAGGGAGGGATTTATTCCGGCTCATGGTTTCAGAGGGTCCAGTCCACGGTGGCCGGTGGTGAGGCAGAACACCATGGTCAAGGGCGGCGGACCAAAGCTGCTCAGCTCAGGGCCACTGGGAAGGAGAAAGAGAGGGAGCAAGGACAGGGCTGGGAGCCAGGTGTCCCCTCCCTGGGGTGCCTCAGGGACCACTCCTCCAGCTAGGCGCCACCTCCCAAAAAGGCCATCCAATTATAGGCACGTCCACGTCACCCAGGAGGACGGAACCCTCAGGGTCCAGCCGTTTCTCCAAAGCCCACCTCTGAACGGTGCCACGCGGGGACCTTCCAGACCCCAAGCATGACCATGACTTTGCCCCGTAAGAGACCAGTCCTGCCGCCTGCGGTGCTCACCCCCAGAGAGAGCTTCCTCTTCTTCAGAAATGTCAGAGATGGGGTGGCGTTTAGTGGCGACTGCTGCAGATGAGCCTGGGAATGTGGCTTCCCTGGGGCCGGAGGAAGGCCTGGCTGTCCCTGTGGACGTAGAGGGACTTCACTCACAGGTCTCACCTGCATTCCCATGTGCCCTCACACTTACCTCTCCATCTGGAGGATTCCCGCTCACCCGTCACACCCCCACCACGAATGCCCACCTTGGGAGGTCCCCTGGACTCCTCCTCCCGGCCAGTGTGCACGGGCCTTGCTCTCACGGCCTGCGTCCACAGCCTGCGTCCCCCGCACTGTGACGGCGAGTGTGTCTATTTGTCTAGATGGACAGTTCTGGGCGGGACCCAGGCCTTATGCTTCTCTCATTTGTTATTAACTTCATTTGTTTAATAGCTGATTAATTACCGAAATTCTCAACCTGCTGCCCAGAGCCAGATACAGAGCGGAGAGGTGCTCAGAAAACAGTGGACGGATGCAAGGGAACGGACAGATGGGTGATGGATGGACAGACAGGGATGATACCGGGACAATGGATTGTGGGTGGCAGGTGAATGGGTGGATGATGGATGGGTGGTTGGGTGGATCGATGATGGTGGGCAATGGATGGAAGGACGGTTGGGTGGACAGCAAATGAGGTGAGAGTGAGTGACGGGAGCCACTCTTTGTATCCTAGAACGGGGACTGAGTCTGCTCCGAAGAGACCTGGGTCCAGGGGCAGGTGCTTCTGAGCCAGGGTCAGCCCGCTTCACTGAGTGTGTCCAGGGCGTGGCGTGGGCCTCCTGCTCTCCCCACCCTGCCCGGTTCCATGGAGACCCTGGTGGAGACCAGACGGCGGCCCTCCCAGGGGAGTTCCCGGCCGGCCACCCCAGAGTCCTCCATAGACTGGTTCGGTGCAGCTTCCTGTTCCTGGTTCAGTCTGAGGTGCGGCTTGGGAATCTGAATTTTCAACTCAGCACCACCCAAGTGATGGTGTTGTGAGTGTGACAGCCACTCACTATGAGGAACAGCACGTGGGGACGTGCCAGAAGCAGCCGCTGCTGACGGGCGGTTACGGCCTCGATCTGAAATGTCCCACAGCTCGTGTATTGAAGGCTGGGATCCCGAGGCAGCAACGTTCGAAGACGGGCCTTTGGAAGGTGACGGGATCAGGAGGGCCCCGCCCCATCCTCGGGTCAGTCCAGGGTGAGCCGTGGCTACTGGGCAGTGGGAGGGGCGGGAACGAGGGGGCCCAGCTGGAGGAAGCAGGTCACTGAGGCGAGACCTTGAAGGCTCTGTTTTTACCCTGGTGCTTCTCTCTCCTCTCCCTCCCCCAAGTCACCACAAAGTGAGCGGCCTGGGCCACACGTGCCGCCCGCCATGATGCGCGGTCAGAAGCAGCAGAGCCAAGGGACCAGGGACTGAGACCTCGGACGCCCAGAGCCAGAAGAAGTCTTCTGTCCTTGAGGTGGTCTTCTCAGGCGTGTGGCCACAGTGAGGGAGGCTAGCACACGGGCCCACCAGAGAGGTTGGGGAACTGACCCAAAGTCCCAAGATAAGAAATGGCAGCAAGGACCTGTGGGTCCTCTAGGAGCCCAGAGGGAGCAGTGGGCTTCGGACACGCCACGCCCACCCTGCACTTGGTCCCAGCCTGAGAGGGTCGCGGCTCCCTGGGAAAACGACACCACCAACAGAGACCTGTCCTGCTGCGGCAGGAGCAGGCCCTCCTGCACCCCGCCTCTGCCGGCAGGAGCAGGCCCTCCTGCACCCCCGCCTCTGCCGGCAGGAGCAGGCCCTCCTGCACCCCGCCTCTGCCGGCAGAGCCCAGCCGCAGGGCCGGCCCACGCTGACCGGGCTGAGGAGCCAGCAGCGGCACTGTGTCTCTTTCCACCTAAACACGGCGCTGGTTCCTGAGCCCAGGCTCGGCCCGCAAGTGCCACCAGACCTGGAGCACCAGCCCCGCGTGCTCAGGGCGGAAAGAGCTCAAGGACGAGGTTCCGACCAGGAAATGGGCAAGGCCTTGGCCGCCACGGTGGCCGAGCACGTCCCTGGGCCCGCTGGTGAGCCCCCGGGGGACAGCGCCACTGGAAGGCCAAAGGAGGAAGTGTGACCGTTGCCCAGATCCCCGCGCCCTGTGGTCTCGTACCCTGAGCTCCAGCCACACTGCATCTTTTGTGGAGCACCTACTATGTGCCAGGTCCTATATTTGGTGCCTTACTGTTTTGGGTAATGTTCACAAACACCTTTTAAATTTAACCACCACAATAACCCTGGGAGACGGTAACATCATATGTCTATGCCAC
This sequence comes from Tamias sibiricus, assembly GCA_025594165.1. Taxonomy (NCBI): domain Eukaryota; kingdom Metazoa; phylum Chordata; class Mammalia; order Rodentia; family Sciuridae; genus Tamias; species Tamias sibiricus. The sequence continues at coordinate 26,660,855 of CM046657.1, forward strand.
ATATAAGGCACCCAGTGGGCAAAGTGACTTGCCCCAAGTCCTGAGCTGGTCGGAACTTGAATCCAGGCCCCTCACTGCCAACGCGCCGCTCCTCACACACCCCGGATGCCCTCCAGCCTCCTGCCACACTGCTTCCTCCGTCCAAACGCCCTGCCCCTGGCTGCTACGAACATGTCCCGTGGTTCTTCAGGCCCAGGTCACAGGCCATCTCTTCCCACAGCCTCCTGGTCCCGTCTCCCATGTCAGTAGAGCTCCCTGCTGTGACCCAGAGCCCACGGCCTGGACAGCCTGGCAGGTGCTGGTGTCCATGGTGACCCCCACATCTCAGTCTCCCTCCCTCACCCGGCACCTCCCTGCCACCCCCGCCCCGTGCCTGGCTCACTCTTCTGCCCTGGACTTCAGCTGTCCTGTGGCGAGCTGCCCGGGGCCAGGGCCTCAGCAGGCGGAACAGCTCCCGCAGCCCGCAGCTGGGAGGGCCTGGACCCTGAGCTGGGGCCGGCTCTGAGTCTGGAGCTGAAGCTGGGTCATGGCAAGGCTTTGGCCCAGCGGCTGGGCTTCTCTGAACTTGAGGCTCCTGTGTGGAGGGGTGGGCGTCTGAGCTCCCCGCTGCTGAGCGCCCGCTGTGCCGGGAGGGGACAGCACGTGTCCTCGTCAAAGGTCTGATGCAAGGCCCTGCGAGGGGCTCAGGGGAGCTGCCGGAGGGGCACGGCTGGAACCAGGGGTCTGACTGTGCCAGTAGGGAGAGGTGACCTTGGGCAGGTCAGCCGAGGGGCCTCGGAGCCAGAAAGCGGCTGTGAGGTGGACTTGAGGCACAGGAGGTAGCCGCTGCAGGAAGGGCAGAAAGTGCATGTCATGGGGACGTGGGGACTTGGCTCTGGAGCCCCTCTCAGGGCCCTGCCTGATGGGGGAGGCCGGCTGTCGCGGCAGGGGCTCTGGGGTGGGGAGTGGCATTGGGACTGACCAGGGAGACATCACAAAGGGAGCCGGTGTGCGGCGGAGAGGGGACAGGGGAGCAGAGGGGCTGGAGGCCTGCTCCTGGGGCTGGTGAGCTCTGAGCGTGGTGGCCGCGGGGACACAAGTAGAGGGACTGCCGGGCTCCCGGGAGCCCCGCTGAGGGTGGCAGGCCAGGGAGAGGTGGGGGCAGGGATGCCTGCCCAGAGGATGGGACGCTGAGTGGCCTTCATCACGGGCTAAGGGGTGTGACGAGCGCACGGAGACCACATGAACCCCAGCTCTGCGCCCGTGCCTGTCCGTACCCCACGGCTCCCGCTGACTGAGCCCCGGCCACGTGCCGGGCGCGCTGTGGTCATGGCCCGTCACCCTCAGGATCTGCTCTGGAAGAGAGCAGAATTCTGCTGGAGCCCCTGTATTTGGTGAACGGCCACAGGAAGACCTGAAACCAGGCAACCCTCCTGGGACCTCACAGCTGCTCAGTGACGATCCCCTCCAAGGAGCCTTCACGAGCACCCAACAGGCCCTGGGGGGACAGTGCCTGGCTCGGGCCTCCAGGGCCCTCAGGAGGCCAGCCACAGAGAGGCCACGCTCCACTGCGGACATCGGTGGGCTGGGGCTGGGGGCAGCGACAAGAAGGACTCCTGGTTGGACTCTGAGAGCCGGGACTGGAGGGGACGTCCACCCGGGACCACGTTCACCAGGAGCGCCCGCCGCCAGCCTCTCCTGCTGTCCCTGGGTGCTGTCCTCTGCCCCCAGCCGTCACCAGGAGCCACTGAGCAGTTAATTACAGAAGCATAATCCCCTCTTCACGAGGAGCTGCTCCGCCAGGGCGCGAGAAGATAAGATTCATGCCTCCTTCAGTCCCTTTCTTCTCTCATCAGCAGAGATTCATATTTCAGTTTCCTGCATTGGAAACAAAAAGGGACCCCGCGTGGGCCACCGCTGGCTGCCGGAGATAAATCAGGCTGCACAAAGAGGCAGCCAGTCCTGCAAGCCCGGCTCCTGCCCTTCCTTTCACGCCTATGATCATAAACAGAGTCAAGGGCAGCAGAAATACATCCCTCTGCCTGCCTGTCCGCCGTGTCCAGCTCAGAGAGAGCAGGGCGACGTGGAAAGAGCCCCGCGGCCCCGACCCCGCGCCAGCCTGGCCCCAAGGAGAGACCTTTGTCCCCAGCCCTTCTGTGGTCACAGGTTGCTTCCACGGGCTCCAGGGGGTAGCTGGACGGTACGCCACAGTCTGTGGCCTCATTTTCTCGGCTGGCGTGTGTGATGTTATTTACTCCAAAGAAAGAGCCTTTGGACTTGGCAGGCTGTGCGGCCACCCGTGCCAGGGCCCCCGGCCAGCTTCAGAAGCGTGGACGGAGGTCGCCAGCAGATCAGACCACAGAGCTCCAAGAGGCAGGTTCCAGGCTCTCCAGAGAGGAAAGGCCCACTTCCTGGGAGCCGTCCCTTGTGAAATGGCATCAGCCTGCTCTAGGGGATTGGGGACGGGCTTTTGACAGCAGTCGTTGCTATTCAACAGCTTTTGTTGCTTCTTCCAGCTTCACCGGAGGGATTAGCTGTGGAGAGTTCGGTGGGCAAGGGAGGAACCAGAGATCAAGGAAACGATCACCTTGGCCAAGGAAACAGCAAGTTTGTGGCCAAACAGGGAACGACAGGTCCTGATCGTAACAGGGGATCGTGACACTTGCTCTAAAGTGCCAGACTCGGAGCCAAGCCTCTCCTATCTCATCTTCCTACCAGACAACGTGGACACAGCACCATGCACCCCTCACAGAGGAAGTGCTGTCACAGAAGGTCACACGCCACCTGCCACAGGTGGCCCCCGGGCTCGCCTGCCACACAATGCCACCTCCCCATGCTCCTCTCTGGCACCTGACTTTTCTTGGAGGCTGTTTTGCAACTTCTAATTGGGGGAGAGGAAATCTAATATTTGAAGAATAATGAAGAAAGGGAAGAAGGGAGGAGAAGAAGCTGGACCGAGGGCCACGCTGGCCCCCGTAATAACATGTCATCCACGAGATGGACGGCGGCGGTCTCTGATAGGCTCTGAGAGTCAATTAGCCCTTTAGGTCTGCAGCAGACGCATCGCCATCTAAATCAGCCAACCGCCGTAAGCACACCAGATTCACAAATATAATATAAAGCAAATCGTGTTTGAAACTCTAGCATCTGAGCCTGCCCTCGTCAAAGAAGGTTAGCGAAAGCCTCGGGCACTGTCTCTAGTTCAAGGTCTGGGACAATCTCACGGACGGCCAAGGGGAGCCCTCTGAGTCTGAGGTCCCACCCATCTCTTCGATTATGGGGCTTTTTATTTTTTCGTTTCGTTACTGAGGATTGGCACTTAAGCACTGGGCCACATCCCCAGCCCTTTATCATGTTTTATTTAGAGATAGTGATAGATAGGCTTGGGCAGACAGGCCACAGCCCCCATGGAAATTTCCATTAGGAGCAACCTGGTTTCATTTTTCCCAGGCAGGAGCCAATCAGCTTAAAGGTCGCTATGTTCCCCAGGCAGGAGCCAATCAGCTTAAAGATCACTCTGTCCTCCAGGCAGGAGCCAATCGGCTTAAAGGTCACCCTGTTTACTGGGAAAAGAGCCAATAGCATTAAAGGTCACTCAGGCACACCCCCCCCCCACCAGAAATCCCTACTTAAGTCCCTGCCTGCTTGGAGATCAGACACAACAGCTCCTCCCTGCTGAGAGGAAGCAGCCACTGTGACAGCTCCAGACTCACCATCTCCAGCCCGACAGCAGCTGCCCCAAACGACAGCTCCAGAGACCACAGCCCGCACGACCAGGCACTGACCCTCTGTCCAGAGCTTGCACACTTCCCTCTCCCTGACTCCTCTCTCCCTGTACTTCTTCTACCTCCGACCAGCCATAAAGGCTGGTGAATAAATCTCTGGGCTGCACAGTTGTCTCCAATGTGATTTTTTCCTTTAGACAGGGTTTCCCTGAGTTGCTTAGGGCCTCACTAAGTTGCTGAGGCTGGCCTCAAACTTGTGATCCTCCTGCCTCAGCCTCCCAAGCTGCAGGGATTACAAGCATGGGCCACTGAACCCAGCTCCATTGTGGGGCTTTTAAAGTATGCTTCTCTCTGCCCTCCTGGCCCCTCTCTCATGCTGTCAGACGGCCCCTCCTGACTCTCTGGATCATTCCATGTATCCCTCCCACCAAAAGACTTTCTGAGTATGACATCTCAGTTGAAGGCCAACACTTTAGATTTTTCTGACGGTTGCCAGGGGAAAGACACGCTCAGCCGGCCACGTCCTCCTGGGTGGATGGGCCTTCCTACGGTGCATGGCCCAGTCTGGTCAGGAGAGAAAACACCACCATGCCCAGGCCTGTCTGAGGACCTCCTCCTGCAGTCACGCCTCGCTCGGCATCCCACCTCTCCAGAGCCTGCTTCTTGGCTGTCCTCCGTGTCCACTGCAACGTGTTATCCAACAGACCCTCACGAAAGCACACACTCCTCCTTCTCTCCTCTCCCCACTCCACCCTCCTCACAGACCCGCGACAAACACTCTGGTGTGGGTCCTTCCGCTTGCTGCTTTGGGTTCCTGTGGATATTCAAGGTTCCCTTGAACATGATTTTTGCCTTTTTCACACATATGGGATCAAACCCATTGCACCGGTTTCTCTACAGCTTGCTATTTAGAATTAACAAAATATCACAGACATGATTTCGGGTCACACAGAGATGGCCGACATTCTTTTGAATACTGTCGCATGCACCGTGTTCTGTGATAGGAATTCACGACCTTCCAACCATCCTCTGACCCTCGCGGATGTCCACGGCAGGCCGACCCCACCTGTCCATGACTGTCATAGTTTCCTGCCAATTTATAAGCTGCCATCTTTGCAAGGCCCTTCCCAGGCCGGCCTGGCCCTGTGGAGGGGACCCTCACCGTACAGTGCTCTTGGGAGAGGTCCCTGCCAAGGTGGTGTGGCCTCTCAGGCGAGACCCAGAGAGACTTGTAAAAGTGGGTTTCGCTACCATGAAAAAAAAAATAAAAAAAAAACCTAACTAAACCCTTAAGATGTCGTAAACAGGCAAACAGAACAGCACACATAATTCTAGGCATAAACCAGTATCTGCCGGAGAGACGTAAGAAAACAATCCTCCAGAAACAAAAAGACGTTGTTTACCAGAGGACGCTTCTTACAACGCCGCTGCTGCCTTTTATTAGAGGGAAGGGGCCTGAGAGGAGGCGAGCTGCGCAGGATCCTGTGCTCATTCAAACTGGTTGCTGAAATACTCTGGGTCTGAGACGTCTGCAAAACTGGAAGTGAATTCCTTGAGGCAATCTGCTTTTCTGGAGTCCTTTTATAGAAGGCACATGCAAACAGTTTTAGAAATCAAAATAAGATCTCACCAAACTTATTAAGAGCCCATATCCCTTAGAACTTGTTTTTCCGTTTCTGGAACTCTCTCCTGAAGAAGCAGTCAGCTGTGGCAGCACAGACGCCATGTAAGGATCTTAAAAAGTAGAAAACAAGCCGGGCGCGGTGGCGCAGGCCTGTAATCCCAGCACTTGGGAGGCTGAGGCAGGAGGATCGCGAGTTCAAAGCCAGCCTCAGCCATGGCGAGGCACTTAGCAACTCAGTGAGACCCTGTCTCTAAATAAAATACAAGAAAGGGCTGGGGATGTGGCCCAGTGGTCAAGTGCCTCTGAGTTCAATCTCCGGGGCAGGAGTGCAGCGAGGAAAACAAAAAAGTAGAAAAAGAAGCTAAATGGTTTACCACTGGGAGATGTGATCATAGGCAGCTATTTAAAAAGTGTTCACAGAGCGCTGAATATCAAGAATACGTGCTTATGTGATGACGTTAAGTAAAAAAGAGATAGAAAATTGTACAGTAAGACGATGTGAAGATAGGCATGGAAAACACCAGAAGGAAATACGCCGACCCGCGTTAATAGTGGTCGTCTCTGGGTGGTTGAAGCACACTCAGTAGGATTATCTTTCTTCTCTTTCACTTTTCTGTATTTAGGAATTTGCTGAATGATCCTGCATTGCTTTTATAAGGGATGAAATCAAAACACACACAAAAGGCGGCGCTGGGTCTGTGGTCTGGGATCACGGGATGGAGTGCAGGGAGGGCGGGACGGGCACGGCAGGGGCTGTCTGGGCTGGGAGGCAGCTGGAGACAGCCTGGGTGTCTTTGGGACGCGGGCCAGGTGATGTCCGTGAGAGCTGGCAGGATGCAGCGGAGGACGCGGTCAAGGCACTGGGTGTGCAGGGTGTGGCCGGCGGGGGTGACCGCTCTGCATGCCAGTTCACCACAGACGAGAGGGTGTTCTGTCCCATCACGGGCTGCCACCGCGGCACCCTGGTGGCTCTGTCCTCCTGCTGTGTTCTCAGGAGAGCGGAGGTGAGTCGCCCAGGGACGTGGGGAGGACACGCTGGAAGCAGCTCCAGGAGCTGTGGCGATGTGCCCGAGGGGCACTAGCTCTGCGGGGGGCAAGACACAGCCCAGCAGCCGGAAGCTGAGGCCTGCAGTGTCTGCCGCCTGTCTGTCCCGAGAGGTCCTGACTGATGGGTGCTCTCGGCAGGAGCAGCGAGCAGCTGTTAATCCATTCATTCAACAAACACTTAACCCCGTGTCCCCTCTCGTAGCAGCTGGGGGAAGGCGGAGGCTCAAAGTCCTGGCACTGGTGGTACTTAAGCTCTAGTGCAGGGGCCAGGCCACAGACAAATCAAAATACAAACTACCATCATTCAGGATCACTGCTGTGGAAAAGATAAAATGGACGGAGGGAAGAGAGAGGCCGAAGCCTCCTTTCTAAACCAGTATTAAGAAGACTCTTCCCTAAGCAGGTGAAATTTGAGCAGAGAATTAAATAAACTGATGGAGTGAATATCTGTGAGTCGTGTTCCATGTTGGAGGAACAGGTGCAAAGGCCCTGGGGCAGGAGTGCAGCGAGGAAAGCAATCTGGCTGCAGCACAGACAGCAAAGTGGGGAGTTGATGAAAACTGAAGTCAGAGATGTAGCCAGGAGCGGAATCATGCTGGGCCTCTTGGTGCAGAGCAGGGACTTCATATTTTATTCTGAGAGTGACGAGAGGCCACCGGATGGCTGTCATCTGGGGAAGAGGATGATCTGATTCCGTTTTTACAAGACTAGCTACCAAGAGGCAGGAAAGAAGGGCTGGGGTTGTGGCTCAGCGGCAGAGCACCTGCCTGGCATGTGTGAGGCACTGGGTTCCATCCTCAGCACCACATAAAAATAAATAAATAAAGGCATGCTGTCCAAGTGGCAGGAAAGAGTGAAAACAAGAATTTGGGCGAGGAAGCCACTGCAGAGCCCTGGCCAGCACCCACCGGGAGGACGGTGGGGAGCAGGAGGGGGAGTCGGGCACGCGTGAAGACGGAGCTCACGGGACGGGGGGCTGGACTGTGTGGGAGGAGGTGAGAAACTTAAAAAGGCCTCAAGGAACATTCCAGGGTCCTTGGCATGAGGAAGAGGAAAAGGTGGCACTACTCAGCCATCGGGGGAGCCCTGGGGGAGGAGCGGGTGCGCGCCACCTGTTTGAAGGGGACAGGGCAGATGCCCTGGTGCCCAGGCCACACCCGGCAGCCTCAGCCCATCAGTGCACAGCTGCCAGCGTCTCTGCCCCGTGCCCAGCCCAGCCTGTGGGAGCAACTGTCCGTCACTGGCACCGGGAAGCTGGTGTCTGTGCACCCGGCCCCTCCCTGGTGGGAGCGGGAGGCGCTGGGCAGTTCTGACCCGCGTGCCCTGCACCGCCAGCTACTAGGCCCCTTCCCCCCGAGTCTCCCTGATTCCTGAGCCACACCCCGAAATTACTATACTTGAATCCTGGCCTCTGGTCGGGTCTGGGGACATCTACAAAAAGATGAGGACACCAAGACACCCTCGGGTCCCCCAGGCCCTGCTCTTCTTCCCATTGGTGGCCGACCTCGCCCTCTGGTCACGGGTGCTCCCTGCCTCCAGCAGAGCAGGTTCAAGTTCACCCGGCCAGCCCTGGCCGTGGACGGAGGAACCAAATGGAGTGACCTTGGTCAACGAGGCGGCCACTCAGCCGCCGCTTCACTCCATGGGCTGCTACTAACCAGCCGCCTTTTCTGTTGCCGCCAGTCGGTTGGCGCCCGCCCTGCTGCCCCATCTTCAAAACCAACAGGGAACTGGAAGGACCCCATCTGGGAGGCTCTGGGGACAGGGGGTGAAGGGCCTCCTCTCCCCCACCCAGTCCTGGCCGTTGAGCAGATGCCCTGGGACAGAAAGGCCACGCGCCACTAGCAGCCACATCCACACTATTTCTGAGGCGCTGGGTCTATGAGAAACCCGAGCCTGTCGCCAGAAGCCAGGGGCAGGGAGACCTGGCCCGCCGCGGCCCTCTCTTGGGGAGGGGCGCATTTGCACAGTGACCGTTCATACGTCACGGATGATTCCCAGCCACCACGTTTCGTCTTCCTTCTGTTGATCTGGATTGACTGTGGGGAGTCAGCTAAAAAAAAAAAAAAAAAAAAAAAAAAAAAAAAACAAAAGCAGACGCTGTACCGAGATTCTTTGGTTTAGGCAAAAAATGCTTGGTACAAAGGATGGCCCTGTCAATGCCCACTGGGCAGCGTGGAGCAGGGTCCCCTCTCTACAAAGAAGAGCTCAGGTGCCCAGTGACGCCAGCAGCAGGGATGCGGGGAGCTGTCCCCGGGCATGGCGTAGGGCTGCAGACTGGGCCCCGGTTCTGGGTCCACCAGGCCTAGATCAAGCCCCTGGTAGCCAGCTGGTGGCGCCGGCGAGGTGTCCGGCCTCTCTGAGCTTTGGTTTTCTCAGGAGCAGAGTGGGGACAACGCCTGCTCCCAGGCGGGGTGAGAAGCAGCGAGAGCCCCACAGAGCAGGCCTCCCTCGGCACCGCTCCCGCTCCCTCCAGGGGCTGCAGGCAAATTCCCGGGACCCAGTAAAGGCCTCAGCAAAACCAGCTCAGGGATCCCCAAGGCATAGGAACGGCCACTGAGAACTAAAGGGTGACCCCCATGGGGAGGGTCCTGTCCAGCCCCCTGTGCCTCCTCCAGAGGCCCCTGTGCTGCGGCCTCCTCACCCGCCTCTACCATCAGCACCCGCCACAGAGCCTGGCGCTTCGTAGGGGAGCAAGCTCGGTGCCGTGGAAACAGCACCCACGGGCGAAGCAGGCCTGGGCGCAGGCCCCGCTTCTGCCATCTTCCTCTGAGTAACCTTCCTCCTTGGCCCTCTGTATCTTCATCTGTCAAACAGCTGATGATGCCTACGCTACGGTGCTGTGGACGTGAGCCAGGAGACACGTCCCGGAGCCCAGCCCCACCCAGCACGCTGCAGACGCCCACACTCTCCCCCTTTACAGAGCCACATCTGCTGGATGGACTCACAGACAGCAAGAACGCCGTTTGATCGAGGGGCACACATTCACAACAGAAGCACGCCGCGTCCTGCCGCGGGTCAGGCGTGGCCCCCGCACTTCTCACAGGGCAGACACTCTCTCCAGCCCCGACGTGGGCAAGATTCTACTTGACAGGTGCTGATCTGTACTTGGGAGGTACAGGTGAAGAGATCACGTGACCCACCGGCCGCCCTCCCAGCATGCATGCAATAAGGACAGTCTGGTCACAAATGACACGGAGGGCGTCTCACAGCATCTGCCCCCAAAACATACGTATATATAGATGTATGCACACACACACGTATATGTGTATACATATCACATATATATATATATATATATATATCTCACACACACACATTTTTTCCCTTCACTTTCCCATGGAAAGCACCAAGTGACCAAGCCGACGTCGTAGGTGATAAGCCGCGTCAGCATCGCGGCCCTGCCGTGGTGCGTGGAGAACGACAAGCTCAGTGGCATTCTGCAGAAGCCTGGAAACCCCAGTGCAATCATGAGACAGGAATGGAGAAACCCAAACTGAGGGACAGGCTGCAGAAGTGCCTGGCACTCCCAAGGGTCAAGATGGTGAAAGACACAGGGACAGTGAGGAAGTGTCACAGACTGCAGGAGACAGGGACCCAATGCAGGGTGGGGCCCTGGCATGCAGCTGGAGGAAGTTCACGGTTCAAGTTGAAAGCAAATGTCAGGGAGCCTCGAGGAGGACCCGGATTGACGGGGGTCCAGGCAAAGGGTGCCGGAGACAGACGCGAGCCCCCGGGGGCTGAGAGAAGAGGCTTCGTGAGAGGGCTGACACCTAAGCTGTGCTTCTCTTCTTCTCGCGGTTTCAAAGCTCGGGACGGACAGTCCTTCTCTCCCTCATCCCTGTCCTCTCAAATCTACCCCAGAGTGAGAGGACGAGCCCTGACAGCCTCGCAGCAGCCTATGCGCACCTGACACTCTCACCAGCTATTAATATGAATGTTAGACGTCATGAAACTAGGTGGCTTCTCAGACAAAATATGTCATTTAAGTGGAATGGCCAAACTGGGAGGCAGCCCCAGGTTCAGGACTTTCTAACAAATGGGCCTCTTGCTCCTCGGGAGGAGGCCCTGCGGTCCCGGACTTCCCTGCCAGCAAAAGCATTCTCCACGGGTCGGGGCCACGGCCCACGCTGGGACTCTCCTCCACAGTGGAACGTGCGAGCACGGGCTTGCACAGATTTCCCGGTTCCTAGAGCTCATCGTAGAGTCGTTCTGCGTCAGTCCCCTTTTCCTTCCTGTCCCTCCACCCTCCATCCCGAGCGCCTCTCCTCCTCTCTCCACTGTGGCCATGTCTGCGTCTTGAGCTCCAGGGTCCCCTACACGGCTTCTCCCCCCTGACTTTCCAGCCTTCCTGTTGCAGGTATCTGAGGTGAGACGGTAACAGCTCTGGGGCCAGTGGAATCCATTCCTTCCCGTGTCCGTGCGTTCCTCGGAGACTGTTGAGTGCCCTAGGGGTGCGGACCCCCTAGACAAGCTTTACTTTCATGGAGCTTATATATGAGGGTTAGGGGAGAAGGTCGTCCGTAAACAAGGGAAGAAAGATACAAGAATATGACGACAGTAATGATCCCTGTGATGACACTGAATCAGAGGATGTCACTGGACTAAGAGGTTAGTTTAGTTCCGGTGGTCAAGGACAGGCCTACTTGAAGAGATGATATTTAAGTTCAGACCCAAACAAGAGAGGGTCAGCCCTGTAAACACCTGGGGGCAGGGAGAGAGGGTTCCAGACCAATGGATTTTGAGCTAATGCAAGATGAAACTTGTCAGCCTGAAAGGAGAAAGAGGGTGTGTCGAGGTCCCCCAAGTGGCTCCAGCCTGAGCCCCAATCCTCAGGGCCCTGAAGGGCACAGCAACTGATGTAGGAACATACTGGATAGTCCTAAATATAGCAGTAACAGATTCTGACTTATGTTTCAAAAAAAATTTTTTTTGGCTGCTGCTGTGTGGTGAATGGACTGGGATGGCAAAAACAGATCACAGGCTTAGAAGCAGGGAAGGTAACCTCAGAGGGTGTTGCAGTGAACCAAGTCAAAGATGGCAGCACCTGGGACTGGGTGGTAAGGTTGAGAGCAATGCATGGGTTTGCTCTGGAAGAAAAGCTGATGAGAAAAAGGATCAAGATTGCTCCTGGGTCTTTGCCAATGATGTGTTCCATCATTGAAAAAAGGACCCCCAAGACAGGAGAAGACTGGGCAGGAAATGGAGAGTTCCATGTTAGACATGCTAAGTTTGGAATGTTTATTGATGAATTAACTGAAGCCCTCAGCTCATATTTTATGTGACAAGAGATTACAAGACCCCAGACTTTCCTTTCCTTTTCAATTCCTTGTTAAGCAGGAATAAAGAGAAGGTTGACTGGATAAAATGGCCTTTGTAAAACACTCTCATGTTCAGAGGTTTGGTGGCAGAACCACGTCTTCCCAGGCAGGCAGAAGTAGCCAATCAATCACCATGTCACACACGCAATTGTTCAGGGAGCAAACTAATTAAAAATTTAATCCCATGATTTTTATCTTAATCTTTTTTCCCATTAGTTTTGATCAATGCCCACAAATACGACTTAGCAGAACTTCTCATTTAGATAAATGACTGAGTGGGGTACCTAATTAGTCTGTTTGTTATGAACCCATTGATAACTGAAATTTATATGCTAATTACTGAAAACCCCTGACGAATTTTTAAAGCATTTTATCAAACAAACAAACAAAAAGCTATGTTCCTGTTATCAAATGAAATCCCTTGCTACCTACTGTTCACCAATTGTTCAAGCCTGTTGCTCTTGACTTTCAGTGGTTAGGTTGCTGTGTGCTATGGAGGTCCACAGCAAACTTGGGAAAAGTCTTCCAGTCCTATGCAGCACTATAACTTGAGCAATAGTGAGAGTTGTACCAAATAAGAAGATTCCATGAATTTCTCAGCTACTTGGGGACTTCTGATGTACCCTGTCCCCCTACCCCTACCCACCCCCAAAATTCAGGTTAGAAACAATTTATGACAACTAAGCAAAGCTGAATGTGGTCACCTATGAGGAAAAGCGGACTCTGCAGCCCGGTCCAATGCCAAAGTGAAGGAGATTGTGGCTTTGCTCATTAGGTCTGCAAGTCAGGAGATACTCGTTCGGTAACCATCTTTCCTAAGCACTGTGGCAAAATTTCTCTTACTTTCAAGTCCCATAGCACCGACTTGCATGCCAACATGGGTAAGCTCCTTCAAGAGAGAGACTATTTAAAAAATAAAGGTCAATGGCTCTGGTCTCCTGTGCCTTTCTCAGCCCCTTTAATAGTGCTATTTAACTTGGCTTTTCACTACCATCTCAATAAAAGAATGAGAAGTAAGAAGAATGGGGCCTGCCACTCGTGAAAAGTATTCAATTAAGACTCTTTATCCTACACGTGGCCTCAGAAACCAGAAAGTTTACCAGAAGCACAGTGGTCGGTGGATGGTCATAGCTTAATGGTTCAAACTAAAGGGACCGGTATGTGGTTAGGCACCAGAAATCCCAGAGACTGGGAGGCTGAGGCAGGAGGACTGCAAGTTGAAGGTCAGCCTGGGCAACTTAGCGAGATTCTGTCTCAATAAAATAAAAAGCTCTGTGGGTGCGGCCCAGTGGCAGAGTGCTAGGCTAGCGCGCCTGAGGCCCTGGATTCAACGTCCAGGATGGCCAATAAACAAAAAACCTGAATGGGGAAGGAAACAGTTCTGGGGTCCCGAGGCCCTCCGTGTACACACACCTTACGTCCACGAGGACCTGGTTACTGGGCGTCACTGTCTGCCCACGCGCCGCCCCTGCCACTGTCCCAGCCCCAGGAATGGCGCGGGGTGGGTTTTCATCACGAGCTTAGTGGATGCGCCCCCGCCACCCCAGCTCCATCCCTCCTGTCCTCGTCGGTCCCCCTCAGGTGCCCTCTCAGGCAGGACGGGCCGCTGGCCGCAGAGCCTCAGGGCCGCGGTGACTGCCCTCCAGACCACGCAAGAACAGAGAAGACTAAGCACGGGAAGCGAGCAGAGACCGCCCCGGGTTCCCAGCTTCTAGAGGGCTCCTGGGCAACCGGAGAGGAAGTGACGTACACATACACAGGAAACGGAAGTCGGACGCGAGTTCGGGCCGCCGCCATGTTGTGTGTGGCAAGCGGGCATTTGCACCCCTCCGGCTCTGACCTTGTCTCGCTCCCCGCTTTCTTTAGTGTCATCCTTCCTCCTCCCGTTCATGAACTGAGTAGGTGCTGGAGCCTCACTGCCATAACCCAGCGACCACGGTGGACCGTCGTTCAGATCTCGCGGTGGTGGAGGCTGACGGACTAACCCCAGGAAGGCCTGGGCACCGCGGGCACGTGGGCCCAGCCGGTGGAGGCCTCCAGGGAGGCTTGTTGACTGTGGTCCCTTGAGCGAGGGCCACGTTGGAGAGCAGGGGAGGAAGGGAAGGAGAGAGAGTTGGAGGTGCATGGTGATGCGGGCAGCTGCAGAGCTGGAGTGACCTCCCCCCAGGCGTCTGCACCTGTAACCTGGGGTAACAAACCCAAGGGAGAACAGGAGGAGGCCTGAGGAAGCAGTTTGGTTTTAGACACGTGACGCCTGGGGAACTTTCTAGTGGAGAAGTTAAGCAGGCCCGCGGAGGTGCCTGCTCGGAGCTCCTAGTGGAGGGACCTGAGCTGGAGGCCCGTGTCTTAGACTGGGGCTCATAGATGGAGCAGGAGCGTGGGCGAGTTGCCTGGTGCACAGAATAGCTCGTGGGAAACCGGGCCGAGGAAGAAGAGGAGCAGGCAGCCTCGTGAGAAAAAACAGGAGAAGATGGCAGGCAGGACGGGCTTCAAGGAGAGGTAGTGACTTGGGTCAATTTTGTTTAGAAATCAGTAAGAGACTGAGAGGTATCATGACCAGACAGACATTGCCTCAGCTAGAGCTGAGTGGACTAGAGGGAGAAGGCCGGCTTGAAATGAAGTGAGAAAACGGAGAGAGATGAACACACCAAAAAAAGTCCTTCCAAGAAGTTGGCTGTGAAGAAATGAGAGTGATAGTGGAAGATCGATGAGAATCTTTTATTTATTTATTTTTAATTACAGTCAGGTGCTCTTCAATGACAATGCATTGTGTCCTTAGGCAATTTCATCATTATGCAAACATCATAGAGAGTATTTACAAAATCTTAGGTGGCATTAAAGATTGTTTCTGGCAAATGAGTTTCCTCCACAATAAGCTTATGTAGAGTTTCCAAAAGTTCCTCAGCTGTCTCCACATGTGCACCTGCAGACTCGACGCTCACTTTCACATTATGTAATGAATAATGAGTCTTCAATCTTTGAAACCACTGAGAGCGAACAGTAAACTCAATAGTTAGGTCCAGCTTTTTCTTTGAATATCGCAAACAAACTCTTCGTTTTGTCTCGATCGCCATGGTGCTGGGACGGTAGGTGTTTGTGCCTGGCCTTGGATCCAGGTCACTGGAAGTCTCTCCAGAGCTGATACAGGCCCTTCTTGGATTGTTGTGAATTTCATTTTCTTTGAGGCAGCAGAGCCTTCAACAGCTCTGTCCTTTGTTTCTGTTTTGCCAGGTTGTAGCTGTGGTGGAACAAGACACGCCCGACTAGTGGGCAATCCCCACTGCTGGTTTTCCACCTTGGGTTTTATATCTTCCTTTCCCGGGATGACTGCCTGAGGTCAGCTTGTTTAAATATTGATGAGGTGGAGCCAGGGGTTCTTGATGTTGATCCGCCCAGGGCCAAATTGACCTATGCCCAAGAGTTGCTCATGGGGATGATTTTTAAGGAGGCAGAATGGGTGGGACGGGTGCAGAGCACAGGTAGAGGGTGACCTCAGGCAGTAACCCTGGGAAGGAAGGTATGAGACCTGGGCCGTTGAGCAGGTTGTACATCATACAAGTCCAGGTGCCACTACTGACTTCAGTGTCACCCTAATTTTGAATAGTAACCACAGCTATTTCCTGGAGGATGGTAGTAAAGACCCTGGGGAAAGGACACCTCTTTGAGTAACATAAAATGGCTATAGCAGGTATGGGTGGAGTTTGGTGCTGGAGGCTGAGGTCCTTCCTGTCTTGTGGTGTGTGTTCTACCTGGGAAAGGGACAGGAGATCACTGAAGGAGGAGGAGGAAAACTCAGAGCTTTGATAACTGTGGAAAAAGATGTGCAGGGCTGTTGGAGTTGGGGGAGAAGGCAGAGGAGACCAGCAGATGTTGCCATGTGAGGTCCCTAGATCAGGACTGCTCAGCGAGCTTCAGGCGTCTGAAAACCAAGGTCAACGAGCAAGAGCTTTGTTTACAGTAGGGGTCAGGAGGGAGCAGACGACTGCACCCTGTAAATGACCAGAGAAGGGCCAGTGCTGCCCTTGGGTCTGTCGCCACGCCCTGCCTCGGTTTCCCAGGTTCTGTTATCACCCTACTTGTCTCTTTTAAAGTGTCCTACTCCCACTGGGAATCCAGTAAGTCCTATCTTAATATGGAATCCTCAGCCACTAGTTGCAGTTTTACAAATCTCGGTGGGTTCTGATGAACGTCATGGGCTAAGCGTTTCCTGGGCTCGCCCGAGACTGACACAGCGAGGGGGAAATCTCACCTGCACTACCTCCTCCAGGTACTTCTGTGGTGCTGTGACTGTGGGGATGACTGGTGCAGACAGGCCATGGGTCACCATGAATTGAGGCAGACGTGTCTCTGGGCAGTGGGTGGAACCACCAGTGTTTAGGTCATCTCATGTTCTGGAGGAATTTCTAGGAAACTGAGTTTTTCGCCCCTTGTGCAGTGTCTGGGCAGGCAGATCGGGATGGACTCAGCCTGTGGGTTATCTTCTCTCCTCCTGTAGACTTGTTCTACATTTATTCTGAAGGGCATTGGGATGCCGATCCTATTTCAGGGGACAGTGTCTTTTGTGAAAGTGAAACCAGAGGCCACCTTTTAAGAATGCTTCAGGGGGCTGGGGCAGAAGTGAGTGGTGCTCAGCATGCACCAGGCCCTGGGTCCAACCCCAGCACCCCCTCCCCAAATGTGCTTCCAGGAAGGTAGACCAAATATACCACATCCTCCCACAAAGTATGATCAAGAGCCCTGGACATTATATGTCAAACAAACTTAAGAAGACAGAAACGTGGAGAGGGAAAGAAAGCCCACTTTCTCTAGCTAAAGGACCAGGAGAGGGGCAACTAGGAAAGCAGCTTTTCATCACTAACCACTCTACTCCAGCCAAAGACCACACACAAAATGACAAAGACAGTGAGCCCCGTACCTGCTGACAGGCGTCCCCATGTTTGTAGAGGAAATATCGAAGACAATTATAAGTGGAAGAAAGAAAGGGCATGAAGGATAATGTTTCCTTCCTCAAACTAGTAAACTAATGACATTAGAATGTGATGTCGAGTGTGTGTGTGTGTGTGTGTGTGTGTGTGTGTGTGAAATACTTAGAGCAATCACCAAGAAAGGTATACAGAGAGGCACTCAAAAGCACTGTAGATAGGGAATTCTTAGCCGCCGGAAAGGATTGCAGCCTGGAACGGCAGCGCCGCGGGAAGGAGTCCGGAGACAGGATGGAGACGAAAAAATTCTTTAATCTTTCTGTCTCTGTCTCTTGTAATTTCTAACACTACATACACACTCTCACAAGAAACCAAGCTCGTACTCTTACAAGAAACTACAATGTATCTATACAATAGCGATAACCCTGTCCTTTCACTCTCACAAGAAACCTAGCCACGTACTCTTACAAGAAACTACAATGTATCTATACAATAGCGATAACCCTGTCCTTTCTCTCTCTGGTCTCATCCCATGCGCCCGAGCAGGAATGGTGCTTGCTCGATCTGCCGAGTCACTCCTCAAATCTCTCGAGATCTTGGGCCAAGTCCCGTGAGACTACGGAAGGCGACAATGCCCAAAAATGTCAATCTGCTGAGTCATTGCTCAAATCTCTCGAGATCCTGGGCCAAGTCCCGTGAG
This sequence comes from Tamias sibiricus, assembly GCA_025594165.1. Lineage (NCBI taxonomy): Eukaryota > Metazoa > Chordata > Mammalia > Rodentia > Sciuridae > Tamias > Tamias sibiricus. The sequence continues at coordinate 26,678,173 of CM046657.1, forward strand.
ACTACGGAAGGCGACAATGCCCAAAAATGTGTATGGCCCATAGTCAACCGCAATCTTAGCTATCTCCCCAAACAGGGCTCCTGCATTTCCCCCTTTTGTTTTAAAAGAGGGGATGCTCTAGGACGTCTATGTGCAACCAACATTCTTACCCGTCATTGGATAATCAAGGCTGTGCCCTTGACTCCTGTCTTAGGTTGATATGTCGGCCACATGAGACTGTCCCGTGCGACTGTGCCTGTCTTAGGTTGTCCCCCTCTGGGGATCTTACCCGTCATTGGCTAACCAGCCATCCAATGGAGCCCTTTAGGATCGACTGTGTAAGATGACTAACAGCCGTCCAATTGGGAGGAGATGCTGCGGCTTTAAGGCGACAAGCCTTTTGGTGACAAGTCAAATTGCATAGCATATCAAATTCTTTAAACAAATCAGCTGCCCTAAGTTCTATCAAGTAACACAGTGAGTTCTCTAAACAAATACCCGCAAGGTACTGTCCCATGAAGTCCCAAACAATGAAAAAAATCAAAATGTCCACTTGTTATAACACGTAGATCTAGGAGGCCCCATGCATGCAGAGCAGAGGCCACACTGCTGGTGAGATTGTTTGACATTTGAGCAGCAGGGATGCTTGCAGCGACCGCGATCCCTGCAGCTGTAGAAGCAGCCGTCTTTTTTATGTCTAGACGATGCCACCGGCAAATCTTCAGGGCCCGCTATCTAGAGACTGAAGCATCAATTGTTAAAGGAAAGGCAGTGCTATTCCAGCACTGAGTCAAGAGGCGAGTTGTCAAACTAAATAATAGAATTATTAGATTGGAAAAATAAGTTGATTTCTGCTCACACACATTGTAGCCTGTGCTCCCACAAACATAAGCTGGCAAAATATCATATTTAGAACAAAACAAAGAAAGACTGAGGGTAATTACTGCATTAAAGATAGATTAAAGAAAAACTAAAAGCACTTTGGAGAAATAATTTGTTTAGCTGGAACTCTCGAGTTTCTGCATACACAGCAGTCCTTTACCTGTTGAAAATAATTGAAATTAATCATTTATTAAACAAATGAAGTTAATAACAAATAAGCAACCTCATGTCAAAACACCAAAATATCAGGTTATACAGCCCTAGTCATATTTTTTGCTAAAGAGAAGTCCCTGGGACACCTATAAAACAAAATTGAAGGTACCTTCACTTATTAAATTATTTACCCATTTTGAATACTCTTAAACTTAAATGAATTAGAGTTATTTGGATCCATATATATATATATATTCACAAGTGCTTTGTTATTTTTTGATGTCACACTGGACAGATGCACATACAAACATATATTTGTGACGTCACATTAACATGAAATTTAGACAAATACACAAATAAACACATATATAAAAAGTAAAAAATATATATATATAATTGTGTGCACACTAAAGAGAGATCTCTTCGTCCCAGCCGGGAGGAATGACACTTAAGTTGTGACATATTTTGAAGGACTCTTTTAAGGGAATCATTCCATATCTTCATCATGGTCCTCTTGATTTTGTACTTTTTTTATTAATCTTGATTCCTCAACAACTTCATCTTGATCCTTTTGATGTGGTACCTGCTTTATTAATCTAGATGGTATCCATATTGGAGAGGATTCATGCTTTGGAAAGACACAAACAGATCCTCTCCCCCAAATTAATACTGGATCCGGACCCTTCCATGTACCTGAAAGAACATCCTTCCAGTAAACCAAAGGTTTATGTTGTTGATGTGGGTTCCAATGTCTGTCTCCAGCAGAATAACCATCAGAGTCTAAAGTTAAAAATTTAAAGTAAACAGGGCAACTGCCAATCTGTCCTTAGGATTTTTCCAGTTTCCTTCTTTCTGTTTTAACAACATAACTTTTAGTGTGCGGTTTGCTCTTTCAATAATGCCTTGACCCTGAGGATTGTATGGGATGCCTGTTTTATGGGATATGTTGAATTTTGCGCAAAACTGTTTGAAAGATGAGGATGTATAAGCGGGACCATTATCTGTTTTAAGCATTTTGGGGATGCCCAATGCAGCAAAAGCTTGTAAACAATGAGATGTGACATCTTTAACTTTTTCTCCGGAATGTAAGGAAGCAAAAATCATGCCTGAGCATGTATCTATGGTTACATGAATAAATTGCAATTTTCCAAAGCTTGGCTCATGAGTAACATCCATCTGCCACAAATGATTGGGCATTAATCCTCTAGGGTTAACACCAAAATGAGGATTGGGCAAATGTGTTATACAAGATTTACAATCTTTTACAATTGTTCTGGCTTGCTCCTTTGTGATTTTAAACCTACGTTGCAAGGTGGTGCTGTTGCTACGTGAAACTGGGAATGAAATAAAGTAGCTTGTTGTAGTGCTGAAAGTATAAATATTGTTTTTGTAAGTTCATCTGCCTTTTGATTACCTTCATGGAGGGGGCCAGGCAAATTAGTATGTGCTCTAATATGGCCTACGAATAGAGGTTCTTTTCTTGCCCACAAAAGTTTTTGTATCTGATAAAACAATTTAAAGGCTGGAGTATGAGGTGCTATTGGTCCTGCTAACTCTAATTTTGGGATGGCTTGTACAATATAGTGGCTATCTGAAAAAATGTTTATGGGCTGGTCTCTAAAATTTTCCAGAGCTCTTACCACAGCTTCCAATTCCACTAGTTGAGCTGATTTGTGTGCAGTTATGTAAGTCATATTTTCTTTTGTAGTGACTACTGCAGCAGTACCATTTGAGGACCCATCTGTAAATACATTAAATGCCTTAGGAATAGGTTGATTTTTTATTACCTGTGGAAATATAATAGGATGATTAATACAAAAAGATAATATAGGAGACTTAGGAAGGTGATTATCAAAATTTGCAGAGGTAGAGCATCTAGCTATAGCCCAGTCATTATCATTGAAGCATAAATATTCAATCTGTGACGATGAATAGGGAGTAATAATAGTAGCAGGGTGAATGCCAAATATTTTAGTAGAAGTTTTAAGTCCTTGAAGAATAAGTTTAGCCACCATGGAGGTATATGACTCAATTATGCTTTTAGGAGAGACAGGCAAATGTATCCATAATAAAGGCCCTTGTTGCCAAAATACTCCTGTGGGTGTATATTGTGAAGAAATAATAATCAATATCAGCGGTTGAGTTAAATCAAATCTGTCACAATGAGCTCCTTCTATGGCTTTTTCTACTACCTTTAAAGCTTTCCTAGCATCAGGAGTCAATGTTCGCGGTGAGGATGGATCAGGGCCATTATTGTTAATAGAAGGAACTGAAAAAGCAAACCTGGGGGCATCCAGAGGATGTAGGGGAATAGAAAAGAAGCAATCCTTTATATCAAGACTAATAACATGGAAATTTTTTGGAATAGCTATAGGATTCGGAAGTCCAGGTTGAGTAGGGCCCATGACTTGCATGGTTTTATTAATTTGTCTAAGATCATGTAATAATCGCCATTTTCCTGATTTTTTCTTGATCACAAATATGGGGGAATTCCAGGGAGAGGTGGAATGTTCTATATGTCCTGCTTTTAATTGTTCCTTAACTAGTAGGTGGGCCGCTTGTAATTTCTCTTTAGATAGGGGCCACTGAGGGACCCACACTGGCTTATCAGAAAGCCATGGTATTTTCAAAATTATTTTCTCAGTGGCCCCAAAGAAAAATGTCTTTTTCCTATATAATAATGATTTCTTTTAGGGTTAAGCTTACCCTGTACTTTTTGATGATTTCTTTTAGGGTTAAGATTACCCTGTATGTTTTTACATTTAACACCTGCAGGTTTGGTTGCAAGGTGTACTCCCATTTGTTGTAAAATATCTCTTCCCCATAAAGTAACCGGTAGGTTAGGTAAAACATAAGGCTGAAATGTGCCTTTATGTCCTTCATCATCCTCCCATTTTAAAGTTACCGCACTTTTTTCTGGGAGGTTATTATATCCCAAGCCTCTTAAACTGGTTGAAGCTTTTTGTAGAGGCCAGTGTTTGGGCCATTGACGTAAATTAATGATGGAAGAATCAGCTCCAGTATCTATAAGACCCTCCATTTCTATTCCTTGGATTCTTATTTTACACATAGGCCTCCTTGTACAGTCCCGAACCCAGCAAACCATGGGTTTTGAATCAGTGGAACAAAATCCTCTATTGTTCCTATTTAGAGGCATATTCATTTTAAATGAATTATGTAAATTTGGAAGGAGGAGCAGCTGAGCAATTCTATCTCCCTGATTAATAGAACTTATACTTTGGGGTGAGCTAAGCATTATTTTTATTTCCCCTTTATAGTCTGAGTTTATTACGCCTGGGGTCACTTGCAAACCTAATAAGCTTTCAGGACTTTGCCCGATAATAAGTCCTACAGTCCCTGAGGGAAGAGGTCCCCTGACTCCTGTGGGAATCAGTTGAACCCCCATTTCAGGTGTTAACACTATTCGGGCGGTGGAACAGAGGTCTAATCCTGCATTTCCTCCTGTTCCTCTGGCGAGGGAGTGGATGGGTAATAGGGATTGTGTCTAAGGAAAAAAGAAATATTCAAGAATCTCACAGGCAGACGAGAACAAAACCAGGAGTGAGAAAACAGGAAATACAAAATGTCAGAATAAGCCCTAAAATATTGATGATTACATTAAATGTAAATGGTCTAACACACAAGCACAGATTGACAGAGTGAATGAGAACACACAACCTATGTACACTCTGTCTTTAAGAAACTTTAAACAGAACCATGGGGCTGGGGTTGTGGCTCAGCGGTAGAGCGCTCGCCTCGCATGTGCGCGGCCCGGGATGGATCCTCAGCACCACATAAACATAAATGCATTACATTGTGTACAACTAAAGCAAATAAATAGATATTTAAAAAAAAAAAAAACAGAACTATGTAGGCAAACTAAAAGGATGGGAAAAGACATGTTATGTAAACAATCAAAGCAGAAGTAGCGCTATGCACATCGGATAATATAAACTGTAGGGCAGATAAAATTTCCAGAAGTAGAGAAGGACGGGATGAGATGGTAGGAGTCGACCCAGCAAGGAGACAGCAATCCTAAGTGTGGACACACCTAACCACAGAGCTGCAGGATACAGGAAGCAAAAACCTGATAAACCTGGAGGCGAAATAGACAAAACACACTCTTAACAATTGACTGGACAAGTAGGCAGAAAATCATCAAGAATGTAGAAGCGCTTACAACGCCATCAATCAACAGGGAGGCCATCAATCAACAGGGGAGCGTCAGCAGTTGTAGAACGCTCCGCCCACTGGCCAAATGTGTACTCTTTTTAAGTGACCTTGGGACATGTGCCAAAACAGACCCATCCCAAGGGGTTTAACACAGACCTCCTCAACTTCGACATAGTTAAAACCATCTATTGCGTTCTCTGACTACAGTGAAATCAAACTTGAGATCAGTACCAGAAAGACAGCAGCAAACTCTATAAATACCTCAGACCTAAGCAACATGAACAGTCCACAGGCCAAAGAGGAAGTCTCCAGGGAAACAGAAGGCCACAGTGAACTTACTGAAAGAGAAAAGGACAAATCAGAATCTGTGGCACAGAACTGTGACAGAGTGTGGGGAAACGTAGGGCACTCAATATGTGCATTAGGAAAAAAAGGGTGGCTGGGGCATAGCTCCGTGGTAGGTCACTTGCCTAGCATGCAAAAGGCCCTGGGTTCAATCCCCAGTGCTGCAAAAATAAATAATAAACAAGGGAACTCTTAATAAAATCTTAGGTTCTACCTCAAGAACCTAGAAAAAGAAGAAGAAAACAAACCCATCATGAGCACAAGGAAAGAAATCATAAAGAACACCAGTGAAATCAAGGAAATAGAAAACAGGACAACTGAAATGTGGTTCTATAAAAAGTTTGTATTTAATTTATTTATTGACAAACCTCTGGAAGACTGACAAGAAAAGGAAAAGAAACAAATTACCAATAGCAGAAATGAAACAGAAGATCTTGCTACAGATGCTCTAAAGCCAAAAAATATACTAAGGTAACACTGCAAACAACTGTACACAATATGAAACTGATAATTCAAGTAGCCATATGACTTTTATGGAAATTGAATTTGTAATTTAAAATCTTCCAAAAAAGAGATCTCTAAGCCTATACGGTTCCACTGGAGAATTCTACCAAACACTTGAAGATTTATTACCAGTTCTACGCAGTCTTTTCCAGAAAGCAGAAGGGAAGTGAAGACTTCTCAATTCGTTTTATGAACGTACTATTTCTCTAATACAAAGACAAGTGTACACACACAAAAAGAAAAAGACCAGCGTGCCCCATGAATACAGGTACACAAAATATCAACATTTTAGCAACATTTGAAAATATATATTTATATTTATAATTATATCCCATGAAAATATATATAAATTTATATATTTATAATTATATCCCATGACCAAGTGGGGTTCATTCCAGGGCTGCAAGTCTGGTTCCATCTTGTAAAAATCAACATAATCCAACACTTATTGGCCAAAGAAGAAAAATCACACGATCATATCAACTGACGCTGAAAAACAATGACAAAATTCGACATCATTCGTGATAGAGAAAAAGTAGAACTAGGAATAGAGGAAAACTTCTACAACTTTAAAAAGAGCATCCTCAAAACACCCGCAGCTAATAAAATACTTACTGTTGCAAGAGAAAGCTTTACTCCCTTAGGTCAGGAAATGGCCCGGGCTGCCCTCCCTCTCACCGCTCTTACCCAACACAATTCTGGAACTTCTAGCCATACAAGAGGGCAAGAGAGGGGGAATAAAAGGCACACGCCAGGGAAAAAAGGAAAAGTAAAAAGGTCTCTATTTTCAAATAATGTGATTTCCACATAGAAAATCCCAGTGAATCTAGAAAAAGAAAAAACTAATATGTGAGTTTGGCAAGGCCAAAGGAAACAAGATACGAAAACCCACTGTATTTTTATTACTAGCCACAAACAGGTGGACAAGTAAAAAAATACCACACCACATTCAATTGCTAAATAATAGGAAGTGTTTAAGTGGAAATCTCACAAAATTTGGAAGATTTGTATGTAGAAAATTACAGAATGCTGATTAAAGAAATAAAAATCTAAACGAATAAAGAAGGGCTGGGGGTATAGCTCAGTGGGAGAGCACTTGCCTAGCATGCAAAAGGTCATGGGTTCAATCCCCAGCACTGCAAAGCAAACAGAAAACCAAAAAACCAAAAAAAAAAAAAAAAAAAACTAAAACCAACAACCAACAAATAGAGCAACATATGCTCATGAATTGAAAGATTCAGCATAGTAAAGATAGTTCTGCCCCAAATTGATTTGCATGCTTAATGCAATTCTTATCAAAATCACAGACACATTTTTACAAATAGGAATAAAGTTATTCTAAAAATTATATGACTAGACAAAGAAACTAAAATAGCTGATACAATGTTTGAAAAAGAAGAAAAAGGAGGGGGAAAACAGTTGACTTGATTTCAAGACTATAGTATCCAGACTGTGGTGTTGGAGCCTGGCGGCCGCACGCCTAAAATCCCAACCCCAAATTCCAGCGTCTCCACTTGGGAGGCTGAAGCAGGAGGATCATGAGTTCAAGGTCAGCCTTAGCAAGTTAGTGAGGCCCTAAGCAACTTAGTTAAACCCTGTCTCTAAATAAAATGTAAAAAAAAAGATTTAAAAAGGCCTGGTGATCTGGCTCAGTGGTTAAGCGTCCTTTGTTCAATCCCCAGTAACAAAAAAAAAAAAAAAAAAAAAAAAGCGTGTGGTATTGGAAGAGGAGTAGACAGAAGTAGATCCACACAATTATGCTCCACTGATTGGCAAGAAAGATGGAAAAAGCAAATCAGAGAAAGAAGACAGTCTTTTTCAGCAAGTCGTGCTGGAATAATTAGGACTTCCACAGACCAAAAAAGAAAAGAACTGCGAGTGTTACAAACTTAAAAAAGGACTTCAGTCTTACACACAAGGATGAGCTCAAAATAGGTCATGAACTTAAATGGAAAACATAGATCTTGTAGGGGAGAAAAGAGAACAGGGTAGCATCTCCGGGATCCGGGCTGGGGGAAGAGGGGACGCGTCCTTGGATCTAGCACCCCTCCGTGGAGAGGACCCCTGGAGGGGAGGATCCCGGAGCAGCTGGTCCCAGGGCTCTGAGTTTTATGGTAATGACAATCATCCCTCCTTTCTCTGATCAGAAGCTGCCTGGGAGCCTCATGCATGACGTGACTTACTGAGACGCTTCAAAAACAGATGCCTGCCAAGAATAGCTCTGACGCCTAGATTTAGGGCAGAGCGTGGCATCAAAGGCCCGAGCAAAGCTTTGCAAATGTCCAATTCTCAGTGATCTCGTCTAAGGCTGCAGGAGCGTTTGTTACAGACCCATTTTTCCCAAAGAAAATTGCTTTATGACTTAATGTGAAAGCAAAGCCCCTTCCAGCCCACTTCACCAAACCTCCCCCAGGGCCTCTCTGGTTCCTGGCCTCAAAGAACGCCCTGCACTTTGTGAGGGGCCCGTGGAGCCTGCTCTATAAAGGCCAAGCACTGCATTTTGTCACTTTTGAAGCTTACCATGTTTGTAATTCTGCTCCCGGTCTCCCTACGGCTCAATTAGTTGCCCATGATTCCTTCCAGTGTGGCAAGCAAGGCCCAAGGTCCCAAGGTCCCCTTCTCTGCCTCATTATTTTATATATTTTGGAACACTGACTTTTAATGTTCAATTTTACTGCCTTTTTCGGAGGCAGGGAGGAGGGAAGAGAAGACGCATACTTGCTTTCGGAAGAATTAAAAAAAAAAGAAAAAAAACAGTTCCTTCCTTCAACACGATTTGTACCAGTTCATACCCACCCCAGTGCCCGGGGATCACGGTGGCTACGCCTTTGTCACCATGTGGCTTTTCCCATCATTTTTCTTTCAGCTGTAAGGTTTCCATTTGCACTTCATGTTGGCCCAGTAGACAGCCTCTTTTCTAAACCTTACACATTAGGAAATTTCTTATTCTATGACCACCTTTTTGGGGTGCAGTGTGCTGTGAGCCCCATTCACATGGTGTAAGGATAAGACCAGGGCAACCAGCCTGCCTGTCCCCTGGCACGTTGGCCATTTCTGGCAGGGAGAGGACTTGGGAGCCTCTCTTCCGGCTGTTTTGTACTTCACCGTCAGCACGGTGTCCTGCTGGGCTGCGGCACACCAGGCTCCTTCCTCAACCTGCCTGAGACCTTGCCTTGTTGACCAACCTTTCACGTGCTTTTCTGTATTTTTTCTTCTTCTTTTTTTTTAAATATTTATTTATTTGCTTTAGTTGTACACAATGCATTTATTTTCACGTGGTGCTGAGGATCGAACCCGGGCCGCGCACGTGCTAGGTGAGCGCTCTACCGCTGAGCCACAACCCCAGCCCTTGCTTTTCTGTTTTTTATTTGTTCTAATTAGTCATCCATGACAGTAGAATGCACTTTGACACATCCTGCGTAAATAGAGTATAACTTCTCATTCCTCTGGTTGTACATGATGCAGAATCACACCAGCTGCACAGTCATATACATACATAGGTGTCCAATTCATCCTAGTATCTTTCCTCCCCAGTTACCCCCTCCCCTCCCTTCACTCCCCTCTACCTAACGCAACTCTTCCCTAGCACACCCCCCACCCTTATTGTGAATTAGCATCCATATCAAAGAAAACATTCAGCCTTTGGTTTTTTGTGATTGGCTTACTTCACTTAGCATGATATTCTCCAGCTCCATCCATTTACCTGCAAATGCCATAATTTCATTCTTCTTTAAGGCTGAGTAATATTTCATTGTGTATATATACCACAATTTCTCTATCCATTCACTTGCTGAAGGATACCTAGATTGGTTTTCTATTTCTTTTTCTATTTGATAGAATTAAAAAATTAAAAAAATATATTCCTGGTGTAAGTCCATTATTGGGTAAATGAATTGCAATTATCTTTTCCAAATCTTCAGTTTGCCTTTTTACTCTCTTAGTAGTGTCTTTTGATAAACAAAAGATATCATTTTTTGTGAAGTCCAATGTGCATTTTTCCCCCCTTGTATGCTGGTGTTACTGGGTCATTTCTTGTTGTTTTGTTTGTTTTTAAAGAATGTGGGCAGATTCACTGAAAGGAAGACAAATGGATGCAGGGCTGTCCCTCCCTGGCGTGTCCTGTGCAGGGCCAGGCCCAGGCACCTCGGGGAAGGCACCAAGAGCTAGGTGTCGGGTGCACGCCTGTCACCCCAGTTACCTGGGAGGTGGAGGAGGAGGATCACAAGCTCAAGGCCAACCTGGGCAACTTGTCTCAAACTCTAGAAAAAATAAAATAAATTAGTGTTGGGTGGGAAGTGAGGGTGTAGCTCAGTAGTCGAGCACCCTGGGTTCAGTCCCGTCTGAAAAGAAAAAATAATAATACCTGATGCTAGCTGGGTGTCATTTAAAATCTTTCTAACGTAGCCACATTTGAGGGCGGGCACCGTGACACCCACCTGTGATCTCAGGGGCTCGGGAGGCCGGAGGATTGCAAGTTCGAGGCCAGTCTCAGTAACCTAGGCCCTCAGTAACTTAGTGAGAAAAGTCTCTAACTAAAACATAAAAATGGGCTGGGCATGTGGCTCAGGGGTAGAAAAACCCTGGGTTCCATCCCCATATACTGCAGGCCACCCCAAATGTAGCCACATTTGAGAAAATTTGAGAATGGTGAAAGTAACAAGTGAAATAATTTGGGTGGTCTATTTTATTTATCCAAATATACGCTGACTGCTATCTAGGTCACTTCAATATCGAAAAATTCACCTCCGTGCTTTAGTTGTTTAAATTTAAATCTTCGCCACGGCAGCCCCCGTCCAGGTGCCCAGCAGCCGCACCTGTCTGGTGGACGGCCCAGGCTTAGCTGTAGCCACGTGACCCAGGTTATTGGCTCTGTCACCAAATGGCTGCAGCGAACACCAATGGACTGTTCCCTCCTTAGCAGGCGTCACCCATGAGAACTGTTAGCGAAATTTGCAGGAGGAGACGGACGCTCGAACTGTCGTATAGGAAAAGGAAAGGGGTTTATTGAATTACCAAAGAAACACGTGGAGGGGATGGGGACAAACCGCGGGGAACGGACGGGAGCTGGAGCACGCGGGAGCGGAGAGCAGGAGCAGAGAGCGGGAACAGAGAGCAGGGGGGGGGGGGGAACAGAGAGCGGGAACAGAGAGCGGGAACAGAGAGCGGGAACAGAGAGCGGGAACAGAGAGCGGGAACAGAGAGCGGGAACAGAGAGCGGGAACAGAGAGAGCAGGAGCAGGGAGCAGGAACAAGGGGCGATTTCAGTCCGGGGCTGGCTTAAATAGAGTAGGGGCCATAAAAACCCCCTTGGAGTGAGTCCTTGTCCTATAGGCCAGCAGAGGTCATGGGGGGGAGGTAGTGGTAGTGGACAAGGGACTTGCTGGTCAGGTTTTTTGGTCACGCTGAGGATCCCGGGAGCTGTAGTTTTCCACAAGGCACCTGGGGAGGTGTGGCCTTCTGCCTGGGAGGCGCAGCCCTCTGCCTAGAGCCAACAGGAACTAAAGGGACACACTCTGCCAGCGCCCCCTGTACTGGAGGCCCACCTGCCCCGCACGGGCGTCGCCCCGCTGAATGCTCCCACGGCAGGTGAGGGAGGTCAGGTTCCCACCACCAGCAGCAGTGTCAACCTGGCAGGCCGCGGCACCGAGCTTCCTGTTCTAACACCAATCTAGACGTTGCTGTGCAGGGCTGGGTCCCCATTCCAATCAGCAGGCACCTAGGGAAGTGGGTTATCCTCCGTAATGTCGGTGAGCCTCCTCCCATCGGTTGAGGTGTGGAGTCTTCAGACCTCCAAAGGAGCTAATTCTACACCCAGACAGCCTTCTGACTGGAGGGCACTGCGGGCTTCTGCTGGCATGGCCAGAGTGCCAACCAGCTTGGCACATGGGCCCAGAGCTCGTTTCCCTTAACCTCTCTGCAGCTTCCAGCCATTTGGGAAACTTAACTTCTCATCATCTCAGTTTTGTCATCAGAAAACTAAGACCAACCAGGTACCACGGCTCGCGCCTGGAATCCCAGCAGCTCGGGAGGCTGAGGCAGGAGGATCACGAGTTCCAAGCCAGCCTCAGCAACTTAGCAAGGCCTTAAGCAGCTCAGTAAGACCCTGTCTCTAAATAAAATATCAAAAGGGCTGGGGATGTGGCTCAGTGGTTAAGCATCCCTGGGTTCAATCCTCGGTACCAAAGAGATAGAGAGAGAGAGAGAGAGAGAGAGAGAGAGAGAGAGGAGGAAAGAGGAGGAGGAGGAGGAGGAGGAGGAGGAAAGAAAGCTAAAACAAATAATAGACCCTTCTTGATGAGCATTTTGTGAGGACTGTTCTAATAATATACAGCACCTGGCAAGGGGTAAGTGCCAGTAAAAACTACTATTATCTGTTGATATCTTCTTCCTAAAACACTCCAAGCAGAACTTATAGAGACATCAAACAATCAAAGAAAAAGAAGGACCAGCTTTAGAGAAGTAGATCACGCTAGAGACTTACTGATGGTCTTTATGACAGGCTCTTTGAGAATCGTTCTTGCCTCCCTCCACGTCAGCAGAAGTGGCTGTTTCTAAGTGAGTCCCCACCTCAAGCCCAGCCAGCCCCTGAACTCCACGGTCTCGTGAAATCTTCACGGGACTCCTGCAGGGGTGGTGCCATTGGATTTCCCAGTTCACAGATGAGAAACTGAGGCTGTGAGCGAATTGGAAACTCAGTCACGTCCAAGTGACAACCTCGGAGACACTTTCCCACAACCTGCCCATCATCAAGCCACTGGGTTGTTTGTTCTCTTTAATAACCTTCTACAAAGCAGCTTTCGAGCAAGTTGAGACTAACGTGGAGTCCTCGCGGGGAAACGGCAAACCTCGTCTCCCCCTGCCCTCATTTCCGGCGGCTGCTGGGTACACACATTTGTGATTTAGCTTTGAGATTGTCATATCATCTTAGTGCTTTTTTTTCTTTGCAATTTTGTCAGGTAATCCTAAAGAGGATTGTTTGTATATTGTGTATGATTAAAATGGAATGTGGCTCATGAAAAAAAAAAATGAATTGCCAATAACAGACAGAACCTTGTGTTCTTTGCAAATATTTATTATTCAATGAAAAGAGACCTCAGACCATCAATACATTTCATTTTGTAACCCCCCCCATCCCTGTGTTCTTCCCATACATTTCAAATTGCTATAATCCACAGATTAATTTTAAGGTATTTCTTTGAGTTGTGTTCATGAATGTCAGGATTTATAGAAAAAAATTATTTTTGTGTGCTTTAATACATCTTTTCTCCTTCATTCTCCTTTCTTTGATCTCGGGGCATGAATAAATCCAGTTTAATGTGACTTTCATTTGTGAGGCTTAACATAGAAACCATTGTAAGATAAACCAAACCTCCTTCTGTTTTTCCATAATCATCTTTTTCTGTCAAAATGAAGCAAGCCCTCTAGTCTGAGGATTTGAAAGAAACAAGCCTTAAAAAAAAAAAAAAAAAAAAAAAAAAAAAAACAGTTCAAAATCAAAGCGGACACGGTCAGCTGGGATTGTGTCCAAAGCTCCTTTGTGTCTACACCCATGCCCACGTGTGTTGGTGGGCGTCCCCCGGGCTGGTTGGCTGGCGACGGAAGGTGGGGCACGTATTCCCTGGTGGGAATATTTCTCCCATTAATTGGGAGGTCGGTAGGAGAGCAGTTATTTTCTGCACGGTCTTTTACCTCTAAGTCTGGATACTTCCATGGCCATGACTTTGCCTGAGCTGGTCTAAATAATTTAGACTCTAATTCATGTTGGAATAGATACATTCATAACTGGACCATTAGCCCCTATATTTCAGTGAAAGTGCCACGTAATGACCCGGGGTATTATTAAATGGCACCATTCCCTGAGGTATTGCTCCTCTTCCGTTTCTGAATCTCCTACCTTCCTCTCATTTATATCAGCAATTCTTTGTGTCTTAGAGCCCTAACAGAGATAAGAGCCCAACTGCAGACGGTGTGCTTGGGAGAGTCTGGATTCAGAATGCTCAAAATACAATCTGTGCCTATTTATTAAGCTCCTCTTGCATGCGAAGCTTTGTTCCAGACCCTTTGTTTAAAGATCAGCATGGTCCCCGTAAATACCTGTCCCCAGGGAGATAATTTACAATTACTTTCCCTGAGGTTCATTAGCAGTGTGTATTTGACATAAAAAATGGACACATCTTTTCATCAGGTAATTCCACTTTTAGAAATGTAACCCAGGTAAATAACTGAGGACGTGTGTAAATATTTATGCAAAAGGATGCTGTTTAAAATAGTTAAAACTGCACAACAGCCTAAATGCCCAATAGCAAGGAATTAATAAATCAAAGTATCTGTTTACCCATACCATGGAATATTAGACAGCTGTTAAAAATGAGACTGGTGATTACTGACATGTAGAGTGCCTGTCCCTGGGCCACTCCGGGCAACAGGCTGCCCATACAGGACATGGCTGGCTTCAGATGCCCTGCCTGGCCTCCCTCATGCTGACCCTTCCTGCCTGCCCATGGTTTTCAGAGAGCCACCCTTTCCCTCCTGCTCAGCGAAGACTAAGGCTCAGTGCAGACTAAGAACAGCCCCGCTCAATGCTGCTCACCCCACCCATCCAGGGGCTTGTTCCTCTTGCAGCAGGAAGCCTGGCACCTCGGTCTCTGACTCTGGTCCCTGGACCTGGTGTGGGGGTGAAACGGCTCCCTGTCACTTACAGGGCAGCTCTCCACCCAGCTCCCTGAAGTGCACAGGGTGCGCACAGCTTAGCCTTGCTGGGCCGCACCCCCAAGAGTGCCCTAGTTCCCGTCCTTGCACCAGAACTTGCTGATGGCGCGTGAAGTTCTCTCTGTACCTCCGTCGTCATCACAGACGCTCTCACAGCTTTTCGCGTGTGATCCACAGCAAGGCCGGGTGAGGCGGGTTCCTGTGGTTCCGCTCTCAGGGGAGGAAACGAGGCACAGAGAGTTGAGCCAACTTGCCCAGCGTCACCCTAGCTGGAAAAGGCGCAGCCAGAGGTGAACACCAGGCTCTGGGGGCCCCGCCCCTAACCCCGGCTGCCCCGCCCTAACCCCCGGCTGCCCCCCCCTAACCCCGGCTGCTCCGCCCCTAACCCCGGCTGCTCCGCCCCTAACCCCGGCTGCCCCGCCTGCAAGGCCCAGTCCCCAGAGCTGCTGGGAGGCGCTGGAGAGTCGACGTGCCTTGCCCCTGGTGGCGTCCATCTGGGGCGGCCTTGCCCTCCCCCTTCTCCCCCAGCCGGACATCTGCTTCCCTTCCAGGTTCAGCTCAAGTGCCAGCTCTTTCAGGAGCACCCGACCGGCCCTCCCTCCCCCTCCTCCTCCTCTCCCCCTCCTATCCCTTCCCTCCCCTTCCTCCCCTCCCCTCCCCCTCCTCCCTCCCCCTCCTCCCCTCCCCTCCCCCCCGCTCCTCCCCTCCTCCCCTCCCCCTCCGCTCCCCTCCTCCCCTCCCCCTTCGATCCCCTCCCCCTACCCTCCCCCTCATCTCCCCCCTCCTCTCCTCCTCCTCGCAACATGTTTCTTTTTTCCAGAAACCACCCAAGCAATCTTCCAGAAGGCATGGCCCCCTTTCATTCCCACCAGCAGTGAATGAGCACACCCCGCCTCCCCCTCCCCTCCCTCTCCTCCTCCCCCATCCCCTTCTCCTCCTCTTCCTCCCCCTCCCCTCCCTCCTCCTCCTCCCCTCCCTCCTTCCTCTCCTTCTCTCCCTCCCACACCCCCTTCCCTCTTCTCCTCTTCCTTCTCGCTTCCTCCCCCCCCCTCCCTTCCCCTCCCTCTCCTCTTCCCCCTCCCTCCTCCCCCTCCCTCCTCCCTCCTCCTCCTCCCCCTCCTCCTTCCTCTCACTCCTGCTTCTTTTCATGTTTTCCAGTTCTACTCCAGGCTGCCTCCAGAACATTTATTACCCTAGATTGGGAAAAGTTATCACAATTAATATAAATCTATCTTCCATCCTGAACAGAGTCGTGAAAATAAATCAGTCACCTGGACTCTTTCCCATCAGCAGGACAGCAGAGCAATGTCCTCATAGATTTAGGCCAGATGGCCATCCTCTGCTGTCACTTGGTCCCTTTAAGGACAACAGTTCCTTTGTGGTGAAGGGTCCCCGCAAGTGGAGGCCAGGGTCCCCCAGGTCATGGGGCTGGACATAAAAGAGAACTTCAAAGTGTTGAGTGCCAATCGTTCCTCCTCACTCACTAGCCATGGACTACCAGAGCCCCTTGCAGGCCCTCGGAAAGCCCAGCCCCTGTGTGGATCAGGAGATCAGCCCAGGGATAGAATTATGGCCCACCGCGTTCCAAGGCTGTATGGAAGCTGCGTGGAGGCCGCATGGAGGCTGTGTGGAGGCCGTGTGGAGGCTTCATGGAGGCTGTGTGGAGGCCGCGTGGAGGCTGTGTGGAGGTTGCATGGAGGCTGTGTGGAGGCCGTGTGGAGGCCGTGTGGAGGCTGCATGGAGGCTGTGTGGAGGCTGCATGGAGGCTGTGTGGAGGCTGCATGGAGTCTGTGTGGAGGCTGTGTGGAGTGATTTCCCTGCCTTTGACCTTGGACTTGGCCTCGGGGAGTGGCTGTGGTTGATGGACATGACATGACGGTGCTCAGTAGACAGGACGCGAAGCCCTTGGACTGTGCTTCAGCATTGGCTTGTCCTTTTCTGCTGTAGTCATTGACACGTGGCCCAAGTAGCCACTGCCCCTTCTTCTGGTCACTGGGAGCAGCCTGGGGGGTCAGGCCAACTGCACCAAGTAGCCACCGGCCCAAGGGAGGTAAGAGACTGGAGCAGATCAGAGCTCAACCTGCAGCCCGGAGAGACGGGACCTGGAGCCCCGTGCGGTGTGTCACCGCTGACCATGAGCAGCCACGGTCGCTCTGCAGTATCCGTGCCCTAACAACTGAGCCATCGCGTCCCTCCCTCCCCTTCTTTCTCTTTTCCAAATCCCTGAAGCCTGACTTGTGCTAAACCCTGTGGTAGGAGCCTGGGCTTCAAATACAGCCGCCATTTGCTGTCTCTGTGGCCTCAGGCAGGTGACAACTTCCCTGTGTGGCATTTCCTGGCCTACAAAACCCATCTGACAACAATCAGGTCTCAGGCAAGGCTGCGGTGGAGAGCAGATGAAGGTGTCCCTGTGAACTGCCGGCGCAGCATGCCCAGGGTCTGGCCATGGTGTGGGCGTGGACCATGTTGACAGTGATCCCCGCTGGGAGAAGCTGAGGGAGGACTCGCGGCCTGAATTGGCTTCCGCGGCTTTTCATGGTTTCATGACCCATTTCTCTTCAGTGCTGAATAATATTCCGGTGTCTGGATATATCACAACTTATTCATCCCTTCACCTTGGAGGCCGTGGATCGCTTCCAAGTTTGGGCCATGGTGACTTTAGCAGCTATGAGCCCTCTTGTGTGTGGGTTCAGGTGGGCGTGGCTTTCCACTCTTGGATAAATGTGGACGAGCAAGGCTGCTGGATCGTCTGGGAGGAGCATGGTTCCTTTTGCGGGAGACTGCGGAAGCAGCTTCTGGAAGGCGTGGGTAGTGGAGGATGGTCCGCGGCTCCACAGCCTCCCCACCTCTGGGTTGTCAGCGTGTTGACTCTTAGCGCTTCTGCTGCCTGGGTAGTGATTCCTCACACGACACACGAGGGTCACCATCTTTTCATGCGCTCTCGCCATCCGTATGTCCTCTCTGGGGAGGTTTCTGTCCAGCTCTGTTGATCTGGTCGTTTGCACCCGTATCATTTAAGACTTCTTTGAAGCAGGATGCGTGACACATGCCTGGAATCCCAGCAGCTCAGGAGGCTGAAGCCGGAGGGTCAAGGGTTCAAAGCCAGCCTCAGCAACTCAGGGAGACCCTATCTCAGAATAAAAAATAAATAAAATGGGCCGGGAATGTGGCTCATTGGTAGAGCACCCCTGGGGTTCAATCCCTGGTACAAAAAAAACAAAAACAAAAAAAAAAACTCCTTCGTATATTTTGGATACCAGTTATCAAATGTATTTTTGTGTTTTGCAAATACTTTTTCACCCTGTGGCTCTGTGGCTTGTCTTTCCATTCTCTTGAGAGAGAAATTAAAATTTTACTGTACCCAAATAAACGCTGGGACACGGAGGTGCTCAATCATTTAGATCGTTTCTGGCTGACTGTGCAGTTTACCAAGACAACGCAGAAGCCCACGAAGTCTAGAGTATTTACTAGCTGTCCCTTTACAGATAAGCCTGCTGACCCCTGATTTAGGGGGTCATCTCCGTCGTCCCCTCTTTATGAGCCTGTCATTCCCAGAAAATCAGTTTCTCATGGGAGCCAATTTCTGATCAAAACTCCCTCTGGGCTCTGAGTTGCAGTGGGATTCCTTCCTAGCCAGCCACTTTTTTCTTTTTTAACGGTTCCTCTTTCGTGGCCAGGTTCCAGCTGGCCCTGCTCAAGTCCCTGAGCCCCTGGGGCAGGCTGAACGGGGCTCCAGCTGTCCAGCTCCGGCGGGCGCCTCCGCCCCCTCCTCCTGTGGGTCCAGCCTACTCCTCACTTTCCCACGCCCCGCCCTGCAGCCGCAGCCTCCCGGAGCAGGGGATCGATCGCCCCCTGGAGGTGAATCCTCGTCATTACAGGGACCTCAACACCAGTGGCGCGAACGCATAGCCAGGCCTGCCCTCCCCAGGGATGTGGGGGTCCCACATTCCCCACCTCCCGGCCTTCCCCTCCCTTTGGGGTTTGGGATTGCATTTCCCTCTAAGTTTGGATGATCGCACTTCACCCATTTCTCACGTCCCATCTTCTCCTCCCAACTGTAATCAGTTCCATCCCGGGGTTGTCAATCATTGAAACAAGTTCCAGATCATTTGCATTTTTCGATTTCCACATAGCTGCCCGTCTGGTTTCCTTCCTCCCATATTTCTTGCCTTTTGATTTTTTTTTTTCAAGCCTTTAACATTTGGTCCTCTTCCTCCGCCCCTTCCAATAAGTGAAAAGAATGCAAATCTAGAAAAATGTAGGCAGATGTATACTCTTTTTCTTGCTAAGTATTCACTCTTTAGCTGTCATAGTGTGACAACAAGTGAAGGGAAACAGAGTTGCACGTTCCGCCTGATCTCTCCTCTCCTGCCAGTTATTTCTGATGGCTTGGCATCCCGACATAAATCAGTTTTTTTTATTTTTCCCCAGTTATATAGTCTGCTTCCCCTAGGGGGTGGAAGCTCAGGACCAACATAGCCTGCCCAGTTTGGGGGCATTTATAAAAATTTATTATTATTATTTATTGAGCATTTACTATGTGCCAACCCTTTGCTCTGTGCCTCCCATATTTAGAGGCATTGAAAAGAAGACAAGTTACAGAGCTCCCTTACCATCTCTGGAGTGGGTGGTTGATGGGTTTAGGCTCTGAAATCAGATCTCGGGTTCAAATCCTGGCTGTGCTGCCCCCTAGCTGCAGGACTTGGGCATGTTACTTTGCCTTTCTGAACCTATTGTAAGGGGAGGATTCCTAACAGCCCTGGTCCTGCAGGGGCCCTTCTGAGGATTACACTCGCAGCATCCAGGAAGCGTCTGGAAAGGTGCACGGCTCGTCCCCACTGTGACCGCAGGGGTCACGAGTAGCTGCAAGGAGCAAGCCCTTGCCAGCTTGTCCAGTGCCGAGGGCCACCCCACTCCCTGCTCCCTGCCTGACCTGCCGCCTGTGGACTGCTACCTCTGAAACCCGAGACCCAGCTGCACTCTTCCGCCTCTAAAATTGTTCTTCTCCTCAGGTCTTTCGGTCACAGCAGCAAAAAGCT
Source organism: Tamias sibiricus (assembly GCA_025594165.1). NCBI lineage: Eukaryota > Metazoa > Chordata > Mammalia > Rodentia > Sciuridae > Tamias > Tamias sibiricus. The sequence goes on from CM046657.1 coordinate 26,697,957, forward strand.
GACCGAGGCACGTGGCCAGGCCCTTCCTGCCCGGGTCCGCCCTGGCTGGCGGGTTCTCCGCCGGGTCTCTCTTTCTTTGCCTCTTTCTCTGCTGCCTTTCCTTCTTGCAGGGCTGGGGGCTGCGCCCAGGCTCGGGGCACCAGCTCATCCTGAACCCCGGGCTCTGTCGTCCCCTTGCCGCCTGCCTGTAACTATGAGGAAATTCTTAAAGAGATTTTGAAAAAAAAACCCAAGCCCTTTTCTCTTTAGAAAAAAAGTTTTTGAGCTACAAAACGTGGCGTCTGGCGGCCTCAGGACGTGGATTTCACTCTATCCCAGAGCAGGGAGGGACATCTGATGGTGAAGGGGCTGAAAGGTGGGGCGTGCAAGGTGGTGGAGAGGAGGCGGGACCAGAACCCAGAAGCCAGCGGCTTGGGACAGGCTGCGCCTCCCTGCCCAGGCAAAGCTGCGGCGGGCACCGTGCCCCTGAGTCCCCTCTGATGGCGCTGCTGCACAGAGGGCCAGAGGGCGTCCCTCCCCAAACCACGGTGACGGGGAAGAGGGTCTGAGCGCTGCTGGGACCCCAAATGGCAGAGGACTGCTGGGGGACATGGAGAGGCCTGGCAACCAGGAGAGGGGACGCAGGGGGGCACACGGGACCTGATAACGGCGCAGAGGGCAGCAGGTGTGACAGCAGAAGAATCCAAGGTCAGGGTGGACGTGCAGACCAGGCAAACCCGTCAGCCCGGGCACCCTCTGGATGGAACCAGGGGAGACCCCGGTGCCCCTCTTGCCACTGATGCCAGGAGGGCAGGTCAGAGGGGACAGGGAAGGAGCCTTAATTGGACTTGGGGAAACCTGACCGTGGGCTGGCAGGATGCCCTTTTTCACTCCCGGCGGAGAGGGCTGAGCTCGCGTCCATGGGAGAGAGATCGGTGGACCCGAGAGCCATGCTGGCTGGCCGGGAGTGGACACGTCACCCCTTCGTAGACCAGCCCCCCGCTGCGGTGCTGCCGCGTGCCAGGCACGGGCCTCGCGCTTTGTGGGGTGGTTTCGGCCAAGGTCCTCGGTGGCAGACGACAGAGTCCCCACTGGCAATTTATTATCGTATTATTTAAGGACCCCCCCGTGGGCTCTCTGAGGGGACACAGGACCCGAGCTCGGATGGTGCTCAGACCCCACGACACCTGAATCAAAAGAGCCCCCGACACACCCCAGCCCCGGCAGGGCTGCTCCGGGAAGCCTGTCCCTGACACCAGGAGGACTGGGCCAACCTTCAAACTTCCACCCACTTCCTCACAAGAGCCAGCCTTTCTGCCGGGCCTTCAGAAGGTCCAGGCCCCCAGGAGTGGCCCCGTGCTACACTGCCCCCTTCCACATCTGAGTCACCGGTGAGGAAGGCCAGCCCGCGGTGGAGACCAGGCCGCGGGCCTGCGCCCAGCTGCAGAGGCGGTGAGGACCGGACGTCAGCGGGCGGTTTCTAGGGCACAGGAAAGGCCGGGTGGACAGGGCTGGGGTGGGCGCTCAGGAGAGCGCGGCACCAGTGTTCCCGTTCCACAGATGGGGACTGAGGCCAGCGGGCTCGCACCCTCCCTCCTCGTTGGAGCCGGATGGCTGGGAAGGGACCTGTCCCTCTTGCTTGGGAGAACTTGGATTTATTTCCCTGGGGTTTTTTTGCACATAAAAGACCTCGGGAACAGAATGTCCGCGAAGCGTCCTCCGTCAGGAATCCACGCCCAAATCAACAAGAGGTCACAAGTCAGGGACGTTCCTCTTTCATGGGAGCGTGGCGGCCTGCCACGTCCTTCCTGCGTTTCCTTGCTGAGCCATCTGCTCTCTGGACCGAGGGTGCATCTGACCCACTTATTCCCTTGGTTGCCGGTCTCCTCGGGCGTCCCTCCACTCCTGGGGTGCTTTCCCCGCCTGGTCGCAGCTGCAGCTCCCTGTCCCCGACCTCAAAGTGAAGTCCTTGTCACAAGGCTTTTCAACTCACTGCAAGTGGCCTGCCTTTGGTCTTAAGCTCCGCCCCTTCTACCAACTCCACCAGCTGTGGCTTCACTGCAGGGGACGCGTCTGTGCCCTCCGATTTCTTTCAGAGCAATGTAGGAACTGAAAGGCAATTCCAGAGTTTGCCTCTTTGGCTCTCAAAGGCCGGCGGGATTCGGGTCTAACCTTCCCGGTGAACAATCAACCTCGTGGTTCTGCTGTGAGCAGGCTTGGTGCCACCAGAGCCTGGGAAAGTCGCCTGCCTTCTCCCTGCAGGTGGAGGTGGGGTCCAAAGGAAGGATTGGTGGGCTGCGGTTGTGGCTCAGTGGTAGAGTGCTCGCCTAGCACGTGTGCGACCCCCAGGTTCGATCCTCAGCATTGGGTACAACTAAAACAAATAAATAATGCTTTTTTAAAGGAAGGATTGGCGCTGGGACACATCATGAATCACAACGCCTCAAACCAAGGCACACTGAAGGAGAGAGGGCGGGTCAAAACATCCGAAATGACCCAAGTGTGGTGGCACATGCCTGGGATCCCAGCGGTCCAGGAGGCTGAGGCAGGAGGATGGGGAGTACAAAGCAGCCTTGACAATGTAGTGAGGCCCTGAGCAACTTAGCAAGACTCTGTCTCAAAACTAAAAAAGGGCTGGGGATGCGGCTCAGTGGTTAAGTGCCCCTGGGTTCAATCCTTGGTATATAAGAAAAAAATTCCTAAATGAACAAAATCCCTCAGAGATACAACCTGAGTGGTAGAGAGAGGATGCAAGTCAAGAAAATGTGTCAACAAGAAAGCATTCAGATTAGAAGTGGAGCCTGCAACTGGAAACCGGAGATACCTATAGTACAAGGGACCTTAGTGACTTTGCCTGACGCATGCCCTCCGCCCCCTTTCTTCCCTAATAACAGAAACCCTGTTTGTGTGTGTGTGTGGGGGGGGGGGCGTAAAATACCAAGATTTCTTCATCTCAGGAAGGGTAGGATCTTCGCAGCCTCTTTAGGCTAAGGTGGTCATTATCATCCCATGCCAAGTGATTGGTCCAGGGTTTACCATGTGACCTAGTTCTGGCCAATAAGGTGGGGGGAGCCTCTTACAGGGCTTCTGGGGAATAGTGGCTTCCTGGGCAAAAAGCCATGCCAGATAAAGTCTTTTCCCCCCTCCTTCTTTTCCTGTTTCCTGAATGTGGATTGTGTCATGTGACCCAGGGAACCAAGGTTGCTTTCTTGCGACAGGGACTGGAGGTCAAGAGCCTGCAGGGATGTCATGTGAGGTCACTAAATACCTTTACTATTCAGTAGGGGATCGGCAAGTTTTTTTTTTATTAAGGGTCAGATAGCAAATATGTGTGGCTTTCCAAGCCACACAGTCTCTGTCACCGTGACTCAACCCTGACATTATAGCAGGAAAACCATCACAGACAACATAGGAACGCAAGACTGGGGCTGGATTCTAACAGAACTTTATTTGAAGACACTGAAATTTGAATTTCATACAATCTTTGAGTCATGAAATATTATTTATTCTTTTCATTTTAAAAAAAATTATATAAACTGCAAACACTCACTATCAGCCATGGTCTGAACAGAAGCAGTTGACGAGTCAGATCTGTTGTGTGAATTGTAACTTGCCAACCCCTGGATTAAGTCGCTGTCCGTTCGGTTTCTGTCCCTGGAAGCCGAGTACCTTCTAGAAGCCTCTATTATCCGCACTTTGTTTCGCAGATAGTAAAGGGAAGTCCAGAGGGGCGGGTCCTGAGTCTAGGTCCCAAAGCTCCAACACCGACTCCACGACCCCCACCCCCGGGACGCAGACCTGATTCCTGCTTATTGACACGTGGCTTATGGTTCACTTTTTCTAGGTTGTGACATTTATCTCACACCCTGCGGCTTTCTGTAGTTTTATTCTGCTAAACGGAGTCGCTTTTTACCGGTTTTCCGCAGAGCTGGGAATCTACCAGGGAAACCACGAGCTGCTATTCACCCTCGCGCCACCAGAGGGCAGCAAGAGGCCACGATTCTGCCGCAGACGCCGTTGCCCGGGCTCCTTTGAACCCATTCACCCATGGACTTAGAGGAGGAACTCCGCCTTTATTTCCAGTGTCTTCGATTTGTGGTGGGCAAAACGGATTTCCAAGGGATGAGGTCTCTTCCCCAAGGCCAGGCATCAGGAATCATTAAGTCAACAAATGTGAACTGAATATTCATTAAACCAGTGCATGTCACCACAGGATTGCTGCAGAGGTGGCCGGTGTCGCAACCGCAGGAGAAATGTGCTCCCCGCCCCTAACAGAGGCCACGGACCAGCCCACCTGCAATTGTGGGGGGCCCTGTGGAGAGGGAGGGGGAGGGGCCGGGAAGCAGTGCGTGAAAGCCCCTGTCCCCAGAGCTGGAGCAGCAGGTCTTCAAAGGAGGGGGGGGGGGGGGATGAGAATTCCAGGAACTGGGAGCCACCAGAGGGAGGTCTCTTGCCCCGGGGCCACACCCTGGTTGACAATGACAGGATCCATTTCTCACAGTTATGGAGGCCAGTTTCTGAAACCAGGTGCTGGCAGGGCCATGCTCCCTAGCTCCAGCGGAGGACCCCTCCCTGCCTCTTCCAGCTGCTGGTGGCCCTGGTGTTTCCTCTGCTGGTGCTGCATCACTTCCAGCCATCTCCGCAGGGCCCTTTCCTCCACGTGCCTCTCTTCTTGCTGTCTCTCACAAGGACACTTGACACTGGGTGTAGGACCCGCCTGGAGAACTCAGGATGACCTCAACTCAAGGTCCTTAATTACAGCTGCAGACACCCTTTCCCAAAGACACCCACCCCCGCCTTGCTATCCAAGGGGAGCTGGTTCTGGGGCCTCTGTGAATACCCAAATCCATGGAGGCTTGGGTGCCCAAGTCCCTTGTATAAAAACTGTGGGGTTTGCATATGGCCTGGGCGCATCCCTCCATGAACTTCGTTTGTTTTATTTTCTTCTACCTGTTATTATTTGGAGAGATGGGATTTCACTGTGCTGCCCAGGTTGGTCCTGGCTCACCTGATCCTCCAAGCTCAGCCTCCAGAGTAACCACACGACAGGGTGTGCCACTGCCCCGGGTCCCTCGCCCCGTACTTCACATCAACTCTGGGTCACTGGTAGAACCTAACACAACGTCCGTGCTGTGTGCACGGTTGTGTCAACCACATTGTTTAGGGAAATGACAAGAACACACAACCACACGTGTTCAGTTGTAATTCTCTGAATACTCTCCGCGTGCGGCAGTGGACTCCTTGGGTGCAGCACCCGTGCATATGGAGGGCTGGCTGCAAGGTCGCGTCCACTGCTCCGGGTCAGGACACGCACGTGTCTTTGGAGGCGGTTAGTCGACTCACTGCAGAAGCCAGATGGTGAACCCCTGCTGGAGGTCACCAGAGAACCAGGCCCGTCACAGTACCCAGGTGACAGGGGCCATTAGTGGTCTGCACCCTGAGGCTGAGCCCGAGGTCGCCGCTCCTCCTGGCCCCCGCGGCTGGCGCCTGACCTGTCAAGCTGCGTTCCCAGCGTCCCCAAACCTGTTTCAGCTTTGAGACGCCCCACATTCTCTCTGTTCTAAACGGGCTTTCACAGAAACCACCAATTATCATAAAGTCTGTATTTTGCTCCACTCAGAGCAGGTTCAAGGTGACCACTGGTCAAACAGCAAAGAGACAAGTAACGCCACGGCCCGGCTGGCAGGGGGGAGAAAGGCCCACAGAGGCATCGCGCTGCAGAACCGGCTTCTCGGATCTCAAGGCCAGCTCGGTCAAGGTAGCTTTTCCCTGGAAAGAGACAACAGTACCCTCACCCCAGGGGGCAGTCGGTTCTGTGGCTGATCTCGGAGGAGTGGTTGCACAGTGTCAGGGGTGCGTCTGGGTGGAGGAGAAATGGAGAAAAAGAAAGGTTTGGGCCTGAGGAGGACACAGAGGGCATGGAGGCCCAGGGAGGCCGAGGAGACTGAGGAGGCCAAGGGTGATGAGACTGCTGTCCAGACTTGGTCATGTTCTATGGAGAGAAAGGACAGCCACAAGAGTTCTGACACTGACCGACACTGTGACTGCTCAGGGACTCTGTGTCCATAGCTGCCGACGGGGAATCACAGAAGGGCCTGCCCCTGACTCAGTGCTCTGGGGGCACACAGGCAGAGCCACATGGGCTCGCTGCCCCTCCCCCGTACCAGGAAGAATCCTAAAGGGCAGCAGTGCCCTGGGGGTGGCAGGTTCTGGTCCAGGCAGTAGAAGGACTTGAGCTCTGAGCGCCACCTGCCTGCCTGCGGGCTGGCTACGCCCAGGAGGGGTGTGTGCCGTGATGTGCCAAAAGCAGAAAGAATGGCCCTGGTGTCACCCTGAGGGGTAGTCCTAGTTCCATACAGCACCTTCTGTCCTGGGCCAAGTGGAGAACGGGAGGTCGTGCCAGAGAAGAGTGATATTTTCGACCTGTCCCCCATGTGACCTGGTTTTACCCCCAGGGAATCACAGGAATAACTGATGGTCAAGGTTCTCGTCAGAAGTGACGTTCTGGTAGAATTGATGTGGTCTCATTGTCCCCTGGCTAATGAGCTGGGCAGTCATCATGTCATAGAGCAATTTCACCTGGTATTCCAGTCATGCACAAGATGGTCATAACAGAGGGGAAAGTCTACACCCTTCCCTGCCAGAGGCCATGCTCATACCCAGCTTCCAGGATTCACCTTGTTGGGGTCAACCTTGGTCAGGTCTGGGCTTTATTTTAAAAGAAACTGTTCTGTCATCTGGCTGAAAGAAAAATCCTTGAGTTAAGAAGCAAGTACAATTTTAACAACTCCTCCTTTGGTTCCATGGGTTTGGAAGGACTTTAGTGGTCCCCCTCTTTCTGGAAAACTTCCCATTTGTCCTCTTGTAATTGTTTACTTTCTTTTGCAGTTAAGAAGTACAAACACCCTTGCAGCCATCCCTCAGGACACCAGATGCAAAGACAATATCTTAAAGCAACCATGGAGGAAAGAAGATCACTGTAGAGGAATGAGGATTCGAGGAGGTTAACAGCTAACATTTCCCAAATACTAATGGAAACCAGAACCAGTGGAAGAGTGTCTTCCACATGCTGAGAGAAAATAACTGTCAACCTAGAGTCCTAGAACAAGGAAAGCTGTCATTCAACCACACAAACCTAAAAAAAATTAGAATACTTTACTACTAACAGACCCTTAGCAAAACAGTATAAAGTTTTATCTCTTCCTTCTCAGTTTGGATGTCTTTTCTTTTTCTTGTCTAATTGCTTTGGCTAGTACTTCTAGCACAATGTTGAAGAACAGTGGCAAAAACAAACCCTTTTCTTGTTACTGATCTAAGAGGCAAACTTTCTGTCTTCACCATTAAATATCACATTAGCTGTGGGTTTTCCATAAATGCTCCTTATTGGGTTCAAGAATTCCCTTCTATTCCCAGTTGATGTTTTTGTTTTGTTTTGTTTTGTTTTAATCATGCAAGTGCATTGGATTTTGTCCAATGTTTTTGGAACCAATTGAGATAATCACATGTTTTTATTTCTTAATTTTGCTCTTGTATTACACTAATGGATTATTGGGTATTGAACTACCCTTGCATTCCTGAGATAAATTTCCTTTGGCCATGATCTATATTTCTTTTAATATGCTGCTGGATGTGTTTTGCAGTAAATTGTTGAAGGTTTTTGCATGTTTATTCATAATGGATTGTTTTAGTCAGCTTTTAAGCTGCTGTGACTAAAGGATCTGTCCAGAACAATTGTAGAGGAGGAAAAGTTTATTAGAGGGCTCGTGGTTGCAGAGGTCTTAGTCCACAGAAGGCCTGGCTCTGTTCCTTGGGGCTGGAGATGAGGCAGAATATCATGACAGAGAGTGTGGCAGAGGGAAGCAGCTCACATCATGGTGATCAGGAAGCAGAGGGAAACTCCACTTGCCAAATACAAACATATACCCAAAGCTACACCCGAATTCCCACCTCCTCCAGCCATACCCCCTACCTCTTAGTTACGACTCAGTTAATCCCTATCAGGGGATTAAATCACGGATTGGGTGAAGACTCTCACAACCCAATCATTTCTCCCCTGAACCTTCTTGCACTGTCTCACACGTGAGCATTTGGGGGACTCCTCACCTCCAAACCATAACAGGGGTATTGGGCTGTGCTTTCCTTTCTTGTGATGTCTTTGCCTAGTCTCTAGCGATATGGTAGTATTGGCTTTGTGGAATAACAAGTATTCAAACCTATTTTACTTTTTGGAAGACTTGTACACTGAAAATGACGGTGAAGAGAAGAGAGGGAAGGGGAAGAGAGAAGGAATGGGAGAGAGGAGGAACTGCAGAAGGAAATTGCCCCTGTGCTGAAAATGACAAAATATTGTGGAAAGATATTAAAAGAGGCTGAAATAAGTGGAAAGACATCCTGCTTTCATGGATCAGATTGGAAGACTTAATATTGTTAAGATGGCCATAATCCCTAAAGTGGTCAACAGATTGGGTGCAATTGCTATCAAAACTCTGTTTGCCTTTTTTTGCTGAAATGGGAATGCTTATCCTGAAATTTGAATGGAATCACCAAATATGGCCAAAATATTTCTGGGGGACAATGTTGAGGAACTCTTTACTTGTCCTAATTCCCAATGTTGCTACTACGATATTACAGTGATCCAAAAATCAGAACAGCATGATGCTGAAATAAGGATAGACATATGGATCAAAGCGATGGAATTGGGGTCCAAGAAATAAACTAACACACACACACACACACACACACACACACACACACACATGATAAATTTCCACAAGGTATCAAGACCATTTAATGGGGGGAAATATCCTCCAATAAACAATTCTGAGACACTGGATATCTACAAGCAAAAGGATGTCGGTGGGCCCTTACCTCACACCACATGCAAAAGTTCACTCAAAATGTATCAACAGCAAAAACTATAAAACCCTTAGAAGGAAACACGGGACAACCCTTCGTGACCTTGAACTTGGCAACAGTTTCTTAGCTATGACACCAAAAGCACAAGCAACAAACAAAAAAACAGACTAATTGGATTTTATCAAAATTAAAAATATGTATAAAAGGACACTTTCACAGGAAAGAGAAAAGCCAGCATTCAGAATGGGAAAAATATTTATAAACCGTATGTCTGATGGGGTCTAGCATCCAGAAGGGGTGAAGAACTCTTACAACCCAACAACAGAGACAACCTGATTTAAAAAGTGGGAAGGGGATTTGAATAGATATCATTTCTCCAAAGAAGATACACGAGTGGCCAATAAGCACCCAAAAAGATGATTTGTATCTTTAGTCATTAGGGAGATGCCAAGCAAATCCTCAGCAATCAGGGAAATGCAAATCAAAACTACATCGAGATTTCTTCTCACTCCGGTTAGAAAGGCAGTCACCAAGAATACAAATAACAGTGATTGCTGGTGAGGATGTGGGGCAAGGGACACTCATACATTGCTGGTGGCACTGCAAATCAGTACAGCCACTTTGGAACGCAGCATGGAGATTCCTCAAGAGATTAGAAATGGACTCACCATATGACCCAGCTGACCCACATCTTGGTGTTTATCCAAAAGAACTAACATCAGCCTCCTATAGTGACCCGGCCACGTCAGTGCTGACCGTGGTGCAATGCACAATAAGCCCAATTATGGAACCAGTCCAAGTGTCTGTCCCTCAATAGACAAATGGATAAAGAAAATGTGACCGATATACATATTATATACGCCTAGGCATAAAGAAGAGTGAAATTGTGCCATTTTCTGGTAAATGGATGGAGCCGGAGAACAGCATGAAATAAGCCAGACTCAGAAATTCAAGGGTGGGATGCTTTCTCTCATTGGCAGGAGCTAGAGGGGAATAATTTTTTTTAAAGGGGGATCTCATGAAAGTAGAAGGGAGAACAGTGGAGTAGAGGAAGGGGTGGAGGAGAAGAGAGAAGGAATGGGAAAGAGGAGGCACTGAGAATGAAATTGCCCCTACACACCGTGTGCCTGTATGACTAGATCACAATGAAATCCACTTTCATGTTTGACTATAAAGCACTGATTTTTTTTTTTTTTTAAATCAGTTCATAGAAGGAAGACCAGTAGAGTAGAGGAAGAGGAGCAGGAGGTTGGAGGAGGGGGTAGGGAAGGGGAAGTGCTGGGATGGAAATGGAGTACATTATGTTATAACGTATTCACGAATATGTCGAAATGAAGCCCCGAATTATGTAACACTATAATTCATTCATAAAAAACATAAGTTCAAAAAAAACCTTTAAAAAAGCACAAAGGGAGTCCCCTTCACATTAACTGGAATGGCTAGAAGCATCAAACAAGACAGGAAATAACAAGAGTTATTCGGACCCCATGTACTCCTAGTGGGGATGTGAAGTGGTGTGCCATGGTGGGAAACCCCAGTGGGAAGCAGCTGAGTGATTCTGACCAGGTGAAACCAGATCACCAGGGTGACCCAGCAACCCCCCGCCCAGACATAGAACAAAAAAAAAATGGGGTAACAAATGTTCAAGCAAAACCTGTAGGGAGAGGATGCTCTATTTGCACCAGCCAAAGGTTGCAAACAACCCGACCAGCCATTGACTGAGGAATGCATTGAAATAACATGGCTGTCCATGCGGTGGGGATTTCATCAGCCATAGAAAAAATACAGTGCTGATCCAAGTTACCACGTGAGTGGGCCTTGAAACCATTACGCTAAGTGAAAGAAGCCTTTCAAAGCTATGTTGAGGGCTGGGGTTTGTGGCTCAGCGGTAGAGCGCTTGCCTAGCATGTGTGAGGCACTGGGTTCAAGTCTCAGCACCACATATGAATAAATGAATAAATAAAGGTCCATCAACAATTTAAAAAACATTTAAAATCAAAAAAGACTATGTTGAACAGATTCACCAGCTTTACGGCAGCTTGATAGTGCTAACATTGAATTCCACCTGAGCATCACATACTTGAAGTGTACCAATAGCAACAAAGTCTTCTTCCTAGTTTTCTTAGCCCCTACAGCTGTACCAGGCTTGAGAAAAGAAGCCACTACATCTGGGAGTGGAGCCTCCTGGATTTTCTCACTCTGACAATCCCGAGGGTGTTTCATACAAATTTTCTCTTTTGTATTTGAAAAGACTAAAGTGGTTTTTTGTTTGTTTGTTTGTTTGTTTTTGTTTTTGGTACCCGGGGATTGAACTCAGGGGCATTCGACCACTGGGCCACATCCCCAGCCCTTTTTTTGGATTTTATTAGAGACAGGGTCTCGCTGAGTTGCTAAGTGCCTCGCCATTGCTGAGGCTGGCTTGGAACTTTGCGATCGTCCTGCCTCAGCCTCCCAAGTGCTGGGATTATGAAGGAGCCCTAATATGAGATGGTTAATTGCGGTTAGCTGACGGCCATAAGAGATGTTCTGGTTTCCACCTGAAAGAATCTTTGTATGCCCGTGAACTATGTGACGCATCTGTGGTCCTTGTTAAAGCTAAAGATATAAAACCGGGTGAGGAGTCAGACTAGGATAGAGAGAAGAAGCAGTTGCTGGTCGGAGTCAGGCCGAGGCTGCCGAAGAAGAAAGAAGCAAGAAGAAGCTCTCTCTCTCTCTCTCTCTAAGAAAGTAAAAGTAAAGAAGTAAAGAGTCAGTAGTCAGAAGAAGTAAAGAGTCAGAGAGGTTGCTGAAAGAGCCAGTGTGTAGAGTTTTGAGAGATTGCTAAAGCCGAAGAATAAAAAACCTTCTTTCATCTTCATTCTGCCTCCGAGTTTTTCTCCCGCGGTGTTGTTGCTCCCAAGTCAGGAAGCAACAGCATTACAGGAACAGCTGCACCACCGCGCCCGGCTCAAGACTAAAGTGTTTTGTGTAAAGCAGGGATATATGAGTAGGTACAGTGAAGGAGCCCTTCCAGAAGGTTCCTCCATGACCTTGGCCACTTCTCAGAAGCCAAAGCTGACACTCGCTAGGAGTGGAGGCTGGACTCCGAATTCCTCCACCCAGCTCCTGGGGTGCTGCTATAAAGCACTTTTCCCTAAACACGGCCCAGAGAGAGAGGAGACCCCCATTTTCCTGTGAGAAGAAAACCACAAGAGAGGAACTGCACACGCGTCCTTCACCCCAAGAAGGCCAGCCCAGGCCCTGGAGGACGCACTGCTGCAGGACACTGGGGGAGTCCAGGAGTGCGTCCACCCTTCTCTGAAACTCCCCTCCTAGCAGGGGGTGTGGGAGAAGCTCCCCCTCGAGACAGAGCCTGCGGCAGCAGAGGCCAGGGGCTCCTGGCATCCTTGTCCCCTCCCCAGGCCTGTCTGTCCTGGCCTCTGACCTGCATCCTGACTTGGGCGACCCGGGCGTCCAGGCTGTGGGTGCTGCAGGCCGGGGCTTCTTATTCATCCCTCTCCTCTGCCCAGGAAAGAGGGAGCCCTGCTGTCACCTAAGTCTCAGGTGGCCTCAGAGGAGGCCCTCGGGGTGGAGTCCACCTGTGCAGTGCCCCCTGGCCAGGCGGACAGCTCTGCTCCACCCGCCTGCTGCCCAGGGCCCCCACACCTGCCTCATCTAAGACCACCGTGCGCTGCTGGCCCTCGCCCTCCAGGGCCTGGGCGGGGGATGAAGACCTCCCAGGAGGGAGGCCGAGGGCGGAGGCTGCCAACCCTGGTCCCAGGTGGACGGCTATGCTGGTGAAGCAGAGGCCACACAGGCAGGGCTCTCCAGGCCTCTTGGAGGCTGGCTTTGGCCCCAGGAGTCCCCCCACCGGAGCTTAGGTGGATGGTCAGTGGGGCCTCCCGTTGCCTCCACCCACCCCCCCCCAGACTCTGACCTTGGGCCTGCAGGGAGGCCCTTTGTGGGAGGTTCCAGGTGATCATGCCTCATGGCCACATCCTGCCAGACGCTCCCAGACCCCAAGGCCTGGCCCCTTGCCTGTGGATGACGCTGTTTTTTGAAGGCGAGGCCCCAGGTGCTCCCAGAAGCCCTGGCCCAGGAGACAGTCTCCAGAAAGTGTGGGGAGGGGTGGCGCAGGGGAAGGCTGGGTCTGGAGGCCGGAGCTGGGGAAAGGCTGGGTCTGGAGGCCGGGGGCTGGCTGAGCTCTTGGGACCACAGAGGGTCAGCCCCACAGGTGTTCTGGACACTTGTCTCCTAGCACCACTGAAGCTGCTGAACTGCTGTCCAGGTGAGAGACGCGGCCTCCTTCTGAGCCCTGACCAGGCCGTGGCCAGCCCTAACCCAGGGGGGGAAGGGGAGAGAACTGAGCGCGGGCCGGGGCAGGGGAGGGCCGTCCTGGCACGAGGGCAGGGCTGGGTCTTAGGGGGCACGGGGTGAGGCGGGGACTCCTGAGGCTGAAATCAGACTGGAGAGAATAAAGGAAAGTTCTAGAGAGAAACCGCTGTCAGAAACCCGGACAGTGGCCGCCAGGGAGTCTCTGTGCCGAGGGGCCCCGATGAGCGGGGCGCTCCTGCTGCAGACCCCCCAGCTCCGGGGCTGGGGCTGCTGGGGACGGCGCGGCTCCCCGGCCGCTGTCGGGGCTCCAGGGACCCGGACTTCTGCTCGTCAGCGAGGGACACGGGCAGCCCCAGACTCCCGTCGGTGGCCTGGGCTCCGTGGCTGGGGACGTGGGTCTGTCCTCCTTTCTTTCATGCCCACATCTGGAAATTCACTGTCTTCGAGGCTCGTATTTTCAGTGTCCCCTGCACGGAGCAAGGAGAGGGCCATCCTCTGCCCCGGGCCTGCCACACTGTGTCCCCGGGGCCACTGCTCGTGGTGGCAAGGCGAGGCCTGCAGGGAGGTGGGGAGGAAGGCGGGGCAGTGCCCCCCCGCAGCGCCCACCGCAGGAGAGCACGTGGGCGGCCTTTAAGCTGCCCCCGGGAGTCCTTGGGGCAGGCCTGGCAGGGCAGGGGGCGAGGGGACCCCCGTGAGAGAGGCTGTCCTCTCCTCCATCCCTGGAAGCGGGGGAGAGTGCCCCACGGCGCGGGGCCACACGGCAGGCACAGGGCTGGTCAGGAGGTGGGGACGCAGGGAAGGCCCCGGGGGCGGGCGCTGGAGCGGTGCAGGTGGGGGGGCGTGGCCAGGCAGGGCCCTCGGCTGGGCTCCGTGGGCACTGACCAGGCAGTGGTGCTATCAGAGGGTCTGGGGACCGGGCCGTCCTGCCTGTCTGGTCGCTGGCCCTGGGGAGGCTGGGACAGGGTGACACTGGCTCCCCCCGGGAGAGCTGCGCGAGGCGGTGGTTGGCAGGTGTGGCTCTGGACGGCTGCTGGTGGTGACAAGCACACTCTGAGGCCCTGTGTGACCTGCGAGCAGAGGCTCTGCCAGGAGGCGCCGTCTCTCCCGAGCCAGAGCCAGAGCTCGCAGAGGGTGAGGAAGCGCGTCGGTGCGGTGGCCCAGTGGTGCCCGTCCCCGGGCTGGCGGGGAGGCGGGGTGCAGGGACAAGCTGGCCCGTGGAGAACAGGCTCTGGGGTCTGAGTGTGGTGGGGGTCGCCGTGGGGTTTGTCCCCACCAAGGGCTCGCATGTTGGAGACTTGTCCCCAGTGTGGGAATGGGAGGCCGCGCACCTTGGTGGGGACCAGTGGGAGGTCCTTAGGTTTAGGGGTGCAGCCCTGGACAGCCACTAGGTGGCTCTTAAGGGACCTTGGGTTAGTTCTGGTGAGAGTGAATAATGAGCAAACCGGAATATTCTCCAGCTTCCTATCTGATGATGTAACAGCTCATTCCTACAAGCCACCCCTCCATGACCCCCATCTCCCTAAGTCTCACCAGAGGCCAATCTAATGAGGCCACTTGACCTTGGAATTTCAGCCTCCAAAACCGTGAGCTAAATAAAACTTCTTTCTTTATAAAGTGGTCTGTCTCGGGTATTTTGTTATGGTAACGAAAACCTGAGCAATACAGGTGGGAGGGGAAAAAGCCAGGTCATGGGGCTCAGAATGTGGGGTGCTCACTAGGAGGGAGCTGGTGGAAGACAGGATCAAGTGGGGAGAGCGGCTCCATGCTGCCTTCACCCCAGCCCTAACACAGAAGAAAGGCTCAGCATGGAAAAAACCTGGCGGTGCCAAGGCAGTCGTGAGCAAGGGTGGTGACACTGTCCCATACGGGTGCTCCCAAGTCCCTCAAGACTCCCTGTTGGTGGCCATTGAATCACCCTACTTGGGATCTTACCCTGGGGAGTACAGCCCCTGGGCCTTGGATAGACGCTCTAGTTCCTGCTCTGGCCCCTTGCCCAGCCCAGAATGTCCTCTAGAAGGGCATTGTGCTATTCTTTCCGGAAAGTTCTAATCCCAGTGTCTCTCTGCACCAAATAGTGTGGTTTAGGGAAGTGGGAAGACTCCGACCTGCTGGGCCGGGACCTCGCCTTCCCCACCTGGACCATGTCTCTGTCTTTCTTCAATAGTTACCAACATAGACCCCTCTGCAGGAAGTGGAGAGGCTGGAAGAGGGCCCCAGGGCACGGGCAGTAGAAGGTAGGGGCCGTGTTGCAGGAAGCCGACCTCGAGCCCAGCCAGCCAGGGAGGGAGGCCCCCTCACCCGTGACTCTCTGCTGCCTCAGGCAGGCGGCCCCAGGCCGGCCTTGGTCACACAGCTATGGCCCCCAGAGTCCCTTGCAGGTTAGGGAGGGCGTGCAGGGAGGAGGTGCGTCCCAGCCCCATCCCATCCAGACTGGCAGGTCACCCCACTTTCCAGGGCTCACCACACTCCTTGGTCTCTCTGGAACACCCTGTTCTGTAGAGTCACTGGGACTCTCCACCGTTTCACACAAGCCCCAACAGCAGCTGTGGCCCCTCCCCACCTGCCCTGGCTCAGAAACAGGGCCCCTGTTCTTGAGGGAGCTGCAGGTCTGGCCAGGGTTCCAGGACTGCCCACAGTGAACAGGGGACTCTGAGTAGGTCCTTCCTGCTGGGAGAGGGGCCCGGGGAGCCCTGCAGAGTTCCTTAACCTAGCCTCCCTCCCCGGACCGCAGAGTCTTCCCCTCCTTTCTTGGTGGAAAAAATCAGTCAAGATCTTGAGGAATATGATCTTTGATGGATTCATTTTGGAAATAATGAATGAGATGGTTGCTGAGTTACCTTCCAGCCTCAACGCATCACATTTTTGGAAAAAAAATAGGAGCCTCAATGAGGAGATGCTATCTTAGTTAGAAATTATCTCATCGTGACTCAAGTGCGCCAGTGTAGGTCCACCAGGAAAGCCACCTGTGCAGCCCCGGAGCAGAGAGGTCCAGCAGGCAGCAGATGAAACCAGCCCAGCGACACCAAGCAGGACCAGCCGGGTGTCCCTCCTCCTCCCTCCTCCTCCTCCTCCCTCCTCCTCCCTCCTCCCTCTTTTCTCCCTCCCTCCCTCTCTCCTCCTCCTCCTCCCACCTCCTCCTCCCTCCTCCCTCCTCCTTCTTTTCTCCCTCCCTCCCTCTCTCCTCCCTCCTCCTTCTTTTCTCCCTCCCACCTCCTCCTCCCTCCTCCCACCTCCTTCTCCCTCCTCCTCCCTCCTCCTTCTTTTCTCCCTCCCACCTCCTCCCTCCTCCTCCCTCCTCCCTCTTTTCTCCCTCCCTCCCTCTCTCCTCCCTCCTCCCACCTCCTCCTCCCTCCTCCTCCCTCCTCCTTCTTTTCTCCCTCCCACCTCCTCCTCCTCCCTCCTCCTCCCTCCTCCCTCTTTCCTCCCTCCTCCCTCTTTCCTCCCTCCCCCCACCTCCTCCTCCCTCCTCCTCCCTCCTCCCTCTTTTCTCCCTCCCTCCCTCCCTCCCACTCTCCCTCCTCCCTCCTCCTCCTCCTCCCACCTTTCTCCCTCCCTCCCTCCCTTCCCTCCCTCCCTCCCCTCTCTCCTCCCCCTCCCTCCCTCCCTCCCTCCTCCCTCTCTCCTCCTCCATCCCCCCCTCCCTCCTCCTCCCTCCCTCCCCTCCCTCCCTCCTCCCTTCCTCCTTCCCTTCCTCCTCCCTCCCTCCCTCCTCCTTCCTCCTTCCCTCCCTCCTCCTCCCTCCCTCCCTCCCTTTGGCAGGTAAGGCTGCACCTGCTGGATGTCGGGCCTGAGCTCTAGGCAGGAACCACAGAGATGGTCCAGGTGTGCGTCCCCCTGTGCCCTCCTCCTCACCTCCTCTGCCTTCACAGCTGCTGGAGCATGTCGTCCGCCCACCGCGGCACAGCCAGCTCTTTGGCTTCCGATGGTTCCTACTGAGCCTTCGGAGCCAGCACTCACATGCCCTGGAAACTCACCCAGAACTGCTGGGGGAGCAAGACCAAGAACAAGTGGGTGACTGTCACTCCTCGGTCCATACCCAAAGGACTTACAGTCAGCGTGCTACAGGGTGCAGCCACACCCATGTTTATAGCAGCTCAATTCACAATCACTAAGCTACCGAAGCAACCTAGGTGCCCTTCGGCAGATGAATGGATAAGGAAAATGTGGTATATATACATAGTGGAATATTGCTCAGCCATAAAGAAGAATGAAATTATGGGATTTGCTGGTAAATGGATGCAGCTGGAGACTATCATGTTAAGTGAAATAAGCCTGTCCCAAAAAATCAAAGACCAAATGGTCTCTCTTAACTGCAGATGCTGACACACAATGGGTTGGTGGTGGGGATAGAAGTTCTTTGGATCAGACAAAGGGGAATGAGAGGAAGGGAGGGGGACAGGAATGGGAAAGACAGTGGAATGAATCAGACCTAACTTTTCCTATGTTCACATATGAATACATGACCAGTGTAACTCCACATCATGCACAACCAAAGAATGGAAGTTACACTCCACGTATGTATGATGTGTCCAAATACACTCTACTGTCATGTGTAACTAAAAGGAACAAATGAAAAAAACAAACAAACAAGAGGGCGACTGGACAGCAGAGACAGTCTGTCCGGGCTTTGACCTGGAATCCATGTCCTAGGGTGTCAAAGTAGATCTTCTATTCTGCACAAACTCAGTATGCGACTCTGGCTTATTTAACAGCCCAAGCACTCAACAGAGACCACGTGAGGCTGGGAGGGCCTGAAGTCACTGGCTGTGGATTCTCAGACGCCCCCCTCCCCTGGGGGCATGGCACACGAGACCAGGGCTCCAGACCCCGCTGCTCTTAAGCCAGCGGTCTCGGGCCTGTCGCTCCATTTCTCTGCCTGAGTCTGGGCCGGGGGCATCACTGGCCTCCTCCCAGGGACGGCTGTGAGCCCAAGGCAGCGCGGGCACGGGGCCAGCTCACGCGGGGCGCAGAAGCCACGGAAGTCTGCAGGTTCAACCCCAAGGGCACAGGAAAAAAAGTGTGAAGAAGGGGGTGAAACAATCCTCTCAAATTATCACATTAACAAAAAATGCAATGCACACATATAACAGAATAGACTATGACTTTCTTTGAAATAGGAAGAATGATTTTAAAATTTAGATCGAAGACTAAAGATTCAAGTATTGCCGGGCACGGTAATTCCAGCACTTGGGAGGCTGAGGCAGGAAGATTGCAAGTTCAAAGCCAGCCTCAGCAATGGCGAGGCACTTAGTAACTCAGTGAGACCCTGCTTCTAATAAAATACAAAAAAGGGCTGGGGACGTGGCCCAGTGGTCGAGTGCCCCTGAGTTCAATCCCTGGTACCAAAAAAAAAAAAAAAAAAAAAAAAAAAAAACGATTCAAGTATTTTCAAGAAAAACTTTGAGAAGCAGCAGTGAAGAAGAACTTGCTGTGGCAAATATTTAAACTTAGACTTAAAGATACCACAAAAAAGATGGTGGAATGAGATGGACATCATTACCCCAAGTACATGCATGAAGACACGAATGGTGTGACTCTACTGTGTGTACAACCAGACATGAAAAATTGTGCTCTCTATGTGTACTATGAAGTGAAATGCATCCTGCTATCCTATATAACAAATCAAAATAAACAAATAGAATACATACATAAATAAAAGTTTAAAAAAAAGATGCCACAAAAAATACTAAGTCTGATAAATACATGTAAATATATCATTGGCCCAGAATACAGAGTCCAAAAATAGACTCAAATATATGTGAGAGTGTAATAAATGATACAGGTGACACTTGAGTTCAGAAGTGCAGGAGCCCTGTTTGGGGAGATGGCTTGAATTGCGGTTGACTATGAGCCGTGGAGATTTGGGCATTGTCGCCTTCCGTAGTCTCACGGGACTTGTCCCGGGATCTCAAGTGACTTGGCCGAAATTGCTGATCGGGTCAGTGCCATTTTGGTGGTGTGTGTGGCGTGTGTTAGTCGTTGTTAGAACCAGAGAGAAAAGTTATCAGAATAAAAAGCTGTTTGTCTCCAGTTTGCCTCTGAACTTCTTCCCACGGCTCCGTTGCTCCAAGCGCTTCAGGCGGCAACAGGTGGCGGCCCGTACGGGGAACTTCGGAGCGGACAGGTAAGAACTGAAAGGTCTCTAAAGATGGGTTCGAATATAACTGAATCCCAAGTGATAGAGGCTATGCAAAGACTCCTTGATATACCTGACTCTGTTCTCAGTGAGGAGTATATAGAAAAAAAGTGAAAGTGATCAAAAAAAGCGTAGCTTCCACTGGGCCAACTAAGACCAGTAAAGAGAGTATTAGAAGAGTCCCAAAAATGACAAAAATCCAAGCTATTAAAGCTATTCGGGAGTTATTGGTGATAGCTGAAGGATACTTGCTCTTAATGGAACCTGGGCCTCAGGATATTGCTGTCAGTGAAATTAGCAGTGGTGAGGAATCTAGTAAAAGTGATCCTGAGAAAATGAGGAAAAAGAAACTAAAAAAGACCGAGAAAAAGGACCGTCAGGTAGAGGAACCACTTGTGTCCTCTACTCCCCCATGGGTGGAATCCATTACAGAAAATATGAAGGGTATTACTAGGCATTTGCATACCATAGAAACAGAAATAAAAAGTCTTTCTGATCGCTGATGCGCTCTCGAGGGCAACTCACAGATACATTGGGAACCGCCAGCATTTGAAAAGAAAAATGGACAGAGGGTCCATCAGTCAGTAGATTTCAAAACAATAAAAAATCTCAAAGAGGCAGTAATGACTTATGGGCCCCAAGCTCCTTTCACGTTGAGTATGCTGGAGTCCCTTAACACCTTTAGCTTAACCCCCTCAGACTGGAAAAGTCTATGTAAAGCAACATTAAGCGGGGGGCAATTCTTGGTTTGGCGATCGCAATTCCAAGAACTTTGTATAGAAACTGCTAAAAGAAACGCGGCTGCAGGGTTTGAAAACTATAATATAGACATGCTCACAGGAGAAGGGCAATTCGCAGACTTACAGGCTCAAACAGATTATGACCCAGATGTATATGCTCAGATAAACACAGCTGCCTTAGAGGCATGGAAAACTGTACAAGGACCTGGGGATCTACAAGGTAGCTTGTCAAAAGTGATTCAAGGACCTAATGAGCCGTATGCCGACTTTGCTGATCGACTTCTGAGAACTGCAGGTAGTGTGTTTGCAGATGTTGACCAAGCTATGCCATTAGTTGTTCAATTAGCTTATGAAAATGCTAATAAATGGTGCCAAGCAGCCATCAGGCCATGGAGAACTAAAAAGGATCTTTCCGTATATATACAACTATGTAAAGATATAAATGACGCCTTTGTCACAGGAAATGTGATTGCAGCCTCAATGAGAGGTGCTTCCCCTCGAAATTTCACAAAGGCTAAACGTAGACATTATAATCAATCAGGATATTCCAGGCAAAATTATCATAATCAATCAGGCTATTCTAGGCAAAATCCCAAAAGAGAAATAAGACCAAGCTCATACCGTGCCCAGGCCGCTGCCCCAGGTGTATAAAGGGAAATCATTGGGGCAATAAATGCCATTCAAAATTTGACATCCATGGAAATCCTTTGTTCAGGAATTCAAAAAACGGGGCACGGGGCCCAATACCCCGGGGCCCACAAATGTACGGGGCATTGCAGGAGGAGTATCCTCAAGCATCCACTCAGATGCTTCCCCGACACAATCCCTACTACCCATCCACTCCCTCGCCAGAGGAACAAGAGGAAATGCAGGATTAGACCTCTGTTCCACCGCCCGAATAGTGTTAACACCTGAAATGGGGGTTCAACTGATTCCCACAGGAGTCAGGGGACCTCTTCCCTCAGGGACTGTAGGACTTATTATCGGGCGTAGTCCTAAAAGCTTATTAGGTTTGCAAGTGACCCCAGGTGTAATAAACTCAGACTACAAAGGGGAAATAAAAATAATGCTTAGCTCACCCCAAAGTATAAGTTCTGTTAATCAAGGAGATAGAATTGCTCAGTTGCTTCTCCTTCCCAATTTACAAAATTCATTTAAAATGGGTATGCCTCAAGAAGGGAAACAATAGAGGATTTTGTTCCACTGACTCAAGACCCATGGCTTGCTGGGTTCGAGACTGTTCAAGGAGGCCTATGTGTAAAATAAAAATCCAAGGAATAGAAATGGAGGGATTAATAGATACTGGAGCTGACTCTTCCATTATTAATTTACGCCAATGGCCCAAGCACTGGCCTCTGCAAAAGCTTCAACCAGTTTAAGAGGCTTGGGATATAATAACCTCCCAGATAAAAGTGCGGTAATTTTAAAATGGGAGGATGATGAAGGCCATAAAGGAACATTTCAGCCTTATGTTTTACCTAATCTACCGGTTACTTTATGGGGAAGAGATATTTTGCAACAAATGGGAGTACACCTTGCAACCAAGCCTGCAGATGTTAAATGTGAAAACCTACAGGGTAATCTTAACCATAAAAGAACTCATTATCAAAAAGTACAGAGTAATCTTAACCCTAAAAGTAATCATTATCATAAAGGAAAAAGAAAAATTAAAAGATATTTTTTTTCGGGGCCACTGAGAAAATAATTTTGAAAATACCATGGCTTTCTGATAAGCCAGTGTGGGTCCCTCAGTGGCCCCTATCTAAAGAGAAATTACAAGCGGCCCACCTACTAGTTCAGGAACAATTAGAAGCAGGTCATATAGAACCTTCCACCTCTCCCTGGAATTCCCCCATATTTGTGATCAAGAAAAAAAGTCAGGAAAATGGCGATTGTTACATGATCTTAGACAAATTAATGATTAATAAAACAGGTACCACATCAAAATGATCAAGATGAAGTTATTGAAGAATCAAGATTAATAAAAAAGGTACAAAATCAAGAGGACCAAGATGAAGGTATAGAATGATTCCCTCAAAAGAGTCCTTCAAAATATTTCACAACTTAAGTGTCATTCCTCCGGCCGGGACGAGGAGATCTCTCTTTAGTGTGCACACAATTGTATTTTTTTTTCTTTTTATACATGTCTTTATGTCTGTATATTTGTCTACATTTCATGTTAATGTGACGTCACAAATATATGTTTGTATGTTTGTGCATCTGTCCAGTGTGACGTCACAAATAACAAGCGCTTATGAAAAAAAATATATATATATATACATATGGATCCAAATAACTTTAATTCATTCTAGGTTAAGAGTATTCAATTAAGAGTAAATAATTTTATAAATGAAGGTATTTTCAATTTTGATTTATAGGTGTCCCTGGGACTTCTCTTTAGCAAACGATATGACTAGTGCTATATAACCTGATATTTTGGTGTTTTGACATAAGATTGTTTATTTGTTATTAACTTCATTTGTTTAATAGCTCATTAATTTCAATTATCTCAACAGGTAAAAGATTGCTCTGTATACAGAGACTCAAGGGTTCCAGCTAACAAATTATTTCTCTAAAGTGCCTTTACCTTTTCTTTAATCTATCTTTAATGCAGTAATTACCCTCAGTCTTTCTTTGTTTTGTTCTAAATATGATATTTTTCCAACTTATGTTTGTAGAAGCTCAACCAGCGATGTGTGTGAACAAAAATCAACTTTAATTTTCTAATCTAATTATTCTATTTTGTAGTTTGACAACTCGCCTCTTGACTCAGTGCTGCAATAGCACTGCCTTTCCTTTAATAATTGATGCTTGAGTTTCTAGGTAGCGGGCCCTGAAGATTTGCCAGTGGCATTGTCTAAACATAAAAAAGACGTCTGCTGCTACAGCTGCAGGGATCACGGCCGCCGCAAGCATCCCTGCTGCTCAAGCATCAAACAACCTCACCAACAGTGTGGCCTCTGCTCTACATGCATGGGGCCTCCTACATCAACATGTTATAACAAATGGACATTTTGATCTTTCATTGTTTGGGACTTTACGGGACAATGCCTTGCGGGTATTTGTCTAGAGAATTCAGTGTGTTACTTGATGGAACTTAGGGCAGCTGATTTGTTTAAACAATTTGATATGCTATGCAATTTGGCTCATCACCAAGAGGCTTGTCGCCTTAAAGCCGCAACATCTCCTCACAATTGGACGGCTGTTAGTCATCATACACAGTCGATCCTAAAGGGCTCCATTGGATGGCTGGTTAGCCAATGACGGGTAAGATCCCCAGAGGGGGACAACCTAAGACAGGCACAGTCGCACAGGACAGTCTCATGTGGCCGACATATCAACCTAAGACAGGAGTCAAGGGCACAGCCTTGATTATCCGATGACGGGTAAGAATGTTGGTTGCACATAGAGGTCCTAGAGCATTACCTCTTTTAAAACAAAAAGGGGGAAATGCAGGAGCCCTGTTTGGGGAGATGGCTTGAATTGCGGTTGACTATGAGCCGTGGAGATTTGGGCATTGTCGCCTTCCGTAGTCTCACGGGACTTGTCCCGGGATCTCGAGTGACTTGGCCGAAATTGCTGATCGGGTCAGCGCCATTTTGGTGGTGTGTGTGGCGTGTGTTAGTCGTTGTTAGAACCAGAGAGAAAAGTTATCAGAATAAAAAGCTGTTTGTCTCCAGTTTGCCTCTGAACTTCTTCCCGCGGCTCCGTTGCTCCAAGCGCTTCAGGTGGCAACACAGAAGGTTGAATCATTTATTTTCCAAATGTGTATAGTTGTCTCTGGTTCAGGACTAAATGAAGTGATATCCTTTCTATAAAGTCTACACAATCATAATTTTCAGCTGGATTAAATTTTTAATAGAATAATTGAAACTTTTAAAATATCAAAAAATATAAGAGGGGGAATCTCTTACTGGGTAAAGTTTGACATACAAATATCATTAAGAAAATGTGGGCATGCCAGGCGTGGTGGTGCACGCCTGTAATCCCAACAGCTCTGGAGGCTGAGTCAGGAGGATCCTGAGTTCAAAGCCAGCCTCAGCAACGCAGCAAGGCCCTAAGCAACTCAGTGAGACCCTGTCTCTAAATAAAATACAAAAAATGGCTAGGGATGTGTCTCAGTGATTGAGAGCCTCTGAGTTCAATCCCCAGTACCAAAAAAAAAAAAAAAAGTGTGGGGGGGAAAACATTTAATTTTATGAGTATTAAAACTTTCTCTCTTACAAAGGACCCCATAAACAAAGGACAAGATTATTCTAGGAGGACACGTCACCATACACATGACAGACAGGAAGAGATCTTCACAATATAAAGTGGTCTGAGAAAATGACCAACCACCCCACTGGGGAACAGGTAAGCAAAGCCCCCAGTTTCAGAAGGAGTGTGGAGCAACTTCTTCAAGAAACCGTCTCAGTACAGAGAGATCTAAAAATGCTAGAGAGAGGATAAGTGAAATAGTTTTAAAGCATGACTCAGCTGGCCACAGCCAAGGGAATGATCGGAGGGCAGAGGGACTCAAAGGGAAGCCAGAGCCAGAGGGCTGCTGGAGCTGGCGTCTGTCCTGAAGACGTCCTTGTACCCATCCCCGGGGGACAGAGCCCTGGTTCTAACAGTGCGGGGAGGTGGAGGAGGACAGGACCCAGGACCCAGGACCCCAGCAGTCGGCAGGTCACCCTAAAAACCCACAAGCCAAGTCAAAATCCCCAAAGGGGCAATGTGTTTCTAGAACATTCTTTAAGCACAAGATGACAGACATTTTTCAAAGTGAAAGAATGGAAATGATATACTATGCAAATAGGAACCAGATTTTTTAAAAATGAGGTAACTAAACATCAAAGACTGTATTTCAGACAAGGTGGATTTTACAGGGAAGGGTGGTTATATAAAGGTAAAGGGTAAAAATGACACCACTGTGCTAAATCTGCATCCCTGGAGACCCTAACTTTAAAATATGTAAAGCGCTGATTAACAGCACTTACACAGTGAAAGAAATGCACCAATTTGTCATCATAGTGGAAGACCTTAACGTCCCTTGCTCAATAGCTGATAGAACAATTAGATTAAAAACAACAACAACAACACCAAAAACCTCACTAAAAATATAGATCTGAAAAAATATAGTTACACTTGACCCAAATATGCACACATGTGACAGTGACTGCTTATGAGATAGGAAAAAGGACTTTCTTTTGGACTTTCACACTCAGCAAGCCAAGAACAGTCTGGTCACCAAAATGTGCGTGGGGTCTTCCCTGGACACCCAGCAGTTCCTCTCGGACGCCCTGTGGACACCCTGCGATTTAAAATATTTCTGGACCAGATCTCGCTGGGGGAGGGCTCAGTCCCCTCAGAGGGGCTTCCTGGCTTTAGATGACGGTTCCAAGTAGGGGGTCACCCACAACGTCCGTCCACACTGGCTGAGAATCCAAGGCTCCCATGACCGTCTTCTCGGGGTCAGTTAACCTGCTAGGCTTAGGCTGGCTGGTGGGACTCAGGGAGCCTTTATTAATTTTTAAATTAATGAAGGATGTGACGAGGGTGCAGAGGAGCAGCCGGGGAAGAGATACGTCAGGCACGACCCTGAAGGCTCCTGAGCGCGGCGCGGCTGTCCCCAGGGACAGACACGGGGTGTGCACCTTCCTCTTTGTGCTGCTCACCAGCCTGGAGTTCTCTGAAGCCGGTGGCCAGGGAACGGCTTGGAAGCGTCCTCACACGGCCATCAGGATGACTCAGTCTGTCCCCGGGGCAGGGAGTGGCGCTGCAAGTTCAAGCTTGGACTCGTGTCTTGGTCATTCTGCTGACCAGCCTCCCCATCCAGGGGCCACCAGGAGCCACCTCATTAGGACAGATGAGGCTCCTATCACGGGGAAGTCCCCAGGGTTCCGGGGACTGCATGCCAGGAACCAGGGACTGCGACCAAAACACACACACTTGTTATTGTAAACCACAATGTCACAGTGACAAAATGCACACATTTTTCAAATGCACATAGAATATTTACCCAAATGTACCATATGCCGGTTTATTTTAAGAAGCCTCAAAAATTCAAAAAATTAGAAGCAGCTGGAGTAGGTTCTCCGACAACCCCGGAATCCCGCCAGCAATCGGTAACAGAAAGACGACTGGAAGGTTCTCCTCTGCTGCGAACCGAAGGTCTTCCCAGCGCTACCCACCCTCAGACAGGCGAGAAGGCGCTCGGCGTTTAATTGGTTACTAAGGAAAGTCAAAAGAGAGCAAAATAAACAACCATTAGGCACCTTCTGGAAGACCAGAATCAAAGATAAGGAAAGCCCCGGGAACAACCGTGGCCTTGATGCTTGAAGCGTGGGAGAAGAAGCCGGTGGAACCGCGTGGGACTCTTGGTGTCAACGAGAGCGGAACACGTGCTTATTCGATGACCAGCAGAGCCGGCTCCAACAGACGTGACCCCCACGAAACTCGCGTAAGATTGTCACTAACATCACTGCTAATAACAGCAGCCCGGACACCGGGCACTGCCCACCAAGGGCAGTGCGGGCAAGGAAATCGTGGGCTATTCCATCGCAGCGAGACTAAACGAATTCTTGCTACTTACTTCCAGCAGCGTGGGTAAAATCCACAATGTAATGCTCATTTAATTGAGAAGCAGGGAAGACAGGCGAGACTGCTCTAGACCGGGGAGGAGAAAGACACGCCGGCCAAAGGCAGCAAGTGAACTTGATTGAACTCCGGATTATAAGAAAGCTGCGTGTTTTGAGGCTCGCTGAGGGAGTTTGAGTGTGGACTGCAAGTGGGAAGAAGTTGTTGAATGAACGCTGATGTCCTTGGGTGTGGCAATGGTGCTGTCCTTGTTCCCTGGGGATGCCTGCTGAAGACTGTGATTTTGTAGCTTACTTTGAAAGGCAAAAGGGAAGTGCGTGTGTGTCACCGAGGGAGAAGGAGCCAGTGTGACGGTGTGAAAGGTGGGTTAGGGTGCACGTGGATGTTAATCGTGTTAATTTACTAGGAGCTTGACGTGTTTCTAAGGAAAATAAGAGGAAACATGTAATGCACGCCAATTACACAAATAAAGCATAAGGAAGGAAAAACATTAAAAAGTCTACATAGTTTTCTCCTTAAAAGAAATTGCGTCAGTAAAGAATATCTGAGACCTTTGTTTTTTTATTCAATCTTGAATTGGAAGTCCTAGTCACACAGTACTAAGAGAAAAAGAAATAAGTAATCATTGAATAGAAAGAAACACAATTATCTACACAGAAAACCCAAGAGAATCTACAAGCAAATCATTGGCATTAAGAGAATAAGGCAAGGTTGTCAAATATAAGATCAATAAACCAGGATAAAATGCATTTCTATATCAAAGCATCACAGAGCTAGAAAATGACATTTTTAACATTCCATTTAAATAGCGCAATAAAAATAAGTCAACAAAGAATAAATCTAGCAAAAGATACGCAGGATCTTTGTGTAGCTCACAGTAAAATTCGACTGCAAGGCATTAAAAAGGCCACTCTGATAATGGGGACATAAACTCTGTCCATGGACGGCAAAGGTTGACCTCATAAACATGTCAATTTTCCCCAAATTCATCTCTAAATTCGATTTCATTCCAATCAAAATCTCCAAAATGGCCCCAAATCTCCATTGAACTTGAGAAGTGGATTGTAAAATATACACAGAAGAGCAAAAAAACAGTCTAGACAATTTCTCAGTCAGTGGAGTTCGTCTTGTCAGGAAGTAGAACTTGATACCAGGCCAACGTGGTCAAGATCGAGTGCGGTGGGGGTGTGGACGGACAGACAGACTGACGGAACAGCACAGAAGAGTCCAGAAACACAGAGGAAAACTTCCTGTTCTCACGTGGGTAAGGAAACGTTATTCTTTCCAAAGTTCGCCGTGCAAAGCAATGTTAAAAGAGGGTGGACTAGTCAATCAGTCACGCACGGACAGTTGATCCTCTTTACGTAAACATGAAATTAAATCCCCACCCCCACCAAACACAGAAAGACATCCCAGGTGGACTAATGGCCTGAACATGAAAAACAGCAATGAAACTTTCAGAATGCGGGATAGGAGGATACCGTTTTGCAGTAGGGAAGGAGCTCTTAAAACACAATGTACATGGGGCTGGGATTGTGGCTCAGCGGTAGAGCGCTCGCCTAGCACGTGGGCGACCCGGGTTCGATCCTCAGCACCACGTACAAATAAAATGCATTGATTAAAAACGCATTGTGTACAACTAAAGCAAATAAATAAAAAATATTAAAAATAAAAAAAACACAATGTACAGCCATGAAAACAAGTTTATAGATTTGACTAGAATAACATTAAAAATGTTTGTGCATTAAAAGTACCATAAGCTGCCAGGCGCATACCTGTAATCCCAGCGGCTCGGGAGGCTGAGACAGGAGGATCACGGGTTCAAAGCCAGCCTCAGCAAAAGTGAGGCTCTAAGCAACTCAGTGAGACCCTGGCTCTAAATAAAATACAAGAAAAAGGGCTGGGGATGTGGCTCAGTGGTCAAGCACCCCCGAGTTCAATCCCTGGTACCAAAAAAAAAAAAAAAAAAAAACCAGCTACCTTAAGCAAAGTGAGGGCTGAGCCGGTCATGGGGACAGGGAACAGATGGAGAATGAGGACCAGGGATAGAGAAACGACAAAGGAGCAGGGCTGGGGTGGCGACCAGCGGCAGAACCCTGCACGGGCATCGCGAGGCCCGGGTTCCGCACCCAGCACCACACACACGGAAGACAGACGGCCCCCACAGCGAAACGAGCGAAGTCCAGTCCTGCAGAAGAGCCGCAGGAGAGGCCCCTGCGGACAGATGTTCAGTCTCATCGAAGCAAAGTGCAAGTTAATCCCTTTATGAGTTCTCAGTCACCCTCATGATTGACCAAAAGTAAGTGGGGTGACATCGGGGATGACAAAGGGGAGGAGCAGTGGCCGGTCACCGTCAGTGCTGAGGGCAGCCTGGCCCAAGTGTCACCTCTCCAAAGCGCACACGTCTCTTCCAGCCTGGCACTCGTGGACACTCCTTATACACGCACCTTGCACACTCCCGTGCAAGAACGCACTCAGCTCAAATGCTGTTTGTCACAGTAAAACTCAGGCACAGTTTCGCTGCCCATCGGCAGGAGAGCAGATAGCGGCTTGTGGTGCGTTGGAATGACAGCACGTTCAACACCAGTGGAAAGAAATGAGCCCGAGCCAAGGCATGCCACAGATAAACCTCACCACCGTGACACTGGGACGAAGGCTGAGCTAATGAAACTGAGTTAATCAAAAACACACCCTACACAACACTATTGGTATACAAGCTTCAAATATGAAAACAGTACATAAAAATAGATATATGGAGTAACAATAGGAAAACACATGAAAATAATGGCCATCACGTCCTGGACTTCCCAGAGGCGGATGGGACAGTCAGGGGGCTTTAAACTGCATCCGTCCTGCTTTCTTTTCCATCTGGGGTCGTGGGAACCCAGATGCTCATTATGTTATCCTCTGAACTACTTTTTGCTATGTCAAAATATTTCATAATTTATGAATTGAGTAATTAAAATAAAATACACGGCCTGATGGAGAATGAGCAGAGTTATTTGAAAAGGCCAGCTGGGGCCACCGTGAAGGGAACAGGGAGGATGTCCCCAGATGGCCGGGCCCACCTTGGACGGGGCGGGGCCTCCGGGAAGGAAGCCAAGCGCAGGCTCTGCCTCTGGTGCAGGTATCTGCTGGAGGTGACAGTGAGGGGCAAGGCAAGGTGACAGTAAGGGGACTGTGGGAAGCTTGTCCTTCCCCATAGCTCAGACACCTGCTGGAGGTCAGGGAACCTGCAGCGGCAGGTCCTGTCCACTGGTGGTGACTGCTCAAGAAACTCAAGGAGCGAGGGTGACGACAGTGCAGCTTCTGCTGTCCTGGAGACGCGGGGCTGCAGGGGGAGGTGGGCCTCACTGTCAAGGTCACAGAAATGAATGTGCAGCCCCAGGTTGAGATAATCACAGGGCGCAGGTGAGAGAGGACGAACGAACTGCTCAGGTCACGCGGGCTACCAGGGAAGTTGGCCAAGGGAGGGCTTCAGAGCTGCGGGGGGGAGGTGGGGAGGATGGCGACCAGCACGGAGAGGGCGGAGGAACCCAGGCAGAGGCCTCCTGCAGGAAAGCGTCCCCAGGGCTGGGCCTGGGCGCAGGTGGCAGAGGGGCAGAGGTAGAGGACGCTGGAGAGGGGCTGAGCAAGACGGTGCAGCCTCTAGAACACGCAGGACCTGAGCCGGAGGCGTCAAGTCACTCTGCGATGAGGGACTGGCTTCTTTACAAGAGGCACTGCCAAGCGCTGGCCAGGGCGCAGAGCGGCCAGAACCTCCCGCACAGTGGGGGGGGGGCAGGGGGCGGGGATGCGGGACGGTGCAGCTCAGCAGTTCCCTGGACACACGGTCGCCCTGCGACCCAGGAGGGGTGAAAGCTGATGTTCCCACAAAACCCTCTCGAGACTGTTTGCTTCATGATGGCCAGAGCTGGATGCAGCCCCATGTCCTTCCCGGGTGATGGAGGGACAGTCTGTGGCACCCACACACAATCAACAAGATAAAGGGACCAGCTTCTACACAACCACCCAGGCGCACACCTCACAGGCAACCCGCCAAGTGAAAGGAGCCAAGCGTTTGGGGCCTCGTCCTGTGTGACTCCATCCCTGTGACCTTCTGGAAAGGGAAAATGCAGGGACAGAAAACAGACCTGTGCTTGACAGGGGCTGAGGGATGCGGTGGTTACAAGGGGCAGGGGGTGGGGGGACATTTTGGAGATGAGATTCTTTATTTTGAGGGTGGTGGTGGCTATGTGACAGTGCTCATTTATCTAAACTAACTGTGCATTAAAAATAAAAGGCGGATTTTACCATATGTAAATTATGTCTCTGTTTAAGAAAAAAGAAAATTAAGAGCTCAGTCTGGCTGCCCTTAGGGAAGTGGCTGGAGAGACTTGTGGTCAATATGGCGGCCTGATCGCCCCGGGAGTTCCCCGCCTGCAGCAGAGGCCAGACAAAGATGGCCTCCTGTCAGCCCCCGGAACAGAGGGGCCTTGAGAACAGGACAGGGAAGGCTCGAGGTGTGAGAATGCAAGGCGCCGTCCTGGGCCGGGCCGGGGTTGGCGTCAGCTGCGGCTCCAGATCTCAGCCCCC
This sequence comes from Tamias sibiricus, assembly GCA_025594165.1. Lineage (NCBI taxonomy): Eukaryota > Metazoa > Chordata > Mammalia > Rodentia > Sciuridae > Tamias > Tamias sibiricus. The sequence continues at coordinate 26,729,136 of CM046657.1, forward strand.
AGCCCACCGCTGGCTTCTACCCTGCGGGGGCTGTTGGTGCAACGTGAGCTGCAGATGAGGGTGCTCCCGGTGCCACCGTGGGGGTGCCACCCTGGGGGAGGCCTGGGGGGAGCAGCAGGGGAGGGCAAGCCTGCCCCAGGGGCTCCTTGCCTTGGGACAGGCTCCCGGGACAAGGCCCTGTGGGTACCGTGCAGTCAGCTTTTTCGCTGCTGTGACTAAAAGATCCGACCAGAACGATTTTAGAGGAGGAGGAGTTCATTTGGGGGCTCACGGTTTCAGAGGCCTCAGTCCATAGACAGCAGGCTCCATCCCTCAGGGCTCCCGTGAGGCTGGACCTCAGGGCAGAGGGAAGCAGAGGGAGACGCCACTCGCCAGAAACAAACAGCACCAAGGCCAGCCCCAGCCCTCCAGCCACAGCCCACCACGGCAGTCACCACTCAGTGAATCCCACCAGGGGACCAGCTCACCGACTGGGTTAAGACTCCCACAACCCAGTCATTGTCCCTCTGAACCTCCTTGCACTGTCTCACACGTGAGCTTTCGGGGGACACCTCACATCCTAACCATAACAGACGCTTCGGTGCCGCGTCATGAGATAATCGGCCGAGAGCGCGCCACGCCTGGCAGCAGGAGGGCCACCTACCGCCCCAGGGCTCGCGGACACAGCTTAACACGCGGACCGCACAAAGCGCCCTATTGGATAGAGACAAGAGCATGTGCTCTGCAGGGCCACCTGCTGGCCTGCAGGTGTCAATCACCCACTGACCAGCTGGGGCTTGCTCCACCCGCTGACGCTGACGGCACAGGGCCCGCGGGCGAGGTGGGCAGGGACGGGCTCCTTCTCTTCACCGCTATTGGCTGTGAGGGGCCTGCAGGGCCTCCAGCCCCAAGGTGCGGTCCCCGCTGATGCGCAGGCCATGGCCCGCACAGAGCAGGCTTCCGTCAGCCCGCGCAGCCCCAGCCCCCCTCGAGCCCTGGGATGCGGCTCCCCAGAGCTGTGGGGGGACCCTGCTCCGCAGGCGCCTCTGCTTCCGTCGTGCTCTGGCTCCTCCGTCTGGCCGAGGCCACCGGCAGGCGCTCTGTGGCCTCGGGGCTTCTCGGGCCTCACTGCCGGGAGAACCTGAGGGTCTCCGGGCCTCCCCGTCTGTCCTGCGGCTTCCCTCCTCCCCTCTGGCTGCCATGCGGGCTGCCCTCCGGGCCTCTCTCTCCCCACAGACCCCTGGCCGCCCTCCCCGTGCTGCCCTTCATCCCTGGAAGGACAGGACAGAGGCAGGGAGGAGGGCGGCCCACCATCAGCAGAGCCTGAAACGGGAAGGCAAGAGGACCTGAGGCCCGCCCCCTCTGGGCCTCTGCTCTCAGAGGGACGGGGCTTCAGGGCGTCCAGAGCCACCTTCCTCCTGGCAGGAAGTCCCTCCCCGTGTCCTCCCACTTGGCCGGTGCTCCCTCTGCTGCTCCTCTCCTGACCCCTGGCACACGGCGGCCACCCGAGGCCGGCCTCCTATGGCTGCCCCGCCATGGGCCCACGGTCACGCGCCCCCTGGGATGCCCCGGCGAGTTGTCCAAGAGAGGAGACTTCTTTCCTGTAACAGGGCTTCGGGCCGGGCCAGGGAGCTGCCTGAGGGTTTTGGAGGATCAGGAAGTAAAGACACCGTGGAGAGGAAGGAGCTGAGCCCACTTGACCCTCTGGATCCCGCGGACCCTGGGGACAGTCCCCGCCCTTCCCTGGGTGGGGGTGGGTGAATGACTGACAGTTCCCTGGGTTCTTAAACTAGGTTAGACGAGTCTGTGTCCCTTGTGTGGCCCTGGTGGGCGGCTGTTGAGGTGGCGGGAAGTGTCTTGTCAGGCCTGAATGAGCCGGAATCAGCCCCCTCACTCCCTCCAGACCCCCCCCAGAGGCAGATGCCGCCAGTCCCCTTGCTTGACCCGCAGGCGGCCATCCTGGAGGACACAGTGACCTTGAAGGCCTCACTGGCTCTGTCTGCACTCTAGAGCACTCCCGCCACCTCTGCCACCTCTTATTTGGGTGCTTCCTTCTGCTCAGGACTCCCGAGCGCTGTGGCTTCCACCGCCCTCCTGACGGTGGCTGTCAGGACATCGGCCGCTGGCGACCCAAGGGCAGAGACCCTGGTGGCCGTTGTGAGGGTATGAAGGAAATCCGAGACGTTGCCCTCCCACCTGCCCCGGGTACAAGAGGCTCTGTGGGACAAGGACATATCTAGCGCCCTCTTCTCCATCATATGATGTCTAGTTATGGTCGCTGCTAGCACTGTTGGTACTAGCACGGGGGACTAGCAGTGCCAACCGCGAGCCGGGTCACGTGCTGAGAGCGTCCACACGCTCGATCCTGACAGCGATCGAGGCAGGTAGGTTTTCTCCTAGTCCACAAAAGAGGGCCTGGGGCTCGGAGACCCGCCTCCTGCCAGGCCTCCCGCAGCTAGTCAGCGGTGGAGCTGGACGTGGCCTCGTGTGTGACCCCGAAGTCTGTACGCCCGACGGCTCCCCTGGGCTGGGCCGCAGCGGGTAGGACACCGCCTGCGCTTCACCCGGGGCCCTGGCTCCTCAGTCTGAATGGACACGTGCACACCAAGTGCCCACCGTGGCCAAACGAAGGTGCTCTCGAGAGCTCAAGGTGATGGAGCCGGAACCAAAGATGCTTCAGAAACTGCTATTGGCTCAGTGTGAACGCATCCACCCCAGAGTGGGGCCAGGGGTGCTGCCTGAGCAGGCCTGGTCGGGGGGCGGCTGTCCTGGGACGGGTGGCTCCCGCGCTCTGCGCCCTCGGATGGGCCACTGAGATCCGTGTGGTGAGGAGAAGGTGGCCGCTGTGCTTTGGCCAGACACATCCAGTCCTTGAGGCCACTAGCTCTCTGCGCAGAGCTGGGCCTCTCCTGGGAGACCAGGTCGCTGCAGACACCGCTCAGTGGGGGAGCCAGGCCTGGGGAGGCCGGGACAGGACAGCCGGTCAGAAAGGTGAGGGAGGGAGAAGCTGCCCAGCTTTGATGCTGGCCAACAGCCCACAGGCTCTGGAAAGGAAGCCTGGGAGGAGGGGTGTGTTAGAAAAACTGGAAACATAGTTAACTTAGAAGTGTTAGTGAAATAAAAGGATTTATTGGGGTGCCTGGGCAAGGAGGGAAGGGAAGGGAAGGGGGTAGAGAAGGGATGGAGGGGAACCGAGGCAAGCACGAACAGAGAGCAGGAACAAGGAAAAGGGCCGAGTTCATCCGGGGCTGGCTTAAATAGAGTAGGGGCTAAAACCCCCTTGCTCCTTGCAGGCCAGCAGAGGTCATGGGGGGAGGTAGTGGTAGTGGACAAGGGACTGGATCAGGTTTTGGTCACGCTGAGGATCTCGGGAGCCGTGGGGGAAAGGTGTGGCAGGCGCGGCCTCTGCCTAGAATCCAACAGGGTGTTTATAGGCTGCTGCAGATGCTAGCTGACATGGGGGTGCAGGCAGGAAATCAGGTTTCGGGGCCCACTAACCACCATCACAATCACACTCGGCTGGAGACTCCCCAGCCCGCCAGAGGCCACAAGCACTGATCAAACATGGAGAAAGCAAGACCTCCTCCATTCCACAGGCCTCCAGGGAAGGGCCTCGCCCCAAACCCTAACTAACCTGGTTCCCCACAGCAGGAGGGGGAGGCCCAAATTAGTTTAGTTCTCTTTTGTTTTCCAAAACAGCGAAGGTTTAGTGACTCTTTTGCTCAGAGGGGGGAAAAAAAAAAAAAGGAAGGAAGGAAGGAAGGGAGGGAGGGAGGAAAGGAAGAAAGGAAGGAAGGAAGGAAGAAACCCACCAAAGTGGCTAAATAAGATGGACCCTTATAGCCAGGTATGGTGGTGCATGCCTGAGACAGGAGGGTTGCGAGTTCAAAGCCAGCCTCAGCAACTTAGTGAGGCCCTGTCTCTAAATAAAATACAAAACAGGGCTGGGGATGTGGCCCAGTGGTCGAGTGCCCCTGAGTCCAATCCCTAGTACAAAAAACATAAACAAACAAACAAAACAAGATGGACCCTTGTGATACCGATTGCTTAGATTTCGTAGCATTGTACAGATTGTGCCCCGGGATTCACTCACTCACTGGGTCCCCGCCCCAATCCTTGAAGGAAGAAAGCAGGATTCATCACTGTCATTATACAGAAGAGGAAGCTGACGTTCAAAGGGTACAGGGACGCCCTGAAGGTCAGCAGGTAACTGGTTAGTTGCGGTGCTGGGGACTGCACCAGCTCCTGAATGGTGGGGCCGGCTCAGCAACCAGCAAAACGTCCCCTGTGCCCCGAGAAGGGAGAGCAGGCTGGCAGATCAATAAGTGATGCCTACAGCTGGAACAGTCAGGCTCTGCAGAGAGACAGAGCCAACAGGATGGATAGATAGACAGACAGACGGACAGACAGGAGAGGGGATCTGCTAGGGAAATTGGCTCACCTGGTTGTGGAGGCCGAGAGGTCCCACAGTAAGCCTTCTATAAGCTGGGAAGCCAGGTCCAAGTTCAAAGGCATCAGAACCAGGGAAGCAGATGGTGTGAACCTCAGTCTGAGGCCCAGGGCCTGAGAAACTGGGGACCTGCCGTGTGCAAATCCTGGAGTCCAAAGGCCAGAGAATAGGAGTTCTGAGGTCCAAGGGCAAGGGGGGCGGTGGGGCAGGAAATTTTCCTTTGCTCTCCCTCCTCAAAGGCCCTGGTTCTCAATATTGCAATGATGGAAATCAAGTTCAGAGAACATGAATTTTGGGGACAAATTGAGTCCAGATGGGACTCACTCACAGACATGCCTGGAAATGATGCTTTGCTGGCTCTCCAGACATCTCCTCATGCAGTCCAGCTAACATCTAAAATGAATGAATCTCAGGAAGAAAAGAAAAAAAAAATTGCAATGTAAAAGAGAAAGCATAAGATAAGTAAGTAAAACTAAAGGAAGCAGAACAGTTCAGGTAACAGGCAACAGTTTCCAAAACTTCCCAGAAAGCTTTGAGGAAATGAAGAGAAAAAAAAAAAAATTTCCCCAGGGTTTTGATCTAAGTACACAGATATTAAATACACAAGTATTCAGATCAAAAGGGCCCACAGATTGACCAGCACAATAAATGAAAGACACAACATGTCGTGAAATTTCCAAAGATCAGCGATATAAAGAAGATCTTAGAAACTTCCAGAGAGAGACAAACAAAAACAAACAAGAAAGGGTACCATCAAAGGAAAGAAATTCAGATTGGCACCAGAAACTCTCTGCACTAGAAAAAATGGAGCAAAGTCTTTGAAATTGTGATACTATTTTCAGTCTAGAATTGTACAGCCAAGTGATCAACAGGGTTTAATAGGGTCTGAAGGTAAGAGGAAAAAATACATTTTCGGATTTACCAGGACTTAGACTATTTCTTTCCTACACACCTTTTCTGAGAAAGTTACTTAAGGATGTCCTTCCATAAATAAAGACATGTTTCATGAACTAAACCAAGAAAGAGAAAAATGTAATATGTAACCTATGGGAGAGTGATTGAGGGAAGTTCTAGGACCTAGGCTGAAAAAATAGTCCTGGAGAACAATTTGTCCAGTTAGAAAGAAGGAGATGAAGGGTTCTGAGTGTGGAGGTGTGTATTTGCTCCAGTGATTCACAACTGAGGATAATTTTGCTCTCTGGGGACATTTGGCAATGTCTGGAGACAATTTGGGTGGCCCCAACTAAGAGGGGGGGTTACTATTCTGCTAACCATTCTCAGAGCATGGACAGCCCCCACTTTCCAACAACTATCCAGCCCTAAATATTAATATTGCTAAGTTAGAATGTGAGTCCCATGGGGGCAGGGTCCAGTGTTTCTTGTTCACTGCAGTGTCCCCAGACCACGGCACAGTGCTTAGTCCTCCCTAAGTCCTGGCTGAAGAGTGAGTGCGTAACATGAGTCAATGACAATCCAGTTTCCCTGGGGTAGACATGTCTATGGAGCTGGGTGAGCCCAAGTTTTGGCAGCTAACCTGTTCCTGTCACCCGATCTGGGTGACAGATCCAAGGCTGTGGAGCAGGGTGGGCACTGGGATACAAGGTCACTCTGGGGGCTGGATGGTGGACCATAGGTTCCACGCAGGAAGCACCAGCCACGCCACCCTGAGAGAGCCGCTGGGAAGCTCTCGGACTTGAGCCATCCGGGAAGGAGCCTCCTCTCAGTGCCTCCTGGAGGCAGGTCCATGGGAACCCTTGGGACTCCAGGTAGCTGGGAGACCTCGGCAGTGGGTTTGGTTGCAGCAAGTTGAAGTCCTTCAAATTGGGCTGCCGGTGAAGCTTGGGTCGCCTTGCAAAGTCACCCTCCTGGGGGTCTGTTGACTCCAACAAGTCCCTTGTCCCCATCTGTGAAATGTGCGTGCAAGTCATCACGGGGGGCTTCGTGCGTGCTTTGGAGCAGCTTTGGAGCTCCTGAGAGGTGCACGGTAAGGTGGGGAGGAGGGGACGTGGCCATGAGGGGACCCCGGTGATTCCCCTTCCACCACAGCCGCCTATCTATTCTTTCATTTTTCCACATATAAACATGGGGAGGGGGGAGGTCTCAAAGAACAGAAATGAAACGTGCTTCTCCCGCAGCAGAGCTCTAGTGCTCCCTCCAGCATGAACATTTCAAAACAATGATACAAATCCCCCACTTTCCTGTGCCAGCCACGGTCAGCATTGAGCTAACCCTTTGTGTCCATTATGCCCCCTTATTCTCTCCAGTTTGTAGAAGTCAGGATGCTTTGTCCAAGGCTACCCAGCCGGTTCCCTAGTGGGACCTGGATTGGCTGAGGGTGCAGACCGTGGCCCCAGGTGTCTGGCTTGATTACGACACAGAACTCACTACTTTCCAGCCGACCTTGCCCCCAGCCCAGGCTGTGTGTGACACAGGCCAGAGTGTCCAGGGGCCCCGGCCAGGCTCCTCCCATCCCAGCCCTGGAGGGGTGTAACAGAGCGGGGCAGGTGGCGGGGAGCCGTGGAGTGGACTGCAGAGGAGTTGTGCTTGAAGGTGAGGCAAAGCCTTAAGACTTGGGCAGTGGGACAGGGACAGGGTGGCTGTTTGTCACTTGGCAGACTCATGGAGTTGCTGTGATGTGCCGGGGCTGCTCCAGGGCTGGGAAGACACTCACAGACAACACAGACCCCTCTCCTGGCCTTCCTTGCATTCCAAAACGGGGAACTGGCCACCAACAAGACAGACAGGAAGCATTATGTGGAATATTAAATGATGATAGATACTAATGCTTTGGAAAAGCGAGGCAAGAAGAAGGAACAGGAAGTGATGGGACAGCCGGGTGAGAAGCTGGTCATTTTAGATAAGGGCCCAAGAAGGCCTCAGAAAGAAGATGCAGGGAGCAGAGGGCTCACTTCCCCCCACATCCTCTAGGTGGCAGCATCTCGCCGTCCACAAACGTTGCGAGCGTTTCCTCTTCTGGGCCCCAGATGAGAGTCCATTGTCAGTCCATCCAAATATACCCCGCAAAGGAGAGCATGCTAAAAACAACGCGTGAGGAATTGCTGGGGTGAGTATCGGTCTGTCTTTTTATCTCGGTGCTGGATAGACAGGTGCGTTTGCTTTGTAAAACACCAGGCTGCGCTTAGACCAAAGTGCTGTGTAGGTTATACTCCTAAGAAGTTCAAAATGCCACCCACAGCGTCCACATTTTATTTTAACCCAAGTCACAGTTTACATGACTTTGCCCACCTATGGAGGATTGGAGTTCTGTGCACCTCCTGTGCATGCCCGCAGCGCCTCCTTTATGATTCCCAGCTTCCTGTTCCTGGCGGTGGAGGAAGAACGTAGAGATGTGCCTAAACACCTGGTTGCAGAATCCTAGAATTTGAGGATACACCCCCCCCATCCTTTCTTTTTTTTTTTTTTTTTTTTTTTTAATATTTATTTATTTGCTTTAGTTGTACACAATGCAATGCATTTATGTTTACGTGGTGCTGAGGATCGAACCCGGGCCGCGCACGTGCAAGGCAAGCGCTCTGCCGCTGAGCCACAACCCCAGTCCCCCCCCCCCCCCCATCCTTTCACAGATAGCTTGCTTCAACCTGTCTGAACAGCAGTTCTAAAAGCAACCTGGCGGCATGGATCATTGCAGAGCCCTCACCTTGGTTTTCATGAAACAAGCTCTCTTTCGTAGTTCAATTCATTTGTTGAATTACCAGTGGATTAAATCATGTAATTCAATAATGAGATCAACTGGCATTAAAAAGATTTGGAGGGTTATCTGAGATGAATTTAAAGGGAGGAAGATTTATTCTGGCTCATGGTTTCAGAGGTTGCAGTCCCTGGGGGCTGGCTCCATTGCTTCTGGGCCTGCCGTGAGGCAGCTCCTGGAGGAGGCACCCGGGGAAGCAAAGCCACTCACCTATTGGTGACCGGGAAGCAGAGAGAGGGGAGGGGACCAGGGTCCCAATACACCCTTCAAGGGCACACCTCCAGGAGCCACTTCCTGCAACTAGACCTCTCTTCCTCAAGTTTCCACCCCCCACCCCCCCAGTAGCTCTATCAGCCAGGGACCAGGTCTTCAGCACAGGAGCCCTTATGGAACATTCCAGATGCAAAGTATAACAGAAACAAACACCATGAAGGTGGGATTGTAGCTCAGCGGTACAGCGCTTGCCTAGCATGTGCGCAGCCCGGGTTTGATCCTCAGCACCACGTAAGAATAAACGCATTGCGTACAACTAAAGCAAATAAATAAATATTTTTAAAAATTAAAAAAAAAAAAAACACCATGAACCCTAACTGAACATATGACTCCACTGGAGGGAAAATCAGTTCAACAGAGGTTGACGTAAATGTTGGAATCCACAAGACCAATTTTTTTTGTTTGTTTCAGGGATTGGACCCAGGGGCGCTTTTACCACTGAGCCACGTCCCCAGCCCTTTTTTATCTTATTTAGAGACAGGGTCTCACTGAGTTGCTTACGGCCTCACTAAGTTGCTGAGGCTGACTTTGAACTCAAGATCCTCCTGCCTCAGCCTCCCTAGCTGCTAGGATAACAGGTGTGCACCACCGCGCCGGCCCAAGATCACTTCTTCTGTGGTCGCCAGTCACTGCTGGAAGTGCTTGGTAAAGTTGTCTTTGCAAGGCAGGAATAATAATCAGAGCCATCTATCCTGCAACTTAAAGGCCCTCTTCTGGGTGCTTTATTAAAGCTAGTGCTCTGTGTCTTCAGGGATATGAATGTCGTCTTCCTGTTGTGATCAGGCAGCTCTGAGCCTGTCACCAGCCCTCTAAAACCTAGTGGCTTGTGGGACTCATCATCCAGCATGGCTCATGGCTCTGTGGGCGCTCGCTGCCTGGTTGGATTCTGCAGGGCGGTTCTTCTCGCTTCGCGGGGCCTCAGTCACGTGGCTATGGTGAGCCTCCAGTTGGCTGTGCAGCTCTGCTTCCGGGAACAGGCCCGGAAGAGGCCAGGGTCCCTGTAGGCTGGGGTCATGGAATAACCCGCTCAGTGGATGCCTCGTGTCACCCAGTGTAGACGAGGCTTCTGCACATGGTGGCGAGGGAGGATTCTGTGACAGAGTTTGGAAGCTTCCAGGGAGTCTTGAGACCCAGGCTCAGAACTAGGCTGTTCTCATTTCTGCCACAGTCAATTAACCAAATCAACTCACAGGCCAGCCCAGAGGAAGCGTGGACCAGGCGGCTCCACCTCCTCGAAGAGTCACATTGCAAAGGGGTCTGGACACAGGAAAGAGAAGAACTGCAGACCACCTCCTCTGCCCTTTTTAACGAAACTGAAGCTGGCTTCAGACCCCAGATTAGGAGTGTCTGGCATACCTGCAAGAACAGAGCCTAGAGAACAGAAGCCGTGGGACCCCCTCCCCAACCAGAAGAGAGAAAAAGAAGAAATGGGTTCAAATCCTTTGTCCTTCTGTGTCCGAGACTGTGTGATGCATTGGTAAATAACCTAAATGTTCCTCAGCCTTGGTTTCCTTATCTGTAAAATGGGGCAACTGTCTCCACTCCATAGGGATGTTGTAAGGATAAGATAGCAGCACATAAATGGTGAAGATTCTCAAGTAGTATTAGTTGAGAATTAAAAGGATCCCATTTGCTCCAAACCCTTTCATTTCTTAAGAAGGTGGCTCAGCCTGGGAAGAGGTGAGCTATTGGAGCCCCCAGCTGTGCTCATCCTTGCTCCATAGCTTGCTGGCTGGGAGGTCCTGGAGGGCATGCCCCTTTAACAAGCCAGCGGTCCACCTGAGGTGCCTCTGATGGCGGACTGTTTCCTACCATTCACACTTGGAGCTCTGCATCAGGGGCCTCGGGGACCCCTTTCTCCTTCCTGCCTTAAGACGTGGCCCAAGAATTGCTCAGAGTCACAAACAGGAAGCCTGGAGGCAGCTTCCTCCTGGGCCTGGGCTTCGCTGTCCCTCCTGACCTCTTCACGGCCAGTGGCTCAGCTCTCTGAGCTGGGCAAGGCCCTGTCGTGGGGCCCGTGTCTCACCCCCTGCCCCAGGCAACTTCTTCCCCCGCACACCCCACCTTTGCAGGGATCTGGGCCCGGGGAAGTTCCCATTAGCAGGGGTGACCACCAGTTTCAGCTCTGTGCTGTGGGCTCTCATACGATGGCTGGGGGCCGGAGGAGAGGGGACTCGCTCACGCGGTGCATGGCCTCTCCCCAGGCCAGCCGTAATTCCGGCCTGCCAGGTAGCAGCATGTGCCTGGGGGGGGGGGGGGGGGGGTTGGCCTTCGTCCCTGGATGCCTGCGGGGGTCTCCTCTTACTCCACCGGACCCCAGCTGCTCTCAAGTCTGCCGCTGAGGGGTCTCAGAACACAAATCCCATCAGCTCAAGCTCCCCTGCCTAGAAGCATCCTGTGGCTTCTCCTGCGGCCAGAAAGCCTGCTGTCTGGCCCTGCCCTCCCTGCAGGCTGTGTCACACTGAGCTGCCGGTGTGTGCGGGAACCGGCTCCTGCTTGTCTGTGAGAGCCACTGGCAAACTCAGGAATATTTCCGTAGCTGGAGCTCAACCATGGTGGACCTACTTCACATCAGAGAAAGCAACCAATGCTAAAAGCCAGAGTCTTTTTCTTGCAGAGTGGGTTGACCGGTCCACTGTGGCCCCACGCCCACTGCACCGTGTTGTCACAGGGCCCTCGTGCATGTACTACTCTGTCTGGAACGAGCTCTCCTCCTTCCTTGCTGAACCAGCTCTGCTCTTGAGACCGCGGCCCAGTGGTCGCTTCTCCTGGGAAGCTTCCTTTGATGTCTCTGAACAGGCTAAATCCCTGTCGTAAATGCTCTCTTCTTTGCTCATATCACACTTACGATTTTACCTGTGGGATGATGATTATTTTCCACCTTCCCAGAGGGAGCTGAGCTCTCCATGGCTGGAGGGACCCTGCCGGTGCCTTCATTGCCGGTGCTCAAGCCCAGGGCTCAGCGCTGGCTGGTGGTGCTGACCCCACATGGGCTGAGAACCCTGCGCGGCTTCTGCAGGAGACGGCTTTGCTCACGCACAGCCTCCTCCTCATTTCCCAGCACCCCTGCTCTCACGTCTGTCCTGGTGCCAGACCCTGGCCCACGGGAGGGAGCTCTCCATCGACTCCATTTCTACCATGGCCTCGAAACTGTCCCCACAGTGGCTTCTCTTCTCTGTGTGGCTAAAGGAGTCTAGGACTGAAAGATCCTAGGTTCCGACACCATTGATTGGAGAAGAGTGTCCTGTGGGGGACCCAACCCTCCTTGAATGTAGAGAGCAAAGAGAGACACTTTTTAAAACATTGGTTCTTTTTACTTATACGTGAAGAATGACTTTATGACATTTGCAAGTAAATGGATGGATCTGGAGACTCATCGTGTGAAGTGAAATAAACCAGTCCCCAAAAGCCAAAGGTTGAATGTTTTTGTGGATATGTGGAAGCTAACCCACAACAGCAGGGGGGTGGAGAATAGATATTCAGTAGATTAGACAACTGGGAATGCAGGGAAGGGAGGGGGATAGGAAAAGGAAAGGCAGTGGAATGAATCTGAGACATACTTTGAATGAGTTAATTCCAGAGGGTTTGCAGGCTTATTTGTTACTGCAGCAAGGCCTGACCTACCCTGACCTAAAACACCTACCCAGCTCTCTTACTCTTCTAACTTTTGGGCAAGCTGCAATCCTTCTGGAGCTCAGTTTCCTTATTGGTGAAATAAAAGGATTTCAGAACGTGATCTCTGAGCTCCTTCCAACGTTCAAATTCAGTCATTCTGTTTGCATGTCTCCCACTCTTCTGGTACCATATGCAGACATCATAGATGTTTGCTAAATAAGAGAGCCTTCTGTATAGCTGTGCAGTGCATAACAATGATGTTTTAGTCAGTGAAAGTCAGCATGTACAATGATTATCCCATACAGTTATAACAGAGCTGGAGAATTCCCATCCCTTCGTGGTGTCCCTAGCTCAGCTGACATGGTGGAGTGATGCCTTCGTCTGTTTGTAGTGAAGCTGGCATAAATGAACCTATGGTGCCACCAGTCACATTAAAGTACAACACATAAATTATGTATAGGACGTAATGCTTGAAGATGAAAATAAACCACCGTCACTGCTTTATGTATTTATCATGTTTTGTGATTATTTTAGAGTGCACCCCCACATAGTAGAAAAGAGTTTGCTGTGAACAATGTGCCGTACCACGCGGACGGCAGCCTTGCGCATCGTGCTGTTGCCGTGTTCCTTGATTGCATGGAGAAGTCCCATCAGGGGACTGGCCTGTGCCATCTAGGTCTGTGTGAGTACAGTCCATAGTGTCCCCACAACAAAGGAGCTGCCTAATGATGAGTTCTCAGTATGAGTCCCCTAGTTAAGAGATGCTTAACCGTATTTGAAATCTTTTCTCCTAGATCAAAGAACTTTAATGCCTTAGAAATCCAGTGATTCTTCAGAATATTCAAACATCCACCAAGCACAATATTGATCACAATAACAATGGTGACATTTCATCAGGAACCTGGGGAGCCGCCAGGTGTCCACCCCTCAGCCCTGCGGGAGTTCCCCAGCAGCTTGACCTTGCCTGCCCTTGGCAGCCCCAGCACCCCCAATTATCTGCGGGCCACATGCTTGGGCTCTCCCCTTCCCTTCAGCTGCCTCTGTCAACTGTCTCTCAGTCGATGTGATCTCCTTTTTCAAAGGAACCCACTGATGCCTTTTCTTGGAGAGTTGTCATGAAAGGCCTCTGCCCAGAAGACAGTAGCAGGAAGCACACGTCACTCCTTGATGAGACAGATGTGCAAGGAGGCCTGGTTAGATGGCAAAGGCACCTCAGAATCTGCAGGGCTCTCTTGGCTGTAATCTGCCATAGATTCATTGCATTCCAGAGAGGCAAGCTCTTCCTCCTGGGCTGGGGTCCTGTTATAAATGAAGGCCACTGCAGCTGCCAGCATCCGGTAACCATAGTAACCGTGGACCACATGGCAGGTGTCTGATCTCCATCAGACATTTGCGGATATGAAGTGCTCTTCATCCTTCCCTCCACCCCTCTCCCGGATCCTATTCAGATTTGTGGCATTGAGGGCCTCCCAGGGGGGCAGTCCTGGCCCCAGAGACCTGGAGCTGAAAGCATTAATTAAACCTCTTATTTCCCCAGAACATTTTTGCATTTGCCAGGCCTGGCAGCCAAGGAAAACCTCCCAGGGAAGCTCAGATGAGAGAGAATGCTAATTCAGACACCAGGGACTGTGGCACTTCAGTTCTACAACTGGTAGCAAACGGGGCTCAGCAGGAAAATACGTCTGGTATACAGCAGGCGCACAATCGATACTTGCGGAAGAGCCAATTTAATAAAATGGAGCTCACATGGCAAATGGGATTCCTTATGAGCCACTGAAAGTTCTGGGATGAGATTATCGTATGAGTCGTTCAACAGTTATTGAGTGCCTACTGCATGCACCCACGGGTGATGGCATGGAGCTTCTAAAAATGTCAGCTTGTTGAATGAATCCCAGCCCCCCAGGAGCGGCCATGTTGGGAAATGCGTAGGGAGGAGTCTGGAGGGGTTAGCAGGGACTGCGTCCCAAAGGGCTCTGGATCCAAGTAGTCTCGTGGGTAAGTCCCTGGAGAACCTTTAAAGCTGTAGTGCCTGTGATGACAGGATCAGTGTGGCATTTCAGAAACATCCTTTTGGATGTCCCAAAGGAAAAGGATTAGAGGAAGAGTATTGTTTTGGCCAAATGTTGTAGCTGCTCTACAACTTTTGAACCCAGGCCTTAAACCGGCAGTGTTGACGCTCTTCCTCTTGGAACCTGCCCACCATGCTATGAGACACGGGAGCTGCACGGAGAAGCCGCGGGGAGGAGAACAGAAGTGCACCCTTGAAGAAGTGAGGGAGCCAGGGGTCATTGCAGCCCAGCGGGACCTCCGATGACTGCAGTCTCAAAAGACATCTTGCTGAGCAGGCAAACCACAGGGCGGAGCCCAGACAACCCACAAAAGCAAGGTAAACAGAAGAATAATTGCTCTAAACCAGTAAGTCACGGGAGGTCTTTTTTCTGCAGGTGTAGGTAATGGAAAGTTGGCAGGGCGTGGGCTGGGTGTGGAACCAGGCAGTGATCACATCCGCAGCTCAGCAGGAAAGGTCTGGGGGGAGATCATGGACCCCAGAGTCAGCAGCCTCATGGGAACTTGTGGGTGGAATCCTCTCTGCCCCGTGCCACACCCACCCACCCACCCAGTGTCTGCTGAGCGAAGCACTCCACGTGATGAAAAACAAAAAGCTCACTGATCTCTAAGACAGTCTCCACACGCCTAGGAGTCTAATTTCCCTGCCCTCAAAGCCCATTTTTATTCTCCCCCATTCTGAAGCAAGGGTGTCCCAGCTGTTGAGGCGGGTCCTCTCTATTGTCCAAGGACAAGTCCTTCTCTTGAGTGTGGCCTTGGAATCTGGGTTCAAGATGACCCTGTTCCTGTCTCCTCCCAGCCTGGCGTCTTCTTGGACATAAGGACACGAGCATCCCTGCAGATGGCATTAGGTAACAAAGACACACGGAGCTCAGTCCAAGGGGGCTGCAGATCACAGAGGCACTGACTGTGGTCATCTTCAGCAGGACACAGGACAGTCTAGCCAGAGCAAGTGCCCGCCCTCTGCCTGCTGCCCTCATCTCCCCTGTGGGGGAGAGCAACACCGGCCCCTCTTGTTTACATGTCAGCAAAGCCCAGGGGCACCCTGTGCTGCGACCTCCCTGACAGCCGCTGGAGGAGAAAGGGGGTGAGCAAAAAGTCTCACGCGGTGCGACCTCAGCGAGGTCCAGTCCCCGCGTGCACGTAGAGGATTAAGAGCAGCGAGACCATCCGAGCTTCCTTCCACCTGGAAGGCTCGGGTGCTGTGGGGTGGGGGTCCGGTCACATGTTGGCGGGGGGAGGCTGATTGACGCGGCTGGTGTCAGCCTCCTCTCTGACGTCCTCGCCGCCGTCCTCCCTCCCTCCCTCGCTCCCTCGCTCCCCGCCCCTCTGGCGGCGGGAGAGCTCCTGGCTCGGGGACCGGCAGCTGCTGAGCGGCGGGCGGCGGCCGCGACCTGGGGTGGCGCGAGGCGGCGGGACGAGCCCCGCGCGGGAGCGGGCACCATGGTGCTGTCGGTGCCTGTGATCGCGCTGGGCGCCACGCTGGGCACCGCCACCAGCATCCTAGCGCTGTGCGGGGTCACCTGCCTGTGCCGGCACATGCACCCCAAGAAGGGGCTGCTGCCGCGGGACCGAGAGCCCGACCCGGAGAAGGCGAGGCCCGGCGTGCTCCAGCCCGCCCAACAGGTGAGGGGGCGGCTCCGGCCCTCCTGCGCCAGGCGGGGTCGCGGGGGGCTGCGGCGCGGACCTGGGGCGGGGGCGGGGGCGCCACGACGCTCCGTTTCGCCCCTGTCCTTAGCTGGGAGGGGGACCGCGGACGTGTTCCAGGGGTCGGGAAGGCCTGGAGGGGTCGGTAGGGAGGTGAGGGATAACTGGGGGTGAGGGGTGCAGAGGGGCACGGAGAGGGATGGGCTGCCGCGGCGAGGGTCGAAGGGGAGGACTGGGGAAGGGACCCGGGCAGCAATGGGGACCCGAGGGGTTACAGGGACTTGGAGGCTGCGGGGCTATTGGGGGCAAAGGCACTCGGAAGAGGATGTGGGAGGGGGCCGGGAGCTGGGGCTGCAGAAAGGGGAGGCTAGAGGGACCGCGGAGACGAGCGCACAGCAGGGGGACAGGAGTGGGGTCTGCGGAGGGAGGAGGGAACTGTGCGGCGGGAGCAGGGCGAACGTGGACCGGGGTGAGCGGAACACCCAAA
Source organism: Tamias sibiricus (assembly GCA_025594165.1). Taxonomy (NCBI): domain Eukaryota; kingdom Metazoa; phylum Chordata; class Mammalia; order Rodentia; family Sciuridae; genus Tamias; species Tamias sibiricus. Next base: position 26,745,363 of record CM046657.1, read on the forward strand.
GGGAGCTGCGCTTCCCCGCCCGCGCCTCCGACAACCCCGCGGCTGGGGGTGGGACAGGGGCGTCTGGGCTGTGCAGAGCTGCTGAACGCCAGGAGGGGCTTCCGTCCTCGGCTCGGCCAGCCAGGGGGCTGCCACAGCCTCCCCATCCTGACGCCGGGGACAGGAGGCTTTCCACCCGAGCCTCGGCTCCTCTCCAGAGCGCCTCTGGGCAGGAAATGGGCTGCAGTCCCAGGGTGCCCTGCGGCAGCAGGGGCTGGGAGGAGGTCTGAAGTCTCGGGAGCAGGCTGTGACCTCCAGGAAGTCTTCTCCAGCGGGGGAGCCAAACGTGCCCTGGAGGACCCCAGGAGGTGTCTTGCCAGAGTGCTCTGAGGAAGGCTGGCCCTGTCCTAGGGGGGCAACTTAAATGACCACCCAAGTCTCTCTTGATTCCTTCCCCAGCTCACAGGGCTCTGAAGTGGCACTAAACTTCTGTGCTTCCATCCTCCTTTGTCCAATCAATAGTTCCAGGGCCACCAGGTGCAGTTGTGTGGGGCTTGTGCCAGTCACCATACAGTGACAGTGGAAGGGAAAGTGGTTTGAGGTTCTTACAATTAAAGAAAAGTGACATTGACACCGGCTGAATAGGAGCTGCAGGACAGTGGGATGTCAGGCTAGAATGATCTAGAAGTGGGAGCAGGGGCAGGGGTTGGATGGACCCTTATCCAGAAGTGGGGGAAGCCGGCTGCCTCCCAAGCTCCTCTCCTGCCCAGGGCACCTAGGGAGGGCCACCGTGCTGCCTTTCAGGAATGGCTCTCCAGGCACTGTGTCCTCCCTTCCCAGAGAGAACCCCTGGGGAAACAGCTGGTTTAGGTGACCTCTGGGACCCCTCCAGTGCTTTGTCCCATTGACAACTACCAGCTGAGACAATGGACGGGCTGATCATCTGCTAAAGACAAGGCAGGACATCTCAGCCCTGCTCAAGATAGCCCACAACATCTCATTAGAACAAGTCACAGCAAACCACGGCACAAGCTCTGTGCCAGGCACTCTTAGGAGTGCTTTATATTATGAATGCATTTAACAACCTGTGAAGGAGCTATGTGATGATTCAGTTGAAAGATTGGGAAACAGAAGTTCAGAGAGGGTAAGTGACTTGCCCAAGGTCACACACAGAAGTTGTAGAGCCTGGCTCTCCTGAACTGGGCTGATTTTGGAGTGGGCGCCTGCAGCTGTTCCACCACACTCCCTCGCCTGCCTGATCTGGAGTGGCTCCCTCTCCAGCCCGGCACAGGCCGGGGTCCCCTTATTTTGCAGTCTCTGCCCCCCTGGATTTACAATCATTCTTGCAGGAGCTCTGACCTCCCCTCTCTTCCAGCTTTCCCCACAGATGGCTTCTTCTGACCCTTTAAGTTTCTTTCTGTTACAGTGTCACCCAGTCAGGGAGGATCACGCCTACTGTCGTGTGAAACGAAGCATCTCCACGTTACCCTCTCCCACATCATTTCTTCCAGATCCTTCCCTAGCGCTTGTGACAATGGAATGGGGTCTTTGGTTTTCACCTCCTTGCATAATATTTATTCCCAGCACAGAATAGGCTCAGTGTCTGGAAATGACCTGGTGTCCAGTAAGAAACTGTCGACAAATAAATGCATCCCAGAATCCAGCTGGGGCTAGCTCTGTCTGGGTTAGTGCCTCCAAAGTGGGCGCATCCATCCCTCTTTCTCTCCAGAGGGACACAATAAATATTTATTGATACGTGATACCTGCCCATCCACATTCCCCTTAGTGGTTGCCTGGGGGACATGGAATGGGGCCACCTGGGCTCAATCTATAGAGGGTGGTGAGGCTGAGGTCTCACAATGGCTGGGTGGCTGCTTCCTTCAGCCGCTGACCCAGATAAAGTCAATAGAAGAAAGACCACACACTGGATTTCAAAGAGAGTCAGGCATACAGTGTCTACAGGGTGGCCGGCGACGTGATTTAAGTGGCCTATGTGGACAAAGAGGACAGGGCCAGTGGTGGTCTCTGAAGATGCTCCTCAGAGAGAAAGGCCTTGGGGGCAGGGAATTGGCTTCCAGATCCCCCCCCCCCCGCCACCCCGCAGAGGTTTCTGAGGTTTAATAAGTCCCACTGAGAACTGGGGTGTCTGCAAGGCGCAGAGACGCTGCCTCTGTCTGGTGTCTCCCCAGCTGTCCTGCTGGGAAAATTCTTGGATTTGTTGGCCAGGCCTGGGAATCTGATTTCTGGCTCTGAATGGCTACATGAAGGTGAAGTTTCTTGTGATTCTGAAAGAGGACTTTGAAGTTTCCCCAGGGACTTTGAACCTGCCAACGGGTCTGTAGAGTTTAAGAGGGCCAGGGGCTTGGATAGGGAAAAAAAAAAAAAAAAAAATGACATCTTTATTTTCATTTGCCTCCAACTGAAACTTAGCATTTTCTATAAGAAGAAATAAAAACAAACCAAAGTTGTATTACCAATCCATGTGACTTTGTCCCCAGGGAAGTCATAGATGGTTCCAGACACAGATTATTTCATCATTGTGCACATTCATCTCTTATTCTGAGCATAGGGCGTACCCAGGCTCCTGCTGGACCCTGTTGTTTAACGCATTAATAAGGAAGTGTACAGACCACCACCATTTCATTGGTCCATTTTCTTAGATGTTCCTTTGAAACCTACAGTCTTTTTTTTTTGGTACCAGGGATTGAACTCCGGGGCACTCAACCACCGGGCCACATACCCAGCCCTCTTTTGTATTTTTATTAGAGACAGGGTCTCACTGAGTTGCTAAGTGCCTCGCCATTGCTGAGGCTGGCTTTGAACTCGTGATCCTCCTGCCTCAGCCTCCCAAGTGCTGGGATGACAGGCGTGCGCCACCACGCCTGACGAAACCTAGTCTTTTATTTTCTGCTTTTTCAAACATTCTTAGGCTGTGTCCCTGGGCTTCTCTGGACAGCTCAAGGAATCGTAGAGGTCAGCAAGCCCTACTAAGGAGAGGTGGCAGAGGGTGGAACCGCTTGATCCCTGGTCCCCCGCAGTGTCTCCAGCCAGCCCCAGTCCAAGGTTCTTTGTGGCTCTTGAACACACACTCTGGACCTTTTTTTCCCTGCCCTCCCTCACAGCGACCTCTGGGGGATGCAAGGAATCCCGTCTTACTACTTGCCCGCTCTTGGTCTGGCAGGACCACGGGGACTTCCTGTCACCCGCCTAGCCTGGAAGCTTGGTCATTATGTGTGAACTGAGCTGGTGGCTTCAGCAAAGAGCCCATGGGGGTGGGTGGAGGCAGAGCTGGGACAATGACCTCCCTCTGCTCCTGCTTCTGAACGCACCTGCTGGTTGCACCAGACCTGGACTGTCTCTTCCCTCTTGTCTGTGCAGGCCGCCCTGGGCACCCTGGGTCCTCTCAGAGCGAGTCCTCTGCCCTGCCTACGGACTAGAGAGCCAGCAGAGACCTGCCCCTCCCTGCCACACCAGCGGCAGGAGTTCAGTCCTGTTTTCAGAGAGCTTTTGTCCTGGGGTCCACAGGTCACTTACCTTGTTATGACCTTAGTGATTTTTCTCAAATGCTGGAGAGGCCCTGGGGATGGGGGGGGGGACACTGGTGCTGTCCCCTCAGAGCCAATGTGTAGTTAAAGGCTCAGTAAAATTACTTGGCCTCTGCAGCGGTCACTACGTAGGCCTCTTCTGTCCACACCCCCCGTTTTCCACTATCAAACTACAAAGTCCCCTCCTTCCAGGGGAGCTAGAGCACCAGAGTGGCTTTCTATGGACACTAGTAGGTCGATTCCAAGATTTTATGACATAAGTGACGAATTTCTATCAAATCAACAATGTATGTACAGTGGGTCTCCCCGCCACGCCCCCAAGGCCAGGAGTGCGTCCTTCATTTTGTTTATTTATTTATTTATTCGGTATCCCTTACAACGTCTGGTGTGAAGTTAGGCCGGTGATAAGGCACATTTTGAACTAAGTCATCGTATTGCTGTGATCATGAATAGAAGAGGTGGTCACCAGGGAGGAGCGATATCAAGGGTTCATTTACAGGAGATCTGAAGCTGGCCCAGTTTATTGATGGGCTACCCTGGGGGCACGGGGGGACTGTCCAGCCTTTGACTCCTGCTCTGCTTGGTGACGTGTGCTGGCCACTCTGTGAAAGCGTGCCCAGCTCCATGTGGGTGACGGGTGTGCTTTCTCACTACGTAGTTATACATTGATTTTTAATATGTCTTATTAAAAGCAGTCATGGAGTGGCATAATGTGTGTTTACATTAATTGGGTATTTTCATGGCCAGGAGGACTTTGGGGCTATAATTGAGAGGACCCTTTCTGTGGCCTATTATAAACAGCCTCCCAAGCCCTGTCTGCTATTTGTCCTGTGGCACAGGAGATGGCCCGTTGGCACCGGGGCCTCAGTGGCCATCAGTGGGGCCATGATGCCCCTGCCACCCCTCCCAGGTCTCCTGGTCCGTAGACCTCGGGGCAGCCCCTCACACCCCTTATCTTGTCATCCTTGCAGAGCCAGGCAGCCAGGCACAGGTGCTGCCTTTCATGTTAATGAGTTCATTCATCAAAGGGCTTGGGCGCTTGCAGGCAAAGGCTGAGCAGAGAAAAGACAGCACGTGCTCCTCCAGCCGGGGTGAGCAGAAGGCAGACAATGGACGGGCAGTGGCCTCGACTGTGTTCTAGGGCTGCCTGGTGGGCACCCTTCAGGGAGCTTGGGAAAGCCTTAGCAGGGGCTTCCCAGCCTCAGCCCCAAATGGACCTTCCTGCACCTTAGGGGGATGGCTCTCCCGGTCCCCCACCCTGCCCATCACGATGACAGACAGCCCGGGAACTGTTAACCCCACTCCTGGAACTGACTGGGCTCCACCCTGCTGTGCAGTCCAGACTCCCTGGGGTCTCCGCCGTCTAGCCTTCATTTATTTATTGTTGTTGTTTTTTTGTTTGTTTCTGTGCATTTGTTTGTTTGTTTTTCGTGGCCGGAACCCAGGCGTAGCCTGCATTCTACCACTGAGTGCTCCCCAGCCCGACTCCCAGTCTCTCAGATGATTCATTGCTGGGCTTACTAGGAGCTGATCTCCTGGCTGGCAACCTGTCTCACGCATACAAACAGCAACAACATGAGATCCGCTTCCATAGAGCAGTGGCTGGCGTTGGGCAGGTTCTTTGCCTGTGCCGGTCACTGTTCTAAGCCCCTGAACCCTGTCTGTGTTCACCTTCACAATCACCCCATGAGATATGCATAGGTGTTGTTTCCACGTTACAGGTGGGAAAAGCGAAGCACGGAAAGCTTGAGGAACTTTCTTCCGTGGCAGAGCTGGGAAGGGGATGGAGGAGGTCTGTCTCAGAGCCCGCACTTTTGATCACTTGGCTGGAGCTCAGGAGGAAAAAAACAACACCCAGAATTTTATTTGAGCCGCTGCGTTTCCGCAGATCCGCGCGCCAGGGTCTGCGCACGCGCATCTTTGCAGGGCGGCCTCGGAGGGACGCCGTCCCCACGTTCTGGAGCGCTTTGCAGCCTGAGCCTCGCTCCTGCTTCAGGCGATGGGTGCAGCTCAGGACCCTCCGGAGAGATTTGACACAGTAAACATGTTTGGGCTGGTTGCTTAGCAACAGGAAGACAGTATGAATTTTTCACCAAGCGATTAGCATAGATCATTTCAGGGAGATGCGCGCACCCACTGCAAACACCAGGCCTTCAAGACACCCACAAAAGGGACCTCTGGGTTGGTGTTGGCCAGCCCCGTTCCTGTGAGGGCTTCGGTGCAGCACAGAGGTCACTCAGGTAGGTGCCTCTCCTCCTCCTGGAGGTGACGGTTCCTGGCACCTTTTCTGAGTTTCTGATCCAGCCCAGGTTACTGTCAACTCCCTGGGACCCGCAGGATGCGGGGCCAAGAGGCCACGGACACAGCCAAGGGAAGAGCTGAGAGAGATCAGACAGGCCTGAGGCCAACGGGGAGGGGGAGAAGAAACCAGCCGGTGGGCAAGCGGCAGACCCGGAGGGGAGGGGAGCCGCGCAGACGCGGACCTCCCCAGTCAGAGCCTGGGAGAAACCGGCGTCCATGGACAGGAGCCCTTTCCTGTCCGATCTCCCAGTGACCAGCAGCAGGCCACCTCCCAGTTCCACCTTACTGTGTCCAGTGCCCCTGGAAACCCTGCTCTGAGGATGGAGGAGGTCAGTTTCACAAGGACACGTTTTAAGAACTAAGGGCTTGTGTGTGTGCACATCAGAATCAACACACCAGTGCGTAGAAAAGTCCCCACAACCAGTTTGATGAGAAGTAATGTGTTAACAGAACCCAGAAGGAAAACCAATGAAAGGGACACATGCCTCCCCCTCTTCTCCTCCCCCTCCCCCCCCCCCGTGATTATGTTTACTGAGCACATAGGGTGTACCAGATGCAGTGCTGGGGTTGGGAATACCACTGTACCCAACGATACAGTGATCTAGGCCCAGCTCCCATGGAACTAAAGATGTAATGGGGGACGCCAGAGTTAAGAGAAGAGCCCAAATAAATGAAAGTACGCCATGGTGGTGAGTGATCTGAAGAGAAGGTTCTGAGGGTGTAAGGTGGAAATGACCCAGTCTTGGAGGTCAGGGGAGGCTTTCCTGGAGAGAGCAAGGGCCTAGCTGAGAGCTAGAATTGGAGGATAGGTTAACCAGGGCCATAGGGGTGGGTGCTGGGAGCTCCATAAAGAGGAATGAGCCTGTGCAAAGGCCCTGAGGCAGGAGGAAGCCTAGTGTGGAGGAGGCCCTGGGAAAGGGCGGTGCACATGGAGAGCGGGAGCAGTGGGGAGCGCAGTGTGTGATGAGGCTGGCAGGCAGGGCCGTGTAGACCATGGACAGGTCAACTCAGGCAGGCATCGATCATTTACGAATGTCTCTGTGAGGCCATGAGCTATATACTGATATATGAAAGTCAGGGTGACTTTCAAAGCTTTTTTTTTTTTTTTTTTTTTTTTTTTTTTTTTTTTTTTGTATTGCAGTAGAATCCACATAAAATTAAGCATTTTAAAAATGTATGAACAAGGCTGGGTGCGGTGGTGCACACCTGTAATCCCAGCACTTGGGAGGCTGAGGCAGGAGGATCTCGAGTTCAAAGCCAGCCTGAGCAATGGCGAGGCACTTAGCAACTCAGTGAGACCCTGTCTCTAAATAAAATCCAAAAAAGGGCTGGGGCTGGGGCCCAGTGGTCGAGTGCCCCTGAGTTCAATCCCCGGTACCAAAAAAAAAAAAAAAAAAAAAAAAAAAAAAAAAGTGTGAACAGGGTCCATGCAGTCAATTCACTGTTGCAAACACCACCTCCACCTGGTCCTAGAACCTTTTCATCACCCCAAGAGCAAGCCCTCCCGCCTCCCCAGCCCCCAGTAACCCCTCACCTGTTTCCCGTCTTTATGGCTTTGCCCGTTGTGGACATTTCCTAGAACTGCCGCGGGCGATGTGCGCCCTCTCTCCGGCTTCTCCCGCTCGGCACCCTGCGGTGTGCATCCCCGTTGGGCATCGGGCTGGTTCTGCCTGTGGCTCTGGTAACCCGTTGGCAATGCCCACCCCTCTGTCAGTACCAGTGTGGATACTGCCGTCCACTCTGGAGGTCTGTAGCTGGGACTCAACTTCTAGATCCTCCCGGAACCCCGTATGGAACTCCCTGAGGAGCTGCCCAAGTCGCTCCCGCAGCAACATCCGGGGCCGTCTTCCACGCCTCCCCTGGGTCGTCCTTCGCTTTCTGATGTGGTCATAGCCCCCCGGTGGGAGCTGAGTGTCTCTCTCTGTGGCCTTTTCTAAGCTTTTCATACATGAAGCCTCTTTTTAAAGAGTAAGCCTTATACATTTATTCTGATTTATACTCCTGAAATATTTCTTAAGAAGTCATTATTGGAAAACTTAGCAAGTAAATTACCATATAAACAAAAATAATGTAGCAAGTAAGATTATAGATCAACTGAAAAATTGCTAACCTATGGCATTCTCTGTTGGAAGTAGGAATTTCTTTTCCTTTTAAAGTCTTTTTTATTTATTTATTTATTTATTTATTTATTTATTTGCATCAGGGATGGAACCCAGAGGTACTTAACCACTGAACCATGTTCCCAGTCCTTTTTCATATTTTATTTTGAGACAGGGTCTCACTGAGTTGCTGAGGCTGGCTTTTGAACCTGGGATCCTCCTGCCTCAGCCTCCCAAGCCACTGGGACTATAGATGAGTGCCACTGTGCCCAGCCTTTATTAATCTTTTTCTTTCTTTCTTTTTTTTTTTTTTTTTTTTTTTTTTTTTTTTTTTTTTGGTACTAGGGATTGAACTCAGGGGCACTTGACCACTGGACCACATCCCCAGCCCTTTTTTGTATTCTTATTGCAGACAGGGTCTCACTGAGTTACTAAGTGCCTCACCATTGCTAAGGGTGGTTTTGAACTTGCGATCCTCCTGCCTCAGCCTCCCAAGTGCCGGGATTACAGGCGTGCACCACCATACCTGGCTTTTTAATCTTTTAATTGACACAATAATTGTTTTTATGAGATCTGATGTGATTTTGATACATGTACAGATTCTGGGTGATCAGATGGGGGGGTTCATGTATCCATCTCTCCTGTACCCTCTTCTTGGTGGTGGAGCACCCACAAACCGCTCTCAAGCTCTTCTGAGATTTACACTGCTGTTGACTCTAGTGGCCCTCCTGTGCCGTTGGCCTCCAAAACCAGCAGACTACAGCTTTGTCCCGTTGAAGAGCTTCTCCTTGTCTCCTCCTCCTCCTTCTCCTCCTCCTCCTCCTCCTGGGCTGTTCCCTGCTTTCTTCCCTCCTGTGAAGGTGGCTTTTCTAGATCCCCCATGTGAGGGACCTTGGGCACTATCTGTCTTTCTGAGTCTGGTTTGTTTTATAGGGTGATGTTTTCCAGGTCCACCTGTTGCTGCCTGAAGCGGAAACCGCTTGGAGCAACGAACGCCGCAGGAAAATTCAGAGGCAGGATGAAAATGAAAAAAGGTCTTTTATTCTTCTTCTCTCTCCAGCTCCAGCAATCACTCCAAACGCTCTAACTCCAACCACCACCTTCTTCTTCCCACACACTCTAACCAAACTCACCCAGTTATATACATATCGCTTTAACAAGGACACGTGCTTACAGCTCGAGCTTACAGGTGCGTCACGCAGTGTTCACGGGCATACAAAGATTCTTTGGATAATGTATTACTATCAGGTGGAAACTAGAACATCTTTTATGGCTCTCAGCTAACCGCAATCTTTAGCTATCTCCTTGATTAGGGCTCCTTCATCCACCCGTCTTGTCATGCAGGACAGGCTGTCCTCTGTTCCTGGTGACGCTGGAAAGTGTGGCATGATGAGTCTTTTCCATGCTCTCCTCATCCACACGGCCGTGGCTGGGCCTCAGGTTGAGTCCGCGTCCTGCCGCGTGGAGAGTGCTGCAGGAACGTGGGGTGCGGCTCTCATCAGTGTGCTGTCTCCCTCTGTCCCCAGCACTGGGATTGCTAGGTCAGACGGTAGCTCCCCGTCTTATTTGTGGAGGAACTTCAGAAAAATAATGGCTGTACTGACTTAAATTCCCATCAACAATGTGTAAGGGTTCTCTTTTTGCCATATCCTCCCAAAACTTGTTATTTTTTACTTTTCCATTTTTTTTTTTTTTTTTTTTGGTACTGGGGATTTAACCCAGGGGGTGTGTTGCCACTGAGCTACACCCCCAGCCCCTTTTATTTGTTTACTTTAGTTTGAGACAGAGTCTTACCAAGTTGCCAAGGCTGGCCTCAAGCTTTTGATCCTCCTGCCTCAGCCTCCCAAGCCACAATGTCTGGCTCTTTTTTTTTCTGATAGTGGCCATTCTAACTGGAGTGCGACAATGCCTCGCTGTGGTTTGAAGTGCATTGCTCTGGTGGTTAGTGATGCTAGGCATGTCTTCTCCTCCCCGTTGGGTTGGCTGTTTGTATGTCTTCTCAATATCTAGGTGTTCTGCCCATTTTCAAACCGGATCGTTTGGAGTTTTGCTATTGAGCTAAAACTCTCATTTTAAAAATATTCATTTGTCACTGGCAAGTCTTTACCAGACTTTTTTTTTTTTTTTTTTTTTTTTTTTGTACCGGGGATTGAATTCAGGGGCACTCGACCACTGAGCCACATCCACAGCCCTTTTTTTGTATTTTATTAGAGACAGGGTCACTGAGTTGCTAAGTGCCTCGCCATTGCTGAGGCTGGCTTTGAACCCATGATCCTCCTGCCTCAGCCTCCCAAGTGCTGGGATGACAGGCGTGTTTCACGGCGCCCGGCTTTTTAGCAGCCTTTTGCTCTGTGTGCCGAGTGCTTCATAAGCTGAGTCTAGGTGGGCACACCTGTGGACATGTCCTTGCTCCTGAGTCCCGCGGGGGAATGTTGCCTGTTATGTCACTGTCACCTTCCCAGTCCCTCCCCCTCAAAGCTTTGGGCCCTCCTGAGTCCCAGTATGCTTCAGCCAGCAGGGCAGGGCCCTCCAGTCCCAAGCCCACCTGAGGTGGTGCGCAGTACGTTTCAACCTCATTTCCTTTCTAACTGACATGGCGGGGTCAGGTGAGGCGGGGTAGCCGGGCCTCTCCAGGGCCTGCTGTGACGCTCACCCTCGTCTTCTACCCTGGGAGTCTCTAAGTGCTGATTCATTAGGTAAAAGGTGCTTTCGGTGCTTTATATGATAGAAAAATCACAGTGTCGAAGGGTATTGCAACGATATCTGGGGGACATTGATGGGGACTTTGGGTGGCCTTGGAATACATCATAGTTTTTCCCGTTAGAATAATGCAGTGGATCTGCCTGCCTTCTGGAATTTACTAGCCAGCTCATTTCCTGGAAAATGGTAGTGCCCAATAAGGGGGTTCTTGCATACATGAATATGAATTTTAAAAGGGAGGAGAAGGGCCCTACCGGAAGACTGTGAACTTGCGTCTTGGTCCATCTGGCAGAGACCTTAGGACACTGCGACACCTTTCACGGACTCCTCCACCTTCACCTTCACTCACTGAACCCGAGGCACACTTTCCCTTCTGAGCCAGTAACAGGCTAGGCCAGTGGGGAGTGCGCATGGCAGAGTGGCCTGGCGACTTGGAAGGGTGGGTGGGGGAGGGGTGGGCCGGCGGGGCTGCTGTGACTGGCGCCACAAGACACCTGGCAGGCACAGAGCGGCGGGGGGCTGCGTGGGCGGGAGAAGCGCTGCGCCCACCGAGGAACGGAGGAGTGGGGGCAAGGGTGGGGCGCAGAGTCCCTGTCCTTGGCTCCTTCCCCTCAGGTCTCTGTTCTCTTGGTGACATTGGAGAGGGTTTTCCAAGTCGTCAGCTGCACAGCCGATGGATGACACCCACAGAGCCCACATTTCACTTGGAACAGCGGCGGGGACTTGCTGCCGAGAATGGCATCGTGGGGGAGAGGTGGATTTGTGAGGAGCCTGCAAAGACTCTGCTGTTCCAACGGAGTTCAGAAGAACGTTCCCGAGGGGCGGTGCTTGCGGAGGAGGCGGGGTTCGGGAGCAGGAGTTCCGGGAGGGGGCTGGGGGCTGATGGGAACCCGCAGGACCTGACCGACCTGGGGCAGGTCTGGGGCTGCCTCCTCCTCTCCCGTGGCGCACCGCCCAGCCACGTGCAATCCACCTTCCTTTCCACCAAGGTGACTTCGTGGAGCAGAAGAAAGGGCCAGGCCACCAGAGAAAGGTGTGGTGGCTTCAAGAGAAAACACAACAGGACTCGCAGGGCCCTTTTGTACATTCTCATCTAACGAGTTCAAACAGGAAGGATCCTAGAAGCAGCAATGTGACTGTCACCCTCTGTGCAACAGCCACCGTGCAAACCCTGGAGACAAAAGGAAAAGGAATGAGCACGAGATCAGGGATCCTGGCCCCAGTCTGCCGGAGGACATTGGATTTGGGGTCCCCAGGAATATTCGTTTTAGGTAACAGCCTGCTACCATGGTTGGATAGGGTCTGAGAGTGTCTGCCAAGGGTTTGTGTGTTGGAAGCTTCGTCCCCAGAGAGGCAATGTTAAGAGGTGGAGGGACCTTCAAGAGGTGGAGCCTAATAGGAAGTCATTAGGTCATTAGGACACTGTCCGCCCCTAAGGGATTAGTAGAGTTTCCTGGAACCCCTGGTTAGTTATAAAAGAGTGAGCCTGGCCCCTGAATCACTCTGTGACTTCCTGTCTTGCTATGATCTCTCCCTCTCACACGTGCCCACACTGTAATACCATCCACCATGGGGCCTCCTCCAGAGCTGGCACGGTGCTATTTGGACTTTCAGCCTCTTTTCTTTATATGTTATCCAGCCTCAGGTATCTCATTACAGTGATGGAAATGGACAAATATGTTACTCAAAAGAGAAAATTGTCTCTCCGAATAAAAATATTCATTTTATGATGAAGATGCTGAGCTATCATAGGAAGCAAATGAGACATAAAATCCTGAACTTGAATTTGGACTCCACCATGACCTTGGCCATGCTGAATCTCACTTTTCTCATAGATGAAATGGAGATCGATAGTAATAAGGTTCTCTAAGGCGATGTTCAGGATGGAATGAGACGACTCGTGAAGGCACCCAGCAGCCTCAGCACCAGCCACGCCTCAAAGCACATTTTAGGTTTCTCTGAATCTTTTTCTTCTTTTTCCTTTGCCAAAGCAGTGGCTTGTCACCATGCAGGAGGAGAGACTATATTAAAAGTGTCCCAGATGTGAAAGATGAAATGCTCCTGCTAGTGTGGGGCGGGGAGCATGAACACTCCACTCCTAGGACATTCCTTCATTCTGTACGGGTTTCTTGACCACCTACTGCGTGTAAGTCCCTGACTAAGCAAGCACTAGGACACCACAGTGACAAGGTGGACCGTATCCCTGACCTTGTACATTTCATGTTCCAGGGGGAAAGAGGCTCATCATGCAGACACACGGTGGAAGTGGACAGCTGTGGTGGGTGTGGCGAGGGAGCTCAGGGACTCCCAAGAAATGGTCCTTGATCCGTGCTCTGACCTGCAACTGTTTTGGAGACTCCTTCACTAAAAAACATTTGGGGAATATACGCCTTATATGTGCATATTTAATACTTTGTGAAGCACGTGTATATTGATGTATTATATGTGCACTGTTATACTAATACATCATGCACATAATAAAGCACATGCAAAAATAGACCTTTTTCTAAACTAGTAAATTATAGGCCGGGTGCAAGTCATCAGACCTGTAATCCCAGCTACTCCAGAGGCTGAGGAAGGAGAATTGCAAATTTGAGGCCAGTCACAGCAACTTAGCAAGACACTGTCTCAAAATAAAATAAAAAGGGCTAGGACATAGCTCAGGGGTAGAGCATCTCTGGGTTCAAATGTCAGCTCCAAAAATACACAAATAAATAAATGAACAAAAACTGCTGTTATTTTCGTCCCTGTTCCCAGTGGACTGTTCTGCAAGCCTCTGTGGCACACAGTTAGTGGCATTTACTAGGTAAAGGCCTCGGGATGAGGGGTGAACTATCCTAGGGACCGGGCCCATGCAAAGGCCCCCTGGGAAGAAGAGTGTGGTTAGGAAGGACAGGGAGAAGGCACCGAGAGATCGCAGGGCAGAGTGTGGGAAGTGAGGGAGGGTCAGGCCAGCCAGGGCCACTCAGGACCTTGGGGCCACCATCAGTAGATGTGTCTTTGTCCCAGGAGCAGTGGGAACTATGGAAGGGTCTCTGGTGAGGTCTGACCTGGTCGGATTCGGCTGTGCCAAGACCCTTCTGGTGCTGGGTGGAGAGCAGACTGGATGGGGAGACTGGAAGTGAGGCCCGGGAGCGCCCTGGGGATAGACAGGGCGGCCTGCCCAGGGAGGCAGCCTGGTTTGGACAGATGGCCTCGGGAAGAGAGGAGGAGGCTGGCCCCGAGCTTTGCCCTCCCGTGGGCGGCAGCAGCACTCCGTGGATCAGGGAGCTCCCAGCAAAGCCGAGGCCGGAGTTCCCTGATGTGCAGGGGACGTGGGACTCTGAGATGTCTCAGAGCTGGCCCGTTGTGCCTGTGGTTCTGGAACTCACTGTCTAGGTCTGGCTGGAGGTGACACTGGGGGTCTTGTGCAGGGGGTGCCACCGTAGCCAGGAGCACACTGAGAGCACTGGGGAAGAGAGGTGAGCGAGCAGGAAGGAGGCAGGGAGAGTCCCTGCGACGCTGATGTTGAAGGACAGGCAGTGAGGGCTAAGGGACACAGGAGGGGGGGCAAGAGAGAACTCGGGCTGGAATCCAAGGGGAAGGCATCGCCAGCGGGAGACCACTGCCAGAAGGTCGCGTACAGAAAGACCCATCATCTGTGGGACGGAGACCATGAAGGTCATCCATGACCTTGGAGACCAACACTGACCTTCCGGGGCTGATGGGGCCTCTGGGAATGGGCCAGCGCACGGGTGGCAAGTGAAGACGGTGAGTCCAGGAGATTCTTTGGCTGTTAAGGGGTGGAGAGGGTTAAGGTGGCGGCTGTGCAGGGGACGAGCATCAATGGAATCTCAAGCACATTTAAAAGCTGATGGAGGGAGTCATTGAAAGACAGAGAGAAATGCTGATGACGGAGGGAGAGAGGTGGAAAATAAGGAGCGTGCAGCCCCCGGGCTGCAAGTGGCCGGGGTTCGAGGCCCGGCGCAGGGAGGGACACTCCGGCTGTGCAGCCCAGGCACCCGGGCACAGACTGTGTGGCTGGGTGGGCGGGTTCCCCTGCCTGGTAGCAGGATGCTGAAGAGCCTCCATTCTTCTGGCTTCCTTTTTTTTTTTTTTTTTTTTTTTTTTTTTTCCCTATGGAAGAAATCTGAAGAGAGAGAGAGAGAGAGAGAGAGAGAGAGAGAGAGAGAGAGAGAGAGAGAGAAATGCCAAAATGTGGGCTTGAGGGAGGATTTTGGCAAACCGTAGGACTGCCAGGCAGGACAGAGAGCCTATTTGAGCTTGGTGACTGTGGATGCCTCTGCCCTGGTGGTGACTGAGTCTCCAGCACAAAGCAGGCATCAGAGTGTCCCCAAGGATCCAGGCTGGAGTCCTGCAGATGGTGTTAGGGTGGGGGCGGGGGCGAGACCTCCTTAGACTCTGAAGTGGCGGAATCTAATGGGGAAGCTGGAAAGTGAAGCAGAGGAGGGTCCTTGAGGGCTTAGTGGGGATGGGCGTGGCCTAGCGGCGAGGGGCGTGGCTGGCTGTGCGGCAGGAGGGAGCTATGCTCCTACGCTCCATGGGTGCCCTGAGAGCAATTTGCCCCCCAGGTCAGAAATGCCAGAACCTTCCTTTAGCTCCATAACAAAGCAGGTAGGGGGGGGGGGCAGGGTTGGAGTGAAACTTGACATACTTAAGTTAATATTAAGAGGAGGCTGTCAACAGGGGATGAGTCAGCCGCCTGGGAGGTGCTTCTGGATCATTCTTTTTTTTTTTTTGGTGGTTTTACTGGGGGTTGAACCCAGGGCCTTGTGCGCGCGAGGCAAGCACTCTACCAACTGAGCTATGTCCCCTTAGCAAAACAGGGAGCACTTGGTGTCCGTGGCCTCTAAATCCTTAGGAGGATTCGGCAACCGGCAGCTGGTGAATGGCTGTACTGGTGGCTTGGAGTCTGGAAAAGTGGGTTGAGACCACTGCCAGGGATCCAGGCCACATCCCAAACTCCAGGGTCTGTCCCTGGGGTGCGGGGGGTGGGGTGAGGGGGTCCTCATGTCCTGTGCAGAAGGGTGGCTCTGGCTGCAGCTGCCATCTTTGGGAACCCAGCTCCGGGACCCCGACGGCCGCTGTGGGGAGCCTGTGCTAATTGCAGCTGTGAACAAATGGCAGTTGGACTAATAAATAGTGTCAGTAATTAGTATTGGTAATTAAGCTGTCATTAAAGGACTAGTGTAAAGTGACTTGACTTTACGCGCTACATGAGCAGAGGAGGTGGGGAGGCACCTAGGCCCTGGGCGGCAGCTCTCCTCTGCCCCTTCTTCCACATGTGACCGCCATACCCCGGTCTGGAGTGTGTGCGAGGTCATGTCCTCATCACTGAACTGTTGTGGGAATTAAATGAGGTGATACACCAAGCATCGTGGCCAGAGCGCCCCAGCCTCAGCCTACCCCTGCGCCCCCATCAGCCCTGTCGTCTGGCCCCCAGTAAGTCCTGGCCCCAGAAGGCCCCCTCCTGTCAGCTGCACTAGAGCCCCTGAGGGAGACCTGCCTTGTGACAGCAGGAGTGGTGGGGCACTTACCCCCCTCTGCCTCCCTGCCAGGTTGCTGGGGGACCGCAGTGTCCCTCACCTGAAGGGCTTAGTTCTGTCTCCTTTACCCAGCCACCTAGTCCTGGCTCTGGTGAATTTCCTGCCCCTTCAGGCCTAGGGATGTGCCCAGCTATTTCTGGCCCTGGGATACCCACTGACTCTTGCTGGCTTCCTTAGCCCTCCATGCCTCTGTATACATCCGCTTTCTGCCCTTTGTGGTGGTGCATGTCTGTAAACGCAGCTGCTCAGGAGGCTGAAGCAGGAGGATGGTGAGTTCAAAGCCAGCCTCAGCAACTTAGCAAGCCTCTAGGCAACTCAGAGAGACCCTGTTTCAAAATAAAATATAAAAGGGCTGGGGATGTGGCTGAATGGTTAAGCGCCCCTGGGTTCAATCCCCAGTATGAAATAAGTAAATAAATAATTAAATAATCAATCTGCTCTTTGAAGCCCACCTCTTTGCCTAGTGTGAAAGTGCCCTCTGTTCCCGCCCAAACCCTTATCAATAGTATGTTCAGTCCATTCTGATGACCATCACCAACTCTAACCATTGATGAGAAGAAAGGGAGAGTCTGCCACAGACAGTGTGCCAACAAACACTGTCACTCAACTGGCAAAGATCGGGATCAGCGGTGACAAGACCCTCTATTTGCAGGTTTGATCCTGCCACTTTTATCTTCCCGTTTGATCCAGCATCTAGCGGGGCACTGTGCGCATTTCACAGCTTTTACTAAGTTTTCCCCAGATCGACGCCTGGGCTGGGAAGTCTGGGGCTGCTAATCTCACTCGGGAGCTTGGGATGAGCGAGGAGATGCCCCCACTGCGTGGCGAGGGGACCCCGTGCTCTCGATGCGACTGGCCTGCTGCTGACTGAATCTTATTTCTGTGACAGCATTTTGCAGACTGCTGGAGGGCTGGCCCGCGTGCGCATGTGGTGGAGGGGAATCGAGTAGGTCTGCATCTCATTTAAAGGGAAGAGCAGCCCCATCTGATGGCACTGATCCGCCTTGAATCTGCCACAGGGTGGCTGTGAGGAGAGGGTTAGAGTGGCCCCTTCACTGGCTGTCCCCTACAGCCCTTCCTTGTCGTCTAGACATGAAAGTCACGCAAGGAACCATCTGCTGCAAACCCTGCTGTGGTTGCAGATGTCCGGTGACGCTCGGGCCCTCTGCTCTTTGGAAAAGGAAGCCGAGAAGCCATGGGAAGTGCTGTGTCCTTGATGCTGCTCTCAGATTCCTCCCTTTCCCTGCTGCCTGGTCCACTTCTCCCTGTCATGTGGTCCTTGGAGAAGTCCCGAGCACCGCCACCTCTGTTTTCACACGGATTCTTGGCAGTCATTCCCCAGCCTGGTCCCTTGCTCCCTCCCTCTGCACTGGCTGCTGACAGTCCCCCAGTCTGAGATGCCTCTGTGTCCCCCGTCAGTCATCCTTGAGTCCTGGGCTGCAGCCCTCCTCCAGGAAGCCGCCTCTGATCACACTGATGATGAGAATCCCCTCCTTAGGTCTTCTGTAGCACACAGTCCAGACCTTGGACTCTTTAGACAGCTTTGGGGCTGTGGCTCAGTGGTAGGCTGCATATCTAGTATTTATGAGGCTCTGGGTTGGGTCCCCAGCACTGCAAAAAAAGAAAAAAAGAGACTACTCTTAGTACTTACTTATCTTTTCATAAGTATGCATCAGGAACAACAAATAGCTTCCACCTTGCATGTCACTCTTTATCCACTGACAATGACTTTCTGGAGCCATGAGTTGAGCACACTATGTCTGAGCTCAGCAGGAAAGAGTGCTTTGATCCATTAGCTATGTCTGCCATGAACACAGGAGAGTGGTAGTAAAACTTATGGAATATCTGCCCCCCCCACATTGGGCACTATGCTTCCTGAGGGCAGAGACTTATTCATGTATCCTCCATGGTGTAGAAGCTGGGTAAATATGTAGGTAGTGGGCAACAGGTGTGAGCTGGCTTCTGTTGGACTGAGTTGCAATCCAACGTTTTACTACAGCTCTCCTGACTGTGCTCATGGCAGACATGACTAATCAAAGTATTATTTCCTGCTAAGCTCAGACACAGGGTTCTCAACTTATGGCTCCAGAAAGTTATGGATTTGGGTTTAAAGCTGAAATATAAGGGAAAATCAGTAACAGCCCCTGTCCGATTCTGAAGCCATGCTTTACAACTTGGCTTTTTTATTTTTTGGTCCCAGGGATGCTTAACCACTGAGCCATACCCCCCAGCACTTTTTATTTTTGAGACAGGCTCTCACTAAGTTGCTTAGGGCCTCACTAAGTTGCTAAGGCTGGCTTTGAACTTGCAATTCTCCTGCCTCAGCCTCCCAAATTGCTGGGATTACAGGTGCGCATTCACCACACCCAGCACAACTTGGCTATTTTTTAAGCCTCCATGGTAGAAACTGATGTGCTTTTCCAGTGTCTGCACGTAAGTGGATGGATGTCTTAGATTAGTGGTTCTCTATACTTTCCCACGCTGAGTCGCCGTTGATGGACGATATTACATGCTTGAAGCGTTCTGAACAATTCACCTCCTTTCTCTTCCGTTAAGGAAAGCTTCTGATAATGCAAATGTGTAAAAGAAATATTGTTATAAGCATAACCTTGAAGGCACTCTAATCAATTTCTAAATGAGTAAAAATGACTAAGTTTCAGTACTTTAACCATCATTTGCAATAAATAGGCACAACAACAGGCTTTAAAATTGTTGTCTTAGAGCCTGGCGTGGTGGCACACACCTGTAATCCCAGCACTTGGGAGACTGAGAATCGCGAGTTCAAAGCCAGCCTCAGCAATGGCGAGGCACTTAGCAACTCAGTGAGACACACCCCCCCTATCTCTAATAAAATACAAAAAAAAGGGCTGGGGATGTGGCCCAGTGTTCAATCCCCACTACCACAAGAAAAAAAAAAATGTTGTCTTAGTGGCTTCATCCATGACCCAAGGACTAGAGAATCAAAAACTCCTATCGCTGCTCTGGTAGAAGATCCCAAGTTCAATGTCAAGGAACCTGACATCTCACCGCATTTTTTCAGCTTTTACTATCAAAATGACTTTCTTTGGAAAACAAACATTGAAAACATGTTCACCACAAATGGAAGCCAAGGGGGAAAGTGTCTAAAGGGTGCACATGAGCACTGTCAGGCAGACCCTAGATCCGGGTCCCCACCTCACAGATGTCAGCGCCAGGCCGTCAGCTCCTCCCCCATCCACCCGGGCAGTCCCTAGGAAAGCAATATGGTGAGTGGGGGAGGGCCCCATGGGAATTTCAGAGGTGACGGATCTGGAGCGAGGCACGCAGCCACCAGCCCAGCTGTGGCCACTGACTGCGGGGAACTGGAGGCTGGGGGAGGGGGCCGTGTTTGAGACCCACGTTAGTAACCTGGGGACTCGGCTTGTGAGGAGGGTCTGCAGCGGCCTCGACATTGTCTTCGCGCAGGCACCGAGTGAGACGCGGTTCTGCCCGAACGTCGCACCCAGATTCTGAACAGAATAGTAACCAAGAGGATGCCCAGCGAGCCAGGCAGTTCCTCAAACCCCTGCTGGTGGGGGGGAAGGCGGGTGGGCGGGAGGAGCTCGGCTCCATCCAGCTCTGGGGCTGCTCGCCGCATTATGTGGTGCCAGCTGGGAAATCAGAAGCAGTGATTTGGACGTTTCTAAGTGTGGTGGTCGGTAACCAGGGACACCGCCTCAGGGAGCCACACTGGGCAGAGTAGTGGTTAGTGCCGGCTTCGGGGTGGATTTGGATTCCAAGCCAGCAGCTCATGGTAGTTGTGTGACCTAAGGCAAATTTTCCTTTTTCTCTCTGAGCCTCAATTTCTTCCTCTGTAGATAAAATGATGACGTTGTTTTATTTATTGATGTTAGGATACAGAGAAGAGAGAACTATCCTGCACTTACCCATAGGGTTGGGTGAAGGTTAAACGCAATGACCTTGGTGTCGCACTGTGTTGACCACTTTGGGCATTGTGACATGGCAATTCAAATCAATGCAGGGACCACCAGGTAGTGTTTCACTCTTGTGTCTTCAGCCCATGGAGTCTTTTATAAAATTCTATTTTAAATCCTATTTGTTCCAGAAATATTGGGATCCTAGCAGCACTCGTTGGCCATTTTTTTTTTTCTCAGTGGGCTGCAGACTCCCTGTTCTCTGAGCCCACCACAAATTTTCAGGGTGCCGGCTTGGCCTGATGGTCTACCCCAACCCCCCCCCACCCGTCAAACTGCAGCCAGGCTCGGGGGCGCCCAACACAGTCAGGGTCTCCTTCCTCTACTCCCTCCCTCGCCACCCGCCCTCTCTTTCCCAGGCAACGCTGGCTGGCCAGGATTTTACTGGTCTCTCTGGTTTTTTCCTGGTTTCCGTTACAGCTGTCATTATTACCATAGTCCCCCCACCTGCCCCTCTCCCCACCCCACCACACACGTGCTGACCCTGCCGGCCAGGGCTGCGCGATCACAGAAAACCTTCTTCACATTGACTGTTGATTGGTTGGATGCGTGAGTGACGTCTGGGCTAGGGGGTGGAGGTGGGAGCTCCTCCCTCTTGCCCTGCTGGCTCCTCCTTCACCTGCCAGACCCCTTAGAAGGAGAACAGACCACTGCTTCATTGGGTCCTTGCACCCGGCCAGGCGGGGAAGCCTATGGCCAAATTGTTAAGTCCTCAGGCGCCACAGTCGGCTGCCTGGGTTCGAATCCCGCTCTGCGTCTTATCAACCACGTGACTTCAGACTTAACTCCTCGTGGCCTCTTCAGTGCAGTAGAGCTAACAAGGATGCCTTCCTCGTGAAGCTGCGAGTTGTAAATGAAACTTGGGTACACCCCTAACTGACACGCGGCTAGCGCCAGATACGATATGTATTGATTTTTTTTTTTAATTTTCAAATTGAAGCTTAGGGAGCCTTATCTGACACTCAGATGCTTAGTGGACACCCCTTCTCTTCCCACTCATCCCCTCACCCTCTGCCCTGATCTTAACAGTATTTACTCCTGCCCCAAATTGCTCACTGGGGTCTCTGCACAGTGGAAAATTATGGCACCGTGCTGTTCTACATAGCGCCGGCCTCTGGAGCTTTAACAACTGCTGAGTGAACGGCTGAACGGATGACATACTGCAGAGAAAGGGCAGGTGTCACTCCTGGCTGTGTGTGGTTCCGAGTCAGGAGAGGTGCAGGGACCCAGCCGGGCTGAGCCACCCACGAGTCTCCCCGTCTGTCCCACTAGGTACCAACCAAGGGGAGGAGTTCGCCGCAGAAATTTTATTGTAAATTTAAAAATAACTAAGAATGGAAAAGAGAGTAGGTACAGAGGTGAGCCCTAAGCAAAGGGACTCAGGAGAGGACCTGGAAGGGGAGGGGTTGGGGCACGGACTTGGGATAAGCAGAAGAGAAGCTGGTGCAGGGGAGGGTTGCCATGGAGACACTGCTTCCTGCCCGGGCCAGAAGACAAGCCGCTTCTTCAAAGTGAAGTTCAGCCTTGCAGCCTGAAGGTGACCTGCCCCCGTCTGGCCTGACCCTGGGGATTTTCCCGTAAGCGGCCAGGCAGTAGAGGGTCCTGGATTGACAGCGCCCTGAGATAAATGTCTGCGGGAAGCCGGAAGCACTCGCCCAAGAGGCCAGCCGGGCGTGGTGAGCAGCTCACCCCCACACCAGGGACGTGTCCACCTCTACCCTACCTGGGTGTCTGCCTCCTCCCCCAGTCCAGGGAGGCCCCAAAGGAGGCACTGGGACCACCCACATCATGGTCACCCCGAGGAGCTCCTGACACAGGCAGGTCCCCACGCTCCCCCCAGACTCCCTCGGGGAGGCCCGAGAGTCTGATCTGTGTGCTCCCCAGGTGAGGCCGACGCACCTCCCAGGAGGGCTCCAGCTCTGATGGGCGGGGAATAGGCTTTGGGATTGGGTGGGATCAAGCATCTGTCCTCCCAAAGTCTCTCTAGGAAGAGCTTTTCTATACTGGAGGGAAAGCTTGGGAAGCTTCTCGAAGAACTCCCAAAGACAGTGAGGGCTGTTCCCCCTCCCAGACTTAGTCCTCCCTGGAAGCAAAATGATTTTCTCTCAGATACTTCTAGCTTGACCCCACGCACCTCCTGCCTGCCGTCCACACCATAGGAGGGTGTGTGAGTGTGTAATTGTGTGTGTGTGTGTGTGTGTGTGTGTGTGTGAGCACGCACACGCTTGAGGAGTGAAGGGACCATGCTGCCCGTCAGTGTCCTGGGATTCAATAACCCAAATCATAAAATAATGTAGGGAAACTTTTCCTTCCTTGTGATGATTTCGAACATTTTAATGGTAAGCAATCTTACAGAACCAAACAGAGAAATCCCATGAATTTGTGAGATGGAACAGGGGACTTCGAAAGGGTCCCAGTTGCTCTAGACAACCTCCCACCCCCTTGATTCCGTGTCACCTTCCTCTAATCTGCAGCCACTTTGGAAAGAAAGTTTGAGAAGCAGGAATCCAGAGACCAGTGGATCCCAAATGCGGGTCCACAGATTGGGGGCTGACTGTGTGCAGGAGCCGTTTGGGAAACGTCCCGAACATTCAGATTTTTATGCCTAGCCTGGGAAGCCTAGTGCCGTAGGGTAGGTAGAAGGGTGTGTGTGTGTGTGTGTGTGTGTGTGTGTGTGTGTGTGTATCTCCAAATTTTTACTGAGTACCATTTGCATACAGTGAACTACACACATCCTGCAGTGACAGCCAAATCCGTTTGGGCAGGTATTTGTCCCCCAGGAGTAACCCACACCCTGACATGCGTCTTCCCAGTCAGTTCTCCCCAGAAGCAATGGCCGCGCTGATACCTGTCACCACCGATCAGCCTCACCTGTTGTGGCACGCCATATAAATCAGGGTTCCTCAACCTGAGCGTGGCTGACCTCTTGGGTTGGTGAGTCTTTGTTGTGGGAACGTTAGGGACTGAATGTTCCTGTGTTGAATCTTAACCCCCAGTGTGACGGTGTGAGGAGGGGGCGTTGGGGGGTGGCCAGGTGTGAGGTGGAGCCCTCTGATGGGGTAGCACCTGGTGAGAAGAGGCGTGAGAGATGCTCTCCGTCCTCCGCCACGTGAGCACACGGTGAGAGGACAGGAAGCAGGCCCTCACCAGACCCTGGACCTGCGGCTCCTTGACCTGGACCTTGACCTCCAGCCTCCAGAACTGTGAGAAATCAGCCCTGTTGTGTAGGCCGCCCGCCTGAGGTCATCTGTCACAGTGGCCTGAGATGAGTTGGGGGAAGGGGGCTTTTCTGTGCATCTCAGGACAGTTATCACCACTGGCCTCTGACCTGGGACAGCTCCTGTCCCTCAGTGTGACAATAACCAATAGCATCACACTCCTACTGTGGAGGATGATTCCATCCTAAGAACACGCCCCAATGTCCTTCTCCATCCTTCTCCTGATGGACACCTGGGCTGCTTTCTGTTAGGGACAAGGGTGACTGAAGCTGCAGTCAGTGGTCACCTATCAGTCTTTCTGTGGACTTGGGTCCATTTCTCTTGGATAAGTACCAGGAAGTGCACCCGCCGGTCCTGGGGTTGATGTGAGCCTGACTCTTAAGAAACCTCTTTGCCAAAGTAGCTACTTCCTCTTCCACCAGCCAGGGATGGTCACTCTGGTGACAGAGTGACTCTGGGGGCTCTGGGGTCCTCGCCACTTGCAGTGCGAGTCTTCTCAACTTCAGCCGTTCCAGTGGGTGTGAAGGCGTATTTCTGCATGGTATTGAATAATTTTTACAAGCAGCTTCATCAGCTATCTGTTGCTGTGGAACAAATCAAATTTAGTGGCTTAACACTACTGATATCATCTCCTAGTTTGGAGGGTCAGGAGCCTGGTCACGGCTGGGCGGAGTCCCCGGCCCGGGACTGACAGGCTGCAGTCACGATGCTGCTGGTGGCTGCGGTCATCTGGGGCACCCTGGGGAAGGCTCAGCGTCTGAGCTCCCGCGCGTGCTTGCTGACAAGATCCGGGTCCTCCCTGACGGCCCTCGGTCCCCTGCCATGTGGTGCTGTCTCCAGGGCCTGTGTCAGCAGAAGGGACAGGTGACAGGGAATGCGTAAGGAGGAGCCCGACTTGGCAAGCTGACCTCAGGCATGACGTGGGCTCAGGTGGGCGCATCCTGACGTTAGAAGCAAGGTCCAGCCATGCTCTGGTGTGGCTCGAGGGTGCGGAGACCCAGAGAGAGGCCCCCCCGGGGATCCCACGGCAGCCCCGCCGACCCCCACAGTGAGGACGCTTGGTCTCTATCAGAGTGTCTCCATCCACCGGTGACGCGGGGACCGATCTTGTTCAGTTCTGTTTTAATACACGCACTCCGTGTCTCTACGTATCTCCTCAAAACAAGCAAACAAGAGTTTATCAACTGGTCCCAAAGAGTGAGCCCACCCTGCAGAGCCCAGTCAACACAAACACTGCCAGCCGTGGAGGCCAGCCCTGCCAGCTCTGTGCCACACAGACTCTGCCTGGGTTGTCTTATCTAACCCTCAATCCAGCCCCCCAGACGGATGGTGTTGTCAGTATCCGATGAAGAAACCAGGCCCAGAGAGGTTAATTAATCACACCTGAGGCCACACAGCAGGGAACTGGCAGAGCCTGGACTCCAAGGAAGTCATCTCCTTTTACAGCTTCAGTCCCTGACCACCAGGCTGTATTTCAAACTCAAATTCTTCTACGAGTTTGGTGCGTATAATTTCCAGTATTAGAGCCCAGAGTGACGTCCCTTTCCCCAGGCCCAGTGGCCCCTCTGAGGAGGCTTCGCTATGCTCCAGACCCAAGCAGCAGCCGCAGTGGCCTGTGTTTACCACTGTGGGAACACTCTATGCCCACATCTGTCCTCTCTGCCCTCCCCACCAAGTTCAAGTACAAGGGCCAAAGCCAGGCCCTCTCCTGGCCAGGTCTGCTTCCCCACCTGTACTTCCTGGGTGCTGCTATGCGACTTTAAGAGGTTGTCCCAGCACAAAACAGTCTTTAGGTAAAAAATTAATCATGTCACCAAAGAGGTTGCCTAGAGTCTCTGGTAGAGCGAAGAGTTCACAGATCATTAACTACGTAATTAATTTCTGCTTTCATGACATCAGCCCTGGAAGTCACCGCAGCTGCCTGGCTCACTCCGTGTTCCTCACGCTCCGGGACCTGGCCCTAGAAAGCTCGGCAAATATTTGCTCATTAGGTGGAGGCGCGGGTTCACCTGCCCTGCCCTGCCCAGGGCGGTCTGTCTCACCTTGGATGTCGGAAGCACGGCAGGAGGTTTCTGGGCTGTTCTTCCCAGGACGGAGGTGGAGGACGCGGGGACCAGGGAGGGTGGGGAGGGTGGGGCGGGGCTGCGGAAGGGCAGGCGGGAGCTCAAGGGCACAGTACGGAGCTGCACCACCCAGCAGCGGGCCGACAGCTGGGTGTCCAGGTGTCACCTTCTGGAGACTGGGGAAGAGCCTGGCAGGGGAAGGAGAGGGGTAGTCATCTGACTTCCTGCCCGCAGGGGTCAAGTTCCTCCCAGGGAGTTTTTGAATCAGAGTGTTTTTTTTTTTTTTTTCCTTCAAATTTTAGAATTGTAGTAAAACACGCATCACAGAATCTGCCATCCCGGCCCTCAGTGTCAGCTGGGTGGTGCTGGATCCACTCACAATGCTGCACAAACACACCTACTGCCAATCTCCATGGAGCTTCTGTGTTATAAAACTGAAGCTCTGTGCCTATTAAAAATTAAATTCTGGGCCCATTAAACTTCGCATTGGCCCCTCCTTGCAGCCTGGCAACCGCCATGCCATTTCCGGCTCTGCGATTTTGACAACTCGACACATCTCCCAGAGGTAGAAGCCCAGTGACTGGCTTCTTGCAGTGAGCAGTAGCTCCGCAGGCTCATCCATGTGGCAGCAGGTGTCAGGATCCTGGCCCTTTTTAAGGCTGCATGATATTCCAGTGTATCTGCCTCCTATTCCCGTCTAGTCATCTCTCCATGGATGCCTAGATTGCTTGCACGTTTCTGTTTTCATGAATGATGTAGCTAGAAACATATGTGTCCGGGTAGCTCTTCAATGACCCTGTGTCCTGGCTACATACCAAGGAGCGAAGTTGCTGGATCATATGGTCATTCTATTTTGAATTTTCAAGGAAATAGTCACACTGTTTTCCGTAGCAACTGCACCCTTTCAGTTCCCACCAAAGGCATACAGGATTCTAATTTCTCCACACCTCCGCCAACCCTGGTCACTTTATCTTTAGTTATAGTAGCCACCCCGATCCTATGGAGTGGCACCTGTTATGCCACTATCATATGCAGTCTTGACCTGCATTTCCCTAATGACCAGAGAGCGTCTTCGCACATGCTCAGCGGGCACTGTACTTCCTCTTTGGAGAAATGTCCGTTCAAGTCCTGGATCCGTTTTGAGCCTGGTGCTTTGGCCATTGGCTGCCCCCACGAAGCTCTGACTGCACGCCAGGGTTGCTCTTGGGTGGGCCGTGTCCCTGGTGTCTCTCCCCTTAGCAGCCTTGAGAAGCCCCAGGATGAGAAGCAGGACAGGGAGGGGAGGGGCGTGGCCTAATGACACACACTGTGTCATCTGAAACTCGCCCCATGCAGAGTTGGCCCCAGTGGGAGGAGCCAGTGGCCAAGGCCCAGAGACCGGAAAGGCTGGGAGACTCCAGGGAGGCCGCGGAGGGGCCGACACCACCGAAGGGCAGGGCGCGCTTCTCCTGGCTGTGGTGCGGAAAACAGCTGGGCAGCTGTTCCCTGCTTGTTCAGTCAATGCCAGTTCTGCTGGGAGCCTTCCCTTGTCTTTTCTGCATCCATTTCCCCCAGGGCCTCTTCCCTGGGCTCAGAGGACAGGCACATTCAGAGGCCTTGGTCCGAAGCCCGGCCCCTCCTCCACCCACAGCCGGGCTCCCTCAGGGCTCTCTCCAGGCCCTGTCCCCGCCCTCCCCCAGGCGTCCTTGCCTCCAGCTGCCATCCTCTCCCAGGCTCTCTCCCTCAGCTGCCAACCTCTGCTCCTGGGTTACTGAAGCCATTTAAGACGCATTCGAAAGATGCGGTGGAATCGGGGTTTTGAAAAGCAATAAATAAGACTGTCTGAGAGAAGGAGACAGGTAATCAGCTGGGGCTTTGGCTCCTTGAAAAGATTCATGTCACTGTGGGCAGAGGACACTCTCGGTCTGGACAGGGCTATGTATCACCCTCAGCTAAAGGCAGCCATTGCCGCAGGAGGAGATAAACAGCAAGTGAGGAGGCCTTGGGCTAGAGGCAGGGAGATTCAGGAGGGGACGGAGAACCACCCAGGCCGAGTTTACACAGGATCACGGTCTCCGTGAGACTTGTCAGAATGCAATGCATCCTCAGGCGCAGTGATGCACACCTGCAATCCCAGCGGCTCAGGAGGCTGAGGCAGGAGGTTCACAGGTTCAGAGCCAGCCTCAGCAACTTAGTGAGGCCCTAAGCAACTCAGTGAGACCCTGTCTCTAGATAAAACATAAAAAGGGCCGAGGGTGTGGCTCAGAGGTTAACCCCCCCTTCCCCAGGGTTTACTCCCTGGTGGAGAAGCACTTCGTGCATCTAGAATGTACCTGGCCCACAAGGCACAGAACTCAAAGCAGCTCAGCCAAGAAGAAGGACGCTGCTCACGTGACTTACAGGGCAGGGTAGGCCAATTGCTGGGCCTGTAGATGCGAGGCTCCATGAGGTCAGTACTGGGGATGAAGTTAGTTCTGTCTCCGCACACTGCTGGCTGCTATGCGGGCCTTGTGCTGAGCCTGACTCACCTTGCAGTCCCAAGACAGAGGCACACACTTCCTGCCCAGTGCCTCTACTGCCATGCATGTGTGTCATTGGTCCTTACATTCCATGTGGGTTGGCTTCCTCAGGACAGGGGCCTCCCTATGGGCCAGAAAAAGGCACCAAGATCATACCAAGGACTGGTAGGCTCAGAACAAACAAAACTCACCCGAGAGCTGGGGTGGGCGCAGCCTACACCACCCAGTGGTGGTGTGTGGGGAAGATGGTGGGGAGACATCATGGGTGTAGATGGGCCACCAAAAGCACCTGTCTTTTGCTCTAGGGCTGCATTCTAAGCCCCTGTAGCAGGCTCCTGAGATTATCAGGTGTTGTCGCCTGCAGCTATTGCCGCCTGCAGCAACGATACCACGGGAAAGAATTCGGAAGCAGACTGGAAAATGAATAGGCTCTTTATTCTTGCTTCTTCTAACTGCTCTCTCCAGCTCCAACAACCTCTCCAACTCCCACCAACTCTCTAGCCAACCTCAAAAGTTAAATACTTTTTGCCTTAACAAGTATACACGTGTCAACAGCTCAAACTTACAGGTGCATCACATAGTGTTCACGGGCATAGAAAGATTCTTAGATAAACGCATGAATATCAGGTGAAAATACTGAAACACCTCTTATGGCTCTCAGCTAGCCGCTATCTTAGCTATCTCCTTATTAGGGCTCTTACAATTCCCCCCTTTTATTTTAAAAGAGTGATAGCTGTAGGGCGTCTACATGTGCAACCAACATTCTTACCCATCATCGGATAATCAAGGCTGTTCCCTTGACTCCTGTCTTAGGTTGATATGTCAGCCACATGAGACTGTCCCGTGGATGGGTGACGACCCTCACCACATCCGGATCGACTGTGCCTGTCTTAGGTTGTTCCCCTCTGGGGATCTTACCCGTCATTGACTACCAGCCGTCCAAACATGAGGAGATGCTTCGGTTCTAAGGCGGCAAGCTGTGCACTGACGAGCCAAGTTCCATAGCGTATCAAGTTTTTTAAACAAATCAGCTGCCCTAAGTTCCATTAAGTAACGCGCTGAGTTCTCTAGACAAATACCCGCAAGGCATCGTCCCGTGCAATGTCCCAAACATAGAAATATTTATCAAAATGTCCACATGCTAACACGTTGATCTAGGAGGCCTCGTGCATGCAGAGCAGAAGCCACACTGCTGGTGAAGTTGTTTGATGCTTGAGCAGCAGGGATGCTTGTAGCGATTGCGATCCCTGCAGCTGTAGCAGCAGCCATCTTTTTTATGTCTAGACAATGCCACCGGCAAATCTTCAGGGCCCGCTACCTAGAAACTCAAGCATCAATTATTAGAGGAAAGGCAGTGCCATTCTAGCACTGAGTCAAGAAGTGAGTTGTCAAACTAAAAAATAGAATTATTAGATCAGGTAATTGAAGTTGATCTCTGCTCACACACATTGCTGCTTGAGCTCCCACAAACATAAGCTGGCAAAATATCACATTCAGAACAGATTAAAGAAAGACTGAGGGTATTTAGCTGACAAAATATTATATTTAAGATAAATTAAAGAAAAGAGAAAAATAATCTGTTAGCTGGAACCCCTGAGCCTCTGCATACACAGCAACCTTCCATGAATATACCTGTTGAAACAATTTAAATTAATCAGCTATTTAACAAATAAAGTTAATTACAAATAAACAATTCCATGTCAAATACCAAAATATCAGGTTATATAGTATTAGTCATATTCTTTGCTGAAGAGAAGTCCTAGAGACACCTATAAATTAAGATTGAAGGTACCTTCACTTTTTAATTGTTTACCCAATTTGAATACTCTTAACTTAAATGAATTAAAGTTATTTGGATCCATATATATATATTTTTTTATATAATTAATTTTCATGAGCTCTTGGTTTTTGTTATTTGTGACGTCACATTGGACAGACACACAAACATAAAGACATATATTTGTGACGTCACATTTACATGAAATCTAGACAAGCGCACAGACATAAAGACATATATAAAAAAGAAAAAATACAATTGTGTGCACACTAAAGAGAGATCTTCTCGTCCCGGCCGGGAGAAATGAGAATTAAGTTGTGAATTTATTGAAGGACTCTTTTAAGTGAATCATTCCACAACAACTTCATCTTGGCCGTTTTGATTTTGTATTTGTTTTATTAATCTTGATTTCGCAACAACTTCATCTTGGTCCTTTTGATCCGGTACCTGTTTTATTAATCTTGATGGTATCCATACTGGGGAGGATTCGTGCTGTAGAAAAAGACAAACAGATCCTCTCCCCCAAATTAATACTGGATCTAAGCTACCCTGTAAATCACCAGTTCCTTGTAAAATTTTCCATGCCCTAACAGCTGCAGCATATATTTGAGCGTAAACTCCAGGATCGTACTGAATTTGAAGCTGTAAATCAGCAAACTGCCCTTCTCCAGTTAACATATCTACGTTACGGTCTGGAAATCCTGCAGTTGCATTTCTTTTAGCTGTTTCTACACAAAATTCCTGGAATTGTGACCTCCAAATCAAGTATTGTCCCCCACTCAATACTGCCTTACATAAGCCTTTCCAGTCTGAGGGGGTTAAAGTGTTAAGAGACTCCAACATACTCAACGTGAAAGGAGCTTGGGGCCCATAGGTCATTATTACTTCTTTGAAATTTTTTATTGTTTTGAAGTCTAGGGATTGGTGGTACCTCTGCCCATTTTCATTTTCAAATACTGGCAGATCCCAATGTCCCTGCGGGTTTTGATATTCGAGGGTGCGTAAGCGCTCAGAAAGGCCGTTAATCTCTGTTTCAAGGGCACACAAGTGCCTAGAAAGACCGTTCATAGTTTCTGTAATTGATTCAACCCATGAGGGCACAAAGGATTCCTCCACTTGATGGTCCTTTCTGGTCTTAACTGACTCAGCGGAGGAGGCTGTGCTTTCATGGTTATTTGACTCCTCCTCACTACTATTACTTTCATTAGTAGTAACATCCTGAGTTCCAGGTTCAATTGAGAGCACGTATTCCTCGGCTATTTCTAATAAATCTTGGATAGCTTTAGCAGTTCGGATCTTCATCATTTTTGAGTTCACACCAATACTATCCTTACTGTTCCTATCTGACTCAGCGAAGGCTATGCTTTCATGATCACTTTCCTCCTCACTATCAGCTATATCAAAGAATTCTTCCATAGCCTTTATCACTCGGGTTTTAGTTATTTTTGCACCCATCTTTAGAGACTTCTCTGTTCTTACCTGCCAATTCCAAATTCCCCTACGGGCCACCACTTGTTGCCGCCTGCAGCAACAATACCACGGGAAAGAATTCGGAAGCAGACTGGAAAATGAATAGGCTCTTTATTCTTGCTTCTTCTAACTTCTCTCTCTGGCTCCAACAACCTCTCCAACTCCAACCAACCTCTATAGCCAACCTCACCCAGTTAAATACTTTTTGCCTTAACAAGTATACATGTGTCAACAGCTCAAACTTACAGGTGCATCACATAGTGTTCACGGGCATAGAAAGATTCTTAGATAAATGCATGAATATCAGGTGAAAATACTAAAATGTTAGCCGCCGGAAAGGGATTGCAGCCTGGAACGGCAGCGCCGCGGGAAGGAGTCCGGAGACAGGATGGAGACGAAAAAATTCTTTAATCTTTCTGTCTCTGTCTCTTGTAATTTCTAACACTACATACACACTCTCACAAGAAACCAAGCACGTACTCTTACAAGAAACTACAGTGTATCTATACAATAGCGATAACCCTGTCCTTTCTCTCTCTGGTCTCATCCCATGCGCCCGAGCAGGAATGGTGCTTGCTCGATCTGCCGAGTCACTCCAAATCTCTCGAGATCTTGGGCCAAGTCCCGTGAGACTACGGAAGGCGACAATGCCCAAAAATGTCAATCTGCTGAGTCATTGCTCAAATCTCTCGAGATCCTGGGCCAAGTCCCGTGAGACTACGGAAGGCGACAATGCCCAAAAATGTGTATGGCCCATAGTCAACCGCAATCTTAGCTATCTCCCCAAACAGGGCTCCTGCACTAAAACACCTCTTATGGCTCTCAGCTAGCCGCCATCTTAGCTATCTCCTTATTAGGGCTCTTACAATCAGGGGTACACAAATTGAGGCCCCCTGAAGAGGGAGGAAAGCAGACCCCAGATCTGTAAAGACTGGAGGCCCTGCAGAGGGACCCTCACCCCGAACTGAGCCCAGCTGTGAGCACCCCACTGAAAATGCAGACCCAGTCCAACGGGGTCAAGCTGGGGATGAAGCCCAGCCCTGCCCTAAAACCACTGAGCTGAGATGAAATAAAGGATAAACACGGAAACGCTCCCAGACCACCTGAAGAGCCTCACTGTGGTCCCAACAAGTGACAGACAGGGTGACTCTGAGGCAGGAACACTGTGGCCCAGCAGCTTCTGTGAGCCCTTCCGCACCGTTGAACAGTGGGGAGTGGCCTGGCTGGGCCCCCAGGATGCTGTTGGGGATCCGCAGGAAACAATACGAGATCTGAAGTCAAAATGTCTGGAGGCTCGATGGTCCACAGCACTTCGCAGCTGGGTGACCCTGGGCTTCCCTGGGCCTCGGTCTCCCTGTTGTGAGGTGGTGTAATAAGTGTAGCTCAGACCTGGTGAGCTGTCCGAGGCAGACGTGGCTTTGTGGAGGGTGAAGGACATGGGGCATTAGCCCATGCTCTGGTGTCCCCTGGAGCCCTCCACCCCTCCCTCGCCTTCCAGCTCCCTGTCCTTCAAGGTCTAGCACTGTGGCCCAGCCCTGCCCAGCCTCCCAGGGACTGTCTGCCCCGCAGGGACACACTCCTGCCCCTGTGTGGTCACCTACACATGCCCCGCCGGCCCACTGCTGCACTATGGTCCTGAATGACCAGGAAGACTTGGTATCTCCCTCTACCGCTTGCGGTCGGCTCCCTGACTCACTTGTAAGCGAGGGTGATGGAGGACCAGTGCATCTTTCCAGCCTAAAGAAGTGGCTTGGAACACGGAGCAAGATAAGCCAGAAAATCACCAGTCGCTTAAGTGACAGCGCAGAAAGGCAAAATGACCTGCCCAAAGTGACCCAGCTCCAGTGGAGAGGTCAGAAGCGAGGCAAAGCACGGTCCCGCCCGCCACCAACACGGTGTGGGGGGAGCGCAAAGCTGGGGACCAGAGGGCAGGGCGGGGTGTGTGCTGGGGAGGCTCAGGCCTGCAGAGGGGCCTCGGTCAGATCGGAGGGCGTGGCTTACACTGGAGGGGCGTGGTTTAGGCAAGAGGGGCGTGGCTTTTCTGGGCGTGACTTAGACGTGAGGGGCGTGGTTTTGGATAGAATGGGGTGTGGCTTAGACAGGAGGGGCGTGGTTTAGACCCAAGGAACAGGCTTCAGGTAGGAGATGGAGCCAACGGCCCAAAGAGCCAGTGGACGTCCAGGTAGCCAGTTTGGGGAACAAGACCGGGCACTGGAAGACTGGCCAGGGAGAGAGTCCATCCTGTTTGAAGAGCAGGGAGCTCGGTGGCTGGAGTGGGCCAAGGTAGAGGTGAGCGTGGGTCCAGGCACAGGTCACAGCGCGTTCCTGAGCTGCGGGGTGGAGAAGGGGAGGGACGGAAGAATACGATAGTGAGGGAGGGAGGGAGAGAGCAGGGAGGCCAGGGGCACAGGTGACCGTAGCAGAGGGAGGACCCCCAGAGGGGGCCCGAGAGCACCAGGGGCAGAGCCACCGACCGCAGCCGATGGACGGGGAAGGACGGGGCAGATGACCGCGGCCCACACCGCAGTGGGCCCTGGCGTGACACGTGGCGTGTGGGCTCTGGTGGGTTTGGTTTTGCAGGCTGTGCTCTCAGAGTAGAGTGATTCCAAACCTCTCCCCTGCTCCTGTAAAAGGTCGGGTCACCACTCCGTTCTTCCATGGGTGGACGCCTGGCGGGAGGTCCCCCGGCTCGCTAACCAGAGTGATTTGTGCTGCAGTTCAATGTTAAAAAATCCACGGAGCCCGTGCAGCCTCGCGCTCTGCTCAAGTTCCCGGACATCTATGGCCCCAGGCCCGCGGTGACAGCTCCGGAGGTCATCAACTACGCAGACTACACCCTGGGGACCACAGAGGAGCCTGCTGCCCCTGCCAGCCCCCCTGCCCCCACCGACAGTCGCCTCAAGAGGCAGGTCACGGAGGAGCTGTTCATCCTTCCTCAGAATGGTAGGGGTCCCCAGCTCTGCTTTTTGTGGTCGGCAGGCAGGTGGAGTCTGTCCCTGTCTCCATGGGTGCCATGCATGGCCTGCCTGTGGGCTGTCCGAAAGCCCCACTGTCACCGCACTTGACAGTGGGCATGGGGCATCTGGGTTGGCCTTTTATTCCTGCTGAATGCCACTGTGCCGTTTTCCCCACAGCTTCCAGCTCTCCACTGGGAAACAGAGTGTCCCTTTCAAGTCACCTGTGGGCAACTATGGAGAAGGGATAAAGAAGCACAGTTAAAACCATGGCTTCAAAGTCGTGTCTTGAATTCTCTGTTCTTTTAGATACTTGCTGTGTGGCATTAATCATGCTGCTAACCTCCCTGGGCCTCATTTCCTCCTCTATAAAAATTAGATCATATTATTTTCTACTCGTTAGGTTGTTGTAAAGTGTAAATATAACAATGCCTATCAAAAGCTTTCATCAGGGCCTCTGCACAAAGACAGAATTGAACCTGTTTCTGTTACTCTTTCTGTTCTCCTTTTCATCCTCATCAACATCAAGAACACAATACTGCTGGTGGGTATCCATGGCGCGGGCCCTAGGGTAGCATATGAAGCAGAGGCCAGTCCCCATCCCAAGGGAAGGTGGAGGTTTTTAGGGGGGCGAAGCTAAAGCCAGAGGGGTGGCTGTCACACATGGCCCAAGTGAGGTCAGTGAGGGAGGTGGCAGAAGCAGAAGCAGCCTAAAGCCTTTGACGCTGACCCCACCCTGAATGATCTCCTGGCTTGGATTCAACTGGCCCCTCCCTGGCCCGCCCAGGAGCACAGTGACTAACCAGGCTGGCATTTCAGGAACAGGTCCGTGCAGCATCTAAAGCATGAAGAGGAGCATAGCTCACTTTAAGCCTCCAGGGACTTAAAGCAGACCCGGGGAAGCCTTGAGACCTCAAGGGGAGGGCGGGAGTGATTTGCATAAAGACTCTTGGAGTGATCACTGTAGTCTTGCCCCTCTCCTGGGAGCCCCAGATTGCTCAAAGCTTGAACGAAGCCAGGACTGGACACTCCACCCAGCAGAGAGGGAGAGCCAAGCCCAGCTCGATGTTGCAGAATTCAGGATTCATTCATTCATTCCGCCTTCTCTTGGCTGCCCTGGAAGGCAACAGCTCAGTTATGTCACACAGAAACCTACCGAGAGTCTGCTAATTAGGCAAACATTGATCAAAGGTGAAGGAGCGTAGTGGGGCCACCATGTCGCAAAGTTATAAGGGGTTGGGGTCTTTAGCCCCCCTGTACCCGGGATGGACCTCTTTTGTCCAGCAAAAGAGGCCAGAGAGGCCTACCCCAACGAAGAAACTAGATTGGGAAAGCGAAGGCCACCGATATTCCCTCCCCCGCCCTCAAAGGACACAGGAACATACCGGGGAGTCCAGTCAGTCAATGCTGGAACTTGGTTTATTGAGGAAGTTGGACGGTCTTATAGAGGACATGGGCCAATCCCCAGAAAGATCATAGGGACACATAAGGAGCATGGGCAGATGCCATTGGCGGAGCCATTGGCCTATCCTTGGGGTGGGGTGGTTTCAGTTCTCACAGCCACGCCCCCTGCTTAGCCTAGGTCAGGTAACAGGGCGTGGTAATGTGGCAAGCAGCCAGAAAGCCAGAGCTTTTCCATCCTCTTGGCAGACAGTGTAAGGTCCCGACACCACCAGATCTTTTAGCCACTGTCCCCATGATGTGCTGAGCGTATTGACTCCACCAGCCACGCCACCCACCGCTCCCGTAGAGCTCAAAGCCTCGCTTCTTGAAACCCAGTCCCCACCTGCATCTCCCGGTGGTGCTGGCCCTGTGGTCTCTCCTGGCGGGGAGGGACAGTAGTAGAGTCACCTGCAGTTACTACATCTGAACAGGACCCTTCCACCCTCGATGGAGGCTGGTTCTGATGTCGAGGGCTGAGGCCGTGTGAGAGCTGAGAGCCCTGGGTGTTGCTCCTAAGGTGGACACCCCTGTGACTGTCCCCGTGATGGCTTTAGAAGCCATGTGGGTCCTATTTTCACCTGTCTCATTTTACACATTGGTCACACCCTGGTCAGCCGGCTCATCTTAGAAGCACTAGGGAAAATGTTTTCACTACTTGCAGGAAACTCATAATGAGCCACTTGGGAGATTACTAGACCTCTGTGTTTCTACCTCTGAGTGAGTTCCGCGAATCGGAAATTAAATCCTTGTTTACTTAGAATAGAGTCTACTGGAGCTACCGCTCCCTTTCAACTGTTGTATTACATTTGACTCATGAGAATCTTCCCGATGTTAGGCTCCTGTTTAAGTCAGGGGCAGAGAGAGTGAAAGCTGTGGTTTTAGGAACTTTTAAATTAAAAGTAAGTTCCTCTCTTCACTCAGCAAATGGTTATTGAACATGCATCAAAGTCAAATCCACCACCTTTGCCTTGGCCCCAGTATCTGCCTCTCCCTTGTTCTTTTTTTTTTTTTTTTTTTTTTTTTGGTACTGGGGATTGAACTCAGGGGCATTCGACCCCTGGGCCATATCCCCAGCCCTTTTTTGTATTTCATTAGAGACAGGGTCTCATTGGGTTGCTAAGTGCCTCGCCATTGCTGAGGCTGGCTTTGAACTCGTGATCCTCCTTCCTCAGCCTCCCAAGTGCTCGGAGTACAGGCAGGCGCCACCCCACCGGGCTCTTTCCCTCCTTCCTCAGTGTCTGTCTCCACCTGTGAGCCGCTACCCGGCTCTGTGGGAGAGGTGGAGCCAACTGGGTGGGGGCGGAGCCAGGTGGGCCAGGGCTGTTCCACCTCTACTGTGGTCACCAGGCACCAGGCTGTGCCAGTTGTCTTTACCAAAAGCTCACCTTGGACCAGGCCCTGGGCTAAGAACATCTCCTGCTTTATTGCATTTAATGTGCATAATAACTATAGGAAAGAGAAACCCTTACCATCCCCATTATAAAGATGAGGAAACCGAGGTTCAGAGAAGTCAATCCTTGTCCAAGTCCACCTAGTAGGTAGGAAACAGCTCGTGTCTGACAGCAAAACTCACATCTTGATTGCTGGACTCTGAGGGTCCCTTGAAATGCAAAGCCCACGACCCCTGGGGTTGCCCTGGTGCACCCACCATTTTGAACTTTAGGAAGCTTTGGGTTGGGGGTCTGTGGCTCAGGTGTGCAGAGAGGAGAAAGGAGGGATGAGGGAGAGGGTGCCCGGCGTGGGGGCAGTGACGGCCTGGACCTCCTGCAGGTGTGGTGGAGGACGTCTGTGTCATGGAGACCTGGAACCCGGAGAAGGCGGCCAGCTGGAACCGGGCCCCCAAGCTGCACTACTGCCTGGACTACGACCGGCAGAGGGCTGAAGTGCTTGTGACTCGCCTGGAAGGTACCGCTCCCGCCCGGCTTCCTGGGCCCCGCTCGCAGCCTGCCCCGGAGAGGGCCTGCAGCAGGAAGGCAGGGTGTGCCCTGGAGGGGTCCCGGGGAGCACCCAACAGACAGGCCCAGAGGCACGATGCTCCCCCCAGACCCGTTTCCCCTCCCTCTCTCATGTGACCGTCCAAGGTGGGGGCTCCTGGGGGCAGACGTCCTTCCTCCAACGTGGGTCTAGGACCAGGCTCCCCCTCAGGCCTCCGGGTCATCTGTATCCTGCCCACGGCGGGAGAAGGAGGACCAGAGAGGGCACAGCCTTACCCGCATGTTGCACACGCCACTTCTGCTCAGGCCCTGCTTGCTGGAGCCCGGTCACATGACCCACCTCACTACAGAGGAGCCTGGGACGTGGCCTAGCTGGCTGCCCAGGAAGAGGAGGGAATGAGTTCTGGGACTCGCTGTCTCTGCTGTAGGTGACTGTGACATTGAACAGGGCTTCTGGCTGGATGCAGAGGGTCTTGAGAAGGTGGGAAAAGTGGCTGCACTTCAAGACCCACCAGTGTCCCTGAGGGGCCAGATGTCCTTGGTGTCCCTACCCGTGGGGCCGGATAAACTGGACCTTGGTGTTTGGTTTCCTTTTTCTGTTAGCTCTCTGTCACTGAGACAGTCAGCATCAAAGGAGGAAAGATTCACTTTGGCTCATGGTTTCAGAAGTGTCAGTTTTGCTTGCTGGGCCCGGTTGGCTTGGGCCTGTGGCCAGGCAGAGCACCATGGCAGGAGCACATGGTGGAGACATGCTGTGACCGTGGCAGGACGGCAGCAAAGACAGAGAGGAAGAGGCTGGGGTCCCAGCAGCCCTTTGAAGGGCACCCCCCACGGCCTAGCTTCCTTCCCCTAGCCTCACCTCCTAGAGGTTCCACACCTCCCAGGAGCACCATCAGCTGGGGACCAACCTCCAACATCTGGTCTTTGGGGGACTTTTAAAAGTCTAAGCCACAAAAGGTTGTTTTGTTTTGTTTGTTGCTTAAGATCAAAGCCAGGGCCTCCCACATGCTCAGAGTGCCCCAAGCTACACCCTCACCCCTAGTTTCCTTTTTCTGAGCAGTTTTTCCTCTTCGTTGTCTTTTAAGATTTCTCAGCACTTTCGTATACTTTAGTACATCTGGTCTTCATGACAAACCCATTTCACAGATTAGGAAACTGAGGTCTAGCAACGCCTATGACCTATTCAGGAAAGTTCCAAGTAGCCGGTGGCAGAGCCAGGCCTAGCCCTCCCTTGACGCCCAGGAGAAAGCTCTGTTAGGCTATATCGCCTTTGTTCTTAATGTTCTTTTCCTGGGAAATCTGTTTCCACTTCCCAAACTCTCATTGAAGAACCAGTTATCCAAGTACCACGAGTGGGGACTTGGGGGTAAATCCACATGATTATGCATTAAAAAATCTGCTGAGAGATTCACAGGAAGGCTGTAATTTGGATCTTGAGTGTTTTCCCAAAGGCCGATGTGATAAAGGCTTGTTCCCCAAGGCAGCACTGTGGGGAGAGGGTGGAACATTTAGGAGGCGGGGCCTAGAGAGAGACTTTTAGGTTATTGGAGGTAGGTTCTCAAAGGGAATTGTGGGACCCTGGTACTTCCTCTTGCTCTTGTTGGCTCCCTGGCTGTGAGGTGACTCAATTTGCTCAGCCACACACTTCTGCCATGATGTGCTCCCTCCCCACAGGCCTAGAAACAATGGGGTCATGGATTAGAACCTCCCAAACTGTGAGCCAGAATAAACCCTTTTTCTTTATAAGTTGATTACCTCAGGCATTTGTTATAGTAATGGAAAGCTGACATGATCCACATTGTGCAATGCATTAAAAACACCAACGTTCAAAATATAAAACATTCATGAGGCAGCAGCCAAGTGATTCACACCACAAGCGCTTATGCAGTAAATATTTAAAGTACAGAACAAATGAATCACAGTATCAGCAGCAGCACTAATAAAGTCATCCCAGGGCCCTGACACCTTGGGGAGATCTCAGACTCTTGAGATCAGAAGGGCCCCAGGAAGCACTGACTCTTGTCACTGTTGTCCCAGGAAGAGGAGCGCGTGCTGCCCTCAGCCTCCCCAGATGACCTCCTTTTTCTAAGTATCTTGCTGCCAGGCAAGTTTTCCAGGGTGGTCAGCCCCGAGGTCACCCAAGGTCATGGCCATTACCCTGGATTCCACAGCCCTAATTAGGGCCATGATGCCTCCCTTCCCCAGTCCCTGGTAAGTCCCAGGTCCATGTTGCTTTGTCCTTGCCTGCAGCTGTGACCAGTGACCACGACGGCGGCTGTGATTGCTATGTCCAAGGCAGTGTGACCAACAGGACCGGCTCCGTGGAGGCCCAGACAGCCCTGAAGAAGCGGCAGCTGCGCACCACCTGGGAGGAGGGCCTGGTGCTCCCCCTGGCTGCGGAGGAGCTCCCTACAGCCATGCTGACGCTGACCCTCAGGACCTGCGACCGCTTCTCCCGCCACAGCGTGTCCGGGGAGCTCCGCCTGGGCCTGGATGGGGTGTCCGTGCCTCTGGGGGCCGCCCAGTGGGGCGAACTGAAGACCTCGGCTAAGGTAGGGCCCTCTCAGTCGCGACAGGGAGCGCCCGCCAGGCGAGCGGGGTCTGGGCGGAGCTGATGGAGCAAGCCTCAGAGACCTTCCGGGGCAGCCCAATGCCCGGGTCCTGCTGCCGCGGGGCTTCCCATATGCCGGGTAAAGGTGCCCTCGACGTCAAGGAAAGCATCCTGGCGTGTGCGTGTCAGCTCTGGTGCTGTGGCAGCGTTATCTCTGTTTAAATCCAGTGACATTTCTTGAGCACCTACTATGTGCCAGCCACTCTGGGAGAGGAACACAAAGGGAGGTGGGGCAGACCGGCGCAGACCCCTGGCGAGGAGGAGGACAGGGACGTGTTGAATCCTGGGACATCTAGGAGGAGCCACACCGCGGTCTCTGATGGAGAGTTCTGGAAGGGCTGTGTGCAGTGGTGTTGGTGCTGAGCTGAGAGGCCAGCTCCGTGGAGGGGCTCCTGGGAGAGAAAGCCATTGTCCCCATGGGCCAGGGCAGCAGGGGTCGGGCAGGGCAGGGCTGGGGGGTAGTGGGTGGGAACTTAGCGTCAAGTTCTCCACCAAGGATCCACTGGAGACCGTGTGGCCCCCAAGTCCCCAGTGTTCCCCGTCCAGCCCTTCCTAGCTGGCACGCTGCTGCGGCACTGAACCTGGTCATCTGGCTGCTACTTCTGAGCACCCCATGGTCCTTCGCGAGGCCCAGACTCTACCCCAGGTCCCCCTCTGACTTCCCAGATCAACCACCTGAGGGAGACAAGAGCACCCCCTTGCAGACCAGGGAACCTGCCCAGGTCACCCAGGCAGGACACAGCACAGCTCAGCCTCTGCCCGGCCTTTGCAGCTGTCAATCCTGCGATGTCACCAGCCTCGCGGGCACCTGACCTGAGCGCGAGGTGTGACTCACAGGTGCCTTCCCTGATAGATACGCGCCTGCAGGGGGGAACAGCCTCACCGCCACCCTCTCCCTGCTGCCGTCACTTCTTCTTTGCCCCACTTTCCTGTCTTTCCAAGGCTGAGGAAATTGATAGAAAAATCACAACCACTCCAAATGCAGCAGCGCTGTCTCAAGCACACTCTCTAATTAGCGTGTGATTTGGGACTCCTGTGGAATCACAGATGGGGGCCTCGGAGGAGATCTGACACTTCTTCTATTTACTAGGCCAGTCAACTGGCCTTCTCTGGAGACACAGGGGCCCCCGCTGGGCTTTGAGGCTTTGTTACAGCCCTCAAGGGTGAGATCCAGCAGATCTAGGCAGACGCCTGGCCCTGTCCTTTCTTCTTCTCTCCCCTCCCCTAGAAGAGCAAGCAGGAGCTCATTCATTCCACAAATACCCTGCCCCGCTCCCGCAGGGCACCCTGCCCCACGCCCGGAGCTGGGGACCAGGCCACCCACAGCAGAGGAGCCTGCTTATGCATCCTGATAATCATCACTGCTGATAACTCTCGCTGCTCCACGAATATTCTAGAACATTCTAGAATAGTCCTCTGCGGACGAATGAAGCAATGCCCCAGGCCAGGCTGGCTGGGGCCCTCCCCCTGCAGGTGCAGAGTGCCGGCTGATTGGAGCCAGGTGGTGGGAGCAGGTGGTTGTTCCAACCCAGTTTTACGTTTCTGGGCTGGAATGGGTTAACGGAGGTGCCAGCAGGCTCCAGGTCTAGCCAGAAGACACAAAGCAGTAGGTGCGTCATTGAGGGCCTCAGTGAGTCCCACTCCAAGGGTGGCCTTGAATGATTCATTGAGAGCCTGAGAGAAAAGAGGTGGAGAGACGACGGGGGGGGGGGGGGGGGGGGGGGGGGGGGGGGGGGGGGGGGGGGGGGGGGGGGGGGGGGGGGGGGGGGGGGGGGGGGGGGGGGGGGGGGGGGGGGGGTGGGGGGGGGGGGGGGGTGGGGGGGGGGGGGGGGGGGGGGGGGGGGTGGGGGGGTAGGGGGGGGGGGGGGGGGGGGGGGGGGGGGGGGGAGAGGAGAGAGGGAGAGTTATTTTTGTCAGCAGCTGCTTGGAGCAGCCGGGGGGGGGCGGGGACTGCTGAAGCCTCTGGAGAGCAGTGCGCAGTCCCCTGGTCTGGGGGAGCAGCGGGACCAAGCCCAGTCACCTGTGGCTACAGCCCAGGCCACCACAGACCTCTGTAAGTGACCTTCAGCCGGGAGATCTGCTCCCAGCCCACCCTGGGAGTGCTCTGCTGCCCCTGGCTAGGTGCCTGTCACCAGTCCCCAGGCCTCGCTCCCTCCTCCGTGAGATGCGAGGCGAGGGGCAGCCTGTCCGTGCAGGAAGCCAGGCCCCGGAGCTGGGACTTGGGCTTCCTTGCAGACCAGGCCTCCCCCAGGTCTCAGTGTGGGTACTTCTAGGGCCCCGTCAGCGAGCGACCCGGCCCCCCTGAGCATCAGGCTCTTGGGTCTGGAGCAGGAACGAGGTCAGCGTTCCTGTGAGGGTTGTTGTCAGATGAAACGGGGTGTCTCCTCGCCCTGGACGTTTTCTCGTGACATGTGCCAGGTGCTGGGGATGCGCCGTGACCTCAGTGCCACTGCATAGAGCGCACAGGGAGGGTCTCACAAACGTTACTGGCCGTGATTCGGGTCTTTGTGAAGGTCCCTGAGTCATTTTGTCACACGACTGATCACTGTGGGGTCGTGCTGGGTGAAAAGTGTGACCCAAGGCAGGGGGTCTGAGGCTGCAGGTGGAGAGCTCCCCCAGGCCCAGCTGCCTCCTGTTCACCCAGAAGTAACGCTCCCCGGTTCACCCCAGGAAGTGCTGATTGCTCTTCCACAAGAACCAGTGGCCACCGCCCGCAGATGGTCCTGCAGCGTGCAGCGGGCTCCGGGCACTGCTGCGGGCCTCAAGTGTGATGGGGCTGGATCCTCAGGCCCCAGCTGGGGCGGCGCACACACAGGATCCCAACGACTCAGGAGGCTGAGGCAGGAGGATGGCAAGTTCCGGGTCAGCCTCGCCAATTTAGTAAGACTTGATTTCAAAGTTAAAAAGAAAAAAAAAAAAAAAAAAACCCACTGGAGACGTGACTCAGTGGTAAAGTGCCCCTGCCTTCAATCCCCAGCACTGAAAGAAAAGAAAAAAAAAACTTCCCGACGCCATCAGGTAGAAATGATCCTATTTCCATTTTACTGGTGAGGAGATGAAGGCCCAGCAAAGTCGAGTAACCTGCCTAAGGCCACCCGGGGAGTAATGGTAGGACTGGACCTCAGGCCCAGGCTGGCTCTGGACTCTACTCTCAGCATCACGTAGCTTTGCTCTGGTTGGTAAGAAGTGTAGTTTGGACAGCGGTCACCAGGATCATAATTTGTAAGCTTTGATGGGACTTGCGCCCTCCTCACTTCCTGTCTGTCTCCCGCATGTGATGCAGGCTCCCTGGAGGCTGACTGTGTTAATTGTGGCATTGAGAACATAGTAGGTGCTTTATGCATGCTTGCTAAACGGACACCCTGCCCCTTTGTTTCTGGCAAGGAAGCCCACGTGGAGAAGCCAGTCCACCTTCTCGGCATCACACGGGTGGTGAGGGTGGAGCTGTCCTCTTGGTCTTGAAGCGCAGGGGTGGTGTCACCCGCTGATGGCCAGGCCCTGGCTGCGGAGGCCACAGCAGGCAGAGGGGGCTGGTTCCCGCCCTCTGAGCCCAGGTCCAGGTGGAGATGACAGGCGTTACCACGGTGCTTGCTGAGTGTGAGGGAGAGCCCGGGCCCGGGGCCTCCCTGAGCGCACAGTGGGGAAAGAAGGGCGAAGCTGGAGGGGAGGGGACAGGTGGCCCTCATGCCACCTGGGGGTGCATCTGGCCTGCCTGTTCCCTCCCAGAACATTCACCCGCCGCCCCTCTGCCTGGCAGCCGCCCCCTGGGGATCGAGGAAAGGCCACCTGCCTTCTGCTCAGTCAGGAGCCTGTGCCTTCGACGGCCCCGCCCACCCAGGCCCTTCTCCTCCCTGCCTCTCTGGGCTGGAGTGGTCACCAAGTCCCACCTCCTGGGAGGAGCCTTTCTCCTTTGTTAAAATTCCAAACAAACCCTGGCAGGGCTTCCCTGGCGGCTGGGACAGCTGCACCTGCAGGACAGGTGTGCTCAGGTGCTTCCTGGGAGCACCTGGGTCTCCTCTGAAGTGTGTCACGGGCCAGTTGTCCCAGGCAAGCCTCTGCCCGGCACGGTCCACCCCTACCTCTCTCTCGGCCTGCGTGGTCTGGCTGCGATCATCTTTTCAAATGAAGAAACTGCACACCACCTCCCACTGCCCGCCGCCTGCTGTCAGCATGGTGATTCTCAAACTGTGTTCCCTGGGACCCTGAAACTTGT
The DNA here is from genome assembly GCA_025594165.1 of Tamias sibiricus. Classification (NCBI taxonomy): domain Eukaryota; kingdom Metazoa; phylum Chordata; class Mammalia; order Rodentia; family Sciuridae; genus Tamias; species Tamias sibiricus. The sequence continues at coordinate 26,789,667 of CM046657.1, forward strand.
ACAGAGGCACCCCAGGCACCAGCGGCCTGGGAAGCCTTTGTCCCTGTTGTAGCTCTGCTCTGTTGTACATGTTGGGCTTAAGAGTACGACTGAAGTCACATTCTGTAGGAAGCAATGACTTTATTGACTCACATGCCCGATTGGATGAGAGGTTGCGGGACGCATGCTGGATAAAGTCTAGAGGCACCCCAGCCTCAGCAGTCGTGCCTGGGCCAGACGTCGCTACCAAGAGTGACCCCTTCCCGCATGCCCCCTTCTGTCGCAGGAGCCGTCCGCAGGAGCTGGAGAGGTCCTCCTGTCCATCAGCTACCTCCCGGCTGCCAACCGCCTCCTGGTGGTGCTGATCAAGGCCAAGAACCTGCACTCCAGCCAGTCCAAGGAGCTCCTGGGGAAGGGTAAGGCTGGGAGGAGGAGCCCGGGACCCACGGCCAGCGGGGGTGTGTGTGGGGGGGAGGTGACAGGAGAGCAGGAAGGCAGAGGTGAGCGCATTTCTCCATTAGTCACCGTCTAGGGGCGCTGGGTGCATTGTCTCCACTCAGCAAAGAATTGAAGAACAAGACACAGAAGCCAGCCGGGCGCGGTGGCGCACACCTGTCATCCCAGCACTTGGGAGGCTGAGGCAGGAGGATCACAAATTCAAAGCCAGCCTCAGCAATGGCGAGGCACTTGGCAACTCAGTGAGACCCTGTCTCTAATAAAATACAAAAAAGGGCTGGGGATGTGGCCCAGTGGTCGAGTGCCGCTGAGTTCAATCCCTGGTGCCAAAAAAAAAAAAAAAAAAAAAGAGAAGCTGAGCGTGGTGGTGCACGCCTGTCATCCCAGCAGCTTGGGAGGCTGAGGCAGGAGGATCATGAGTTCAAAGCCAGCCTCAGCAAAAGCGAGGCACTAAGCAACTCAGCAAGACCCTGTCTCTAAATAAAATACAAAACAGGGCTGGTGATGTGGCCCAGTGGTCGAGTGCCCCTGAGTTCAATCCCCAGTACCTTCCCCCCAAAAAAGAGAACAGGCACAGAGATAATGAGCAGGCAGCAGGTTTATTGCAAAAGCGACAGAGACAGCCTTCTCCAAAGGGAAGGGGCCCCAGAGCTGGGAGTCCGGTGGGGGAGTTTGGGCCTGTTCTTTCTGTGGTCTCTGGAATGCCCCCCGTTCCTCGTCTCCTCCCCTGTCCACGCGCGCCTCACTACTGCAGATTGGTGCCCCCTCTGTCCATACATCTATTTCAGTTTTTCTTTTGGATTCCCCCTTAGAGGCATGAGTACGAAAGTGTCTGTGTGACTGGGTCCCCGCTGGTGTCCCCGAGCACTCTCATCAGGCAGGAAGGGGGCCTCAGCAGAAGAGCCTCTCCATGCTCCTCTGTTCTGGCCTGCCCGCGTCCCCCCCCCCCTCGCGCTCTTGCCCTGGCTGCCTTCGGCCTCCTACCTCGCCCTCAGACGTGGCCTCCACCTAACGGGGCAAACTGATTTGGGAGGACGCACTTCTTTGGAGTTCACATCCATTCATTCCTGGGTGCAGGTAGGAGCTACCCGGGGCTCCCGACCTTGGAGATCCACCAGGAGCGCTATCAGCCTCTACCCTGGGCTGTCAGGAACCTCTGGGGCAGGTGGTGACATGGGAAGCCCAGGTTCTTCTGCTCCCGTCTCCGCCAGCCACACTGCATTCTGCACCCTCCCCAGTCTCCTCTGTTCTCAGCCGTGGCCAGCCGTCACCCCCACACCTGCTGAGTGGGGGCGACGGCAGAAGGTGTGTGGGTGAGGCTGAGGCCTGAGGCTTAGGGCATCTGTGCCCCACATACCCACAGAAGCCTCTTTCCAACATTTGGCAGCCTCGGTTTTCCCTTCTAGATACCCCAGCACAGGTCCTGAGTCTTGGGGACCAAAGTGCCAGTCCCAAGTCTTGGGGACCTATCAGAGCAGGAGAGCAGCCCAGGTTAGCAGGACATTTCTGAACCGGGGTCCAAGTGCTCCTAACAAGATAGAAATAAATCTCTATTTATAGAAGGACACCAAGATAGAATCGCCACTCTGTTCTGAATCTTTAGCAAAAGATTTTGGGTGAAAACAATCAGAAGGGTTGAGCTTGCTGGAAGATTCTGGATCCCAAGGTCAGAGTTCAGTGCTTTGTCCTGATCCCCTCCAGTGAGTTCCCTGCCTCTTTCTCTCTCTCTTTTTTTTATAGCTCTGTAAGAACAATTACAGCCCAGCACTTTGTCTCTGAAATCTCTCTGCTGAAATAACAAACTAACCACCCGGGGGTGGTAATTACAGCAATAAATACAAAGTAACAATTATTCTCACATTAGCTTCCGGAACCCTGACTAATGAAATCAGGAGAGCTGTCTGGTGACCTGTGGGAGGTTTCCTGGGGGACAGTGCTACTGGGCAGAGCCTCGGTGGGGGACAGGCCATCTGCCTTCACCTTCTGCAGGAAGCGGGGGTCCGCAAAGGAAGACTTGCAGACAGCACAGGTGAGCCCTCCACTGGGCAGCAGGAGTCCCGCTACCCCAATAATGAACAAGACAGCTTGGATGGAGCTTCAAGGGGACAGGGACCTGGGGACAGCATTGCTTTTCTAGTCTGAGTCTAAGATCTAGCTGAGCTGGATTCGGTTTGATCTAAAGATACAAAGTTACACAGAAGGGCTCATAGCAAGTGACTTCATATCCATCCCCTGGTGGCACCTTTCCAGGCCCCAACATGGACCATCCCGTGACCAGCATCCCGTGTTATGGTATAGGTGAGCACCCCGATCCCAAAACCCCAAATACCAAGTGCTCTAAAATCTGAAACTTAAAGCACAACTGGAAAATTCTACACCATGGAACTTGGTTCCTGCACAAAATTATTTTTAAAATTGCATAAAATTGCCTTCAGGCTGTGTGTGTATAAGGTGCATATGAAACATAAATAAATTTCATGTTTAGGCTGGGGAGAGAGCTCAGCTGGTAGAGTGCTTGCCTCGGATGCACAAGGCCCTGGGTTCAATCCCCAGCACCACAAAAACAAAAATAAATAAACAAATAAATAAATAATAAATAAATTTCCTGTTTAGCCTTGGGTCTCATCCCCAAGATATCTCAACACATCTATACAAATATGACAAAATATGAAAAGCCTCCAGAAACATTGGTGGGCCCAAGTATTTTGGATAAGGAATCATCAGCCCGTCTAGGCCACTTCCCAGGCTTCAGAGAAGTTCTACAGAGGCAGACATTTTTGCTGCATCCCCACGTCTAGACCAGTGCCCACCATGTGATTGGCACTTAATAGCTGTTGAATGAACACATGAAGCCCGGGGCGGGGGGTTAAGAGGGACCCCGGGAGCTCACTTGGCCTCTCTCTCTGTCTCTTTCCTCCCTGCCCCTCCTCAGATGTCTCTGTCAAGGTGACCTTGAAGCACCAGGCTCAGAAGCTGAAGAAGAAGCAGACGAAGCGGGCCAAGCACAAGATCAACCCCGTGTGGAACGAGATGATCATGTTCGAGCTGCCGGACGACCTGCTGCGGGCGTCCAGCGTGGAGCTGGAGGTGCTGGGCCAGGACGAGGCCGGGCAGAGCTGGGCCCTGGGCCGCTGCAGCCTGGGCCTGCACACCTCGGGCTCCGAGCGCAGCCACTGGGAGGAGATGCTGAAAAACCCCCGCCGGCAGATCGCCATGTGGCACCAGCTGCACCTGTAGCCGCCCCAGCTCCGGGCCGCAGCCCGACCTCCCGCCCCACAGTCTGTCCTCGCCGTCCCCCTTGGTGCCCGCCCCCCTTTGTGCTCAGAAGGCAGAGCAGACTGTTTGCAAAGCCCAGGACCCTAGTCCCCTCTGGCCACACTCCCATTCTTAACAGAGAACAAAGCCAGCCGGGCAGCGTGTGGAAAAGGGACATTCGGGTCGCAGGGAGCGATGCAGTCCTGCTCATCTGTGTCACGGAGAGAGTCCCTTATCAGGGGCACGTTGCATGCAGGTGTCACGGGGTGAAGCCAGCCAGAGGCGGGGAAGCGTTAGCTGAGGAATTATGAGTGCAGAGAAGATTATGACTTTCTAAAAATAAGCATTTTGAAAAATGATATAAAGGAGCCGGGCACGGTGGCGCACGCCTGTGATCCCAGCACTTGGGAGGCTGAGGCAGGAGGATCGCGAGTTCAAAGCCAGCCTCAGCAATGGCGAGGCACTTAGCAACTCAGTGAGACCCTTTCTCTAAATAAAATACAAAAGAGGGCTGGGGATGTGGCCCAGTGGTCGAGTGCCCTGAGTTCAATCCCCCGGTACCAAAAAAATAAAAATAAAAAGATATAAAGAAAATCGTCCCCGTACCAACCCATCCATCAGATCATCTGGGTGAATGAACCTTAGCCGGCATCCATCCAGCTCCCTGCCCCAGGCAGGGGCCGGCAGTTCGCAGACACTGGTATGTGAAGAATCACCAGCAGATCCCCGGCTGCCTGTGGGACGTCCCAGACCAGCGTTCCTGGCCAAAGCCCAGGCGCCTTCACCTTCAGCCAGCACCGGTGATTCCAATGCAGTGCGGGGAGGACTGGGCTTGGAGAGAGCCTTCTACAACATTCCAGACAGTTCCAGCCAGTCCTCAACGGCCCCAGGGCCAGGGGCAGCCAGTTCCCACGCTGGACTCCTCAACTGTCAGAGTGAACTTAGATCCTCTGTTTTAAATTTATTTTGATGCTTCATTTTAAAATGTGTGCTTTTCAGATTCTGCTCTTGGACAGCATTGTGTGTAGTATTTTTTTTTTTTTTTTTTAATGGAAGAACTTTATTGTTTTTAAATCGGCTTATGTGATACTTGGGGACCCCTTCCCCCACCAAGTATTCGTGGGATCCTCTGTGGGTCCCGTGGGCTGCATGTTGACTGAGTGTCATTTGCCGTGTCCACCAGCATCACCAAAGTGACCCTGTGAGACAGACATACCCCCTTCTTAGCCGTCCAGCCCCTCCAGGAAGACGTTAGTTAGGAACGTGGTCTATTGCATCCGGCTATGCAGAAGTAGAGATGGAAGGCAACTAATAAAAGGAAACAAGGTCTTTTGCAAATGTGCCCCCCTCCCCTCTGTTTTGGGGACTTCCACTGTAACGGGTGAACAACCAGCTGCTCGGCGTTGACATTCCACCTTGGTGTTCCCCACAGACGTTCCCTCTGGTAACTCAATCTGAACCATGCACCTGCTGAGTGGCTCGAGCACTCACAGGGGAACCCGGGCTCCTGGTGTTCTGTGGCCGTCATTGTCCTCGGAACCTCAGCGTGTAAAACGGGACCAATGTCGTGGGAGCTGTCTGCATGGGATGTGACAGACGAGACAGTGTCCAAAAGCTGTTGGCTAAAAACAGACGCTAGTGATGATCTTTAAGCTAGATGACTGTCTTTCACTTCAAGTTGGCAGCAGAGAATGCCCAGAAAGTCCCAGAACCACGCAGCCATCTCCACCACCACGGATTCTGCATTTGGCCTCCTCTATGCGAACTCCAAGCTCTGGACTTCAGGTGTCACCCCAGCCCCCTGATCTAAATGAGGGTTTCTAGACAGAATCAGGGTATCCTCCCTCTACGAGGCCGGTCATTCTTAACCTCTCCCTGAGAATCTGAGCAGGGACCTGTGACCTTTGGTCACGATTTGCTCTTTCTATACAGAAACAGAAATGCATTTGAAATAGCTTCTACCCTGGAAAACAGAAAGGCTCCCAATCCTTCTTCCATGGGCAAGTCTTTCAGAGAGTTGGAAACCTCGTCCTCAGAAGGGGACAGCCTTGCCAAGTGTTTTGAGGTGAAGCCGCGTCAGTGTTTCCCTGAAGTGTGTTTCTGACATCCACCGCTCCACCCGGCCCTAGTTGCTTTTGCGGGGCAAAAGAGAGACCTGTGTGTTCCCCGGCTCAGCAGAGAACTGACCTCACTCCAATCTTGGTAACATCTGCTACTCTGTCTATAAAAGTTTGGGTTTGAAAGCCGGGCGCGGTGGCGCACGCCTGTAATCCCAGCACTTTGGGAGGCTGAGGCAGGAGGATCGCGAGTTCAAAGCCAGCCTCAGCAATGGCGAGGCACTTAGCAACTCAGTGAGACCCTGTCTCTAAATAAAATACAAAAAAGGGCTGGGGATGTGGCCCAGTGGTCGAGTGCCCCTGAGTTCAATCCCCGGTACCACAAAAAAAAAAAAAAAAAAAAAAAAAAAAGTTTGGGTTTGGACTTAGAATAGGAAACCTGGGTTCTTTTTCCCTCTAGCCCTATACACCTGCCTTGGAGCCCCATCATAGGACATGAAGGGTGTGGGGCAGGACCCCTGGTCCCTGAATATCCATCCCACCCACAGTCTTCCATGCATTTCTTTGGACACCAAAGGTTTCGTTTTCCAGAATCCAAAGTAAAGGTTGCCCCTGATAGGAGTGGCATTCCACCACAGGACATCTCAGTGTCGGCCACCACCTCCCTTAGCAGGGACGCACAGAAGGAAGGTCAGCTCTGTGGGGGTTTTGTCTGTGCATTTGCTGGCATCTTCCAAGTGCCTAGGATAGAGCTGTCCACCGGAGCGCCATGTTTGTTGAATGAATTAATGAAGGATCAATGGGTGGATGGTGGAGGAGCCGGAAAGAGACCCTGCGAATGGTGGAACAGTGAGCAAACCTGGTAGAACTGTCAACAGGAAGGACACCGGTCATCTGGGTTGCCCTGCACATTCAGGACATTGAGTATTATTATCCACTTAATGACAAGCCGTAGCTTGTGTAATGAACAAAAGAAGACAATGTCACTGCTATGTCCTTCCGCCAAACTCCCTCTTGGGGAATTTTAAATTATCCCCAGATGTCAAACTGCCAAATAAGAAGGCAATCTTCACCTCAGCTGACCTTCTACCAGGCGTTTGCAGTTTACCTCCAAATTAGCGACTGAGTCTGCGTGAACATGTCTGACCATTTTTGAAAGGAACACCTGGATCTTGGTGAGCATTTACTCAGAGGGCTGTGAAGCAGAGTTGAAAATCAGGGGAGACCATTTCAGGCCAAACTGTTACCCAAAACACGACCTGGTTCTTTCACAGAGATGGCCTGGGGATTAGAGTTAGGAGTCAGCCTCTCCAATCGAGATGGACTTGTTGAGGGCCTGCTCGCTACTGCCTTGCCTCACCGTCCACGCCAGCCCGAGATAGGACTTGCTGCAGGGTGGGTGGCACATGGCCCTGCTGGAGCGAGGTGGACAGAGTGAGCGAGGCTCCCAGTTCTTTGGGGCCAATTCCTTTGGGATGTAATGGTGAGAAGGCGGCTGTGGCCTAAGCCACACCGGGGTGGGGACCACCACAAGAGACCTTGTCCGCGTGCTGTTGATTTTGCCGTCAGTGTCTCCTGTTGTCAAATGCTGTGTGTGTGTGTGTGTGTGTGTTGCAGTCATGATCCAAAGCACAAAAAGACGCATGAGACGTTGTGGTCCCACGTCTGGTGTTGCACTTTGGAGCAAAAACCTTGCAGTGGTAAATAAAAATAACTTCCAACAGGGTGAGCAGCTTCGTGTTGGGCTCTTTTTTTTTTTTTTTTTTTTTTTTTCTTTTATTTTACTTAATATTTTAAATGCATAGAAAAAAGGCATTCAGTAAAGCCCTTGTAGACCGCTGCCAAGCTAATAAAACTTAACTATAGCCAAAGTCCCCTTGAGTGTCCTTTAGGGTAGAGACCAGGATTCCGAACTTGGCTTGAGCTCCAGGGAGTAGGCCGACAAAGGGGACCCATGGACCCTGCCACCCTGGACCCTCCAGGTGGCCACTGCAGCTCTGGTCTCTAGAGCAAGAGGCCCTGGCACTGAGGGGCGGGACCCCCAGTGACCTGCCATTAGAATGGAAGGTTCCTACATGGGAGAGCTGCTTCATAGGCGTGCGGTGGCCTTGTCCTCTCCACCGGTGCACACGAGCTCTGAGTAGTTTATATCATATACAAACATGGATCAGATCTTAGAACTAGGATCCGCACTTTCATAATGAAATAGGGTGAGTGGGTTTCATCCCACGTAGTCAAATATCATATAAACGGTGTTCCCAGCTAGTTATAAATAAATGGCCCACCTGGGCCCCAAACCAATATTTAGAAGTCTGGATTTGTGTAAAAGAAAACTGGAAGAGGGAGGAAGAGCGGATCAGTCAGCACTTAGAGCTTATCAGCCCACTGGTTCCTGAAGCCCCACCCCTGGTCCTGCGTGGACCGCACAGAGCCCTGTGGAGGAGCCAAGGACCCGCCCCCAGGCCTGACTCTGTCCCTGGCCACCATCACGCCCTGGGAAGGTCACCTGCTTCCGCGTCTGTAAAATGAATACAGACCAAGCGATCCCTGAGGCCCCTTCTGGCTTTGGCCGTTTGTGCTTCTGCAACCCAGACTGACAACAGCTGCCCTCCACACATACCCTGCCCCCTATCTCCTGCAGAAAAACCCCACCAACCCCGGGTCCTGGGTCCCTGCCCTCTCCGCCCCGCATCTGCGCACGCCCCTGCCGCCTTCCGGTTCTTCCCCACGGCCACCCACGCCTCTAGACAATCTGCAGCGCACCTGAGGCTCCCAAGCAGCCCCTCCTCATTTGCTAATTGCTGACGGGGCCCCTGGAAGTTTTTTCCAGCCAAGAGCTTCTGTTTTTTTAGAGTCAGGCGGAAGCACCTCCGTTTTGAGAGCTCTTGAGCATTTGTCTCGCTCCCGGGCAGACACCTGGCAGAGAAAGCCAGGAGACACAGATGGCCAGGACGGTGCCTTCGTGCTGGGAAACTGCCCCCTGCTCCCCTCCCTCCCCCCCCCAGCTCCTCTCCCCACCCCCTGCCCCCCCCCCCCCCCAGCTCCTCTCCCCCGCCCCCTGCCCCCCCTCCCCCCCCAGCTCCTCTCCCCTCCCCCCTGACCCCTCCCCCCCAGCTCCCCTCCCCTCCCCACTGCCCCCACCCCCAGCTCCCCTCCCCTCCCCCCCCCTGCCCCTCCCCCCAGCTCCTCTCCCCCCCCCTTCCCCCTGACCCCCCGGTCCCCCCAGCCTCCTCTCCCCCCCCCCCCCTGCCCCCCTCCCCCCAGCTCCTCTCCCCTCCCCTGCCCCCCTCCCCCCCCCCACCAGCTCCTCTCCCCTCCCCCTGCCCCCTCCCCCCCCGCTCCTCTCCCCTCCCCCCTCCCCCCCCCCCCAGCTCCTCTCCCCTCCCCCCCCCCCCCTGCCCCCCCCCCCCCGCTCCTCTCCCCTCCCCCTGCCCCTCCCCTCAGCTCCTCTCCCCTCCCCCCCTGCCCCCCTCCCCCCCAGCTCCTCTCCCCTCCCCCCTGCCCCCCCCCCCCCAGCTCCTCTCCCCCTCCCCCCTGCCCCCCTCCCCCCCAGCTCTCTCCTCCAGGTGAGCAGCACAGAGGGTCCCAAGCCAGCGATGGAGGCACCTACCTGAGAGGAGGATGGCGGGAAGCTCGCCCTAATAGTGGAAGCCAGACGTTGCCATGGAAACCAGCCTCTTAGTGACCACCACGTGATTACAGCCCGGTGGTGGCTTGTCCCTGCTGGGGCTATGCCAGTGTCCTGGGCACTTAATGCCAATTTCTCTGACATATTCACCTAAGAGTGACTGGGACGGTATGACGGAGAGCACCGTGTGTGTGTGTGTGTGTGTGTGTGTGTGTGTACACGCACGCACATGCACACACATGCCTGTGCCGGGTGTCCTTGCTCAGGCACTGAGTCAGGGATGCAAGGACCGGTAAGGCCTCCTGGGCTCCGACTTCATTTCTGACAAGACCAGATGACAGGACACGTGTGGCTCCTCCTTCTTTGGCGTCCCCCAAAGAAATCCTTCATGGGTGGACAGGACCATGCAGGGCTGAGGGTCTGCTGAGAGGTATGCACTGAACCCCGAGAGCAGTGGGAAGCCACTGAAGGGGTGGGCAGGGAGGATGCTGTTGACTGGATTCGCGCTTTCAAAAGATCATTCTGGAAACTGTCGCATGGAGCCCTCAGGTCCCCGGTGGCTGGCCATTCTCCTGAGCCTCTGTCTGGGGTGGACTCACCTTGTCCTTTGGACTTTGGAGAGGAGCTGGGGAGACGGGGGTGGACAGATCTCGCCCCTCACCACATCCTCCAAGGTGCCCTGAGGGGAGACTGCCTTCAGGGCCAAGGACAGCCAGAGTCTTTCCTCTTCCCTTGGTTCCCAGTGATGAAATCATGAACACTTTCCAGAAATGGCTGCAAAGGTGGAGGGGACCTGGGCAGCCTGGGGAGGGCAGCAACCCTGGTCCACCTGGGCCTGTCAGTGGACAGCTGGGCCCCTTTGGTCCTTAGTCCTCAATCCTCTTTTGGGAAGAAGAGAACTAGAACATTCCGTGGGGACCACGAAGCGGCTTTCACAAGAGGCCTCTAGGTGACCATCAGGGTGGGGGGACCTTCTGGGCTGAGAGAAAACAGCAGACACTAAGAAGGAGTGAGGAGAAAGGGGGAGGAAGGCAGGCCTCTGACAGGAAGCCGGGCGGGTGGCGCCAGAGCAGGGGGCTGGGTCTCCAGAGGAACAAGTGAAAGCTCAGTGTCTGTCCTCGCTGCGCTCACGCCCACCCTCTGCCTAGAAGAATCTGGGCGGAACACACCCGTCACCCACCCCCACACTGGCACCACTGTGGAGGCAGATTCCAGAGCAGAGACCCTTCCCCCAGGACCAGGCCTGCGAGAGGAGAATCACACAAGGCATTAGAGGGCAAACTGGGTCACGGTGAACTGCAATGGCGTGTCCTCAGAGAGTCTCGCGGGATAAATGCACGTGAAGTACACGTATGCATTTTAAGTGGCTTTGGTCACATCGCCTTTGGCCTCACTGGTGGGGGAGGCAGGCAGGTCACCTGCTGGAGGTGAACTCCAGTGGGGGAGAGTGACTCACTGCCCAAAGGTGCTGAGAGGCCTGGCTAGCTCCTCCCAACCTGGAGCGGCAGGCTTGTCACCAACACCTGAGCCCTTGGGACCGGGACCATTCCCAGCTCTACAGAGACTGGGGTAGAGGCAGGGAGGCAGGGATGCACTTCGCGAGTAAATTTAAATGCTTTTATTAACAATCATCTTACATACAAGGATAATATGACAAAAGGGAAGTTTCTGCGTACAACTTATGATAAACCAACATAGCTCTATTTGTATCCAGTGTTCTAGGTCCCGGCACACAGGTACTATAAAGCATAGTCTGCAAAATAATAACATCGAGAGGTTTTTTAAGAAAGAAAGTATTAACATATTAATATGTGTGTGATAATAGACTCCTAGGTATTTCCCCCCACCCCCACTTAATTTTCCTTTGTGATTGAAATGAAATCCGTTCAGCAGCGTGGGGGTGGAGAGAAGGAGAGAGACGGGGCGAAAAAGACGGAATCCGACTGCTGGTTCTTCCCAAGAACCAAAGTGAAGACCGAGGGGTGCCCCAGGGCAGCCTGGCCTGGGTCTCCTTGTGAGCAGTATTGTAACCGGCTGTCCTCCTCTGTGCGGAGGCTGGTCCCCTTGATGCCCCGTGGCACGCTCTCTCTCTGAGGTACAGTGCATTGTGGGATTGCTACTGGGGATGCCCATCCCCTGGCCATGGGCGGACCCCCTGGACAGGGAGGACGGCTCGGGCCAGGCCTGGACTCTCTGGAGCCAGGCACTGGAGTGTTCTGAGACCCAGTTGGCAGCGAGTGTGGCTCAGGGAGGTGGGCACTGGCAGAACAGGCCCGGTCCCTGACTGTGGTCAGGGGGCCTGGTGGAGACTGAGGTATGCTGGTAGGATGGTGAGGAAGAGTGGGCCGGGGCGGAGGAGGTGCGGGGTAGGAAGGAAGTGCCTTCGTGGAGCTGAAAGGCAGAGGCAGGTCGGTGCGGTCTGGTGCGCGAGCAGGCGATGCCCTGGGTCTCCCACGATCCCCAGCCCCATCGGCTCCTCCCCTCCTACGTCGAGGGGAGAGAAACGACAAAGGAAATGGGAAGCAAATGACTCCTGTCGGGGCTGCACAAGCCCTCCGTCGTGCTGCCAGGCGCACCAGGGCCCTTCCGGCTCTCAGATGCCCCTACCCAACTCAGGGCGGGAGCTGGGGACCAGCTGAGAGAGACACCCTGCCCAGAGAAAGTGCATGGGCCTGGGGTCCCCACTCAGCCTCTGCCTTGAGTCACAGATCAGAACAGTGTATGTGAAGGAAACCTGTTACCACGGGCGGGGAGGGGCGCACTCCGTGCAGGGGGAGGGGAGCAGCGTTGTCCTGAGTACAGCGGGCGGCTGCAGCTGCGCAGAGTGGGCGGGACCAAAGCCCTGCTTCTGACCTTGAGTTGCCATTGCATTTATGAGTGTGTGGATATGTCTCTTGCGCCATTCCCTGTTAGCAGATGCGCCCTGCTCTGGCCACAAAGCCTGTGGGTAGAGGGCAGCGCTGCGTGGAGATGCTCGCGCCACCCACTTCACCTCCCGCGTCCTGGCAGACGCCCGCTGAGTGGGCGAGGCCCACCAGCCGGCTGTTCTGCGGAGGCGTGGCCTCTAGGGGGCAGCAGAGGCAGCTAAGGGGGCGGGGCCTATCTCCATCCCTGTGCCCTTTCCTATTGCCACCCGCGTTGCCTGTTCCCTTTGAGGGAGGGTAGTGAGAAGTTTGTGCAGTGGTCCCTCCAACAGGGTCAGCGACCACACCCTATGCCAAGCATCAGTGGCCACCCAAGCGCAGGCTTGTGGTGGGGGAGGTAGGGGCACTTCGGCGGGAGCTCAGGGGTCTCTCCTTCCAACCTCAGACCAAGCCTGTGGAAGAGGAGAGAAAGTGCGCCGAGAGGGCCGGACCGGCTACCCTCCTCGCCCACACTCCGGGTCGAAGGCCCCAGGGCCACCAACTCTGCCCGATGAGCTTACCCGCCACCCTCCTCCAGCGACCTGCCTCTCCCTTGGCACAACACAGCCACAGGCTCCCGCTGCTTCCAGCTCCATAGACTCTATTTTTATATCTATTTAAAACATAGAAATGTATAAATATATAGGATATTATTTATAGATATATAGACGTGATTTCATCTTACTCTGTGTGTAGACGCCCTGTATATGTCCATATATACAATATACACGTTGTAGCATCAGTATTGTACACGCACGCGCCGCTGCCATGCAGGCCTCCCGAGGAGGCTGGATTGCATAGGTATTCCAGGGCGACACCACGGAAAGGGATGGCGGGGAGAGCGTGCCAGCTGAAGAGGAGGGCCGTACCATTTTTTCTCCCCAAAGGGCACTTTTTCTGGCTAACATGCAAAGGTGACCTCACAGGCTCCTTGAAATCACAGCTCCATCCACTCAGCTGAGGCGCCCTGACCCACAGAGGGCAAGAGAAAGGCCTCCCTCCGAGCAGGAAAGGGACCTTCCACAGGACGCAGTAGGGTGTCTGGACTCAGCTGCCCCAGGCACCCTCCTTGCATCCAGAGGCGTGGCTGCTGCTTTGGCTGTCCCAGCCTAGCCTGGCGAGGCCTGCTTCTTGAAGGGACCCGAGGGCGTGCACGAGTGCCAGTGTGACTAGAACCCTCTGCCAAAATGGGATGCATGGACCGAGAAGCACAATTCCACTTGGAAATAAACCCATGAGACCGTAGGCCAAGAGCAGATCTAGATGCAGAGTTCCCACGACTAGAGAAGGAGGAGGAAAATGGAAGAGGGTGGGGGGTCTCCAGAAGAGAGAAGTTGTACTTCAACCCGTTGGGCTACCTCTGGAGCCCCGTGGGGCTCCAAGTGAGCAGCTGACATGGCGCCAGCCCAAGGCCAGGCGGGGCCAAATTTGTGTCCGTTTCTGTCTCTCCACAACCGTGTCCAGCCTTCCCCACGCTTCCCCCCACTACTTCTTTCTTGATGTCACCTCCAAACAAATGGACAATGTTTCAACATTGCTTTAAGTAATTACAAAGTCCTTTCTCCAAATGAAAGGGCTCGCACACGCAAGTCAAGAGGAGGGCCCCCAGCAAGAGGACTGGACTCAGAAACATGGAGTGTGGCAGAGGGCAGAGACCCCCAAGCTCCACAGACCCCAGACTCAAGGACCCGCCCTGAACTTGGCCATCCAGGGTTCTGGAGCTTGATCCTGTTCTCATTCCCAGTGAGGCTGGAGAAGTAAGGATGTGCCCAGCATTACAAGATGTCACAGGCAGTCAGAAAAAAAAAAGCGGGGGGGGGGGGGGGGAGGACTGCCCTGTTCCAACAGGCAGGCAGAACTGCAGCGGTGTCTGCCCAGGCGGGAGCTGCAGACAGGGCTGGGCTCCTGTTTCAGACACTAGATGGCACTGGGTGTCTCTAGGGAAGAGCAGATCATTTTAATCTTGAGGGCCTGTGGCCCCAGGCTGTGTAGCGCAACTACTTGGCACAGCTGGCCACCAACCTGGGCCTCAGTCTTGATCTCACTGCCCACCCTCTCCATGAGCCAAAGAAAACCTCCAACCGGCCACCCTGTGAGGGCAAGTCTCCGCTCTAGACACATACTTCCTTCCAAGTCTGTGGAGTCACTCTTGAGCCAGGGCTGAGTTGAAGGGCTCTGTCTCATCTGCAGCGACCACATCTGGGAGGCCGGGGCCGCTGTCCACAGTTTTTATACCTATTCAAGGTACTGGGCTAGTAAAGCATGTGGTTCCCTGGGCCAGACCTTGAGTGTCCCCTCAACTGGAGCCCTTCTCAAGGACGGGAGGAGTGGGACAGGCTGGGAACAGAAACCACATATCATCTCAAGCAGGGTTCACAGGACGGAGCCTCCCAGGGAGCACCTGGGCTTAGAAAAGACCCCATGCGAACTGCAGTGGCATGTCCCATGTTGTTCCCTGTCACCCCTGTCTTGAGGCGCAGTGGCTGCAGAGTGTCCGCCACGGCCCGGGCCTAGCTGAGTCAGTAGAAGCTGTGAGCACCCGGGCTGGAGAGGCCCCTGACAGACTGAAGACCACCTAAGGGTTCAGCTGCTCAGAGCTGCAAGCCACTGCAGGGCGTGCCCTCCTACCACCAGGTCCTGTAGGGCAGCGTGTTCTTCCAAGCCCGGGCAGGGCTCTCCCGGGAGACCCAGGGCAGGCACTGGCATGGGCCTGAGGGGTCTCCCCTAGCTGAAGAGTCAGGCTCGCTCTGGCTGTGGGCCCTTGGGGGAAACAGTCACAGCCCTGATGAGGTGCTCAGGAGCGGTCTGGCCCTCCCGGCAGAGGGTCCTCATGCAGTACGTTGGAGGAGGCCGGCGTGGAGGGGGCGTAAGGCAACTGTCGGCGAGAGGAGAGGAGCCCACCCACTGTTTCTGCCCGCGCCTGAGGCCACCTTGCCAACCAGCCCTGCTCTCACCCACCTTGGTCTCTGCAGTGTTCAGTGACGCTCCCCAGACAGTAGTCTGTGTGCATGAGGGGACAGGAAGTCCCCGAGCAGGAGCAGGGGAACCAGGGACCTTGTGCTTTGCCACAGAATCCCACTTGACCTTGACGGTGACCCCAGCTAGGCTGTGACCCAGATGGGAGGAGCTGAGAAGGGAGATTCCAGCTCAGGGCAGAGTGGAACCAGGCTGGGAATTTCAAGCATCCAGAGGGGGTTTGGGGCCTTTCCTGCTCTCTCCTTGCTCAGAAGAGGGTGGGGTGGGGGCGGGGTGAAGGTCACCAGGCAGGGGTGCATTGATTGTTGAAGAAGGCAGCATATGAGGCCTGGCAGTGGGACAGTTGGAGGAACCCAGTTTTGTTTTCTGTTTTTTTGTTTTAACATGCTACATCACCATTGAAAACAAACAAAAACATTTCAAAAATAATATATAATATAATATATATATATGTATTTATAATGAAAAGCTATCAACTAGCAGCAATGAATCTAAAGTTATCTTAGCACCAAGACCATGGGGGTGAGAGGAAGGATCTGTGAGGGGAAGGACCGGCGGGACCAGGGAGGGGCAGTGACGTTCAGTGTTGATGACGGTTCCACTATGGTTCTCACGGTGGCACCAGGCCGCAGAGACAAGATAAACCAAGAAGGAAGGAAGCCACCACAGTTCTAGAATGTCTGAGCCAAGCAGGCCAAGGGCTCGGGGCCTCGCCTGTGGCCCGATCTTTACACCCTCCCCGATGATGAGGAGGGACACCGGGCGCAGACTCGAGGTCCAGATCCTCCCTCCCCCAACACGACCTGCGTCCACCTTAGAGGATCTCTGCATGTAAAACACGCACAAGTCAGATGTAGAAACATGAACAGAAGTTTTAACAGCTCACGCACATATCTGAAAACTCCCTTGCGAGGTATACTGGTAGTTAAATGACCGAAAGAGCATGGATCAGACTCCTCTAGCTTACACCACTGCTTGCCCCAGGGAGTAGGCAAGTGGCCATTTCTAAAGCTTATATTGTGGTTGTGGTTTGTGTGTGTGTGTGTGTGTGTGTGTGTGTGTGTGTAAGTTGGTGCCTTGAGAAGCTGGTCCCACTTCCTGTTTGCTCCTTTTCTTTGGGACATCTCTACCCTGTTCAAAAAAAGAAAGCTCACAGGCATAGAAACTCCGCCCAGTCTCCTAGGACCTTCCTGCTGGGCTGCGCACCCCGTCACCAGCCCCATGACCTCCCTAGGGACTCTCCTAGGAGTGACGCATAACCCAGGGCACAACTTGCATTGACAGCTCCTGCTCCTTAACTACCTAGCAGGTGCTTGATTATTAAAGGAAAACAAAAATACCCCCAACACAGTATATGATTATAAAGACAGAGTATAAATAATTCATGTCAATCGAATATATACTTTTCACTTTACGTGTTTTTAGCCAAAAATCGCGGCCCCATTGGGGGTCTGGATTTGTTGGCTTTTGTGTCCCCAGTGGCCCTGCATCTGAATGGGATTCTCTACCACATATAGACAGGAATGCCCAAAGCCCACCCTTCCCCCTTCCCCTGGATTGCAAGCTCGGTTTTAAGGCCATCTGCCTTCGGTAGAACAGGTAATATCTTTAAATCCAGGGGCCTGGGAGGAGGGAATGGACAACCAGGGATGGGAGGGGGGCGGGGGGAGGGGGCCGGGGTGGGTTCACAGTTTGACCAACACCTGTGTTTGTGGGACAGTGAAGGAAATGAGTTTAAAAAAAAAAAAAATCCATCAGGCTCAAGTCAGGTGGGGGAGGAGGACACCCCAACCCACAATCGTGGAAGTCGGGGACCTGATTCAGCCGGACCAGAATGTCAACGAAGAAGCCAAGGACCCCCCCAGCCCCCACCATTAAACCCAACAGAAAAAAGGCAAGAACATAAACCCCAGCCCACCCCTCTACCCCAGTGGAAACAGAAACGGAAGGAGCTACCTAAAGGCGATGACAGAGACCCGTCATTTAGCTTATGCTGTTGGCGACTGTCGGGTGGGGGACACGTGGGGCCCAGCACATGCTTCTGTGAGTGGAATGAGTCTCCATGTAGGTTCAAGCTGCCAAATGTTGTAGACAAGAGTCGTTTTCTGACGTCACTCCTTTTCTGAAAGCTCCTAGTAGCTTCCGATGGACGTGTCACCTTGGTTTTTTAAAAATTTTCAGTGTGGGTTTTATATATATATATATATGATATAATATAATATATATTTATATAATATATCAAAGCTTATGAGTATAGATTAAAAAAAATATTCAACAGCTTAGTGAACTCTGCAGCGCGGGCTCCCTACATGTCCGGGTAGAACTCGGGCCCGGGGTCGCCGGCCTGCAGCGCCGGCTTCTGCTCCAGGGCGGACATCCTGCTGAGGACCTCGGCCGACAGCGCGTAGTTGTTGCCCGACTTCTCCTCGAACCAGCTGTCCAGGGCTCGCTTGGCATCGAAGTTGGCGATGGGCGGTCCGTTGACCGCCACCGTCAGCAGGTCGCTGAGCTGCTCCAGGGTCAGGCGGGAGCGGTGGTTTTTGCGGACCCTCTGGAGGGCGCTGCGGCCTTTCTCGCAGCAAGCGGTGGACGTGGGGAGGACCTTCAGGACCTGGATGATCTTGTTCAAGAGCGGGAACCTCTGCTTGTACTTGCAGATGTGGCTGATGAGGTCTTTGAAGCCATTTTTGGTATAGTAATCGGCCTTGAGCTCCCGCCACTCCATCAGCAGGCTCCCCCGCGGGTCCAAGCCCTCCTTGCAGAAGTCCCGGGAGAAGGTGGGGATGGCCTCCAGGTGGTCCAGTATCTGCACCACGTCCTCCTTGCCGTAGCTCACCAGCTCCTCGCTGCTCCTGGGCCAGGCGGCCAGGTCGAACACCTGGCAGGCCTTCACGAAGATGCGGCTGCGGGAGTCGAACCTCTGCGCCAGGATGACCTGCGTCTTCTGGCAGATCTTCTCCCTGATGGACTGGAACTTGGCTTCGGCCACCCTGAGGTTCTTCATGGCGATGCCGTTGAAGCTCTCCCGGAAGTTCTCCTCGAATTCCTGCAGGTACTCCCCGGGGGAGTCGGCCAGCCGGCTGATCTCCTGGATGGCCTCCTCGATCTTGTCGTCCACCTGGGATACCAGCAGGTACTCGCCCTGGAAGACGTAGGCCAGGCGGGAGAGGACGGCGATCACGTCCAGCAGGAAGTAGATGAGCTTGATGGACTGGTAGTCCATGAGGAACTGCAGCAGGGCCAGCGCGATGGCCGAGGCGTCCGCCCGCTGCGTCTGGCTGCTGACGTCCTTGAGGTGGGCCACCACCTCCAGGTAGTCCTTGATGAGGGCGTTGAGGACGTTCTGCTCCCCGATGACCCACCGCACGGCGGCGCGGATGTCCCCCAGGAACTCGGTCTCCTCGCAGAGGGTGGCGGCGGTGGCGCGCAGCTCGCACAGGAGGCGCGGCGAGTAGCGGTAGAAGCTCAGCAGCTGCTTGAGGTTGCTCTCCAGCTCCTCCAGGCAGGGCAGCTCCTTCCCGCTGATGGCGTCCAGGATCTCCAGGTGGGGCCGGTGCACCATGAAGGGCAGGCACAGCAGCCAGGGCAGCGTCTTGCGGATGGTCATGAACATGCTGGCCCGCAGGCTGGCCGTGATGTTGGCCCCGTCCACGCCCAAGCCCACCGTGGGCTTCTCATCCTGCAGCCGGATGCCCAGGGCGGTGAAGGCCCGGTCCAGCGCCTGGAGATAGCTCTCTGTGCTGGAGAAGCCCAGCTCCTGCAGGGACAGGAACTCCGTGGCCGGGGGACCGTCGCTGCTGGTGTACTGGACATACACGGCCACCGTGTCGGCCAGCAGGTCGTCGCTCTGGCCATCCAAGATGATGCTGAGGCACGGGGACTGGCGGATGCGCTCAACCAGGTCCTCCCGAAGCGCCCGGGCGATGTGGTGGATGAGGACCTGGCAGTCCCCCTCGTTCATGTACTGGTCCACCACCTTGAGCTCGCACTTCCTCAGCAGCTCGGCCAGCGGCCGGAAGTCCAGGTAGGGCCTGCCCTCGAGGGCCAGGTGGTAGGCGGTGTTGAAGAGCAGCGTCATGTTGCGGCACATCTCCTCCGTCTTCTCGGGGTGCATGCGCAGCTTGTAGAGCTGCAGACACTTCTTGTGCAAGTTGCTCTGGCTGTGCAGCTTGATGGTGTGGATCTTGAACTGCTTGGAGCCGATGATGAAGGCCGAGGTGCGCGAGGACTGCACGGTGTACTGGCGGCAGACGTGGCACCACATCTCGTTGAGCGTCGGGGAGTAGCGCAGGAACCAGAACTTCTTCAGCCACTCCTGCTTGAAGCGCCGGATGCGGCGTCCGGTGGCGGATGACATCTTGGACGGCTCGTCGGTCGCGGTCATCATATCGTTGGAGACGGATTCATCCGCTGAGTCGACCTCCTGGTCATCGTCCTCCATGATGGCAGGGCCGGACACCATGCTTTCTGAGGCTGGAAAATAAATGTGAAAGAAACATTGACACCCCATGGAAAGAACGCAGATTTCCCCGCCGTGAGCAGGAAACACCGTCTAAAATGAGAGACCACCCACCGCAGCCTGTGAGGGATGGAATCCCAGCCTAGAATTCATTTCCACGCACTGTGTGTCCTCCACATGTGACTTTCCCTCTTTGTGGGTTGCCCGTGGTGGCCTTTGGCCACCGCCCACCGTGTTCCAGGCTGCCTGCCCTCCCCACCCACCACTGGTGGGTGCTCGGGAGATTGTGATGTTCCCGGTCAATGGGGAAGACAGACCAGAGGAGCAGAACTGTTGGAGGCACCCCAAGCAGCCCCAGGTCACCAGTGGAGGGCTGGGGACTTGTGTGCCCTCCACTGATGAGGTCGGAGGAGGCATGCTGTCCCGGGATGAAGGCAGCTTGGCTGTGGTCCCGCGTGATTCCAGGGTCAGAATGCACTGGAGCTCAGACGCGCGCTGGAATACCTGCCCCGCCTCACTGGGAACTAAGGGGTGTGGCTAGGGGAGGGGGCGTGCGCGTGCGCGGCCGATGGAGCTGCAGAGGTGCCCTGATGACCCGCCCGGGTTCGCTACTAGCTCCACGAGATCCGCGCACCAGCACAGAAGGGGCAAAGCCACGCAGCTGGTCGCCTGGACCCCCTAAGTCCTGTCCTCTGAAAACTCCCAGCGGGGGACTAGGACCATGAGGGAAGACCAGACCCTGGCCGAGGACAAGGCTATGTTCCAGACTGAGGTTGGGGAGCTGCGAGGGCTTCCCAGAAGGACCCCCGCTGGGGCATGGAGGAAGAGAAGCTGGGCTTTGGGGTGACACCTTGGTGGGACCACCAGAGAAAGGCAACGGGTCAAGAACACAGCACACACCCCTCCGCCAGCCGAACTTCTTTTATTGACAAGGAGGACGCAGCGCCGCACGTGAAGCTCCCGCCAGAGCTGCAAGCGGGCCTGCATCGGCACCTGAGACAGGGGCGCCTCGGGTCCCCAGAAGGCAGCACCGACAGGCCCACGGGCACCCTCCACGCAGCCCCCGAGCGCTCTTCCCTCTGCAACAGTCGCAGCCACGCCCACTTACCTGTGGGTTCAGAGAACTCGGGGAGTTCCAGCACCTGTGGTGGCAAAACAGGGGGCTCTGGAAGCTTCCCAGACTTCAGCATGTCTAACTCTGCCTGGAGCTCCCGGACCTTCTTCTTCAGGCGAATACAGTTGGGGCAGAAAGAGGTGGTGGGCAGCTCATGAGCCTCGGAGGCCAGGGAGGCCTCGGCGGGGCTGTCAGCCTTAAATGAGGAAGGCTCCTCCTCCTCCTCCTCCAGCGGGCCTGGCTCTTTGGCAGCCCCCTGGGGGGTCTTCCAGTCCCCGTCCCCCTGGGTCCAGCTGATGTTCTGCACACCGTGGGTCATGGTTGCCGAACACCGACTGTAGGCATCGTCCTGGTACTTGGGGACTTTCCTGATGACCAGCGAGGTGCTTAGTGCCAGCTGGTGGGCTTCCACCTTGGCAGACTCCAGAGAGGCCTCCAGCACATCCTTGAAAATGAGGTCTATCTTCTTCTTCTTGGCCTGGGGGTGCGCGTCCCCCTCATCAAAGCCACGCTTGTAGGGACTTTTGCCCTGTCTCAACACAGGGAGCTGAATAGGACCCCTCAGGTCTTCTGGGGCGTCCAGAGCCTGCTCAGCCTTCTCCCGCTGCAACCTCTTCTCTCCTAGGAAGGAAAACCAGGGTGTGAGGAAGTGGGGAAACCCCCAAGCGGAGAAACCAACAGAAAACACAGCGGACCTTCTGCAGGGGGTCACCTGACGCAGCCCTCTGGAAGGGGCCTCTGGGACAGGTGTGACCGAAAACAAGTTGGTGGATGGTGGGGACCAGTCCTAAGGCCCGCAAGTGGAAAGAAGTTTTTTAAAAAGGCAGTTTCAAAGAAGCCTCATGTGTAGAAACTCTACACTTACAAGTTGAGAGAAATCTACGGGGGCGGGTCATTGTGCCTTGTTCCAAAGGGACTTGCTGTCCTTGGGAGAGGAAGTCCCATCAGTCAAAGTGGGTGGGTGGGAACACACCTCAGAGCTGAGTGAGTACTGATCCCCCCAACCCCAGCGGCTTCCCTTCCAGCCCTCACAATTAGAAGACAACTGCTTTGACTTGGTAAAAGGTTCCCTGGCAACACCAGGAGCCCCACTCCTGCCTTCTCTGTGGCAGTCCTGGAGATGGCCCACATAGGGAAAAGTCCATCCCCTAGCTTCTGTCTCTTCTAATCCTCCTAGCAATCAGAAGACTAGGATCACATGAGAAAGCGTGATCTGTGGCTCTCACTGGTGACACAGGAAGAAGAGGGAAGGCGACAAGATGGCGGCCTCCGAAAAGATAAATGACAAGGTGGTCACAATGACCCAAAGCTGTCTCAAAATCCAGCTGTTTCCTTACCTGCCACAAGATGGTTCCTTTTCTATTTCTTTCTATTCTGTGAATTACTTCAATTGTCTTTTAATTGCTTTGGGATACTTTAAACCTTTGATGAGGTTCCCCCATAATAAATTATTTTAGCCTCATTCTTTAAAATAGCCAGCATCATATCATAAACCACCACAGGAGTGCTGATACCCCTGAGGGGGAGACGCTAAGGAAACAGAGGAATCTCTTCAGTCCTCAGAAAATTTTAACAGCCATCTGTGGAGCTTAGAAATCTCCAAGGTGTCTTAGGTCAGAGGCAGGGACCTGGCTGACATGACTGAGAAATGATGTGGCCTGAATAGGTCCTGAAGCCAGGCTTCTCGTGGCCCTTCTAGAGGCCAAGGGATCTCCACTCAGATGTAACATGCTGGGGCAGGTGTGCTGGGGCAGGCGCTATGCTCTGCCCCAGGTCTAACTCCAGGCTTCCTACAGGTGACGAAACAAAAGGAATGAACCTATGTGGATGCCCCTGTCATTCTCACATGAGTGCTTAGAGAACAGCCTTGCCTCCAAGGCTTCTGGAACAGAGATGGCTCCCCACAGCCTGCATTTCTATATCAGCTGAGGTACAGTAAAGAGGAGGAATGGAGAGCACTCTGTAAAGAAAAAAAGCCAACATATCTGTCTCACGGATCAGAAAAAGCACTTGCCCATTTGGAGTCTCTACAAATCCATGGCTGTGCTTCTACCTTCCCATGGACCAAAGAGCCAACAGCTGTGGAGGTAGGGAGGTCAAGGCTACCAACCACCAGGATTCCTTCGGGCTCTCTGTGGGAGGACAGAGCCAACCAAACACGCCCGGGCGAACGGGAGGCTGGCTGCTGTGGACTTAAGGCTCTCACGAAAAACCTTTGGGCCAGAAATAACTGTTAGACATCGTGAGCTTGCTTCCAAGTTCTCGAGGAAATGTGTGTGTGTGGGGGGACCCCAAACGAAACCTCAAAGTAGATCAGTAACTCAAAATCAATCAAAGAAGTTTTTTTGAATAGGAGCATGAGATGCACCCTGTCCTTCAAAGATGACCACAAAGGAATGATTTAGACTCTCTTCAGGTAAGTTCTGGGTTCCACACAAGGTCCCCACCTGATAAGTACCTATAACTCATGCTCTGGCCAGATTTGGCATATCAGCCCCCAGTGACAAAGAAACACCCATCCAGGAAGTGCCCAGCAAGGGGATGATCCCCTTCAAGACCAGGACTGGCACGATCAGCCCAAGCAGAAGCTACAAAGACACACATCTAAATGCCACCAAGCTCCATGACCGAACTCAAGGGCTTTGTCCGGGGCCAAGAACACCCACAGCTGTGGCACTGTCCCACTATGGCTTTCAGTGTCCTCCCCACTTCCTACTGCTCAGCCTGGCCAGCCATAGACACTCCTGTGTCTCCACCCAGCTCTGGACGTCTCCCTTCAAGTCTGTCTGCCACGCCTCGTTTAAGCCACCACTCCTGGGAGCCCACTCCCTCCTGAGTGGTCCCCTTGGGTCTCAGCTCTCTGAAGATGATGCAGCTTGAGGTGCTCTGGAGAAGTCACTGGGGGTGGAAAAAGAACATTAGACATCCAGAAGAAGGTCATGGCCAGGGGGTGAAACCTGCATCCTCAGATAGGACTTCTCTTGGTTTCCTTTTCTTCTGGTAGTGATTCTTTTGGAGACGTCTTGACTGTCTTCATTCACATCTTCTTTTGTCCAGGCAGCAAAGATTTATTGAGGACCTACTAAGTTTCAGACACTTTTACAGGAGGCAGCTCCAGAGGTCAGGTGGATGCCACAGTAATCTCAGCCTGGGAGCATGCCTTCCCCAGTGAAATCAGCATGGCCTGTTCCCCGGTTCCAAAGAAGACAAGAGGTAACCATGACTACTGGGCCCCTCTCACTGCCCATCAATCACCAGATACCTTTTACCAAGCCAGGCAGCAGCTGTGCCCTCAGTGTCCACAATTTGCTTTGCTCTGATTTGTCTTTAAAGAAAGCTTAACCTCAAGGAGTCACCCCACCTTTCCCATCTGCCCCCATTATCTTCTGGATTGACAGACTTCAAATACGCAGGTTGGTCAGAAACATGACATGGTGGGGCTTGGGCATAGCCTGGGTTCCTGGGACCAGAGGGACTCTGGGCATTTGCATGTGTGGCTTTAGTGTAAGAAGGTCCCCTGGAGAGAAGGGCCAGGACTCACTCATTCCCCGGGCCAGGCTGAGGGTGGAGTAAGAAGGTGAAGGTCAGGGGCCAGGCAGTATTTTGAACCACATTCAAATGACGTGTTTTCCATGGAGCCTGGGTGGAAGACCAACCTGCCAGCCTCCCCAGCCCTGAGGCCCCTTCCGACCCCCCCAGACTTCTTCTAAAGCAGCTCTTCTTTTACATCAGTTCACTAGGACACCTAGTCATGAGACCAGCAGGAAGTGGGGAGGAGACTGATTTTGTCCCAGAAGTCACTAGGTTAGAACTGAGCACCTGGAGTCACACAGCCGTGGGACAGAAGCCCAGGATGCCCGTGCCAGCACCTGACGCAGGGTGAGTCACTGCGTGTACCGGATGCCTTGTGACGGGGATGATCATCTACATGGGGACTGGGGGACTTCAGCCTACTCTAAACATGGACCTCAGGTGACTCCACGGAATTCCCACCCCATGCCTGAGGGGAAGCCGCCACTATCGGGACGGTTCCTTGGGGGCACGTGGAAAACCCAGTTAGCCCATGGTGAGCATTTTAGCAAATGTTGTCTGTCCCTGTGACTGCCGAGGTGTTGGCAGTGTGACATCTTTTCATCGGTTTGAGCTGGGGGAACAGGCTCAGGGGATTAAGTCTCCTTGCGTGGCTGAGGGGATGGCCTCTCTTCCCAGTGCTCTGAACTGTGCAGTTGGGGTTTCTGAGCCCGTCTTGCAGGGGAGGGAACACCCCGGGCCGGTCACTGCCTCGCCGCAGCGCTGCAGCTCTGCACCCTCTGAGCGCCTGAACGCACGGGCGCGGCCTCCCGCGCGCACTCACTCACCTCTGGCCAGGTTGCGGTGGATGGTCTCCTGCGACATGCTGTGCAGGCGCTTCATGTAGTCCTGGCTGTACCAGACCCGCAGCCGCTCCCCGGGCCGGATGTCCCTGCACGCCCGGAAGTAGATGCGCTCGCCGTGCTGGAAGGCCAGCAGGTTCTGCTCCCTCTCCTCCCGGGAGATGACCACGTACCTGGGGGCGAGGGAACAGGTGAGAACGCGGCCGCCCAGGTGGAGGGCTGGCAGGGCTGGGTGCGGGCACGAGCGGTTACAAGTCCGCAGGTTCGCGGGCACCGGGAAGGCTGGGGCAGCTGCCCTGTCCGCGGAAGGGTCCCGGCCCGCAGGTGCCCTTTCATGGGACTTAAGCACATCTCGGAACCTCTAAGCATCTCTGTTTTCAGAGACTGTCACAACCCTGCCCTGCCTATATATTTATGGTAAATATAAGATTTAGCAACAGATTAAAGATGCCTAGAAAACAAACCATCTCTTCTATTCTTCATTTCTTTTTCCTTTTCCAGTGCAGGGATGGAACCCAGGGCCTGGTGCATGCTAGGCTAGCTTTCTGTCACTGAGCTGTGTCCCTAGCTCCTTTACCTGCAGGGGTCCCTGACCCTCACAGGCCTCTGATGGTAAGGGTGGGGTCTTTGGGCTGTTTTCAGCATCTCACAAAACCTAGCGGAAAGAACCCCCAAGACAAGGGTGCCTGGGAAGGCATTCAATAAATGTTAAAGATCAAAAGTCTTTACAGAGGGTCCAACAGGGACAGAGAACAGGAGACAACAAAAGGTTGGTAAACACTGCTTAATCTAACCACATACATGATTTAAGGTACCCAGAGTGAGGCTCTGAGAGGCTAAGTAACTTGTCCAAGGACACACAGCTAATAAACGGGAGGTGCAGCTCTGGTAGGCTTTCCCCACCATAACTCATGGCTTCTATGTGGGCATGTAAAGCCCCAACTCGGCTTTAAAATCAAATAATAAAATAATAGCATGCATACTGGTAAAGGTAGCATGATCTCCCAGAGTGCTCACCCATGCAGCCCTTTGGGAAACAAATTGGCAACACAGGTCCAGGACAGTAAGATGCACTGCAGGTCCACCCACCTCACACCCCACTACGCGCACATTGCTTCAGTATTTATAAAAGTGCAAAAGCCCATATGTCTGAATTCTGAAAACCAGAGTGAATGATGGTACGTCCCACCACGGAATGTTACTCATCCATAGAAAAAATGTTTGCAAAGAATCTTTTGTCACGTGGCAAAACAGCACTGATACAATGCAGAGCGAGACTAACAGGAGTGAAAGCTATTTATGCTATGGTTCCAATAATGCTTTCAAAACCAGCCCCTGGAAACTGCTTGCAGGACACAGACCCATGTCCTCACAGTATGATCCATGGTAATTGGATTTTCTTTGTAATTTTCAGTACTTTACAGGTTTCCTCAGTAAGGCTTTTGTTGTTTTTTACTACTTATATCTCCCACATAGCAAGAAAAGACATAGACAAAGGCTAATTTCAGCAGTGGTGGTAGGCACAGAGACCAGCGGCACTGAGAATCTAGAGATGCCCCAAGGACAGTGCCAGCATCCCCACGTCCATCCTGACCTCACCTAAGAGGCCCCACAGGATCTACTCAAGTCTGCCCTGGAGCAGGTCGCGGCTTTAGAAGGGGTCCACTGGGACCCAGGGAATCGTCTACTCTGGCAATGGACCATAGCGCAGAACTCAGAGGATCTAAGAACAAGACAGAGGGGAGAGAAGGAAGCGAACTCCAGCTCTGGCAGCTTTCCCCCCCGGTAGAAGCAAGTCACCATCTCCCCCCTGGGAGCAAGAACTTCGTCTTGTCCAGGATCTTGCCCTCACAGCATGTGTGCTCTCATTAGAATCAGATACAAGCATCGGTTTCTGTAAGCTGTGAAAACCACGTGGTCATTTCCATGCGCCCAACCTTGGTGGTGTTAGCCAAGAACTTAGAGCAAAGAGGACCTGGGGCCCAGAGATGTCATCCCTGGTTATGGCTTCCCCATCCTGATCCTCCGATGGCAGAGCTGGCCTTGTCTCCATACGTGCCCAGATTTTTTTTTTTTTTTTTTTCTGAATATATAAAATAATTTCCAGTCCCCAATTTAGTTAGACTCTGCAATTTGACATCCAAAAATAATCAACCTAGTAGTTTGCACAGAATGCAACTGCAGTAGCCCCGGATGTTTCTGCTCCCGGCCGCATGTGGAAGGTGCCCCTCCATTCATCCCTGTTCTTGAAAGTCCTTGGGATCACAGAGCCCGGGTGGCCGCTGTCCCCTTCTCCCCTCCCGTCGGGTTCTAAATGGCTTCAAGCTCCGAAGGGAGGACTCCTTTCCCCATCACTCAGCTTTCAAAGGAAAAGACAGTTGAGGAACAGGTAACTATCAGGGATCCATTTATTCAAAAGAGCAACTTCTAGAATGTGTCAAAAGGTTTAGGAAGATGCGAGTCAATTTCCCCTTCCCTCCCCTGGTGCTTTTCTACCCAAGAACCAACATTTAGAAAGAGCACCCCAGGTCTTTGCACAGGTCACAAGGTATTTTCAGACAGACCCCAATGTGTTCCACACCTTGTGTTTGGCTGGTTTGAAACTTGGCGATTTGAAACACAATAGAGACGGCAGCTCTCGGTGAATCGCAACAGCAGAGTCCCCCGCCAAGATCGTGTTAATATACTTTCTGAGGTAAAGCGAATCCTCTAATAACACCTGCCTTTTAAAGTATTTTGGGCTGATACCTCGTGGCCTGGTCCAGTCTCAGAGTCCTGCTGAGCCATCACAAGGGTGCAGGTAAGCAAGAGCCCTCCCTGCAGAGCATGTGGCTTCCAGGGAGTGACAGGCCTGGGGACCTGAGCTCCAGGCCACCCCCCTGTTGGAGACGAGGCCTGAGAAGCAGGTGGAAGATGCCCAGCCGGGGCTGTCGGGAGGGCAGGGCTCAGTGGACAGCAGTTCAGATGCCACCCACGGACTCCGACACCTCTGAAGCAGCCCAGGGGCAGTGGGGGGGTGGTTCTGGGGGGGACCTTTCACGGGGACAATGTGCAGTTTTCATTCCTGCCTCCTTGCTGGCGTTGGGTCCTGGACAGAGGAGCACAGAGACCATCCTCAGACCTCGGCCATCCTGTCTTGTCAAGGGTGCCATGTTTTCTAGTTGGTCAGGAAATGACTTCGGTTCCAACTTGAGAAAAATAACCCACAAGGCATCCCCTTCACTGGAGGGGACCGGCGAAGGCCAGGCTCAGCCCTGCTGCTCCCCAGTGAAGAGGAAACTGTCCCCACTGGGCAGGCAGATCTGGCAAGGACTGGGAGGGGGCTGGACTCTGTCTCCTATGCATGAGGCCTCTGGGCTGGGAGGGACCGTGGGTCCTGCACCCGCCCTCCAGGTGGTCACCTGGCCTTGGATAGCACCTCCCCGCCAGCTTCTGGAGGCCACCGTCTCGGTTTCCCGTTGGAAGCTGGAACAGGCCCCACTCACGTCCACACACTGGTGCGTTTCCTCTTCCCGTTCCCACGGGCTGGCCTCCCAATCCCCACCGACGCCAAGAAACAGATATGGCAACCTTTTCCATCCCAAACTGTCAAGACTGTCACCTCCCTGTCCCTTCACTCGGAGCTCCACTTCAGGTTTACAGCTGCCAATTTGTGCCCTTCCTGACCCAGGACCAGAGGGGGCAGCCAGCCAGTCACACTGGCCTTGGGGGTCAGCGAGACCCCAGGCCCCTTCCACGGCATCTCTGCGTCTCCTGGGAGGGGCAGCCTTCATGTCCAAGGTCATCCTGCAGAGGATGCCGGGATTCCAAAGCCAAAGGTAAGTAAGAATCATCCAGCAAGGGGACTCCTGGTAGGACCTGGGGTGCCCGCCTGGGATGAGCTCTGGGATTGGCAGCAGCCAGGGCAACGGCCAGGCCAGGCCCATGCTGCTGAGGACACTCCCAAGGGCAGCCAGCCGAAGCCACTTCAGCCACTTTGAGAAGCCTCTGATGGACACGCAGGGCCTCACCTGCAACAGACTGACACCAGCATCAGCAGGGCCACGTCCCCCCAAGGTTCATGTCCCAGGGTGGTCCTTAAAGTACCGTGGCAAACGGACAGCCCCTGATGCTTTGGACTCTCCTGCCAGAAAGAAGCGGGTCCTCCCTGGGAGCCCTAACTTACTCTCAGGGGACACAGGGCCGGGCCCTTTAGCACCATCTCCCTTCACTTCAAGGTGCACCCAGGTGAGACACAGCCGCAGGTATCACAGGTGGGTGCTGTGCCTCCCTCTGACTGGCCTTCCGTCCCTGTCCCCTGAGGGCCTGGCACGGCTGGGCACCGCCACCCGACGTGTAGAGCCAGGTCGAGCCAGGGCCCCTGGAGCCCTCTCACCAGCAGGCTTCTCCCTGTCACTAAGCCCTGCTGTGGGGGCCTGGGAGTTCCCACAGGAAGCGAAGAAAGAGAATACACACCAAAGAAAGATCCCGGAGCCTGGGCGTGTTCAAGTGTGAGATCGATTTCTTTTTATTGCCATCTTAACAGAGATGCTCGGGCAGGCGACCTTGGGATCCGCATGGGGGAGCAAGGCATTCCAGCAGAGCGTGCCGTGGGGGGGCAGGAACCCCCAAAGACCCACGGGGTGGGGGTGGGCCGAGGGTACAGGGACGTGGCAGGCGCCCTGTCCTCTCCCTGTGTGGGACGAAGCTGGGTCGTGCCCCAGGACGCGCCTGGGCAGGCGCTGGCACAGCAAGGCCCCCGCCCCCGCCATGGCTCTAGGGGCAGGACGAGGGGTGGTGGGTGGGCAAGATCCGATGGGGTCGGGAGGTCTCCCTCCCAGCCAGGGAGCAGCAGGGAAGAGACAGAGCTGGGGTGCACCTGTCCCCAGCTCTGAGAAGCCAGGTCTCCCCCACCCCGTGGGAAACACGAGGCCGGAGCTGTGTGGCTGTGCGTGTGCAGCCCGAGCAAGCGGAGGCGAGCATGCTGGCATGGGACGGGCTCTGGGTTCTGTTGGAACCAGCGGGTTCTACTAGAGCTGCCTGCTGGCTCCCGCGCCCTGGGCCCTGCCTCCCCGGCCCTGGCCACGAGGACTGGGGCCAGGCGTGTGGCAGATGCGCCTAACCCTGCCGCCACTCCCCCAGTCCACCAGAGGAGACGAGGCAGGGGCAGAGGCCAGGCAAGGAGCAAGCCCCCTGCTCCCCCCACTCCACATGTGGCCTCTGGACAGGGGAGCTGGACAGATGCACAGTCCTGGCCTCCCACTGAGCAGCTGTGTCACTCGTCACCTAAGAATGCAGATGATAAAGATAATAACACCCGACCTAGCTGCCTCTCAGGCTGTCCTGAGCACGCCCTGAGGTCACCTATATCTGCAGGTGCAGGAAAAGCATAAAGTGCTCCAAGAACGTAAGATCATCTCCATGACGTCACCCGGCTCCCCACCTGACTCCACAGAAGGCAAGCACAGCAGCTGAGCACGCGCACTGCACGAGAGCAAGCCAGGGCCAAGGCAGGGCACCCCACAGGCGCAGAGCCCTTGTGAGGTACGACAGACTCACCGCCTGTCCTCGAGCCACGCCCACTAGGAAAGCAGCAGGATCAGGACCCGGAGGTCCGGAGGTTGAGGCAGCGCCCCGAGGCTGGAAGCAGGGGTTCCCTTGAGACGCCCCCAACTTGCGCCCCCTCCCCACCAGGCCGCTGCCACAGGGTACAGACCAGGAGGAGGAGAGGCCTCCTGGCCAAGCAGGCGGCAAGCGGGCTGCTCTTGCTCGCTGAGCCTCCGTCAGAGATGAGGGAGCGGCCTGCGCTAGGCGAGGGGGACAGCGCCCAGGTCCTGCAAGGGTCACTGGTCCTGCTCCTGGACCCCAGCGACGGGCCGGGCTCAAGGCCAGCCTCCCTCCATCTCTCCTCCAGCACAGACTGGCGGCTAGACGTTGTGCTTTCTCTTCCGAGACCTGGTAGTCCGTGGGGGAGCTGGTGCTGGGGGAGCCCCTGGGGGGTCCGGCGGGGGCGCCCTGGGCGGGAGGTGCAGGGCCCGTGGGGGCCGCCCCTCCTGGCCCCTGCCGCGACGCCTGGACCCCATCCCGGATCTCCGCCAGCGTCTGGCACATCTGACCCACGCGGCTGCTCAGCTCGGCCACGGCCCGGCCGATGACGTGCATGCTGTTGGCCATGTCCTGGTGCACGGCCACCAGCTCCTGGCAGAACTGCTGGAACACCTCGGTCTGCTGGGCGTGGATGTGGAGGAGCTGCCAGTCGAGGCCCGGGGTGGGCGAGCCGGGGCGCGGCCGCGGGGGTCCTGCAGGCGGCCTGTGCCTGGGGCGAGGCGCGGGGCAGGGCCTCCGGCTTGGGGCCTACCGTCTCGGACTGGTCTGAGGAGGAGGAGGAGCGCAGCAGCGTGGGCCCCGCCAGGTGGGCCTCTTCCTCTGGAGACCGCTGCAGAGGCAGCCGGAGAGGCTGACTCGAGGGCCCAGGCACCTCCTCATCTTCATCGTCTTGGGGGACAGAAGCAGAGAAGGACAGATGGTTATCACAGGGAGAAAGGGGCAGCGCTGGGCGAGGACTCACCCATGAAGACACCCGGGCACCCCAACCTGCCACTCCCCAGCCTAGACTGACACCCCCCATGGGAAAGGCCTGCCTCCCAGGTCGCTGCCCGCAGAACGGGCACCCCAGGGAAGGATGCCATGCCTCCCGTGGCAACAGCCACACTCTAGGGAAAGAGTCCAGCCCTGGTGACCCCCTGCCCACCTATGGGCCCCTGGCCACCTGCTGGCTCCCTAAAGATGCAAGTGCTCTGCAGAGCTGAGCGTGACCTGCCAAGGGCACCACTGAGCTCCAAGGGTGAGCACCAGCCTCCCAAGGCCATGGCTGTGTTGCTTGGGGCCACCTGGTGGCCTTGCTGAGACCTGCAGCTTGGATCACTGTGTGTGTGTTGGGGGGGGTGCCCACAGCCCCATGGAGGTGGAAGGGACCGGTGGTACAGGGCAGAGCGAGCCACTCGCCGGATAGACCCCTTCCCCCAGGGTGACAGCCAGGTCAGGCCTATGGCGCCCCCACCCAGGACTGCTTGGTCATGCAGGGACCTTCAGGTACAGGGTACAGGGAGGGGACCAGCCCCCGCACATGCAGGTCTTAGTTTTCAGGTGACATGGGCTGATTCCCACGGCAGAATAGAAATATGACAGGCCAACCCTACTGTCACACAAACCTCCTGCCTGTACCCAAGGAGCTCCACCCAGAGCCAGCCCTGGGAGACCAGGAGGGAGGGACGGTCGGGTTGCTCCTGCTCCCAGGGGTCCCAGGGTCTTGCTGGAGCCAGCACAGTAAGAGCCCAGCGCCTCTTGGTCCCACTAGATTGGACGGCAGTCACCCCTGGAACCCCAGACAGACGACAGGGCGTGGGACCCACTGTGGCGAGGCTACTTCCTCCCTTGGGGGCCTCATGCCACCGAGCCCCTGGCCAAGGAGTACCAGCTGGTCGCTGGCAGGGGTGGGGGTGTTCCTGCCCGTCCAGATTACTTTAGGTCTCAGGGGGGTGTGAGCAGGGCAGGACCCCGGATGGGTCTCACTGAGGGCTGGACCCCCTTTTTCTCCTCCTTGGGTGGAATCGCCCAGGACCTGGGGAGGGCCGGTTCTCAGGCTGGGACCTGGTCTGATCACACCGGGGGCCTCGATCTCTGTCGGGGAACAGGGAGACAAGCCATCTCCACACTCCTCTGCAGTCCCCTGAGTCGCAGCCACCTGTCCCAGCCCCAGCCAACAGGAAATGAGCAGATCCCCGCGACCAGAGCCTGGGGGCGGGGAGGAAGGCGGGGTCTCCGGGACCACCTTCCCACTGGCTGGCTGGGGCGGCCACTCTGGCCTCCAGCAGGCCTGACGGGGTGGGGGCGGATGTGTGCAGAGGCGGAGGGAAGGACGCGCTGGAAGGGCCCCAACTGCTGTCCCTTCTGGTGAGCCCCAACTAGAAGGAGCCCCATGGTCCTGGCCTTGAGGTCCACCAGACGAAGAAGCAGAGGGGAAGGCCGGAGGCAGAGGGAGGAGGGGCCGGAGGGGCACTATGGACGGGGGTGCAGGAGCGAGGACAGGAGAGGACGCCTGGGCAGCCCCAGGGTGGGCAGCAGGACGCAGAGCCAGAGAGAAGCGGACAACGGCAGCGGGCACAGGAGACAGGAGAGGACAGAAACGGTGCAACTGGCCCAGGCGACCAGAGGGGAGCTACTCCTCCCTGGCGGGGCCTGCCTCGGGGGCGCCAAGCCCCGCCCGCCCTCGCCTGCTGCGCTGGGGCCTCCCTGGCTCCTCGGAGTTCCGAACGTGCAGAGAGCCTTCCCGCTGGGTCTCTGAACGCGCTGTTCTCGCCTAGCCCGTAAGCTCTCCGCCCTCCGCCCTTGGTCTCCTTAACTCTTCCGTGCCCTGCATGGCTCAGTCCCACTGTCACCTCCTTAGGGGGCCTTCCCAGCCCTATGGAGCCAGTGCCACCGCTCCTTACCCTCAGACGGGCGATATGTCATTTGCGGGGTCACATGCAAGTCAAAGGCAGGGCTCCGGTGGGAAAAGGGTCCTGACTCTCAGGGAACCCCGCAGAGCCCTGGAGCCAGTGCAGCCCTGCGACTGCACAGGCCTTGAAGGTCCCCCTGGCTCAGGATCCCCTGGACATGAAAGCCTCATCGCTTCCTATGGCTACTCCTGCAATGGTTTAACTGGAGCTGGCAGGGCTGTGCAGGTGTTGAACCCGGCTCCGCCCTCCAGGCTCCGCCCCGGCTCCGCCCTCCAGGCCCGCCCCTCCCGGCTCCCAGCCCAGCTCCCGGCACAGAGTCTCAGTGCATGTTCTAGATGAATGCACAAAGGGGCAGGAGACAGGACAGACGTGGGACAGGAGGGGAGACGGACAGCGTGGGAAGAGAAGGAGGGATGGGGGAGTTCACGAGCCCCAGCAGGCCGGCGCAGGTGGGAAGAGGGGAAGACGGTACTCACAGCTGGTCGAGGGGCTGTCGGTGCCGTCCAGTTCCGCCCTGGGGAAGCTGTGCCCGGAGCGGGCAGTGCGCAGCGCCGACTCGATGGCCCTCTCGTGGGCAGTGAGCACGAAGGCAGGGGCTCGGGCCCCAGCCCCAGGGCCGGACAGGGACTGCTGCATGAAGGCCAGCTTGTCCTTGGTCCTCCGTTTCATGTCATCCCATCTGTGCTTAATGTCCTTGATGGAGCGGGGGACCTGGCTGACGGAGGTGATTTTCCGAGCTATGCCTTCCCAAATCTTGTCCCTGTCGGCATGGGACAGCCGCATGGTCTCCCTCCCAAAGAGAACCGCTTCGTGGTGGGTCACTTCCGTGACCAGAATGTCCAGCTCCTCCTTGGAGAACTTGGGCTTCCTCTTACGCTCGGCCAGGGGCGCCACGTTCCTTGGGTTGAATATCCCACAAAGCACATTGGGTGAATGACCGTCAAGGCGGTGGGCCTCCTGCTTCCTGATTGCCGGCCCCAGCTGGGACAACCCGGCCCCCACGCCCCCCTCCTGCTGAGAAGCCCCTTCTACTGCTCCTCCAGCGGGGTAGGAGGAGGAGGCACATGTTAGGAGGTGGGCGCGCTGGGCTGGGTCCGTCCCGGCGTGGAGCAGGCCTGGCCTTGCCTGCTGCCCGCAGTGAGTGCTGGGCGGTTCAAGATCACGTGACCTTTCCTGCCTCCCTGTCCCCATCCAGAAGGGCAGTGCCAACACACCAGCCCCTCAGGGGTGGCTCTCAGGAGGGGAGGGTACAGCGATATAAAAGCATCCTAAAAATCCTACAAAAGGAATAAAGAGTCCTCTGCGGGGCTGGGATCCTACCACTGACCCTGCAAAGTCAAGTTTAAACAGAGCCATGCAGGGCGCAAATGGCTTGTAGGGCCGCTGTCCACATGGGCTGCAGTGGCCTGTGGCCTCAGCTGGTGCTGCCTATCAAAAGGTGTCATCAGGGAAAGCTGATTCCATCACGTGTGGCCCACCACCCCTTGGCCATCTGTCCCCTCCAGGTCCCTACTTCTGTGTGTGAGGGAAAAGAGGCTCCTCCCACAGCTGCAGCCCGCGGTGTCTCCTGGGGTGGCTGTTGTGGTTTTCTGGTTGGATTTGAGGATCTCATGAGCATCCCCTGGGAGACAAGCTGCCCTCTGATGGACACCAGCGGTGACCTCACCAGGAAGGGGCACCGCAGACTCTGCCATCTGGCCGAGCACCTGCTCTGGCCTTGAGACCCAGCTTCTCCACGGGC
Source organism: Tamias sibiricus (assembly GCA_025594165.1). Classification (NCBI taxonomy): domain Eukaryota; kingdom Metazoa; phylum Chordata; class Mammalia; order Rodentia; family Sciuridae; genus Tamias; species Tamias sibiricus. Next base: position 26,825,085 of record CM046657.1, read on the forward strand.
AGCTCTGCCCACCCCTTAACTGGGGCTACAGGGTTGGAAAGCCCCCAAGAGAGGGCACCAGTTACAGAGGGAGACCTGGGGCCCGGGTTGCTCCTCTGCTCAGGATCTTCCAGCCCTTGCGTCCCCACTACCCTGTAGAACGCCAGGTCCTGCAAGCTGGGGACAGGCGGGGCCTTGGTTCCTAGCCAGGACAATGGCAGGGCACAGACCCTACAGACCTGAGCCTAGAGGCCGAGTCTCGGTGGCGGCCACAGGGGACTCGGAGGAGTCTGTACAACTAGGAGGATCATCCCAGGGCCACTTCCCAGGCTGTCAGGAAGACGGGAGGAGGTCTTCTTGCCACTGTAGGCATTTGGGGCTAAGAAATTCTTTGATGGGGGAGGGCCTGCCATGTAGAGTGCTTATCGCCACCTTTGGCTTCTCCCCCCGACGCAAACCAGTGGCACCCACCCAGGACGCTGTGACTGCCAAAATGACTCAGGCACTGCCCAGTGCCCCCAGAGGGGCAAGCCGCCCTTGCTGAGGACCACTGCACACAGGCCCTGGCACAGGCGGCCACATGGCCAATGCTCACAATCTGGGCACCCGTGCCCTTCCTGTCCCCCATTCCCTTCCTGTCCACCACTTATCATGCAGACACTGCCTCCATTCCTTCAGCCCCACGCCCCCAGGCCGTGACAGTGCAGTCAGGAGCGCCCGCAGGTGGGCAGAGCCGTCCAGCGGAGGCTGACGCACAACCAACCCCAACCTGCCCCTTGAGCTGAGGGCCCTCCGGCAGGGACCACCCAGGCACCATCTTGGCTCAGCACAGGGCACAACCCACGCTATCAAGGTGGTAGGAACAGAGCCTGCACGGCCAGTGCCCCCCACAGCCCAGGGAGCTGGCTCAGCCTGGTCCCTTGTGTCCAGAGCCACAGACCCCAGTCCTTGCTCTGCTAGTGACTGCGTGAACTTGGGCAAGAACTTGCCCTGCTCTGGGCCCTGGTTTAACCACTGTGGCATGAAGACCCACACAGAGTGGTACCTCCCTACCTGCGCACATCGAGTCCCTGTGGAGAGCCTTACAGATGCCCAAGCCCTCGCCCAGCCCAGCCACCCGGTCAGCCAGCTCCGGAGCGCTGGGCGGTGGCTAAGCTGGCTCGGGTGAGGCGTCCCCAGGCAAGCTCCGGGGTGGGGAGAGCAGCTCGGGCCCCTCCAGAGGCCAAGCTCCTGGGACCTTGAGAGCGAAGGCAGGAGACCTCCTGGGGCCAGGACCCACTCACTGGCCCCCCCTATTGCCTGGGGGCCCCACTGCGGTGACAGGGGTGAAGAGCAGGTAGAGGTCTGGCCTTGCTGTCCGTGGACAACCTGCCTGAATGCCTCGTGCAACTTGCTCACGGTGTCCCCAAAGTCCTGGCCACCCTGGAGGCCCCCCTCAGAGGCCGCCTTCTCATCCATCTGGGCCTAGCAGCACAGTGAGATTCCACGGAACAACCAAGTGTGGCACCAGGTGTGGGCCCTGGGAAGCCACAGGGACAGGGCCAGGCTGGTCCACCTCAGGTGCCCAGCACAGGGTCTGAGTGGACGCGGGTGTCCCCATGCGGCGGGTAAAGCAGTGACCTGGCCTGGGGTTGGGGGAAGGCGGCGGTTAGAACTGCAGACCCACTTTTGGGGGCCACCTTCAGGGCAGTGGCTGACCAGGGCTATGGAGAGGTGGAGGAGTGGGCTTGTCCCCACACCAGAGCAGGGGTGTCCATGGTGACCCTGCTTCTGCCCATGTTAAGCGGAGCGGGAGCAGCGTCCCCAGCGCGGAAGAGATGAGCCCGGTGCTCTGGAAGGAGAAACGGCGGCCCAGCTGACCGGAAGTCTCTGACAGGAGCACAGGGCCAGTGAGGCCATCCGGAAGGACGCCAAGCCCCCAGCGAGACTCCCCAGCTCCACCTAACCTCTCACTTGCTTGTGAACTGTCACAGTTTACACACAGCAAACGCCCTCCACGGAGGTCCCTAACTGCACGGGCCCTCCTGCACCCTCCAGCCCCCGCGGTCACCAGGCCACACGGACACAGAGGGCATCAGACCCACGATGCAGTGGGTCTCGGGGTCCAGCTGCAGAGGGCCCCTTGCTCGCCCCACCCAGACCCACATCCCGTTCACTGCCGGGGTCCCAGAGAGAAGCCCCAGGGAGGCGTGAGGCCGGCCTGCTCCCCGCCCACCGCCCACAGCAGGGCTCCCACAGGCCAGTGCTGACCCCAGGGTCCCAGACTTGGCTCAGCCCCCTGGGGTGACCTGGGACAGTGTCCTGCTCTCTCTGGCTAGCCTTTAAGGGCCCTTCTGTGTCACACACTGGCCCAGGGTAAAATCACCCCCGACTCACTCAAGCCCAGCAGCAAGCATGGTGGACAGCAGGGCCGAGCCCCTGCCGGGGCCTCCTCGGCCAGGAGCACCAGCGGGACACCTGCTGGGCCAGGCTGGCTTGTCCTGCACCCTGCAGCAGCAGCCTGCCCTGGGAGACAGCAGCACGGTCCCACAGGGGACATTCTTGCCCCCTCCCCAGGAATGCCTCCAGGAACCTGAGGCCTGTGGAGTCCCCGCAGCCTGCCGGTCTGGCCACAGGCCTCCTCTGGGGCCCCCTCATGGAAGCCTGGGATCAGGAAGGTCACCGAGGCCAGGGTCTCCCGTGCTCTGCACACAGCAGTGCTGGAGGCCTCAGCCTCTGGAGATCCCGCAGGCCCACACGCCACCCTGGCCTCCTCTCCAGAGGCCGGGCAAGCCTCCCAGCAAACAGCAGAGCGAGGACTCACCTCATCCAGTTGGCTCTGGTCTCGTCTGAGCCGTCTATGGACTTGTAGCGGCTGTTCTTGTCCACGATCTGGAAGACAGAGAGACCGTCCAGAAGAGCTTCTCGTGTCCCCGGGCTCTGTCCCAGCCCAGGGCCCGGGCCGGCCCCTCCACTGCCTCACCCCTCTGTCTGCCATCCTCTCACAATGTCCCCAAAGCCACAGGACTGAGACTCAAGCTAGGGTCCAGGATTTCTGCCACCTACCTACCCTCCACCCACTCCCATCTCCCAGAAGATGGGAGGACACAGACACACTCACACACTCACACACACATACATGCACACTCACGCACACACACAATTATGCACACTCACACATGCACACACACACATACACACACATGCACACACGCAGATGCACACACACACTTTCAAGGTGCTGTGAATTCTGGGGAGAGAGAGATGGGAGGAGAGAGATGGAACTGTCCCTGTCCTCTGTCTTGATGGAATACCCAGTCACACAGCCCATAATGCCACATCCAGTAGCCTCGTGTTACAACAGCAAAAGCTGAACCCGGCCGACTCTCTCTCCAGCTCCTGTGGGAGACAGAAGCCACCACTGCACAGCGGAGCATCTATAATCTGAGAGGGCACCTGCTCCCCAACCTCTAAATACTCAAGAGCCCTGGGGTTGGAGCAGGACCCTTCTCCTCAGCAATTTCACCATCACTCTCGAATATCAGCCTTCAGTGCAGGGTGTGGAATTCTAGGCTGATTAGATTTTCTTTTCTTCCAATTCTGTGAAGATTAACGAAAAAAGACTGCCCTGTGGTCACCAGCAACCTTCTGTTAGCCTAATGTTGGTCCTTTGTGGATAATCTGTCTGTGGTAAATTTAAAGACTTTCCCTTTATTTGTGATTTTATGCCATTTTGCTCTGTGGTTTATTTTATAAAATCCTCTTCATTACTTGAGGAGCAGTTTCAAACACAGACTTAAATCTCTTTTGATGTTGGAAAATCCTCAGCCATTATACTTTTAAGTACCCAGCTTCTCGGTCACGTTCCCAGTCTCTTCTGGTAGGATTTCTACCAAACACACATGGGAGTATCTCATTCTATGCTCCATGTCTTTTAACTACCTTCTCATATATATATATATATATATATATATATATATATATATATTTTTTTTTTTTTTTTTTTTTCTTTATCTTTCAGGGAAAATTCCTGAGAACTCTCTTCCAATTCACTAATTCTCTCTTTGACTGTGTCCAGTTGCAAGCTCCTCTGATCTACTCAGGTTTTCCTTCCTTCCTTTGCTTCTCTTTCAATCAATGGATATTTTTCATTCACAGGTTTTGTAATTGGTTCTTGTTCAAACCCATCTTTTTCTTTCATCCTGCCTGTTTGGGTTTCATAAGGACACACTCCTTCCTTTCTCTTTCCCAACAGCTTGATTGAGCAGACAACCTGATGAGCGTGGGCACATGAGCTGGACCAAGGCCGGTTCCCTGAGGGTCTCGTGAAGCAGAGCTAACCCACAGGCCCCCACTCTTAGCCAACCCCCATGCCATTCCTAACCCTCTGCTGATTCTCCCCAGGGCACAGGGAAATTTGTAATCATTGTAAATCAGATCATGTCCCTTATCAGCTCATGATTTTATTCATTGCACTTATGATAAAATTCATACGTGGGTCACAGCCTTCAAGGCCCGTGTCCCTGCCCAGCCATCTACCTGACCTTGGGATGCTCTCTGCCCTTCACTTTTCTGCAGCCATGATGCTCTGGGGGCGAACTTTAACCTGGGTCACTCCCACACCTAGGACCTCTGTTCCATAGTCTTAAAAAACAACAATCATAAAATATTTCAATCATTCATAAATGATAAATAATAATGCAGGGGATGGCCTGTGTCCATCGGCGAGGGCCAACAAGAGTCACACTGACTGTATTCATCTCAGAGCTTTCCCTCCTCTGGATTCACGACAATCCCAAGATGCAGCTGCACATGTCCTCTGCCTCCAAGTCACCCTTCTCCCCTTCACCCCTCCAAGGGTGACCACCAGCCCTGAAGCTGGTGGGGAGTCTTCCCATTTCTAGGACACAAGGATTTTTCTAAGAATAATGTACAGCACTGTTTTGTATGTTTGGGAAGTTTATAGCAATGGCACCAGAGTGAACACACTCTTGGATAAACTTTCTCCCACCAAGCTATCTAAAGTTTGGATAAAAAGATACCAAGTCCCTTTTTATCTCTTGGGTCTCAGATTGTGTCACCTCTACAGAATAAGCCTTTCCTGATCTGACCCTAATGTAGGTTTTCCCCTGTGCACTGCCCCTGTCCCCAGCTATAGCTCCATGGCATCTTGTTACATTTTTAAAGCCCTAATGACAGCATTTTCATGGGTGGTGAAGTTTATCTATCTGTTGATTTAGTAAAGGACCGTCTCCTTCACCAGACCCAAGCCAAAGCAGACAAAGCTCATGGCTGTCCCACTCACATGGTGACCCACGCTGGAATGCTCGTTGAATGAATAAAGAGCTTTTCAAATAAAAAGAAAGTCAACGAAAAAAGTTCTACACTGTCAACATTTTAATAAAAAAGAAAAGAGCCAGGCGCAGTGGTGTAGACCTGTCATCCGAGCGGCTCAGGAGGCTGAGGCAGGAGGATCGTGAGTTCAAATCCAGCCTCAGTAAAAGCAAGGCACTTAGCAACTCAGTGAGACCCTGTCTCTAAATAAAATACAAAATAGGGCTGGGGATTTGGCTCAGGGATGGGGTGCCCCTGAATTCAATCCCCAGTACCCCCCCCAAAAAAAGAGTGGAATGCTGAAGTCAGCTTGCACTGGCCAATAAGGGTGGCCTTCAGGAATTCTGCGAGCCACGTGTTACATGTAGCCATTATTAACGATTGAATGATATAAAATTACAGTTCAGCTGGGTGCAGTGGCGCACGCCTATAATCCCAACACTTTGGGAGGCTGAGGCAGGAGGATCGCAAGTTCAAAGCCAGCCTCAGCAATGGCGAGGCACTTAGCAACTCAGTGAGACCCTGTCTCTAAATAAAATACAATAAAGGGCTGGGGATGTGGCCCAGTGGTCGAGTGCCCCTGAGTTCAATCCCCAGTACCACAAAAAAAAAAAAAAAAAAAAAAAAAAAAAAAAAAATTTACAGTTTGCAAGAGCCCTGTTTAGAGAGATGGCTATGATTGCGGTTGACTTCGGGCCATGGAGTTTTAGACATTGCCGCCTTCCGTAGTCTCACGAGACTTGGCCCGGGATCTCGAGAGACTTGGGCCCAGCGCAGAGCGGGTCGGGGCCATTTTGGTTGTTGGTTGTTTGCTGGTGTGTGGTACGTGTTAGAGTTGTTAGAGCCAGAGAGAGAAACTGACAGAATAAAGATCCTGTTTGTTTCCAGTCTGCCTCTGAACTTATTCCCGCGGCTTTGCTGCTCCAAGCGGCCATCGCTTCAGGCGGCAACAACAGTTCGATAAATTATATATTCTTTAAAGGTAATATTCAAAACTTACTACTCGCCCATTATCTTGCTACCTTTCACACTTTTCTGGGTCACTCCTGTTTCTTTCTGGGTGCTAAAGGCTTGGTCCTCAGCTTGGTGCTGTAGGTGGAACTTTTAAGAGGTGGCACCTCCTGGGAGGTCTTCAGTCCCCCGGGGTGCACCCTGCGGGGGAAAGTGGGACCCCGCCTCTTCCTCTCTTGGCTTCCTGGCTGCCATGAGGCAGCAGCTTGCTCCACCATGTGCTCCACATCCTGAGACGTTTCCTCACCACACACCCAGAACGATAGGTTCCAACGACCACAGACCAAAACCTCCAAACCCGTCAGCCAGACAAACCCTTCGTCTCCTACAGCACTAGCTCGCCAGCGTCCTCCCACTTCCTTTAAAGCCCTAACTCCCACGAACATTTTCAATGATGATAGTGTTTGTCATCTGTTGATTTGGAAACAGACTGTCTTCCTGACCAGATAAGCTGATTATCTCGGTAGTTTGTTACAGTCACAGAAAGCTGACTAACACATAGGCTCCTCAGAATAGCACACCTACTGACTCTGCACAGTGGAAAGGCAGTCTGCTAGTTCTGCTGCATATTCCTTCCTGACTCCATGTTCAGCAAGTTCATGATGCGTACCTGGGAATCCACCACAAAAAATTGACACCTGTGTCCCCATCAACACCAGCAGGTTGTCAGACACTTACCAACACACCATAATGCACACATATATGTGCACGCGTGCACACACACACACACACACACACGCATCTATTTGCAGTGCTGGGGATCGAACCCAGGGTCTCATGCATGCTAGGCAAGTGCTCTACCACCGAGCTGCACCCCAGCCCTGATCCCCGTGTCTACGTGAGCACCAACAGTCAGGCGGAGACGCATCAAACTCAACACGCGCCAACTCTAGAAACAGGAGGGAACAGGGAAGGGGGAGCTTTTGCTCTGTTTGCCTATGAGATGAAACTGCCTTCGTGTTATAAAAATCTCAGAAGGATAAACGGACAATGGTGCAGCTCTGGCTCCCCCCCAGCAGTCTCCCAGACACACGCCAGTCTGCGGGGACCCTCCTGTGGGTGGCACGGACCCCTGCCTTTACCCTAACACGGACCACCCTGCGTCGTCACGTTCTGATGGCCTCCCTCTCCTCCGGGGGAGAGAGGAGCACCTCGAGGTCCCGCGGCCTCTGGGGGGGCAGCTGGTGCCGTGACAGCCCCAAGCCCGAGGCATCAGCTCCAGCCGCAGTGCAGCACTCGGGAGCCGGGCGGCCCGGGCAGGGCGTCTTTGGCCCTTCGTTCCCTCGCCTGCATCCTGGGGTAAAAACCATCCCCGCAGCATCACGGCCACCACTGACCTGGAAGGCACCCAGTGAACGGTCACTACTGGCCCTGGAACGTGAGTGTGTTTTTTTTTTTCTTTTTTCTTTTAGTTGTACACAATGCCTTTATTTATTTTTTCGTGGTGCTGAGGATCGAACCCGGGCCGTGCACATGTTAGGCGAGCGCTCTACCGCTGAGCCACGACCCCAGCCCCAGTGGTGGTGAGTGTTAATGCGAGGGTCACGCTGGACACGGTTGATTCTGAGTGGTGGGAGGTCTGCCAGGCTGTGGCCACTGAGGCGTCATCAGCCTCCGCAGCGCTGCCCAGATGGGGGCTGAGGGGACACGGGGGCTGCCTGGGCCTGTCTCTGGTGCGGCTGAGGGCTCCTGAAGGCTGTTTCTTGGCTTATCTTTCTCACCAATCAGGAGTTCCTCTAATGACACGTCCTGTCACTCCACGGAGACCACTGGGACAGCAGCCACAGGCTCTGGGGACAACATGGTCTCCAGGAAGACGGTGCCCCTGCTTTCACAGTCCATCGTCCAGTGGGACACAAAAGAGGGGCCACTGGGGCCACTGTTGTGTAGCGGGTGGGGAGAAAGTGGGTCGTGAGAACCCGGGGCTGGGGCCCCATGCCCGAGAGTCAGCCCAGGACCCTCCTGAGGGGTGCGGAGTCTCCCCTGAGACCCTGAAGAAGAGGGGGGTGACGGGTGCCGAGTAGAGGGTCTCGGTCCTGCAGGCCTGTAGACCTCCTGGACGCTCAATGACAAGTCCAGGCCCCACCAAGTCAGGAGTAGGCTGTGGGTCCCCAGGCTGGGACAAAGCCAGGACCAGCAAGGGCCTCCCGGGGCCCTGGAAGGCTGGCTCCCAGCACCCTCCTGCCTAAAGGACCTCAAGATGCCATCAAAACTGAGACCGGGTCATTCCACGTGCAGAGATGAGCAGAAAGATAAGGTAAAAGCATGACGTTTGGCCTCCAGGATCAAAACTGGCCCAGGAGGACCCCAAGTCTACTTCTTACCACAAGGACAACGAATAACCACAACCAGGACAAAAAATCACGACAGCAGCCACTCAGAGCACCTTCTCCGTGCCCAGTGCTCCCACACTGCGGCCTCCACATGACTCCAGTGGCCGCAGGCTGTCCTCAGTCACAGAGCAGGGAGCTCAGGTTCAAGGCCGTTAGGGAACCTGCCCAAGGTCACAGAGGAAGCTGGACTGACATCAGGTCTCCAGCGACCAGTTCTCCAGCGCTCCATCCACTGCGGGGAGTGGTGGGCGCGGCCCCCACGACCTCTGACCCCCTGCTCTCCTGGGGCCTTGTCTGAAGCTCCAGCTCGGCCTCTGGTCTGAGGGACTCTGGGAGCGCAGCCAGGCACTCTGGCGTGGGGGACAGCCCACTCTGCAGACAGGTGGCTGCCGGCGTCAGGGTCCAGCTCCTCCAAACAGTGCCACAACTAGATGTCGCAGCAAGTGGATTTTCAGAAACCCGATTGGTTGTGACTTTCCGGGCGCCCGCTGACTACATACAGCATTCTGCGCTCAGCCCCACACCTCCCCCCGGGCGGAGCGGCCACCGAAATGATCTGTGAAGCCACTGGCAGCTGGCAACCTCAGAGGCTTCCCCCGAGACCCCCGGAGGCGGGCGGCCTCCTCTCTGTTCTCCAGCCGCTCCCCAGCCCGGCAGAACCAAGACCAGGGAGACAAACAGGCTGCCCTGAACTTGAACTTGAACTCTGGCTTCTTCTACACCCAGAAACGTGGAGTGAAGAACACACAAGCCGGACAGGGGCCTCGGAGACCGTCCAGACCCTAGGTTCCCACACCGTACGCAGCGTTTTGGGACTCTTTGACTTTTTGAGCCACCTAAGAAACTGAGCTCATCTGTGAACCAGAATCTAACCCATTCACCCTAATTTAACAATAAGGAAATCAGCGCTTCTTTTTATTGATCGAAAACAACCTTGTATCAAATTTCTTCTTTTAAAGACCACTTTGTCGCGGTGTGATGGGAACACTGAACGCGGCACGTATTCAACGCGCACAACCGAGGAGTCTGGAGAGACGTCTGCGCCCCTGGAGCCGCACGCCCACCACTGCCCAAAGCTCCCTTCCCGCTTTTCAAGTGCATTGATTATCACCGTTGTCATGGTGATCGCAACCCAGCTCTCCACCCCGGGGGAGGGCCTGGGGGTAGTGCGCTGGATTGCCACTGTAGGCTCCTGTGCGGCCCAGCTCTGGGACTCACCTTCATTCTGGAACTTTCTACCCTTTGACTAACACCTCGCTTCCCCTTTCCCCGGCCCTGGCACCATCCACGCTTTATTCTGTGAGTCCGACTGCTTCAGATTCTTCATGTACGGGCGTTAGGGTTTGGATAAGTGTCCCCCAAAGGCCGTGTGTCACTGGCTTGGTCCCCAGTCCACGGCCCCGAGGGAGGTGGTGAGCCTGTAGGGCTGGGGCCTGGAGGGGGGGTCCTTCAGTCGCTGACGGGTGCCCTTGAAGGAGACTCTGGGGCACTGGCTCCTTCCTCCCTCTTTTGCTTCCTGGCCACAAGGTGGGTGGCTTGCTCCACCACATGCCCCTTGGCAATGCCGTCCACCCTGCCCACCAGAGGCCCAAAACCATGGGTCTGCCTGATCCTGGACTGGAACTTGCAAAACTGTAAGCCAAAATAACCTTTTCCCCCTTGTAAGTTCATCGTCTCAGGTTTGTTGTTACAGTGAGGGAGAGCTAACTCACACAGGTGAACCAGGGAGCGTTTGTTCTGTGTATTGCACTTAGCACCACGTTCTCCGGGTCTGCCCAGGTTTCATGAATGGCAGGTCTGCCTTCTTTTTAATGCTTAAAAAAGGCTCTGGAGTCCTGGAAAATGGAGCCGGTTTGCACACAATCCCAAATTCCACATGCGGGTTTCACCTTTTTCACGCCACGCCTCACCCCAGCCTTTCCTGAAGCCCGTGGGGAGGTACGTGGAGACGAGGCTGCCCGGGAGCCGCTCACCACCCTGGGCCCCGGCCTGAGTGACCACAACATTCCCAGCAACTCCCAGAGGCGTGTCCCGCAAGATCGTGCCTCCCCGTTTTATGGACAAAACCCAGAGCTCAGAGAGAACGGGAGAGATCGCCCACGACGCCTCCAGCACATGGGGAGCCGGGACGGGGGCCCAGGGACACCCAGACCTGGCCGCCTCGGGCTCTTCCTCACGAGTCCTTGGCTCTGCCTGTAAACAGTGCCCAGCCAGGGCCTGGCCTCGGGGCCAGCCACTCCCGACTATGCACACGGCCCCACTCTCCTTGGCAAGGCGTGTGGCCCCTGGTGAAGGTAAGGGCATCTCAGGTCCTAGAGGGAGCCACAGGGCACAGCCAGCGTGGAGACTGGCCTGAGGCCTGCCTCCTCGTCATGCCTCGCATGGAGGGACCGGAAAGGGTGGGAAAGAGACCCAAAAAACGGCCTATCAGGAGGCAGCAAAACGTTAACTATAAGCAGGCGCGGTGGTGCACGCTTGTGATCCCAGCTACTGAGGAGGCTGAGGCAGGAGGATTGCAAGTTTGAGGCCAGCCTGTGCAACGCAGTGAGACCCAACTTCAAAATAAGATAAAAAGTGCTGGGGATATAGCTCAGTGGTAGAGTTCCCCTGGGTTCCATTCCCAGGACCACAAAAACAAAACAAAACAAAAAAACAAAAAACACTGGAATGGACCTGTGGCCAGAGAGAAATGAGATAAAAACAAACTAAATTTCATGCTGCAGATTGGAAAGGTCTTCCAAGTAGGAATGGAAGAGGGTAGCAGCTATTGTTCAGTACACAACCTGAACATCTACCATGTGCAGCTTTTCCTCAATAAATCATGTAACTCCTTAAATGCCTAACCATGGAGTTGCCATGTGACCCAGCAAGTCCACACTTAGGCATCACGCACAAGAGAAAGGAAAACCTCGAGCCACATGAGTATTCATGGCCGCCACAGGCAGGAACAACTCAACTGTCCATCAGTGATGGCGCATGAACAAAATACGGTCTATCCACGCCAGGGAACATGGGCCAGCTGAGAAAGGGGAAGACCAGGCTGTGACACGGAGAACCTGGAGAACACTAAGCCGGGGGACACTTGCTACACGATCTCATTCACATTCAGAACAGGAAATCTACCACCAGAAAGCGGGTCCGTGGTTACCAGGGCTGGTGGGAGGGGGGAGGAGGGGATGGCAGCTGAGGACCTCGGGACTTTTCAAAGTTGCCTGCAGCAATGCTCACACTTACCTGTGACGTACCAAGGACCACGCAAAATGCGCTTTAGGTAGATCACATGGCACGTAAATCATATCTGATCAAGTTCCTTTAAAATTAATAACTGCCAAAGATTCAGCAGTTGTGATCACACGCTGGGAAACAGCCTGTCCCACAAGCTTGGGAAGGATGCCCCAAAGACACAGGAGGCTTCCGCTGAGAGGGAAGACAGCGTCGAGACATTCACATTGGGGGCCTGCAGCCTGGAACTTGGGCTTTGGTTTGAGGTCCCGACCCCAACACAGGCAGCACAGCCTTGGATGGGGAACTCGGCCTGCCAAGCCCAGGACTCCCAGTCTGTAAAAGAGAGCCAAGTCCTACCCATGGGCCTGGGTGGAATTCAAAGGGCCAAGACACAGGAATCAAATCTCACACACAGACAGCGGCTGCACTGACGCATGATTAGTGCTGGTTTTGCTGCACATCAGCCCGAGCAGCATTTGCTGAGGACCCCCCGGGGTCTGAGGTGCTGAATTAGCTCAGGGGGCGTGGGTCAGACCTCCCCTCTGCCCAGGAGACTCCGTGTCCCCCACTGTGGAGGCCAGGGAGTCTCCCAGGAATTGATGCTTCTCAAACCAGAGTCTTTGGATATGTCCTCAAGAGCCAAACAATCTCAAAGAGTTTTTAATTCAATGTTTTCATTTAAAAAAAAATCAAGCCGGGCGTGGTGGCGCATGCCTCTAATCCCAGCACTTTGGGAGGCTGAGGCAGGAGGATCGCGAGTTCAAAGCCAGCCTCAGCAATGGTGAAGCATTAAGCAACTCAGTGAGACCCTGTCTCTAATAAAATACAAAAAAGGGCTGGGGATGTGGCCCAGTGGACGAGTGCCTCTGAGTTCAATCCCTGGTACCATAAAAAAATAAAAATAGAAAAATAAAAAATAAATAAATAAAAAATAAAAAATAAATCAATAGATAGGAATCACCAGGAGGTTTCCACACCCACAGGAAGTGCAGGGCTCAGGACTGGGGCAGCCCCTGGTCCCCACCCACCCCCGCTGCTCTAGACTGAGTACAGGTGGCCTGTGCTTCTTTGGTCCCTGCCCTGGGGTGCAGCCGTGTGTCTGAACAGGTGGCCACGTTAACCAGGACCTGGCAAGCGCTGGGAGGTAGAGGGCTCCCCGGGAACGGCCGCCTGCTGCGGGGCCCAGAGCAGCGGTCTCCCCGGTCTCACACACAGAGGCAGCTCACCCTGCAGCCCGAGGCCACGGAGCCCAACACTCGGCCAAACTGCGGGTAACCCCAGACCCGAGAGCACAGAGGGGCACTGCAGCCCAGTGGCAGGGACACCAGCAAGAAGGTGTCAGCAGTGACGTCCTGCTGACCGGTGCCAGCTTCCCTCCTGCTTCTGCGTGGCCCGATGGCCAAGAACGGCTTGCACATTTTTAATCGGTTGGAGATAAACCAGGCCAGAGGCCAGAGCACTTGCCTCGCAGGCACGAGGCCCTGGGGTCAGTCCAACCCCCAGCACCGCAAAAATACGTTAAAAGTAATCATAATCTAATCAAACGAAGAGCAATAGTTCATGAAACAAAAATTATATGGAATTCAAATTTCAGTACTAGAGAGTTTGATATTTCATTTCTTTTTCTGTAGCATGCCTTTGTGCTACGGGACAGAATGGAGGACAGATGGTTCTGGACTTACAGGGGTTTGACTTATGATTTTTCTACTTTATAATGCTTTGAAAGCTATATTCATTCTGGAGAAACCATACTTTGGATATTGATCTTTGCCCAGGCCAGCCACCTGCAGGAGGGGCCTCTCTACGATGCTGGGTGGCACCCCAGCACCCAGGCAGCACAGTAACCGTGAGGGGAAACCACCACCGTTGACCACGTACCGTGTGGCCTAAGTCAGCTGTGTGGTAGGTGAGGAGGAGAAGGCGCAGCTCTGACCTACGCTGTCTCAACACACATGAATATAATGGGACACAGCCCATCGTAAGTAGAGGAATGGGACACAGCCCATCGTAAGTAGAGGAACACCTGAGCTTGCAACAGACAGGGTAGAGACCACAGAGCCCTGCCCTTTACAGGAAGAGCTGGCTGACCGTGCTAGGCCCCCGAATACTGAGAGAGCTTGCTTCACAGGCAGCGTTGACTCTGCGACACCAGTTATTAGCACGAGCCAAGCAAAAGGAGCGGCTGCAAACTCCGTATGGAAACGCCGCATTGGGCAAAAAGCAGGTGAAAGTATAGGACGTTGGGCCAACAGAAGGTTTCCCAGGGTTTCAAATAGAGACAACCCACGGGAAAATAACCACACTCTCGGCTTGCAGAACTGCAGACGTTCTAGACACCAAAGAATCTGTGTGAGGAGCCACACGACGTGCTCACCTTACAAACAGCCATTTAGGATGATGTAAAGTAGCACCAGGCATCACGTTAAAATGCTGCCGTTAATTTGAAAGATGTTGGGATTTGGGGAGTTCTGGTGATTTTACATTTCTGAACTTTTTATAGTTGTTTAACAAGCATAAAAAAAATTTTGTGTTTGCCCAGCATCATGTTCCGACCTTTCTAAGTAGCATTAAAATAAAATTAACACAACACTGGGACTCCATGAACATCGAGTCACCTGAATATCACACAAGGAAAAAATCACTGTGGTAAAATATGTTAAGGAACCAAGGAGGACAGAAGGCCAGGTGAGTTTCTGATCTATAATGGAAATATTGGACCAGTCCAGAATAATTGTTCATGCTCTACTTTTCTTTTCTTTTTTTTTTTTTTTTCCAGTAATGGGGATGGAAGCCAGGGTCTCACACACACTAGGCACACTACTTTTGAGTTCAATCTCCAGCCCTTTATTTTTTTTTATTTTGAGACCCAGTCTCACCAAGTTGCTAAGGTTGGCCTTGAACTTGCCACCCTCCTGCCTCAGCCTCCCACGCTGCTGGGATCACAGGTGTGCACCATCACACCTGGCACACACTCTACTTTTGTTCCAGCGTCAGATTTGGAGAGTCGCGGCCTCCACTGCTTCACAGCATATCATATCTTGGTGCGTGTGTGGGGGGGTCCTGTGGTTGGGTTTGTGAATCAATCGCCCAGTGACCAGCACTTGTAAAACAGCCGCACGAGCTGTTTCTTCAGTGCTTCTGATGTTAAGGGGACCCTTCAGATCGAGGCGCACACTTTGACTCCCGGCGACGCTCAGGCTGAGTCGAGCGTCTGGTGACTACAGCATCTGAGAACACAGCAACTGTCCCCAGCCTCATCCGCTCTGTCCTCTAGGGCAGCCTGCACTTCAGCCACACCCTGGGACCACCCCCACCTCAGCACCACCCCGTGCTCCTGGGCCTGGGGCATGCTGTGGCCACTGGCTGGGACCCCGTGTCCCTCAGACTCTGACCTGAAAGCCATTTCAACCTAGCCCTCCAATGCCAGCAGGCCTAGAAGCTAGGGTGCCCACGGCAACTGCTCGCAGGTCCCTGAGATCTTGGCTTCTAGACGCCGTCTCCTGCTCACAGAAACCAGAGCTCCAGGTGGCCGTGGCTGGCAGATCTTTTTGTGCCAGGAAGTGCTAAAATAATGACGAGACTGTGTCAAGAGAGCAAAGAGCTAGTCTGGAAGGGCTCCCAGTGGCCCAATCGAGGGCGATTTACTCAGCAAAATGACTGATGCCGGGGATGGACTATAGCATGGGAATGAGAGAAGGATTCCCAAGGCCAGATACTAAAATAGTCTAGACAGAAGATGGGGGTGGGAGATAAGGATGGACTTTTTTTTTTTTTTTTTTTTAACAAAAGGAATGTCAAGTATTAAATGTAGAAGGAAAGGAAGAAAAAGAAAAGTCATTTTACACCATGAGTAATAACTGATGCAGACAAGAATCAGGGACAATCCCTAAAACTAGTGACTAAAAGACAAGACTACCGGAGATCGCGTGTCTCCAAGAGCTGACGGGACTGCAGGCCAGAGGGGTGACCAGAGGCGAGCGTGAGAAAACCAGCACGGAGCATCTGCAAAGGACAGGCCCGAGCCCCCCACACAGTGTCCCTACCGCGAAGGAGGAAAAGCACGCGGGGGAGGGGGTGGGGCGGGGTGCGGGCTCTTGCAGAAAGACGAGGCCCAGGAACACGACACGCTGTGAGATCCTGGGTGGGCTCTGGATGGGGGAGAGTAAAAAGGACGAGGCTCAGGGCACCTGGGACACCTGCGTGGGGACTGCAGGCGAGGCGTCCTGTAGCCGTGCTAGATGGCGACATCATGGGTCTACAAGACAGCTCTAGCCAATCCCCCACGGTTGGTCAGCTCCAGCACCCCCAGCCCAAAGACGCAGCCTGTGGGCGAAGAGTTATTTCTGCATATTTTTAATGATCAAAAACTATTTTTCATCATGTAATTTCATTTACATGATTTAACATTTATATCAAATTTAAATCTGGTGAATAAAGTTTTATCGGGACACACCGTGCTCTCCATTCACATATCCTCTGGGCTGCTTCCGCACTCAGTGGCGGTGTGGCAGAGACGCCTGGTCCGCAAGCCTGAAATGGTCATCAGTGGCCCTTTAAAACACACCTGCGCCCCCCTGGCATGGGGACGCCCTGCTCCTAGGAGATGATGAGCTGAAGTGTTCAGAGGTGACATTTCGTGATGTCTCTAACTAACTCTGAAGCAGTTCGGATAAAAAGAATGTGTGTGCTCGTGCGCGTGCACGTGTCCATGGGGGTGGTAACGTGTGCACAGGAGAGAAAGCAAAGGTTATGTGGCGACAGGTGGATCTAGAAGCAGGGCACAGGGGTCTTCGTTCCAGCTTGACGCAGAGTTTGAAATTTTCAAAATTAAGAGTTAGCAGACATTTAAAAAGCATGAAATTGGGTGCAGTGGGGCACCCCTGGAATCCCAGGGGCTCTGGAGGCCGAGGCAGGAGGATCGCAAGTTCAAGGCCAGCCTCGGCAACTTGAAGAGGCTGAAGCAACTTAGTGAGAACTTGTCTCAAACTGAAAAATTAAAAGGGCTGGGGATGTGGGTGGTGGCTCCGTGGTAAAGTTCCCAGTACCCAAGTCCCCTGCAAAAAAAGGAAGAAAAACAGGAGAGGAGTGGACCACGCTGAGTGCCCTCACCTGGGTGCACACGTGCGCGGGTCCTGCCTCCTCCTGGACGAGCTCGCTGCTCCTCGCTTCTCTGAGGTCCCTCGACTGCCAAACCAGCCCGTTCCTGCCACGTCTCATGGCACAGCGGGGGACCCCTGTGCTTCTGCCCAGCCCGGTGCCCGGCCTCCCCAGCCTCTCTTCTGGGAAGAGCGTCACGAGCTTCCCCCCAGCAAGTTCAAGTCTTAACAGAAATCCCCGCTGTACGACGGCACCGGCACCGAGAGGGGAGCGCGGAGACGCCCGCCACCTCTGCTGCTCCCGGGACGCGGGAGCCTGGCAGGCGGAGCCGCGGGGGGCGAGCCCCAGTGTCTCCTCCGGGAGGGCGGCCCGTCTGTCCAGCATCGTGCCTGGAAGGGCGGACGGGCTCCCCAGGTCCCCGGGCCTCTCACGTCAGGGACAGGATGCGCCGGGGGCTGCCCTTTGCCCATGGCTGCCAGACGTGGACCCCAGACACCGAAGGCCACACCCGGGGTCACCAGGTGTGTGTCCTCAGCCTCGTGCTGGCTCCACCAGGCCTCCACCTTCTCCTCCCTGCTTCTCTCTTCCTTCCACGTGAAAGCCTCACCCACAAGCTCCTTTCTGCGGTTAAGTGGACATATTCCCAGGTTCCGGCATGAGGTCGTGGACGTCCTTTGTGGGGGTCCTCATCTGGCCTGCCACGCCTCCCTCCCTGCCACGCCTCCCTCCCTCCCTGCCACGCCTCCCTCCCTCCCTCCCTGTCCGCCTCCCTCCCTCCACCTGCTCCGGTCCTCTGGGCTGTCCCTCCAGTGGCAGGAAAATGCTGACCCACCCCCTTCCTCGTCCAGTGTCCCCACGGGGACTTTCCTCGGTGATGAAAAAGCCCCCGAAGTGCCCTCCCTCTGCCGTCGGCCCCTGGGGGCAAAGCGCTCGGTGCCCTCTGGAGGACGGCCACCTCCCTCCGCAGCACGCCCTGCCCCGCCCCCGCCGCGCATCCCTCCTCCAGCTCCGACCTCGTCTCGGCAGACTTCTGAGAAGAGGTGACGCCGGCACCGCCAGGCCAGTCGGGGTCCCGCCCGCGGCCGCCCTGCTGGGCTTCTGCGGTGACTCCACTGCAGGGGACCGTCCCGGGCACGGCCAACTGTTCAGCAGTGACGGCCCCCACCTTCTGGGAGCCAGTGGGCAGACCAGGCCAGGTGCCCCAGGTGGCCATGGCCCGGAGCTCCCGCTAAACTCACCCCTGGCCTCCGGCACCAGACCCCGCGGACACCGCGGAGCCCCTCACTTCGGCTTCCAAGCACAATGTGACACCCTGGGCGCTGTGGTCCTCAGGACCCCTCGCTTCCCCCTGGACTCCCAGGACACCCGCTGTCCCGGTCCCCTCCTCCTCTCAGGCCACTCCCTCTCTCTTCTCCGACTCGGCTCCCCTGTGCCACGCTGAGGTCGGCGCTCCCCAAGGAGGGGCCCCAGGCCCCCCACCCCTGCTCAGCCCCTCGGTGCTGCCCTCACGCCCCCCCCACCGTGGACCCCCGTGCGCAGGTGACCCGCAGGCGACACCCCAGCCTCCTCGCCACGTACCCACTGCCCACTTGACGTCAGCACGCGGACGTCCTGGCGAGACTCCAAAACCACACCTCGGCCTCCCCACCCCCGCCTCGGCCTGGCCCACTCGGCACCTACCGTGACCTGTCGGAGGGGACCCCGGCGCGGCCCCTGGCTCTCCCACTCCCCCGTGAGGCCTGCGTCCATCGCAGGCGAGCGCTCTCCTCGGGGACGGAGCTCACAGCCCCCCACTGCCTGCACATCTCCACCCACTTCCCCTGGGTGCCAGGGGGCGGATCCCGGGGGCACTTAGCCCCCAGCCTCATCCCAGGCCTTTGGATCAACAGGGTCTCGCTAAGTTGTTTGGGGCCTTGCTGAGTGCTGAGGCTGGCCTCCACCTTGCACTCCTCCTGCCTCAGCCTTCCGAGGGGCCTCCATTCTTGACCCCCGCTCCCTGCTCCGAGGGGCCTCCATTCTTGACCCCCGCTCCCTGCTCCGAGGGGCCTCCATTCTTGACCCCCGCTCCCTGCTCCGAGGGGCCTCCATTCTTGACCCCCGCTCCCTGCTCCGAGGGGCCTCCATTCTTGACCCCCGCTCCCTGCTCCGAGGGGCCTCCATTCTTGACCCCCGCTCCCTGCTCCGAGGGGCCTCCATTCTTGACCCCTGCTCCCTGCTCTGCCCCCACCAGCTCCCACGCTGCAGCCACAGCGGCCTTTCAAACATAATGTGCTCGGGTCACGCTTCTTGCCCCCAACTTCAAACAAAAGGAAGGCTTCTCGCTGTCCCTGAAGAGCAAGCAGGCACACGGATGTGGACATCTGCTGTCCACGTCAGGGCTCATGTCCACAGGGCCTCACTTGGTCAGTTTCCCTCCCTCCTCTAGGTCTCCATGTCTGCCGCTCTCCAGGAACCAGTGACTAGTTGCTTGGAGATACTGCACTCTCTCCTCCCACCCCAGGGCCCTTGCACGTGCCATTCCAGCCATCTGATGCCCTCCCCAGCCCTTACTCGGAAGCCATTCTCTTCCCGCGGTCACAGCTCAGTCTCGGGAAGCCCTGTCTGATCTCGGGCCAGGCTGACTCCCCAGGCTGTTCTCTTTCTCTGGGCCTCACTATCTCGCCATCACCTATCAGATTCGTGATTTTACGAGCATCTGTCTCATTCTTCGGTTAATCCCATCTCCTGCCCAGTAAATTCCGTGAGGACAGGGCTGTGTCTGGTCTGGCCTGTCACTGTGCTCGCAGGGCCAGCAGTGCCCAGCCCGGAGATGCTCAGAGGAGAGGCCTTCGAAGGTGTCGGCCTTGCTGCCTCCTTCTCGGCCTTCCTCCATGACCCTCCCTCCACCCACCGCGGTTCAGCAGCTCGGGCATGACGCCTGGCTCTGGAAACCCCTCTTCCCCGCTTCACATGCCCCCGCCAACCATGCCAGGGAGGCCCCCCGAGTCTCTCCCCCTCTGACACCCGAGCTCAGGCCCCACTCATGTTTCATATAAACGCTGTCCCCGGTCCCCCAGCTGGAGCCAGGAGTCTCCGCGCCCAGGCCACCTCTCTGCTTGGCCGCACAGTGGATCCCCGGCCCTCAGGCGGGAGGACACACTCCTGGCTCGGGGACACGAGACTGGCCCCGCCTTCCTGCCTGCTGACCATCTGCCACTCTGGTCCTCGGCCGCTGCTGCCCACCGCTCCTCCCTGAGCCCCTCTGCTCCGGGCGGCGTTTCCCATCCCCCTCCAAGACTGCCTGCCACTGGCTCCGCAAGTTCTAGGCTAAGAGAAACTTCTCCCCAACCCACATCTAGGTCAGGAACAACAACAGCAAGAGCGGACACTGGGCGCGTGTCACGGAGGCAGGCGTGACCTGACAGCTCACGCGAGGACTCCTTCCGCCTTCACCCGTGGCTATTATTAACCTAGATTATGAAACGGGCTCAGAGAAGTCGACGACTCGTCCAAGGTCACATTGGATCGCAAACAGCGGAGCTGGAGCTGGCTGACTCGAGGCTCTTGGGCTCCAGGCCCCAAGGTCTCGGGGACTAGGAGCATGCGTGGCCCTCCGCGCTGTTCCCGGAGCATCCTGCGTCCCCCTCAGGTCGCAGTGACCACATGTGCACACACGTTCAGGGCCCTCCCCCCAGGACGGCGGGCTCCCTGAGGGCAGGGCCTCTGTCCTGCAGAAGGCTCCCCTCCAGCACTGCCTGCACCTCCCGTGACGGCCTTCTAGGATGAGCATCGTGATCGGCATCCCCACCGTCCCCAGGTCCATGTGGAAGAGGGGTGGCTGAGCCTTTTGTGAATGCCACCAAATGGCCGGACAGGCACACACGTGAGAATTCGTAGGAACGCTGCCCTCAGCTCTGGCCGATGACCTCCTGCCCTCCTTATGACCGCCAGGTGGGCTCTCTCAGCAAGGCCCTTGGACAGCAAGGACCACGACCACTGGGCTGGGGATGGGGACACCATCGGTCATCCGCAAGTCCAGAGGCACATGCAGAAAAGCCCTGGGGCCAGCACGTGGCGCCCCCTGCTGGTCTCCTTCCGTGTCCTCGACAACCTCTCCAGCAGAGCAGCCCCGGGGACACTCACCAGCCAGGAGAAGAAGCCAGCTGATCTGTCCTGAGTGGAGATCTGTCCCTCATAGGGGCCAAAGATGTGGCCCTTGGGTATGACCTCACTCATGCACCGCACGTCGCTCTCGCCACTGGCTTCCTTGACCACCTCCATGCCCTGCGGGATGGTGAGGGCGGCCCGGTCTGGGATGCCCACGGGCACCGGGGTGTCGGACACAAACACAGGGGGGCCGTGGTTCGGGCACTCGTCCACAAAGTACTCCTGGCAGGACTCGCAGACTGCAGGGACAGAGGGCAGAGGAGGGGCTCAGTGGTTGCGGGGAGACAGGACCCCTGGGGAGGAGGCTGAGGGCGGAGAGGAGGCCACCCCAAGGGTGCAGGCAGCAGAGAGCACGCTGCCTGCGACCCAGCCTCAGGCCCCAGGGTCATCAGGATAGTCACCCAGCGCCATAACCCGTCACCTCCCCGAGGCCTCAAGGAAGCCACGAGTCCCCTTTGTCTCAAGTTTGAGAAAGGAGGAGACAGCACGGCTTCGGAGCCTGCTGGGTCTGGGCTGTCTATCCACCTGTGAGCCGGGGGACCGTCACTGGGCACTTGGCCCTCGCCACGCCTCGGGGTCCTCACCTGGAAGACGGGGCCAACCACAGCCACCTCTGGCTGTGGATGAGGACCACGGGGCGTGGGCCGGGCCTGGGCCAGGGGGTGCGCACCCTCACCTGCTGCACATTCCCAGCCGGGAGAGGGCGCGGCGGAGGGAGGAGGGGCGGCGCGGGGGCCCCACTTACACCAGAAGTCCACTTGCTGGAAGCTTTTGGGCACCATGAGGTCGCGCTTCCCCTTCAGTTTCTTGGGCTCGACTTCCATGGCCGAAGGCTCTGGTCTCCTAGAGCTGCCCAGGACAAGGGACAGCAAAGAAAGCAAAGCAGCCGTCAGAGTGAGAGCCTGGGAGGGAGAGGCTGGGGACGTGGCCAGGAGACCCAGGGGACATGGCGGGCACAGCAGCCCCAGGTGGCCTGCTGTTCCCGGGGCCACTGCTCAAGTTCCTCTAGAGCCTGCGCTCACCTCTGACCCCAGAGGCTGCCCCAGCAGGGCTAAGGGAGGCGGGCAGGGAAAGGGAACTTCACCCCGGGTCCCCAACCCACCCGGTCCAGCCACACCCCTCCCTGCGCTCGGTCCCCACATAGGCCTCACCAGGGCTGGCCGTACTCCTGGTCACGGAGTGGCGAGCAGACCTCTGTCTTCACCACTGTCACCATGTCCCCCACGGCCGCCTTGGTCTGGGCCAGGCACTCCTTCATGTTCTCAGTCATTCTGTCCTGGGACGCAGAGGCAGGAGCAGGGCAGGAAGGGGATCAAAGAGACGGGGAAGAGGGTGAGTGGAGGCGAGGGCAAGCAGGGGTCCCTTGGAGTCTGGTTACCCTCCCTGCCATCCCAGAGGAAGCGTTTGAGAACACAGACAACAAAAACAGCTGCGGCCCGGCCAAGAGGAAATGCCATTTCTATCCCGGGCTGGTCCTGGGGACGACTGGAGCCACCAGCCCCATGGGGTCAGGCACAAGGGGCAGCTCAGGCCAGGAGGCAGGGCTGGGAAGCACAGCCGGGACCCCAAGGCCAAAGGGCAAAGGGCACGAGGAACCCACATGAGCGTGGGGACAACTCTGCACAGGGGCTCAAGGCGGGAACAACTCAAGTCCAACTGTGGCCAAGGGGGTGGGCCGATGAAGCGGGCCCTCAGTGCCTGGCGGCGCAGCGCGGTTGGGGCCAGGCCTGGTGCCAGCTCCAGCAGGTACAGGCGGGGCCGGGCTGGCGGGGGCCGGCGGGGCGAGCCGACTCCAAGCCCCACCCCCAGGGGCGCCGTCCACTGCTTACCGCCCTGCACCACGCGCGGGGCTTCAGCCGGTCCCTCGGCACCCCGGGGTCCGCATGCCAGGCCCGGGACACTCTTCGGGCCGGGACAGCGCGCGGCTCGGCTGGGGCCGCGCTGGGCCCGGGACTGGGCGAGCGGCGTGTGTGACTCACTACCCGGGGCCCCGCTGGCCACACCCCTGCGCCTCGGCTAATCAGCCCTGCTCCCCCACCGGGGCCCCAAAGCCGCGGGCGGCGGGGAGGGGTGTGGGGGCGGGATGGCCTGCCCCCTCCTCCAGCCGCCGGGCCGGGGGCGCGCGGAGGGGACCTGGGCTGCCGGGCCGCCCCGCCCCCAGCCCGGCACCGGCCCCGGCCCGCGGCGGCGGCGCCCGCGTGCGCGGCGGGGCCCGGGTGGGCGCGCGGGCCGGGGCGCGGGGCGCGGGGCGCTCGGCTCACCAACCTTCCCCGCGGGGCGCTCCCGGCCCGGCCCTGCCCAGCGCCGCCCCCCGCCGCCCGGCGCCCGGCATTCCTTGCGGGGGCATGTGGCTTCTTGCCGGCCCCGGGGGCACGCAGTTGGCTGGCGGCCGGCAGGGGGGCGGCGGGGAGCGAGGAGGCGAGCCCGCGAGGGCGGCGGGGGAAGGGCTCCCGCGCCTCCCCGGCCTCGCCCCGCTCGGGCCGGGCGCTGGGGCTCGGGCGGGCCTCTAGTGGGTGGCAGCGCCCGAGAGGCCGGCCGAGGGCGCAGGGCCTGGAAAGGCGCCCCGCAGCCTCCGAGCCCACTCGGCCTGGCCGCCGCGACCCAGTGGGCGCTGCCTTCCCCACCTGCGCCGCCCAGGGTGGGAGCCCGCCCGGCGCCTGCGCCCGCCCGCCTCCACGCTGGGCACCTGGCCCACCCCACAGCCCATGGATCCCGGCCACCGTGAAAGGGCAGGGTTGCCAGTGAGCGAGGCAGGAACCTGGGCTGCAAGATGTCAAGTGCCGTGCCCAAGGTCACGCAGACCAGTCCTGATGGAAGCCCGTGCTGGAGGCTGGGGCGCAGCCTCAGCACATGGGAAGGAGGAGCACCTCACCTTCCGCGGTCATGTCCAGCCCTGGTCGTCTCCAGGCCATGCCCTCAGCCTAGTCCTCCTGTGGAACCATCACTGGGATCACCCCGTGGCAGGTTTGGGCCTCAGCTCATGGGCCAGCGCAAGGTGGGGACAAGGCGCTGCTTGGAGGGGCAGTAGTCACACCAAGACATCAGGAGGCTGTGGAGCCTAGTAATTAGCAACCTGGGCTCTGGAGCGGAACAGCCTGAGTTCCCGTCCCCTGGAGGGGCTGTGCGCCCTGGGCAGGTGTTAGAGATGGCATGTGAGTCCCGCCCCTGGCCACCACCTCCAGTTTCCACGTTGAAGCTCTAAGCCCCACTGGGACTGTATTTGGAATAGCTCTGTGAGGAGGTGGCCAAGATGAAGTGAGGTCTTGAGGTCAGGTGCCCTTCTAAGGGGAAGGGGTCCCATGCTGTCTGCAGGGTGTGACCCACAGCCTGGAGAGGGCCCTCTGCTGGGTGGAGAGCATCACCTGGGGCTGAATAGCCTGGCCCTTGACTCTGGACTCCAGCTCCAGCGCTGTGACAGAGAATGCGAGGTCGAAGCCCCTGCCTGCGGCGTTGTGCCAGGGCAGCCTGCGCTGAGGGACACAGCAAGCTCTCTGACCTCTCTGGGCTCCCGCTTCTTCATCTGGAAAATGTGGCTGATGATAGATTCCAGCACAGAGGTGTGGTGTGACATGGAGGGAGACGAGTTTGGGGGTGGGCACAGGCTCCCATCCCGCTGCAGAAAGGCCGTGAGCAAGACGGACACCCGCAGCATCATGGGGGGAGCTCTGCATCCTCTCTGTTGGATTGGATCTGTCTGTAAGTCAATCCCCCGCAAACTCCGGCGCTTTATTAGAACCCGCATCTTAGGACTACTGTGCGTGGGGGCCCTGCCCTGGCCCCTGAGCCTCCACCGCCCCACCTGCACGCCATGCTCCATCCCACACAAGGCCTGCGACCTGGCTGGGTCCCCACCCATCCTTCAGCCCTCACTGTCCCCCTCCCCTGATGACACCCTCTACCAGCCCCAAGTCACACTCCGTGGCACTTGTCACATTTACAAAGGTCCTTTGCTAGCACATTATTTGGTTCACGTGTTTCCTCAGTAGGCAGAGCTCCCGAGGACAGGGCTCTTTGCTGACCACTGGCTTCTCGGCACCTGTTACAGGGCCCGGACCCGGGGGAGGCTAGGAAAGGGGAGCAGGTGCCAGGGCACTGACAGCAAGGGACACTCACTCTTGGGACCACACACTTGCAAGACCGACCCGTGACACGAAGGCCTTCCTAAATGTGCTCCCCAAGGGCCTCACCCAGCACAGAGCCCATTCCTCAATTAATATTTGCCAAATGACTAAACGACCAAATAACCCGTGTCACAGACTGTCCCTCTCTAACACGCCCCATGGGAGCAGTAGAGATTCTCAACGCCACAAGAGACCTTGGGAGGAGAGAAGGCGGGTGGCTGTGGTTTGGGTTCCGGGGATTGAACCACGCGCTTGACCACCTTACCATCCCAGCTCTTGCTAATTGTCCCAGACTGGCCTTGAACTTTCTTCTCTTTTTCTTTTTTGTTCTTGGTACCAGGGATCGAACTCAGGGGCACTCGACCACTGGGCCACCTCCCCAGCCCTTTTTTTTGTATTTTATTAGAGACAGGGTCTCACTGAGTTACTAAGTGCCTCGCCATTGCTGAGGCTGGCTTTGAACCCACGATCCTCCTGCCTCAGCCTCCCAAGTCACTGGGATGCAGATGTGAAGACTCGTGCCACCAAGACCAGCTGGGTCACAGCTCTGAACCCTCTTCCCCACGCACCCCCTCCTGGTGGTCTCTGCCTGGCAAGGCGGGCATCGGGGCGAGGGGTGATGGAGGGCATGGTGGACTCGGGACTTGATTCTGATAACCTGCTGTGACGTGTGAGGGCGTGGCACGTCACTGTGACTCTCTAGGCTCGGAGTCCTCAGTGGTAAATGGAAATACTCCCACCTGCCCTGCCGGGAGTCCCTCGAGGAACAAACGAGATTAAACAGGGGAGGGGCTTAGGAAGCGCCCAGGGCTGCGGGTTTATGGGCAATATTGATGGCACGGTGGGGGCCCAGAGGAAGGAGTGTGGGGAGACGAGGAGAGGAGAAAGGGCAGAGGGAAGAAAGGCCGGAAGGGGAGTGGGGAAAGAGGAGAAATAGGCAACAGTGAGAGAATAAAGGATGGAGAGGAAGAGAGAGGAGAGAAAGGTGAGGGTAGGGGGGGAACAGGGAGAGATAGGGAGACCGAGGACGAGGGAGAGAGGGTTATAAATGTTGTAGTCTCCAACGTCCCCAGCACACAGCTCCCTGTGATGAAGGCTCTTGTCTTTGTCCAAGCAGAGACCCTCGCGGTCTTGTTCCCATCCACATCCCCTGCCCTCACCCTGCCCTCTTTCTTGTAATGAGGAGACCAAGCCTTACTTTTTGTGACCCAAGTGCAGCGTTTTGTAACACAAGCGTGTGCCGGGTGGAGTGTCCCTTATCCAGAGCGCTTCAGACCATAAGGCCTTCAGATTTGGGACCTTTCCAGATTTTGAAACAGTTGCATAGCCTTTACGGATTGAAAATCCCAAATGTAAAACATCCAAAATGCTCCAAAATTTGAAAGTTCTGAAATCAGTGTCAGTGCTCAAGAAGTTTCAGAATTTGAAGCATTTGGGATTTGGGATTTTTGGGTTAGGGATGCTTGATCTGTACTACCTAGAATGCTTGAGAAACAGCTAGAAAGCAGGAAGGGAGGGAAGGGGAAGGCACTGGGGAATGAGATTGATCAAATTATGTTACTCCCAGTGGCTCAGGAGGCTGAGGCAGGAGGATCACAAGTTCAAAGCCAGCCTCAGCAATGGTGAGACACTAAGCAACTCAGTGAGACCCTGTCTCTAAATAAAATACAAAAAGGGCTGGGGATGTGGTTCAGTGGTCAAGTGCCCCTGAGTTTAATCCCCAGAACCAAAAATATAAAAAAAATTATGTTACATGCATGTATAAATATGGTAAAATATGATTATAAGCACCAACAATTTTTTTAAAAAAAGAAACAACCATAGGGTTTTAGAGGCCTCACAGAGAAAGAATGGAACCAATTATACCAAGAATCCATCACAAGATAGTTAATAACTGAACTTTCCATTCAGTTCTGGGCCTCTTGACAGCCAAAGCAAAAAGGGAAATATGATGAGTTACAGCATTCTCATTATCCGACACTGATTTATCGACTGTACGCACCATTAAGCTCTCTCCATTCTTGGAGGATTACAGCCACGTGGAGTGCAAGGACCAACCCTTACTGTTGTGACAGATGTGCACAACCCTGAAGTCCACCACAGGCTCAGACACCTCTACCTGGAGATAGAGACAGACCCTGGGTGTCTGCATGGAAGGCTGCGGAGCCAGGGAAGGGGAGGTTGGGATGCGGTGACCAAGAGCACCTCCTCTTGGGGCGAGAGAGAACCCAGTCAGGCCCTGGGCGACCTGCAGGTGAAGCACCAGCAGCCTTCTCTGCGGACAGCCCTGGCCTCTCTTGCCCAGCAAGGGCCTGGGGGAGGGGCGGCCTCCCGCAGGAGACCAGGCTGCCGGCCTGCTCCCTCCCGGCTGGCTCCTGGGAGTCTGCACATGCCGAGATTACGCTGGTTGCGCACCCAGCAAGGAGATGCGAGCCCAAGAGGAGGGGCGGAAGCAGCCCAGGAGCCTGCAGCTGGCTCTTCCCCCTGGCAGGGTGCCAGGACCCTGGGACGCCCAGCAGCCGGGGCCCTCCAGCCTCTGCCCACTCGGTTTCCCTGGAGCTTAGCGCTGGTGCCCTGGAGCATCTGCCCTGGCATCCACCACAGCATCCTGTACCACCCATTCTAATGCCAAAGGGACACAGGGATGGGGGTTGGCCCAAGGGCCACACAGACCTGGGCTGGGCACGTGAGCCTGGGTCTCAGTCCTGTTTGTGACACGAAACCACCTGCCTGGCTTTAAGCCTTAGTTTCCCCTTCCTGAAAAAATTCAAGATCCAACTAATAGTTCGTAACAGTGAACCACGGCTGTGGGGACGGGCAGGGCTTGGGACGGTGAAAGGGAGTAGTTGGATTTACAGACTCAGAAACACTGCCTGTGCAGAGAATGAAGTATATGCCTTGAACTTACACGTAAGGCAGATTTTCAAATGCATGTCGATACCTTTGTGATATGCAAAAGATAAATTTATCCAAAAATGCTATTGGACTCATGGAACCCCGAGTCTCTTATCTGTATTTAGCTCACACTCTTACCTCGGTTTCCCCTGTGTAGGGCATCATGCCTGGCCTATAAGGAGCACTCTATAGATGAGAGTTTTATCATCATTCATTTTATTAGTATTTTAAAGTGTAATAGATATGGGGTGTGGTTGGTGAAAATTTGTTGATTTGAAAAGACGGGGCCAGGCTGGGGGGGTAGCTCAGTGGTAAAGAACTTGCCTCATCTAGAGGAGGCCTAGAGTTCCATCCTCAGCACCACATGTCTGGGGGAATCTTCCCAAGCACTTATTATCCCAATTGAGAGCACTTTTTAACAGCAGGGTGCGGTGGCACTCACCTGTAATCCCAGCAGCTCAGAGGCTGAGGCAGGAGGATTGCAAGTTCAAAGCCAGCCTCAGCAAATGAGCAAGGTCCTAAGTAACTTAGTGAGACACTGTCCCAAAATAAAAAAATAAAAAAGGACTGGGATGTGGCTCAGTGGTTGAACGTTCCTGGGTTCAATCCCTGGTGCCAAACAAACAAACAAAAAAACCCCAAAAGACTTTTATCATTTTATACTGTACAATGCTCACTCCAACAGAAACAAACAAACCACAAAAAAATTCAAACAAGCATAGCAAAAAGAAACAAGTGGTCAATACGTTTTATAGAAAACCATGAAACCTTACTAATACTCAAATAAGTGTAAATTAAAACAAATAAGTATCCCGCCTTCTCTATTGAATTGGCAAAATATTAAGATCTCAATGGCAACTAATATCAAAAGCCCAGCCCTCTGCAGGAGCAATTGCATATCCGGGAATTCATCCCGAGGATGCCATGAAGTTCCGTACAGCCGTCCTCCCCAAGGTGACTGGCAGCAGCAAAAACTGGAAACAATTTAAACCTTCCAAACAGGAGAGAGGTCAACGTATTGCATACAATGAAATACCAGACAGCAATTCACAATGCGGCAAGTTATTAAATGCTGGACGTATTATTAAATGAAAATGGAAGTTATGGCTGAGGGAAAGAAATTGATCCAAGAAGTCTACATGTTGTCACATTGCAACTTTGTGACACTCTGGGGAAAGGGAGACAACAGAAAGATCAGCAGGAGCGAGAGGGACAAAGAGGCAGGACAGAAGATTTGGAGGAGAGTGAAGCCGCTCTGTGAGATGCTGGAGTGATAACTGTGTGTCATCGTGCCTGTGTCCAGAGCCTTAGACTTCCATACTCGTGATGAAACCTAACTAAATGATGGGCTTCAGTTGTAACAATGTGCCACAGATCAATTGTAACAAGTATGTGCCACACTGGTGGGCAGGAGGCAGGGGAACTCCACTTGCTGTTAGGCTAAAAGGACTCTAAAAATATCAAGTCTAGTGGCGCAGGCTACTAATCCCAGCGGTTTGGGAGGCTGAGGTAGGAGGATCTCGAGTTCAAAGACAGCCTCAGCAACTCAGTGACACCCTGTCTCAAATATATAAATAAATACACACACACACACATACATATGGGCTAGGGATATGGCTCAGTGGTTAAGTGTCCCTGGGTTAGATTCCCAGTACAAAAGAAAAGAAAAGAAAAAAAAGGATCATTTTCTAAAAGTAAAAACTGTGGAAAGAGAGATACAAACTAATCCCATTTAAAATCTATACATAATGACCTGGATTTGCATGCACAGGTCTGAAAGGATATAGTTGAGGGTACTTAGCAGTTAGCTTGGGTGGGGGTTGTGTGTGTTTGACTTCTTTTTGCTTATGAGAAAAAGTGTCACCTACAGATACTAGGTATGGCTCAGTGGCAGAGCACTTGCCTATCATGTGGGGGGGCCTGGGTTTCATACCCAGCACTGATAAAAGAAATCATTAAAGGAGCTCATCATACACATTTAGCTTAGAAATGGCTGGACAAAATAATTTCAAAGGTCCCTCCACTTTTACCCATTTGTCATGAGATGCTGAGATCCAATGATTGGGTGGAGGAAGGAGGAATCCAAATGAGAGCTAGGAATGGGCAGGAGAGTGGCACTGCACATATACGGAATAAGTGAATCCGGGAGCAGTGAGGCACTGATATTTCTACCACAAAGCATCCCTGTTTTTATTTATCTATCTATCTATTTATTTTGGGGGGGTACTGGGGATTGAACTCCGGGACACTCAATCACTGGGCCACATCCTCAGGCCTATTTGTATTTTATTTAGAGACAGGGTCTCATGAGTTGCTTAGAGCCTCACTTTTGCTGAGGCTGGCTTTGAACTCGTGATCCTCCTGCCTCAGCCTCCCAAGCCACTGGGATTACAGACTTGCGCCATCAGGACCAGCTGCATCCCTGTTTTTATTTTTCTTTACCATTCTGTCTTGAGATTTTGCCTCCTACCAGGACGGCATGCATTAGGTGATAGTTTATTCATCTCCCTGGGTTTCCAGCCTCAGAACACACAGGTTATGTAATTATAAGGGTCAACACACTGGTTAGCTGCTGTCATCCTAAGCCAAAGTAAAGAAATTGTGCACGTCCTGCGTGATCACAGGGCACTGTACAATAGTCACTAAGTTCCTTTACGTTTAAAAAGGAATGGTAGGTGGAATACTACGTTGGAATGAGAATAAACAAACT
The DNA here is from genome assembly GCA_025594165.1 of Tamias sibiricus. Taxonomy (NCBI): domain Eukaryota; kingdom Metazoa; phylum Chordata; class Mammalia; order Rodentia; family Sciuridae; genus Tamias; species Tamias sibiricus. Next base: position 26,855,915 of record CM046657.1, read on the forward strand.
GCAACTCCATCTACGATATGGCTGAGTCACAATGCTAGAAAAGAAACAAGACCCCAGAGAGTACAGAGTATATGATTCAGTTTACATAAGGTTTAAAAAAAGGAAACAATCAGGCACAACTATGGTGTCAGAGGTCAAGTTCAGGGTTATCCTTGGGATTAACCGGCAAGGGGCCGGAAAGAGAGTCCTGGGTGCTGGCCATGTTCTACTTCCCCGTCTGGGAGCTGGCCCCAGGGTGTGCTGGATGTGTGAGAGAATCCTGGGCCTTGCTCTTGCAATACGTGCGTTCTCCCCAACGTACTTATGATGTTAGTAAACACACACAAAAATGCGTGCCAGCGCCCTGAGGGCCAGGCCCTCCCCGTCCGGCCCCTGACTCTGCAGCTGCAGGAACTGGGGACAGCCAAGCAGCCTCCTGCCAGCGCCGAGGCAGACGGGTTCGGGCCTTCCTCCGCAGAGTGGTTCCATGGAGCCTCAGCAGGGCCGCTGGCCAGGGCAGAGGGACAGTCTCCCACGCTGTCCTCCTGCAGGACTCTACCATGCCATCTGTGGACTCCATCGTCGACGGGCTCAGATCCAAAGGGCTTACAGGACGCCAGGTGAAGGCTGGTGAGCTGTGGAGGTGGGAGCAGGGTGGTGCCACTTTCCTTGCGTTCGCGTCTCACGCGGGCCCTGCTGGTGGCTTCTCCGGGCTTCGCTCCCTGTTGTGCCCCAGGAGAAGCCGGGCCTACCCCTGGTTCAGGGGCTCAGGATAAACCCATCTCCCTCTCCAGCGACAGGATCAGGAAGCTGGCCTTCACCCAGTCAGCACAGGGACTCCCCTCCAGGGCGGACTCGCGACCTGCTCTGACCCAGTCAAAGGGAGGCTAAGGGCCTGTATGTCAGGACTTCACTGAGACAGCACAGGCAGCCAACCCCATGACGCCGGGCCATCGGAGCAGAGGGGCTTGGGAGGGGCAGAGACAGGAGACATTTGGTCTTCCCAGTTCTTGAAACAGGGCTCCCCAAAACCCTTGGGGTTTCCCCCCAGCGATAGAGTGTCATGCTAATGAGTGGCTGAGGCTGGGGCTCCAGATAGCTCCAGGATGGGCCTGGTCACCAGGAGGACCGAGGAATCACAAAGCATGAAGTCTCAGCCCCCCCCACGCACACTGGCCTCTGGGGGCTGTGGATGGCGGGGTCCCGGGCAGGCAGGTCCCACGCCTGGTGCGCACCTCTTCCCAGCTGCCCCGAGCTGTGTCCCTGACATCTGCCGAGAAGAGCGAGTACAGCATCGCCCTGGTTCTGTGGGTCATCCCAGTGAGGAGGGGTGGTGGGGACCCGATGTGATTCGGCGAGAAGTACCGGTGACCCGGGTTTGCTCCTAGCATCAGGAGAGGGGACAGTCCTGTACCACTGAGCCTGAGGTGTCTGTGCTGACCCCGTAGGTCCGAGTGTCAGAGTCGGACTGGATGTGCTGGATGCGATGGGGGCCTGAGGACCAGGGAATCCGGGGGTCCTGGGAGCATCTCTGAGGCCAGACTCACCCCCAGGGTTGCAGCGGCCTCCGCAGGTCCTAAGGTGGCCCTGCCTGCCTCTGCGCTTCCTGTGACTCTTTCTGCCCGGAGCCTGCAGTTACTGCAGCCACAAGCCACAGGCTCCGGCTCCGCCAGAGCTGGGGCTCCACCCCCCAGGTCCACTCCAGCTGGCCCAGCGCTGCCTCTACAAAGGGACAGCCTCCGTGGTACCTGGGCCTCTGAGGGGGAGGCCCACCACCCAGGTCCCACAACAGCGAAGCTCTCATGCACTCTCTGAGTGAAACTGCGACCTCGAGGGAGGGCAGTTTGGCACTGGGGGCTTTCTAAAAACTGCTCATAACCTCCCATCCTGCCTTTTTGCTTCTAGAACTCTCTCCAAGGCATCTGTGTAAGAGCGGTCATTGCAACGTCGACCGGGATGGCCGGAGGGGAAGCAACCGATGTGTCCATCGGGGTGTGGGGGTCGCTGCGTCAACGCCACAGAATAAACTGAAGCCCCTCCCCCACGCCTCCACCCTGGCCCCAGCTGCCACGGCGACTGACCCACTCCACTGTCCACTCCTTGCCCCTCCCCCATCGGGGTGACCCTGAACCTGTTTCAGCTAAGACACATCAAGGCACCCCCCCCAACCTGCTTAAAACCCCCAAGGTGCATGGTCCCCACAGCAAACGTCACAACCGCAGTGCGGGGCCAGCAGAGGCCTCGCCACGCCCCCACCGGGCACCGCTCCCCCACTCCCGAGGACTGCCCACCAAGGCTCCAGCACAGCCTGGCGCTGCGCTCCCCCACCCAGAACGCTATTTGCCAAAGCGCACGCGCACGCCGTTAGGTGCCGCGTCTCCATTGGGGTGTCAACTCCGCGAGGGGCGGCGAGGCCCATTCGCGTCCTTCGCTGCTGTGTCCTGGCGACCAGAGCCGCGCCTGGGGCGAAGCAGACACACGAAGAACGGAGGTCAGCCGTCGCGTGGACGGCGCTCGTGGGGGCAAAAACAAATCCAAGTCAGGAACTGATGCCTAGTCTGAGAGGCAGCAGGCTCTGGTGCCCAAGGGCATGGATTCTGGAGCTGGGCTGCCTGGGTCCGGCTTCCGGCTGTGTCATTGACCACCTGTGTGATGCTGGGGGAGCGGCTTGACCTCTCTGTGCCTGGGGGCATTAATAGCACCTACAGGTAAGATCAAGTTATGAGAAATGAATGGGATATCTGTAATAGACTCGGAACTGTGTCTAGCACAAAGCAAGTGAGCTCGGTGTGTTGTAGAAAATCAACACCTGCTGGCTGCACAAAAACAGAAGGACAGGGCGGGGATGTGGCATGGCGGTAGAGTGCTCGGTCTAGTGCATGTGGCCCTGGGCTCTGTCCCCAGTACCACGAAAATAAAAGACGTGCACATTTATAGGTGCTCACATATGTTCCGAGCAGCTCTAGGCAGTGACATTTGCTGCTCATGACAGGGAAGGAAAGGAGCTTCCCATCAGACACTTTTGACTTTAAAAATACACGAGTGATGCCTAGGAGTTATTAATTATTGAGGATGGTGACAGGTATGTGGAAGGTGACTATCTCTTCTATCTTTTTGCATAATCAAAAAACTCATTATGGGGCTGGGGTTGTGACTCAGTGGTAGAGTGCTCACCTAGCACGTGTGCAGCCCTGGGTTCGAGCCTCAGCACCACGTAAAAATAAGTAAAATAAAATAAAGGTATTGTGTCCATAAGCAAGCAAACAAAAACACTTATTAGTGCCACTAGTTTTAAAAAACAAGTCCCAGCTGGGCGCAGTGGCACACGCCTGTAATCCCAGCTGCTCAGGAGGCTGAGCCAGGAGGATCGCAAGTTCAAAGTCAGCCCCAGCAAAAGCAAGGCACTAAGCAACTCAGTGAGACCCTGTCTCTAAATAAAATACAAAACAGGGCTGGGGATGTGGCTCAGTGGTTGAGTGCCCCTGAGTCCAATCCCTGGTACCAAAAAAAAAAAAAAAAAAAAAAAAAAATTAAAAAGTCCCAGGCTGCCCCTGCCCCTGGCAGTTCAGGTCAATAGTGGGAAGGTCTTCTCTCAACCACCTGCTGTTCCCGATGTCCAGGCTAATTCCCCGAGGGCCACCTGACCCCAGAATCTAAGCACCAGATCAGCCACAGCCAACTCAGAATCGGGAGCAGGAGGTGTGGCCTGTGGAGGGGCAGAGGCAGGCTGCAGGGCAGGTGGGGGCACTGGGCTGAGGCTGCCTGGGGCCCAGGGAGGCCACATTTGCAGATGACAAAGCAGGAGGGTGGGAGGGTCACGACGGATCCAGGTGTGGACATGGGGGTTCACGCGAGGATCATCCCAACTATCTCGCGTCCACTCCCGGCCTTGCGCAGGCAGACGCTGGAGCCCGGCACGTCTCTGGGGATCCAGCTCCTTGCCCCGTACTGCCAAGGAGGAAGGAGGGTTTCAGCCGTCTCCAGGCTGCAGTCACTCCCGGGCTCCTAGGGGCAAGGAGGCTTGGAGCCTTAAGAAGCCTGTGCTCTCAGCCCGGCCTCTCCCGGTGTGGCCCGCGGCCCAAGTCACAAGCTGCAGGAGGCCACGTCCCCAACGACATCAATGTCTGCCAGGCAGGCAGCCCACCACCGTCTTCAGACAAGTGGCGCACATGCAAGCGTGTGTGTGTGTGTGTGTGTGTGTGTGTGTGTGTGGCCTGCGATAAGAGGGCAGTCTGCCACGCGTCCTGGGCAGCACAGCATGCCCTCGCTGGGCACATCAAACTGTAAGGCCTCTCCATCCTCTGAGCCACTTCTGCTGCTAATTATCTAGGTAATTAAGCAGGTCAAGGTGACTGCCCTGTGAACATCACAACTGCTGCGCTCCTGGAGCAGGGGCATTGGTTTGTTGACCGCTTGCTACAAAAGGTGTGGCGCCCTTGGCCCTGTGCTCTCCTGGTGCCGCGCAACCCACTGTATGCAGAGCTCTGCTGGCTCCCACTGCCTTGTCTCATGGGACCTGGGGATGGGGGTCACCCGTACTTCCATGCTAATGGTCCCTGCAGGTGATAACTGTCTTGCTGGTCCTTTTTTTTTTTTTTTTAAATATTTATTTATTGACTTTAGTTGTACACAATGCAATGCATTTATGTTTACGTGGTGCCGAGGATCGAACCCGGGCCGCGCACATGCAAGGCGCGCGCTCTGCCGCTGAGCCACAACCCCCGCCCTTGCTGGTCCTTTGAATGTTAACCCCGCTAGCGCCTACATGGGGCTTCTCCCATGACTCCGCAAGCGCCCCCACACGCAGGGGCCATTAAGAAGTCGCCAGGCCCCCTCCCTGTGTTCACAGGCAGGCTCGCGCACGCGGTGCGGTCCAGACCTTGACTTGAAGGGACTCAGAGGGAACCGGAACCTGAACGCCACTGGGAGCTGCTCTCCCGGTCACCTCTGCGACCCTTCCTCCAGCTCAAGGAGCTGGAGCTCGGCCTGCAGCGCAGTCTCAAAAGAATAAGCAGCAGCGTGAAACGGTGGGGCCTGAGCGGTGAAGAGGCACCGGGAGCAGGAGGCTGGGGGAGGAGGATGCCCGTGAGCCGCGGGGATTTGGTCGCTGATGAGTACGACCCCCAACGTCACAGCTGGGAACACAGTTCTGGAGCTTCTTCAGCGGAGCTGACAACCCCGACGTGGAGGAGGCTCTGCAGAGTGCGGACACTGCCAGGGAGGTGACCCTCCAAGGCGGGAAGACCTTCATCCCGGTGCTCCAGGAAGGAGGCGGGCGTGGCTTAAGGGGAGGTGGGCGGGGCTTGAAGGAGGCGGCCAGGCCGTACCAGGCCTTGCGGGAATACAAACTGTTTGCTCTGCCTGTGTCCCAGTTCTGTGTGTCCCAACCTCAGTGCTGGGCACCCCGGGTGACCAAGGCCCCTGCTGCCATGGTAGAACGTCTCTGGGTTTGCTTGCTGGCACCAAGGCCCCTGTGGTCCTTGGGGAGCCCACATGTCCACCCCAGGGGTAGAGCGAGACTGAAGACCAGCCCATCACAGCTGGACACTGCAGACTGGCCGTGGCAGGGGAGGGCAGGAGGCCTACGCCGCCGATGAAGTACAGTTTGGGGAATCTACTGGGAAGAAAAGTCCCTGACGACAGGGGCTGCTGAAAGAATAAGACAGGAGGATGGGTCTGCTTGCTGGTCGCCACTGCCACCACCTTACAACAGCCTGCCAACAGGGGGCCGGTACAGAGGAGCGCAGAGTAGGATGGATGGGCCCAGTCCTGATGATGGCCTCGAGCCCCTGGATCCAGCTGCGCCTGAAGCTCTCAAGATCCTCCTGGACTTGGCTGAATCCATAAATCCCTTTTTGGGCCTAATCCTGCTTGACCTGAGTTTCTGTCGAACTGTACTTCACCCTGTCAACAGCCTGGCAAGTATAGTTTTACTTTGTTTTTCAGATAGGAAATGGAGGCTCAGAGAGGCTAAGTGAGTTTAACGAGGCTACACAGCACTCTCTGGAACCTGCCCAACTCAGAGTCTCCGCTACGGGCAGTCTCCTGTGGTGGGTGACACACTGCGACGGGAAGGGGGAGTTCTTTAGGGCAGGGAGCGTAGGGTTTCCTGTGAGGGGACCCCTGAGGGATGATCACGGTGAGCACTCGCTGCGGCTGGACAGGCGCCCCGCGAGAGGCACAGAAGGAAGGACGCGGGTGGCGGAGCGCGGCTGTTCTTTTCTTCAATTTTTGTTTTTGCCAATTTTGAAGAAACAGAAGATTTCATGTGGAAATGTGGATGTTCGGCTTTTCTGGAAAACTGGAAGGGATGGCAGCTCCTTGCAGGCACCAAAGCAGGGTGACAGTTTGCTGGGTGGTGGCCCTGCTCAGACAGGCCAGGCACCACTCTCCAGGTCTCCGGGAGCCTGTCGCTCCTGGGTGTCCCCTGCCCGGGCTGGGCATCGGCGCTGGTGACCCGAGTAGCAGAGAGCAAAGTGCTGCACAGGCGCTGTCCCCTGAGAGGCCGGCTGCAGGTGACATGGCAGTGCTGTCTTGGGACTCAGCGGCCTCTCAGCCTGTCTCCACTCTGCTGTGGCCCAGCCCCCAGAACCTGGCAGGGTGCAGTACAGCCTGGGTGTGAGGGGGCGGTCTTCAGGCGAGGCTCAGCGGCAGCCCTGGAGACCCACTCCCCGAGGGAATGGGAGAGGTGAGGGCAGGAGCAAAGGCAGCCCCGAGGTCCACAGCAAGACGCAGCTCTGCCTAGAGGTTGGGACTGCAGGCTCTGGGAGTGGGGGTCAATTTGGGTGGGGCAGCTCCTGGATGCAAAACCAACTCTACCGCTTCTGACTGGAATACAGGGAAGTTTTCACTTCCTGTGCCTTCAGTTTGCCCCTCCATAAAATGGAGATAATGTGATTCAGGTTGGGTTATCAGAAGTAAAGAGTAAGCCGTCAGCAAATGAATACCAGTTTGACCTCTTCCACTGATGCACTGAATGTAAATCCTTTTCCCTCTGAGCCTCAGTTTACCCATCTGTCCAATGGGGCGTCCGGATTGGGTTCCCGTTAGGCCCCGCTGGCCCTGGTGTTCTGTGACTACAATCTGTAACCTTCATGCAAACTCTCGGGGCTGGGCCAGTGGGGCCTGGGGGCTTCTCTGCCAAACCCTTGCCCCCTGAGGTCCAAACAGACCCTAAGGACCACTGGGTGGGGCCGTCGATCCCACTTCCTTTGGATTCAGCCCAGGCTCCTCATGTCGGGGCGTGCTAACCTAAGGCGCAGGGCCCCGGCTGGAGGAGCGGCCCTGGGGCCTCTGGGACCCTCGGTGGTACCCTGTCCTGTGCAGGGCCCTGCAGAAGGCATCGAGCAGGCGGGCGCAGGCGTTCCCCGCGGCGTGGCGCCCGGGCACCCAGCTGGCAGAGCCGTCTCCACTCCTCCCACACGCCGGATGGGAAATGATTCACAAACCAAGAAGGTAAAATTAGCCCCGAGGCTGCCGAGTGATTTATGCGGACAGGGTCCCGGGAGGGCGGGGCCTGCCTCCCAGGGCTGGCCAGGGCAGCCTGGCCATCTGCAGCCTCTGTCTCCGGGGTCTGCTGTTTCTGGACTCAGCGTCCAGGCCGGAGCTCCCCTGCTCGCCAGCCGGCCTAGGCCACGCGGTAGGCACCACGGGGACCTGGGCCACCACCCATTTCCTCCTCATCCTGACCCTGGGAGGAAGTGTCCGCTCGCCCATTTCCCAGGCGGGGAAACCGAAGCCCCGAGAGGCCAAAGCGAGCCAGGCTCCTGGCCTCCGGCTGCCGGCTCCGTCTCGGGGGTCCCAGACGGCACCACAGGAGCGGACCCTGCACCCCCACACTCGTGGCGTGCTCCTCAGTCTCAGCACCGTCAACACCAGAACCCGGCTCTCCCACTCCGTGCCCAGATATCCCAACCGGCGGGGGGAGGGTCCCCAACATCTGAGTGTCTTCAAAAGGCACCGAGAGAGCGTCCGTCCGGGTCCTTGGACCTGATCCCGACCTCTGCAGGAGGGACAGACGCAGGCACCAGCAAGCCCCGTGGTCTCCACGACAGGTGGTGCCCCAAGGCCCAGAGAGGGCAGGGGCTCACTCACAGCCACACAGCGGACCCGTGGCTGGAAGCCCCAGTCAGAGCGCCTGCGGTCAAGGCTGTCTGTAGACAGCAAGCCTGGGTGGGGACGGGGCCCTGCACGCAGGGGCAGCTGAGGCAGGTCGCTCCCTGAGACCATCAGGTCCCCCCCATGGAATCTGCAGGAGACACGTGAGCCACCGAGGCGGGGGCAGGGCACCCCGTTGCAGGTGGGCTCGTGAGGCTGCTGGGGAGCGAGCGCACAGTGCCCAGGCTCCTGCGCCCCCGCGAGCCCTGCCTGCCCTCGGCCCCCGCCTCCCCAGAGGAAGCCCGAGACCGGCCGGCGCAGGGGACGCTCCACGCCCCCCATGCAGAACGCACCTGACCTCAGCCCGGGGCCGGCCGCTGAGCCTGTGTGGACAGCTGGGGGCAGCACTGGCCACTCCCCGGGCTCGGTCAGGCCAGCGCAGTCTGGGGCACTGTCTCCCACAGTGACCTCAGTTGCCGCCACCAAGCCCCAAGCAGAGCATCGCCACACAGCAGCGCTGAGCCCTCCCACCCACACCCACGGCCAGAGAGGGCGGCGCGGGCCCAGACCCCCGCTCACCAGTCCCCGGGCAGCTGTTTATGAGCAGGTTGGCAGAGCTCCTGCCGCAGGGCAGACTCCAGGAGGGAGAGGAGCGCGGCCGCCCTCCGGCCTGGGGGAGAGGAGCAGCTCACAGGCAAGCTCAGCCACCAGGTCGCCATGACCAGTGTCCCTGCTCCATCCTGCACGACCTTGGGCGGTCACTTAGCCTTACAGGACTCCGATTCTCCAGCTCTGAGATGAAGGATGGTAATGGCGTCTGCCTCCTCGGGTCCCTCGGAGGATTAAGTGAACCGCCACAGGACGTGGAACGGCCCCTCCCCTGCACATAGTAAGTGCTCAGTGAACACACGCGGCTGTTGTGGAGCCAGACCCCAGCGCAGGCCTCTGACAGCCGGGTCAGGCCAAGGTCTTCCTGCAAGCCAGCAGCAGGGTGGGCGAGGCCCTCGGGACAGGGCAGGCTTGAGTTGCCCCTCCGCCCGCCCACCAGCACAGACAGCCCCTGGCCGCGTGAGACTCACTCTCCCAGTGGGTCCCGTGATGGCTGCGTCCTACCTTGCCCGGGAAGGCCCTGTAGTCCCCCCGTAGCTGCGACCCTCTTCCCATACCAGAGGACCGGCTTAGGCAGCGAGTGCCCTCCCAGCAGGACAGACAGGCCTCGGCTGAGGCAGCTGCTCTCGGCCAGTCACCTTGGCTACCAAGAGGGCCTGTGGCTGGTGCTGGGGAAGGGCTGGGCCCTGGCCAGCGGGACACTTCTCGCCTCTTAGGAACTAATCCCAGCCCTCCGTGCGCCCTGACCACACGCGCCACTGCCCAGAGCAAGAGGCCAGGCAGGGCTGCCCAGCCAGCACCTCCTGCCAAGACCAGCACGTCGGGTGGCCTTGTGAAGAAGAAGTGGACGGGGAGCCAGATGGCCGGCGTCCTCTCCCAGCCTGCCAGCGGCTACCTGTGTGGCCTGGGGGAGTCCCTCCACCCCCTGCAGCCTCAGATGCTGCCCCCGGAAGCGTCTGTGGCCGGGAGCCTGCCTCACGGGGGCTCCGAGGAGCTCCGGAGACCCAGGCTGAACGCGTCCTGGCACCTGAAGGGATGAGTGTGGTGGTTTGGAACGCGGCATCCCCCAAAGCCCCTGGGTTGGCACAGGTGTGTCCAGAGGTGAAGTGACGGGTAGCAGAGCTGTCCCCAACTTGCTCCATCCCAGTCTGAACCGACCCGCTGGGTGTGAGTGTCGGTGGGTGGGCGGGGCTGGAGGAGGGGTCACAGGGCCGTCACCTGGATGGGTGCCCCTCCCCTTGGCCTCTTCCTCCGAACCTCTCTGTTTCCTTTCCCGTTGGTTTTCCTCCCCTGGCGCTCTGCCTCACCTGGCTCAGAGTGAGGGGTGGGCCGTCCAGGGCCCTCCAGGGCCATCTGGGGCCCTCTGACACCCTGACTCTGCGAGCCCCCAATACCCTTTCCCTGCTCTAAGTCGCTCTTGTTGGGTAGTGTAGTCACGACAACAAAAGAAGCTAAAACAGGGTGGCGGGGAAGAGCAGGAAGCCCCCTCTCTGCAGCTTTAAGGTAGTAACCAGCGGCAGCGCCGCCTGGGGCTGAGCGGCTGGCCCGCCCCGGGCCAGCAGGAGTGGCCCAGAGACTCCCGGCTCCCCGGGGAGAGGCGACCCTCTCTCTTCTCGGGCCCACCCTCAGGCCCCGGGAGATGGAAGCAGCCACAAGGGCCCCATTGAGAGCCGGTCGTCTTCCCGGGGTGTGGGTTGCATTACTCGGCTCCTGGCCACCTCGCCTGAGCAAACGGTCACGGTGACCTCTTTCCCTCCACGTGGGCCCAGTCCGGACCTGCCAGGGCCAAGCAGGGGAGAAATCTGACCGCCCACTGCATTCCGGGCAGCGGCCTCCTCTGGGATGCCAGTGGACGGCAGGACCAAGCTGTCACAAAGGCGGGGCCAAGAGCGGCCACCAGACTGCCCCGCAGGAGCACAGGCCCTGTCCCCGTGAGGTGGGGGCTGGGTGGTGCAGAGAAGAGACCCTGGGAGGGGCCCAGCGCTGGGCACTGTGTGGGCGCTGGCTCCCGCGGCCGCTCTGGGACACGGCTCTGAGGCCCAGAGAGGCTGTGTCCCTTTCCCAGGGGCTGAGCCGGGCTCCGAACCAAGGCCTTCTGATTCCAGGGTCCACCTGCTTTGTGAGACCCCCGCCCACCTGGGACGGTGGCTTTAAGCAAGGACAGAAAAGCCCCAGTGTGAAGGAGGGAGAGCTCCAGGGCCACCGTGTCCAACCCCAGGGGAGGGGGCGTGCGAGGGGCCGGGACAGCAGAGCCTCTCTGGCTCTAAAGAGCCTCCAGGAATCACGGGGCACCCCCGGGAAGGCGATGGGTTCTGGGGAAACTCTCAGCTGACGAATTTTTAAATATTGCACAATGATTTTTTAAAAATGTAACCAGCTCCCGAAACCCAAGCAGTAGCAACTCCAGACATGTCCAAGGAAGCGCTCGGAAAACATCAGAACTAGCCTACGTGTCCAGCAGCGGGGGAACGGCTGAACCATGAGCGCTCCAAAAGCCAGGGTGTCTCCGCAAAGACAAGTAATCATGGCAGCCCTGTGCGCAAAACCTGGAGAGAGTCTCTAGCCATGGAGGGAATGCTCAGTAAGAAAGCAATTTTCAGAATAATCTGGACGAATGAAACCGTTTGTTCAAACACGTTCGCACACGCACACACACACACAGTGGAACACGCTCCTATAGGTCATGTGTGTCAGTGCACAGAGACAGATCTAGAGCGATACACACAAAGTCACGACGATGAGGTGTAACTCCGTGAGGTCATCTCAATGTCGTCGTTGCCAATTTGGTTTTTTCTTTTTTATGGCAAATATACTTGTGTGGGGCTGGGGACGTGGCTCAGGAGCACAGTGCTGGCCTCGCATGCAGCAGGCCCGGGCCCCCTTCCTGGCACGGCAGTAATAACAGTAAATATCCACGTGCACACGTACGTGTGTGTACCAGGTGAACACCTGCACACACGTGCACGCACTAGTTTTTTCTCTGGATGATTGAAACTCAGTACAACGAGATTAAAAAGACAGAGAGCGGCCTGGGGAAGCGGGTCTATGTCCGAGGGGGATCAGAGCAAATCCAGACACGGCACGGACAGGCCTTGAGGGCCCTGCTGAGCCTCAGAGCGTCGCGGGGGAACAGGAGCGAGGCCCTCATTCCGCCCGTGGAGACCCAGTACAGGAGTCGTCGTGCCACCCCGGGCGATGGGGAGCAGGCTCGGAGGGCCCCCACGTGACTCAGAGGAGTGTCCCGGGCAGTCAGAGGCGCACCGGCAGCCACGCCGTCCTGCCTCTCTGTCCGGCACCCCCTGCTCCCTGGATCAATGACCAGCTTCAGGGGAGCTCCCGGGCCAGGGCCGTGTCTCCAGGACTCTGCACAGAGGTAGGAGCCGGGCAGGAGGTGGAGGAGAGGGGGACAGGGACAGGAAGTGCTCCCAGGCTGCATCCCCACGGTGGCCTAGCCGTGATGAGTCCGGACCCCAACACAGGCAGGACCTGTGAGCCCCGCAGACCCGACCCCGGTCGGGAACTGGCCCTGTGTCATGAGCAGAGGTCAGCGATGTCACTGCGTCCCAGACAGCTCCAGAGTCAGGAGTGAGCCCCAGCCCTGTCCCCTCCCCTCGAGACCTTGCCAAGGTCACGGTGATCGTCTCCCCCTCCCCCAGGAGGCAGGAGCTGACACCCGTGTGGCCTCTGCCGACCCTGCTGCTCTCCCACACGAGAGGCCCTGCCATCCTTTGCACCCGGGCACTGAGGCGAGGAGGGGGCAAGGGCTGGCCCCAGGTCCAGGGCCCAGAGGGCAGGGGCGAGCCTGCTTCTGGCCCAGGCCGCAGGCCAAGGACGCTCCAGCAGAGAGAAAGGCCGGGGCCGGGCGAGCCCAAGGGCAGTGCAGACTTTCTTGGCCGCTGGCCTGGGCCCAGGGCGGGCACACGGGGAGGGCAAGGGAACCACTGGCAGGTGCCACCAAAGAGTCTGATTTCTACCTGCAACTGGGGGAGGGGACCCTGGGAGGCAGCCAGCCAGCGGGCATCTGGGGCAGGAGCAGGGCACAGAATTGGGAAGGCACCCAGAGGAGAGGGAGGACTCCGTCACCCGGAGGAGCAGTGACAGGCCGGGGGACGCAGGTGGACGGTGCCCTGGAGCTCTGGACATGGCCTTGGGGATTCGAACTGGGATGTGTCACCAGAAGGGAACCTGGGCCACGCAAACAGGCTCATGGTGTCCTCTGGAGAGGGGGCCACCAAGAAGCCAGCAGGTCCCCTAGCGCTTGTGAGGAAAAGGGCCACCCTGGGGGGGGAGGGCGGCGGGGCCGGGCCTGAGACAGCGCAGGGCCGGGCCTGACCCTCAGCGGGCACTGAGGCCTGGACACAGGAGCAGAGAGGGCGGAGGACCGAGCCACCAATCTCCAAGCAGGACCAGGCCACTGTCAAAACCCAGGCCTCTGGGGGACCCCTACCTGGCTGGCGGGGAAGCCAGGCCAGGGCGGCAGGGGCGGCTGCCCGGCCTGAGTGCAGGACCTCAGGGGCCAGAGCCGCCTGCAGGGAGGGACAGGCTGGGCCACCGGGCGGCCCCAGGAGGAGGCAGGCGGCCAGCAGAGGTGCTCCCAGCTCCCGCGGGCCCCTCTCTGTGGGCTTGTGGCCACACGCAGGCCCGGCGCACCTCGGGCTGCTCCCAGGCCCCGGGACAGGGCATGTTGGCCCTCTTGGGGTTGGGGGGACCCAGGGCCACGGTGGCGGCTCCCGGACGCTGCCCTGCTGCTCCATGGCTGGCCCGGGCTGGACGTGGACCGTCTCACTGCCACACCAGGGGCTTGGTGACCTCTGAGGCCACTCACGGAGACCCAGGGGGACCCTGCAGGAAGCTACCTGTGGCTCCCCAGTGCCTCCAAGGCAGAGTCCCAGCTTCACCACCAGCCACCACTCACCTCCCACACGGACCCCAGGCCACTGGAGACCGGCGCCTGGGCAAGCCCCGACCTCAGCCTCCGCTCCGCCCTCCCTCCTCCACCACCAGCACGGCCCTGGACTGCGCCCAGACTGTGCCGGGACGCTGCTGGCAGCACACGGTCCTGGGACAGGACCTGTGGACAGGACAGTGGGGACAAGAAGGTCCTGCTGTGGCCAGCCCACCACCCCAGGTGCCAACCATGGCCAGGACAGCTGGGAAGCTGCCTGGCCCACCCCAGAGGCATCGGCCTGTCCAGCCAGTGCTGACTCCCAGGACAGGAAGGGACTCTCTCCAGCAGCCATCCGCAGGGCTGAGAAGCACCCTGTGACAGCTGAAGCCTGGAGGGAACGCACGCCTGGCCCCTCTTGTCATTCCGATCACACGACCTTATTTCCCACCTGAGCCTGATGCTATCCGTACAGAATTTCCAAAACATACACCTAACTGTCTCTCTCCCCTGCTTAGGAACTATCAGTGGCTCCCCAGTGCCTCCAAGGCAAAGTCCCAGCTTCACCTAATGGCATTCCAGGCCCTCCCGGTGTGGCCTAAGCGGCCTTTCCAGGGCCAGCTCCCCCTCCTCTTCTCCAAACACCAGCCATCCCCGGCCACTGTCCTCGCGCTGCCTGTCTTTGCACCTACTGTTCCCAGGTCCCCCAGTACCCTCCCCTCCTCCCCTGGCAGCTCCTCCTCCTCCTCCTCCTTCAGGCTGGCTCCCCTGCTCCCTCTGGGAGCCCCGCCACACCCTCCCCACCTCAGGCCCTGGCGGGTGCCCTCCCTGCTCCCTGTCCCCCAGGTGGAGCTGGGCACTTCCTGCCTCCCCTGGCCGCCAGGATCGGGGCCGGAGCTGCTCAAACCGTCTGTGGTGGAGACTTATTTTTTAGGGTTTCCAATCTGCCGCCAGCTGACGCTTCCGTGAGACAACAGCAGCTGGCGTGGCGACGTCAGGGCGGCACGAGCGTCTCCGCGCTGCGCCCATCGCGCCGCGGGCCAGGGACGCAGCTCATGGGTGGCCCGGGCTGTGCAGCACGCGCTCCCCAGCACTGGCAGGACCTGGGTACAGGGCACACGGCGGGGGCCGCTCCACCAGCACCCTCACCCCAGCACTGGACAGGAAGTCCCCACCGGCCTGGAACACGGCTCTGAGCTGGCGCCACATTCTCAGGTGCGGGCACCTAGGGACGGAGGGGGACTGGCTGGAGCCACCGCCGCCCCACACCCTGTACTTCCTCCGTATGGCCCAGCACCCCACGGGCAGAAATCGGGGCACTGCAACTATCCAGTCCACACTCCGGGCACACAGGCCCCTCGCAGTACTGCCCAGTGTTGGCGGTAGGAGGAAGCGACCTGGCTCAGCCCCCCAGCGCTGTGCAACCTGGGGAAAGTCACTTCACTCCTCTGAGCCTCGATTCCCCTCTGTAGGTGGGGTCAGGGGACAGCTGTGAGTGTTCACCAGCCGCACAGTCCGGCAGGGTCATGGCACCTAGGAGCCTCCTGGAGGCCTGGCTGTCACTGACGTCTCTTAGAGGCCCGCGGAGCCTCCCTAGGAACTCTCCCTGGCCCTCCTCTCTCAGGCCTTCTCCCCAGACCTCGCCTCTTCTCTGAGGGGTCGGTTCTGAGCTGGGGGCCGGGCGGGCTGACTTCCTCTGAGGACTTGGCCTCCTTGCCCAGGGCAAGGGCCTTCTCTTTTCTTACCCTGTCCCCTCCCTGGGACACCTGGAGCCTCTGCCTCTGCAAAGACCAGCCCCCATGGCTCCTTTCCCCTGGGAACCCAGCTGGCTGGGGCGGGGGCTTGCTTGTGCACGGGAGCGCATGCACGCATACACACGCACGCGCACAAGCACCACTGCCTGCTGGGCTGGGGGCAGCGGGGCCGGCGGAGGGCCAGGAGGCCCGGCCTGCAGCCTCCCCCGCCGCGCTCTGCACCTTGGGCCCTGGGTCCCGGGCGCTGGCCCCATGAGAGGGCTCTCCCCGCCAGGGCCGGGGTCTGGCGGGCTGCTCCTCCCGCCCCTCGGCCGCCCTGGCCGTCCCCACTTCCCGGGCTCGGGCTCTCACTCTGTCCCCCGGGGAAAGGGCGAGTTGGGGAGAAGTCACACTGGAGGGCTGGCACCGTGGGGCAGCTCCGTAGTCACTCGCTCAGTGACGGCCACACCAGTCCGGCATGGTGCCCGAGGCACCTGGTCCTCCTGCCCGCTGGCCCGGTCTGGCCTCCAGCCCTGCCTCGAGTGTGGGACAGCGGCCTCCTGGTCACCAGCCCTCTGGTCCCCAAGCTCCTTCCAGCCACACGGCGGGACGTCCCCTTCCCTCAGCAGGGTGAAGGCAGTAGCCTGAGGACCCCGGTCTGGAGACAGGCCAGACGCAAGGCCGGACGCCCTCCCAGGTCCCCACGGCTCTGCTTCTAGGAGGAGCTGGACGCGGGGACAGAGGAGGGCCTCTAGACACAGCTGGAGTGTCGGCCTGTGCCGCATTGAACAGTGGCCTCCAGCCAGTCACTCGGTCCCTGCCCTCAGTTGTCCCGGCTCTTCGAGGGGCCACGGGTGGGGGAGAGGGCCGCCTGCCTCGCTCCAGGGCTCAGGGTACAGGCCTGGCCGAAGCTGGGAGGAGAGTCCTGCTGTTACGGGCCAGGGGGAGGCCCCAGAAGACACGGAAGGCTCTAGAAGCCCAGCTGTGCCTCAGCAAAGGCCCCAGGCCCCCGCAGCCGCCTGCTCAGAGGCTGACGCCGGGCCAGCAGCCTCCGCCTCCACTGCCGCTGCCCTCCCTGGTGCCACTCCACTGGGCTCCTGGTCTATCCAAATGAGCCTCCAAGTTCCAACCCCTCAGCCTCCTGGTGTGGGAGGGCCTGGAGACCCTCTGTGTGAATCAAGACCCAATAAATCACATGCCGTTCTCAAAGCACCTAAGAAACTTGTTGGGAACTACGCAACACAAGAAGGCATCCCCTAAGGCTGCTTTCATAAATGTGGCCTTCTCGATGTGACCACAAAGATTGGAATACGGCTGTGTGACCTTGAAGCATCACCTAACCTCTCTGCGCCCCAAGTTCTTTTTCCATAAGATGATGCAGCAGCAATCTGTGGGGCTGTCGTCAAGGACCCTGGTGCTCAGTTCCCGCTCCTCCCAGCTTTTCGCCACCCCAGAGGGAACAGTGTCCTAAACGTGGTCCTGGAAACACTGAGGAAGACACTTTCTGACACAGCACGTGGGGCAGGACGGACGTTACTGTCTCCATGTGCAGAAGAGGAAACTGAGGCCCGGAGAGGTGGAATGGTCACCCTTGAACTCAAGCCAGTGGAGTGGGACGAGGGTGTAGCCAGGTCACCTTTAAGCAAAGACGCCACTGAGATGTGGTCACCCCCATTTCCAGGCACTGCTGTCCCCAGCAAGGGACAAGGGACACCCTCCATCCGGGCACCCGGGAGCCAAGCAGCAGTAGCAGGGTGGAGCCTCAGGCCCACCCCCTCTGCAGGACACCGCGCTGACACCTCCACCGGCTCCCTGCCCCCTTCTCAGTTCCACGTCCCCCCAGAGGACCAGCCCAAGGCACTCTGCCAGGGCTTACTTGGGGTTCCCCGGCCACACAGAAACAGAAGCCAGACACACTCTAGGAAATCTGTGGCCCCCCAAGACAGCCCCAACCCATTCATCCTGTCCCTCAGAGTGGAGAGCTAAATCCCCCTCCACATTGTTCCCTGTCAAAGGGGCCACCCCCAGATTCTCATTCTCATATTCTACCTCTACTAATGCATTAGCCTCCTAACTGACCTCCCTGCCTCCAGCCTCACTCCTAAGCTGCTACTGCAGCTTTCTGGAACGTGAATCTGTTTGCTACATCTGCTTCCTCCTTATAAAACCCTCTGAGGCTCCAGTGGTTTATTTGGCTGGAGAGTATGTGTGGAGGAGGAGGAGGTGGAGGGAGAGGAGCCTGGAAAGAATAGAGTAGTAACAGGAGTATCACATACATCCTGGTCCTACCCCAGGGCCTTTGCACTGGTTGCTGCTGTGCCCTAGAACACTCATCCTGCTACCTGCATGACCTTTCTCATGGGCCCTCCCAGTTTAGAACTGCAGCCCACCCCAGCTCCCTCTCCGTGCTTCCCGCCTCTTCCTCCTCAGCGTGGAGCATATATAATGTGCCTGTGTTTTACTGACTTATTTTGAATTTTCTCTGCTTCCCCTTGTTATAACGTAAGTTCCCAGAGTGCTGGGATGTTTGTCAGTTTTGCTCACTTTAACGTGAGCAGCGCACAGGACCCAGCAAGCAGAGCCCCCGCACGTGTGGAACAGGGCTCACCTTTAAGCCCCGCAGCAGTGCCACCCGGGGACGCTCGCTGCCTCATTCTCTAGGAGTCCGAGGCTCGGGGAGGTGGAAGGACCTGACTGCGAATCAGTGGCGTCACCCCACGCCCTGCATGACTCGGACCTGCCTGGATAGGTGCGCGGTGGCCTATCAGGGTGGCCTGTGAGCAGGACTGGGCTGCCCAGGGCCTGGTGACACAGTGACTGCACAGGTGCGCGGCCACCTGGTGACCGCATGGGGGCAGGAGGACACCAGCCCACCCCAGCCTCCCCTCCTGCAGGGCCTCTGTCCTGGGAGCCCGCGGCCCTCTCCACCAGATACCATCTGCAGTAGGAGAGGCTCTGTAGAACCAGCAGCGCACTTCTTTCTTCTTTATTGCTTTTCTTTCTTTCTTTCTGCACAGCTTGTTTTTCCGGCATGGCCCCTGGCCCAGCCCCCGGGAAGCCCCTCCCAGGCCCACTCCGAGAACAGCCTGGGGCCTCTGGGGCTCCGCAGGGAGTGGAGATGCGGCCGCTGGCTCTGGACCAGCCCTGCCACCAGGCCACACCTTGGAGCCAGGAGCCCCTCCGCCGGAAGCCCAGTGTGGGGTGTCCACTGAGGGCCTCTCCCTGGGATCCGGGTGTCCACCCCCACTCCAGGAGGGCGTCCTAAGGAGGCCACATCAGACAGCCATGGCCCCAGGGCTGATCATGCCACAGTCCCCGTCCCTCCCCTCCCCTCATGGCACCTTGGTTTCCCCATCTAGGACATGGAAGTCACATCTGCCTCCGGCACAGCTGTCCTCCGCAGGGCCATGTGCTGGGGTGGCTCTGGTTTGAGTGTGTCCCCTGGGGGCCCATTTATTGAAAGCCTGGTCCTCCATGGGGCAGTGACCTGAAGAGGTGGGAGGTCACTGGGGCACTGAGGCCACTGTCCCTGGGAGGAACCAGTATGATTCTCAAGGGACCCTGGTCAGTTCTTTTGAGAGGGTTGTGACAAGAGCAAGCCTGGCCCCCTCATGCCCGGCTTCCTGTCTGGCTGTGTGACCTCCTGCTCTCCCGCGCCCTTGCCCTGTTGCTGTCTGCCATGAGATGAGGCAGCCAAGGAAGCACAGGGCCATGCCGTTTGGACTCTCAGGCTCCAAAACTGTGAACTAAATAAACCTCTTTTCTCTATAAAGCACCCAGCCTCTGGTATTTTGTTATAAAGTGATTAATATGGTACGTGACATGCTTAGCGCAAGATCTAACCACATAAGCCCTCATCAAACAGGAACTGCCCTCGGCATCATCTTCATCACCCGGGTCTCCTGCTCCGCACACCTTCCTCTGCATCCTGTAATCTCCAGATCAGCAGAGACCTTAAGGGCCTACCAAATCTCACCCTGTCACCCTCCTGGAACTTCCTCATGTGTGGTCCCCAGGGGACACCTGCAAGGAGGGGGAGCTTGTCATTGTTACTCTACAAGCCGACACGGCCCACAGCGGAGGGAATGGCTCTCATTGTTCCATCCTGAGCCCCAGCACACGGCGAGTCCTGCGTCCTGAGGTGTCTGCTGAGGTGCTGTCAATCAGAACTCTGCGTGGCTCCAGCCAACCCTCCCAGAGCTAGGATCTGATGAAGAATGTGACCATAACCAGACAACCAGGCCAAGAAAGGTGATGCCCGAGAGGCGGGTATTCCCAGGAGAGGTGGGTGAGCCCGGTAGAGGCGGCAGGAGGGCCCGTCCTGGGGGGGGGGGGGGGGTTCCGTGAAGTGGGTGGAGAGGGGAGGGGAGGCCTCATCAGGACGGGGTGGAATGTGACAGGGGACAGCAGGAGGACAGCAGCATGTAGGCAGAGCATGGCAAAGGGGAGGTGCACAAGGCAGTGTCCCACAGGGGACAGCAGGACTCTGCCTTCCTCCTCGGGGCACCTGGCGAGTCCTCGAAGGTCTCGTGGGTAGGAATTGATAGGCTCAGTTTTGCGCGTTAAAAAGGGCCCATGGGCTGCTTCTCAAGTCACGGTCCTTCCTTCTGAGCACGAACAGCATGGGCACTACTTGTCACTCTGCCTGAACCGCTAGCTAGTCTCCATAGCTGTCAGGTCAGGCTAAGTTGCGCGACAATAACAAAAAAAAAAAACAGATCTCAGTGGTTCAAAATAACCAAGATCTGCTGTCTCTCAGGCTGCAGGTCCACCCTGGGCCATCAAGGGCTCAGCTCAGGGGCAATGCGAGGACCCTGGCTGGCAGAGGCAGACACATCCCGCCACTACCAGTTGCCACGCCCCAGGGAAGGCGCACCCCAGAGGTTCTCACACCAGCAGTTAAATGCTTTAGCCCAGAAGTCACTCGTGTCACCGAAGCTCATGATCCCACTAGCCAGCCACTTGGTCCTATAAGCCAGGGGAACCTTGAGTCAACCTGCTATGCATCTGGAAAAAACTGGAAGTATCCAGAGGACAACAGGAAGGCCCTCCAGACGCCACTCTCCGGCCCCCGCTCACCGCTCCCTGGCCCCCAATCCTGGCAGCTGTGCCCGGATTCCAGGAGGCAGGACCAGCCGGGGCAGGAGCACTCTTGGTGCGATCAGAGGGGTCCAGGAAGGGTAGGCGGTGAGGCCGGGGAAAGGTGGGGGCCACACCCCTCAGAGGCTTCTAGGTCACAGTGACATGCGGTTCTTTATCCCACACGCTCTGGGAAGACTCCAGTTGTTTTAAGCAGAAACGGGGAGGCCCCTCGGATCCTGCTTGGAACCCGGGCTGGCTGCAGTGTGAGGGGCCGCCCGCGGGGGGTGCAGGTGGCCTCAGCAGGCTCTGGCTGTGGTCTGGGGAGAGAGAGACAGCTGCGGCTGCGGAGGAGGAGCCAGCCAGAGGTGGATGGAGTCGCTTGAGAGGACAGTTCTCAGCGCTTGCAGATAGCATGGATTGGGGAGACGGAGAGAGACACCAGGGTTCCTGCTGGAAGGACCAGCAGGGGACATGCCCTTGGCCAAGATCAGCATCCTGGAGGAGGTCAGGAAGGAAGGTTAAAGGCAGCTCGGAGCCCGTACGTTTGAGGCCACCCTGCACAGCTAAGAGGGCAGGCCAGGCAGGCAGCTAAAGAAACAGGTGACCCCTGGCCCCTGCCCAGTGCCCCAACCTCCTTCCCACCTGCCAACGACCCAGACCCAGGGAAGGGCGAGAGAAGAAAGATCTAGAGGAGAGAGTCTTACGGCCACCAAGGAGAGCAAATTTAAAAACACTTCTCAAACTGAGGGGCCCAGTAACTCAGGTGCAAGTCATCCGTACGCAGAGGCGATAGCTACGGTGGCTGATTGGGCTCCTGGGACAAGGGATAAGAGCCCCTCATCTTTGAGAACATCACCAGAGAAGAGAACCAGAGGCTGCCACCAGCTGTTCCTTGAGGGCCCTGTCAATGAGGAGCTGGATGGAACGTGGCAAGGCTGTCGGCAATTCCAATATTCCCAGGACAGCACCTTCTGCAGGGCCCAGGGCCAGAGAGTGACTCTTCGTAACCAGGACCCAGGACTTGGGCTATCTCTCAGGTCCCTAATCTCTGCTCTCTCATTTAATCTCCTGACTGCCTTGGTAGTCAAGTTTTGGTGGCCCTACTTTAGGGAAAGACAAAGAGGTTCAGAGAGGTCAAGAGTAACATAAAAGCCCCAAGTCACACAGCTGTTGAGGAAGGATTGTGATGGAGACACCCTTCCCACCAAGCTACAGAAAGCAAGGGGCCTGGGCTGTGTTCCCAGAAGGGAAAGTGCAGACACAGCCCACCTTCCTGAGACCAT
The DNA here is from genome assembly GCA_025594165.1 of Tamias sibiricus. Classification (NCBI taxonomy): domain Eukaryota; kingdom Metazoa; phylum Chordata; class Mammalia; order Rodentia; family Sciuridae; genus Tamias; species Tamias sibiricus. Next base: position 26,877,583 of record CM046657.1, read on the forward strand.
GCCCCCTCCCGGGGGAAGGAAGCCTCCGCTTGTTCCTCCACAGACCCCACACCCCTCAACCACCAACCCAGGAAAGTCCCCAGCCTCCTTCCTCTGGAGGGGACATGTGGGCAAAGGCCAGCTTGGGTGCCACAGGCATCGTGCTTTAGCTCACAAGAATGGAAAATTCTTTTGCTCCAGCACAGACAAAACCCCCAAAGTTTACAGGGTTTGAGGCATTAAGAGCGCTCCGGCCTCACTGCCTCCGGCCCCCACACACAAACGAGGGCGTGTTTCCTTGCCGCCACTCTAAATTATAAACCGCGGCTTTTCTCCGCATGCATGAAGGAACCGGCTGAGAAAGAAGAGAGGCTGGACATTTTCTCCCCGAGTCCCAGCCCATCCTGGGCGCCTGACCCCACTCTCCCACCCGGGGGGAGACTCCAGCAACTTTTCGCCAGCCTGGCCCATCGCCCACGACAACTAGGTTTCTCCCTGCAGCGACTCGCCTAGGGCACGCTGGCCTTGACGGAGGAAGGTCATTGGCCACCAAGTTTCTGCAGTTTCTGCAGCTGAGAGTGCCTTGGCGACTGCGAGTGGGGGGTGGAGGCTGCCCGAGGAGTCTCCACCGCAACTATGATCCACAATGCGTTCCCGAAACGCCCCCGGCCCGGCCCCATTCCGCGGAACCCGAGCACCGCGCTGCGGGGCACCCCCTCCCCGAGCCCGCACCTCGCGGCCGAGCGCAGCGGCGACGCCGCCCCAGAACTAGGCCAGCGGCCGCGGCGAGCCCTCGGGCACTCCGCGCCCCGCCCCGCCCGTGTCACCGCGTTCTCATTCCGAACGCTCGGCGCGGGCGGCCGCTCCCATTGGTCGGCGGCCACGTCCGTCAGCGGGCGGAACGAACGCGGAGAGAAAAGGCTACATTGTAACAAGGCGAGCGAGCGAGCGAGCCGGGAGGAAGGAGGCGGAGGGCGGCCCGAGTCCCGCGGCGGCGGCGGCTACCTGCCGAGGGTCAGCCCACCTCGGGGCCGCGGGGCCGCCCTCCGCCCGCCCGCCGCCCGGCCCGCCGCCCGCCGCCCGCCCGCCCGCGCCCCCGCCCCGCGGCCCCGCGCTCGCTGGCCAACTGCCGAGCGCTTTCCGAAGCCATCTTCAATGGCCACATTGGCTACCGGCTGACTCACCTTCCCGGGAACGCTGCGGCGGCCGCGGGGCCGGGCGGGCGGGCGGCCCGGAGGGCGGCTCGGCGGCGGCGGCGCGGCCCGGGCGGGCGGCCCCGCGGCGGGAGCGGCCGCGCTGCGGGCGCGCGGGTCCCGGCGAGGCAAAGTTTCAGCGCCAGCCTCGGCGCGGCGGCGGCGGCGACTCGCTGCTGCTCTCCTCCCCTGCTTTGACCACCATCTTATTAGTACAGGAAATGACATGGAAAACGGAAGAAAGCGGCGTTTGGGGCAGACGCGGACCCCCCAATTCAGGGGCCGGAGCCGGGACTCGGCAGCCGCGTCCCAGCCCGGCCCCGGGGAGGACGCCCCGGGCCCCCCGGCCCCCGCCCGCGGAGGGGGACGGCGCTGCGGGCCGAGGAGGGCGAGGTTGTAGCCCAGCCCGCGCGGAAGCCGGGAGGAGAGAGGGAACAGGCGGCCGCCAACTTTCCACCCGGGACGCTCGGCCGGGATCAGAAGTTGGGGGCTCGGGAGCCTTCGTGCCGAGGGGCGCCCGGCCTCGCCCGGCCCCTCGCCGTCCACTTGGACGCAGAGAGTCGGGGCGATAAATGCGTTTATATCTTTAACCCTTTCGGGGCTCCGAAGCCGGCCTGCGCGCGGTCCCCCTTAACCCTTGGCATGCCCGGAGGTTCGGAGGTGCAAACTCGCGCCTCGAAACCTGGGCGCCCCGGGGCAGGCTGAGGCCGAGGGATGGGGCGGGGTGGGGGTCCTTCAACAGATTGACTGTTTACGACGGGCTGCGGTTGGGACGTCCCGCACCGCACGTGTTCAGCTCCAACTGTGTTGGAGATCAAGTCGCGGAAAACGGGATGGGCTGGTCCTTGGCTGGCTCGGCAGAGATGGCCAAGCCACACTCAGCTGCCCGGTCCCTCAGTTTCTCTATCTGTGAAATGGGATCCAACATCCCAGCGAGGGAAGCGGGGGAGGAATTTTCATAAAGACAAAGTGCTTGAAAGGCTGAAATGCCACCCTTGGCGCCTGGGAAGCCCACGGTTGTGATGAGGCTGGGACCTTTGGAGGAGGCCCCGCCACCGAGGCATGGCGTCACCAGGACAACCGTTCTCCAAACAAACCCTTTATCCTAGCCTGGGAGGCGTGTGTCTGGATGGATCTCCTGGTCTGTCCTTCCAGGGAGGGGTGCTGACACCCCGCTGCAGGTTGACCGAGGGATTCCACCCGAGGAAGGAAGGCGCCTGCGCACGGCCCTTCCCCCACGGAAGCCTGCAAGAACTGGCCCAGGCAGCCCCAGAAAGTGCCCCCTCAGGGAGGCCTCCTCCCAGAGGAAAGGAGTTCCCTGTCCTGCTGCTGGCCACCCAGGGCACACTCAGGGCTCCTGCAGTCTGGGTGTGGGGCTGGGGGAGGAGAGAGGCACCCTGTGTCCCGCCTCATGCTTCCCTTGACTTCCTGGAACCCATGCCTGTTACAATCACACATTCTGTGTGATCTGGAGGAAGAGGCCACACTGAGCCTCAGTTTCCTCATATGCAAAGTAGGCCACAGCCTCCCTTCTTCGTTGCTGGCTCTGGTGAGGAGCAATGAGGCCCTTTCAAGAGCTCAGCACTCAGCTGCTCACAGTCAATGCCAGCGCCATCACTGTTCAGTAGAATGATGGGTTCCCTGAGAGCGGCTCTGCTGTGCGCCAGGCAGAGCACTGGGCCCCGGAAAGCCTGTGAAGAGTGTCCTCAAGGGGGCTTCAGTCTGGCCTGGAGACAGGCCCTGGGGCCACCTCAGGTTCACAGAGTAGCTGTGCACATCCGTGACACTGAGCGTGGTACTAGGGCCTGGGGCAGGGGAAGGGGCGCTGAGGATCAGCCCTGTGTGCCTTTGGAGGGGAAGAGGTCACCAAGGAAGTGCCATCAGGCAGGCCTGGAGCTTTCCCCATGGGAAAGGTGGCATTCCAGGAAGGCAAACAGCAGGAGCAAAGACGTGGAGGGGTCAGAGTGCCCAGGGTGGCTGTGGCTGCAGGGGCTGGAGCGAGGCGGGCAGGGCAGAGAAATGAGATGAAGCAGAAAAGGGAGGAGGGAAGGAAGGTGCGGGTGCGGGTGCAGCCAGGCTGAGGGTGCTCCTCCCGCGGGGCTCTGCTAGACCTCCAGCCACTTGGCCCTGTGGGGTCTCCCTCTGCCAGGAACCATCAGCTGGGTCCTGGGACACTGCCGTGTGACATGGAGCATGTAGCTCTCTCCCTTAGGCACCAGGTTTGTCGTGCATGGCTTAGGGCATTGCCACCAGAGGGTCCCACCCTGCCCTCACGGAGCTGTCCCTTTAGCCTGAGAGACCAGTGCAAGGCACAGGAAGGAGTCTGGAACAGGCTGGGAGGTTGCTAGACCGGCTCAGGAGGGAAGCTCAGGCCAGCTGGAGGGCTGGCCCGGGTGCCTCCCGTGGGTTGTGTGGGTGGCGGGCGGCCCCAGGGCCGGAATGCAATGCAGCCCCAGCAGACTAGGTAGGTATGCCCTGAGCTGTGCCTCAGCCGCCTCCTGTGGGCTAAGTTGGTCCTGAAACCCAGAAGATGGGGTGCTGTGGGAGCTCTGCTCGGATTCCCTGAGAACTAGGGGGACTGAGAAGGGAATTGAAGTGAGCTTCCCTTCAAGGGCATTGCCATTTACCATTTGACCTCTTAACAATCCAAGGCAGCTATCATCATCATCATTTTTACAGACAGAGGACACATGCTCAGAGAGGCTAAGAGATTTACCAGAGGTCACACAGCTAGTTAGAGGTGGGGTGCGATTCAAACCCAGGACTGGCTGACTCCATTGCTTTGTGTCTTCCACTCTTGGTCATTTCTTATTCATTGTCCTTTTCCGAAATGCAGACAAGTGGTTGGTGAAATGTTTCTTTAATTTTCTCCTTCTCCTTCAGGCGTATCACACAAAGTGAGCTGACAAGAACTCTGTGATGTGGAGTCAGGTGTCTTATGATCTGTCCTTGCAAAAGATGTACTAGTGGTCCTAGCCACCTTGGGTTCCTGTGAGGACATTGCAAGGGTCTAAGTGAATGGAGCCTGGCTCTTTGGAAGGAAAAGTCACCCTGAAGCCTCCTCCCCACCCCCCCACTGCTAATGATAATACCCAAGCAAACATCCAGTGAGCTGCAAGTTGAGTGCCCCGGGCTCTGGAAGGGACAGTCACAGGAAAGCCACTTCCACATTTGCCACACAGCAAGGACTTTTATTCCACCAATTAATAATCCCTCCTAAAGCCTCAAGGGAGAAATCTCATTCAGGATTTACTTACTGCCTGGAAAAAAAAAAAAAAAAGAACTGAAATAAACTACATCTCCCTGGAGAAAGCGGCGAGCATCCTTCCTGCTAATAAGAGGAGCTCTGTAACTGATCAGGCTTCCCTTTTTGCACAGGCTGCCAGGAAGCTCAGCGCCAAATTCCACCCTCGTTCCCAACCACTTTGGCAGTTGCTCCCTTCTCATTCCTGCTGTCCCACTTCTAATCCTACTGGCTCAGCCTTGTTTTTGCTGCCTTTTATTAATGATGTCCCCCTTTTAATGGCAAGAAATAAATCCTTCAAATAAATCCACATTTAAGAGAGTTGTTGAGGGGACCTGGATTCCAGTGGCCTTATGTTAAGCCAGGCATGGTTCTGTTCTGGTCTTGTCCACTTGCCCAACAGCTGAGGGATCCCTCTCTTGGAAGGAAGGAGGGACTGGCTGAAGACCAAGCGGTTGCTCACCCAGCTGTCAGCAGTGGCTAAGATAAAAAATGCCCTGGGGCCAGTTCATGGTGGCTATTTTTTGCTTTACTGACAAGCATCCCACCTCTCTCCTGCCAGCTCCGCGGAGGAATAAACCACCATCCCCTACCCTTCCCCTGCCGAGAAAATATCCCCCATCAGTCCCTCCTGGGGGGGCGTGGCAGGGAGCTGGACCGCCCTCCCGAGGGAGCCACAGCCTGGGTGAGGCAAGGTGAGGTCCTGAGCGGGGGAGGGGAGGCAAGGACACAGGGAAGCGTGGCCAGGGCAGGTCCTTCCTGGGGAGTGGATGCCGGGCAGGGATTCTCAGGGGCACTGATGGAGGTTGGTCCCACAGAGTTGGGGGTCGTGGCACAGGGCTGGGTCCTGGGGGCTGCTGGTCTGAGCTGGGATATGACCTTGGCCGCGTGCTCTCCATCCTTCCAGAGGACGTGAGCTGCCTGGACCCCCGCTCGCCGCATTCCTCTTCTGCTGACGTCAGTGCGACAGTTATCTCTTGCTGCGTAACAAAAGGCCCCGACGCTTCGCAGTGAAGGCACGGCACGTCTATCATCTCACCACGTGTGAGGGCCCGAGGGAGCCACAGCCTGTTATAAACAAATCTCAGAAGTGACGCGTCCGCCATCCGTTACCCTCTTGGTCTTACTGACCGACCCTGGTACCGTGTGGGAAGGGACAGAACAGGTGTGATACCAGGAGGAGGGATCATGATTGGTGGTCCCCTTGGAGGCAGCTCCTGTCACTTGCAAGGGTGGAACCTCAGAAACGGCACTAGAAGTCCTTAAGTGCGCATCTGCAGGGGGACCCACGACGGGAAGCCCCTAGCCTCAGGAGGGTCGGTTGAGAGCCTGCCCTGCCCGCTGCCCTCTGTGGTAGCCAGGGCGGTGGCAGATCGGTGGCCAGTGAGGTGGCACACATAGGCGCGAGTGCTGAGGCACAGCGCTGCTTCTGCACTTGACCCTGGGCGTCTGCCTCCGTCCTGGGCACCCCCCCGTGGTGCTGAAATCAGTGGCTTCTCTGGCACCTTTTCCGAGTCCCAGTCTTCTCATCTGTACGCTGGCTGGCAAGGTCGCTGGCTGGCAAGGTCGGCTTCGGTCATCGCTCAAAGGATGAAGTGGTTCTGGGCGCCACTCGTCCCCTCTTGACCCTGAAGGATGAGGAGAGGAGGGGAGGTGGGTGGGACTGTTCCCAGGACCCTCCGGGGTTACTCCTGAATGCCGGAACCCCAGGAGCCTCACACCCTGGGGGCAGACCTCGGACCTCAGGGCGGAGCCGCGTGGAGACAGAGTCCAACTCCAGGAGACAAGAACTGCCCAAGAAACGGGGCCACCTGGCTGCGGAAGGGACCTCCGCTGTGAGTGCTGCGCTGCCTGGTACTGGGTGCCAGTCGGGCTTCGGGGCTGTCCCAGAGGTCACCGATGTCCAGGTCAGTGTTAGGTCTAGGAGCCGTGCCAGCGCGGTGGGTGGGAGCACTGTGGAGAAGGGGCGGCGCTCTGGTCCTAGCCCCGGGACGTGGCCCGGGCTGCGGCAGGTCCTCTCTCTGCTGGGAGCTTCGGTCTCTCCCTTCAGAAAATAAGGGACCAGCTTCCGCCTGTCCATCCGCACCGCGGCCCCACTCAGAAAAGAGCTTCTCCTGGTTCTTGACAAGGCGGCGATCACAAAGCAATGGGGCCTCATTTTTTTCCCCCTTTCCTTCTTTTCTTCTCTCCTTTCTTTCTTCCTTTTTATCCTCATCCCTGGGGACGAGCTGGGGCTCTAGGGCTGCCTGACGGCCCCAGCCCGGCTGTTCCTTTCATAGAGCTAAATCTGCCCCATGCATCTTTCATCCTGAGGGTGGGTGCGCCTGCTCTTTTTTTTTTTTTTTTTTTTTTTTTTTTTTTTTGGTACTGGGGATTGAACGTGGGGGCACTCGACCACTGGGCCACATCCACTGCCCTTTTTTGTATTTATCAGGGTCTCACTGAGTTTCTAAGTGCCTCGCCATTGGTGAGGCTGGCTTGGAACTCGCGATCCTCCTGCCTCAGCCTCCCAAGTGCTGGGATGACAGGCGTGCGCCCCCGCGCCCGGCTCTCCCTGCTCTTAAGGTGGTCAGGTGTTCCTGGGTGGAAGGGTGATGGTCCAGAGAAGGAGGACGTAGGTTTTCTGTTTGGGGCTTCCCAGGGACCTAGCAAAATGAACAGTCACCAGGCCGATGGCCGGTCCCCCAGTTAGTTTGGGATTTATAGTAGTATAAGAAATCAAGAACCCTGGGGACCCCTGGACCAGGTGATTCCGAATAATCTCCAACTTGTCTTCTCTTTCTTCAACTCACTTGTTGGTCGTTCCTGCAGCAGGTGCTGGGACCCCTCGCTCTGGAATCACCGAGCTGGGCTACACCTGCAGGCCTGTCCTGTGTGAGACCCGCAGTGTCCAGGGAGGGCCAGGAGGAAGTCTCACCCACCTCAACGGGTGAGGGTCGTGTCTCCGTCACAAACTGCTGCAGTAATGACCTTGCTGCTATCTTCTTCTTCTCTGATTATTCCCTTGGATACATTCTAAAAGTGAAATCACAGGGTCAAAAGATATGTCCGGCTTTATGTCCCAAGACATTTGGCCCAATTGCCCTGCAAAATGGTTTCCACATCGGTTCCCATTGACTTTGTACACGAGTGTGTGTCTCCCCACACTCTTACTGAGCACCATCATTCTGCTTAACCTCCGACACTGACATACACATATCTCAGGGTTGTTTTAGATTACACGATGCCATTAGCAAGATGAGCACATTTTCATATGTTTACCCATCTCTTGCACTTCTTTTGCAAATTGCTTGATTATGCATTTTGATCATTTCAAACTGGGGGCTTTGTTATTTTTTTTTCTTGTTGATTTGTAAATGTAGTTTACATATTAAGGATACCAAAAGGCTTTGTTTGAAATACAAAATGCAGTTTCTCAATGCAGCAGTTTTTGTGACTTCATTCGTAATGTCTATCGCTCTATGAAATTTAGATGTCTTCTCTTTTTCCCTAGGGCTCGTGATCCTAGGTAGTAGAAAGGCCTCCTTCAGAAAATCGTAAAAAACGTTCTCTCAGATTTTCTTCTACTTTTCCTTTTTTAATTTAATTTAATTTTTTTGTTTGTTTGTTTAAACAGTCACCCCATCTGGAATTCATTTTGGTGCAGAGTATAGCAATCTGTTTTCTTCCTTAGTGGATAGTTGTCCCAACACCAATTGCAGGATGATGTGTGTCTTTGACGTTGCTGTGGAAGGCCATCTCCCGCAGGTCTGTTTCCTTAGTCTGAGGGTTAGCTCTGGGTGCAGCACCAGCTTACCTCGCTGCGGGCTCACTGTACGTCTTACTGTTACGCAGGACGAGCCCCTGGCTGTCCCTGACTTCTTATGGTAACTCAATTGGTCCACCTCCTGGAGGCAGCAGCTTCACTCTGTGCTGGCCCTGGCTTCCATATTTTAGATTGCGAGCCTCTGCCTCCGGGTTCTCACTGATCAGCCTGCTACCGCCTGGTGGTGTGCCGACAGCGTAAATGAGTTTTTAAATCACATGGATTCTCTCTTCCCAGGCCCTCCTTGGGCTCAACCTTTGTAGGGTAAGGTCCCCAGAGTGTTCCCTGACAGTGATCATGGGCACGTTGTGAGCTGCTGAGCCAAAGCTACCCCGTAACTCAAGTTCCCTTAACTGACACTTTTTTTTTTCCCCCTGGAGTTAATAATAGATGCATCCCTTACGTTTGCTTAGCTGTTCGTTTGTTTGTGTTTTAACACCTAACATTCTGTATCCCCACCCCTCTGTGGAACGCCCTCTACCACCATTTCCGCATCCACCACCCTGTTGGTTCTAGACCAGAATCACTTTTCCTCCTGGAGACATTTTCCTACAGCACAGATTCGCAAACTTTCTGAAGAGTCAGATAGTAAGCCGGGTGGGAGGCTGAGGCAGGAGGATCGCGAGTTCCAAGCCAGCCTCAGCAATGGCGAGGCACTTAGCAACTCAGTGAGACCCTGTCTCTAATAAAACACAAAAAAGGGCTGGGGGTGTGGCCCAGTGGTCGAGTGTCCCTGAGTTAATCCCCCCAAAAAAGAGTCAGATAGTGAATCACTCCTTGGGCTCTTCCCCTCCTCCTCCCCTGTCCTTCTCCCCCTCCAGTTCCTCCATCCCCACCCTCACCCCCATCTCTCTTCTCCCTCCCCCTCCTCCTCCCCCCTCACCCCCCCCTCCTCTTGTGGTTATTGGTATTTTGTCTTTTTTTTTTTTTTTTAAACAACGCTTTTGCTCAGCATGTTTTTGAGATTCGTTCATGTTGTCACTTGAACCAACAGTCTGTTCATTTTTAGCACCGGGTAGCGTTCCTTTCTGTGGACAGAACATCACTTCTGCCTTTTTTCGACTTCATTGGAGATCTCTGTGACCTTATCGTTCAATATTTAAATGTTTCAACAATCAAAAAAAATTTTTTTCATTTCTCGTATCTGAAGTTTCCATTAAGAGACAAGATTCCTCATTTTCTTTTCTTCCCCACCCTGCTCTCTTTTGCTTGGAGATTGGTCTCACTGTGTTGCCCAGGCTAGTCTCGAACTCCCAGGGATCAAGGGACTTTCCTGCCTCAGCCTCCAGGGTGGCTGGGACTACAGGCAGGTGCCACCAGGCCCCACTTGTCAGTTTCTTTGGTTTGGGGAGGGGTGCCGGGGATTGAACTCAAGGGCACTGAGCAACATCCCCAGCCCTTTTTTGTGACTCTCTTCAGTGCCGTGCAGAGCGAGGCCCTGACCAGGCTGTGAGCCTGGGGGGCGGGGTGCAGGGCTGCAGACAGGTGTCCCTGCGGGGTGAAGCTGCACCTCCGCGTGGGGCGAGAGTCCAGAGAGTGTCGAGGGTCCCTCTTTCTCTTACAAGGACTGCTCCTCCTCTCCTGGCAGAGCTGGGAATAAGAGGTCTAGTCGGGGTCTGATGCCAAAGTGACACCAGGTCAGAAGGGCCCTCTAACGTGGACCCAGCAGGGAGGCCGCGGGCCTCAACTGCTCCTTCCACCTCTTCTCAGCTCTTCCTCGCTCTCCTTGGTGACCGGTGACCGAGGTGATCCAACTCAGCACACACTTGTGTCCACCTACCTCTCCAGGAAGGCTTCTCGGTGTCCTGCAGGGACAGAAGGTGCCTGCTGCCAGGCTGGGGGTGGGGGCAGTTTGGGGCCTCACTGCCTTGGGGAAAGGGCCTCTTATCTTCAGCCACAGGCCTCACACCAACCTTCCAGGCCTTGGTCACCCCCATCCCTGCACCTTCCCTGGGGGAAGTGGCTTTCCCTTTTCCCATGGCCTCCTGGGATGCTCAGGCTTCCTCCTCCAGCAGCCTTCCAGCTCTTCCTGGAACCTGGTGTTAGAGTCGCCTCCTCATTTTGTCCCAGCTGGGTATCCTAAGGTGTCTTTTGATCTTGTTTGAGGGCAATTTTTCAAGAGAAGGGGATGTGGGAACCTCTTTACTTCACCTTAACCTTGCAGGTACCATTAATGGGCAAATGAAAATTTTGATCATGATCCAGTGTTCTTCAGATTAAAATGTAAAATACTATCTGAAAGATTCCCCTTCTTCCCTCATTTTCCACCATAAGAAAAAAAAATTACAATGGGATTTTAAAAACAAAACAGACTTCTTTGTTCTTTTTTTTTAATATTTATTTTTTAGTTGTAGTTGGATGCAATACCTTTATTTTATTTATTTATATGTGGTGCTGAGGATCGAACCCAGGGCCTCACGCGTGTTAGGCAAATACTCTACCACTGAGCCACAACCCCAGCCCCACTTCTTTGTTCTTTATTTTTAATATTTTTAGTTGTTGATGGACCTTTATTTAATTAATTTTATGTGGTGCTGAGAATCGAACCCAGTGCCTTACACATACTAGGCAAGTGCTCTACCACTGAGCTACAACCCCAGCCCCAGACTTCTTTGTTTTAAATCATTTCTTAACGACTTTACAGAAAAATGGTGAAGTGCAGGAGCCCTGTTTGGGGAGATGGCTTAAATTGCAGTTGACTATGGGCCATGGAGATTTGGGCATTGTCGCCTTCCGTAGTCTCACAGGACTTGGCCCGGGATCTCGAGTGACTTGAGCCGAGATTGCTGATCGGGTCAGCGCCATTTTGGTGGTGGTGTGTGGCGCGTGTGAGTCGTTGTTAGAGCCAGAGAGAAAAGTTATCAGAATAAAAAGGCTGTTTGTTTCCAGTTCGCCTCTGAACTTCTTCCCGTGGCTTCGTTGCTCCAAGCGGCCATCGCTTCAGGCGGCAACAGTGAAGATACTACAGAATCCCCACATACCTCTGAGTTAGTTTCCCTTGTGATCACCATTTGACATTAGTATGGTACATCAGCTACGATTAACAAGCCAATATTGCTGCATTGTTATCAACCTAAGTTCATAGATTGTTCATATTTTCTTTGTTTTTACCCAAAGTTGTTTTTGTGGTCTGGGATTCCCCATCCACCTATTCTCTCCTTTGGCTCCCTCAGTGATGACAATGTCTGTGACTTCCCTCGTTCCTTCCTCACGCTGGAGGAGAGGTGGCCAGGTGTTTTGCAAAATGCCCTTCTATTGTACCTCATCTGATGTTTTCTCATGGCTAGACTGGGGGTGTGGTTTTGTGGAAGAAGTCTTTGGGGTTTTGATGGGGATGCCATTAAACCGATAGGATAATTTCAGGAAAACTGAGATTCCCACACTATCAAGTTCCCCTTCCGGGACTTGGTACATTTCTCCATGTATACAATCTTCAGTGGGATTTTATATGTAGTTTGCTTCTTATAGACTAATAGATTTATTTCTAGGTATTTATTTCTTGCTGTTATAGGATCTTTCTCAATCACGCTTATATTCTGAAGGGTCCTTGCTGTTATATTGGAAAACTGTCTTTATCAAGATCAATATCTTGCCGGGCGCGGTGGCTCACGCCTGTAATCCCAGCACTTTGGGAGGCTGAGGCAGGAGGATCGCGAGTTCAAAGCCAGCCTCAGCAATGGCGAGGCACTTAGCAACTCAGTGAGACCCTGTCTCTAATAAAATACAAAAAAGGGCTGGGGATGTGACCCAGTGGTCGAGTGCCCCTGAGTTCAATCCCCGGTACCAAAAAAAAAAAAAAAAAAAAAAAAAAATCAATATCTTTACTAATTTAGATTCTGATCATCTTTCTTTCTAAATTCACACGTTGTTTCCATTGGTTCTGATTTGATTCCCTTGAACTTTTGGGGTAGATGAGAGTGTTTCATGCAGGTGATGATGGTGTCCCTTCCTTTTGAATACTGATGCATCTCAGTTAATTTTCTTATATCATTGCATTAATTAGAAGCTCCAAAACAATGACGACTCCAAGTGGAGACAGCCGGCATTCTTGTTGATTTCTAGCTCAGCTTTTCCCCCTGTTTTTATAACGATTGCCACAGGGCTCTGATAATCATTTTATTATGTTTCAGAAGCATCCTTCTACTTCTATTTTAGTGGGAGTTTGTACACTTAGGAATTAAAATTGAATTTTATTAGTGCTGCTTTTGGTCTCCCTTAGCATCAGCACCTCTTTTCCACATGAAGCTTTTAATGCAGTAATTACTGCTCTGCAACCATTTGCAAAATGTCGTGCATTGAGAATTACTCAGCCATCTTTGAATTCCTAGAATAAACTCTGTCAAGGGGAGAGTTCTTTCTTTCATGTGGGGCTGCATTCCGATAGCTGGTGCAATGGCTGATTCATGTTAGTCTCAAGGACTTGTAACAGTCTGAGATTGTGGGTCCCTGCAGGATGCTGGCGCTGTCCAGGAGCCGGGCAGCCAGGAGTTGGACTTTTCTTCTGTTGCCTACGTGAGCTCTACTTCGGCGAGTGCTATTTGGTCTGATTGTCAGTCAGGCTACTGGTGGTGCCCACAGGTCCAGAGAGCTTCCACTGCCGCTCACAGGCCTTACCAAAGACCACGGGTAGCCGAGGTGAGTGTCCTCAGCCACTGTGCAAGGTGAGTCCGTGCTTGCTCCCCCCATGTGTGCCTGGCCCCCTGGGGGTGGACGGAGAGGTGGGTAGACTCAGGTGACCCGGACCCTCGCTGCAGAGTGCACAGGCTGGCACAGAGGTTTCCTTCTCTGCAGTGTGCCCCTCCCAGAAAGCAGACTGGCACACAGGAGCCCGTCGTAAACCGTGCTGGTGGCCGTAGGGGCTTAGATGCTAAGGCAGAGAGCTCTCTGGTCAGCATCCCGTTCTTGCAAAATGAGACCCGCGAGTTGGGGTGTCCGAGGCCAGCTGCTCTGTGGAGACCCTGGTGTACATTCCAAACCCCGTGGCAGGGACACGATCATTAAGAAGGTCAGCTGAGCACTTCCGGGACAGCCGCTGGCACGACTGCTTCTTCGCTGATAGTGGACACGCCCAGCGTTTGGAGAAGCCCAGGTACATTCCGTGATCTGTCCTGGCCCGCCTGTGTCTCACATAACACAGGAAACCCCTCCCTCCTGCCTCGGGGGCAGGGGTCCCCCTGTCTTGTCACCACCCGAGAAACACAAGCTTCTGTCTGTCCCTAAGTCCCAAATGAACTGCACTCTGCAATCCGGGACCTGTCCACCTCTGTCCCCCGTCTCTTAGTTTTTACATAGCTGGGTTCTTATACACTGGGTTTTACCCAAACAAGGAGAAATTTCAGTGGTAAATGGGGGGGTGGGGGCGGACAGCAGATTGGAGTAAGGGGAAAATGTGAGGCAAGGAATTAGAAAAAGCAAGTGTAGGTGTTTTGGTTTTTTTTTTTTTTTTTCACTATTTAGAGGAAGAGATGGAGAAGGAAGGCAGAGCTGAAGGTTTTTAATTGTTTAAAGGATGGGAGGAAATTGGGCACACTTCTAGCCCATGAGGGAGGAGCCCACGAAGGAGGCAAGGTCAAGGGCAGAGAGGTGGCGTGAGAGCGGGACTCCTGCTTTAATTTGGAGCTGGGGGGTCAGGGTAGGTGACATTCCTCACTGGTTGCTCCTCTGCTATGGTCTGATGTTTGTGACATCTCTGTCCCCCAATTGACAGGTTGGGACCTGATCGCAGTGTGACAGTGTTGGAGACGGCCTCGGGGAGGCCATCAGATCCTGCCCGGTAGGGCCCTCACAGATGGGATCAGTGCCCTTACCAGAGGGGCCGAGGGAGCTCTCGTGCCCCCATCTGCCCTAAGAGGTCACAGTGACAATACCCGTGTCATGAGCCAGAGAGCAAGTCCTCCCCAGACATCTCGGACTTCTCTGGGAGTGTAAGAAATCAATTTCTGTGGACATCAGTCACCCAGTGCCTGGCGTTGTGTTACAGGAGCCCAAGCAGGGTGAAGAGTCCTCTCTCCAGCGACACCACCAGGCCACTGGTATTGACCTGGCCCCTGCCCAGCCCGGGCGGCCTCTGGGCTGGCTTCAGAACAGCACAGGAGTGTGTTTCTCAGAGGATTCCCACAGCACTCATCTGTCCTTGTCCCTAATTAGCAGAGTGACCTTGAGTCAGCTACTGGCCAGGGTTTCCCCCAAGAGGTTGACCACAGTCTCCTTGGAAGTTTCGGACTCCTCTTTTTAGGTACCAGGGATTGAACTCAGGGCCACTCGACCACTGGGCCACATCCCCAGCCCTTTTTTGTATTTTATTTAGAGACAGGGTCTCACTGAGTTGCTAAGTGCCTCGCCATTGCTGAGGCTGGCTTTGAACTCGCGATCCTCCTGCCTCAGCCTCCCAAGTGCTGGGATGACAGGTGTGCGCCACCGCGCACGGCTAAGTTTCAGACTCCTGAGTCCACCTTTGAGCAGCCCCGGGGCCGAGTGGGAGAAGGGTGGACACAACAGAAATACCCATAGGAGGAAGGCGATGCCTGTGACCTTCCAAACGTCACCCTGCCTTTTAGGAGCACGTCTTCTCAGTCTGCACAGTTGTAGGGACGCCCTTGGCCTTCAAGTCCCTTTCATTCAGAAATCATTGAAGTAGCACTTGAGACCTTTTTTATTACAAAAACAAAAGAATAAAACACTAAAATGAAAAGACGACAGTTTCACCACCCAGAGGTGAGGCTTGTGCCAAGTTGAGGCTGCCTGTTGGATGCCTGTCTCTCCTCTCCCGTTCCTTCCTGCGGGCCGATGGCTGGTTTGGGGTGAGTATTGCACCTCCTTGTGGCCAAGGGTGTGACCTCCAAGGTGCCACCCCTGCAAGGCAGCTCCGGGGGATCCAGTTGTCATTGGTCAAACATGTGACAAGAGTCCTGCTTCCCTGTTTGTGACTGGTTTAGACACTGACCGGTGACACAGTACTGACCAGTGAGGGGCAGGGGACCCCCTGGGGAGACGTTTTCCTCACTGGCTTCCTCCGTGGTGGCTCCTGGGCCTTGTCTGCCACTCAGCCTGGCCGTGTGGGTGGGAGATTAGGCAGGTGCTGTGGCCACCCACCAGGCAAGGAAGGGTGGGGCTGAATGAGATCCAACCCCAGCAAAGAAAGCAGGTCCTGGGTGACACTGCTGAGTGACGCTCCGAAGCCACGGGAACTGCCCTACCGTTTGTCTCCCGCGATTTGAGATGATAAGCTGCCCTATTGCTGGAACTGCTTTCAGGCGTGAGTTTTGTAATTCGCAGCTAAGATCATTCTAACTGTTGCAAATAGGATGCTGTGAGTTCGCCTTTCGTGTCCCGATAGACCCGGGATAGTTTTACACGTCTTTTATACAAGAACTTTTTAAAACTCCACAGGATTTTCAATGGTCGCACTGTATACAGCATGTTATGGGACACTTCAGTGTTGCCAGTCTAAACGAAGCCATGGTGGCCTGGTGGCGTCCCTGTGCACACACGGCTTGGCTCATTTGTATACGTCTAGGGGTCATTTTCTTTTCTTTTCTTTTTTTTTTTTTTATATTTATTTATTTGCTTTAGTTGTACACAATGCCTCCATTTTTACATGGTGCTGAGAATCGAACTCAGGCCGCACACGTGCTAGGCCAGCGCTCTACCGCTGAGCCACAACCCCAGCCCCCTAGGGGTCATTTTCTAAGAAAGAAACTCTCCAGTGCACAGTAGGTATATTGCTGACTTTTCCTTGACTTTATCTTCAAGAATTCACATTAATTTGTCATTTTATCAGCACAAGATGTGTATGTCCTTTTCTTCCTGTCCCTGTCACCAACTTTTTTTTTTTTGATATTTATTTATTTGCTTTAGTTGTACACAGTGGGTTTATGTTTATGTGGTGCTGAGGATCGAACCCGGGCCACGCACGTGCCAGGCGAGTGCTCTACCGCTGAGCCACAACCCCAGCCCCACCAACTTTTTTTAATTAACACTCTATTTTTCAATTTTCACTGAAGCGTGGATGATATACATATAGAAAATTGCACACACACGTTGTACTTCATTCTCACAAGCTGAGCACCCCGGAGTCAGGGGCGTGTCAAGTCCAGGCCTCCTCCCAGCCAGGGCTCCCAGAGGAAAACCCTACGCAGAGTCCAGGGCCGCGGATCCCTGGGGGCTTCTTGAACTTCAGACAAGGAGAGCCCGCGTGCGGTGTGCGGAGTTTTCGGTTTCCGCCTTTTGCTGGTTGCTGCGTCAGTGTGATGCCACCGTGCTGTGGAGATTGGCGGAAGCAAGTGCCTTCACTGTGGCATGGTGTCCCACCATACAAACGTGCCAGTGAGCCACGTCACCCCGAGGGACTCGAGAGTCATGTCTGAATCTGGGCCCTTCTGAACAAAGCTGTGGTGCACATTTTGTACGAACTTTTTTTTTTTTTTTTTTTTTTTTTTGTGGTACCTGGGATTGAACTCAGGGGCACTCGACCACTGGGCCACATCCCCAGCCCTTTTTTGTATTTTATTTAGAGACAGGGTCTCACTGAGTTGCTAAGTGCCTTGCCGTTGCTGAGGCTGGCTTTGAACTCACGATCCTCCTGCCTCAGCCTCCCAAGTGCTGGGATTACAGGCATGTGCCACCGCGCCCGGCTTTTGTACGTAATTTGAAGGACATGTGTATAATACCATCTCTTGGATAGTTACCTAGGACTCGCATCATTTGTGAGTAGGGCAGGTGAATGATCAACTTCATACAGAATTTCTGGACCATTTTCTTCAAATAGTTGTATCAATGTATGCTATCAAAAACAAGGTGTGAGAAAGTTTCAGGTGTTCCATATCCTTGGCAACACTTACTATCCTCAGCCTTTTCATTTATTTAGTTTTTGCTTTTTTAAATTTGGTACTGGGGATCAAAGCTAAAGTGCTTTACCACTAAGCTTCATCAGAAGCCCTTTTTATGTTTTATTTCGACACAGGGTCTCCTGTAGGAGCCCTGTTTGGGGAGATGGCTTAAATTGCGATTGACTATGGGCCATGGAGTTTTGGGCATTGCTGCCTTCCGTAGTCTCACGGGACTTGGCCCGGGATCTCGAGTGACTTGAGCCGAGATTGCTGATCGGGTCAGCGCCATTTTGGTGGTGGTGTGTGGTGCGTGTTAGTTGTTGTTAGAGCCAGAGAGAAAAGTTATCAGAATAAAAAAGTGTTTGTTTCCAGTTCGCCTCTGAACTTCTTCCCACGGCTTCGTTGCTCCATCGCTTCAGGCGACAACAGTCTCCCTCAGTTGCCCAGGCTGGCCTTGAATTTGTGATCCTCCTGCCTCAGCCTCCCAAGTCACTGGAATTACGGGCATGTGTGACCAAGCCTGGATCTTGTTTATTTATATTTATTCTTTCTGGAGAACATACAGGGAGAGCTCCAGCTAGCTTGCTCCTGATGAGTGCTGATAGGCACCTCCCTGTGTGTTGGTCAGGCATTTGGACATCCTCTCCTGTGACACGCTGAAGCTTTTTGCCCAGTGTTTAACTGAGTTGTTTGTTTCATTGATTCATTAGATAGACATATTGCCGAGGGCATCTCCCAGTATGTGGCTTATCTTTTCATCCCCTGAAGTTCAAGTGAACGGAAGTTCTTAATTGTAATGGCATCTATCTTATGGGTGGTGGTTTTAGTAATCTAACGAGTTGTTGTCTCTCCCAAGGTGTTTCAGTTCATTTTCTGTTGTTATAACAAATACCTGGGACTGAGTAACTTAAAAAGTAAAGAGGTTTTTTTGGCTCACAATTCCAATGGCTTGAGAGTCCAGAGAGCATGGTGTTACACTGGCAAGGGGTCCCTGGTTGCATCCCAACAAGAAAGCAAGACCCTAGGGAAGGGCCAGGCTTGCTCTTTTTCTAGCAACCCTTTCTTCAAGGAACTGATCCATTGCTACCAGACCTGACCCATTCACAGAGGGACAGAATAATTCCATTCCTGAGGGTGGGCCCTATGATCTAATTATTTCCCGCTAGGCCCCTCCCCCAAGTGGTCCCTGGCTTCAGTACCATCACCCTCCAGATCAAGCTTCCAGCACACGAAACTTTGGGCGACACACTCAAACCATATCCCAGCCATCGAACGATGTCATAGAGAGAGCTGTTAATGATGTCAGCAGAGTTATGAGCGTGCCCACTTCTTCCAGCTCTTGTCACCAACTTGCTTTGTTAGCATAGTGTTTTTAAATATTCTATTTTAAAATGTTTGCTTCCAGAAGTTTCATTGTTTTGCCTGTCACACTTAGATCTACGATCCATTTCAAATCATTTTTGTATATGGTATGAGGTAGGGATCAAGGAGCATTCTGTTATATAAATAGATGATCCATCTGAGAACATTAGAATATTTATTTGAAAGGTGACCTTTCTCCTGGATTGCAGCGGTACCACTGTCAATCAAGTGGCCTGTCGCTAGACTCCATGGGCTGCGACATTCTGTGTGGGTATCCTTGCCCCCCCCACCGCCCCCACAGCCTTCCTACCACTGCAGCTCTAGATTAAGCATCAATACCTGGTGCCACAAGTCTTCCAGCTTTATTTGTCCACATCATTTTGGCCATTCTGATTTCTCTGCATTTCTGTGTATATTTTAGAGTCAGCTTTTCAATTTAGTTCTGGTATTTATTTATTTATTTATTTATTTATTTATTTATTTATTATTTATTTTTTTTGGTACCGGGGATTGAACTCAGGGGCACTCGACCACTGGGCCACATCCCCAGCCCTTTTTTGTATTTTATTAGAGACAGGGTCTCACTGAGTTGCTAAGTGCCTCGCCATTGCTGAGGCTGGCTTGGAACTTGCGATCCTCCTGCCTCAGCCTCCCAAGTGCTGGGATCACAGGCGTGTGCCACCGCGCCTGGCTAGTTCTGGTATTTTGATTGAAATAGCACTAAATGGATAGATTTGTTTGAAGAGATATTGACATCAGGAGCCAAACAGATTCTAGTTTCTAATCAATAAACACAGAATGTCAATCTATGTATTTTCATCTTATTTGATTTCTCTCAGCAATGTTTTCTAGCTTTCAGTGTGGATAGCTTCAGTTTTTCATGATCTTAACCATTTTCATGATCTTAACTTAAAATTCAATTGTAAATGGAGGTTTTAAAACTTCTACTTTCAATTTGTTTTATGGCATGTAGAAATACAATTAATTTCTTTCTTTCTCCCCGCCCCTCCTTCTGCTTCTTGGCAGTACTGGGGAGTGAACCCAGTGGTGCTTTACCCCAGCCCTTTTTATTTTGAATCAGGGTCTTGCTAAGTTGCCCAGGCTGGCCTTACACTCGTGATCCTCCAGCCTCAGCCTCCTGAGTCACTGGGAGTACAGGTGTGCACCACCATGCATGGCTACCATGGATTTTCGTAAAGTCGCCTTATTTAAATGACCTTTCCAAATTTGCTTATTAATGCTTATAATGGTTTGCTCATAGGTCCTTTTGAACTTTCTCCATATCCTGCCATATGTGAATCATTTTACTCTTCTCTTTACAATCTTTCCTTGCCCCATTGCACTGACATAAATCTGCAGCACAATGCTGGGTAGAAATAGGGATGTGAGCCTGGTCTTTCCTAACCTCAGGGAAAGTATTCACTACCCACCATTAGAATATGCTACCTAAGGGGTTTTCTAGATACCTTGTATTAGATTAGGGATGCCCATTTCTGTTCCGGTTTGCTGATTGTTTATCATGAGAAAGTGTTGCATTTTGTCAAATGACGTTCCTGCATCTATTAACATGATTATATATTTTTTCTCCTTTATTCAGCTAATAGAGTAAATTGCTCTGAAAGAACGTTCACGTAACCTTGTGTTCTTGGGATAAACATAATTAGCTCATGATATATTATCCTTTTTATGTGTCACTAGATTTGATTTGCTAATATTTTACTTAGGGTTTTTATATTTATGTTAATGAGAGGCATTGGCCTATAATTTTCCTTTCCTTTCCTGAGAAATATGGTAATAAAAATGTCAGATCTTTTATAAGCATTGTGTTGACCTTATAAAAACAAGTTTGAAAGGGATTTCCCTTTCTCTATTTTCTCAAAAGAATTTATAGAAGCTCAACACTCCTTCTTCCTAAATATTTGTGAAAATTCACCACTGAAGCTATCTGGTTCTGAAAGCCTCTTTCTAGAAAGAGTTTAAATGACAGATTCAATTTTCAAATGAATATCAAACTACAATATTTTTACTTCCTCTCAAATGGTAAGTTGTATTATTTTCAAGTAATTTCTTCATTTAACACAATTTTTTGCAAATTAAACTAGATAACATACATAAAGGCTCCCAGCACAATTTCTGAAAAATAATAATTGCTCAGTAAACACGAACTGGTCTTAATCACCTGGATCTTAAGTGCAATATAAGTCCATGTGTATAGCTAGGGAATCTGCATAGATGAGTGTTTACTCTTTATTACTCAAACATTCAAATTTCACTCTGCCTTTAGAAACATCTCACCATTTTCATTATCCTTTCATTTAAAATATTTTCTAATTGCTATTGTGATTTCTTGTTTGGCTCATGGACTATTTAGCAGTGTGTTGCTTAATTTCCAAGCATTTAGAGATTTTTTTTTTTCTCATTTCCTTTTTGTGTAGATTTCTAATTTAATTCCATTCCAATTAGAGAGCATATTTGGTATAATTTTCAGGGCTTTGACATTTTCATTAATTGCTCTGAGGCTAATGCAGTCTCTATTAGCTGCTGACATTGTCTGTTTTATAAATGTTCCACAGGAATCTCAAAAGAGCATTCATTCTATGGTTACCCAATATGAGGTTGTATATGGTAACTAAGTGAAACTGGTTAATCATGTTTAAGTATTCAGTCTTTCACTGTTTTCGTAAGACTGGGGTGGTGGATCATTGAGTGGATTACTGAGCGCTATCTTTGCCGCGTCATACCAAATATCCACATCACAGCATCATTCACAGCCATTGATGTTGTCCTTGGGCTCCTGGCTGGGTGGTGTGTCAGATTTCTCTGTCGTGAAGTTACTCTTCCCCGTTTCTGTAGTGGACACGTTGGGGGAAGCCCTTGGTCCAGCTCCCCCACCCCACCATCTCCAGGAGTTGGGGGCTGGGCTTCTCCTGGGGGTAGACAATCCACCAATGATGGATTGAATTCTTCTCTGTGGAGATTTGTCTGTTTTCCCCCATTTGTTAATTTACTGCGTCATTGATTCATATCAGCATTTATTTTATGCTTTTGTTATCATCCAATAGCACTTTATTAATTTTATTGCTCAAATTATTCCAGATTTAGCCATCAGGATCTCCCTTAAGTGGTTTCTGTTCTCCTTCAACACACTTTATCAATGTGTGAGTGTGTGTGTGTGTGTATGTGTTGTTTCCTTTTGAGCTCTTCATTACTTGCCTTTTTTTTTTTTTTTTTTTTTTTTTTTGGGTACGGGGATTGAACTCAGGGCCACTCAACCACTGGGCCATATCCCCAGCCCTTTTTTGTATTTTATTAGAGACAGGGTCTCACTGAGTTGCTAAGTGCCTTGCCATTGCTGA
The DNA here is from genome assembly GCA_025594165.1 of Tamias sibiricus. Taxonomy (NCBI): domain Eukaryota; kingdom Metazoa; phylum Chordata; class Mammalia; order Rodentia; family Sciuridae; genus Tamias; species Tamias sibiricus. The sequence goes on from CM046657.1 coordinate 26,899,350, forward strand.
GGCTGGCTTTGAACTCGCGATCCTCCTTCCTCAGCCTCCCAGAGTGCTGGGATACAGGTGTGCGCCCCCGCGCCTGGCTCTCTACTTTCTAGGACTACAGAATATTCCAGGCTCATCTCATGTATTTCCTGCTGCCATCCTAGAATCAGGAGCCCTGATTCCCTTATTGGAATATGTCACACTGTGCACCTGCTTCTCAACTTAAGATAGGGTCAGGTACGGATGAACCATCAAAGCTGAAAATTTTGTGAGTCCAAATTCAGTTAATACATCCACTCCACCAAACGTCATAGCTTAGCCTAGACTACCTCAGATGTGCTCAGAACCCATTCACCAAGAGTGGGGCAAAATCATCTAACACCAAGTCTATTTTACAATAAAACATATCATGCAATTCGCCGAGTGTCTATAGGCACAAAATGCTGGCAGCAGAGCACACTGTGACTCAGCAGGGTCAACGGCCCTCAGGTAGCCACAGCATGGAGAGAGCCTCGCTACTGCATGTGGCTAGTCCGGGGAAAGAGCTCAGTTCCAGATTCAAAGTATGATTTCTACCGAATGCCTATTAATTTTTTGCACCTTTGTAAAGTTAAAAAAAAAATCATAAGTCCAACCATCATAGGTTGGAGAGGTCTGGATTAGCTTGCTGGGGTCACCATGACCCAGGACCATGGACAAGTGGGCTTCACAACAGAATGAATTCTCCTACAGTTCTAAGTGTAAATTCCTAAGCTCTGCGTCAGTGGCATTTCATGCATTTTAACTGTTGTACTGTCGAGGGCATTCCGTCCACACTATTTTGTGATTTTCTTTGATTTCTTCTTTGACCAATAGACTATTTAAAGATGGGTTGTTTAATTTGCAATTATTTGGGGGGACTTTCTGGACATCTTATTGTTCCTGACACCTAATGCAATTTCATTGTTGACAGAGGAAACACTCTGTAAGGTTTCAATGCACACTTGCAAATGACACGTATCCTGCATTTGTTCCTGGTGGCATTCTATAGATGACAACTAGGTCAAAGTACTTTCTAGTAGTACTCGTGACATCCATGTCTTAACAGGTCGTTTGATCTGCTCATTCATCAACTTTTGAGAAAGGGGTGTCCTATCTCCGAAGATGACTGCAGCTCTTGTCTTTTTCTCCTTTGAGTTTTGATGAGGTTTTTTTTTTTTTTTTTCTCCATGTAAATTGAACCCTTTCTTTTTTTTTTTTTTTTTTTTTTTTTTTTTTTTTTTTTTTTTTTGGTACCAGAGATTGAACTCAGGGGCACTCAACCACTGGGACACATCCCCAGCCCTTTTTTGTATTTTATTTGGAGACAGGGTCTCACTGAGTTGCTAAGTGCCTCGCCATTGCTGAGGCTGGCTTGGAACTTGCGATCCTCCTGCCTCAGCCTCCCAAGTGCTGGGATGACAGGCGTGCACCACCACGCCTGGCTTTTGAACCTCTTCTTAAAGGCACACACACATGTGTAATTGTCCTATCCTTCGGATAAAATTGGCCTTTTTTAACATTGTAAAATGTTCTTCTTTATCTCAGCTGATACTGCTTGCTTTAAAATACATAAAATCTGCTTCTAACCCCACTGCTCCAGCGTTTGATATTTGCATGGGATATCTTGTTTTCACCTTTTACTTCAACCTAATTGTCCTTAAATTAAAAGAGTGCCTCTTGTAGATGGGGCACACCTCATTGTTTTATCCAGTCTGAGCAGCTCTGCTTGCTAACTGGTGTGTTCGATTCATTTGTGTTGAGCATGACCATTGATGCAGTTGAACGTGGGTCTGTCCACTTTGCTATTTATTTTCTGTTCTTTCTCATGCATCTTTTGTTCTTCCTTATGGGCCTTCTGGTGAGTTAATTAAACATTTTTAAATGGACTTTTCTCTGTAGACTTCTTGGCTAACCTCTCTGCTTTAGTTTGTGTTATTTGCTACCGTAGGCTTCTTTGAGCTTATCACAGCTATTTCTAATTTCCAATCAAAGGTAACAACCTTGCAGAAATCTCCATATTCTTGGCTTTACTTTATCATGTGTGTTAATTACAGCCTCATAATTATAAACTACATAAAATTTCCCTTCAACCTGAAGAATTTATTTTTGCATTTAAAAAAATTATTTATTTGTTTCAGCTGTACACAATGCCTTTATTTTTACGTGGTGCTGAGGATCGAACCCGAGCCGCGTACACGCTAGGTGAGCGCTCTACCGCTGAGCCACAACCCCAGCCCTCCTTTTGCATTTTTTGTTGAACAGATCTACGGGCAATGAATCATCTTGGTTTTTGTTTATTTGAAATATCTTTATTTCCCCACGTTTGAAAGCTAATTCTCTCTCTCTCTCCATATATATAAATTATGCACCTCCCCCCAGCTTTTAACACACTAAAGATGTCCCTCCATTTGTTCTGGCCTCTGTTATCTCTGATGCCAATTCACCCATCACTTGTAGATGTTAGATGTTCTCTGAGTAGAATATGGGCTGGGTGTTTATTTTGTTGTTGCTTGCAGGAGCCCTGTTTGGGGAGATAGCTAAGATTGCGGTTGACTATGGGCCATGGACATATTTGGGCATTGTCGCCTTCTGTAGTCTCACAGGACTTGGCCTGGGATCTCGCGGGACTTGGCCCAAGATCTCGAGAGACTTGAGCCGTGACTCAGCATATTGGGCTAGTGCCATTCCTGCTCGGGCACGTGAGATGAGACCTGAGAGAGAACGGACAGGGTTATCGCTATTGTATGATCTATTGTAGTTTCTTGTAAGAGTAGGTGTCTTGGTTTCTTGTGAGAGTGTGTATGTGGTGTTAGAAATTACAAGAGACAGAGAGAGAAAGATTAAAGAATTTTTTTTGTCTCCATCCCGCCTCATTCCCTCGGCGCCGCCGTTCCAGGCTGCAAATCCTTTTCCGGCGACTACAGTTGGTGGCCCGTTTGGGGCATTCAGCATGGCAGGTAAGAACTGAGAAACCTCGCAGGAGTCTCTAGACAGAGTGGTTAAAATGGGTTCGAAAATAACTAAGACCCAAGTGTACAAGGCTCTTGATGAATTCTTTGATATAGATGAGTCTGTCGTTAGTGAGGAGGATTTAGAAAACCGTGAAGGCGATCATGAAAGCGTAGATTCCACTGAGTCAACTAAGACCAGTAAAGAGAGTATTAGAAGCATCCCCAAAATGACAAAGATCCGAGCTGCTAAAGCTATTCAAGATTTATTAGAGATACTTCAAGGATACATGCTCTCAATTGAACCTGGGACTCAGGATGTTACTGAGTCAGTTAGGACCAATGAGAGTAGTAGTAGTGAGGAGGAATTAACTAAAGGTGATTTTGAGAAAATGAACAAAAGGAAATTAAGGAAGACCAAGATAAGGGATTGTCAAGTGGAGGAACTTGTGTCCTCTACTCCCCCATGGGTGAAATCGATTACAGAAAATATGAAGGGTATCACTAGGCGTTTGCATACCCTAGAAATAGAAATAAAAAGTCTTTCTGAGTGCTTATGCGCTCTCAGGGTAACTCACAGATACATTGGGAACTGCCAGTATTTGAATATGAAAATGGACAGAGGGGCCACCAGACAGTAGATTTCAAAACAATAAAAAATCTCAAAGAGGTAGTAATGACATATGGGCCCCAAGCTCCTTTCACGTTGAGTATACTGGAGTCCCTTAACACCTTTAGCTTAACCCCCGCAGACTGGAAACGTCTATGTAAAGCAACATTAAGTGGGGGACAATACTTGGTTTGGCGATCGCAATTTAAAGAACTTTTGTATAGAAACAGCTAAAAGAAATGCAGCAGCTGTAGGGTTTGGAGACCATAATATAGAAATGCTCACAGGAGAAGGGCAATTCGCAGACGTACAGGATCAAAAATATTATACCCCAGGAGTATATGCTCAGATAAACGCAGCTGCCTTAAAGGCATGGAAAACTGTACAAGGACCTGGGGATCTACAAGGTAGCTTGTCCAAAGTAATTCAAGGACCTAATGAACCATATGCTGAATTTGCTGATCGACTTTTGAGAACTGCAGGTAGAGTTTTTGGAGACATTGATCAAGTTATGCCATTAGTTGTTCAATTAGCGTACGAAAATGCTAATAAATATTGCCAAGAAGCCATCAGGCCATGGAAAAATAAAAAGGATCTTTCCATATATATACAACTATGTAAAGATATAAATGATGCCTTTGTCACAGGGAATGTGATTGCAGCAGCTGTGAGAGATGCTGCCCCTCAAAATTTCACAAGGGCTCAACATAGACATTATAATCAATCAGGATATTCTAGGCAAAATTATCATAATCAATCAGGCTATTCTAGACAAAATCCCAAAAGAGAAATAAAACCAAATTCATACCATGCTCCAGGTTGCTGCCCCAGGTGTAAGAAAGGAAATCATTGGGCCAATAAATGTTATTCAAAATTTGACATCCATGGAAATCCTTTGTTCAGGAATTCAAAAAACGGGGCACGGGGCCCAATGCCCCAGGGCCCACAAATGTACAAGGCATTGGAGGAGGAGTATCCTCAAGCATCCACTCAGATGCTTCCCCGACACAATCCCTATTACCCATCCACTCCCTCGCCAGAGGAACAGGAGGAAATGCAGGATTAGACCTCTGTTCCACCGCCCGAATAGTGTTAACACCTGAAATGGGGGTTCAACTGATTCCCACAGGAGTCGGGGACCTCTTCCCTCAGGGACTGTAGGACTTATTATCGGGCAAAGTCCTAAAGCTTATTAGGTTTGCAAGTGACCCCAGATGTAATAAACTCAGACTACAAAGGGGAAATAAAAATAAAGCTTAGCTTACCCCAAAGCATATGTTCTATTAATCAGGGAGATAGAATTGCTCAGCTGCTCCTCCTTCCAAATTTACATAATTCATTTAAAATGAATATGCCTCTAAATAGGAACAATAGAGGATTTTGTTCCACTGATTTGAAACCCATGGTTTGCTGGGTTCGAGACTGTACAAGGAGGCCTATATGTAAAATAAGAATCCAAGGAATAGAAATGGAGGGTCTTATAGATACTAGAGCTGATTCTTCCATCATTAATTTACATCAATGGCCCAAACACTGGCCTCTGCAAAAAGCTTCAACCAGTTTAAGAGGCTTGGGAATATAATAACCTCCCAGAAAAAAGTGCGGTAATTTTAAAATGGGAGGATGATGAAGGACATAAAGGAACGTTTCAGCCTTATGTTTTACCTAACCTACCGGTTACTTTATGGGGAAGAGATATTTTACAACAAATGGGAGTACACCTTGCAACCAAACCTGCAGGTGATAAATGTGAAAATCTACAGGGTAATCTTAAACCTAAAAGAAATCATTATCAAAAAGTACAGGGTAAGCTTAACCCTAAAAGAAATCATTATCATATAGGAAAAAGACATTTTTCTTCGGGGCCACTGAGAAAATAATTTTGAAAATACCATGGCTTTCTGATAAGCCAGTGTGGGTCCCTCAGTGGCCCCTATCTAAAGAGAAATTACAAGCAGCCCACCTACTAGTTCAGGAACAATTAGAAGCAGGACATATAGAACCTTCCACCTCTCCCTGGAATTCCCCCATATTTGTGATCAAGAAAAAATCAGGAAAATGGCAATTATTACATGATCTTAGACAAATTAATAAAACCATGCAAGTCATGGGCCCTACTCAACCTGGACTTCCGAATCCTATAGCTATTCCAAAAAATTTCCATCTTATTAGTCTTGATATAAAGGATTGCTTCTTTTCTATTCCCCTACATCCTCTGGATGACCCCAGGTTTGCTTTTTCAGTTCCTTCTATTAACAATAATGGCCCTGATCAGAGATATCAATGGAAGGTTTTGCCGCAGGGAATGGCTAATAGCCCCACCATATGCCAAATATATGTGGAAAAGGCTATCCAACCCATTAAAAATAAATATCCAAACCTCATGTGTCTACATTACATGGATGAAATTTTACTGGCCCACCCTAATCAAAAAAATCTTATTTAATATATTCAGTGACGTGGTAGAAAATTTTTAAAAAATACGGATTATATATAGCAGAAGAAAAAGTTCAAACCAGATCTCCCATATTATATTTAGGATTAAAAATCATGGATACTTTTGTTAGACCCCAAAAAATTTTAATAAATAAAGAACATTTGACCACCCTCAATGATTTCCAAAAACTACTGGGAGACATTAATTGGCTTCGCCCTACACTAAACCTCACTACTGGCCAACTAAAACCTTTATTTGACATCCTTCGTGGGGACCCTGATCCATCCTCACTGCAAACATTGACTCCAGATGCTAGGAAAGCTTTAAAGTTAGTAGAAAAAGCCATCGAAGGAGCTCATTGTGACAGATTTGATTTAACTCAACCGTTCATATTGATTATTATTTCTTCACAATATACACCGACAGGAGTATTTTGGCAACAAGGGCCTTTATTATGGATACATTTGCCTGTCTCTCCTAAAAGCATAATTGAGTCTTATACCTCCATGGTGGCTAAACTTATTCTTCAAGGACTTAAAACTTCTACTAAAATATTTGGCATTCACCCTGCTACTATTATTACTTCCTATTCATCGTCACAGATTGAATATTTATGCTTCAACGATAATGACTGGGCTATAGCTAGATGCTCTACCTCTGCAAATTTTGATAATCACCTTCCTAAGTCTCCTATATTATCTTTTTGTATTAATCATCCTATTATATTTCCACAGGTAATAAAAAATCAACCTATTCCTAAGGCATTTAATGTATTTGCAGATGGGTCCTCAAATGGTACTGCTGCAGTAGTCACTACAAAAGAAAATATGACTTACATAACTGCACACAAATCAGCTCAACTAGTGGAATTGGAAGCTATGGTAAGAGCTCTGGAAAATTTTAGAGACCAGCCCATAAACATTTTTTCAGATAGCCACTATATTGTACAAGCCGTCCCAAAATTAGAGTTAGCAGAACCAATAGCACCTCATACTCCAGCCTTTAAATTGTTTTATCAAATACAAAAACTTTTGTGGGCAAGAAAAGAACCTCTATTCGTAGGCCATATTAGAGCACATACTAATTTGCCTGGCCCCCTCCATGAAGGTAATCAAAAGGCTGATGAACTTACAAAAACAATATTTATACTTTCAGCGCTACAACAAGCTACTTTATTTATTCCCAGTTTCACGTCATCAGCACCACCTTGCAACGTAGGTTTAAAATCACAAAAGAGCAAGCCAGAACAATTGTAAAAGATTGTAAATCTTGTATGACACATTTGCCCAATCTTCATTTTGGTGTTAATCCCTAGAAGATTAATGCCCAATCATTTGTGTCAGATGGATGTTACTCATGAGCCAAGTTTTGGAAAATTGCATTTATTCATGTAACCATAGATACACGCTCAGGCATGATTTTTGCTTCCTTACATTCCGGAGAAAAAGTTAAAGATGTCACATCTCATTGTTTACAAACTTTTGCTGCATTGGGCATCTCCAAAATGCTTAAAACAGATAATGGCCCCGCATATACGTCCTCATCTTTCAAACAGTTTTGCGCAAAATTCAACATATCCCATAAAACAGGCATCCCATACAATCCTCAGGGTCAGGGCATTATTGAAAGAGCAAACCGCACACTAAAAGTTATGTTGTTAAAACAGAAAGAAGGAAACTGGAAAAATCCTAAGGACAGATTGGCAGTTGCCCTTGTTTACTTTAAATTTTTTAACTTTAGACTCTGATGGTTATTCTGCTGGAGACAGACATTGGAACCCACATCAACAACATAAACCTTTGGTTTACTGGAAGGATGTTCTTTCAGGTACATGGAAGGGTCCAGATCCAGTATTAATTTGGGGAGAGGATCTGTTTGTGTTTTCCCAAAGCATGAATCCTCTCCAATATGGCTACCATCTAGATTAATAAAGCAGGTACCAAAGCAAAAGGATCAAGATGAAGTTGCTGAGAAATCAAGATTAATAAAAAAGGTACAAAATCAAGAGGACCAAGATGAAGATATGGAATGATTCCCTTAAAAGAGCCTTCAAAATACGTCACAACTTAAGTGTCATTCCTCCCGGCCGGGACGAAGAGATCTCTCTTTAGTGTGCACACAATTGTATTTTTTTTTCTTTTTATATATGTGTTTATGTCTGTGTACATTTGTCTAAATTTCATGTTAATGTGACGTCACAAATATATGTTTGTATGTGCGTCTGTCCAGTGTGACATCAAAAATAACAAAGCGCTTATGAATATATATATATATATATATATATATTATAGAGAGATATATATGGATCCAAATAACTCTAATTCATTTAAGTTTAAGAGTATTCAATTTGGGTAAATAATTTAATAAGTGAAGGTACCTTCAATTTTGTTTTATAGGTGTCCCAGGGACTTCTCTTTAGCGAAAAATATGATTTGTGCTGTATAATCTGATATTTTGGTGTTTTGTCATAAGGTTGCTTATTTGTTATTAACTTCATTTTTTAATAAATGATTAATTTCAATTATTTCAACAGGTAAAGGACTGCTGTGTATGCAAAAACTCGAGAGTTCCAGCTAACAAATTATTTCTCCAAAGTGCTTTTAGTTTTTCTTTAATCTATCTTTAATGCAGTAAATACCCTCAGTATTTCTTTGTTTTGTTCTAAATATGATATTTTGTCAGCTTATGTTTGTGGGAGCTCAGGCTGCAATGTGTGTGAGCAGAAATCAACTTTAATTTTCTAATCTAATAATTCTATTTTTTAGTTTGACAACTCGCCTCTTGACTCAGTGCTGGAATAGCACCGCCTTTCCTTTAATAATTGATGCTTGAGTCTCTAGGTAGCGGGCCCTGAAGATTTGCTGGTGGCATTGTCTAGACATAAAAAGATGGCTGCTGCTACAGCTGCAGGGATCGCGGTCGCTGCAAGCATCCCTGCTGCTCAAGCGTCAAACAACCTCACCAGCAGTGTGGCCTTTGCTCTGCATGCATGGGGCCTCCTAGATCTACGTGTCATAACAAGTGGACATTTTGATCTTTCATTGTTTGGGACTTCATGGGACAATGCCTTGCGAGTATTTGTCTAGACAACTCACTGTGTTACTTGATGGAACTTAGGGCAGCTGATTTGTTTAAAGAATTTGATATGCTATGCAATTTGGCTCGTCACCAAAAGGCTTGTCGCCTTAAAGCCGCAGCATCTCCCCACAATTGGACGGCTGTTAGTCATCTTACACAGTTGATCCTAAAGGGCTCCATTGGATGGCTGGTTAGCCAATGACGGGTAAGATCCCCAGAGGGGGACAACCTAAGACAGGCACAGTCACACGGATAGTCTCATATGGCCGACATATCAACCTAAGACAGGAGTCAAGGGCACAGCCTTGATTATCCAATGACGGGTAAGAATGTTGGTTGCACATAGACATCCTAGAGCATCCCCTCTTTTAAAACAAAAGCAGGGAAATGCAGGAGCCCTGTTTGGGGAGATAGCTAAGATTGCGGTTGACTATGGGCCATGGACATATTTGGGCATTGTCGCCTTCCGTAGTCTCACAGGACTTGTCCTGGGATCTCGCGGGACTTGGCCCAGGATCTCGAGAGACTTGAGCCGTGACTCAGCATATCGGGCTAGCGCCATTCCTGCTCGGGTCACGTGAGATGAGACCTGAGAGAGAACGGACGGGGTTATCGCTATTGTATAGATATATTGTAGTTTCTTGTAAGAGTAGGTGTCTAGGTTTCTTGTGAGAGTGTGTATGTGGTGTTTAGAAATTACAAGAGACAGAGAGAGAAAGATTAAAGAATTTTTTTCGTCTCCATCCCGACTCCTTCCCGCGGCGCCGCCGTTCCAGGCTGCAAATCCCTTTCCGGTGACTACAGTTGCTTTTTTTTTTTTTTTTTTTTTCTGGTTGTTTCATGATTTTCTTCTTGTCTTTGGTCTTTAAACTATGGTGTGCCTAGATGTGGCTTCATTTTATATTATGTTTTCATTAGACTGTGATGTGCATTAACACGGACTCTTTTTATTTTGTCTTTGGATTACAGTGTGCCTAGGTATGGCTTCCTTTTGTATTAACATGCCCTGGGATTCAGAGAACTTCATGAATATGTAAAATGTCTTTTTCACCAAGTTTGGGACATTTTCAGTCAGTAGATTTTCCAAATGTTCTTTCTCTCGAGACTTAAGTGACACATTGTCCAACTGGTATCACCCCACAGAGTTTTGGAGGCCCTGTGGAGTTTGTTTCGAATGCTTCCCCTTCAGGTTGCAGTATCGCTGTCTATCAAACTTCAAGTTCACTGACCCTTCTGCCAGCTCCTGTCAGCTGTCCCGCACATCCAGTGAATTTTTTATCTCATACATTGTATTTTTCAATTCTAGAATTTCTATCTGGGTGTTCTTCAGAGTTTCTATTTTTCTGGTGTGATTTTTTCATCTGTTCATTCATCATTTTTGCTTTAGGTCCTTGGGAATATACCCAATATCTGCTTTAAATTTCTTGTGCTAATTCTAACACTACCATACAGGCGTTGCTAGAAGGGCAAAAATCACACCGGAGACAACCGTGCAGCCAAGAGATTTATTCACCAGCCTTTATGGCTGGTCGGAAGTCGAAGAGGTGCTGGGAGAGAGGAGTCAGGGAGACGGGAGTGCGCGAGCTCTGGACGGAGGGTCGGTGCCTGGTCGTGCCGGCTGTGGTCTCTGGAGCTGTCTGCTGGGCAGCTGCCATCGGGGCTGGAGATGGTGGGTCTGGAGCTGTCACAGTGGCTGCTTCCTCTCAGCAGGCACAAGCTGTTGTGTCTGAGCTCCGGGCAGGCAGGGACTTAAGTAGGGATTTCTGGTGGGGGGTGTGCCTGAGCAACCTTTAACGCTATTGGCTCTTTTCCCAGTAAACAGGGTGACCTTTAAGCCGATTGGCTCCTGCCTGGGGAAAATGAAACCATGTTGCTCCTCAGGGAAATTCCCATGGGGGATGTGGCCCAACGGCCCAAGCCTATCTATCATTGCTTACTATCTCATTATTGTTTTCCCTGTATGTGGGTCACGTTTTCCTTTCTCATCATACATGTATGGTAATTTTTAATAGTATGCTGGATATTGTGAATAGTATGTTCAGAGAAAGTAGAGTATGTCCTCTTCTTATGAAAAGTGTTGATATTTGCTCTAGCCATCACTTAGTTTGGACTCAAATTATGAACTGTCTTCTCTCTCTCTCTCTCTCTAATGGGCAGCAGATGAAATCACTCATCAATTCTTTCTTTTCTCCTACTCTTTCTTTCCTTTTGCTAGTGACTCTGAAATTCTGAGATCAGCCAAGGAATTTATAGAGTTTAGACCCAGTTTGTGAGCTTCCCTTTTATGGCTCATCCTTTCTGGGATTTACTGTCATATTCTGTTTTCTCTTGCAGCTCAAATTCTATCATTTGATACTTCAAGCCAACAGGACTGCAGTCTTCTTCTCCAGGGTTAACCACCCCGCACTGCACAGACCAGGGGGTGCTCTCAAGTGAAAAGTAAATAAGTGTGGTTCTCAAGAAGTATTTTTGATCCTTTTGATTGTCCATACCTCTTTAATTTCTGAATTATAGTTACTGTTACCCTGGTCCTTAAAATAGTAGTTTAAAAATATTTTGTTCAGAGTGTATGATTGTTATCTGGAAGAATGTTTAATTCAGTTATCCATTTTGCCATTACTGGATCTGGAACCAAACCGCACTATTTCAATCGGTGTGTTTTTTTGTAATTCATTTTACTCATTATCATGTAGGTCTCCCATATTTTCTGTATTTTATTGACTATTGATAATTTATTTCTAAGTGTTAGGCTCATTTGGATGTGCTTTAAATTTTTTCAGAGGGATATTGAGTGAAATACCATTCTATTTATAGATTAATGTATATTTGGTTTGGATATAAGGTGTCTCCCAAAAGCCCCCATTTTATAGATTATGAGATTTATAACCTTGTCAGTGTATTGATTCATTTGTTGGATTAATAATTTGAATGGACTAACTGGGTGGTAACTGTAGGGTGATGGCTCGTGACTGGAGGATGTGGGTCTCTGGGGGTGTGCCCCTGGCCTCACAGTTTCTCTCTTTCTTTCTCTGTCCCCCACCCCCTCTCCCTCTCAGCTGCTGCGAGGGGAGCAACTTTCTCCACCATATCCTTCTGCCATTTGTTCTGCGTCACCTCAGGCCAAGAGCAATAGAATTGGTTCACCATGGACTGGACGTCCACTCTGATACTACGAGCCAAAATAAACTTTATTTTATTTAAATTGTTCTTGTCAGGTATTTTGGCCACAGGGATTAAAAAAAAAAAAAGCTAACAGAAATTGGTGCTGAGTAGTGGTTTGTTACTGTTATTAACTTGATCACATGGCTCAGAAGTCTTTGGAACTGGTTTATGGAAGGAATTTGGGAAAAGTTTAGAGATATGAGCCTTAGAATATTGTAAGCAGAGCACAATGGGTGACTGTGGAGGGAGCTGAGAGGACCAGAAAGCAGACAGGAATGCAGACAGTAAAGACTGTGCTCATGAGGTTTCAGAGAATTCTCTGAATGGGAATTCTCTGAATAGGGACTCTATTGGAAAAGGGACTCGAGGTCATTCATGTTACATCCTGGCAAAGAATTGTCCATGTTTCTGTGAGGTTGAATTTAAAGGTGATTGGCTAATAAATCTGGCAAAGGAAATTCAAGGCAGCAAAGCATTCAGATGATGGCAAGGGTGTTGCTGGCAACTTTTAATCAGGTTACTATGAGAACCAGGGCAAAAAGCAGAAAGAAAGGATTTGAAAAACTTGCAGTCTATCCAAAAAAGAAGCACACATAATATCAGGGCCAAGGTTCCAGAAGGTGTGGTTGCTGAAGAGATTACCATCACTAAGAAGAAGCTAAGTACTTTGCACAGAGACATTTTTAAAAAATGCCTTGAGGGCATCTCAGGTATCAGTAAGACCACACCCATGGCAGGCTAATGGGGGTAGAAATTAAAACTAATCTGAGAGATCATGGAGGCACCCTGCTTGCACAAGAATGCCTGGAAGCTGCATCCCCAGGATTTGTATCACCAGACACTCACAGGCCACTGCAGCATGATTAGGTTGGGGGACTCAGCTGATGCCTGAGCTGGCAGCAGATCTTGGCATCATCCACCTGATGTTGGTGCTACAGGAAGGCAGGCATCAAGGCTTCCACTAAGATTTCAAAGAAAGGCCTAGGAGGCCAAGCAGAGTGTAAGCAGGGTTGGAGTCTCTGCAGGCAGCAGCTGAGAGGGCATTCATGAGGCTGTGTGAGAAGGAAGTCAAAGCTGCAGTGGGAAGTCCCAAAATTAATGTGGAAAGTCTGCTGGCTGCAGACAGAGCCCACCTGAGGGAGAAACCACATGGGCTGCAACCAGTGAGGCCATAGGAGTGGGACTTTCCAAGCTCTTTGGAGATCACATCTTTCCACATGTGCCCCAGACGCTGAATGTGGAGCTCCAGGTCTTGTTTTCCCAGCTGGGTTCCAGTCTTGCTTTGGTCCCATTCCTTCTTTCTATGCTTCTATTTCTCTTCTTTGGAATGGAAGTATCTACTCTGCCATTGTGCGCTGAATGTATGTAGCTTGCTTTTGATCTTTACAGGGGCTCACAGCCAAGGGTTTGCCTTGAGTCTCAGAGCAGACTTTGAATTTGGAGTTTTGAGCAATGCTGACATTGTTATGACTATGGGGACTCTTGGAGATGGACTGAATGCATTTTGCATTGTGAGATGGACATGAGCTTTTGGGGACCGGAGGCAGAGTGTTGTGTTTTTGAATATAAAGTGTCTCCCAAAAGCTTCTGTGTTAATGCGTGAGGTGAAACGCATAGATTATGGGAGCCATAGCTCAACCAGGGTATCCTTCCTTTTGCTGGATTAATCATTTGAATGGACTAACCTGGTGGTAATGGTAGGTAGGTGGGGTGTGGTTGGAGGAGGTATGTCTCTGGGGGTATGCTCTTGGGGATTATAACTTGTCCTCCTAGCGTCTGTCCTTCTCTCTCTCTCTCTTTTCTGGTTACCATGGATTAGGCAACTTTCCTCCGCCATGCCCTTCCACCATGACGTTTGGCCTCACCTCAGGCCCAGAGCAGTGGAACCAGCTGGCTTTGGACTGAACCTCTGATACTGTGAGCCAAAATGCACTTTTCCTCTTCTGAGTTGCTCTTGCAGGTATTTTGGTCACAGCCATGAAAGGTTGGCTAACACAATCTAGGAGATTATTGGTATATCAGTAATATAACTTTCTCCCTAAAACAGAGCATCTCCACTGGTTCAATTATGTATTATGTTGATCACTAATATTTTGTACTTTCCTTTATTTGGAACATAATCTCTTTTGTACATTTTATCACAAAATATTTAGTAATATAAGGTTTCAATAAAATTTTGAGAATAATCTTTTCCCCTCATTCTCTTTCAAGTATTACATTTTGAATTGACCATATTTATCCATCCATGGTATATCCACTGAGGTCCAGTCATGAAAGCATACACTACACTAGTTTATCATAGGAAAAGAGAAATAATTGGTTAATCAGGTACCAGAGGGCTGAGAAGGCAGAAGGAAAACGCTGAGAAATCACAGCCAAGTGAAGACACCTACCAGCCCCAAGGCGAGGGGAGGAGGCAGAGGGAATTTTTTGGAAGAGACATTCCCCAGAGCTGGGATTCAGACCTCCTGAGAGGTGCTGGCATCTCCCGACCTCAAAGGTGGGGCTCTGCACAGTTGTCACTCAGACCTCTGGGGGTTCCTCTGTGGGTGACAGTAACACTTCCCCAAATTCACACCCTGAATCAAAATCTTGCCTGTCTATTGTGTGACCTAAGGACGGACTGGGAAAGTTAACCACCACCACCAATCCTTAAGGGGAGAGGAGGAGATAGCAAGGGAGAGACTAAGAACGGGTGCAACTTCTGAGAAACGCACACACACACACACACACACACACACACGACACACACGAGGAACAAGAAAAGAATATGCAGAGTCGATGGTCCGTGCCTCTCTTACTGGCTCCCAGGCCATAGTTGGTGGTGGATCCTGCCCTCCGCCACACCCATGCAATGTTGCGTTTCCTTCTGCCGAAGCCTTGCCTGGGTGTGGCAACCCGGGCCTTTACTCCTGCCCAGTCTGAACTCTCCCGCCGGCTGCTTTGGCTTGCTGTGGTTTCCCACTGTTTTGTTATTGGACGTGGAGGAATCTGGCCGTGCTCCCGGCAGCCCCTCCAGGATTTAGACAGTCCTTGCATCGGATGGCCACAGCCTAACTTGATGACCTCCGTCCCAGCCACAGGAGGGTGCCTTGCACTGCGCCTGTCAGTTTGGTGAATGGAGCCCCCCAGAGTTTCCAGTCACCGCATGGGCCCCTCGTGGTCTCGCTGGGAGCAAAGATGGCAAATGGGGGAGTCCCCAGGGTTCAAGTGTGACAGAGAGGGAAGCAATTGCTGACAGGGCTCCCCTGCCGCCAAGCCAAGGTCCGGCTGAGAAGCAGCCGCGGAGCCAGCCAGGGAGCGGTGGGCGGCTTCTGCCAGCCCGGCCTGCGGCCACGTGGACCCCCATACGGGCCTGCGGTGGGTCCTGAGGCTCAGCTAGCAGAGGCCAGGCAGGGGACCTGTCTTCTTCCTGGGCCAGGCCTGGGCGCCGCTTGGACCCCAGCTGCAGAAGCCCGCAGCCCTGCCCAGTGACCGCAGCCTGGGGAGAACTGGGAGTGGGGCAGACGCGACTGAAAGCTGGGACCCGGGAACTGACCGATCGCGTCAGTACATCTCCAAGCCTTGATCAGCATAATGTTGGATCAGTAGCGCTAGTATGCCTCCAAACCCTAATTAGCATAAGTTTGGACCAACAGCAGTGAACCAGGCGGCACGGAGACCCCTAGTAGCACACTCGGGTGGAGGGAATCTGCCCTGGGACCCCCTCTTGCAGTGCCGAAGTTCTGTCCTGTTCTTTAATAAATCCTGCTGCTGCGCTCCCCCGTCCTGGTCATGGGTTTCATTCTTCCAATCCCGGAGACAAGAATCCTGAAAGAAGATATTGAAGATGAGCCACCGGGGTCCGCTGCCACCCTGGTGGTCAGGGCCTGGCCTTAAGACCCTCGCACTCTGGGCTGCAGAGGCCTGCAGCTCGGCCACCGCCTGCCAGCAGGAGCCGTGGATGGGCTTCCTCTCAAAATCTCAGTCTTACCGTGGCTTATGGCCTCCTGGCCCGCACTCTGCAGGTGGGAGGGAGAGCCTTACACCGACCCTCTAACCAGAGCGCTGTCTGCGTCCTGTCCTGCCGGACCTCTGCCCTGGGTGGAAGCTTCTCTGAGTCTTCTAGGCCCCTGCCACCTTCACGTCAGAGGGATCATGTAAGGCCAGACATCTCCACAGACCTTTGTCACCCATTTGCTATGAGATGAGTTCCCTGGTCAGAAGCAAGGCTGGGTGGGACACTACGGTGACAAGTCAGGCATTCCAGAAATCCAGAGATGGCAGAAACATGGTAGGAAAAAGAAAACAAAAAAAGCAAGTAAGCATCCAGGACACTGGTTTAGCCCAAAGCAGGAGCTAGGTTTTTTTTTTTTTATTATTATTTTGGGTTGGGGGGCAGAGGGGAGGGGGCGGGGAGGGAGCTTGTATGGAAGCTAAATCCTCAATCATAGTCACAGATGGCCTGGGAGATGGAGAAGCCAAGGACCAGGACTATGACAGGGCTATCTGGCATTTAGGAGGCTGAGGCAGGAGGATTACACGTTCAAAGCCAGCCTCAGCAACTTAGTGGGGTCCCAAGCAGCTTTGTAAGACCCTGTCTCCCCACACCCAAAAAAATAATTAAAAAAAATTAAAAGGATTGGGAATGTGGCTCAATGGTTAAATGCCTTTGGGTTCAATTTCCAGTAACAAAACAAAACAAAGCAAACAAAGAGCAGAAGAGACACTGTTATGGCTTGAACACGTCCCCAAATTCCACCTGTCGGAAGCCTGGCTTCCAATGCAACCGTGTTAACAGGGGGGCTTTGAGGAGGGAGCAGGCCCTGGGGCCTCCGCTCGGTGCATGGATGAATGCTGCTCTCACAGGAGTGGGCTCACTATGGCGAATCGTGTTCCTGATAACGTCAGGGTTGTGGGGGGTTCTGCCCCTACCCCCACCCTCCTTTCTTCCCTCCCCTGGGATCGTAGCACAAAGACCCTAGAGAGATGGTAGAGCCTTGATCTTGCACTTCTGGCCTCCCCCAAGACTGTGAGAAATGAGCTTTTCTTTTCGAACGGTCCAGTGTGTGGCATTCTGTTCTAGCAGCTTGAGACAGGTGGAGACAGGCCCCGCAGGAGGGGCCGGGGAGGTCGGGGGAGCTGGTGGGGTGGGGTCCAGAGGCGGGGGCTAGGTTTGGTTCTGTCTTGAAGAAACATTTCACATCCCCAGAATGTTACTCTGATGAAACAAGGTTACGGAAGGAGGAAAAAGTGAACCATAGCCTTAGACTTGCGTCTGGAGAAGGTCATTTTCTTTTGTTTTATTCTTAGTTGTTATAAATGACAGCAGAATGCATTACAATTCATATTACACTTATAGAGCACACTTTTACATATCTCTGGTTGTATACAAAGTATATTCACACCATTTGTGTCTTCATACATGCACTTAGGGTAATGATATCCATCTCATTCTACCATCTTTTTTTTTCCTTCACCCTTTTGTCCCCTCCCTTCCCCTCCCTCCCCATTGGCCATTCTAGTGTTCCTCTAATCCTCCCATGCTCCCCATCCCAACCTCACTGTGAATCAGCCTCCTTATATCAGAGAAAACATTCCGCATTTGGACTTTTGAGATTGACTGACTTTACTTAGCATTATATTCTCCAACTTCATCCATTTACCTGCAAATGCCATGATTTTATTCTCTTTTATTGCTGAGTAATATTCCACTGTGTATATATACCACATTTTCTTTCTCCATTCATCTACTGAAGGGCATCTAGATTGGTTCCACAATTTAGCTATTGTGAATTGTGCTGCTATAAACATTGATGTGGCTGTGTCCCTGTAGTATGCTGTTTTTAAGTCCTTTGGGTATAGACTGAGGAGTGGGATAGCTGGGTCATAAGGTGGATCCAATCCAAGTTTTCCAAGGAATCTCCATACTGCTTTCCAGATTTACTGCACCATTTTGCAGTCCCACCAGCAATGTATGAGTGTGCCCTTTTTCCCCACATCCTCTCCAACATTTATTGTTGTTTGTGTTCTTGATAGCTGCCATTCTGACTGAAGTGAAAGGAAATCTTAGAGTGGTTTTGTTTTGCATTTCTCTACTTGCCAGCGATGTGAGCATTTTGTGTGTGTGTGTGTGTGTGTGTGTGTGTGTGTGTGTATTTGTTGATCGATTGTATATCTTCTTCTGAGAAGTGTCTGTTCAGTTCCTTGGCCTATTTATTGATTAGGTTATTTGAGGGTTTTTTTTTTGTGTGTGTGTGTGTGTGTGTGTGTGTGTTAAGATCTTTGAGATCTTTATATTTGGCAAGATCTCTGCCACCTAGACTGCCTGCAGAAGCTAGCTATGCTCTGTGCAGATTAGCAAAGGCGCCTCTTGTTTGGGACTCTTTGCTGCCATCTTGTGGACAACTGGAGTATTATCTTTGCCAGTGTGGGCTCCTGGGGATGTGATCACTGTCCCTGAACCCTACCCCAGCTGAAGCACTATACAACCTGCAGAGGAGGGCGGCAGGCCAGGGGCCCACCAGCGGGGCTCTGCTGAAGAGCAGCTGTTTGTGTCCCAGCTGTGTGGCGAGGACGCTGTGCCTGGGTGGCCAGAGCAGCACCACCTGTCCTGGTCACTGCTGCTCATCGATCAGGGAAGACCCCTGGATCCCACCAGCCTTACCAGAGGCCTGGGGCAGCTGCACATGGCTTTGGGGATCTTTCTTCAACTTGGTCCCACGATGACAATGATGCATCTGGAAGAAATTCCTCGTGACCTTGCTGGGTTCCTTTATTTGAGTGCCACAGGAACCACCCCCCCCAACCTCTTGCTCCCGTGCTTTTCACGCCTTCTTGGCAATTCCAGGTGGCGTTGGGGTGACGTGGCCAGGCTAGACCTGCAAGGGCACATTTTACTCAGGTCTCACGTTTCTTACGCCAACACTCAGCTGCCATTTCCGGGGTCTGGCGGCCCGAGCACTAATCTCTCCTGGAAAGATACTAAAGGCGCAGCTCTCGCAAGTCTCCCTGGCCAGTGCACGGCCCTTCTTGTGTGTGTGTGAGGTGGGTGCATGCAAAGGGCGATTACGACAGGATAAATCAGGACCACGACACAGGTCACCTAGGGTCACGGGTTTTCCTAGTCTCTGGGATCCTGACTCTCAGGTGGCTAATCATACCTATGCGAGGGCAGGTCTCACAGGGTGAGCCAGCCACCTGCCGGGGCCCTGTGAGAGCAGCCGTGACTTGGAGCAGGCCTGGCTTGGCCATCCGCCTGCTTTGGTCCAGCCGCATCCGGGCCTCACATCTGGCCCAGCTGGCGAGGGAGGCCAGACCTGCTTCCTCCTGCCCCCAAGATCTGGGAAAGATCAGCTCCTCCTCTGAGGGGTCTTTTCTCTAGGGAGGGGTGACTCACTAGGACTCTTTGGGGTGTGCGTGACAAAGCCCTGCTCTGATGTCTCAGGGAGAGCAAGAGGAGCTTGTGGGTGCCACCTGTGATGCCCAGAGTGCTGGCAGCAGGAACGACGTCACCAGGGATGGTCTCTCTGGGCGTCCTTTTCCCTGGACTTGTTGTGTTCATTCTCAGGCGGGGCGGGGACAGGGGTCACTGGCCTTGCCAAGCCTGCATCCTGCCTGTCGCAACGCAAGACCATCTTTCTTCATGGCCTGGGGCACTGGGCAGAGTTGGCTGTGGATTTGGAGGAACAGAAAGTGAAGGTGGCTCAGAGAGTGTCTAGGCACTAGTCAGAGGTCAAAGGTCAGACCGGACTGGTCCTGAGAGGTGGGGGTCAACCTTTCCAAATTCCAGCCTGGAGCGTCCAGAGGATCCTGTCAGGGAGCCCGAGAGTCGGGGAGGCCACAGGATGAGCCTGTCGTCTCCCCGAAGAGTGGGCTTCCTGCAAGGGAAAGTCGCCTAAAGCACTATTTTGGGATTTTCACAAAAGTGGGACATTATTGATCAGATGCAGAATCTGCATGCATTGTGGAGACAGAACCCAAGACTTCAAAGAAGGTTCACCCTGTGACAGCTGCTTCAGGCTGGCTGCCGAAAACCTTTGTTCCTGCTTGGCATGAGCAGGGACCCTGGGGGGCGTGAGAACTTGCTGGGGAGGGTCCTGGGACCCACAGCCCGTGGGGTGCTGGGCTTGGGTCTCCAGTACCCACAGGCAGGCCCGGGCGGCTCCAGGGACCTCCAGGACAGCTGCCCTTCAGGGGCCCTTGCTGCACCAGCACAGCACGCCCTGCCCCGCAGAAGGGCACCTCACGTGGGGGTGGGGACCCCCTGCAGGGCTGCACTGCCCGGAATCCAGCTCTGTGGCCCCAACAGGAAGTGCCGCCGGTAAAGGTCAGGAAGCCCCTGCTGCCTGTCGGTCAGCTTGTCCTCGCTGTGACCAGAATACCTGACACGGACCCCTTAGAGGGGAGGGTCTATTTCGGCTCCAGGTTTCGAGGTTTCCGTCCAGGCCTGGCCGGCTCCGTTGCTGCGGGCCTGAGGTGAGGCAGGGCATCCTGGCGGGAGGGTGTGGCGGAGGAGCCAGCTCAGGACAGGCAGCTGGGAAGGAGAGAGGGGAGGAGGGGCCGAGAGACAGACCAACACCTGGGTCAGGCACAGTCCCCAAGGGCACACCACCAAGGACCCACTCCTTCCGACTAGGTCCCCCTCCCAGCCTCCACGGCCCCGGAGCCCATTCTGATTATGGACCCACACTAATGAGGCGAGTGAGAGCCCTCGAGATCCGGTCGCGTCCCCAAGGCCCCCCTCTGAAGGTTGCGCAGGGGACGTTGACCTGAGCCATACCCTGCTCTCCCCTCCCTAGAGCTTTCAAGGAGCAGCGGGCGCGGGGACAGGCGTGCCCGGTGCCTCCACGCAGCACATTCCCCCTGGACACGAGCCGGTGGCCCTGCCCGAGCGCTCTGTTCTGGGTGTCTGGGACATCGGGCTCAAGATTAGGGGCTCAATTTCTGGGTGCGACGTGTGGGGGGGGTGTTTTTCAAACATAGCCACAACAGGATCTCCTGTCTGTGTGTTTTTCTCATGGTGTGACCCTGACACCACTGCCTTCAAGTGCTGGGGCCCTTGTCCCTTCCCTTTGACCTGGGCAGACCTTTGGGACCCCCCTGACTGGTAGAGTGTGGAGATAGACACTGTGTGTTAGTCGACTTTCCGTTGCTGTGACAAAATTCCAGAGACAACTGAAAAAGAAGAAAGGTTTATGGGGGCGCAGGGCTGGGGGCTCCAGTCCATGGCTGATTGGTGCCATTACTTTGGGCCTGTGAGGAGGCAGCACATCGTGGTGGGGAGCACAGCTGCTCACCTTATGGGGGACAGGAAGTGAGAGAGAAATGGGCGGAGCCCAGTGTCCCCTTCGAGGCCCCGCCCACAGTGACCCAACCTTCTCCCACGAGCACTACCTACACTTCCCAGTGAGGCCATCAGCTGGAGACCAAGCCTTCAATATGTGGCCTTTGGGGGACATTGACGACCCAGACCACAGCACCCTGTGACTTCCAAGGCTGAATATGAAAAATGCCTGCACTTCTGCCTGGCTCTTGGGGACGTCACCCTGGGAAGCCAGGAGCCTTACTGTGAGGTGCGGCACTTCCTAGATGCAGTGGCCCCCGAGGACTGGCCTGCCGAGACAGCTGTGCTGCCCTGGACCCTGTTGGGCCCACGCTGGCTGGAAAACACGGTTCAGGTGGAGAAGTCTGGGACATAGAATGATTGAGTGACATTTTTTCCCACTGAGCCTCAATCCCTCAGCTGTCCGAGCAGGTCGACTCACAGATTTGTTGCAAAGCCGAATGTGTAGTGGTATTTGAAGGGGCTTGGTGACCACCACGGGTGGACAGATCATTGCCCTCTCTGTGCCAGGTTCTGAGCTAAGCCCCTTCCTGATATGATCTCATTTAGTCCTCACAAAACCAATGACACAGAGCCGGGCGCGGTGGTGCATGCCTGTAATCCCAGCACTTTGGGAGGCTGAGGCAGGAGGATCGCGAGTTCAAAGCCAGCCTCAGCAATGGCGAGGCTCTTAGCAACTCAGGGATACCCTGTCTCTAATAAAAACACAAAAAAGGACTGGGGATGTGGCCCAGTGGTTGAGTGCCCCTGAGCTCAATCCCTGGTACCACACACACACACACACACACAAAAATACAATGACACAGGTAGAGAATAATGATTCCTTTTTGTAGTCCTTGGCAAAAAGTCACAGAGGGGGACATCTTCCAGGAACCCCCAGAGAGATCAAAATCTGTGGGTGCCTTATGTAAAATGGCACATTTGCATATAATCTACAAGCCTTTCCAGTACTTTAAATCATCTCCAGACTACCTATAACACCTAATAAAATGTAAATGCCATGCAAATTTGCACTGCATTGTTTAGGGAATAATGACAAGAGAAAAGGTCTGTATGCATTCGTCACCCGGGTAATTTTTTCTGAGTCTTTTCTCTCCACTGATGCTTGAATCAGTGGGCGTAGACCTGTGGACAAGGAGGGTCTCTGTGCATACAGTGAAGGGCACCGACCGAGGTGTATGATGTAATGACTTTTAAGATCCGGGACCGCCACCAACACAGAGGGCATTTCCAGCACCCTGGAAGGCCTGCTCAGCACCTCGCCACAGGGAACATTTTACAGTTGGAGTATTTTATTTCCATTGAACCGATGAGGAAACAGAGGTTCTAGGAGGAACTGTGAACAACCAAAAGTCCCGTTTCCATGGTTGCTAAGGGGCAGGACCAAGATGGTCTGTCCCTAGCAAAATACATGGTGATCCCTGCAGGCTATCTGTCAATCCATCTTCCTCTGCTCCCTCCTCCTCCTCCTGGCCCACACCACTCCCTCCTACTCCCGACCTAGAAGGGCCACTTGTTGTCATTTTGTACATCTACCACCAGATGGCGCCAAATGACCACCTGCAGAATCCAGACTGCGCTCCAAGGCCCCAGAGACCAAGTTGGGCCTGGACCTTTGCAGAGGGAGGCAGGGGGTAGTTGCTGGAGGCCACCTGGGTCCTGGCAGGCAGGCATGGCAGTGATTACCTCGTCTGTCCCAGGCTGTGTCCAGCGATGACCGGACAGAAAAGAGGATGCCGATGCAGCTGGGGTCAGATCTAGATGAAGCTGGGAGTGAAGAGACCGTGCTCACGTGACCGCCACACACTCCCTGAGCCGCCTTCCTGCCCAACCTCAGGGGTGGTCTTGTTCCCCACACAGGACGATCTGCCCCCCGTCTGCACGGATGGGACCCTTTCCCTGGTCTGCTGTCCCCCAGGTGCGGCAGCCACACCAGCCAACCTAGAAAGCGGGGCTCAACTGCCACCAGCTCCAGGAAGCCTCCCCTGCCTGCCTGGGCACAAGCCGGTCACCACAGAAGCCTCATGTGATGAACCAGGCAGCGGCCTCCACGGGCAGAGGCCACCTCGTGTGTCTCAGCCTCTGCCAGGGCTCCCGGCGTAGGCTGCCTTAGCACAGCACGCTGGCTGACCTGGTGGACTGGGCTGCACGAGAGGAAGGAGGCCTGGCTTAGTGAGGAGGACCCTCCCCCAGAGGGCCCTGTGGTCTTCTGTCCCCTGGAGTGGCCGGGTTGCAGCGGCTCTTCCACCTGAGCCAGCCCAGGGAGCACGCTGAGGCTGGGCTGCTTCCTCCTCATGCCACCCAGCTGGCAGAGGCCATCTCCACCCAGGAAAGTGAGCCTTGCAGAAGCCAGGACCGGAAGAGCCCTCCAGGATCATGAAACGCACAGTGGCCAGGTCATGTGGCACCACGGCAATAAGATCGCCTCTGGCCTGAGCCCAGGGCTGCCCAGAAGGCCCTGTGAGGCCTCCCAGGTCTGAGGACAGGGCAGTCTCCACTCTGCAGCCTGGCCACACCCTGGCTGGCTCTTAAGTTCTCTTCCCTCCTCCACGGATGGAGTAGTCCCCAGAGGATCCTCTTGGCCCAGCAAGTATTGGTGGCTTGGGGAGCAGGGACCATAGGAAAGGGGGGTTTAGAGGAGCTGTGCTTCCTGGCTCAAGTCCTATTCAGACGCCATGCAAGCCTGAGAAAATGCACACTGTGTCCCTGTGGGAGGAGCAGGAGCTGCACAAGAACCCAGCATTTAGAGTCATTCCTGGGCTCAGATGCCTTCTCTGTCATTTATTGTGTGTGTGTGACTGTGGGCAAGTGCTTAAACTTTGGAAGTTTCTTCACTTGAGAACTGGAAAAACAAAAACAAAAACAAAAACAGTTTCTACCTTAGCCTACTTGGGTGCATTGAGAGAAAACACGTGAACCATGTTTTGCAGGCCTGGCCCCTGGGGGCCTAGTAGAGGCAGCTTCTGTTCCCGTGGTTATGAGCAAGACTGAAAGGCCCGGCCCCATCAAAAGCACTGTGTGGTTGAAGGCCGGAAGCTGCTGATTGGCGGATGGGCATGCAAATGACCTCTGACGTCACCACAACACGGACCTATGGAGGAGAGGGCTGCTGCTCAGGGCCATCTCACCAGCCAATCAGGAGCAGCAGGTGAGGAGCACCTGCGGACAGGTGGGTGTGGCCTGTCTGAGCACGGGAGAGGAGGCCAAAGGAGGTTGGAGGGCTCCGTGGTTTTAGTTAGGACACTCCGCTCCAAGCCTGACTCTGACATTAAAGAGTTTCCTTCATCTGAGTTTCTTCATCTGTGACTTGGGGGTGACCCTTCTGCTGGCTGTCCTCAAGGGCTGATGGTGAGCATCAGGACAGCTGATGGGGTTGGCTACGATGGGGTTCTAAAAAGCACAAAAAGTTCTCAGTCACCCAGGTCTCTGGTGCACTGAGCCGATCGATCTGTGTAGCTGAAGGTTCGCACTTTCAGTTACTTAAACTTGGAGGCGATCACGCTAAGTGAAATAAGCCAGTCCCAAAAAATCTTTTGACATATGGATGTTGACACACAGTAAGGCAGGTGTGCGTGTGTAGAATTTAGTTCATTGGATTAGACAAAAGGGAATGAAGGGAAGGGAGGGGGATGGGAATAGGAAAGACAGTGCAATGAATTGGACATAGCTTTCCCATGTTCATATATGAATACACCCCTGTGAAACTCCACATCACGTACAACTACAAGAATGGGAAGTTATACTCCATGTCTGTATGGTGTGTTGAAACACATTCTGCTGTCATATGTAATTAAAAGAGAACAACAACAATAACAACAAAAAGTTCATTTTCCCTTTGGATGAACGTATCTTTAAAAGATGACCAGTTGCCCATCATTAGATACAACTATAATGCACCAATAAAAAAGTGGAGGGCTGGGGTTGTGGCTCAGTGGTAGAGCGCTCGCCTAGCATGTGCGCAGCCTGGGTTCGATTCTCAGCACCACGTAAAAATAAAACGCATTGTGTACAACGAAAAGCAAATAAATAAATATATTAAAAACGTGGAAAGTTTATAAATAAATATTAAAAGTGATCTAAAAAAAGATGACCAGTTGCTTCCTTACTTTGTTAAATTGGAGATTAATGTAAATTGCACTGATGTTTTCAAAATTCATCAAATGATGCCATTGTGTGTGTGTGTGTGTGTGTGTGTGTGTGTAAAGTTCTGGTTTCTTAATGTCCCCTATCACTGCTTAATGTCCCCAGGTATCACTGCTACCTTACACCAGCCTCTTAACAGTTCTTCCAACCTGTTTGACTTCTGGTTCTTAATCTGCTGTGGATTTGGGACTGAGACCCTGGACTCTGTAAGAACTATAGGTAAAGTAAGAGTAACTGGTCTCGGGTCAAGTGCATGAGCTTTAGAAGACTTGGTCGTGGAGCTGCGCCCACTCCTGCTCTGGGCTGTGGACCCAGGCGAGGTGGGGCCTGAGCCTGTGGTCTTGACCGTGAGGTCATGCCCTCCTCGGGGGTCCTCATGTCATCCCCTCCCCTCTATTGCCCCCACCTCAGCCCAGCCTCACCTCCCTTTCTGCAGCACCCCTGGCTGGACACCCCACCTCTCCACAGCCCCTCCCCCATCCACCCCCCAACACACTGTCAACCTCTTTCCAGAAGGTAACTTTGATCACCTGCAGAGTCAAGCTCAAACTCCTTATCGTTTGGCCCTTTGGCTTCACCGTTTACCACCCCATGTTTTCAAACCCAAGACAGGATGCTGCCCCTCCCAGGCTTCACACGGAGTTCCTCTCTTTGCCTGTTCCCACTTCCTTGCCTGAGAAGACACAGCCAGCCCTCCCTCCCCAGGGGCTCTCCCTGAACCCCTTTAGGCTTAACCAACTGCTCCCCCACCTTTGAATTGTGGTAAGTGGCTAAAACTAGAGATTCTGAAGCCCAAGCACCTGGGTACAAATCCCAGCTCTGCCTCTGTGTGGCTGCATGATCTTGGACAAGTCACCTGACCTGGAGTCCTCACCTGTACACTGAGACTCAAAGCGGTGGCCATCATATCGCCACCCTCCTGCGCCGAGTTCTTTGCACTGTGCCTGGCACTACCCCAGCGAGTGTAGCTCTTATTCTTATCTGTCCTGTAAATGATTGGCTTCCGGTCTTCTCCACCAGCCCTGAACTTTTCAAGGGCAGGCAGGGTCTGGGTCTGTCTGGGTCCTTCTTCCCGTGGTGTCTGGAGCAGAGTCAAGTGCATGAATGGATGGCAAGTTCACCATTGGCTCAGCGGCTCCTTGCACAGCACAAATGAGCACCCAGCGCTGTGTGAGCCTTCCTCGCGTGCCAGTCTCCCTCCCTGGACCAGATGGCAAGCCCCTGGAGGTGAGGGGGCGAGGCTGACTCTCCTGTTGGCTGTAGTGCCAGTCGCTGAGCAGGGGTGGGCACCGGGAAGGCGAAGCCGGGCGCTGTCCGCGGTGCTGAAGCAGCTGACAAGTGACTAATTCCCCCGCCAGAGCTACAGGTTGGGAGTGACGGGAGCTGCTTGGGGCGGCCAGGGATGCGCTCTCTCCATCTGCAGCCTCTGCCAGCACATTTTGTTCTGACATTTCCCTGGCTCCTTTATCGATGACGTGATGTTGCCTGTGCGGCTCTTTCCCCTGCCTTCCGAATTCCTTGGATGGCTGTCACGTCACCCCCGTCCCTCCCACCACTGCACACTTCTCCAGGCTTGAACATGACACCCAGAGGTGTGCACTGTGGAGTGCAAGCTGTGGCCGGATGCCAGCCAGCGGGCTCCCGCCTCCCCGCGCCTCGTCCACAGGTGGTCCTAAGCCCTGGACGCTTCCCCGCGGCCCCTCCTCCAGGACAAGCCAAGCAGAACTGGGGGCCAAAAGGTGGAGGGGGAATAAATCTAGGTCCTGTGCACACCGTGGAGTTGAGTGACTCACATGTTGGACGGACCTCAGCCCTGTGTGACCTTGGGTGACTTCTTCCATCCTGAGCATCAGTTGTCTCATCTGAAATGGGAATGACAGTGGCTTTCTTACAGGGAGGACAAAATGAGGCAGTGTAAGTAAGGGCAGGGACAGGTCTGCCTGGCACATGATAAACACTTCCTAGAGAGCAGAGCCAGTCCTCGGGGGTCTCTTTGATGAAGAAGCCTTAGGACCTCAGAGCTGGAAGAGAATCTAGTCCAACCCCTTCAGTTTGCAAAGAGAGAGACTGAGGCCAGCCAGGTGAAGGGACTTATTTAAGGTCATCTGGCCCGCAAATGGGAGGACTTGGAAGAGAGAGGGCTCTTCAGATTTGTGGAGCATTGAAGAGTTAAGGGGCCAGGAGGCTGAGGTTGGAGGTCTGGGGCTCCCACAGGATGGGGGAAAGGCATTTCCTATTAGGCTACAGGAGATGCTCTTGATTTGACCTTAAACCAAATCCCATCAGCCTGTCTTCACCCACTGGCCACACAACCAGGTTGGGATTGTCATTGTTCCCATTTTTCAGATGAGAAAGCAAAGGCTTAGAAGCCTGAGGAGATTGGTACGTGCCCAAGAGCCGTCTCCCTGCCCGTGCTGGCAGGGAGCTCACAAGAGAGGAGCAGGCAAGATCCGGAAGCAGGCCTGGCAGAGGACATGCTTGGAAATGGCAGTGTCCCTGTTTCCCTCCTGGAGGAGACGGTCCTCCCGATTCAGAGTGGGAAGAGACACCTCCGTGGCTCCGGCAGGCTCTGAGCACCGTCTCCCCCAGGAGCTCGTGAGGGAAGCTGGAATCCAAGCCAGCGGAGCAGCTGCTCAGGAGGCCCAGGGAGGGGGCGGCTTGGAGAGGGGCGGAGGACCGGCTGAGTGGTGGCCCTGGGGCATCCGCGGATGCCTGCCACCTCCGAGAGCGAGCGTGAGCCCCGTTCCAGCCAAAGCAGCAAAGGCCCACCAGAGGTGACTTGGTCCAGGGCACCTTGGCCCGAGCCCCACCCCCACGCTGGGAGCTCTGAGGTCGCAGCACCTGAAATCTCACGACCTCAGTCTCCAGATTCGAAAAGTGGGAATAACATCTCCCTGAGGAAGGAGAGGAGAGAATGAGAGGGTTCACCTCAACACGCACAGTCCCCAGTCAACCCCGACTCCCTCCTGGTCCTCCCAGCCCCGCCTATGCCTGTCATCTAGGGAGGACTTACCCCACGCCAGGTGCTGTCAGTCCTGGGGATCCGCTAACACACAGGTGCCTGCTCTTGTGCAGTTCGCATTTTATTGGGGAAAGCCAGAATAATAGAAGCAAATAATGAGAATTCTTGCTCTCAGTGAGTGCTGTCAAGAACTTTCACCTCTATGGTGCTGGGGTGGAAGGTGTAATGCCTGGTAGGAGGGTGGAGGCAGGTTTTTTTGAAGAGCTGACAGGAGCAGAGGCCTGAGTCAAATTCCGGTGGGAGAGCATTTTAGGTGGAGGGATGGCAAGTGCAAAGGCCCTGTGGTGGACACAAGCCTGGTGCCCCAGAAAGTGGCCATTGTGGCTGGGGAAGGGAATCACAGGAGATGAGGGGGAGAGGTGGGCCAGCCCTCATCAGGCAGGTGTCTGTAGGCCTCAGTGAGACACTTTTTGTTACCTTCTCTTGGTCTTGATAGACAGTTGGCTCTAGCGATCACCTTCTAGTCTCTTGTTACTCTGTGAAATCAGTCCCATAGGTGGGGACTTTAACCCTGGCAATGAACCTCTGCCCTGGGTACTGACCTTAAAATGTCAGAGCAGGGAGGGTCCTCAGATGCCCTGAAAGGCAAAACTTTCATTGTTCAAAGAAATCAACTAAGACCCAGAGATGAAAGTGACTTGTCCAAGGTCACAATGCAAAGTAGAGACTCTGCCAGTTAAGATCGCAAACTTCTGCAAGTGACAGAAAGCCCCCAAGCCAGTGGTTTAAGCAAGTAAATTTCTCTTTCTGTTAAACAGAGAAAAGCATGCTGGGCTGGATGCCAGCAACATGGTCATCTGAGACCAGGGCTCCTGATTTGCTCTGCCATATTTGATATGTGACTTCTGCCTCATGACCCAATGTAACTGTCCCTGCTGCAGCCATCATTTCTGCATTCCAAAGAGGAAAAGCAAGAAGGTTGAACAAGAGTTGAAAACTGTGCCAGGGGGTTGCAGCTTTATTGTATTGGTCAGAACTTGGTCACATGGCTACACTGAGCAAAGGAGCCTGGGAAATGTAATTTTTATTCCAAACAGCCACATGCCTCCTAAAAAGTCAGGAGTGCTACTCATCAGGATGAAGGGGAGAGCAGATAATGAGGGACAGCTGGCCCTCTCCACCCTGGTGACAAAATCCACACACCCTGACTTCCTGGTGCCCTCGTTCCTGCTGTCCCCCATGTGGTGAGCAGAGGCCAGCTGGAGCGAGGCCAGATGCAGAGGCCCCTGGGGACCGCCCCTGGGGACCGCCCCTGCGCGAGCTGAGAGCAGGGAATAGGGTGAGGGTGGGTGAGGGGACGCCAAGGGCAGAGGCCCCACAGCTGCTCCCTCGCCATGGCCTCTGTGACATTGGCAGCTGGCCCGAGGTCCAGGGCAGGGAGACATCATGTCACCCACCCCCTTGGGGACAGATGGTAGGTGATCCGCTCTATACAGGTCCCCGTGACTTCCAGTGGACCAAGTGGCAGGGTGGTGGGTTACTCTGTGGGGCCGGTGGGGGGTTATTGCAAGGTCAACGTGCCCAGCCCCCACTATGGGCCACCCCCCCCCCCGGGCCTATGCTGGTGGGACAGCGAGTGCTGGGAGGGACGGCTGTTCCCAGCACAGCCAGGACAGGGTGGACAGCCCTTGTGGTCATGCCCGCACAGCCCCAGCCCTGAGCCCTGCCACCTTCTGGCTCTGGGGCCCTGCTTGTTTGGGCGCTGGCCTCTGCCCTCAGGGGGATATGAGGGTGGGAGCCCAGGGTCCAGTGGCCTGGTGGCCCCTCCTTGGCTCCTCAGGGCTGCCCGGCCTGCACTCTCTAGACAGCCTGCTCCTGCTCCCCACGCTGCCTGGGCTGCGGGGATGTGGACACGCGGTGATGGTGGGGTGCTTGTGGGGGCTGCTGTTGGGTGCGGGGTGGGGCAGGACCGTGGTGACCTGTCACATGTTGTCTGTACACAAATACACAACACACACACTCCACACACAAACTAAAGAAGCGCTGTAGGGTGGGGACCACCCAGGGAACCATGAGCTGTGCTCACGTAGACCCCGCCACTGTGGGTCCCCACAAGGGTGAAGCTCCCTGTCCTCTGGGCTGTGTCTCTGAACGGGTGCAGCTGGCTCAACAGGGGCACCTCCCACCACCTCTGACCCTCTGACCCCTACAGCAGACTGGGCTCTTGCCCTTGCCCTCCAGAACCCACCAGAACCCTCCAGAACCCCCCCCCAGAACACTCCAGAACCTTCCAGAACCCCCCAGAACCCCTCAGAACACTCCAGAACCTTCCAGAACCCCTCAGAACACTCCAGAACTTTCCAGAACCCTCCAGAATCTTCCAGACACCCCAGAGCCTGCCTTGCTCCAGCCCCCTGGGCTGCCTGCCCTCGCTGCTGCCTGCTCAGAGCCTGGCTACTTCCTTCTGCAGGACTGTGCCTGGTCTTGGGCAGGGTATTCAACCCGGTGGGTAACCGGGACAGGAGAAGCCACAGGGCCAGGGCACGCAGGGCCATGGGCAGCATCCAGAGAGTGCCTTAGGCTATGCGAGCCTTAATTCGATTTTTATTATTTTACAAATGGACCTAGCTTCTAAAATGTGCATAGGAGAATCCATGCTTTCCTGTGTGTGTTTCATAATAAGATGTGAAAGTTGGAAAAGTAATGCCAAGAGAGCGCAGAAGCCACAGCTCCGCAGAGCCCGGAGAAGGCTCTGGCCTTCCCGCGGGCACCACTGCTAACAGCCGGAAGGCAGCCTGAGCCGGGGTCTGGCTGGGTCTCAGGGGCGGGGAACAAGACCCTCTGGGGAAAGGAGGCCTGGACTAGAGACTCCCTCCCTCCCTCCTTTGGGGCCCTGCTCACCCAAAGGGAATCTCTGCCCCCAGCGCTGCCACTGCCTCCCTTGGGGACAAAACGGGGGCAGTCTCAGTGTTTGCTTAGAGGCACGATTTCCTTAAATGGCTGGGTTTTTAAAAATGCACCCGCCTGCAGCTAACTTCATGTTCCCAACCTTCAGGACATCCACAGCCAGAGGGCAGGCTGGCCAGGAGGGCCGGGAGGACAAACAGTCCTGGGCAGCCTGGGGACCCCTCACCCTGCACTTCAGGAAGAAGAACTGAGGTACAGACGGGGACATGAAGAACCAGGGCCACATCCCGCCACTGAACAAAAGAAGCCACCTGTCCCCCACCTTCACCCAGAGACTTTTCTCTTTTCTGGTTACTTTTGTAGCTACACCAGAAAATCTAATGCTCATTTTAAAATTGTGCTTCCCTAAGCCATTGGCTGTGGCCCCTTGATTAGCGTGGGAACCAGCCTTCCTTCAACAGGTTCATGACGGCTACCGCGAACGCCCCCGAGAACAATTTCTGAAGCCTATCTATGCCAGAAAACGGATTATTTAACCAAAAGAACAAGCTTTGACATTCTGGTTATTTTTCTTCAATGAAGCACAGTATTATCTTAAAAGGCGTGAGCTTTGATTTCTGAACTTTTAACCTTTGGGCTTATAAATACGAAAGGGAGTCATTTTTAGACTAAACTGAAACAGAAAAAAATAACATGAGCTTGGTCAATGAGAAACTTTAGGAGGCTGAGTTTGTTTTTGTTTTCTTAGCTTTTCATCACTAAGAAAAGCAGTGCAAGACATCCTGCTTTTTAATTTCCCCAGTGATTTATAGATTTAGCATAGCGTTATTTAGGGGGGG
The DNA here is from genome assembly GCA_025594165.1 of Tamias sibiricus. Lineage (NCBI taxonomy): Eukaryota > Metazoa > Chordata > Mammalia > Rodentia > Sciuridae > Tamias > Tamias sibiricus. The sequence goes on from CM046657.1 coordinate 26,931,761, forward strand.
AAACATCAGAAGAAAACAATCCTTCTGCACTAACAGAAAACATTTCAATAGACATTTTTGTTTTTTAAATTAAAATCTTCCTGAGTTCCTGGTCAGATCTCTCCCTGCTGAGAACCTTTTGAGGGTCCCCTGGTCCTAGGCGGGAGCCTGGGTGCAGCCCTGGCTCCTGTCTTCCTGCCCCAGCGCTTGCTGTTCCAGCAGGAGGGACCTCTCTAGTCTCCAAAATGAAACCAGCCCCGTGCCGTCACCCTCCCGGGCCTTTGCACGTGCTGTTCCCTGCCAGTCTCACCTCCCTTCCCTCCCCTACCTGCTACTCACCAGTTCTAGGCACAACTGCAGTGTTTTTTCTTCCAGAAAAGCCTCCCAGAAGCTCCCCAAAGGCAGCCTTCTGCCCATTTTTCATCCTAATCCTTATCCCACTTTATTATCTTGGTACTTACTCATTTTTTTAGAAATCTGTTTTAGTTGTAGGTGGACACAATGACCTTTATTTTATTTTATGTGGTGCTGAGGATCGAACCCAGTGCCTCACGCGTGCTAGGCGAGTGCTCTACCACTGAGCCCCAGCCCCTGCCCCGTGAGTCCTCATTCTTATCTGTCTCTTTCACTAGAGGCTAAGCTAGAGGGCAAGGACCCTGTGTCCGCTCATGGCTGAATCCGTAGGGTCTACCATGGTGCTTCATGCACGATGGTGCTCTGTTAATATCAGGTGAATGGATTAATACGCGGCCAGAATTTGATTGAGATCCACCAAATCTGGGATCACATTATTTATAGTCTATCCTTCAAGCTTCTTGAATGGTTTCCTCTTAGCCATTAATTTGGCTAATCACTCCATGTATCCATCAATTCATTCATCTATCCATCAATTATTCATCCATCCATCCATCTACCCATCATCCATCTAACCACCCATTCATCCGTCCATCCACCAATTCATCCATCTATCCACACACACACCTACCCATCATCTATCCATCCACCCCTCCATCCCCCCACCCACCCATCCATACATCCACCCATTTATCTATCCATCCACACACCCAGACACCCACCCACCTATCATCTATCCATCTACCCATTCATCCGCCCACTCTCCCGTCCATCCATCCACCCATTCATCCATCCACCCACCCATCCGTTCATCCACCCATTTATCCATCCATCTTCCCATTTATCCATCCACACACCCACCCACCCACCCATCATCTATCCATCCACCCATCCATCCACCCAATTCTGTGGCTAGGAGGAAGCTGTGAGGTTAGAGTTGTGGTGAGTCTCAGTGAAAGGAGAAAAGTCAGGATTTCTGGTGTTAAGGTCAGGTCTGGTGTGAGGAGACAGAGCAGAAAGTCCCAAGGGCAGAACCGTCCTGCAGGCAGCCCTGAGCAGGGATCAGGAGAGGCCGGGAAGAGTGGAGGTCTGGTAGGAGCTGGAGCAATTCAAGCCTCAGGGGCTTCCCATGGGCCTACCCGTCCACTCTGGCCTCCCCTCTGGCCTCTTTCCCCTCTTCATCCAGTCCTCATCGAGGCCTCTCCGGGCCTGGCACTGTTCCCAGGGCTATGGAGTCAGACACAGATTTCTGCCCTAAAGAGGCTGAGTTTTTTAGGGGGCTGTAGGGTGGCCCATGGTCGAGAGGCCCAGATAATGTCTCTGAGCGCCTGGGGGAGGAGGAGGGGAAGCTGCGCAGGCGGGGAAGGGTGTTTGAACTGGGTCTTGATGGATGGGTAAGGTTTGGATATGAGAGAGAGAGAGGGGATGGTAGGGACAGACAGGTATGAATGGTGGGAACATGAGGTTAAGGGAATAATTCTATGAAATGGACCCACTGTGCTGACCCCACAGGCTTTCTCTTCCAAGAAGCAATTTACCTGTGCCCTCCTGGCATAAATGGACAGGATATGTCACATTCCTCAGTAACCTACCTGTTATCTGCAGGAGAAAGGCAGGCCCCAAATAATGTCAATAAGAGAAACCCAAATTACCATGAAGGGGGAGACTTTCATGACTCTTTTCGTAGACCAGATCTCAAAACTCAGGGAGAAAATGATCCGTAAGAATTTATGGTTAGGGCTGGGGTTGTGGCTCAGCGGTAGAGCGCTCGCCTAGCACGTGCGCGGCCCGGGTTCGATCCTCAGCACCATGTACAAATAAACGCATTGTGTACAACTAAAGCAAATAAATAAATATTAAAAAAAAAAAAAAAGAATTTATGGTTAGGGCTGGGGTTGTGGCTCAGCAGTAGAGCACTCGCCTAGCATGTGCGCGGCCCAGGTTTGATCCTCAGCACCACGTAAAAATAAATGCATTGTGTACAACGAAAGCAAAAAATAAATATATTTTTTAAAAAAGTAAAAAAAAAAAAAGAATTTATGGTTAAGAATCCAATTAGAACTGTTCAGCACGGGACAAGGTGACACAGAGTTGTTGAAGGGCAAAAACCACACCGGGACCGCCTTGTAGAAAAAGGGGGTTTATTAAGGGAAGGGGAGAAGGGGAGAGAGGGAGAAAAGGAAGGGGAAGGAGGGAGAGAGGAACGGGAAAGGGGAGAGCTGGTGAGGAGATGGTGGAGAAAGAGAAGGGAGTTCTGGGCTGGCAGGGGCTTGAGTACAGATTGGCTCAGAAAGGGGGAGCCCGCCCTGGGGCGAATTCCCGGGAGAGGCGAGTAGTCCCAGGATCAGGAAGGGTGGGGACTCGGAGCCCGACAAAGGTTGATTCTCTCTAGAGACGGGCACTTCTGGGAAGGCACCTGGGGATATGGCCTGCTGGCCTGAATTTTAGCTAACAGTTGTCATGGCAGTGGGGACTTGAAAGTCTGATGTCATCTTGATGTCAGTCAAACCAAGAGGTGGACCTGGGTGGGACTCTGGAAACTTCTCTGGGATCCACAACAAAACTGAGTGCAGGAGAGGCACATTGTCCCCTCCTCTCTGAGAGGACCCACTCTCTCCCTTGAGGGGGTCCCCTTTCCCTTTTCCTATCCCTACAATATACCCATGTCTCTTACTTGGAGTGACATGTCTGAATGTTTCGGACTGATTGCAAGTTGAGGGTTTGAGGAGGGGGGGTCTTTGCCCTGCCTCAGTTTCTCAGAAGATCCTAGTGCTATAACAGGGAGATTGTTCTAGAAGGAAAGCCATCAAAGGCACAGAAATGATACAAATCCAGGCAAGTCCAGGGAATCCCACCAGCAGGAAGACAGGAGCAGGCAGAGCGGGAGTAGCTGGAGAGAAGGTCAGAGATGATGAGGAGGCCAGGCCTCCGCCCCAGCCTCCTGGAGAGGCCAGCCAAGGAACCGTGCATTGAGGAACTCATTCATCTAGCAAATAGTTTTAGCACCTAATATGTTCCAGGCTGAATAAGCAAGGCATTAGGGACAAAAAGATGGAAGCTTGACCTTAGCGCTGGGTCTGGGAGTCATTTCTATGCACAGGGAACCATATGGGTATTTGAACTTAGGAGAGGTTTGATCACTCGCGCTGGGTCCCTTACGTCAAACCATCTCCCCTCCAGACTTGGCTCCCCTATCACCATGGACACTGCCACGTAGAGTGGGCATCTTCCCTGATTGTCTGGGACCCCCCACCTGCCTCCTGCCTGTGGATCTTCCCCTCCCTGCAAGCAGTCCATCAAAAAGTGTATCTTGGTCCTCCCCCAGCCCCAGACTAAAACCCTCCATGGCTCCCCAGTGCCCTGGACATGAATTTCAAGCTCCTTGTTCTGGATTATGAGCAACTGCCCCTGTTTTCTCACTCCCCCACCTCTTCTCTAAGGCCTTATTTTCATTTTCTTTCATTTTCTTGAATGGTCCCTCTGCTCCAGGCAGCCTCCAGCCCCCGCCGCCCACTCTGAGCAGACTCGCTCTGTAGACGGCGTGTTTGGGGAGATGGTTCCCGGGAGCCCTTTCCTGGTGGGTCCCCGGTCTGCATTAAGAGGCCCTCCTGGGAGACCCCACCTGTGGCTGTAGCCGTCTGGCTGGCTTCCCCTGGACTGTGAGCTCTGGGAGAAGAGAGGGTGCCAGGCTCCCCAGCTTACTGCCCCTCTGTCCCCCACTCAGGAGAGCCTGGTAAGGGGCGGGCCCTGGACTGGGGATGGAGGGCAGAGACACCTGGCCTTAGATGGGGGGCTGCCTGCCCCGCCTCTCCCACTCCCAGCTCCCAGCAGGCCTGCAGAGGCACCGACCCGTCCAGCTGCCACCGCAGCCCAAGGATGTGAGGAGGGACAGGGAGGCAGGAGGAGCTCAGGACTCCCCTGAGGCCTGGCAGCCCCCAGGCTGCTTCCAGGGAAGAGCAGAGCAGCAGGCAGGGACAGTGGGTGAGGCGGGGCACCCCACTCCAAGAAGCAGCCAGCACCCCACCCAGAGGTCTGGGTGGAGGGAAGCCCCCCTCGTGGCCTGGTCGTGAAGTGCCAAGGCCGTGGCCTCCGCATCCTGTGCTGGTTGGCCCTTTCTGTCTCTTCCTCTCTGTTTCCAGTGAGACTCGCAGGGGGCTATTTTTGCTTTCTTCTTGTTGGGTTTCTCCAGCGCCTTGTCTCTAATTGGCCCATTTTCTGCAGGCTACAAAGAGGCTCCCTCCTGTCCTGCCCCGCCTCCCGCTGCCCCTGCCCCCGGAGCCAGGGCGGGAGAGCTACAACCCAGGCCAATTATGGGCAGAAAGGCAGAAGAGACTGGCTCAGGAGCAGGGGAGAAGCAGAGGTAGGCAGGGAGACAGAGCCAGGAGGAGCCCTGAGGGATAAAGACACACAGACATTATTGAAGGAAGAGAAAGAGCAACACAGAAAAACAAAGACACACAGAGGAGCAGCTCGGCTCCTGCTCCTGCCGAGTGCCGAGAGGGAGGCAGAGACTGCGCCCACGGCCAGGAGGTGCAGGGAGTGTCTCAGGGAGGCCCGTACTGCCAGCTCCCCTGCCAGGCTGGAGCCTGGGGCACCAGCAGGCCTCCTTGGCACCCCGGGGACAGTGGATGGCAGACGCAGGCCACCTGGATGGTGGAACTTTGGGGTAGGAGGACCATCTTTATTCTGAAGCCTTCCCTGCCTCCTGGGTTTTAAATGAGTTTTGACCTTGGGCCCCAAGCACCCCAATTTTTGTTTGTTCCTACAACATAACACTTGCTGACCCCTGCTAACTCTGTCCAGCCTCCTTTCCAGATAAAATGTAACTAAGACAGGGGTGCTGCCCCCTGCTGGCGCCCAGGCCTCTGCCCTGGACTGAGAAGGCCCTTGAAGGCCAGGTGAGGAGGTATTGGGGGTGAGTAAGTAGTGAAGTCTGTCCCTCAGGCATCACGCGTTTGAGACTTCTGACTTAACCTCTCCCCCTATGTTTCCAGGGGAAGCAGGGGAGGCCCTGAGTTGGCAGTGAGCTAGCTCCTCGTACCCATAACCATCTGGGTTAGCATCCCCCTCCCCATACCGATGAGGAAACCGAGGCTCAGAGAGGTGAGTGATCGGCCTGAAATCACACAGCTAGTCGGGGGTGGCGCGAGGACTCCTCTGACAAAGCTCCTTTTAGGAAAGTGACTCAGCCCCTGCACCACCAGGGACCAGGGAAGGAGAAACTCAGAGGAGGAGGAAACGCTAATTGCCTGATGAGAGATAATTGGCAGTGGGAGGGGGAGGGTGGCTTAATGAGAGGATGGCTGGGGGTGGGCAATCGTGGTAAGAACCAGAAAGGGAGAGGGGGCGTCCCCAGGGGGCTTCTGGACACAGCCTGGCGGCCAGCCACTGCGCAGGGGACGCGGGCAGAGCGGGGGAGGGGCGGCAGTTGGGGTGGGGGCCACTCCGCCTCAAGGTCCATATGCCCCCGCCGGGGCCTGCTGAGCTGCTGATTACCCAGGCAGAGCCCTGCCAAGCCGACTTCAGGACTAATCATCACTCCCAGCAGTGACACCTTACAGCTGCCTGAGCTTTACTCATGTGGCCACTAGCAAGCCGACTGGCGTTCAGAGAGCAAGGGCAGCAGGATGGGGCAGTCCCCCCAGTCGGAGGAGCCACTGTAGCCTCCTTGAGCTCTGTCCGTCCTTCCAGCGTCCTCAATGGCAGACCCCAGCCCAGCACACCTGTCACTACAACAGGCCCAGACTGGGTGCCCGTAGGTGAGGCCGCTGCTCCGGGTCCATACGAACGAACGCCACCCTGCTACAGGTCCTTATTGAACTCCTCTCCATCCCACAAGCCCAAGACTACCTTCTCCCAGGAGCCAGGAGCGCTCCGCTGTGGGGTGGAGCGCTGAGCTGTGGGTGGGGCACTGCGCGGTGGGCGGGGCGCCGCGGTGTGGGTGGAGCCCTGCGGTGTGGGTGGAGCGCTCCGCTGTGGGTGGAGTAGTCCGCTGTGTATGGAGTGGTCCGCTGTGGGTGGGGCGCTGTGTTGTGGGTGGTCTCAGTGTTCGTCCATTGTGTGGCTCCTGAAATCTAATCCCGCCTGCTACAGTATTAAAAGGTGGCGTTTTAGGTTTTAGGTTATGAGGACTCCACCCTCAAGGGTGAGGCCCACTGAGGGCACATAGAAGACACCATCTTTGAGGAACAGCCTCTCACCAGACACCCAGTCTGCAAGTATCTTGATTTTGGACTTCCCAGCTTCTAGAACAAGTTGCCCAGTGTAAGGAATTTTGTTACAGCAGCCGGAACAGACTGATGTGCTCCCTGATTCTCTCCCAAAGGCGTTCATTGCCTCTTTCTAGGCTGCCACTGCTCCAGGTGCATTAGGACAAGGTATTATGTCTTTGCCTGTCCATATCCTCTTCAGTCTGCGAGTTCCTTGAGACCAGGGGACCGGACCTTACTTCCCTCTGCCTCTCCAAAGCCCAACGCAGGTCCAGCACAAAGTATATGCTCAAGAAACAGTTTCCGAATTGCATGATCCCAGGAGATTTCGATTGTCACTTTCTCTCCTTTCCTGCACTGGACTAGGAGCCTCACGGGCAGGGTGAGTCCTAGGCATCTTCATGTGTGTTACCTAGTACAGAGGACATCCTCTAAAAGGTCAGGCACTGGAACAAACAGGAAAGCCCTTTGTAAATTGTAAAGCAAAGGGAACGAGAAGAAGCAAGCCCACATAGAGAAGAGGTGGGACACCATGACTGGAAGTGTGTGTCCCTGAAATGGTGGCACGTCTGCTCATGTGTCTGAATGTGTGTCTGCCTGTGTATGTATGAGGCCGTTTGTGAGGTCCTGTGTGTGCGTGGAAAGGCGTGCATACGTAAGGACCCAGGTGTGGTGTGTGTGTGTGTGTGTGTGTGTGTGTTTTGTAGTGCATGGGTATCACTGTGTTCTGGAGCGTGTCATTTGCCTTTGGGTAGGTCTGTGTGTCTGCGGTGTGTGTGTAGGTGTGTGCTGTCTGTGTGAGTGTGTGTGGGTGTTGCGTCACGTCAGGGGTTGGAAGATGAAGTAGGAGGAGAAGAAATAAGACACAATTTGTGATTGTCAAATGTCAAGTGCAAAAATGGAAACCCACAGATATTCCCAACAGAGGCTCACCTGCCCTGCATATCTCGCCCCCCAGCTTCATCCCCATCCATCTGTCCATCCATCTGTCCATCCATCCATCCATCTGTCTGTCCATCTATCTGTCTATCCATCCATCTGTCCATCCATCCATCTGTCCATCTGTCCACCATCTGTCCATTCACCCATCTATCCATCCATCCGTTCATCCCTCCCTTCACTGAAGTGCTGATGCTGATTCTGGAGGCCCCAGTGGTTGGGCCCTGGGACAACCCTGTCACTGGGGATGGCTTCCCTGGGTGGTGAAGGCGTGCTGAGGCTGCCACGGGCTCTACCCAGGGCCCCCCTTGAAAGGTGCCTCTCCCTGGGCCCTGGCTCGGTCTGCTGCCCCAATCCCCACCTCTCCTGTCCCCTGGCCCCCGCTTCTGTCCCCCCTCCCCAGCAAGGCCCTTCAGAGCAGAGGACTCACTGAGAGACTGAGAAGAAAACCCCTCAGGAGCAGAGCAGCCTGCTGGGGGCACCTCCTCCCCGCAGGGCCTGGCCACGCCCTCTGGCAGGGCGTGCTGGGGCACACAGGGATGCGGGGCTTATCTGTGTGTCCAGCTGTCTGTGAGCCTGGAAGCTTCTGGAAGGCAAGGGAAGGTTCTTCCTGGTTTCTTCCTCACCCCACCCTGGGGCTGGGGCAGCTGGGGGCTCAGGTCCCTGGGGACTGACTGAGGTGCGTGTCCTCATCTGTAAAGCACAGGTCACAGGAATATCTACTTTATAGTGTTGTGGGCATTGTGGGGTTTTTAATCCAGTTAAATTACAGTTTACATAAATACTGTCATCTCTCAGTATCTGCAGGGAGTTGACTGCAGAACCCCCGCAGGTGACAACAGCTGCAGATGCCCAAGTCCCTCGTATGAAGTGGCCTCAGGTCACAGTGGCCCGCTCCTCTGGCAGCTGTCATTTTGTCCAGCATTTGAAATTCTAAAGAACAGCTGCACCTAAGTCATGAACTTGTTAGTTGCCACATGGCCTTGCTTCAGAGTGACAGAACCCAGAGCACCTGGCCCCCTTCCAGGAACACGGGGTAACGCCCTCCCTGGTCCCCAGTCCCGTGCAGCCGCAGCTGAAGCCCGTGAACCGCCCTGAGGCCTAACGTGCGGGAGAGTAACATGTGTGTCTAAAGAATTCGAGGAACTAGCTGGGTGCAGGGGCGCTGGCCAGTAACCCCAGTGACTTGGGAGGCTGAGGCAGGAGGATGGTAAATGCGAAGCCAGCCTCAGCAACTTAGCAAGGCTCTAAGCACCTTAGAAAGACCCTGTCTCAAAATAAAAAAATAAAAATAAAAAGGGCTGGGGATGTGGCTCGTGGTTGAGCACCCCTGGGTTCAATCCTGGTACCAAAGAAAGAAAAAGAACACAGGGCCTTGCCAGGCAGTCAACATCAAGGCCAGAAAAAAAAGACAAAGAAGCCCTCCCTGGATGATGGAGGCCCTGCCTGGCATGTTCCCTCCCTGTCCCTTGACCCCTGCACTTCCTTCCTTCCCTATATAAACCCTTTGGTATACCCAAGTTCCCTGAGATGGTCTTTTGGGGGGAATAATACCTCCCTGTCACCTTCGCAGGGTGCTGACCCTTGAATAAACCTGATTTTCCTCTCCAATTCTCACTTCTCACCTCCCAGGTATTGGCCTTCGAGCGACAAGCAGCCGGACTCGAGTGTGGCAGCCACACACCCCCTCCCCTAGGCTTGAACTCACCTTCGGGTCAGTAGCTGTCACTCTGGGGTTTGGGAGATGCCGGCGGGGGTCTGCACGCATTCAGAACAGCCACAGTTTTCTCCTCCAAATATTTCCAATATGCAATTGATGCAATCCATGGAATTGGAGCTTGAGGGGACAGAGGACTGACTGGGGGTGGAGAATACTAGACTAGTGCCAGATGCAGGCTCTGGAAGTGTCTGAGAGACGCCCTGAGGCCGGCTGCACACGGTGGGGGGGGGGGGGGGGGGTGGCGGGGCGGGACCTGGGGATGATGTCATCCCGATCACCAACTGAGGCTGCTGCTGACCTGCCCCGTGTCCTCATCACAGAGGAGAGTGAGCCCAGGCCCTGGGGCATCCTTCCCAGGGTCTCAGAGACTGCAGCGGGGCCCACTGTTCCCAGGGCCTGAGACCAGAGCTCCTGGCGAGGCAGTGGGGGGCCTGCAGGAGGACCCCGAGATGCTCGGCGTGGGGACCAAAGCCCTGGAGCCCTGCTGCTGTCTGCGGAGGGGCTGGCCCATGCCCGGGTCCTCCCGCAGGGCTGCGGGAGGAGGTGGCCAGCCCCTCTCCAGCACGACCCCTCTTCGGAGCCAGTGCCTATCAGACCTCTCGCAGGCTGCCACCAACTCTCCTGGCCCCTTTCTCTGCTCTGTCCCTGCTGAGGAGCTACAGCCACAACCTGGGTCAGGGACACTGAGCTAGCTCTTGAAGGGAGAGGCTGGGGGGGGGGCAGCCCCAGGCCTAAGGGGGACCCATCCCCATATCTAGCCTTTGCCTCTGGAACCACAGGCCCTGCTGGGGGTCTCTGCAAGAAGGTGACAGCTCCAACTTGGCCGTGGGACCTCTTCTAGATAAGCAGAGGCGCTTCCCGCCCTGGGGGCAAAAACCCCAGGAAGCATTTCAGGACGATTCAGAGACCACCCACACCAGCCCCGGGCAGGGGAGGGGGCTTGCTGTGGAAGGCGGATTCCCAGGCCTCTCCCGAGGCCCCGGGGAGCTCTGCGCTGGGGCCGGGATCTGCAGGGCAGCCCCATGCGGAGCCCGCAGAGCGGTGTCTGGGAGCTTTGGGGCTCACGGGGACACAGAAATCGGGAAGTCCTTTTATGCCTAAGGGGGACAATGCTTGGTACCCTCCAAGCCCCGCGGCTGCGCTCTCTGGGGACACCAGGCCCTCTCAGTCTGTCCCCAGGAGCAAGCCCAGGCCCGAGTCTGCTTTCCCAGAAGCCCGTGCTGCTCGCACGCCCAGCACGGCTGTCCAGGCCATGGGGGCTCCTTCCTGGGGGGCAGGCCTGGAGCCTGCCTGCTGGGGAGGGGTCTGGGCCTTCTGGCTGAGCAGGAGGGCCCCTGGGTGTCACAGGGACAAGGCAGGGACCTGAGGGCCCGCCACAGGCCAGGGCCGGCTGGGGCTGGCTGTGGGGAGCCCCCCTCTGGCACAGCGGGGGGCTCAGACCCACCTCCTCAGGCAGGCAGTCCTCTCCACCCACCCAGCCAGTGGCAGCCCAGGAGCCCTCGGGCTCACCTGAGGCCCCACCTGCTCCCGGTGGCACTGGGTGGGGTAGGCCCCTGCAGATGGCCGTGCCTCACTTGCTGGCTGTCGAACACCTGCTGAGGGTGCTGGGTGCTGGGGGGCCCCTGGGGGCGAAGAAAGAAATAGAAGGCGGGGGAGTGGAGAAGCCCACACTCGGGCTGAGAACCTTCACTAAGCAGCATGCCAGGCAGAGCGAGACTCACATCCAAATCTGTCTGCAAGGCTTCTCAGCAGGCCAGGCAGGTGTCTCAGAGGAGCTGGACGTGCACCAGGTGGGAGGGCCCCAGGAAAGGGGCAGGGGCAGGAGGATGTGTGCTCTACTCTCCAGGATACCATGGGTGTGCTGTGTGGCCTTGGGTGAATTACTTACCCTCTCTGAGCCTCAGCCTTTTTCTTCTTGTGTTCTCCCTCTTATATACAACCTGGCAAATGGCTGGCTTCAACCAAACGTTACTGACACTAAGCAGGGGGTAGCTTTCTGGTCACCTGAGTAGACTGTTAGCTGGAGCTGACATCTCCAACAGGCAGCAAAGAACTGGGATTTGAATTCCTGTGATTTGGAGGTCACAGCCCTCCACGGAGAGCCAACTCTGTCACTTCCGTGTCAGTGTCCTCATCTCTAGAATGGGCAGACCTCAGAGCATCCTGAGAGTTAGAGTCAGGGGCTGGTCCTGGCTGAGGAGGGGCTGCTGGGGGGCTCTTGGGGATGGGGTGGGGAGTGCAGCTCCCAGACCAAGTGCCGATTTCTTAGTCTGCTTTTATTCATTGTTTGCAATATTTGCTTTTAGGGGGCTATAAAGACCACAGAAGTGGAGACACATTCACGTTTTTCAAAGACTGAGTTCTGAGGTTTGGGGATGCAGGATCAAGGATGTCCAGGCCCTGGGGGGACCCTGGCAGGCAGGCGGGCCATCCTCCTGATGGTTGGAAGCCTCTTCTCCCACGGACTCCTCTCTCTGAAGGTTTATCTCTGACCCTTTTCTCTTACGCTTTCTCCATCTCTGCCAAGTGTGCTCCTTGGGTACAACTGGAACGTCCCTCCCTCCCATTTTAGCCGGTGGCTAGCTGGGCTTCTTCCCTCTATAATTAGGCCCTGGGCTCAGCCTGAGGCCTCCCCTCATTGGACAGCATATGGTTGAGGAGTTAAGTGGACAGCATTTACAATTAGAGACCTGGGTGCCAACCTCATTACTGGCTGTGTGATCCTGGAAAAATTACTTGGCCTCTCTGTGCTTCAGTTTCCTCTTCCAGAGCTCTCACGATGAAAGGATCAGCCCCTGTAAAACACACTGAGTGCACACCAAGCGCTCAGTGGACGTGTTGCTGCTGCTACTCGCGTTAAAGCCCCACTGGCTACCAGCCGCCTCCTGTCCTCGCGGTAGCAGAGCTGCCTGCCTGCACGCCCGTCTTGCTGGAAACCGGGGGAGTAAATAACAAGAGGAGCCACGTGAGCGCGTGGTCAGAAGAGAAGTCTCTGGAGAGGCGAGTGCGGAGGCTGCAGGGAGAGCCTCTCTGGATGTCGTCAGCTGCGAAGGGCCCACAGGTTGTCATGGACCTGGCTGCTGGCCAGAGCTTCTATGCACAAGGCGCGGGCTGCAGGAGCTGCTGGGACCAGGGCGCACTCTGTGGTCAGGGCACTCACCAAGGGGCGCTGCTGCTGGGGGCCAGGCTCCCCGAGGTGGCAGGTTCCACCACAGAGCATGGCGGGTTGGGCTGGGCTCTGGCCAGCGGGGAGGCGGGGTGGTCAGCGCATGCTCCAAGCCTGGGAGGCCCAGAATCTCCCTGCCTCCCTCTGTGCCCCCCCACACCCCGAAAGTGATCCAAGCAGACCCAGCAGAAAGAAGCCCATCTGACAGCACCCTAATACAAGACTCCACCCTCCTCAAATCCTCAGAGTTCAAAGGGCAAAAACAGGAGTTCACGGTCAGGGTTGAAACAGGCTAGCGCAAGCCCAGGGTGGGCCTCCAGCGGAGACGCAGCTGGGGAGACGCCCACACTTTCCTTTTAAGTCCTCGAAGCAGAACCTGGAGACTGGATCTAAGGAGGCTCCGGGGACCCCAAAGACCCAACCAGCTGCCCAGGAAAAGGTCTCCATCCCTTAGCTGGGCGCAGTGGCCCACGCCTGTCATCCCAGCACTTGGGAGGCTGAGGCAGGAGGATCGCGAGTTCAAAGCCAGCCTCAGCAATGGTGAGGCACTTAGCAACTCAGTGAGACCCTGTCCCTAATAAAATACAAAAAAGGGCTGGGGATGTGGCCCAGTGGTCGAGTGCTTCTGGGTTCAATCTCCAGTACCAAAGAAAAAAGTCCCCACCCCAGGTGCCCAGCCCCGCCTCCCCCCCCACCCTACCCCCACTCCCCACAATGGAGCTTGTCGCTGCTCCCCAGGAGCTGGGCAACCTCAGTTAACAGGCCCCCCCTCCCCGCTCCTGGGGTTCCCTTGGCACAAGTCGACCTTGTCACTCCAGAAGGATCTGGGCTTGGGTTTGGATGGGTTTAGGGGAATTTAAATCCTACTAACCTATTTTTCCATTATGTGCTCACTTGTCATGCTAAGGTAAGTTAGCCTATTAAAGCGAGAATCTAATCATTCTGATTTGAAAAGCAATTGGGTAATTAGATGTGTGTTCAAGTTGAAATCTTACAAAGCTTATGCTGGGTAATAGGATATTTAAGAGAATTTCAGGTTTACTGTATTTGTACATTTCTTCTAATAGATATATGAGGGCTAATGAGGTATCCAGGGAGATTTCATTAAAACAGGCAAATGAGTTTAACAGAAAATCAAATAAATGACTTTAAAAAATTGGATTGAGATATACCACACACTCAGAAAAGTTCCAAGAACCCATGGAACCTGATCAAGACAGCTAACAGTACTGGGACCCAGGAAACCCCTCTACCCCCTGCAGACAGTGAAAACATTAAATTTATAAATTCAACATAAATTGTCTGAGCTGTGTTTAATTCATTATGTTGTAACCAGAACCAAATACCCTTCAAAGAGCTCTTGGAAGGGCTTGCTAAATCGGCTTGATATAAACAGAAAAAGATTTGTAGGGGAACTTGAAAGCTTAAGAGAGAACTAGGTTGCAATTTTAATACCTTGAACTCCAGTTGTTTAAGCTCAAAGTCAATTTCTGAGTAATCTTCCGGGGGCACAACAACTACTGGTAAAAAGTCTACAAAACTCCAATGAGCATGCAAAGTCTGGTTCAGTATCACGCTCCAACGTCCTGAAGGTTTTTTCTCTAAATGACATGGTGCCTGAGCTTCTGCTCTGGCGGAGGCCACAGTCCCAGCTCCAAGGCCACTTTCAAAGTCATGGGCTTTGTGGAGCTTGCTCTTTTCTTTAAGTGGCGTGAAATTGTCTGTGACTCACTTGAGAAGACTTCAGAGAGACAGTGTGACATATCCTGTGAATTATTTTTAATCTGCACTGTCGGATGGTAGGAGATTTCAGGAGATTGAAGAACGCAGACCCCAAGATGCATGATTAGCATTTGAGAGACTGACCAGACTGACCCACAATGCACAGGGGCAACTCTGAGGTTGTGAGGTCTCCTCTCCAATCAGCACCCAAGAGGGCTTGTTCATTTGCATAATAGGTGGAGGATGAAGTTTCATTGGTGAATCAAGTGGTACAGACAACGTGGGCATTGGCCGGAGATACAATTATAGGAGCTGTCACTCCTGCCTGAGTGCAGTTAGCATCCAGTGGTCCAAGAGCCTGAAGGTGTGTTAGGATGTCCTGCTGTCCCTGTGCACGACCTCATCTTGGAGAGTGTGGTTGCCTGGCTTTCTCCAGAGCTCAGCTGAACTTCACACTAGGGTGGCCTTGGCCTTGGGTACATCTTCCATGCAAGGAACACGTAAAAGATTGAGATACACTTTGGGACTGTGTGGAGTTAATAAGTGTGTGTGTGTGTGTGTGTGTGTCCACATTGCTTGTGAGAGACCCACTCTCACTGTGACTTGCCCCTGGTAGCCAGGTAATGGCCAAGGGAATGGGAACCCTCCCTTCCTGCACCCAGGAGAAGCCGTTGGTATGACTGATGTGACTCTGCTGCTTCTGACCGACTCCTGATGGTGAGAGGTGGGCGGGGTGTGTGGAGCAAGAAGGAAGGCACATGGGGTGGGGACAGTCCTTGGCTCCCGCCCCCCCCCCCATCTGGACTAGCTGTCATCTGCTGCAGGGGCTCTTGGCCCGCCCTGGTGGTTCCGGCCGCCTGCACTGGGAGACTGGGCAGGAGAGGCAGGTTGCTCTCTAGGTGTGGCCTTGGGCCTTTTCTGTCCTCTGCATGGTGTCCAGTGGTTGCTTGGTCCGCCGTTTGACAGCGTCCGCAGCCCTAGCACGCTGAGTGGCAGAACCCCGGTGGGCTGGTAGGAGCCCTGCAGAGCTCCTTTTAGAAAAGGCTCATTTGAAAGCCAGGCAGCAAATCCTTAGCCTCTGCCCCAGCCCAGCCTCTTGTCCTGTCCTCCTCCGTCTCCCTCCCTTCCTTTCTTTTTCATCCTGAGTATAAAGAGCCACCTAGGCCAGAGCTGAGCACAAGCCGATGCTGGGTCCGAGCTTCTGGACATGCTGGGCTTTGCTGGGCCTCGGTGGCCATCTGCAGCCCAGGGTCAGGACTGCTGACCACCACATCCACACTTCCCCATATCCAGGAAGGAGCCCTATTAGCTGTTGCAGCTAGCTGGAAGCCATAAGTTCCACCTGGTATGTGACGCACCTGTAGGCACCCGCAAACCTGGCCCGGGTGAAAGTGGTCCGAGCAGGAGAACCAGTCAGCGGGCAGTCACTGCTGAAGAATCCACCAGAACATCAGAGCGGTTACACTTCCCCAGGAAGACAGAAGACAGAAGAAAGAAGAAGGAAAAAAGAATCTAATCTTTCTCTAAGCTAAGCTCTATCTTTCTAAGGACTCTAAGCTAAGAGAAGAAGCTCTATCTTTCTTTATCTTTCTTTCTAAGTTAAGCTAAGAAGACAAGAAGAAATCTTTCTCTAAGCAAGAAAATCTTTCTTTCCCTCTCTAAGCTCTCTCTAAGAGGAAGTAAAAGTAGTAAAAGCTATACTCTGCTCCGACATCCCGGGTTCACCTTGCCTTACAAATGCCCGTCCCTCGGCAGGCAGAGAAGAAAACCTAAGAAATAAGGAGAGCAACGAAAAAGCATAGCCTCAGACTTGAGACCAGCAAAAAGAGTAGTTTAAGAATCCTTACCAGCGAAAAGCCTCAAAAGCCGAAGCGAGTAGCCGGCCAAAAGCCATAAAAAATATAGAGAAAAAGCAGCTTTAGTATAAAGAAAAAAGCCGAGAAAAGAAAATAGAGAAAAAATACATGGTAAAAACGACTTTGGCAGTGAAAAAAAAAAAAAAAAAAAAAGTTAAAGCCGCTTATGCAATTGTGCTTATTGCATTAGAATAGGCAAAAAGCCACAGGTTCCTTTTCAACTAGGTAGGGAAAATAGAAAATAGAGAAAATAAAATAGAGAAAATAGAAACTTTTTAAACTAAAGGGAAGGAATATGAAGGAGCCCTAATTAGGAAGGGCTGTTGCAGCTAGCTGGAAGCCATAAAGTTCCACCTGATATGTATGTGACGCACCTGTAGGCACCCGCAAACCTGAAGGTATATAACCGGGTGAAAGTGGTCCGAGTTAGGAGAACGGAGAATTCAGTCAGCCGGGCAGTCACTCGGTCGGTCAGAAGAATCAGAGCGGCCAGAACGTAGGCAGAGCGGTTACAGAAGAGAAACCAGATAGAAGAAGTAATGACTGGTCAGAGTTAGGCCGAGGCTCCTGAGGAAGACAGAAGACAGAAGAAAGAAGAAGGAAAAAAGAAGAGAGAAGAAAGAAGCTCTAATCTTTCTCTAAGCTAAGCTCTATCTTTCTAAGGAAAGACAAGAAGAAGCTCATCTTTCTTTATCTTTCTTTCTAAGACTCTAAGCTAAGAAGACAAGAAGAAATCTTTCTCTAAGCTAAGAAAATCCTTTCCCTCTCTAAGTCTCTCTAAGAAAGTAGAAATAAAAGTAGTAAAAGCTAACAGAATTTTCTCCCGTGGCGGCGCCATGGCTGGGCCGTGAACTCTTCACCTTGCCTCTGCTCCCTCCTGTTGTATCCTTACCCCTCAAGGACGTTACAGCATCCGAGACTAAAAAAAACACGACTTTGGAGTGAGAAAGGCCTGGATTTGAATCAGGTTCCTTAAACTTAGTAGCTATGTGACTTTGGGAAAGTCATTAGCTTCTCTGTCTGTTTCCTCATCTGAAATTGGAGATTTGTAGAGTTACCTGGCGTCCTCAAAACACGGTGGTCTGTCCTCCCTGTCCCCTGCCTGGATGTGGGAAGGAGGGGGCCCCCAGGGCTGCGTGGTGAGGCTGAGGCCTGGCTGGGTCTGCGGTGGGCCGCGGGTGGACACGGCTGGGGCTGTGTTCCCGGCCTTGGGTCTCTGCCAGCCATGCAGCTGCTTGTTTCTCCAGCTGCAGAGGCGCTGGCCGCAGGGTGGGAGGAGGCCGCCAGCCTCTTGCCCCACCGCGGGGAGCAGCCGCCCTGTGGAGCCCTGAGGTGGGCTGTCCCCCGCAATGCCAGAAGCTGTCATTAGTTGTTCTGCTCATAACTGGGCTGTACCCACCCTCTGGCCCCGGATGGGGCTCTGCACCGTGATTATCTGTGAGCCGCCTCTCTAGACTGCTGACTCCACAGCGCCCCTCCTCCGCCCCCAGGCCCCGCCAGACACGCTCTGACAAGAGCGACCTGCCCTGCGTGGAGGCTCAGCAAGGCGCCCTCGCCTCGGCTCTGCCCTATCCAGGCAGCCGCAGCCTGGCCGGAAACAGAGTCCACGCCGGGCTATGGTCCCCAGCAGCCCCAGCTCACTCCGTCCGCACACGGGAACACAGCCCAGAGCACGCACAGGAGAGCCCAGAGTGGCCTGGGGCGAGGCCCACTGCCCTGCCGCTCCCGGGCTGTGCGGTGCTGGGCAGCTGCAAGGCCTTCTGGGCTTTTCTCACCTGTGCAGCAGAGAGCCTGTCCCCAGAGCTTGCAGTGCGTGGCCCAGGTCAACAGGCCAGTGCTCCAACTGGCCACCACGCCTCCTCCCTGAGCGCCAGCATCCTGTGTCCCCGACAAGTGAGGGACAGGCACAGAAGCCCCCTTTCTAGGGATTCAGAAGTGGACCGGGCTGAGGAGGCCAGGAGGGAGCAGCTGTGAGGCTGAGGAGGGGCGAGGTGGTCTCCCGGAGCTGGAGGAGGCTGGCCCGGCCAGCGGGAGTCCACGGCCCCTGCTTGGTGAGCTGCAGTCCAGCGCATCACTGCGCAAATGAATGAATTAATAAAGTGATGATTGAATAGGGCTCCTTGCATTAGGCTTTGGGAGCACAAGAGGGGACAGTTCTACCTGATGGAGTCCAAGAAGTCTTCTTGAAAGAGGCTTCTGCTTCCACACAAGGATCAGAAGCTCTGCCTGCCCAGCCCATGCCCACGCTGCCCGCGCCCCCTGCGCTCCAGGCACCAGCCTCCTTCAGTCCTTCGGTGGGCTGTGTTCACCGCCTCAGGGCCTTTGCTCATGCCGTCTGGGCTGCCTGGAAAGTCCTTCTATCACCTCTGCCCCATTCACTCCCATCCATCAGCTGAAATGTCGCTTCCTTAGGGGCCACTGTCCCCGGCACTGGCAGACCAGATCTGCCAACTCTACCTTCCCGAGCTCCCTGGCACCCGTGGTTCACAGCAGGACTCTGATCCCACGCTGCCCTGTGACGGGCTCGGCGGGCCTCCCCACCACACTGCAAGCCCCAGAGGCAGAATCTGGGCCAGTTTTAAACACCACTGAAGCCAGAGAACTAGCATTCATTGGGTACCTACTGTATACCACGTACAGTACAAAGCATGGTGGAGAATTGAACTCCTGTAATCCAAGAAACGACCCCATGAGAGAACATGATGACGGTCACCATCTTACAGGTGTGGACATGGGCCACAGGAAACAGTGACCTGCCCAAGGTCACAAGGTGGCAAGGAGAAGAATGGGGATCTCCAGCTGAAGGGCAAAAAACCCACACCAGAAACCGCCGTGTAGCAAAGGGGTTTATTAACCAGCCTTAACGGGCGGTCAGGACCAAAGGGGTGCTGGAAGGGGAGCAAGGGGAAGGAGAAGGAGGGGAGGGAACTGGCAAAGAGAAGAAGGGGGAGGGGGAAGGGAAGAAGGAGAGAAGGGGAGATGGGGAAGAGGGAAGCCAGCAAGAAGAAGGCGGCCAAGGGGACAAAAGGGACCAGTTCCCACCTGCAGGGGTTTAAGTAGCGACTCTTGAGGTCCGAGGGATCAGAAGTGGGACTTGTATGCTCAGGACTGGCTCAGAAAGGGTGAGCCCTCCCTGGGGTGAATTCCTGCGGGAGGCAAGTAGGATTGAACCCAGGGCGCTGAACCCTGGCCTCTGCCCATACCCTGCGTGGGGAGGCAGTAGGTGACCGCTGGAGGTGTGGGCCAGCTGGAAATAAAAGCCATGAAAGTAATATTAAGAAACAAACACAACATACAGGAAATTAATTAAAGCGGGGGCCTGATGGGTGGAAGAGATGGATGGGTCTGACCCTAACAATGAGAAAAGCCCATGAATGCTTTATTTATAGTGAGACACCCCAACGGGACTCAGTGAGGCGCTCCTTCAGGAAAACAGGACGAGGGAGGGAAGACAGGCTGCTTGGAGCTTGGGGGTCACGTCCATGTCCGGAGGCTGTGTTTGAACCTAGGGCTGTGAACTGAGGCAGGGCGCCGGCATGATTGGGGCTTTCTGGAACTGGGGAATTTCGCCCAGGGGCTCCCAGAAAAGCAGATTCCCTGCCTTCTGGCTCCAACAAACCCATTTATGGCTCCAACACACAGCCCCTTCCCCCCACGTTTTTTGGTTTATTTTGAGACAGGGTCTCACTAAGTTGCTTAAGGCCTTGCTAGGTGGCTGAGGTTGGCCTCCACCTTGTGACCCTCCTGCCTCAGCCTCCCAGGCCACTGGGATTACAGGTGTGCACCACCATGCCTGGTCCCCAGGGTGGTTCTAAGTGTTTTAATTGGACAGACTCAATGACCACCTGGATGGTGGAGGAGAGCCGCTCTGCAAGCTGGAAACTGCTATGGCTTCACCTGGACATCTGACGCAAGACTCAAGACCTAGGTTCATGGGCTCCGCTGAGGAGCATGCCCTGTGCCAGGCCTGGGTGCCTCCGGGTGGGTGTGTACAGGCACAGGGGCCCCATGCGTAAGACCCCCTCCACGAAAGATGAGCACAGATGTCCCAGGGGCCAGGGCAGGCTGGCACCCACTGCTGTGTGCCATCGGCCTCAGCTTGAGGGACAGGCTCCCCAGGGACCCCCAGTGACATCCCACCTCCTGGGCTCCAGGCCCGAGTGCAACCCTCACCTCGGAAAGTGGAGAGGCCCTGCAGGGGCTCTGACTGAGGGCGTCGGCTGAGGGTGGGTGCGGCTCCCACGGTGCTCTACGAAGTGAGGCTTCATTTTGGCACCTGGGGGCGGATGAGGAGACTCTGCTGGCTTTGAGGAGGTCCACCAGCTGCCACAGCCTTAGAGCCTCACGGAAGGACCGTGTGGCGGGTGGCTGCCTGACGCCAGCAGAGGAACAGTCATTCCAGCCCCGGGGCTGCAGGGAAGCCAGGCCGCCGTCCACCCGGACCAGCCAAGCCGCTCTTTCCGCAGGCGAGCCTCTGCTGAGACCGCAGCCCCCTCTTGGACTGCAGCCTGCGAGGCCCCAGGGCTGACCCAACCAAGCCATCTACGTCCAGGCTTGCCACCTGCAGAACCCAAGAGATCAGAGGTGGGTCCAGGGTTAAACCTGGAGATCCGTAGTGACTTTCTGTGCAGCAGTAGAAAACTTGATTAACCTCTCTGTGTAAGCCCCATCCTGGAGTCTCCCACGACGCCCACCTGCCCATCTCACAGAGGTGCAGGGAGATGAACCAGGTAAGTATCTAGAAATTGTTCTAATATCCTGGAGACAAGCACCGTAAGGAGTGTGGTGATTAGATCATCAAAGAGGCTTTTAATTCACCCCAAAGCAAGTCTAATGAATTGGATGAGAAGGGTTTGGGGGAAGAGTTTTGCAAATGGAAAGTGCTTGCTGAAGAGTGGAAAATAGGAAGATTTCATTTGAGGTGCCTGGTCCCCAGGATGGGTAATTAGGGAGATCTGACAGGCAGCACCTTCCTGGATCCTAACAATAAGCAGAGAGGGATGAAGTTAATCATGGTCAATGAGGAAGACAGCTGAGTTCACGCCTCAAAGACTCACTGTCACCCCATGGACAGCACAGGCTCATTAATATTTGATCCTGAGACCAAAAGTTCAGATGCCATGCCTTTTGAAGGTGGCTCAGCATGGGGCAGCCATTCTTATTGCTGGTGGGGAAGTGATCGTACTGACATCATTAGGCTGGCTCTCTCCATCTCGCCACAAAACTCAGGGTTTCAGCAGAATTTGGATGTGAACGATAGAGTGTGGTGATTAAGATCTTCAGTTTTGGAATCAAATACAAGAGATCCAGGTTCAAATCTCATCGGTATCAGTATGACGGTATTAGTTAGCCCTTGCTGCATAACAAACAGCCCCCAAACTAAAAAAGTAACATTCATTGATTTAGCTCACAAGTCTGAAGGTTGATTGGGCAGTTCAAATGCTCTGGACTCGGCGTGACTGGTCTTTCCTGGACTTGTCATGAATCTGCAGTCAGTGCACCAGCTGGCTGTGGCTGGTCTCAGATAGCTTTATGGAGAAGAATTGGGCTAACTTGGCTCTGCTTTTCATGGTCTTTCCTGCTGCAATGAAGTAGCTCAAGTTTATTCACATGGCTGCTGGCAGAGCTCAACAGAAAGAGCAAAGGCTTAGAACAGACGCATCTCCTTCAACTGCATCTGATTGATCATATTAAATGTCAAAGCTAGCCCAGGTTCAAGGATGGGGAATCACTGCACCTCTTGGTGGGAGGAACTTCAAAGTCACATGCAGGGTGTGTGGGAACAGGAAGGCAACAAGGTGGGGTCATCAGTGCTTCTTCCCAAGGCAGCAGACTTCCAGCAGCAGCTAGAATAAGCCTGCTCCAGTTCACAAGTGCTTTTCAAGCCCTTGCTTGAGTCACATTCACTAATGTCCATTGTCCAAAGCAGGTGGCCCTGCCCACTCAGAATCATAGGATGCAGAGACAGACTCCACTTGGTTTTTTCCTTTAATACTAGGAATTGAACCCAAGAACTTGCATACTGAGCTACATCCCCAGCCTTTTTATATATTTTAAGACTGGGTCTCACTAAGTTGCTGAGGCTGTCCTCAAACTTGTGATCTTCCCTCCTTAGCCTCCCGAGTAGCTAGCTGGGATTCTAGGTGTGCACCACCGTGCCTGGATACACTTCCTTTCCTGCTGGGAGGGAAACAATTCCTGGCTGTTTGTGCAATCTTTCATGCTACCTTTCCAAGAGTCACCTGTGGAAATCTTAACCATCCTTAAATTAATAAATCCCAGATGTGATGAACACAACCACGTGTTCCTCAATGACAGGGGTAGGTTCTGCAAACTGCGTCATTAGGCGATTTTGTCACCCTGTGAACCTTGCTCCCTGGAAAACCCAGATGGCACAGCCAGCAACTCAGAGGCTGCATTCCGAGGACCACAACAGACAGACAACACCAGGTTAAATCAAGCACAAGAGAGAGCCGGCGGTGGAAGTCACCGGACCAGAGGCTGACGAGGCCGCGCCAGCGTCCCGCAGTGCGCTGCTCTAAGGCACACATTTTTTTTTTTTTACAAATAGATGAAATACATTTCAAAATAGCTATGGAACGTATAGTAAGCACATAAACCAGCGGCCTAGCCATTCATTATCAAATACCGTGCGCTGTTGGTAATTGTATGTTTGATGCTTTCCTACGTCTGGCAGCGCGGTGGCTTGGTTTGCACCACAAGCTCGTGAGTAAGACCTTGCGCTATGTTACAGCGGCGATGGTGTCACCAGGCAAGAGGGATTTTTTTTTTTTTTTTTTTTTTTTTTTTGGCTTTTGTAATCCAGCGAGCCCTGGGCTGTCCATTCAGTCCTTTGTTGACCAAACATTATGTAACCTCCCAATGAGCAGAATCTGGGAGGACAGCGGTCAGCAGGTTGGTGACCACCAGGGCCTGGCCCTATGGTGGCTGTGTCTGTGCCCCTCATTTCCACCCTCCGTCCAGCCTTCTCTGGGTCTGGGACTGGTGACACGGGTACCACCCTGAGACCCGCAAACCTGAGGCCCCTGCCCTGGGCTCCGTGCTTTTAAAGCAGACCTTTGCAACAGAAATAGAAATTCAGTGGGAGGCCCGGGTGTCAGCTTTCAAGTCGCCCTTTTAAAAAAGGTACAGAGACCCAGGTGGAACAAATTTCAATGATATTCCATGTTTAATGTGTCCAAAATCGCCATTTAAACAAGTCGCCAACATGAAATCATTCCTGGGACATCATAGCTCACGCTGGACGTCCCTACAGGCCGGCCGTCTCCGAGGCTCACGGCCCAGCCTCAGGCGGGGGCAGCCACGTCTGGAGGCTCCGCGGCCACCTGCGGCCAGTGGCTGCCATGTTGGACGGTGCGTTTCCAGGGCTCCTTCCCCGCTCCTCTGCAGCATCCCTGTGTGGCCCACAGACACCAAAGCACGTGCCCACCTGGAGTCCCATGTCCCTTTTCTAAACCAGATTCCAGAGACCTAGTGAAGGGCAAAAGTCACACCGGAGACCACCGTGCGGCCAAGAGGTTTATTCACCAGCCTTCACGGCTGGTCGGGGTAGACAAGGTGCAGGGAGAGAGGAGTCGGGTCGGTGCACAGTTCCCCCAGCTGCTCGGCACAACTGCAGCCGTCCAGCACAGGGCTCACGCCAGCCGGGCAGCGCAGCAGTGGTGCTGTCCCGCACTGGCACTGCCCACCACGGTCCTGGCCAGTGGCCGGCCAGCTGCACAGGGCGAGGAGGAGCACGAAGGTGAAGAGGACAGGTCCCACGGCAGCAGCCATGGTCAGGGTGCCGGGGTCCGAGAAGGCGTGGGGTGCAGTGTGGCCACGGCGAGGGGCGTGGTGTGCCAGAGCCTGGAGCAAGCTCTGGGCACAGGTGGGTGCCCGGACCGCCGGCTGTGGTCTCTGGAGCTGTCGGCCTGACTGGAGGCGGTGAGTCCCCGAAGGCTGGAGTTGCAGGGGCTGCCTCCTCTCCGCAGGGAAGAGCTGTTGTGCGTGAGCTCCGGCCAGGCGGGAGCTTAAGTAGGGATTTGGGGGGCGGTATCAGGGCGACCTTTAAAGCTATTGGATCCTGCCCAGGGAAAACGAAACAAGTATCATTAGAGCCCCCCTGGGGTGATTTCCTGCGGGGTGGGGGGAGGAAATGAAACAAGTTTGCTCAGGAAATAGAAACTTCCTGGGGGGTGGCCTGTCGGCCCAAGCCGGTCTGTCACCTAGGACCCCAGAAACCCAGTTAGGTGCTTGTGAGACTGGCCAGAAACGCCCCGCCAGGGTGTGTGGAGCCTTGTTCCACGTGTGTTTTCTGTTTGAAGTCACCTTATCTCGTGCATACGGATGATGCACGGGCATGGAATCGTTCGCTAATGGCACTGTCGCTAAGGCCCTCCGCAGCCTCGCCACGTCCTTCTTGCACGCATGCGCACCGCACGGTCCTTGCGCATCCCGGGGAGCAGCCGCTGCAAACTGCGAAAGCCCAACAGAAAGAGCAAAGGCGTGAACACAGGGCACTGGGCACTAGATCCGCGGCGGGAGGACGTCTGCTGCAGGGCAGGAGCTGGAGGAGGGACAGCACTCCGTCCTCCCTCACCTCCGTCCTCCCTCACCTGGTGCTCACCGCCCGCCGTCCAGGCTCTCAGGCGCCACAGCGCAAGGGTGATGGGCTGCCCTGTGGCAGGCTTCGGGCACGGGCTGTGGCCTCCTCACGGGTAAGCTGACGATGGCTGGTCACCGTGGGCCTTAGCTGCGTCGGCATCTGGCAGCAGCAGGTGTCCATAGGGGCCAGCCAAGTGGCCAGAGTGGCCTGCTGGACCGAGTGCCCCTGGGAGAGGCGTCAGTGCGCGGGCCAGGTGGGGCGGACCAGCAGTTCCCAGGCTCCCTGCGCCCCGAAGACTCGGTGTCCACCACGCCCGTCCCCTGGGCCGGTGAGCGTGAGCGGGAGGCCTGGGGTGTGCAGGCCGCGGCTTCTGCAGGCTGCTCGGGGCGTGTTTCTGATCAGAAATTCTTGCTGTCCAAGGCCTTTGCAGCTCCGGGCGCTGGTGACCTTGCACAAGACGTCAGCCACCCCCGGGGGGGGGGGGGGGGGAACGTGGCATTCTTCAGTTGCACACCCTTGTAATCTGGAAATCTCAGACCCTCAGTGCTCCGCCCAGGGAACTGGCTGCTCTCCTCCTCCGGGGCCCTCGGGAGGTAAACACCACGGTAGGGTAACTAGGAAGCAGCAGGAGATCACAGGCGTCCAAGGCCCCGAGCTCACTTCCAAGATGCACGTGTTGACGAGGCCGCAGACCGGCAAGATGGTCCACCACCGGAGATGGTCCCCGGCAGCCTGAGCCGCACTCGGGTCTGCACTCTGGCCGGACACCGGGCTCTGGCATGACGGGACTCGTGCAGCCACATAGACAGATGTCTCTGATATTATATGGAATTTAAAGTACAAACATGAGGCCGAGGCCCCCAGCACGGGTCCCTGGGTCTGTAATTACAGGACCAAATATGCAGGAATAAAATCAGCGCCGCGGGCACTGTGGGCGGAGGCCTCGCTCTCTCTACTTCTTAAACTTTTGGCAACATCACTGCCTTTAGGATAAAAATTGTGACAAATTAAAAAAAATAGACACAAAGCTCTGCTCGCCCGGCAGAGCGCCCAGGCTGATTTATCAGAGTTTAACATCCAAGTCACTCCCCGGCCCGGGGCCGCTGGCCTTCCGGAAAATCACGGGTATTTATCATCATTACGGAGATTGACGGCCGGGTGCTCACGCAGCGCCCGCGTGCTCTGCACAGTGATGGCCGAGGGCCACCGTGGTGCGGGGGCAGGGGGAGCGCCACCGACTGGGAAGAAGGACCCCGCGGGGGGTCGCGGTCCACCCCACTGCAGGGGACGATGTTAGCCAGGGCCGGCTCCACCTGCCTCTGGGGACAGCCCCCGGAAGTGGGCAGGAGGGCTGCCCCACCCCAAGGCAGGGGAGGACGCCAAGCCTGGGCCCAGGGGGGCAGGTGCAGTCCGGCGAGTCTCAGTGGAGGGCCCTTCTGCACCCACTGGCTGGGCGTTTTGTCGTGCCCGGAGACGTTTGGGGTAGGGATGCTACCAGGATCCAGTGGGCAGAGGTCAAGGACGTCGCTCACTGTCCTGCAAAGCCCAGGATGGTCCCTCACCCTGGGACTCACTCTACAGGGCCTGGCGGGGAAGCCCTGCCCTTAGCCACGGAGGGCCCTGTCTGCAGAGCTCGGGGCCTGGCGCCACCGTCAGGGGCCTGACAGGGAGGTGTCCGTGCACAGCGGCCCCACTGCGGTGACAGTGGACACTGGCCAGGCGGTGGCTCTTCCAAGCCCATTCTATTAAGTCTCCACAACCCCAGTGCCCTGGGGCCTCCCACTGTGAGAGACCTCCTTGCGCCCCCCGCCCTGCCCCACCCGGGAGCTGCCGGCCTCCAGGCCCCCCTCCACCCCCCCCCCCCCCTCCCCCCGCGCTCCTGGCCTCTGGCATCTTTGCTGTCCCCGCTTTCCTGCTGGCCCCCATCCTGCCTGTTGCGCAGGACCCCTCCTTCCATGCCACCTCCTCCAGGGGCCTGCCTCGGTCCCTCTGCCTGTGCCCACGTGGGCGGCTCCTGGGTGGGCTCGGGAGGGGCCCATGGTGCGGAGCGCAGAGCCGGCCTCTGTGGAACAGGCTGCAGCCCGGCCTCCCGTGTTCCCCAAGTTTCTTTAACCACCCAGACATCGGAACCGGAGCTGTCGAGGACACTGGCAACTTGAGGGCCTGGCGGGGCTCTGCGGGCCGGCGATGGGGAGGCCGTGGGGGGAGAGGCCCTGAGCGCTTCCTGGAGGAGGCCGGCCGCTCTCAGAGCTGTGTCTCTCTGTGGGCGTCGACCTGTTCCCACTTCCCAGGTGAGGACTGAGGCCCAGAGAGGGTGAGTGACCTGCCTCAGTCACCCAGCAAGTGGTGACTCAGACATGAACGCCACCCTTTGGGGGCCACCCTGGGTGACCGTGGCCATGTGCTGGGCAAGCGCTGTGCCACTGAGCTATGCCCCCGGCCCACGACCTGCTGCCTCCTGAGCCCCTGGGACACCCCTGCTGCTTTTGCCGCTCTCCTGGCAGGACGTTGAGGTCTGTGTGACCGTCACCGCCATGTTACAAGATGAGGAATCGGGGCTCCGAGAGGGTGCTGAGAGGCTCAAGGTCACACAGCAGGTAGGAGGCCAGGGCAGGTTCAAAACCAGGCCTGCTGCCTCCAAAGCAAGCCACGCTGTGTTAACAAGACCAAACAACCATCACAGACGCGTCCCAGCAGCGAGCATGAGCTCGCCCTGTCCTAGGTGCTGTGCTGAGTACTTCACACCCGCTGACCTACAGGATTGGTGGGCACAGCGTCAGGACGCGGGGCTTCCGGGTGACGGCCTCCCAGGGTCCTGGGCTGCTTTGTATCTCTCCTCCAGGGCCTCCGACCTCCCAGGTGCTCTCTGCCCACGTCAAGGACTCTGCGCCCACAGCAGCCGGGCCCCTGCCCCAGAAGTCCTCAGCAAATTGCCCTGGCCTGCCTGGTCCCGGGCTCAGCTGGCCTCTAATGAGCGTCTCAGGAAACAAAGGCAGCCGGGGCGCCGTGTCCAGGGCCTGTGGCTGGGACAAGGACATGAATGACCACCATTCTCAGCTCCTTTGTGTGAAATAATTGGCTTCAATTAAGTGGGCGGGAAGGAGGGGCAGGACGGGCAGAGCCGAGCGGGCGCCGGGCATGCAGATGCAGGTCTGCAGAGGAGAGCCGCGGCCCAGGCCCTCAGGTCCGCTCCTCCTGTGCGATGGAGACAGCGGCGGCGCGGGGTCTGGGGCGGGGTCTGGGGCGGGGTCTGGGGCGGGGCGGGCCCAGGGCACAGCCCCTCCCCTCCCCCATTTCACCTTCGTCCAGGGCCCTGGACAGAGGCCGAGGCAGCCTGCTGGTGCCGGCGAGGCTGGGTCTGGGTGCAGCCGGAGCTCTGTGACCCTGCCCAGGCTCGTGTCTCGGCCGGCCTGTGTCTCCACGGTGGAAGGAGATGGTGGTAGCGGCGGGGACAGTCACACAGCTGCTATCTCTGTGCCACTGCCGGGCTGAGCCCTGAGCGGCAGGCGGACAGGAGGGGAGACTGGAGTCGGGGGCCTGGGGTCCGGGGGAAGAGCCAGCGCTGAGCCTCGGGGACGCTGGGAGGCCACCAGCCCCCGAGGAGCTTTGCGGTGGGCGTTCCCTTGGGGGTCCTGGGGCGCAGCGGGGGGGGGGGACCGCCAGGGTGAGCCATGGGGGGGAGCAAAGCTCCCGAGGGGAGAGGGTGGGGGCGGGCTGGGGTCCCAGGACCTGAGCACCGAGGGCCCTGCAGGGGACAGTCTTGGGGTCCCCCTGGAGGGGTGGGCAGCCTGGGGAGGGTCTGCACACGCAGAAGGGACGGGAGGGGCTGGGGCCGGGGAGCCCAGAAGCACTCCAGGGACTGGGGTGCAGAAAGGGGCCTGCGCTCTGGCCCCTCGCTGGGCTGCGGCCGCGGGGGCGTCAGACGCCAGGCATCGTCAGCACTGGCAGTGGTGTGGCACCTGTGACCCCCAGGAAGTGAGTGTGACAGAGAGGAGCCACAGCCCCAGGGCCACCAGAGGGGGAGCAGAGCCGCAGCAGGAGGCAGCAGGAAGCAGGACCGCGGAGGCCCCGCCAGCATGGGAGTGGTGGCTGGGGTGAAGACCAGTGACAGGAGGCCTGAGAAGTGACGCTGGATTTGGAGACAGGGACCACAGGTGACCCTGATGAGAGTGCTTTTTGGTGGAGTGATGAGGATGAAAATCTGGAGAGAGGCTGGGAAGAGAGGCCAGGAGAGAGGCAGGGAAGAGAGGCCAGGAGAGAGGCAGGGAAGAGAGGCCAGGAGAGAGGCCAGGAAGAGAGGCAGGGAAGAGAGGCCAGGAGAGAGGCAGGGAAGAGAGGCCAGGAGGGAGGCAGGGAAGAGAGGCCAGGAGAGAGGCCAGGAAAGAGGCCAGGAAGAGAGGCAGGGAAGAGAGGCCAGGAGAGAGGCAGGGAAGAGAGGCAGGGAAGAGAGGCCAGGAGAGAGGCAGGGAAGAGAGGCCAGGAGAGAGGCCAGGAAGAGAGGCAGGGAAGAGAGGCCAGGAGAGAGGCAGGGAAGAGAGGCCAGGAGAGAGGCAGGGAAGAGAGGCCAGGAGAGAGGCCAGAGGCCAAAGAGGCCAGGAAGAGAGGCAGGGAAGAGAGGCCAGGAGAGAGGCAGGGAAGAGAGGCCAGGAGGGAGGCAGGGAAGAGAGGCCAGGAGGGAGGCCAGGAAGAGAGGCCGGGAAGAGAGGCCAGGAGAGAGGCCAGCTGCTCTCACAGACGGGGCCTGGCTGCTCTGCGAGGGGATTTTGCTAGAAAAGGCAGCAGAGGAAACAGGTGTGCAGGGGTGACGTGAGGAGGTTTGTCATAGTTTGTTTGGTTTAAGGCGGGAGAAATCAACAGGGCCAGATGCCGGATGCTAAGGGTGACCTGGGGAAGAAGGGAAGTGGGTGGTGTGGGGGGGGACGGGAAGCGCTGCTGGAGCCTTAAGTGGGTGAAAGGGGTTGGCACGCGAGGCTCCAAGGGAGGGCTGGCCTTGAACACGTGGAAGAAAGAAACAGGCCCAGAGAGGTGAGGTGGCCGCCCAGGGTCACACAGCCAACCAGGAGCAGGACAAGGACAGGACTCCACAGTCTGAGGCTGGAGCCCAGTTCTGTCACCTCCAGACGCTAGGACCTCACCTTCTTGGAACAGCTGGACCGCGAGGCCGCGTCAGGCCGCGGGTGGGTCCCCGGGGCCCGTGCCCGGCAGCGTGTGGCTCGAGGGAGGCTTGCTGTGGCTGCGGCGCCGGGCTGGGGCTGGGTCTCCCGCTCCTGGTGCGGCCCTCCTGGCCACCCAGCCTCCCTTCAGCCTGCGGACACCGCGTGACCCAAGACCCCAGACTCCCGAGTCCAGGGACAAAGTCCCCCAGCGCGCGGGGCTGTGCTGGTCCCAGGACTTCGGCTGGACGCCCCAACTGGGTGCCAGGCCCAGTTCCCGGCCGTGGGAAGGTGACCTGCAAGGATGGCCGGCCCAGGGCAGGGCCGCGTGCGGGGGCTTCCCGGCTCCCGGCCACCAGGCGCACGCCAGGCCTGTGGGGGTTTGAGCTCGGGTCTCGGTGGCGCCCCGCTGGTGGGCACTCGTGGCGCGCTTGCTGCCCGGTGGCTGAGCACCTGTGCCGTGTGTCAGCCCTGCTACGATGACGATGACGCCAGGAGCAAGTCAGACCCATGTCCAGGGCGGTGGGAGAGACGGGCACTTCCCGCTCCTGGGCTGCAGTCGGCTGGGTTTGGCCGGTCTCTGCCTGCTGCGGCTTGGGGCTGGGTCTACTGGTTTCCTGGTTTTGATCACACTGGTCCCTGGCTGCGACACGTTCTTCTCATGGGAGAAGATAGAAGCGCATTTAAAACCTGACTTCACTGCCAGGGTGCTGTGGAGAACACCTGTAATCCCAGTGTCTCCGGAGGCTGGGGCAGGAGGATCGAAAGTTTGAGGCTGGCTTTGGCAATTTAGTGAGGCCCTAAGCAACTTAGTGAGCCCCGTCTCGTAATGAAAATGAAGAAGGCCTGGGGATGTGGCTCAGTGGCTAAGTGCCCCTGGGTTCAATTCTCACATCAGGTCCCCAGCATCCCACTGGCCAGACCCCAACACCCATGGTCAGGAGAGTTTCCCTTCGGGGAGGCCCCGCCTGGTGGCGTGGGTGTGGAGCCATGCCACAGGGGAGGCCAGGTGTGGGGACCGCGGCCTGCGCCTCTCACGGGGCACGGGCTGGCAGAGCCCACTGGGCCTGGAGCTTCCTAGCCAGGCCACCTGCTCACTCCCTGCAGCGGGGACAGCCCGTCTGCCCGGGCGCCGGGGAGCAGTCGGCAGCCGCCCCCGCTCCACCAGCTCCGCGGCCGGCTGAGGAGGGAGGGCTCGTGTCCTTTTCCAGGTGGGGACGAGGAGGGAGGCTGGGGACGGCCGCGGAGTGTCAGGACCCCACGGGCAGCAGACGCCTGCTCGGCCCTGCAGCCCACGGGCGCCCGACCCCAGCCCGCCCTGGAGGGGGCCTAGGACAGTCCTGGAGCCGCCGCGGGCCCAGAGCTCCCGCCCCGTCTCCCCTCCTGGGTGCCCTCAGCGCCCTGGGCTGCCCCTGGGCGCCGCACGTCCTCTCCCACAGTCCTCCTCGCAGACCCCCCGGAGGGGCAGCCCTGCCTGTGGCCGGGGCCGACGCCAAGAGCTTTGGTGGGCGCGCTCCTCCCCGCCCCCGCCACCCCTGGTGAGCGTGTCCTGGGCAGGCAAGGAGAGCGGGCGAGGGCACCAGGCCACCAGCTCACTCCTGTCCCGGAGCAGGCGCTCGGAGCGGCAGAGGGGCTGCGGAGGAGGGCGCGCTGCCACCGGGGGCCACCCCATCCCCTCGCAGGCCAGAGAACACGCGCAGACCCTGCCGACCCTGCCTCTCGTTTTCTCCCCTGTAAGACAACTGTTCGGAGGAGAAGCCTTGCGGAGGCTGGGCCTCCACTTGAACTTGACTTCCTCTTCCACCCAAACACCTCCCTCCTAACTGCTATCCCCACCCTGGGGGCTGTAAGTGACACGGGCTGGCCATGAGTTCTCCCTCGGTGGCTAGCATTTCTCGAGGCCATCAGTTCTAGCCTCAGTTTAAAGATGACGTGTGATACACACGTTGGAATATCATTCAGGCTTAAAAAAGGAAGGGGATTCTGCCGCGGGCTGCAACCTTGGTGATCCTGGAGACCTCGAGGACATTGCTACTTGATCTGAGCACGTCACAAAGGCCGGTCATTGCAGGGTTCCATTCACATGCATAGATGGAGACAGCAGGTGGGACGAGGGGCCGGGGCTGGGGCTGTGGAATGGATCGTTTCACTTTAGCAAGATGCAGAGAGCCGGGAGGTGGCCGTGGTGACAGGGCGCAGCGCGGCCCTCAGCCAACACTGCACGGCGCACTTAGAGGGTGCGTTGATGCCACTCACTGGGCCCTTAGAATGGTTAGGTGGTCGATTCTATATCAAATGCATTTTGTCACGATTTTGCCAACAAGATCGGGGGCTGCTCGGAGGAGCCACCTGCCCCAGGTTAGCAGCTGCCCGGAAGCAGAGTCTCAACTTGAGCCTCAGCACAGTGGCGCCATCACTTCAGGGAAAGATGGAGGAAGACCCGGCCGGCCCCAGGCGGCGTGGCCAGAGAGGGGCCCTGCAGGCTGCCCGGCTCTGTGCCCGGGGCGGGAGCACAGCTGGCCAGTGGGTCCCACCTGCGGGCTGGCGGTGGGGAGGGCTGCCCCAGGAGCAGGTGTGTCCACGGAGAGAGAGACGGGGTTCAGCCCCAGCACAGCACAGGGCTCCCCAAAGAAGAGGCCTGATGCATGCAAATGCAGAGCAGTCCCAGGCCACCACACGGGGCCCGGGGCAATTCTCCCTGAAGGAGGACACCACCTGACTGCCACCCGGGGCTCCTGCAAGCAGGTAGAACAGGGTTTCAAGAGGAGACTGAGGGGGAATGGTATTCCCAGGAGATATCACTACCTGAGTGACAATCTGGAGGGGGAGATGTCTAATCGCTTCTAAGAATTTGCAACTAGGCTCTGGAGTGTAGGAGTGAAAACAACTCATCAGTTCTTTGGGTTGCAAATGATAGAAATGCAGCTGTCAGAACTGGCTGGGTGTTGGGCTTCAGGTACAGCTGGATCCAGGTGCTCAAGGGGTGTCATTTACATCCATTCTTTCTTGTTCCATCTTTCTTCTTCCACTTTATTTGGTACTGGCTTCATGCTGAGGTAGAGTCTGTTCACACCTCAGGGCCTTCCCCCCACTCCCATTACAGTCTCAGTTTGGAAAGACCGTCTCTTTCCCAGGAATCTTAATCGGAGTCCCAGGCTGACTCTATTGGCCAGCTTCCATGCCACCCCAGCCCGAGCTGGGCATGAGCTCAGGGTTGCAGCCCAGGCTGGGGCTGGGCATCCGCTCTGCCTGCTGCACATGCTTTGGCGGCAGAGTCTGGGAGTCCCTTAGAGGAAGGCCAAGACGCTTCTAGAAGGAGGGAATGGATGCCGAACAGGCTCGGGCGTCCTCTCCAGGTGGCCGGAGCTCGGCTGCGGGAGAAGCTCCTCCCCGGCTCCCCTCCTGCTCACCCCGCCTCCGTGGGCTCTCTGTGCCCACCTTGCCACCTCCCTGGAAGCGGGTGTCACCGTGCCCATCCCAGAGCCACCAACACCTCTGGTGACGCGGCACCGGCCACCCCACCCCGCGGCCACGGCGTTACTGGAGTTCGTGGGAACCGGTGGCGGGAGTCGCGGGGCCTCGGCTGAGCGGTCCCTCCCCGCTCCACCCCCTGCCCGCGGGGCCCTGGGCCATCCGGGGAGCACAGGCGTCCCTGCTCCAGCTGGCCTGCGGCAGGTGGGCGCCCACAGCCCCGGGCAGCCTCCGGGCTCTGTGACCTGCCAGAGCCACATATGGGACAGGCCTGTCCCCGTCCCTGGCCCATGCTGTCCTTCGTTCAGAATTGGATGAGCCCGGCGGCCCTGGAGACGTCACCTGTGATCACTGGGCCCCGGGCTTGGTCCAGATGACATGGGTGGGCAGAATCGGATGAGCCCGGCGGCCCTGGAGACGTCACCTGTGGTCACTGGCCCGGGCTTGGTCCGATGACATGGGTGGGCAGAATCGGATGAGCCCGGCGGCCCTGGAGACGTCACCTGTGGTCACAGGTCCCGGGCTTGGTCCAGATGACATGGGTGGGCAGAATCGGATGAGCCCGGCGGCCCTGGAGACGTCACCTGTGGTCACAGGTCCCGGGCTTGGTCCGGATGACATGGGTGGGCAGAATCGGATGAGCCCGGCGGCCCTGGAGACGTCACCTGTGGTCACAGGTCCCGGGCTTGGTCCGGATGACATGGGTGGGCAGAATCGGATGAGCCCGGCGGCCCTGGAGACGTCACCTGTGGTCACAGGTCCCGGGCTTGGTCCGGATGACATGGGTGGGCAGAATCGGATGAGCCCGGCGGCCCTGGAGACGTCACCTGTGGTCACTGGGCCCCGGGCTTGGTCCAGATGACATGGGTGGGCAGAATCGGATGAGCCCGGCGGCCCTGGAGACGTCACCTGTGGTCACTGGCCCGGGCTTGGTCCAGATGACATGGGTGGGGGTGGGAGCAGTGCGTGGCTCCAGCCCCTCCCCCCCCCCGCGTCCTCTTCCCTCTGGGCCCCACGTCCCTGCTCCCCGCTGCCCGCAAGCTGAGGGACCCACAGAGGAGGGGAGGGGCGGGCGCGTCACCCGCAGCAGATGGGCGAGCGCGTGCCTCGCGTGGACACGGCGGGGGCTTCTGGGACGGAAGTCGGGCGACCCCAGGCCCCCGGAGAACAAGCCTCAGCCGGGGGCAGAGCCGGGAGGCACCTCAGGTTGTGTTGGGGGCCACGGGCCCTGGGGGGAGCAGCCCGCGGCCGCGTGCACGGCTGAGGCTGCAGGGCCGGCCTCCAGCTCGGGCCTCCCCGAGCCTCCCGCGTCTGCAGGCCGAGGCCAGGCTGGGGCTTCCCGAGCTCTTCTCTCGGGGAACGTGAGGTGACCTTGTGGTGCTTTGAGACGCCCTTGTCCACCTCTCCAGCCCCTGGGGTGCCACCCACCTGGCAAACGCAGACCTCGCGCTCCATCCAGGAGCCACAGGGCCCTGCCCAGGGGACTCCACCCAGGCCACAGGTCCCCTGGCCAAGGCCTGCGACAGCCCCCAGCTGCTCCGAGTTCCGGGTCCACTGGGAATGCAGTGGCCAGGCTGGCTCACAGGTCGCTTGCGTTGGCCTGTTGCAGGGACCCTGGTGGACAGGTGGCCACTCCTGCTCTTCCCTGGATGCGGCTGTCCCCTTCGGCCACTGGATGAGTCCAGCTGGTGAGTGGACCTTGGCCCTGCCTCCCTCCCCCCCCGGCTGCCAGGTCCTGCGTCTGCTCCCCGGGGTCCCCTCACCCTGCTTCCTCCAGCTGAGGGCAGGACAGGCTGAGGCCCCCGTCCCCCCAGGTGGTCAGAAAGGTCCCCTCCCGCCTCCCAGCGCTCCCGGCACCGGAGACTTGGGTGACCATGAGGTCGGCTGACACGTCGGGGCTGCTCCTGTGACACGTCCGGCCACCGGGTGGGCAGCTGTCCCCGACCTGCAGACGAGGGAGCTGCGGCTGGGGACGACGGCAGGCAGGCCCAGGCGGGGGTCCCAGGCCGCTCGCTGGCCTCAGCTCCCCACCCCCCGGGGGCCGGGGCCACTCTAAGCCAGCTCCGGGGGACAGCGTGTGCAGGTCACAGAGGCCCTGGGTCCCCTGCTCTCCTTCCTCTTTCCAAGGCCATCCCCGCGGCTCAGGCCCCCGCCGGGCCGCCAGAACAGGTCCCTGCTCCCTTTCCAAGTCCCCAGCTGGACTGGTCACTGGCCTCTGGGTCTGAGCGGCCTGGCAGAGGCAGGGACAGTGCTCCTCCCCGTTAGAGGAACCACAGCTCCGCCCGCGCCCAGGGCTCGCTCTCTCTGCCCTCATTCAGCAGTTTCCGGACGCTCAGTCTGTGACTCAGCACCCCGCGGACCCCAATCCTGTCCCGGAGCCCTCCCGCGGCAGCCGCCTGGACGCCTGTCTTCATCTGCCCCGTCTGGCCCCGGCCAACCTGGTGACCACAGCCCCGTTCCCCAGGCCCCGTCAGTCGGGCTGACTGGCTTTAATCAGTTCTCTGTCGTTAGGAATTGCCAGGAGCCCAGGGGCACAGGCCGGGGACAGAGCCCCCAGTGGCAGGGACTTGCTGTGTGAGGCTTACTAAGACTCACCTTCTCTGGACTTCGGTTCCCTGGCTCGTGTAAAAAAGAGAGAGGAAATATAACTCTATGATGATGAAGCTGTTCACTCAAGTCTTTTTTTTAAGTGGGGATTGAACCCAGGGTCGCTCTACCACTGAGCTCCATCCACAGCTCTTTGTAGTTTTTATTTTGAGATTGAGTCTCACCAAGTTGCTGAGGCTGGGCTCGAACTTGTAATCCTCCTGCCTCGGCCTCCCAGATCACTGGGATACTTGGGACGTGCGCTGCTGTGCCCAGCTCCGTGAGTCTTTTTTGAGCAGCTACTGTGTGTGCCAGAAACTGTTTCAGGTCACGTGGACAGAGATGTTCTATTCATAGGAAAAAGGGACAAGTCCTTGCACTCGTCACAATGATATTCTCTAGGGGACAGCGGGCCTACAGAACTGCACTGCCCACTGTGAGAACCACCTGCCACACGCGGTGACTTGAATTCAAAGTAATTAGAATGAAGTAAAATGTAAAATGCAGGGGCACACACACACACACACACACACTTTCTGGTTCTCTGTTACAAGGGCCACACGTGAAGTACTCCATGACCACATGTGACCTGGAGCCACTGGACCCACCAGCACCAGCCACAGGACATTTGCACGGCCACAGGGAGCTCTAGAGGACAGTGATGCTGGAGGCCAAGGCCCTCAGGCGAGGTGGCGTGTGAGGACAGGGGAAGTGGAGAGGGGCTGTAGAGGCACTGCGTTTTTGGGAGGTCAGCGGGCCCTGATGGCCACCGCCAGGTGATGGGGGTGCAGGTGTGGGTGGTAGACAGATTCTGGAAGCGTCTTGGACCTGGAGCTGGGGGTCTTGCTGATGGGTGAGCTTCGAGGCATCAACAAGACAGAGTCAAGGACAACCCAAGACTCCTGGCCAGGCCTCCAGGTCCACACGGGGCCATTCAGACAGAAGAGGCTGCTGGGGCAGAGGCCATGGGGTGGGTAGGAGGTGAGGAGGCCAGAGCTCTGTTCTGGCCAGGGAGAGTCCAAGGCGTACATCAGACACCGCGGCATGTCTGCTGTCCCTCCCAGTCTGCCCACCAGGGTCGGAGAAATAAACATGGGTATTATTAGTCCGTACAAGATATTTAACAACCAGGATGGTGTCACATAGACCTCTGGGCTTACTGCCAGTTGCTACCCTCTTCCTGTCCTGCCTCCTGTCAGGCATAGCTTATCAGCTTTATTGTATTCAATCCTTGAAACAATTCTGGGTTGTAATTATCATTCCATTTTCAGCAGAGGAAACAGAGGTTCAGAGAGGTTAAGTGTCTTTCCCAAGGTCACACAGGACTTGATCCAAGCCTGCCTGATTGCATAGCTCTCATTCCCTCAGTGGCCCTAGGACTGACCAGTTAGTTTGCCGGACGCAGAGGACCTGGGACACCAGGTTGTGATACTCAAATCCAGGCACAGGAAATAAAGTGAAGGGCCCAGCAGGGGCGAGGGCCACTCAACCAACGGCTCTTGGCTGTGCCTCCCTGGAGGCCCGGGCCTCATGCCTTCTCAGCCCTTCCCACATCCTGCAGCACCAGGGTCTGCTAGACGCAGCCCCGGCCATCGGCCAGCCCCAGGGCCACGGCCCCAGTAGCTGCTTCTCCTCCAGAAGCCCCCATGGGGGCGCGGAACTTCCGGCTGCCTGGCTGCCTTCCTCTGGCGACTTCCCTTCCCTGGGGTGTGCCAGGCTCCCTTGCTTCCTCTCTCTGGGTGTCCTTGACTGGGGACCACCTCCCTGCCCCCGCCGCCCGCCCAGCCACCCTGGGCTCGCAGCCTCGTGGGGCCTGGAGCGGAAAAGGCCGTGGAGACCCCTGGGGCAACGCACTGCCCCTTACGGATGGAAGTCAAGAGAGGAGCTGGGGTGCCCGCGTCCTGCGCCACCGCGCCGGCGCATGCGCAAAGCCTCCTCACACGGCGCTGCTCCAGGCGTCAGCCGCAGCCTCTGCAAGCGTTAGAAACGCCCGGGCCTGGGGATCCAGTCCGAGGGCGATCGCCTTCCCGAAGATTCCGGTGCGCGCTAAGCTGGGGCAGCAAGACCGGCCGCCCTCGCCCCACACCGGCCAAGTCCCGAGGTGCACATGCGCTCTGGGCACTTCGCTGCTCAAACACCTTCCACGGCTCCGGGGGTCGGCCCTGGGCAGCACCCGAGACCCGCCTGGTCCTCTCGTTCAGCCACAGCTGCGTGGCCAGCCCACGCCCACTGCGGCTTACGCGGTTTCCTGCAGGTGTGGCCGGTCCGCTGCCCGGCCTGATCCCTCCTGACCCGGGACTCCTTTGGCACTGCCCGGAGTGCATCCCAGATGTGCGGGGGGTGGGGGGTGACCACCCCGCGGAGGAACCTCGCCACAGGGAGGCAATGCCCCCTCTGCCCCCTAGGCCGAGTGCCCCTGGCAGTCCCACGGGATGGAGGGACTCTGCTTGGGACCTGTCCCTGGCCTCAGCTCCTCCGCCCTAACACACACTCACGTCCCTTGGTTAGTCTCCAACAAGCCACACTCCAGCCTTTCTCTGGGGCCCGGAGACACATGCCCGCCCCTACCCATCCCCTGGCACCCGGGTGGGCGCCACGCAAGGGGGAACCTGGGACAAAGGGTGTGCACCGGCAGGACAACCTGCCCCGGGGGCCCTACCGTGCAGGGGTTTTGGCCCCTGAGGCTACTCTCCTGAGGACACCACTATGAAATGAAGCCAGGCCCAACTGGGGACCCAGCACCTCACTATGAGCATGCAGACGCCTCGGCCCAGGCTCCTCCCTCTTCCTGCCCTAGATGGGCTCCTCCTCGCGCTCCACTGCACTGGGCCCTGGAACCTCAGTGTGTAGCATGGGGACAGCAATGGCCGTGACCACTCTCTGAGCATTTGATGTGGCGGGCTTTGCTGTGGGTGGCAGTGTAGATCCAGGGACGGACTTCCTGGGTTCGGGTCTGTCACTTGTGGAACACTGGGCAAGTCCCCTCGACCAATCTGGGCCCCAGGGACCTCATTGCAAAGTGGGAACAAGAATACCTCACCGCAGAATGGCCAGGGAGTCAAGGTTACAGCCAGAGAGGTTAAGACCTTCGGAGGTCACCCAGCGGGTGGGAGGTGGATCTGGTTCTTGAACCACCGCGTCTGTTCCAGACTGTTCCAGTCCAGAGCTCTCGAGGCCAGGGGACTTTTCTTAGCTGGGGCTGCCATCACTGGACCCACAGACTGGGCGGCTTCAACAGCAGGAGTTTATTTCTCACCGTTCTGAAGGCTGGAGGTTCAAGATGAAGGTGCTGACTAATTTGGCAGCCTGGCAAGTCTCTCTTCCTGGCGGGTAGACAGCCGGCTACTCCTTGTATCCTCACGTGGGGGAGAGAGAGAGAGAGAGAGAGGGAGAGAAGCACGAACACAGCTCTGGTCTCTTCCTCTTCTTATAAGATCACTAATCCAAACATAGGGACCCCAACCTCACCCAAATTTAATTACCCCTGCAGACCCCACCTCCAAGCATCATGCCCCTCAGGGTTAGGGCTTCAACACATAAGTCTGGGGGCACGCAGGCGCGCAGTTCATAACAGGACTGTTTCCGGTGCTCCGCGGCTGAGCTGTAGCCCTAAATCGTTCCTTCATCTCGAGGTGGGGTTGGAGCCCCCGGCCTGGGGAAGGGCTTGGATGGAAAGACGCCCTCCAGGGGCATTGATGAGCCCTCCTGGGGACCCTGGGTGCACACCAGGGCCTGCCTTTCCAGACTTGCTCTCCTTCCTCCTGATGGACTCAACTCTTTGCCAGCAGGACAGACCGGTTGTCAGCATGGGCATAGGACGTCAGGCTGCTGGGGTCAACGTGTGGGTGTTTCCAAAGCTGCACCTCGAGGTAAACTCGTGCCCCTCATTTGAGCCTGGTTAAACAGCAACCAGGCTCAAATGCCCCAGTGAAGTCAAGGGCCTTTGCACCCTGGGATCCTCAGCCCCTCGATGTGCCCGCGGGGGGGGGGGGGGGGGGATTTTCATGGGCGGGACCCTCGGGGGAGGGACTCAGGGGCGGGACCCTGGGGGGCAGGACCCTCGGGGGGCGCGACTCTCGGGGGAGGGACTCTGGGGAGCAGGATTCTCAGGGGCGGGACTCTCGGGGACGGGACCCTCGGGGGGGGGGACTCTGGGGGAGGGACTCTCGGGGGCGGGACTCTTGAGGGCGGGACCCTGGGGGGCAGGACACTGGGGGACGGGACTCTTGGGGGCGGGACCCTCGGGGGCGGGACTCTCGGGGGCGGGGCTTGCAGCATTTCCCACCGGTTGCTCTTGCAGCACTGGCTCTGGGCACAGCTGCTCAAGCGCTTGGCACGTTCCGCCCTCCTCCAGATGGACAGATTGCCTCTGCCAGATGGGGGCTTCCCTGAGGCTGGCGGCTCCCGCCTGAGAAGTCCCTGTTCCCTCCCCTGCCTGCTCTGGGGAGAAGGCATGAGTCACCGTCTTGAGCTGTGGGCGCCAGCCCTGGGTGTGGAGGGCTGTGCTTGGCAGGGGAACACTGGTGGCTCCCTTGGTGGCAGCGCTCTGGCTGGAGAGTGCCCACCACCTCTAGGAGAGGGCCGGTGGAGAAGATGCTGCCAGGGTGTGGTGGTTATGACAGTGACGCTGTCATTAAAAACAGAAGTTCCTCCAGACCAGCTGGGACCATGGGTGGCTTCTCCCCTCCCAGCACGCCCCGCGCAGGAGGCTGGTAGCAACAGGTGACTGAAGTCGTGGTCCTCCTGAGTGTCCCTTGCCCAGAGTAACCTCCTCATTAAGGCGCTGCCCCTGTCCACAGCTAATGACCCTCCAACTGCCTGCGCCCTGCGGGGCCACGAGCTGTCCGCCTCCTGCCTGGGGGGGACAGGGTCCAGTGGGAAGCACGCCTGCCGGGCACACAGCTGTGCTTTGGTCAGCTTTGTCACTGCTGTGACCCAAAAACACTTAGTCTCACACACACACACACTCATCAGGTGCCACGCGACTCCAGCGAGACTGGACCCCGGGGCCACAGGGCCCTGAATGTCAGCGCCACACACAGTAGCTTTGTCCCCCACCCTTTGTCCCACCTGCCTCTCCCATGGGGCGAGCATGCCCCGTGTCGCCAGCCCACTGCCCGGCTAGAGACGGCCCTTATGCGTATTGGACAGGCCGGCTGGGTCGGTGAGGGGCTGGGGGCAGGACAGGACATCAATCAGTCCCTCGAGGAAAGCTGTGCCCTCCTGGGAGGGTTCATACTGCTCTCTCTACTCTCTCCATCCTTCAAGTTTCTGCTCAAGACCTTGCTGTCCTGTGGGGGTCCAGGCTGAAAGCTGATGTGAAGAGAGAAG
Organism: Tamias sibiricus; assembly: GCA_025594165.1. Classification (NCBI taxonomy): domain Eukaryota; kingdom Metazoa; phylum Chordata; class Mammalia; order Rodentia; family Sciuridae; genus Tamias; species Tamias sibiricus. Next base: position 26,972,852 of record CM046657.1, read on the forward strand.
GGCCCAGCGTCACACCTACCCAGGCTAGACCTGCAGAGGAACTTCCCAGTCAACTACAGAATTAGGAAAATAAGAAATCATCCTTTGAAGCGTCCACGATTTGGCGTGGTTGGTTATGCTACAAAATCTAACGAGAACAAATGTCCTCAACCTCTTAGCGACACCCAAAGCCTGAGCCACCGCTTGTGCCCTGGAGACAGGCAAACCTGGGCAGTGCGTGACTGCTAAGAGAAGGATCTGGAGCCTGCAGCTCAGGGCTCTGGTCTGGCGTGACGGGGACAGAGACCAACACTGACCTGGGGTTCTCAAGTGCAGCCAGCACCTTCATTAAAGGGGGCAGTTTCTCCGCCCTTTGCTTCCGTCCAGGCCTCCGAGGCTGCCCAGATCCTGGAAGCCACCATTCACAGAGCCAAATTGCAGGAGCCCTGTTTGGGGATTGGCTTGAATTGCGGTTGACTATGAGCCGTGGAGATTTGGCCTTTGTCGCCACCCATAGTCTCACGGGATTGTTGCGTGATCTCGAGTGACTTGGCCGAAATTGCTGATCGAGTCAGCGCCATTTTAGGGTGTGTTTTTGGCGTGTGTTAGTCGTTATTAGAACCAGAGAGAAAAGTTATCAGAATAAAAAGCTGTTTGTCTCCAGTTTGCTTCTGAAGTTCTTCCCGCGGCTCCGTTGCTTCAAGCGCTTCAGGCAGCAACACCAAATGGCTGCAGCTGAACTTTCTGCTGTTCTGGGCTTCTGTGATTGAAATTAATTCATTTCCTGAAAACGATGGGCAGAGAGGGGGGAAACTGGGCGTGCTGGGCAGGGAGACAGCTCTCCACCGAAGCTCCGCGACGGGCCATCGGTGAACCCCACGTCAGATACAAGCACTGAGTTCCAGATTAATAAGGACCTTGTGCCGACACCTGCATGAGAATCTCCCGGACTTGCTCAAGCCCAGAGAGCTCCTCTGGGTGGGGCCAACAACGTGCTCTCCGACAGGTCCCTGCATGAGGTTAACGCTGCTCTTCAAGTGGGGGCCACACCTTGAGAACCACTGGCCTGAAGTGTAGGTTCCAAATAAACAGGAAGTTATTTTTCTCATCTTAGAGTCTGTGATTGAGGTGGGAATTCAGGCCTCACAAATGCTATCAGGAGTCCAGAATCATAATCTGTCTCCTTGGACATTCTTAGTTTGTTGGCTTTTCTCATGACGGTTGAGGTCTCATGGTCACAAAATAGCTGCTGTAGCTCCAAACCTCAAGTCTATTCTGAGGGTGAAGGCAGTAGTTGAAAGACCTGCTGAGGTCTAGCTTCCAAAACCCACATAAGCTCACTTCTGCCAGATTCCCTTGGCAAGAGCAAGTCTCAGGCCAATTTAGATTTGAGGAGATGAAAAAACAGACTCCACCCCTGAACGGGAGACTCAACAAAGTCACACTGCAAAGGGGTGGATATATTGGGATGGGAGGAATTTGCAGCCATTAAAAATTCGACCACATCTACCTTCTGGTCACATATTACTCACCTTCCTTCCACAGCAAATTGTGTGACATCCGTCCCCAAGCCCCTGTACTATTCCTCCAGCTATAGCCTCAGGTCCAACATCCAGTCTCATGTCTAGGTCAGGACTGGACATTGATGAGGCTTCTCTTTATCCACAGACTTGAGAGCTAAGTGACAAGCTGTCTTAACCCTCGCACTGAGCATACCACGATGAAGCAATGTGAGAAAGGAGCCTGCAGGAAGATCACAGGCCTGTGACAATCACTGGTCCATAGCAATTCCGAAATCTAGCCAGGCACAGCCTGTTGAGTCCCCTACTCTGGGGATAAGATACGCTCCTTGCCTGGCTGTGCTTCTGGAAGCCCAGCCCATGTTCTCTTCAGCTCTTGCCTCCACCCTCTGAGCTCCTGCCCTCTGAGATCCTTCTTTTCCATAATAAATATTGGCAGCTCGGTAGCTTTCTTGGTCTGATTCCTGCTTATGAATTCACAGGCCCAGAGGATTCTTCATTTTGAACTCCCAGTCCTTTTGAATCCAAGCTAGCAATTCTCTTACCAATACAATTCCCTCAAACGTGATGGATTTCCCATGAATCACACTCAATGCCCTGAAATCCGCGTGATTCTTTCTGAGTCAGCTCTCTCTCCATGTTAGCGGGATCCATAACTTCACTTGGTACTTGTTCTATCTTCCAAGCTGCTTTGGGTGACATCCTTGCCAGGCAGGTGTTCTGCCACCCCATAGCCTGCACCTTCCATTCTCCAGCCTCCAGTGGCAGTTTCCTCACAGTCCACCCAGTCCTCACTGTCCGTTTCCACAGGGCACAGCCTGGCTCCCAGGGCCAATACCTACGATCTGCTTCTGGTTAAGGAAGCAGCCCAGGCCCAGGCACCCACTTCTTGAGCTGTCGTCAAAAAAAAAAAAAAAAAAAAAAAAAAAAAAAAAAAAAAAAAAAAAAAAAAAAAAAAAAAAAAAAAAAAAAAAAAAACTACAGTGTAAAAGCTACCCCGCCACTTAGTATAAAGTGATCTAGGATTTCTCAAGTGGCTCCTCTGCTGTCCCCTGGGCTCACGGATTCTGCGGGTGGGTTGGTGGTCAGTGCTGGCTGGGGGCTGGTGTCCTGGCTGACCCCTAGGTGGTCTCTCGTCCTCTGAAGGCCAGCCCGGGCATGCTCAGGTGCAAGAGGGTAAAGATGGCGCTGACAGGGCTGGGGAAGGCACACCCCCTTCTGCCAGGTTCTCTTGTCATAAGACCCACCTCCATCCAAGTGGTGGGACAGACCCCCCGCTGGCTGGGTGGCTCAGCGCCACCACATTGCCAGTGCCCGAGCTGGGATGATGCCACCAGTTACCTACAGGACCCTGGGCTGTCCCTGCGTTTGCTTTGATCCCAGGATGGCTCTCTGAGAGCTTAGGGTTTGCAATCCATTCTGTGTGTTATAAATTGTTTAGTTGCAAAGAATATGATCTTGCTCAGAAGAGCTCAGGCCAATTTGAGGAGGGTCCAGATATCACGGCAACAGACCATGTCCGACTGGACCTCACGGGCCCTGAGCTGGGAAGGTTCAGAGACTCCCCCGCCCTCCGCTGGCGCCCTGTCTCCTCGGCAGGCAGCGTGGCCTTCCTTCCACGTGTCTTCTTTTGTCTTTGGAAACCTACCTACTCTGCATTCTGGTGGCTTCTTCCCCTCCCTGTAATTTTGGTCTAAGACACGCAAGAGAGAGTCTGCTGTCAGCAGGGGGGTGGCCAAGCAGAGCTCGCCAGCATTGTTGTGCTGCGGGGACCCAGTTCTGCAGATCCTTACAGACCCAGGACCGCCACCCCTCAGTGAGAGACCCCCCGACCTCTAACTTCTGACTTTTGTGAAAGAGAAGGGGGTCTCTGGCTTGCAAAGGGCTGGCTGTGCACCCCTGGTCCCCTCAGCTGCAGATGACAGGGTGGGCATCCCGTGGCACAACCGTAGCTGCCCAGCACGCCCCTCCTCTGGGCTGGGGGGTGTGATGTCCAGGGGCAGCTGGACTTCAGTCGCGACTCACCTGGGGTGCTGCGGCCCACGCGGAGCTTCCTGTGTGCGGCTAGAGAACAAGCCAGGGGCCGAGGGGACGCTGCTTGGCTGCTCCGTCCAACCACCCTCTGGTCATATTTTCCTCCAGGCTGCTCCCAAATGGCTCTTGTGTCCCCAGAGGGGCCTCCACCAGCTCGGGGCAGGGGCTTGCGCCCTGGTTCTGTCTTTTTATGCCTGCTGTGGCTGTGAGCTGCCGTGTCTTCACCCACAGGGTGGGGAAGGGGGCCCACCTGCTGGGCTGCGGGGGCAGTTAGAAGCAGCCACAGGGCCTGGCGTTAGAGACGCCGGAGACTCGCGGCCGGCCCGCCAGCAGCCGCGGTAACCACACGCAGCACTGTCCACCAGGACTGCTCTAACGGCTGTCCCCCGGCCTGGGGTCTGCGAGGAGGAGGGGAAGGGCCTCCTCAGGCCTGTGAGCCTCCTCCTCAACGCAGGGAGATGGACGGTGGCCTCTGGGGACCCAAGAGCTCCCAACACTCCAGCTTTCAAACCTGCCGTGGCCTGTGCCTCAGGCCTGGCCCTGGCTCCAACACAGGGCTCCCCAAAGCCTCTCGACCACCCCCAATGCTAGCCAGGCCCCTGTGGGCTCCACAGCCCGGCACCCCCAGGCAAGGGGTGGAATATTCCCTGAATCCTGGGGAGAGGCGGCTCGGGGAGGCTCTGCAGATCCTTCCTCTACCATCTGCAGTGCGGTAGCAGCCTGCTCAGAGGACCCTGCCCGCACACCGGTCAGGAGTGGCCAAGCAGGGGCATCGGAGTCTGTGAGTTTGTTCCCAGGGAGCAGCCGCGGCTTCCTGCAGTAGGGGCGGGATGGAGAGGAGGCCGAGCCTCTTGCTTGTGGCTTTATGTTTGAGTGACCCAGGTAGCAGCTGCTGTCCATCTTGCCTCTAAGGTCTCGAAGAGATCACCTTTACGCCCTCTGGCCCAAGCCCTAGTGATGTTCAAAGTCTCCTGCAATTCTTTTACATTTTAATTTTAATTTAGTACTGAGGATTGAACCCAGGGGCACTTGACCACTGAGCCACATCCCCAGTCCTTTCTATTTTTATTTTTAAATTTGAGACAGGGCCTCACTAAGTTGCTTAGGGCCTGGCTAAATTGCTGAGGTTGGCCTCGAACTTGCGATCCTCCTGCCTTGGCCTCCGCTGGGATTATAGGCATTGCATTTGGTGCCTGGCCCAAGCCGCCTGCATATTTGCACATTCACAGCAGGGGTTGGCGGGAGCGAAAGGGCTGCTCACGCCCCTCAGTGAACAGCTCCTGGGGCGCTCCCTGTGCTCCCCACCTCTCTCCCAGCCTGAGGCGAATTCTGCTTGGTTTTCACAACAGAAACAGTGACCATTCAGTGAGGCTCTGGGGTTCAGCAGCTTTCACTGATCATCACGGAGAACCTGGAGGTGGCCCCGTCTCAGCCGGCGTGGCCCCGTCTCAGCCGGCGCGGCCACGGCCTTCCCTGCTTCCCTTCCAGCAAGGGCTGAGGGCTGAGGTGGTCCTGCGCTCGGACCTGGAGCCAGGCGCCCGCCTTCGCAGCTGCTGGTAGCCGCCAGGCAGGTACCTCGAGGGACAATCGTCTGCTGGCAGGTGGGACGTGGGAAGCTGCTGCCCCCGGAAATGACTGCCGACATGCCTTGGAAGTCATTGGTTTGTTCCAGAAAAGGCTCCTCAGAGAATCTTAGGAGCAGCACCAAGACCAGCGAGTCATCCTGGCCGGCTCTTTCTGGATGACCTAGCGCATTCGCCACCCCGAGGGTGCCCGGCTGCCGCGCTCTGATCCCGCCACGTCTGCAGAATCAGGACGTGGGGCTGAGCACGCTGGAACGCGCAGGCGTCTTTCCTGCGTGAGTCGTGAGAACGTGCGGGTTCCTCGAGAGCCCCTCGCCCGCTCTGGCGGGGCCACTGCTCTGGGACGCCCCAGCCTCTGTCACCTGCTGCGGGGTGGGGGCGGGCTCTCCCTGCTCCTCTCTGTCCTGGCTGTGCTCCTAAGCTCTGCGCCCACCAGGGTGCAAACCAGGGCAGACCACTGTGCTTGGGGACACTGGGCGCGTCTCTTGCCTTTTAGTTCCTCTAAGAAAATGGGGATACCGACGGGCCCCTGCATGGGTGTCCGAAAGCCGAGACAGGTCAGAAGACCAGCCACAGCTGGAGCATCCCCGCCCCCCAGCGCCGCAGCGACAGGCCCCCACCTGCCTGTCCTTTAGTGAGATGTGGCTGTGGGTCCCGCCCTGTGGGCACCCTCCACTTCTACCAGTTTTCTTTTTATTTATTTTATTTATTTTTGTTGTACCGGGGATTGAACTCAGGGGCACTCGACCACTGGGCCACATCCCCAGCCCTTTTTTGGATTTTATTAGAGACAGGGTCTCACTGAGTTGCTAAGTGCCTCGCCATTGCTGAGGCTGGCTTTGAACTCGTAATCTTCCTGCCTCAGCCTCCCAAGTGCTGGGATTACAGGCGTGCGCCACCGCGCCCGGCCATTCTACCAGTTTTCTGATTCTGTTTTCTAGAATTCCCAGTAACTCAGGGAGAGAGGACGCACCTGCGGCGGAGACTTCTGGCTCCCTGGGGCCATCTCCCTGTGCGCGGGGACAGGATGTTCAGCTGGTCCAGCGGCTGCTCAGCCCGCAGCTGCCCTCCCCACCCCCTTGTTCCTGGTGACTGTTGTCGCACCTGTGACAATGGGTGGGCGCAGAAATGAGGCGGGCCCCTTCCAGGGTGGGGGCCTCCCCTTCCCGACCTCCTCTGGGTGCTGGCTGGGATGGAGACTTGAGCGCACCTGCCCGGACCACGAGGGCTGAGGATCCACAAACCAGAGCCTGAAAACCTCGCGGAGAAAGGCGCGAAGGCCGCTGCCCATGCGCGGCAGCTCAGTGGGCGGGGCCTTCGGAAGGGGACCCTGGGAAGGGTCCAGGGAGTCTGCCAGGCCTGTCTGCCCTTCTGCCCTTCCCCGCGTGGGGGCGCAACCACTAGCACCTTGCCCCCCTCACCAGACAGGGGAACTGCTAATGCCTTGACGTTGGCCTTCCTACCTCCAGAACTGCAAAAATACTACATTTCTCTTGTTTTTAGCTGACCCTGAGAGATTTTGTTGTAGCAGGGCAAATGGGCAAGAAAATCACCCTTAGGCTTTGGCTTCGCACTGAGAAAGAAGGCCATTTCTAGTTGAGCTGAGTTGAGCTGTTACTGCTCCCGGGCTATCTTTTTGGTAGCCTGGCACTTCCTATCTGCTCCTGGGAGGGTTCCTCCGCTGCTTCTGCCAGCCGGCTGTGGTTCTGTTGTCCTTTCTTTTTCTTGTAACCAAGCGCTTTGATCGCTTCAATGTGTTAGGTACGAAGCTCGCGCAGTCCCCGGGGCACTGAGATCAGTAAATATTAGCTATTATTCTTCGGGGAGCCAGGAAAGCTCCCCCTGGCAGGGCCGTGTCCTCCAGGCTCTGAGGCTTTGGCAGCAGCTCGCAAGTTCCTACCTTCCTCCCCAGCACTTGTCAAAATATTTTTTTCCAAACAGAATCACAGTTCCTGGGACGAGGTGTGGGCATGCGGGCCAGCTGTTAGGTTAATCAAAGGGCCTCAGCTCTGGGGACTTGCTTTGTTTGGCGCTGGGGGCCAGAGTCCTGTTCCTTTGATCTCTAAACAGAGAGCAGATTCTCCAAGGAACCTGAGACCTCAGGCCGTGGAGGGAAGCGCGCTGGGCACAGTTCAGCGTCCGAGCCAAGCCGTGGGTCAGGGAGCCGATCAGAGGACACAGATCTGGAAGGGCCCCAGGTGGCAGGTGGGGAGTACAGGACCTTCCCTGGGTGGCACAGGGCAGGCTCAGGCCCAAGAGTCCTTGGAAAGTGAACCTGGAGGAAGATGGGGAAGAGTGTGGGGAGACCCCTGGCGGGGCGCTCAGCCTTTGCAGGGCTCAGGGCCGATGGGGGGTTGGGGAAGGTGCCAGGAAAGGGGGCTATTTAAGTCGAGCCTGGCAGGAGCAGGAGAGGCTCACCAGGCTGGCTTGGACCAAGAGCAAGTCTGGCCCAGGGACCCAGTGGGTCTTGCCTGACGCCCAAGGCATCCTGGGAGGGCACGATGGAGCCCTGGTCACCCAGCAGAAGGTGGCGCATTTGCAATCTCTGGGAAGGACTGGAGCCCTGAGCCTGGTAATCCTGGGGCGGGGGTGTCAGCTCCCGGAAGAGGCAACTAGAGCTTTGAAATTAAAACTCTGCCCTCAACCCCCAGACAGGATGTCTCCGGTGACTTGCGGCAGATGTCAGGCGACCACGTGGGGTGAGCGTGACAGACTCCTCAGGACGCCTCCAGCCCAGCGCTGCCCCTTCCCGCTCGGCTTTCACACCCCCAGACAGCGGGAGGCCCAGCGAGCGCTGGTGTCCCCAGGTGCGCGGCGGGGCGCGGGGCAGGCTCTCCACCGCCGGACTCCTTGCGCGCGTGCTCTCCGGCCGGCGCCTAGCGGCGGGCGGGAGACGCCATCTCCCCGGCCCGGCCCCTTCCCTCTCCCCATGGCCGCCACGCCCGCTGCCCGGCTGCTTCCTGCTCGGCTGCGGATCTGACCCCAGAGAACACAGCCACCCGCCCGAAATAGCAAGCGCACGTTAATGGACCCGGGCAGTGACGCACGAGGGCGGTTTCTAGGCATCCGAAGGTGTCACGCAGAGCTCAGGGTCCCCAGGGGCCCGCTGGTGTCTTATTCCTCTCTGGGGGAGGCTGGAGGCCCCCAAATGTCACCACCTGTATCCGCATCGCATTTCCATCCAGCACGCTGTGGAGAGGCTCCGGGCTGGCGGCTGAAGGAACCTGACGTCCCAGGACCGCCTCACCAAGCGCACTGCCCGGCCAGGGCTTCCCACGGTCCCCCGTCCCCGTTCTCCTGCTGTCCTCTAGTCTCGCACACGAGGGAGGTGCCATTTTGCTCATTTCCAAGTGCCCACGACAGGCTCAAGATACCTGGGCTCTATGGGGTCGTTCCATTCAAACTTTAGGATCGTTTCCCCCTTTCTAGGGAGAATGTGTACCCATTTCATAGAGAAGAAGTGAGCTTCAAGTAGGTAAGGAAGAAAGACTGCCAGTAGGGAGTGTGGTGGGGACAGAGGGGACACTGTGCCTGGCCGTGCTGCGGCTGGTCTGTCTGCTCTGCCCCACCCCCTAGCGTGGTTTCCAGGACGTGGAGGAGGAAGGACTTAGGGATCAGGAAGTCGCCCCCTCCCTGGTGGCATCCTGTACCTGGAGTCCCAGTGGCCAGGTTTGGATGCTGGTCACAGGGCCTTGGCCCACTCCTCACTCTGCACCACGGTTGTCGAGTCCCCAGGACTGGACGGAACAGGGCGGCTTGGTGCCGGCATTAAGGGCCAGACCCTGGAACCACCCGCCTGGGCTCCATTCCTGCTTCTGCCACTATCTGGCTGCGTGACTCTGGGCAGGCAACTGCCCCTCTCTGTGCTTCCGTTTCTCACCTGTAAAATGGGGATGATAACAGCTTCTGCATCACGGAGCTGTTGTCCCAAGTGCTGGGTGTACAGTCAGCACCAGGCACAGTGCACGTAACCACCCCAGCAGGCACATAGTAGGTGCTCAGTAAACTGCAGCAAGGATGGGAAGGGGGCTGCAGGATCTTTCTTTGCTGGCTGCAAAGCCTCTGGGCCGGGAATTCTCAGTCCGGGCTGCTCATTAGAATCACAGAGCAGAGGTGCTTAATTAGCCTGCACAGGGCCCGGCATCGAAGGATCTTTGAATAGGCTCCCCGGGTGAGACTAACAAGCAGCCAGGACTCAGAACCATGTGTAGCTCAGAACCACGGGTAGCAAACAACCGAGCCACTCACTTTGAAGGAGGTATTTATTGTGAGGAGGTGGGTTAGCGTGGCCTTTCCTAGGTGGTGACATTTGAGCTGGGAGCTGAATATTGGAAGGAGGGAGCCAGGAGGAGACCTGGGTAGAGGGGGTTTCAGACCGCAAGCAGAGTGGGTGCAAAGGCCCTGAGGCAGTCATGAGCTTGGCATGTGGGAAGAAGAACCTTGGCATGTGGGAAGAAGAGAGGTCCTTGTGCCAGAGAATGGCCTTACCCAACCCCAGGATGGCAAGAGCGGACACCGAGTACCCTCCAGCCAGAGGTACAGAATCAGCCTTTGGAACAGTCAGAGGGCAGTGGGGGTCACCCACCCCTCGTGCCCACTGCTAGGAAACTGGGAATTCCTGAGCCGGGGCTCAGGTTCCGGGGGGAGATTTGTGCCGGCATTTTCATGAGCGGGTCACCTGCCCAGTGGGACCTTGGGCTGAGCCAGGTGGGGACTCCCCCCAGGGTCCCACGTGGGGAGGGGGGTGGGCGGGTGCCTCCCCAGGCCCCCTGGGGACCATCACAAACCCTCAAGCTGCCAGCTGCTCTGGTGCAGGGCTGGGGGCTGCGGGGACGCCAGCCTCCCCCAAGGCTGCATCAGCCCGCCGGGCAGCGCAGGGCCGGGGGCGCTGGTGTTTCTATTTCCTGGCACAATTGTCTGGAGCAGGCGGCCCTGCGCAGAGGGAGGTGTCCGCAGCTCTGTGCACGCAGAGCAGTGACGTCTGTGCGCGTCCTCACGGGAGAGGCGTCGGTCCTGCCCAGTGGCCTGCGGCTGCTGGACTCTCCACGCCCGGCTGCCTGTCTGTCTGTCTGTCCTGCACACGGCAGGGCCCCAGGTCTGTGTGGGGCACCCACCGCGCCGAGTGGAGGCTGCAGCGTGGCCCTGTCCCCGAGCAGTCTCGGCCCCGCCCTGTGCCTGGGCTCCTCTGTGGTCACGTGGCTGCAGGCCCGGTCCTGGGGTCACGGCACTGCCCGCGTGGCTGTGGCTGGCGGCCTGCTCTTGCGAGGAGTGTGTCCGGGCAGCTCCTTTGTCTGGACAGTCCCCTGGCTGCCCCGGGTCCCTGTCAACCAGGCACTTCCTCCAGCTGCGTCCTGCAGCCTGGGCGGGGGCCATCCGGCCTGGGTGCTGCGTGTGGACGGCCCCAGCGAGCGCCAGCCCCGGCCCGTGCAGCCTCCAGACCCCCGGGGCTCTGTATGAGGAGGGGAGGCTGGGCCAGGTGGCGCGTGGCCAGCTCAGGTCAGGTCAGGACCCAGCGTGTGTGACCTCAGAGCTGCTCTGGTTCTCAGCAGGGTTGGTGATAGGTTTCCATGGCAACACGACCCAAATCAGGCCTGAAGGCCTCACTCACGGGCCACTTGTCCGGCATGAACCAAGCATTTGCCCAAGGTCTGGTCTTGAACTTCAGCTGACGTTGGTATCAGCCGCCATCGCCATCAATCAACTGCACTTCCTAGGACCAGGGGGACTGGCTGCTCCCACCTGCTCCTCCCCACCAGCCTCCCTGAACTCCACCCCGGGGCCTTTGCATGTGCTGTTCCCTCTTCCCACACACCCTTTCTCCTGCTCTTCCCCTGGCTGACACTTGGCACCTGGAGCTTGGCTTGGATGTCACCTCCCAAGAGAGACCTATCTCATTCAGCCCCTTGCCTCAGTCACTTCTTGTCACATTGTGCTTCCAAGCACATATAACCATCTGCCATGATGTTATTTTTCATGTTTACCCTGTCTTCCCTTCTGGAGTATAAGCTCTATGAGGGCAGGGCCCTTGTCTGTCTTATTTAGCTTCTCACTTCAGGATCAGGGTCAGCATGTAGTATATGCTCAATAAATACTTAGCAACGGTTCAAAGCATTTACCAAACACAAGTTGTGTGTCAGGTACTGGGAATCATCTCAATGCAAACTCACAATAATCAATAAGCCAAAAGGGTATGCTGTTAGAATCCCTGTTATTGAGGAAGGACAATAATGTTCAGGGAGGTTAAAAAACCTACCTAAGGTCACATAGCTAGTAAGCAGGAGAATCCAGATTTTTATCCAGGGGTGTCTCATGAAGCTGTGTGCTCTTGACACGGTGCTCTGCAGGGATCAGGAAACGGGGGGAAATAAAGAAACCCTGACCCGGGAGACAGACGGCAGCTGTGACAGTCACCTTTTGCTGTAAAACACAGCTCCCCGGAACTCAGTAACTTAGAACAGCCACCACTGAGCAGTCGCAGGTCTTTGCGACTTGGGCAGGCACCGCACCTCTGCACCGGGGGGCATTGGCCCGACGAGGCTCAAGCACCAGGAAAGGTGTGTAGGCACGTGGCTTTCCTACCTGACTGCCTGCTTTCTTAAGCAGACCCCGGTGCCTCCTTCTGCCGTGCCCTGGAATTCCTTTCTGTGATGTAGTCAAGACCCCCAGCTGAGTGGAGGGCCCCTTTTCCCTTCTGGGGGACGCCTTCGAACACTTTTCCGGTGTCTAGAGGATGCTGGAGACACTTCAGAGAAAACCAGTGCGTCCCACAAAGGGTGAGCGCTCCGCGCCGGCTCCAGCTGACACGTTTGTCACCGCTGGGCGGACGCAGGTGTCCCCAGGCTCGGGAGGGATCAGGTGCAGAATCTGGCCGTCTGGACGGAGGAGGGGGCGTGGCGGATTCATGGAGCCCAGGACGTGTTGAGGGTGGCGTCAGGCCGATCTCAGACTGCAGAAAGCCCGGCCCAGGGACCCTCAGGTCTCCTACAGCGGAGTCGAGGCTCTGCTCTCTTCTCCCCGTCAGCAGACGCTGGGACTCCCTTACACTTCTCATGGAAGTCCAAGTTCAAATTTCCTTCTGAAGCCCTTCCAGAGAGTCTTGGCTTAGATCGAGGTTTACTCTCACACTGTGGGGACAGGGCTCCGCGTCTGTGACAATGGGCCACCTGCTTATCCTTTTAAGGTTTCTGGCCTCTGAACCCTCTTGCCCCTCCTTCCTCCCTTCCCCCTTCCCAGGCCAGGTAGGCGCCCCTTCCCCCGCGTCTCCTCACAGGGTGCAGAGCCTCGCCACACTTTAAACCCACGCCAGCGCCCCCCTTGCCCCTTGCCGCTGTGTGTTCCGGGCCAGCTGCCTGACCTCTCTGAGCCTCCGCTCTTCCTCCGCACGGCGGCGAGGCGCTGGGGCAGGTCTGGGTCTCCGGCCTGCGCGCTCAACACCCACGTTCGGGGGGAGACGGGCAGCTCGGGCAGTGTGAGGCTCTTGCCAGCCAAGGTCACGCCATCGGAAGCAAATTTGGGGGTCAAGTTGCCCTACATTTAAATTCAGATCACCTGATTTCACACGTGCCAGTTCTCCCTACCTCCTCCTCCATTTGCACATCTGTGCATCCGCGCAGAGGCCTGGGGTGAAGATTGGCCCCCCTCCGAGCCTCTGCCCTGCTCTCCTCCGACGGGGGCCTCTGCCTGCTGTGGGGCGCTCTGCCGCCTTCCAGGGGCCCGCGGGCAGAGCAGGGGACTGCTCTTCCCCAGCCGGGCTCAAGATTAAGACTCATTTTCCCAGCAGTGACAGCAGGCATTGGTGTCCTTTTAAGAGCACCTGTGACATGCCGTGGCTGAATTTCTTTCTCTCTCTCTTCCATAGCTCCACACCAAACTGCTGGAGAGGGACAGTGTGGCCTCTGGCCACCACACACTTTCTAGACGGCCACCCTGGCCTCCCACCGAGGCCCCCAGCCTGCAGGCGGGCGCTCCGACTGCTGCGACGTGTGGCTGTGGGGTCAACACATTCTCCCGGTGTGGTTGTTGTGTTGTTTGCATGACTTTAAAATAGTGTAAAACTCACAAACAGTTGCAAAAATAGTTGAAAGAGTTCCCGCATCCCTCGCTCAGCTCCGCCCAATGACGACATCGTCAGTGACCCAAGCTTGTCATCGAGATCGGGAAATCGGCGCTGGTACGCTATCGCTCGCTCAGACAGAGATCTCATTCACCTGGTATCTTTTTTTTAAAAACATGTGCTCCAATCATAGGGTTTTGATTTTTAATGTTTGACCATTTACCCCAGTTCTAGCTGAGGTCAGCTGGTCTAGCAGGTTGGCACAGCCAAGCCGGGCTCCAGCCTCCGCCCTCTGCTTCCTCCTCTCTGGGCGCAGCCCTCCTCAACGCCTCCAGAGGACCGCTCTGGCACTGAGCGCGCCGTCACTGCCTGAGGAACGCGGATGGCTGTGTGTTCCCGTGTGTGACATCGCCCGTCACCTCCCAGCCGCAGGAGATGCAGTTTCAAACCTCTGCCCTCCTCTGCCCTCTGCCCTGAACCCCGTCCCTGCACCCTTCCCAAGTAACTGGCCCGTGATTTGAGTGAGACGGCACACGGCGTTACGACTGCTTGGTTTTCTGTGTATTCATCACTGATATTTGTAACTGCAAACTTCTGGCCAGTTGTCCAAATCGTTCTTGGTATCTTCATCCGTATCAGGAGTTCTCAGTTTCATCATCCTGAGCAAAGTCTCCCCAGAACCTCCTGGCCATTCTGGACTGGACGTGGGACCCCCTGTGGAGGGCAGGGTGGACCTCTCTTCTCCAATCCCCTGAGCCTTCTTTCACCAACTCTGAGCTGGATTTCCTAGTCCTGCATCTGCATCTCTCCCCCCTGGGTTCACACCCTCATTTTGGTGGAGTGCATTCTTCAGTAGCTTTCTGAGAAAAGGTAGGTGGCAAGCACGTTTCTCAAGACTTTGCATGTTGAAGGATATTTTTGTACTTTGGCTTGACATAGGAGTATAACTGAGGAATTCTTTCCCTTCAGATTTGTGAAGGCTCCGTGCCACTGTTTTCTCACTCCTAGGGTTGCTGTTGAGAAGTTTAAAGCCATTCAGAGTCTGTTCCTGCCTCTAGTCTGTAGATTCCTCTGTTCCAGCAAAGTCCTAAAATTCCCCATTGATGTTCCCTGGTGGGAATCTGCTCTATTTTCCGTGCTGAGCTCTGTGGGGTCCTTTCGATCTCAACACTCACATCTTTCAGGATTTTTTTCCTCAATTATTCTATCAATATGTCCTCCCCACATTTCCCATCTTTCTAGAACTCCTCTAATTTGAGCATAGGCGTTCCCACACCCTCCCTCTAATTTTACCATTTATCTCCTCTTTTTGATAACTTATGGTGCTGCATAATTTTGAGATTCATCCTCAACTTTGTCTCCCAAACCTTCTATTGAGGTTGTCATTTCTGCATCCTGCTGTCCCCTCAAAGCTGGGAGTGGAGCTCAGTGGCAGGGCACGTGTCTGTCGTGCTCAGGGCCCCGGGTCCCCTCACGGCCACGCACGCACGCACACGCACAGGCGCGCACACAACGCACACACACTGAGTCCTGTGTTCTTTCTTAATGGCTCCACGTTCCTTTCTCCATGGAAGCTCTAAGTTCCTTTGTCTCTTTCTGGGTGGAAAGGGTTTTGTCCTTGTGGCGGTCACGTCACTGTGACTTATAATGATAACAAATGTGCGCCGTCTCTCCCAGTCACGTTCCTTGTGTCTGCTCAGGTCTCGATTGTAGGAGCCCTGTTTGGGGAGATGGCTATGATTGCGGTTGACTTCAGGCCATGGAGTTTTGGACATTGCCGCCTTCCGTAGTCTCACGAGACTTGGCCCGGGATCTCGAGAGACTTGGGCCCAGCGCGGAGCGGGTCGGGGCCATTTTGGTTGTTGGTTGTTTGGTGGTGTGTGGTACGTGTTAGAGTTGTTAGAGCCAGAGAGGGAAGCTGACAGAATAAAGATCCTGTTTGTTTCCAGTCTGCCTCTGAACTTATTCCCGCGGCTTTGCTGCTCCAAGCGGCCATCGCTTCAGGCGGCAACACTCGATGTTCACATCGGAGGTGCCCAGTGTCCCCCACTGTCCTGTCTTGATTAAAAAGTCAGGCCCAGAAGTGGATGGGAGGGCTGGGCATCTGGGGGACACTGGACATTGGTGTCCTTGGATCTTTCTGCTTGTGTTCCCAAGGACACTCTGCCGTCCTCCTGCCTGGAGGTCCTGTCTGGACACCGTGTCCCGGGAGGCAGAGTGACATGGTCTCAGCCTCCATCCAGCACTGGGTATTGACTTGGCCCATCCTCTTCCGGTGCCGCGGTGCCCCGGGGTCCACGTGCAGGGACCCCCTGCTCCATGTGCACCTGGGGCAAGCCTGAGCCCCCCGCGGGGCGCGGAGGAGCCGTGACCTGCAGCACGGGGCCGGGTGGGGCCTGGGCCCGCATCTCTGCCCTTCCACAGCTGTCTCTGGTGGCCTCTTCCTCTCCCGGGACTTGCCGCTGCCCCGTCCCCACCCCAGGACTCCAGGTGGATGTGTCCACTCCCTCCCTCACGAGGGCTCTCAGAGCAGGCTGAGGTCGGGTCCCCGAGGACAAGAGGTGGATCCTCAGGCTCATCAGACCCAGTGGGGGCTCCAACCCGAAGGGTCCGGCCCACTGAGCTGCGTGGCACGTGCCCAGGGCGCAGGGACACTGCGGGGTCCTCAGGTGCGGCGTTGTGCTGCTTCCTGCGCCTCCGCTGGCCGGGCAGCTCTGCTCTCTCCCCTGAACTGGATCCAAAGCCCAGAGACTGGGATCTGGGACCTCGAGGCTGGGAGCTCCAGGGCCTCCCGCGCTGGCCCTGCTCATGGCCCAGAGACTTTCCCACCGAGCCGGGGCAGACTTCCTCCCTCCGTGCCACCGACATTTGCACAGGATGCAGTGATTCTTGGTTGTGGGGGCCACCGGGTGCCCTGGGGGTTTCACAGCACCCCTGGATGTTCACTAGGTGCCAGGACCCTCCCCACCCCAGGGGTGACTGCCAGAACTCCCTCCAGACATTGTCAAATGTCCCCTGTGGGGCAGGCTCGCCCTCTGGGGAGAGCCACTGACCGTGCTCAGCCTCAGAATCCTGTGACACCGTCTACCGGAGTGGCCAGAGGGCTGGGCCCTCACACAGGTGCAGAGCCTGCTGGGGCCACAGCCTGGTGGCAGCTCCAGGCCTCAACTTGACAGTGTCCCCTTTGAGGGTGACAGCAGCCCCAGCCTGCCATTTCCTGAGACGAGAAAGAGAGCGGAGCCCCTCCCTGCTAGGTCTCCCGGTGACAATGGGGGACCATCCCCAGGGGCTTCCAGAGCCACCAAAACACCAGGGAGGGGTTAGGAGCTGTCCCTTGTCTTGTCTGCAGGGTGTGCATAGATACGTGCTGGTGACCAGGGGTGGTCAGGGTCCCTCCAAGCCTCTGTCTCTGCACGGTTCCTGCCTCCACGCAGGGAGGTGCACAGCCCAGGGGACTGTCAAGGCGTGGCCCGGCAGGGTGTCCGGATCTCCGGGGTCGGGGGTGCAGGGGTGGGTCATGTGCAGGTTCCCAGGCTCACTGACCCAGTCCCACAAGGACCAGAACTTACTCATTCCCACAGTCCCCGTGGGCGCGGCCCCGCTGACTCAGACCCCTGGCCCGCCCACAGCCCCCACACCACGGCGCGGAATCCAATTTCAACATGAGCTCCCACCATAACCAGCCATAATCAGATGGCGGCAGTCATCTCGGAGCCGGGAGCCTTGTGAGAGCCAGAGAGGACGGCTGCCAACACGAGGCCACGCGGGGACCTGGAGGTCTCTCCCCGCTGTCCTGGCGCCCGGCTCCCAGGGCCACTGGCTGGCGGAGAAAGTGGGGGAGCTCAATCTTTGTGACAGAGAGCTGCAGGGTCTTTTAGACACTGGGCTCTTCTGCCAGGTCGAGTTAAGTGTGCATGCATGTGTGTGTATGTGTGTGTGTGTGTGTGTGTGTGAGCATGTGAGTGTGCGTGTGTGTGGGAGTGTGAGCATGTGAGTGTGCATTGTGTGAGTGTGTGTGTGTGTGTGAGTGTGTGAGTGTGCGTGTGTGCGAGTGCATGTATGTGTGCATGTGTGGGGGGGTGAGCACTTCTTCTTTTGCTCAACAAGCATTTACTGAGAACTCTCTCTGCACGGTGTCCCAGTGCCTGAGCTAGTGAGGCAGGACATTTGACAGAGTGCCATTTATTGACTGTTGCCTGGCACTTGAAGTAAAGGACAAACCCCTTATGTATAGTGCAGTAGGCAAAATGTGGCTTCCCCAGTTGAATGACCCGGGTGTGAATCCTGACGTTGCTTTCTACTGGTGGTGCAACCTTGGATGAGGCACTTGGCTTCTCTTAACTCCAGTTTCCTCACCTGCAAAGTGATCATTTTGCCAGAAAATAAGAGAACTGTGTACCTCTCTGTCTCATGGCATTGATCTTCATGCAGATATATATTTTTAAGTTGTCCAGGCTCTTCTTGAATTGAATTCATGCCCTTCCCACCCCAGACTCCCAAGTAGCTGGGATTCCAGGTGGGCACCACTGTGCCTGCTTAAAGTTGTTCTCTTTTTGTTTGTTTGTTTACTCCATTAATAACTGTGTCTTTGACTAATAATAATAGCTAACACATTTGTAGATTTATACTTCCAATGAGGATGTAGAGAGAGGTAAAAGGATTTTGTTCTTGTAGTCATAAGCTAAAACCCAGAAAAAATAAAAAACAGACTTTCTACGGTGCTAGCAATGGAATCAAAGACAACTCAAAGATCTGAATTCTATCTTTCTTTTCTTTTTTCTTTTTCTTTTCTTTTCTTTTCTTTTTTTTTTTTTTTTTTTGGTACCAGGGATTGAAATCAGGGGCACTTGACCACTGGGCCTCATCCCTAGTAATGTTTTGTATAGTTTGTTTTTTTTTTTTTTTTTGAGACAGGGTCTCATTGAGTTGCTAAGTGCCTCGCCATTGCCGAGGCTGGCTTTGAAATTGCAATCTTCCTGCCTCAGCCTCCCAAGTGCTGGGATTACAGATGTGCGCCACCGCGCCCAGGCAAGATCTGAATTCTAGAGAGGACCCGGAGCCGGGGCCACTTCTGCACCTGAGGAGACGCTGCCTGTGTGTGGTGGACAGAGGAACACCCATGTGGACAGGGAATCTTTTCAAGGACCAGAGAAGATCTTTCCAGCCTTGGACTAGAGTCTGGGCTGGTAGGTCACGCTGGAGTTTGAAGAATCCTGAATGTGAGGAGTCATGCAGGCCAGTGAGAGGAACAAGCCTTCAGTGCAAAAGAAATCATTTAGTCCAGAATTTAGAGTCCCCGCCTGTCCTGCCCAGGTTTTTCCAGAATGCAGAGCAGAGCGGAGGGGACACCTGCAGAGTCTCGCACGTCCCCACAGTGATGGCATTGTGGGACCCAAAGAACTTGAATTTAAATGAGAACCAAAAATATCTGGAACTGCAGCCAGCCCCTCCCTGCTCAGACGCTGACAAGATCTTGAAAAGGCAGACGAGGCTGGTGGTTGGTCTAATTACAGGCAACTCAGTCTAATTAAAGCTGTTTCTCATCCCAGCTCAATCACATGCCAGGAGAGCTCCGAGTGGTGCGCCTCTACCTCGCCCGTCCGCAGTCGGAGGAGGCTGCGGCTTTCTAGGAAACAGACAGAACAAGACAAAGAAGAAAGTGTGCTTCACTTGCAATTCGTTTTTATCCGCACTTTCAGCAATTTTAATAAAATTCAACACTAGACAACAGGATCAATGGGAAATGTGACCCAGAATGGAGAGAAAACACAGGAAATAGAAGCAGACGTGACCCAGGTAGTGGGATTTAGAAATAAATAAATGCATATGTATTTTTAAGGGTGTGTGTGTGTGTGTGTGTGTGTGTGTGAGAGAGAGAGAGAGAGAGAGTAAAATATAAAGTTTGCCAACGTGGTATCAGGATATCAATGGAAATTTTGAAAAATAACAAAATGGTAATTCTGAAAATATAATCTAGGAACTGAAAATGTATCCAGAGAAACAATATATTAGACACAGAAGAGAAGGGATCAGTAAACTTGAGAACAGGAAAAAATATAGCAACACTAAAACAGAGAAGAAAAAGACTGGAAGAAAAATGAACAGAACATGTTGAATCTGTGGTATGATATCAAGCCATTTGCAGGCATAAAATTGAAGTCCTAAAAGGAAAGGAGAAAGCAGAATAAACATGAAGAAAGTCATAACTAGGGAATTGTAGTAATATTGATAAAAAAGTGATAAATAGAAATTTTTAAAACTTTAAAAAAAATAATACATATAGGGACAAAATAATAAGAATGATGGCTGACTTTTTACCCACAACAGTGCAAGTCAGCTAACAATGGAAAACATCTTAAGTTGCTGGGGGAAACCAAACCCATCCACCTAGAATCCCAGAGCCAGTGAAATTATCCTCCAAAAATGGAAGCAAATTAAAGCTATTTTCAGATAAACCCAAACTGAGAGAATTCATTGCCAGCAAACCTACACAATGAGAGGTTCAGGATGAAGGGAAATTATACCAGAAAGAAACTCATATCTACAAGAACTAAAAAGTGCTGTCACAGCTAGATATGTGAATAAACATAAAGCCCATTTGTCCTCCTTTCTTATTACTTTAAAAAACAATGGATCATCCACTGCAAGCAAGAGCATAAAATGTCCTAGACTCTTAGTGAAATGGTTTGGTTATCTCTTAAAAATGTAAATGTATTGTACAACCCAGCAATGCCACTGCCAAGGGTATTTACTCAAGAGAGATAAAAACATATACACACAAAAAGACTTTTGTGGGAATGTCCATAGCAGCATAATGTCCAAAAAGTAGAAGCAATAAAAATGCCCATCAAATGGAATAGAAGTGAGTAGATAGCCAGGCGCAGGGGTGCACACCTGTAATCCCAGCAGCTTGGGAGGCTGAGGCAGGAGGATCGTGAGTTCAAAGTCAGCCTCAGCAAAAATGAGGTGCTAAGCAACTCAGTGAGACCCTGTCTCTAAAAATATAAAATAGAGCTGGGGATGTGGCTCAGTGGTCGAGTGCCCCTGAGTTCAATCCCCAATACAAAAAAAAAAAAAAAAAAAAAAAGAAAAAAAAAAGTGAGTGGATAAACAAAATGTGATGCAGCTATGCAATAGAATGTTACTTAGCAATAAAAGAACAAACCAATAATACAAGTGACAATGTGGATGAACCTTGAAACATCATTTTAAGTGGAAGAAGCCAGTTGCTATCAACAGCATATTGTTTGATTTGATACCATTTATATGAATTGTCCAGAAAAGGCCAGACTAAAGTGTACTAGTGGTGCCTAAGGCTGAGAGGACAGTGGTGTGTGGCGGAGAATGGCACAGGGATCTTTCTGGAGTGACGGAAATTTTCTACGAGGGTATTATTATGTCAGTGGTGTAAAACCCCTTAAATTTAATGAGAAATTATAGAATTGTTCACTTCCAGTGGCTGAATTTTATGCTATGTAAAGTAAACCTTTAAAAAGCTGTTAAAAGGGACTGTTGAAAGCAAAGATATTATGTATTATAGTACTCATGTCATAGAAAGAGCTGAAATATTTGACAAGAGCAGCATAGATTGAAAAAGAGTAAAATGAAGTAGAAGGTTTTAAAATTTTTGCATTATACAGGCAGGTGTAATAGTAAATCAAGGCAGAATTTGATCATTAAGGATGTATGTACATTTTAATCCCTAGAGATGCCCCTAAAAACAAACAGAGCAAAAACAAACAGCTTTAAGGCTAATAAAAAATATAAAATGAAGCCGGGCGCGGTGGCGCACGCCTGTAATCCCAGCACTTTGGGAGGCTGAGGCAGGAGGATCGCGAGTTCAAAGCCAGCCTCAGCAATGGCGAGGCACTTAGCAACTCAGTGAGACCCTGTCTCTAAATAAAATACAAAAAGGGCTGGGGATGTGGCCCAGTGGTCGAGTGCCCCTGAGTTCAATCCCCGGTACCACAAAAAAAAAAAAAATATATATATATATATATGTATATATATATAAAATGAAATATTAAAAATGATAGATGCGTAACTCAAAAGAAGGCTGGAAAGAATAAACAAAACAAAGAACAAATGACTTTGAACATAAGACAAATAGTAGGATGATAGACTTGAACCCAATTTATCAAAATCACAATTACATTAAACAATAGGCTCAACACTCCAATTAAAAGCAGAGGTGGTCACAGTGTGTAAAAGACTAAGACCCATGACACACTTTCTGCAGGAAACCTACTTTAAATATAAAGACAGCTAAGCTAAAACTGAAAGTTAAATGACAAACCATGCAAACACTAGCACAATTATGAAAGCTGAAATTACTATATTAAGACAAAGTAAAATACAAGGCAAGAAATATTAGCAGGGTGTTTTTAATGATGAAATGGTCAATTGTCCAAAAGTGTATCTACCCAGAAACACCTTGAAATTGTGTGAAGGAGAAACTAAAAGGACCACAGGGAGAAATGGGGAAAAACCCGGTTGTTGGATATTTATCACCCCCTCTTAGTAACTGAGAAAGAAAATACCAGCAGTATTGTAAAATTTCAATAACACAATCAGCCAATTTAAGCTAATTGACATTTGTGGGATGTTACACTGGACCACTGCAGAATCTACATTTTTTCCAAGTGCATGTAGACCAGTCACTAAGACCATGGGCGGCACCAGAAAAGAAGACTCAAGACATTTCAAAGGATTATAGTCATTACTATAAAGTTAAACATACTCTTATATATGTCCCAGCAATTGTTCTTTTAAGGACCTAAGACAAATGAAAATATGTCCACAAGAGAAATACACAAGAGTGCTGGGGGCAGCTTTATTTCCAGTTACCTACCCAAATATCTATCAGTGAGAAAATGGGTAAACAGCCATAGTATATGTAACTGGTGGAATAATATGCAGCAATAAAAAGGGAAACACCATGGGTACAATGGCATGAATGAACCTAAAAAACGTTGGCCAAGCAAAAAAAGCCAGATGTGAAAGATGAATACTGTTATGAGTCCGGTGATGAGACCTTCGCAGCAGGCAGCACTTGTTTATCCATTATGAACATTTTAGACCTGTTGCCCGCCCCTTGCTGAGGAGAATCAGCAGGAATTGTCAGGGGGACGCAAGGGACCTGCTGGAGTGTGGAAAATGTCCTACATCTCGATTGAGTGTGGTTTACAAGGATGGAGACTGCAGATGGCCCTTGACCAGGATGGATCAATTTAGGATTTTTTTGAGTTTAGGATTGTTATGGCTTGGATGTGAGGTGTCCCCCAAAAGCTCACGTGTGAGACAGTGCAAGAAGGTTCAGAGGAGAAATGACTGGGTGGTGAGAGTCTTAACCCAATCAGTGAGTCAATCCCCTGGTGGGATTAACTGAGTGGTAACTGAAGGGGAGGGGTGTGGCTGGAGGGGGTGGGGCTGGGGCGTGGCTTTGGGGTATATATTTGTATCAGGCCAGTGGAGACTCTCTCTCTGCTTCCTGATCACCATGATGTGAGCTTCTTCCCTCTGCCACGCTCTCCCGCCATCGTGTTCAGCTTCACCTCCAGCCCCAAGGAGTGGAGCCGGCCCTCTACAGACCCTGCAGCTATGAGCCCTTCAATACATTTTTCCTCCTCTACAATTTTCTGGTCAGATCTTTTAGTCACAGCAGTGGAAAAAAAGCTGACTAAAACGAGGATGGCGTGAGAGTGGTGCTTGTTCAGTGGAAAACACACTTTGAGTTTGGGATTTGGATCTTTTCCTGGGCCCAATATTCTCCTACGATGCTGGGCAGCAGCGGTGAGCCCCAGCTCCCGGGCACCCTGCACTCACAAGGGAGACAGGAGTAGTCTACAGGGCGCCCTGCTGCGGAGCCGGGGCGTCTGCAATCTCCATCCCTGACACCCACGACACCATCAGGAAACGGGAAGCTCCCACTGAAGGGCTAAAATCACACCGGAGACAACCATGCAGCCA
Source organism: Tamias sibiricus (assembly GCA_025594165.1). NCBI lineage: Eukaryota > Metazoa > Chordata > Mammalia > Rodentia > Sciuridae > Tamias > Tamias sibiricus. The sequence goes on from CM046657.1 coordinate 26,995,990, forward strand.
AGAGGTTTATTCACCAGCCTCTACGGCTGGTCGGAGGCAGAAGAATTACGGGGAGAGAGGAGGAGTCAGGGAGAGGGAAGCGTGCAAGCCCTAGACAGAGGGTCGGTGCCTGGTCGTGCCGGCTGTGGTCTCCGGAGCTGTCGGCTGGGGCAGCGCCGTCTGGCTGGAGATGGTGAGTCTGGAGGCGCTGAAGCGGCTGCTTCCTCTCCGCAGGGACGAGCTGTTGTGTGTGAGCTCCGGGCAGGCAGGGACTTCAGTAGGGATTTCTGGTGGTGGGGGTGTGCCTGAGTGACCTTTAACGCCATTGGCTCTTTTCCCAGTAAACAGGGTGACCTTTTATTATGGGGGGATATGACAAGATAGATCTATCATTCCCCCCTTTTTGTTAAGCCGATTGGCTCCTGCCTGGGGAAATTGAAACCAGGTTGCTCCTAGTGCAATTTTCCATGCGGGAGGTGGCCTGTCAGCACAAGCCTATCTATCATTCCCCCCTTTTTGTTTTCTTAGGAAGTGGGATATCGTGTGTCTGTCTGGCTACTTCCTGCTGAAATGGGGCAACGTGGGGGTATTATGGGGGGATATGACAAGACGGGTAGGTCAGGCTCGAAGGTGAAAAGGATTCTCAGGAGGCCAGTGCCAAAAAGATGAATCTCTGCAGGTGTGGATGAAGATTCCCTAAAGCCATAGGTAGGCGAGGGTGTCCTCCTGAAGAGAGGAATGGTAGGCATAAAGGCAGCATCTTACAACAAAGAGAAAGAAGGAGAGAGGGATTGTTGTCCATTGGTCTGTCCCTAAGGAGAAGCTAGTTAAAGGTTCAGAACAAGAAAGATGGAAATGATTATTTTGAGTTAGTATCAGAGACACGAGAGAAGCTAATGTTTACCTGTGAGAAGCAAGAAAATTTAAAAGGGTGTAAGAGTCTATACAAGCTGTGGAGAAGGAAGGGCTGCAAAGGAGAAGATCATCTACATATTGCAGAAGAGTGAAGTCAGAGAATTCAAGGTCTTTGAGATCGGCAGCCAGTGTCTGTCCAAAGATATGAGGGCTGTCACAAAAACCCTGAGGTCCAGGTCAGTTGTTGGGACCATTGAGTATCAGGATCAGTCCAGGTAAAGGCAAAGATGTCTTGTGATTCCTGAGCTAAAGGGACAGTGAAGAAGGCATCCTTAAGATCAATGACCGAGAAATGGGTAGATAAGGAAGGAATTAGAGAGAGAATAGTATAAGGATTTGGAACCAGAGGGTGTATGAGCCTAACAGCCTCATTGATGAGATGAAGATCTTGGACTAGCTGGTATGACCCATTGGACTTCTTAACCGCCAATATGGGAGTATTATAAGGGGAATGGGTGGGTTGGAGAAAGCGTTTCCGTAGAAGGTCTGAGATAATAGGTTGGAGACCTCTGAGGCTAGTGGCCGGGAGTGGGTGCTGGGCTCTGTTGGGGAAATGCTGGGGATCTTTAAGGTGTATTTGTACAGGGTCGCAGTGAGCAAGGGAGGGAGGCTGGGTGTCCCAAACTTTGGGGTCTACCAGATGGGCAGGGGCAGGGTAACGGGAGGTTTCTGCACTGTTGGAGCATTGAAAGCTCTTTTCAGGGCTATCAAGTCCTAATACGGTGAGGAGAAAGATGGAGGAGGAGACGGAGTGAGACGAGTCGGGGAGCAGAACTGAGCGAGGCGGGTCAGAGAGCACAACTGAGGCCTGAAATTTGGCTAGTATATCTCGGCCTAATAAAGGCACAGGACGTTGAGGGATTACTAGGAACTGGTGGGCAAATGAATGGAGGTGGAGGCGGCAAGACAGCATGGGAGTCTTGCGGGGGTGAATGGCGTGTCCCTCTACCCCGACGATAGGGGACAATATGGTGGTGGGCCCCCAAAACTCCCTCAAGACGAGAAAGTAGCTCCCGTACCTAGTAGGAAATTTATGGGGTGGTCCTCAACAAGAAGGGTGACCCCAGGCTCCTGTAAGGCAACGTCAACTGTCGGGAGAGGAACCCCAGGGCCCCGTCAACCTTCTGCAGCCAGTCCCAGCGGGCCGGGTTTCACGACTGGTCCAGTCCCCCTGCGGGAACTGGGGCAGTCAACACCCCAGTGGCCCATCTTGGAGCATTTAGGACATGGGCGCATAGGGGGCCTGGGGTTGGGGCAAGCTCTGGCCCAGTGTCCTTCATCCCTGCACTTGAAACAGGGCCCTGGAGGTCCCCTCTGCATGGGGTCATGGCCCCCTGTTTGTGAGGCCAGAGCATGTGAGCCCCGTAAGGCCTGGGCCAGCATTTGAAATCTTGCTCGCTCGGCCTTTTCATGTTTCTGAAACCTACGGTGTTCAGTATCCTCATCTCTGTTATGACAGACCTTAAAGGCTGTGGCCAAGATCTCAGTCTGAGCTGTTGCAGGTCCTTGCTCTAATTTTCTCAATTTTACCCGTATGTTGGGGTAACTTTGGGACAAAAACTAAGTCATAAGGACCGGACATCCCCCTGGAGACTCAGGATCTAAACTGGTGTATTGTTGGAGAGCTTTTGTTAGTCAATCTAGAAATGCAGAGGGGGTCTCTTCCCTTTTTTGTATGATTTCCTTTCCTGCAGCTTGTCAAGATTAACGGCCTTTTGTGCTGCACACTTAAGACCAGCTAGTATACAAGTGGAAAACTGATCTCACAGGGCCACGTCCCCTGGGGATTTTTTTTTTTTTTTTTTTTTTTTTTTTTTGGTACTGGGGATTGAACTCAGGGGCACTCCACCACTGGGCCACATCCCCAGCCCTTTTTTGTATTTTATTTAGAGACAGGGTCTCACTGAGTTGCTAAGTGTCTCGCCATTGCTGAGGCTGGCTTTGAACTCATGATCCTCCTGCCTCAGCCTCCCAAGTGCTAGGATTACAGGCGTGCGCCACTGTGCCCGGCTCCCCCTGGGGAATTATAGTCCCAGTTAGGGTCCCTTTCGGGGACGGCCTGAGGTCCAATGGGATGGTTAGGGTTGGTTCTATGGTTCTCATCAGCATAGGCCCTTGCCTGCTCCCAGACTCACCTACGCTCCTCAGGAAGGAGGGGATTTGCCAGAATCATATATATATCATGGAAGGTGAGGCTGTAAGCTTGGAGGACCCATTGAAATTCCCTGAGGTATGTAGTGGGGTCAGTGCTATAAGAGCCCAACCGTTTCTCAATTCCCAATACCTCGGTCATTGAGAAGGGAACGTGGACATGGACAATTCCTTCTGGACCCGCAACTTCCCGGAGTGGGGTCAGGACTTGGGCGGGAGTAAGTGACGGAGGGTGAGCAAACATTGTGCGAGATCGTGTGAGGGGTGGGCTGGAGGAGGAGGTGGCAGGAGTGGGTCGAAGTGGGGCTGGAGGGGCCGAGGGAGGGGGAGAGGTTTCAGGTAGGGTACAGTATGGGGGCGGCCTGTCTGTGGGATCGACATCAAGAAAGGAGGGGGATGGTAGGGAGCCGCTGGTCGACAGGCTAGGAGGGTGTCTTCGGGGCTGCTGCAGGTACAGAGTGAGGGATTGAATGGAGGAGGGAGAAGGCCTGAACATATGGAATCTCTGCCCGTTTTTTTGATCGCACACAGAAGTTGAAAAGATCTCTCAGTGTAGAGGGATCCAGGGACCCAGAAGCAGGCCATTTGTTTTGGTTATCTAAGGGGTATGTGGGCCAATCTTGGGTGCAAAACTTGGTAAGTCTTGTTGGTTGTATATCGGGAGTTAGGCCAAGAGTGGCTAGGTCGTTTAAGAGGCATTGTAGAGGGAGTCGGCTGGGAGGGATCGGAGTGGGTACGAGAGTGACAAATAGTGAGTGATAGCAAAACCAAAGAAGAGAGTGAGGACGAGAGCAAAGAAGAGAGTGATCGGAGGGTAGTCGGCCAGGAGGGATAGGAGTAGGTCAGCCAGGAGGGGTGAAGGAGCAGCAGCAGCAGAAGAAGAAGCCCCCATTTTCCATTTCCGAACGGGAGAGATATATTGTCCTGAGGAGCATCCCCCTCAAGATATATATATCAGAGAGATCCAAGTCTGTGAGACCCAGTCGTCACTGGAATCAAACAGACGTGGGGTCCAAAGGGACCGGAGGACAATGGGCCACCCTGGGCAGGGAGTTTCCGTGTCCTGTCCTGGACAGGAAGGAGAGACCCAAGTCTGGAGGCCAGAGGCCAGAGAAAGGGCTTTCTTCAACTGTTCTCAGAAAAGAAAGAGAGAGAGGGAGAAGGAGAGAGAGCGCTCCGTGAGGTCCACTGTGACCGTGAAGGTCTAGGTGGGGTGCAGTCCTCCCGGAACAGGCCACCAGTGGGGCTGCCGGATGATCAACGGTCAGTTCCCACTGTACAAGGCCCGACGGGTTTAGGAGCTCTGGGGACGGGGGGCTTACCAATCCGATGGCCGGTGGTGGATGCGTCGGAGCTGCGATCAAAAAACGGGTGAAGACTGAGGCAGTTCCGGGTGATTATGCCCTTTGGCTCGGGACAGAGTCCCGGGTTTTGGCACCAATGAAGGGCAAAAATCACACCAGAGACAACCGTGCAGCCAAGAGATTTATTCACCAGTCTTTATGGCTGGTCGGAGGCAGGAGGAGTATGGGGAGAGAGGAGTCAGGGAGAGGGAAGCGTGCAAGCTCTGGACGGAGGGTCGGTGCCTAGTTGTGCCGGCCGCGGTCTCCGGAGCTGTCGGCTGCGGCAGCGCCGTGGGGCTGGAGACGGTGAGTCTGGAGCTGCTGCAGCGGCTGCTTCCTCTCCGCAGGGACGAGCTGTTGTGTGTGTGCTCCGGGCAGGCAGGGACTTAAGTAGGGATTTCTGGTGGTGGGGGCGTGCCTGAGTGACCTTTAACGCCATTGGCTCTTTTCCCAGTAAACAGGGTGACCTTTTATTATGGGGGGATATGACAAGACAGGTCTATCATTCCCCCCTTTTTGTTAAAGCCGATTGGCTCCTGCCTGGGGAAATAGAAACCAGGTTGCTCCTAGTGGAATTTTCCATGGGGGAGGAGGCCTGTCAGCTCAAGCCTATCTATCACCCAGCCCCAGGCAGGTCCTGTGCCCACACTGCAATTCCACCTGGCCTCGCCAAGAGGCCAAGGCTTCCCTGTCACTGTAGGGAGGTGTCCTGTCGGCCTGGTGTATTCAATGCATCTGGAATTTACAATATTTCCAACTGATGATGAGTTCATTGAGATGTAACATCATAAGTTAGGAGGACCCGTGCGTGGGTGTGCAGACACGTGGATACACGCACGATCCACAAGATAGCTCGCTTGTTATACATTTATATGGACACATGCATATTTACACATAAAATCGAACAAGACGCTTCTCACTAGACACTGAAGATTTTTGTGGCATTTTTAATGTGTATTTTATATATTTCAGTGTATATCTCATTGTACATAAAAAGCACCTTAATTTTAAAGAGTAAGTATAAAAAATACACCCGCTGAGCATTATCAGTGCCAGGCGCAGATCCTAATAGTTCCCGTGTGTCAACTCAAGACAGACTCACAGATCTTACCAAAGGGGTACGCAGGCTCCCAAAGCTCGTGCAACTCGCCGCTGGTCAGCGCTGGCCTGGGCGTACGTGGGTGAGGTTGCCCAGCTCCGCACCTGACAGGATTCCTCACAGACGCCCCGAGGCCAGAGGAGGAGGAGCCGGCCCAGCGAGGCCCAGTGACTTCCAGAAAGTGGAAGAGCCGGGATTTCTCGAGCTTCCTGCCTTCAGCCGTCTCCCTGCCTGTCCTTGGGCCACCGCTGTGATGCCCCTCACACACAGCCTGGCCTTGACCTTCAAACCTGCCCCTCTGAGGGACATTGGAATGCTCTGTCCGTGTCATCCCACCCTGACCCAGGCAGCAGGGGACACTGTGGGTTGGGGCAAGGAGGGGGTGATCTGTATGTGTGTGTGGCCCTGGGGACTGACCTCGGGGGCGCTCTACCCCTGAGCCCCATCCCATGCCTTTTTATTGTGTTTTGAGAGAAGTTCTCACGAAGTTGCAAGCTGGCCTAGAACTCGCCAGCCTCCTGCCTCAACCTTCCGAGATGCTGGGGTTCTAGGCATGCGCTGCGGTGCCCGGACAAATCCAGTGCCAATCCTGTGATGGTGCTGGGGTGCACCAATGAACCCCATAACAGAGCTTGCAGCCTGGTGGGGGCATCAGGCAAAACGAAGAGGAAAGATGAACCCCCGCCCTGTGGTTTCAACAGCGTGGTGAGAAACAAAGGAGAGAGAAGCAGCAGAGGGGTCAGTGGCCTCTCCCAGGAGGTGACAGCTGACGGGGTGGCCCGTAGGCAGTCAGGGGTGCAAGGGCAGAGGCTCCAGGGGCAGCTCTAGGGAGGTGGGCTGTGGCGCATGCGCGCAACCTGGCTGGCCGAATATGTGTCGTTCTTGCGGAAGTGGTCCCGGCCAAGTGCACTTGAGGTCTCCAAGACAATGAAGGGAAAAGGAAGACGCCAGCTCTGGCCAACCCCAAATTAGGTCACAGCCCAGGAAGGACCAGGGCCAGGCTTTCTGCAAGGAGAGCAGAGAGAGGTCCTTCCCCGGTGGCCGGTGGCCGTGAGCACTTCCGTATGGGAACGGGTCCAGGGCGCCCCGCCCACTCCCCCCCCACCACAGGCTCCCTGGGAGCAGTGCAGGCGGGAGCCTCTGCATCGTCCCATCGGGGCGCTCTCCGGGCTGGTATTCAGCAGCTCATTAAACCCCCGCCGAAATCTGGAGGCAGCAAATACTAGTTCCATTTTCCAGTTGAGGAAACTGGAATTAAGTTCAAGGCTGGAAGCCGCAGAAAAGGAGCTGGAATCCAAACCACGTGGGACCTCGGGTCCTTCCTCTTCCCTGTTGCTGGGAAGGCGGAGGCCGTGTGGAGGGGTGACCTCAGCCACAGGGCGAGAGGGACCGGTGGTCGGAGCCTCCAGTACCTGTCGGATTGATGGACAGACAGATGATCACAGAAAGTCACAAACAGCCAGGCAGGCCATTGTTTGTAACTTCTGAGCTTGTGTTTCCATAAGCTTCTTTCTTGCTTCTGAACCTCAGGGTCTCCCTGCAGGAAGCTCAAGGGCTGGACCCTACAAGTTGCCTTCCAGCTACTCAGTATTAGCAGGGAAATCCTTCCTTCCAGTGCTGCCAAACAGGGAAAGGAGAGCGTGGGGACAGGAGTGGCCCTGGGTGGGGTCAGGGAAAGAGGTGGGTAGCGTCCCAGAGGCTCTGACCCAGGGTCCCCACCCTCATTCTCTGTAGTAGAATCAGAGACACCTCTGCAAAACCAAGGAAGGCCCTGGACAGAGGTGATCTGGAACATTCTGTGTCAGACACGGGAGCAGATGTGCTGGAGAGGGGTGGAGATCTTAGCCAAGCCCCAGCCTTTCCTGCCCACGTCAGAGATCACTGCCCGGTGGCTTGGCAGGGGCCCGCCTGGCTGAGAAGAACAGCCTGGGGACAGGCTGGTATCTGCTCCCAACTCATGAGGATGCAGGATGGGGGGCAGGGTGGGGCCTGCAGTGCTGGCCCCTCGCTCAGCTCTGGAGCTGCGGGGAGGCAGGTCGCCGGGCAAGCTCCGCTCCCTACCAGACCACCGGCGGGAGCTGGTTGAAGGGGTCAGTCTCACCTGTTGGGCAATGGTCTCCTTCAGGGTCCCCGGAGGTGGGGTTAGACCAGTCAGAACATTCACCTGGTTTTCCTGGGCTGCAGAGCCTGGGCCAGGGTGGGAGATGACCATGGCCACTGCTGCTGGATAGGGCTGGTCAAAGACGCATTTGTGGTGGGTGGCCAGTCCCAGAAAATTAGAGGAGCCTATAGCCAGGACTCCCACCAAAGTCTTGGGACATGAATGTCATAGCTTCTTTGTTGTGTGACACCGTGTGGAAAGCACAGAGCTGAGGGCTTGGGGGTACGAAGGGAGCAAGACCCTAGGTGAAGGGGACCTTGATCAGGCCGTCAGGGGACAGTCACCCATGTTCTCTGAAACTAACAGCACAGAGGCGCATGCCCGGGTGGTTTGGGAGGGAGTCCCAGCTGCTGCTTGAGGCTGGGCAGGGCCTGGCGGCTCCTCCTGCCCTCCCTGCTGCCTCCCCAGGGCTCCTGCAGTGTGGATTCCTAGGCCCAGACCCCACCCCGCTCTGTCCCTTCATGGGTGAGTTCTTTAAGGAAATACTGGGCACTGTACCAAATAAATTCCAAACATCTGTGGCTTAAGATAACAGGTTTATTGATTGTTCTCACAGCAGTGCCAAGTGGGCGTTCCTGCCCAGCGGGCCGCTCTCCCTCCTGCGCCTGGGACCCAGCTCCCTCCACCCTGGCCCTGCCACTCCCAGCGTGGCTGCCTCCAGGGGAGGGAAGGAGCTCTGAGGAAGGCGCCCTGCTCTTGCAGCCCGGCCAGCAATGGCACGCAGCTCTCCCAGCACCTCCAGCCTATGAAAGGCCACCGCCAGCTCCTGCCAGCAAGGAGGGGGCTGGGAGATGGAGCCCCTATCCAGGGACCACTCCAAACACAGGAGGCAGCATGCACTCAGGGGACAGCGGCCACCTGGGTCACATCTGGCCAGCCTCACCTCACCCTTCAGGGGGCAGAGTCACTGTGGCTCTGTATCGCCAAGCGCCATGGTCAGGTGTCCCTGTGTCACATCCTCTGTGTCCCAGGATGGTACAACTGTGTGATTTCTTGTTTGAATCTTGTTTGAAATAGAAAATGAGCCCTTGGAGCTTAAATTTTGTGTTTACCTGTGTAACTCTAATGCCTGGTATGGAAAGGGCACAATAAGTTATTGGATGGATGGATGGGTGGACAGATGGATTGATGGATGGACAGACAGACGGACGGATGGATAGATGGATTGAAGAATGGATGGAGAGATGGATGTATGGGCTGATGGATGGACAGGTGGATAGATGGATGGATGGATGGATGGGTGGATGGATGGACAGGTGGATAGATGGACGGACGGACGGATGGATGGATGGATGGATGGATGGATGGATGGATGGATGGGTGGATGGATGGACAGGTGGATAGATGGACGGATGGATGGATGGATGGATGGGTGGATGGATGGATGGATAAATGGATGGATGGACAGATGGATGGATGGATGGATGGATAGATGGATGGATGGATGGACAGATGGATGGACAGATGGACAGATGGATGGATGGATGGATGGATGGATGGATGGATGGACAGATGGATGGATGGATGGACAGATGGATGGATGGATGGATGGATAGACGGATGGATGGATGGATGGACAGATGGATGGATGGATGGACAGATGGATGGACGGATGGATGGATGGATAGATGGATGGGTGGATGGATGGACAGATGGATGGACAGATGGATGGATGGATGGATGGATGGATGGATAGATGGATGGATGGATGGATGGACAGATGGATGGATGGATGGACAGATGGATGGATGGATGGATGGATGGATAGACGGATGGATGGATGGATGGACAGGGATGGATGGATGGATGGATGGACGGATGGATGGATGGATAGATGGATGGGTGGATGGATGGACAGATGGATGGACAGATGGATGGATGGATGGATGGATGGATGGATGGATGGACGGACGGATGGATGGACAGATGGATGGATGGATGGATGGATGGATGGATGGATGGACAGATGGATGGATAGATGGATGGACAGATGGATGGATGGATAGATGGATGGACGGATGGATGGATGGGTGGATGGATGGGTGGACAGATGGATGGATGGATGGACAGATGGATGGACGGATGGATGGATGGATGGGCAGGTAGATGGATGGACGGATGTATAGATTGATGGACGGATGGATGGATGGATGGCCGGACAGACAGGTAGATGGATGGATGGATGGATGGATGGATGGATGGATGGCCAGGTGGATGGATGGATGGATGGATGGATGGATGGGTGGATGGAATGAAGAACACATTTCCGCCCTATAAGCCTTGGCTGTCCCAAGCCTGCACACTGCCTTTTCTGTTTCTTGGCTCTCCCAAAGCCGGCGTGGACGGGAGCGCTCCCGGCTGACTCAGGACAGCTCTGAGACTGCTGAGACCCAGGGAGGTCAGAGGCAGTCTGGGAGCAGAACAGCACCTGGCCCTGTCTTAGCCGGGAGCCTGCAGCATCTCAAGCCCCCACTGGCCCTAGGCCACCCACCTCCCTTGCTCTGTCCATGGGGAGGGCTCTATGGGCACCCCTGAATCGCCCCCCACCAGCAACACTCTGCACAGCACCCCGTGCCACTCTCTCAGAGGCCCTGGCAGGGGCTAAGTCCCCACAGTAGGATGGGGCAGGGCCTCTCCTGAGGGTGAGACGGTTTCTGGGGGCATGGCCTGGGCAAACCCATGGTCCCAGAGCAGGACCTGGAAGAAGACGGAGGCTGAGGGTGGGTGTGGGGGAGAAGGGGGCAGGGGTGGAGATGGCATCGTCCACTTGGAGGTCAGTCCTGCATCTGCAGCAGAGCCCGGGAGTGGGGCATGCAGGAGTCCCCAAGAGCAGGTGGAGGACGAGGCCAGGGACAGAGCCTGCTCCGAGGGGTTCAGAGTCTGGCTCAGGACAGCCAGAGTGTCTGTCCACCTCCCTGCTGTCCTGGAGAGTTTGTGCCTTTGAGTATCCCGTGAGGCTCAGCTGTGCCACAGGAGGACTGTGTGCGCACATCGGCACCACAGCGTTCAGGGGAGACAGCTGTTAGCCAGGGGAATCAAAGAGAAAACAATAAAAAATCACCACACACACAGAGTGCCTACGATTTACTGAGCAGGTACTGTGTGCCAGACGACGCCATCTGAGCTCTTCGCAGAATTAACTATTTAATTCTCACAAGCACCCTGCGAGGGAGGGACTACTGCTACCTTCTTTTTACAGTGAAAAAACTGAGGCAGAAAGATTAGTAAGGGGCAGGCTGGGACTTCACCCTGAGCAGCCCCATCTCCCAGGCTCCTGCCCCCACCCCCAGGAAGAACTCCCCCAAGATAGGATCAGGAATTCCGGGTCACATTTCATCAATGGAACTGGTTTTCTTTACTGAGATCTTCCTTGGCTCCTTCTTCTTAAAAAAAAATCAAGGTCTAATTTACAGGTACTAAAATGCATAGATCTTCAAGTACAAGTCAATGAATGATTCTTTAAAATGTACGTGCTGGTGAAACCCACACTCCAGTTAATGAGCAGAACATTTTCCATCCTGCTCATGCTGTCTGCCAATCGATCCCCCAGCGTGAGAAGCCACCAGGTCCACATCTCCTGTTCTTCAACTTGACCTCGGTGGAAGTGCACGGTGCCCCTGCCGCCCTCTTCTGCTCTTCCCTTTCCTCCCTCCCTCCCTCCTTCAGGTGGCTGTTTTCCTCTTCAGCATGATTTGGCTCATGCCGAGCTGCCAAGAATCGAGGGCACAGATGGCATGTGGCTGCCCGACGCTCCCCCCCCCCCATGCCATTCCTGGAGTCCACGGCAGACATCACCAATCGATCCCAGCTCTCTTCCCCACGGGGCTCTAGGATCCCCAGCACTCTGCACTGTGATCCAGAGATCCCTGGTGCATGGATCGTGGCTGGCAGGGAGTGGAAATCCATCCGCTCTCTCAGAATTAAAGTCGACACCTATCTATGGGTGGGAGCCGCGTTTCTCGGACATTTTATTTTGAAATAAAGACTCGCAGGAAGTTGCAAATTAGGACACGGGGTTCTCGTACCTCTCTCCCTCCAGCTGCCCCCAACGCTGCCGTCTTTTTTTTTTTTTTTTTTTTTTTAATATTTATTTATTTACTTTAGTTGTACACAATGCAATGCATTTATGTTTACGTGGTGCTGAGGATCGAACCCGGGCAGCGCACGTGCAAGACGAGCGCTCTGCCGCTGAGCCACAATCCCAGCCCCAACGCTGCCGTCTTACAGAGTACATCATCCACACCAGGCACCCCCGGGCGCAGCACCACCGGCTGAACTGCAGAGCTGGCTCGGATGCGATCTCGTTTTGGGGAGGGGTGGATCATTGTGTGAAGTGTCATGAAGAAATTCCCTGAGCCACCACTCACAGCCACCACTCCCATAAGCAGGGGTTGATCTCGGTGTCTCTCCCCCCCACCAGGGCCACCGTGTCCGATGACTATAGGCACAGGGTGGAAGAACTGCAGCCTAATAGGAGCCCAAACTCAGGCAAAAGGAAGCAGCCAGGACCCTGACCCCGGGCAGGTCGCGTGGCGGTCTTCAGTCTTAATTCTGTTTTGGTAAAGTAGGGCTAATAATGACCACCCCACGCAAGGCTGAAGGGAGGGTTCTGGAAAGTTCTGAATAGGAATGTTCTTTGACCATGTTACCAAGGTGTCAGTCTTGGTGTTTTTGTGGGGACCCCATAAATGTCTCTCCTGCCCCCTAAATTCTGAACCAATCAAGAGGCAGACAAACGCATCCCTATTGTCACAGAGGAAGACGGAGCTTATCTCCCTGAGAAAGCAGGATTGCAAAGCGGGGCCCGGAGTTGGGCAGGGCACCCCACCCCGCCACGGGGCTCCCCTGGCCTGGGCGGCGGGTCCACGTCCTCTGTAGCTCAGAGGCAGAGACCTGGAGTCGTCCCTGAATGGCCTTGGTGACGGAGTGGGTGGGAAGTGAGGCAGAGGAGGCAGCTGGCCTGTGTAGGAACCTGGGGTGCCGCACGGTGCCGTCTGCAGAGACGGGCAGGACGGGAGGGAGAAACCTGAGAGGGCCACGGGCAAGGGGCCTCCACGAGGTGGACCCGTCCCCCGCTCAGTCTCCGAGCCCCGCGCGTCTCTAATGCCCAGGAACTTGTGCCTTTGGTGTCTAAGTGACCACAGACAAGTGACAGCTTGAGGGTGGGCCCTGGTGGTGACAGCCTGAGGGGAGGCTCTAGGGACCCTATGGAAGGCCAGCTGTCCTGGGGCTTCACTTTGGCCACGTCCGTAGCTCCCTGCCCAAGCCCCTCCTCTCAATCCTAGGGCGTCTCCAGGACTGAAGGGCGTCCTCATGGCCAGGGGACACCGAAGGACACAGCCCTGGTTTTGCCCTTGGGGAAGGGAGCACCTGGCCAGGGCTGTGGCTCTGCAGTGGCTTCTCAGAGCCGAGTGCCCAAGCCAGGGCCTCAGGCCTCCCTGCCACTCTGTCCCCCTCCTACTTGGAACAACCCATTCTTCCCAGGACACCTGGTCCCCACTGGTCCCCTCTCCCCATTGGAGGGGACAGTGTGAGGACAGTCCCCGCAGAGCGGGGTGGCACCACCTGTGCTCACAGGACACTGAGGACCTCACATGCTCTCTGCTGCATGTAAGCTGCCTGGTACCGAAACCCGGGAAAAAATCTCGGGGGCAGAGTGAAGCTTTTACTACTTTTACTTCTACTTTCTTAGAGCTTAGAGAGGGAAAGAAAGATTTTTCTTAGAGAGGGAAAGAAAGATTTTTAGAAAGACTAGAGCTTCTTTCTTCTCTCTTCTTTCTTCCTTCTTCTGTCTTCTGTCTTCTGTCTTCCTCGGGAGCCTCGGCCTTACTCTGACCAGTCCTCTGGAGCCTCGGCCTAACTCTGGCCAGTCATTACTTCTTCTATCTGGTTTCTCTTCTGTAACCGCTCTGCCTACGTTCTGGCCGCTCTGATTCTTCTGACCGACCGAGTGACTGCCCGGCTGACTGAATTCTCCGTTCTCCTAACTTGGACCGCTTTCACCCGGTTATATACCTTCAGGTTTGCGGGTGCCTACAGGTGCGTCACATACATATCAGCTGCACTCCCTGCAAACTGTCCCAAGGTCACCCGCACCAGCTTGGCCCGGATTGCCTGGAGATGGTGTTTTGGGGAATACCCTTCTCCGCAGCTGGGCGCCGGCAGGTGTCACAGGCCCGCAAGCGGAGCTGGGCAGGGCAGGGAGGCCCCACCCCATACGAAACTCGCCCTGCGGGGTCGGGGATCCCAGGCACATGGGGACACACCGCGGCCTGGGGCAGAGGCCCTCCCCAGGCGATGGTGTTTGGTGGGCAGCTTTTGGTGGCCCGATGTTGATGTCAGCGAGCCTGACCTCGAGCTGGCCTGCAGGGTGGCCTCCTGGGCCTCCAGAAGAACAGCCCCAAGCAAACCACAGAACCACCTGCAGCCAGCCCTCTCGGGCAGCCGCCCAAGGTCCACAGGCGCCGGCCGCCTCCCACTGCCGCAGCCGCGGGGGCCCTGGAGCGGTCGCAGAGGAGGCTCCGCTGCCGCTCCTTGGCCGGACCCAGTGAGCGGTTCTTCGGTGACTTCTGACTGTTCCTGTGAATAGAGAGACCATCTCCCGAGCGCCACGTGGAGGGCCACTTGTGCCTCTGCTCACGTCCCTGGCCCACTCAAGTGCGGCTCTTGTCCCCACTTCAGGCACCGGGCGGGGGAGGGGTCAGGCCGACGACCTGAGGCTTGCAGCTGGAGCGGGGAGGTGACCTGGCACCAGCGTCCCACAGCACTGATTGGCGGTGGCACAACTCCAGTGTGACCCGGTGTCACTGATAATTTCTGGAGTCACAGGAGCGGGAATTCCCAGGCAACGCCCACAGAGCTCATCACTGTGACAGGGAGCAGGGCGGATCTGGGTCACGATTTCATCATTACAATCACTGTCCTCGCTGTTGCCGGGATGGTCACGTTTGGTGCTGGGAGGGACCCTGTCCCCTGCACGCTGGGCTGTGCGCTGCCACGGCCACACCCACCCCCGACCCGCATCGTCACGCTTGCTGGACATTTTCTAATGTCTCTCCAGATAAACGTCACCGCCCTGCTGTCACATCCCGGGGCTGGCGCTCTGTGTGCTCACGATGTCAAGACACGGCGTCTTCAGGTGTGGGAGACGCGTCGTGCCCCATTTGACCCGCATCTCTCTCCCGGCCGCAGCGCGTCAGGCCCCCCATCCTGCAATCTCGGCGCGGCTGGGGCAGCCAGTTTTGCGCGTGTCTTTTGGCCTTGGGTCGCTGTGACCCGCGGGATCCTTTTCCAACTCACACCTGGAGATGAACTCTAAGGGCTGATGGGTGGAGAATGGACCGGCACCGGCTCCTGGCCCCCGCTCAGGCGGCTCCCAGGGCTGCTCAGTGCAGCGTCCAGGCAGAGAAGCCAGCCGGGCGCCGGCCCCTCCTCGCGGGGTCACTGCAGGCCAGTCTTCCTGTTCCCAGGGCCACCCGGAGGCTGGACGTCACCGTGGGGTGAGAGCTCAGGCCGTCGCCTGTGTCACCTGCACTTTGCAATTTCCCAAGTGCTTTCGCCTGAGCCACCTCCTTGTCACTTGGTCCCTGGACAACCCGTGTGCTGAAGGCCTCCCGTGCTCCAGGTGACGGGGGGCATGTCTGGTCTCCCCCGAGGACCAGCGTGAACCCGGGGAGTGGGCAAGGGCACAACCGACCACACAACCACCAGCAAGCACAGCCTTTGCAGACAGATCACAAACAAACCTGGAGGACGCGTGAGGAACGGCCACCCCGTTTTACAGATGGGGGACAAACGAGCCCCCCCAGGAAGGGGCTTGCGGAGCTCACAGAGCCAGGAGGCATCGGCTCAGGCAAACCGCTTCCGCCTGGTGAGTGCCCCAGCTCGCTGGCCCCTGTGCCTGGTCCTCCCTGGGTCCAGAGGCCAGCTGGCCTCCGGGCAGTGCCCGCGTCCTCGGCAGGCCCAGTCCAGCTGGCCGCGGGCCAGGCGAGCGCACTCTGGCTTTCCTCGACAGCCGGCCAGAGAAGGGGACTCTGCCTTTGGCCGGGCTCCCGCGGAGGTCACGGTCAGGCTGAAACCTGACCCCCAGCGGGTGTCACCCAGCGGTCACCGCCTGCCACGGGGTCCACTGCCTGGAGTCTCACTTCCTACCTGGCAGGCTGTGTCCTGAGGCGTAGGCTCTGGCCTCAGGAGGTGACCTAGTTCTGGGACACGTGGCTCCAGGCCCAGCTGGAACCCAGGCCAAGGCCAGGCCTTCGACAGTGGGAGGGGGGCTGTGGGCAGTGAGGTCACTTGGCACAGGTCAGGGCTCCACGGGGGCTCAGAGCCCGGGACGGAACCTCCCATGGCCCCCACTTGCTCCAGACCAGCCCTGAAGCCCCGCCCTGGCTCCCCGGGCCCCGCTGGCCACACTCGCCCCTGCCCGCCTTCCTGCGCCCGGCCACACGGCGCTGGCCCCGCTCCCAGACTCAGCCCTGGGTGTCGCCCACTCTGATCCTCCGACAGGGACCCCGTTCCACTCCCGTCCCCTTCCTGCACACGGCTGAACCCTCGTCCTGCCGTCGGACCTGTCCCCACCGGGCTCCTCTTGCGGCCTCTGACCCTGACCCCTCCGGCTGGGAGCTGGTGGAGCTCCGAGCCTGGGTTTGTCCGTTGGCAAAGCGCTGGCCCACCTGCCCCGGAGGACAGGACCCGGGGCCGGCACCGTGACAGCAGCGGACGCTCGTGGGGCGCCAAGTACCGGAGCATCCCCTCAGTGTCGCCACCGAGTCCCCGGGGCTGGTGGTCCCTGGGCCAGGCGGGGACAGGGACTGGGCGGTCCCAGGCCCCGCGTGTGCGGTGCATGTGCGCACGCGTGCGTGGGGCGTGGGGGGGTGACAGAGGGACCAAGCTCACGGTGTCGGCACCTCGCGCCCACTCCCCATCACGCCTCACCCTGTCCCTCTCTGACAGCGGCTGAGCCTCCGTCTCCACCCACCTTGCGCTCCCCGAGGGCGGGGCTGGTGCCCCCGTCCACACCCCGTCCCCCAGCCCCGTCCCCCCCACCCACAGGCTCTGTCTGGCTGACACAGGCATCTCGCAGCACCCGGCCACTCTTCCTAAGGTGCTGCCACCAGAGCCTCTGGGGTCTCACTGCTCCACTCCCCTCACTGAACCCGTCACCATGGAGACCCGCGCACCCTACCCATCCCGTCTGTCCCCCTCCCTCCGGCAGCAAGCTCCCTGGGCTCTGTGGTCATGAGAATGTGTCTAGGATTTAGTGGGGGGCGCTGGAGCTGGGATTTGAGGATGAGCAGGACGTGTCTAGAAGAGCTGCACCTTCTGCGGGAGGCTCTATAGAGGAGGGCTACCTGGGCAGGCCCTGGCATCAAATCCCAGCCGCTGATCAGCTGTGCAAATGTATGGACAGATCTCAGCACTTTTTTTTTTTTTTTTTTTGGTATGAGGGATTGATCCCAGGGGTGCTCTACCATTGAGCCACATCCCAGCACCCCCCTTTTTTGTTATTATTAGGTTTTTATTTCAAGATGTCTTGCTAAGTTGCTAAGGACTTGCTAAATTGCTGAGGCTGGCCTCACACATGCGATCCTCCTGCCTCAGCCTCCCAAGTCACTGGTATCACAGGCGCACACCACCACTCCTGGCTCTCTTCAGACACTGAACCTCGATTTCCCAGAAACCCAGGACTTCACAGCAGCATCATGAAGTTTTAATGAGATGAGGTAGAAGTCAGTGTGGTACCCCCACCCCCCCCAACTGCCCTGATTCAGCACATTAACTCCCCTAAGTGCCCGCGCTGAATCGACAAATCCATAAAAGCACTTTGCAGGAAGGTCCTGCCACACCACTGGCCGAGGGCACGTGGAAAGTTCTCTGGGTGCTTAGCAGGGCCTCAGCCTCAGCTGCACATTAGACTCATCCAGGGCCCAGGGAGCCCCAGACCAATTAAATAATCAGGGTCTCTGAGGGCGCGCCCGGCTCCAGCAGCCCGCGGGACTCCAGGGTCCAGCCAGGCCAGGAGCCTGCTGAGAGTGGCTTCATCAGTGCCTGCAGCAGCTGGGGGAGCCCCGGGGCAGGGGTGCTGGGGCTGTCCAGGGATGGGGAGATTTGGAAACAGAGGAGAGGTGGAGAGGAAGTCCAGGCCCCGGGAGGAGGCTGAACACAGTCCTGGAGATGGAGGCCGCGCGTGGCATTTGGGAGGCGGGGCGGGATGAAGAAGATCTGTCTGGGGAGGAGGCCACTCAGCTGGGTGCCTGGACACAGGGAGCCGGGGTCCGCTGTGAGGACACCACAGGGGAACAGACGTGAGGAGCCTCTCATCTGCCAGACGGCCTCCGTGGGAGCAGGATGAGGAAGCACCGCTTCTTACAGTCATTCCCAGCGACTGAGCGGCCTCATAGGGCACGGTGTTAAGAGGGCTTCTGAGGCTGCTTTTGAGGGTGGTCAACAGTGGGGCCCCGCAGTGTCCATCCTATGGTGGGAGGGCAGCTAGGGCAGGCGGCAGGAAAGAAAGAGAACTGGGAGGCAGGGCTGAGCCTCTAAAAGGTGGGCCTGGGGAAAGCAGTGGAGGAGGAGACCCATGTGGGAGTCCAGCAGAGGGAGGCTGAGCCAGGACAAGAGACAGCTGCTCCCAGCCCTCCCTTTCCGGTCTCCACCTCCACCCACCTGAAGAAGAAGCGGTGTTGCCCTTGCATTGGCGTGTGCCTCCCACGCATGCGCGCGCGCACACAGGCTTGGACACGCATGCGCGCACGGCTCGGACGCACAGGTGCTTGCCCGCCCTTCAGCTCTGCCTCCGTGGCGGTTGAAGAGATGTCACAATTTGGCACCTGTCACACCGAAGCCAGTTCAGGACCTCATCAACCCACTGAGAGAGTAAGTGGCAAGAGGGGGTGAAGACTCGCCCTGGACCCAATGTCTGCGTCCCCCGAATCCATAAAGCCCTCATCCCCGTGTGATGGCATTGGGAGGCTGGGGTCATGAGGGTGGACGGGTTGGTGCCCTTAGGAGAAGAGACACCAAGAAGATGGCCTCTCCCCACCTGGCTAGGGTGCAGCAGGAAGGCTGTCAGGACGAGAACCTTCCCCCGGACCAAGAGGCCCCTGGTCCCTTGATCTTGGTCTTCCAGCCTCCAGAGCTATTAGAAAGAAATGGTGTCGTTCAGGCCACCCGCGCGTGGCATTCCGTTATGGCACAGATCGTCCTTCCTTTCTCTCGACCTGCTTCCTCCGGAGTCCCTTCCACAAAGAGGGCCTGCCCACACCGTGGCGATGAAGCAGCAGCCAGGGAGAGCTGGAGGGACAGCAAGGGCCGGGGGAAATGATGGGGAAAAACCGAGGCTCGTGGAGTCCTAAGAGTCCTCCTAGTTGTGAGTTCAAAATGCTTTCGAGAGGGTGTGAGGTCCCTGTCACTGGAGGTATTCAAGGAAAAACTCAAGAACAGAGGGTCCACATCTCAGCACCACTAGGGAGGAGGCTGAAGACAACCGGCTCCTGACGCAGGCGCGGGGACTGTAGGGGACCACAGAGGGCCTCACAGGACCCAGAGGGGTGGGGGCAGGAGAGAGCGGCCCAGAGACCTGAAGGAGCTGGATGGCACTAGTTCACCAGCCTGTCCCAGGCAGATGGCCGGGCAGGGACCCAAGCGCCTCTCTGAGTGTCCTCCTCTACGCCAGCTTCCACCTTGGAAGCCTGGGCTGGCCTCCTCCTGGAGCCTCCCTTTTGGATGAGAGACTGAGGACGCTGTCCTCCCCCTGCCCCGCCGCTCTGACACATCCGGGAACAGCCCGCTCCTCTGGTTTGCAGGAGACAGAAAGGCTGGAGGGGAAGTGCTGTTCTGGGCTCTGCTGGGGTCTCGGTGACCTTGTGAGATCTGTCACTGTGGTTTCAGGGAGGCCCAGGCCCTGGGAAGGGCATGCGCACTCAATGCCCGTGCAAGCCGTCAGCCAGAGCGCAGTGCCCCAGGCCCAAGTTCTTCTCGTGCCTGCAGAGCAGGGCTCCGAGGTCCACCCTGTGTGTGGACATAGAGGGTCCTTGGCACAGCCGCCACTACCCAGGGGCGTGTGCACAGTGCGCCATCTCCCACCTGCACGAACACACATTTAAAAGACGCCTACGGTTACCGGTACTGTCTTTGCAGTCGGATGGAGAAGGACTGGGTGGGGACAAACTGGTCCTCCGTCCACAACTTTTTGTGATTTTAAAATTTTGTACCGTATGCATGAATTCACTTTTCAAAAGTAAATAGCTTGCCGGGCGCGGTGGCGCACGCCTGTAATCCCAGCACTTTGGGAGGCTGAGGCAGGAGGATCGCGAGTTCAAAGCCAGCCTCAGCAGTGGCGCGGCACTTGGCAACTCAGTGAGACCCTGTCTCTAAATAAAATACAAAAAAGGGCTGAGGATGTGAGCCAGTGGTCGAGTGCCCCTGAGTTCAATCCCCGGTACCACAAAAAAAAAAAAAAAAAAAAAAAAAAAAAGTAAATAGCTTTTGGAGCGCCATTCTGCAGCCCGACTGTGAGCTCAAATGCGTGGCCCTGCCTCAGCGTCCTCCTCTGTAACACAGCAGGGAGGCCAGGAGCGGCTGCCTGGGCGGGGCGCAGTAAGAACTCACGAGATGTGCAGGCAAGGGTCATCACCGCGCCTGTCACCCGGGAAGTCCTTAGCTACTGAGGACAGCTGGACAAATAGGGCCATTATCACCCCAGGAGGTTTCAGACAAGGAGTCTCAGTTAAGTGACCGGGCCAAGGTCACACTGCTCAGGATTGAGGAAGAATGAGTCGCCACCCGCCCAGTGTTGGCGGGTGGGTGAGGACACAGGCTCGAAGGCGGCTGGACACCACAGCAACAGGTGTCCTAGGGGGCAGAGACTGCAAGGAAGGGCTCAGCGCACAGGGAGGAAGAGCCTTGACCTCCCCCGGAAGAGGGAGGGCAGAGGGGGGCCACTCTGGACCCTGGGCGGGCATTTAGCCCCCCAGCCGGGAAACACGGCTGGGCAGAGGCTCAGGGCCACTTCACACACAGCCAGCGAGGGAAAGGAAAGCCCAGAAGTTGAGGGTGGAAGGAGGTGGCAGAAAAGAAAGAGAACTGGGTGGGCAGGGCTGAGCCTCCAAAAGGTGGGCCTGGGGAAAGCAGTGGAGGAGGAGACCCACGTGGGAGTCCAGCAGCGGAGGCTGAGCCAGGGCAAAAGACAAAAATAGACAGCTGCTCCCGGCCCTCACTTCCCGGTCTCCACCTCCACCCACCTGAGGGAGAGGAGGAATTGCCCTCGCATTTGCGTGTGCCTCCCACGCATGCGCACACGCACATGTTTGGACACACATGCGCGCATAGCTCGGACACACAGGTGCATGCCCGCCCTTCAGCTCTGCCTCTGTGGCGGTTGAAGAGATGTCACAATTTGGCACCTATCGCACACCAAAGCCAGTTCAGGACCTCCTCAATCAGATGGCCGGGCAGGGACCCAAGCGCCTCTCTGAGTGTCCTCCTCTACGCCAGCTTCCACCTTGGAAGCCTGGGCTGGCCTCCTCCTGGAGCCTCCCTTTTGGATGAGAGACTGAGGACGCTGTCCTCCCCCTGCCCCGCCGCTCTGACACATCCGGGAACAGCCCGCTCCTCTGGTTTGCAGGAGACAGAAAGGCTGGAGGGGAAGTGCTGTTCTGGGCTCTGCTGGGGTCTCGGTGACCTTGTGAGATCTGTCACTGTGGTTTCAGGGAGGCCCAGGCCCTGGGAAGGGCATGCGCACTCAATGCCCGTGCAAGCCGTCAGCCAGAGCGCAGTGCCCCAGGCCCAAGTTCTTCTCGTGCCTGCAGAGCAGGGCTCCGAGGTCCACCCTGTGTGTGGACATAGAGGGTCCTTGGCACAGCCGCCACTACCCAGGGGCGTGTGCACAGTGCGCCATCTCCCACCTGCACGAACACACATTTAAAAGACGCCTACGGTTACCGGTACTGTCTTTGCAGTCGGATGGAGAAGGACTGGGTGGGGACAAACTGGTCCTCCGTCCACAACTTTTTGTGATTTTAAAATTTTGTACCGTATGCATGAATTCACTTTTCAAAAGTAAATAGCTTGCCGGGCGCGGTGGCGCACGCCTGTAATCCCAGCACTTTGGGAGGCTGAGGCAGGAGGATCGCGAGTTCAAAGCCAGCCTCAGCAGTGGCGCGGCACTTGGCAACTCAGTGAGACCCTGTCTCTAAATAAAATACAAAAAAGGGCTGAGGATGTGAGCCAGTGGTCGAGTGCCCCTGAGTTCAATCCCCGGTACCACAAAAAAAAAAAAAAAAAAAAAAAAAAAGTAAATAGCTTTTGGAGCGCCATTCTGCAGCCCGACTGTGAGCTCAAATGCGTGGCCCTGCCTCAGCGTCCTCCTCTGTAACACAGCAGGGAGGCCAGGAGCGGCTGCCTGGGCGGGGCGCAGTAAGAACTCACGAGATGTGCAGGCAAGGGTCATCACCGCGCCTGTCACCCGGGAAGTCCTTAGCTACTGAGGACAGCTGGACAAATAGGGCCATTATCACCCCAGGAGGTTTCAGACAAGGAGTCTCAGTTAAGTGACCGGGCCAAGGTCACACTGCTCAGGATTGAGGAAGAATGAGTCGCCACCCGCCCAGTGTTGGCGGGTGGGTGAGGACACAGGCTCGAAGGCGGCTGGACACCACAGCAACAGGTGTCCTAGGGGGCAGAGACTGCAAGGAAGGGCTCAGCGCACAGGGAGGAAGAGCCTTGACCTCCCCCGGAAGAGGGAGGGCAGAGGGGGGCCACTCTGGACCCTGGGCGGGCATTTAGCCCCCCAGCCGGGAAACACGGCTGGGCAGAGGCTCAGGGCCACTTCACACACAGCCAGCGAGGGAAAGGAAAGCCCAGAAGTTGAGGGTGGAAGGAGGTGGCAGAAAAGAAAGAGAACTGGGTGGGCAGGGCTGAGCCTCCAAAAGGTGGGCCTGGGGAAAGCAGTGGAGGAGGAGACCCACGTGGGAGTCCAGCAGCGGAGGCTGAGCCAGGGCAAAAGACAAAAATAGACAGCTGCTCCCGGCCCTCACTTCCCGGTCTCCACCTCCACCCACCTGAGGGAGAGGAGGAATTGCCCTCGCATTTGCGTGTGCCTCCCACGCATGCGCACACGCACATGTTTGGACACACATGCGCGCATAGCTCGGACACACAGGTGCATGCCCGCCCTTCAGCTCTGCCTCTGTGGCGGTTGAAGAGATGTCACAATTTGGCACCTATCGCACCAAAGCCAGTTCAGGACCTCCTCAATCTACTGAGAGAAGCTGGGCGCGGTGGCGCACGCCTGTAATCCCAGCACTTTGGGAGGCTGAGGCAGGAGGATGGCGAGTTCAAAGCCAGCCTCAGCAATGGCGAGGCACTTAGCAACTCAGTGAGACCCTGTCTCTAATAAAATACAAAAAAAGGGCTGGGGATGTGGTCCAGTGGTCGAGTGCCCCTGAGTTCAATCCCCAGTACCAAAAAAAAAAAAAAAAAAAAAAAAAAAAAAAATCTACTGAGAGATTAAGTGGCAAGAGAAGCCCAGAAAAAGCATCTTCTTCCGTGTGGAGCTGTCCCGGGCCACCCCCAAATAACAGCGCCCCCTCCTCCTCCTCCAGGCCCCCCGCCGTCGCTGAGCACCTTCTGACCTAGTCACCTAATAACTAGCTTATTTATTGTCTGCATCACTCCACCCAAAGGAACGTCCCCCGAGGGGTGGCATTTTGTCTGTTTTGTTCTCTGATTTAGCCTCAGTTTCTAGAACTGTGCCTGGTCGGCGGCAGACACAGAGAGGATGTCCCCACCCTGGAGCGGGGGGCAGTTACCGTATGCTGATCTTCTCTCATGCATGTTTTAGTTTTCACGGCCCCACCCTGTGCCATGATACATTTCTCCCATTTGACTGATGAGGAAACCGAGGGAATCAACAACTCAGGCTGTGAATGCTGCTGCCCTCATTCCTGTTCTGGTTCGGCAGAAACTTGAAAAACATCAGGGTGTGTTTCTGAGCCCCTTGGAAGCAGGAAGTGAAGTGTCTGGGCCCCTGAGCTGGTGGCCTCCTTCACCCCACCCAACTTGGGCTCTGCTGGCCTGGGGGTCACTGGCTTCCACCTCAGGACCCCATTCCTTGGCACTGGTCTCCATTGTCACCTAGAGGCAGCAGCCCCTGGTGGGACTCCAGTTCTGCAGCCTGGCTTGGGTGCCACTTTTTACCATGGCCCATGTGACCTCAGTCCCCCTTCCCTCCAGCACAGGGTGTCATGAGAGACACCTAACATCGGGCGCAGCTTCTGACACATATCAGTAGTTATATTAGTCAGCGCAGGAAACAGCGGGCGCGCCCCAGGGCTCAGCTGAAGAGAATCTAATTAGGAGGGCAGTCACAGAAGTGGCACCTTCCGTCCCCACGACTGCTATTAAAAAAACCTCACGCTTCAGGGCTCAAAACAACACCGTATTCCCTTAAGGTTTGGGGGGAGAAGGGGCTGAAATCGAGGTATTGGCAGAGCAGGCGCCTCCTGGAGGCTCGAGGGGTGAGGCCAGTCCTGGCCGGTCCCCTGCAGGAGGCTGCCCACTTTCCTTGGCTCCTGGCACACCCCTCCAGCCTCTGCTCCTGTCATTGCATGGCCTCGCCCTCCCTGCCTCCCTGGGGATCATCTCAGGAGCCTCCGTTAACCACACCTGCAATGCTCCTTTTGCTAAATAAGGTGATGCATTCACGGGCCCAAGGGTCAGGGCAGGGACATCTTGAGGGCCTTGTTCAGTGTACCCTGTGTGGGAAACCGCCATGACCTGAACATGCCCCTCCAAAGGCCGTGCTGGAAACTTAACCCCCAAATTCACAGGGTGACGGTTTTTGGAGGTGGCATCTTTGGGAGGTCCTGAGGTTGAGGCCTCATGTGGCATTAGCGGCCTCATTAGAAGAAAAGAAGCCAGCTGCAGTGGTGCTCCCGAGGCTCAGGCAGGAGAGTCTCGAATTGGAGGACAGCCTTGGCGAGAGAGACCCCAGCTAGCGTGTACCCTCTCCATGTCATGATGCAGCAGGAAGGCACTCCCCAGATGGCGGGCAGATGCGGGCGCCCTGCTGCTGGACTTCCAGGCCTCCAGAACCGTGCACTAAATAAACCTCTATTCTTCGCAAATTAACCAGTCTGTGGCATCCAGTTATAGCAACAGAAAATGGACAGAAACTATACTGACCCTTAGGTCTGAAGGGTCAAGGATGGGGGAGTAAAAGCCTTCTCTCTCTCCTCCTGCCAGCGCTGCCTCCTATTGGCTGGACTCCCCCAGAGGGCAGGGGACCGCAGGCCCCAGGGTGCACCTGAGGCAGGTCTTCTGGAGAAGCCTGGGGCCGGGGACTGCCTGCCTTCTCCTGTGTCCCCCCCAACTCCAGGAAGAGCAGGCCCCTCCCCGTCCGGGGCTCTGGACAGAGTGTCTGTTCTCCCCAGGCCAAGCTGCCGGGACTGGGGCACAGGAGCTGCTGGGCAAATTCAAAGCAAACAGCCAGACGGCGCTTCAAAGTCCGTTTCTAGAACAAAGGACCAAGGAGGCAGGAAGAGAGGCCTGGCCAGCAGGGGCTGGCTGCGCAGCCCTGGGGACCCCTGTGCACGGACAGCTGCACACCAAGCCATTAGAGGCGCACTGGCTCCAGGCCTTCCCCAGAGCCCCTCCCAGGCCCCCCAGCAAATCCCTCTAGGAAGTTGGAGACTGAGCGGGAGGCCAGGGACCCCAGACCTGGGGATCCAGAGACCCAGGAGACCTGTGGTCATTCCTCTGCACCCCAGTGTCCTTGTCTTTGAGATGGGAGGTCACCCAATGGGAAGGCCAGGTTCTTGGGAAGCCAGGGCTCCTGTGCACGTGGCCTGCAGGGGCGTGCTGGGGGCGGGGCAGCCCCAGATGCTCAGAGACCGAGGCAGGGCTTGGGGTTCTTGGGGCGTCTGGCCAATGGAGGCCAGAGGTTAGGGGTGAGGAGGGGGCCTGAAGCCAGGCCTGCAGGCGGCCCCTTGAAGCTGGAAAAAGGAAGGAAACAGCCCCCCCACCCCCATGGAAGCCTCCAAAAGAAACTGCCCTGCTGACACCTTGGTTTTAGCATCTGACCCCCGGGACGGCCAGAGAACACACCTGTGTGGTTTAATCCAGGAAGTGGGTGCTAACCTGTCACCATGACAATAGGAAACTAACACACGCGCTCAGATCCCCGTCCCAGGCCTGCTCCTGGTTGGTGAGTACCCGCTGCCTGCCAGGCACAGGTGGCACTGTCCAGGCCACCTGGACAGCTCCTGGAGGCCCATTCCCCCTGGCTTCTGTGACTGGAGCCACTGGAGTCCCTTTGACTCTGGATGCAGAGAGACGGGTACCGGAGACTGACGGCCTGGCCTTGGGCCCCCCAGTGCGGAGGTGTGACCCACACGGGAGACTGGGAGGTCTAGAAATGCAGACACCCTGCCCCTCTCTACTCCTCTCAGGAGCCAGGGCTACTGCTGCGTAAGCGTGCTCTCCTTCCCGAGGCCCCCAGCCTCGCCCTGCGGCTGGGAGGGGAATCCCCCAGGGAGGGGACCCCCCCACCTGCCTCTGCTCCCAGGCAGTCCCTGGTGGCCGAGTCCCCGGGATGTCCTGTGAGTGCTGCTCCCTCCTCTGTGAGTGTGCGTCCGTCTTGGTGCATGCCTGCCCAGATGGAAGGTTCCAGAATCCATGGGAGGCCTCAGGACGGGACCCAGCAGCTCTGGGCTTTCTCTTTCTCTGGACTATGCAGGTCTGTACCTCAGGGCTCATTTCCTGCCCTCCCTGGGGCTCACATGCCCAGCAGGGAGCGGGCAGCCCGCAGCAGGACTGCCACCCTCGCTCCTGGGACAGCAAGGCCTTCCACCGGGCACCTTGGCAGCAGGCCAGGAGCCCTGCCTGCTCCTCTGCTGTACCTGGGTCACCCTGGGCAGGGTAGGCCAATCTGCTTTCCCAGGCAAACCCAAAACTGGCTGGGCAAGGACACAGGTCACCACCCAGCTGCCTCCTTCTGTTAAATGAAACCAACCTAGGAAACTCCCGGCCCAGCGCAGGGGCTGGCCAAGGGCCCGGTTCCTGGAAGCTGCCCTGACCAGCCCTGGCTCTGGGCGTGGCCTGGGGCTGGCAGAGAAGCCACGAGTTCCCCAGCCCTTGGGACAGAGGGAGGGCAGGGCTCTGCACCCAAGAGGTCAAGGCCTGGTGCCCAGGGGGACCCCAACCCAGGCTGCGCGGCTGCTCTTGGCTGAAGCTCCTCAAGGCCCCTGCTGTAAAAGCAGCGCCTCTCACAGCCCGCGCCGGCCTCCCCCGACATTTTTGTCTCTGCTGGCTCCTCCTATGACAGGCGCGGCCCCTTCTTTTCCTCTCTTCTTGCTTGAAGCATCTCCCAGCCTCACTTGCTTCAATCCCCTCTTTCCTAGACAGACAGACGGACAGACACACGCACGCACACACTCACGCACACGCACACACACTCCACATCCCGCTGTGTGCGTGGGGGAGAGCCATTTAGCATCTCCTTTGTCACTTGGATCCCCCACGCTCACTGTCACCACCACCGCTGTCACCCCCTCCCCCATCCAAGACACCCGGCTGGGCTGGTGCCCGCAGGGGATTTCCACGATCACAGTGTTCTCAATCTCGTCTAAATTAAAAGACGCCTGGCTTCGCCCAGGCCTGAAGAGCTCGTGCATTTTAAAGCCTCCTACCAAGGCCTCCGAGGCTCCCCTGCTAAGGGAATTAGATGAGCTGCATCTGTGCCCGGGTCGCGCTCTGTGCTGGACGGAGCCCTCAACCCCCAGCCCCCAGGTCTGCCCTCCCGGTCCACTTGGGCAGCCGGTGGAGGTGGTGGTGGGGTTGCGGAGCCTCCCGGCATGCCGGGCCGCTGGCGGCAATGGAGGGTCACGGGGCGGGATCCTGCCGCGACCTCCGCTAGGTGGGCCGTGGTGCGTGCGTGCGCATGCGCATGATGGGAGGTGGGGAAACGGGGAGACCTCCAATCAGGCCCTGTTGCCCCATCTCTCCCTTGGGGTCTCACTGCTCTCTCTAGCTGCCACCACCGTGCTAGCCTCGGGAGGTCACTGTGGTCATCGGGGCCCTTCTGTCTTGGACTGATCCCTTTTCCTTTTCCCCACTGAGCCACGACTGGCCACCATTTCCGGAAGCGTTTGCAGAAGATCTTGGTGGAAACCCGACTGCCACAGGCCGGCCACACGCCCTCTGGTCATTGTCAGGCCCCGGCTGGTTCCAGGAGGCCCTGTGCGGGGAGCAGGACGCCCACAGCCTCTGGAGCGCCACCCGAGGGCAACCCCTCGCGCCCAGCAAGCGCCCCTCTCCCTGTGAGCCCAGGGTCAGCTGCGGTCCCTGGCCATCGAGCAGAGTGGGGGAGGGGTGGGCCACATCCTGAACCCCACCCTGTGCTGGGAACGGGAGTCCCTTCACCCACTCATCCCCCACAGCTTCCTTGTGAAACAGGCCCATAAGGTCAAGGGCTTGACTGGGGTCCCCAAGTTGGACACAACAGCTCCACTGATGGAACACACTGTCAGGGTCACACCTGACCTGTGGGGGGATCCACGTCACACAAGCGACATCACGCACCCAAAATGGCAGCAAAAGGTTAGGTGCCATGATTCTCCTATTTTACAGAGGAAGCTCAGAGAGGGCAAGTGATTTGTCCAAGATCACCCAGCAGGTGGAGTGACAGAGAGCCTCCTCTTGTATCCGTGGGCTGTGTTGAGGGGCAAGTGGGCAAACACAGCAGCGCCCAGGGTTCTGAGGGCGTCACCAGCGCCACGAGGAACTCAGGGCTTTACAAGGGCTCGAGGTCCTCGAGGCGAGAAGCGTGGGGTTTCGGTGGCCCAGAGTCCAGCTGTCAGACAGTCGAGCCGTGGCACCTTAGAGTCAGCAGAAACAGGGAGTTTGGATGCTGGGGTCCTGGAGATCCTCAGCCGGGCACCCCCTCCCCTCCCTCCTCCACCAGCCACCTGCCACCTGGCTCCCGAGACGGGCAGGGCTCCTTCCAGCCTCTGAGTTGCTATGGACAGTACCCTTTCTAGCCTGTCAGGATAGGTAGCAGGAAGGACTGACACAGTTTACAGTTCAAGGACCCCCAGGCTCACATCCCAGCCCTGCCATGTATAAGCTGTGTGACCTCAGAGATGTTAACTCACCTCTCTGAGCCTATTTACTTCATAAGATGTGATCAATAGTAGTTCCCTATGATAGATGGACTACCCACCCCCAAGGGAAGTTTCTCTATCCTGAGCAAAGCAACCTTGTTTCATTTTCTGGGCAGGAGCCAATGGGCTTAAAGGTCACTCTGTTCTCTGGACAGGATGTTTTTTCCCTGGGCAGGAGCCAATAGGCTTAAAGGTTGCCCTGTTCCATGGGCAAAGAGCCAATAGAGTTAAGGGTCACTCTGGTGCACCCCCCACCCACCAGAAATCCCTATTTAAGCTCCAATCCATTCGGAGCTAAACTCACACACAACAGCTTGTCCCTGTGGAGAGGAAGAAGCCACTGCACCAGGCTTAGACCCACCATCTCCAGCCTGATGGAAGCTGCCCTAGCCGACAGCTCCAGAGACCACAGCCGGCACGACCAGGCACCCACCTTCCGCCCCTCTCCCTGACTCCTCTCTCCCAGCACCTCTTTGCCCTCCGACCCGCCATAAAGGCTGGTGAATAAGTCTCTTGGCTGCACGGTTGTCCCTGGTGGATTTTTGCCCTTCGCCCTACCCGAGGGGTTGCTGTAAGGCTTTCCTCACTGCTCTTTCCTGACTTTTGTTTCAATGGTATTGAAATGAAATCCTGTAGCATCGCTGCATAATCGCCATGATGACCCAGTGAAGGAAGCACTGCTTCTATCTTATTTCACAAACTAGAGCTCTGAGGCACAGAGAGGTTAAGTAACTTGCCCAAGGTCACACAGCTATAAGAGGCAGTGTTCAGACCCAGGCAGCTTGGCTCCTGAGCCCGAGCTCTGCACGTGCTCCTCTACAGTGAGATGCTGTGTAAAGGATGTCAGCGTAAAATTCAATCAAGGGAAAATGCTTTGCAAATGGTGCCTGTCATCGCCCTGTGACCTAAGGCGGACTGGGGCGAGAATTCAGTGGAGTAACGGGTGTGGAGTGTCCACCACAGCTCCTGGTCCTCCAGGAGGGACAGGTGTGTGTGGGGGGGTCTGTGCTAGTCACACCCCCAGAGGCTGCCGGAGCCATGCCCTGCAGCGGGCCGAAAGGCCCAGCCTTGGGGGAGGTCCCGGTCAGGAGCCGCTGCTCCTCGGAGGGCGAGCGGGAGAGAGGCAGGCGTGCCCCCAGAGGGGCCCAACAGGCCGCTGGTCCAGGGCGCCCTGGGCGGCCAAGGACAGCAGCAGGCAGGCAGGCGTGGCCAGGGCCTGCCTCGGGTCTGGCGCAGCTCCGGAAGCTCCAGGTCCTGGCCCGGGTGCGGGGAAGGT
Source organism: Tamias sibiricus (assembly GCA_025594165.1). Classification (NCBI taxonomy): domain Eukaryota; kingdom Metazoa; phylum Chordata; class Mammalia; order Rodentia; family Sciuridae; genus Tamias; species Tamias sibiricus. The sequence goes on from CM046657.1 coordinate 27,026,075, forward strand.
CCCCCCCAATCTGGACAAAGTCAGGGTGCTGCCCCTGCCGCCTGCCCTCCCCCGGGGGACGCTCCACACACAGGCTTCAGAGTGGCCTGCTGAGGGCCCCCAGGTGGGGGTGTCGCAGCCCTTTCCAGGGAGGCCGCCTGCAGTCTTCAGAGGCAGGAAGTCGCTTCCTGGGCCCCTCGTGGAGACCCAGGCTCAGTGAGCACAGGAAGGGCCGGGAGGGTCACCCAGGGCCATCGTCCTAGGAGGCACCCCACGGCTTTCCACTTCCCCTGGTGGCAGTGACAGCCGTGGCCCAGGGGGAGGCCACAATGGTGAGGCCTGCCCTCCATGTTGCCGAGGCGATGACCAGGATGTCACCACTGCCACCAGGACACCTTTCCCTGGGAGAGTGGCAGGGGACACTGCTGTTGTCCAGGTCCCCACCCTGCCCCCACCGCTGGGGTTGTTTGTCCCCACATGAGTGTTGTCAGCTGTCCCCTGGACGAGGCAGCCCAGGTGCTCCGCCGGCTGCGCACCCACTGGGTGTCTCTGTGCTGGGCGGGGCTGGTCCCTGCTCACTGTGCTCCTGACGGGGCCAGACTGACATGCACAGCAACCTGGTCCCCATAGCAACCAGCCATGATGTCACAAGGAGCCCAGGGACACTGGAGCTGGAGCCGAGGAAACATGAACGCCACCCGCGCCACCTCCCAAGGCCCCGTGCCAGGGGAGATGCCCAGAGATGCCAAGCAGAGCCAGAGACGCCAGGCGGCTCCGCGGGAAATGGCAGGCCTGCCGCCAGCTGCTCCCGTGCGGGGCCCCCTGGGCGGCCCAGCTCCCGCTTCCTGCCTTTCTCCTTGTGCTTGAAAAAAGCCGACCTCCATTTCCCCAGCGGTGAGTGGGGGCCACAGAAGCCACTCCCTAGGGAGCTTTGGCAGGTGCCAGCTGCTCCGAGGGCGCCCGGCGTGCATGTTCTCGTGCCCTCCAGAGCCCCTGGCACGGCTGCCTCCTGGCAGCGCCTCCCTCTCGGAGCAGAGGAAGAGGAAGCAGCGCAGAAGGCCCTGCACCGCGGCAGCCTGGCTCCCGCGCCGGTCCCCTCGCTTCTTGAGAAACACCAGATTCCCAGGGCTGCTGCTTCCCGTGCGGCTGCACCTCTATTTCCAGCCGAGGGGTGGCAAACGGTGCCAGGCCGGCTCCAGCTCACTCGCACCACCGCGCCTTGCTTCCTATCAGCAGGAGGGGGTCTCTGTTTGCCCTGGGGCATCCACAGTGCCCCAGCGAGGCTGCCAGCAGGACTGCCCTCTCTTCAAGGTCCCTCACCCTTGGTTTCCACTGGGCCGACCGCAGCCAGTGGTGCCTGGAAGCCAATGACGGAAGCCCTACTGGTCCACCAGCTGCACAACAGCCCAAGGACCCTCCTGTGCCCTGCTGGGAAGGTGTCAGCAGCACAGAGCCCAGCCACCGGTGGCATGACCTGAAGACGTGCGTCATCTGGGCTTCTTTGGCTCTCCTTTATCCTGCTCATGCCGGGGTCACGCGCATCCAGACCAGCCCCAGAGCCCCCGCCCCAGAGCAGGACCACACAGTAGCCTTCGGGAATGGAGCCTGGTGAGACGCAGCAGGACCTCACCATGGTGGGCTGGTGACAGTCCCTCGCACACTGAGCAGCACAGTCATTAAGACTGTCACCCGTGGTGGCCAGAGATGACATGTGGGTAGATGGTGGAGCGCTGGCATTCAGACAATGCAGAGTCTTGGCGATAATGAGGTCAGGGTGGGCTGGCTGCTCTTACTGGCTTTTGAAGTCTGAAAAAAATGAAAATAACAGACTTGGGAGAATCCACGGCTGACCGGGGCCTGCGGCGAGGGTCCTGATCCTCACGGTGCCATTTAAAGGCCCCCCTCCCCCCGCTGCAGCCCAAGGGCATATGGAACTGAAAGTCATACTCAGGGTGGGACTGGAGGAGTGACCCTGCCGGGGAGAGCCGGACCAGACACCTGAGAAGGAGATTCTGGGTAGATGATTCTAAGAACCTTGGGGGCCCCCGACTCCTTTGACATTTTGAACACTGAACCCCACAACTCAGCAAAACCACCACTGGCCGGCCGGGGCAGGGGACCAAGGTGGGGCTTCCACCCCCACTCTGTCTCTGCTTGGCTCAGGGTCCCCCTGAGAAACCCCAGTCACTGACAGGTATGTAGCAGCAAAACGGGGTGAGGTCCCACAGTTTGTCTCGGGTCCAGTGAGCACAGGGTCCACTGAGTCTTGGGTAGAAAGAGCACGTGGGACAGCGGGGGCAGCAGGCCTGGGCTTGGGCTCAGGGGCCAGCTCCTCAGGGCCCGGGCAGAATGCTACCCGGTCCACCTGCGGGTGGTCAGGCTGCTGGAGCCAAAACACAGGATCAGCAGCACCTGGACTGGCGTCCCCAGCACCATGCACTGGGAGACTCCTGGCTGCCGCCAGGAAATAGCTCTTACCTATTTCCAAAGCTCTCAGCGCAGGAGGGAGGCAGATGCCCATCCACCAACTCTTGCAGCAATAAAGCTGCTTTTTGAGATCTTGCTAAGTGCTAGGCTTCGTGCTGAGCGCCCAGATACACAATATCACAAGATCCTTAAAACAGTCCTGCAAGAGACAGATTTCCTCCCCCTTTACAAATGGAAACAGGTGGCGGGCTGGATGTGACCAGGCTTATCTCACTCTGCCCTCTTACCGCGCCTGCTTATTTTGAGAGCAAGACAGTCTCGGCAGAAGGTCCAAGACGCAGAGGAGAGAAAGACTCCACTGGCTGATGGGAAGACCCAAGAAAGTTTCCCAGAGGGCGACAAGGCATTTGTATATTTTAAAAGCAGAATAAATGAGAACCCTGGGGAGGCTGTTATTGGGCACTCAACCTGGGATCCCGGCTCCGACCTGGGATCAAGTTTCCAGAAACGGCTCAAGGCAGCCCAGCGCACAGCAAGCGCTCGCTCTTGCTTTGCGAGACTACCCAGCTCTCCAGGTCGCAGCCAGCCAGCGCTGCCCGGGAATCCTGCCGGCCAAGCCTCCCCATCCGGGTGCTGTCTGGCCTGCATGGAGGTAGGGTTGCTCTGGTTGGCATCTGGAGTCAGAGAGACCCATTCCAGCTGGGTTTGGCAAAAGCAGGGGGCTTATTTATGAGCCCCCAGTGGTGTCTACAGACATCCCTGGGCTGGCAGGAAGGGCTGCGACTGGGCAGCGACTTCTCCCACCCTCACCCTCATCTCCTCTCTCCAAGGGCCACCTTCCACACCCCAGGGATGTGGCTGCCCACGGGAACCTGCCTCAACTTCTCCTGCTGCGGCCAGCTACAGGGGACCTACACTCTGCCCTGCCCGCCCCTACCCTTCCCAAATCTGATTGGCCCAGACTAGATCACGTGTCCAATCTGAGTCCAATCACCCGCGGCTAGGGCGGGGCCTGCGGTATAGCCCCGCCCCTCACCAGAAGGCCTTGTAGATGACTGGGGTCTGCAGCTGAGGCCTTGTCAATTTCTGCAAAGGGGCCAGTGACCGAGGTGCGTGCGCCTTCCACCTTCTCCCCCACGCCAGCCAAATTCCTGCAAAGAACAGTTTTTTTAAAATGTTCTCCATAAGTCTTTAGATAAAGCCTTTCCCTGCCCATGGAAACTGTAGTGTTATTTTCCTTCTGGTGATCACCGTCTCCCTGGTCCAGGTACTAGGCGAAGCCCTTCGTGAGTCTTCACAACGCTGAATCTGACACCGTGATCACCCGCCCTCCACAGGCTAGGAGACAGCCGTAGAAGATGAATCAACCTACCCTCCTCGCCCCGGAGAGGTAGAGCTGCGGCCAAAGGTCCGCGAACCAGCGCTCAGCTCTGCCTTGGAGGCTGCAGGGACCTAGAGCTGCGGGCAGAGGGCTTCTCCCCTGGGAGGTTCTGGTCAGTTCTCAGGACTCTGCCAAAGCAAGGAGATCACAAAGGAAGGCGCTCAGACAGGGCTTGGTCAGGGAGGGAGGGTTTCCTGGAGAGTTGAGCCTGAGACTCAAAGGATCAGGGAGAGGAAGGTGTGTATGAAGTCCCTGTGGTGCCCAGCCTGCATTCAGCCCGAAAGCCCTGGGCAGATGTTTGGGCACTTGAGCAAGTCGGAAAGCACCAAATTCCAGTGGACCTCATGTCTTCTGCACCCTGGAACCAGCACACAGCAGAACTCACACAGCTGCTCCCAGCATTCATTCAATCGAATTGCCTTAGAATAGCAAGTAAAGTTGACCCAGAATGGGAGTGAAGGGTTTTAAGTTGCAACCAAATGAGAGCCTCCCAAGGATCTGTGTGTGTGTGTATAGGTGCAGTTTCCCTTCAGGTGGATCTTCACAAGTCAGTAATGTCCACAAGGGTCACTCTTCCTCATTTCCTGTCCAAGAAGCCAAAGCACAGAGAGGTGAAGCAAGTTGCCAAAGGTCACACAGCAAGAGGAGACTCAATACTATATTCTTTACTGCAAATCCAGGGATTCCAGAAGGAGAGGATTTGGATCACACCTGGGAACAGGTTTCCAGTGTCTAAAAGAAAACACTCAAGGAGAAGACACTGACATTTAAAGGCAGCAGGAAGGGTTTGGGAACTACAGGGACCTGGCTTTGAATTCAGGCTTTCCCAGATGAGCTCGGGCAAGTCACTTAACTTCTCTGTGAGGACAAAGATCCCTCCAAGGATGAAAGGCATCGATCAATGCATTTGATGATTATAGTAAGTGCTCAATAAATGTTAATTATTGCTTATTACCATCACACGTCACTTGGTCTGTGAGTCTTGATTTTCTCAGCTGCAAACTGGGGCTAAGGACCCTTCCTGGAGAGGGATATTGGGAAAATAAATGGGACAACATGCCGAGTTCCATCCTAGGGTCTGGTCTAACACGTGTTCGCGCCTTTCCCGGACCCCTCCCTCTGTCTGTTACGCTGGCTTCTAGCACAGTTATCTTAGACACGCACTGCTTTTCTTAGACACGCCAGTCTAAGAAAGGAACAATTGTGAACTGGAACCAGCAGGTGTGAGCTGAGGGGCGGAGGCATTTCCCTCCTGCCTGGTTTTTGAGCCTCTAAAGGCTTGGGGGGGTGGGGGGAAACTGCTTAGTGAAGGTGCTGAGTAGGTCTCCTGAGCCCGGGGGGGTCCTGCTCCAGCTGGGGGCTGGCATGCAGGGACCGGGGCAGAGGCGGCCAGGTCTGGCAGTAGAGCTGGGCAGCTGGGCACGTCCTTTTGGTCGGGGTGACTGGGGGAAGGCAGAGGAGCTGGGGCGCTGGGCAGAGATGGCATTCTTCTCCCAAAGACGGAGCCGTGGACCTGAGCCCTTCACAGAAAAACAAACCACAAATTAATGAGCACTTATTATATTCCAGGCACTGCGCCAGGCAGTTTGCAAGGATCCCAGCTGCTGCCATCTGCGTGGCCTTAGGCAAATTACTTAATGTCTCCAGGCCTCAGTCTCCTCATCTGTGAAAGGGACGCTAATGATGTCTACCTGCCAGGGTTGCCACCGGGTGACAAGTTCATGCACGAGCAGTCTTAGCCAACACCGGCTAGATTGGGGGATCATTTGAAGACATTCACTGATCTAATTCTAAAAAGGGTTCCGAAGGAGGAGAATGACTAGTTCCCCCCTCGCCTCACTCTCTCATATTTGGATGAGAAAATGAAGATTTGGAGAGGTTGAATCATCGGGTCCTCAGTGCCGACTGGGCCCCTGCAGGTGGACGTGGAGAAAATGTGACGAGCCAGGTTCCTGTGGAGGGTGATTCCGTGAGTGTGGCGTGGTGCTGGTGACATGGGTGTGGTGGCAGCTTGTGCTGCATCCTGGGGGGGAGGGGTTGGAAGTGGGGAGCCCCAAGGGCTCAGGGGATTTTGCAAAGGCCTCACAGCCAGTAAGGGGCAGGGGTACGTGGGACCCTAAACCAATGTCATATACTTTACAGAGAGCTTCCCTGACGGGCCTCTCTGCCACTCGGTAGGACTGGGTCCCTGGCCTGGCCCTCTCTCTGCAGAGGAGAGCTGGGTGGGACTCATGTGAGCAAGGTCATCTCGCAGGCCACCCTGGCGCCGTTGTGGCTCCCTTTCCCGTAGGCCATCTGAGCCCAGACAGAGGGAGACCGCCAGTCCTGTGGATTCTGGAAGGTGTCACCCATGATCAGGAAAATGTCCCCCTGGGGTCCCCCCCCACCCCGGCCTGTCTCCACCGGGCACACAAGGTCCTCTGGCAGACTTCAGGAGCTGCCAGAGCATTTGGTTATTTTGCTCATTTTATTAATAAATGTGTCCCAGCGTCAACCACATGGAAACGGCTGCCTGGGAACAGGAATTGGAACATGCTCTGGGGAATTTTCTGGCTGGGTTTTGGCAACAGGAGAAACAGGCAGGGATCTATGGGAGAAGGGAGGCCGCAGCCGGCTGGCCCCGCCGAGGGCATCTGGGGATATCTGAGGACCTCTGCAGACGTGAGGACCTTTCTGGGGAAGGAAGCTTTAGGAGGCACCGGGCGGAAAGGAGCCGGGGGCCTGGACCCTCAGAGGGACGTGGGGCCCGGCGCCTGGCTCAGCCCGGGCTGGATGCATCTCCCGCCCAAGGTCTGGGGCCTGGGGATGTGGCCCTGGTGAGGCAGAGGGCAGCAGTGCGGGACCTGAAGAGGGTCCTGACAGCCCCCAGCAACGGGAAGCCCTTCCCGCAGGTGTGCAGAGGGAGCTGGGGACCACACGGACCAGGGCAGGGCCTGGGGCCTGACACCCCGCAGCCCCGGGTCCCGTGGCTAGCCTCCTCCACACTGTCCAGGACGCTGTGACGGGAACTACTTGGGAACAATGGTCCAATGAGGACAGGTGGGACCAGGTGCCTTTGTGTGGCGGGAGGTGGCAGTGGACGCCACGGGGCGAGCCCCAGGCCTCCATGCCCCTGTGTGCACGGGCGACGTCCCCTCCAGCCAGGGCCTGCGCCCTCGGCTGCTGCTGGTCAGTGGATAAATGACCCAGAAGCCTTGCCAGAGCCGCCACCCTTTAAGGGAAAGAAGTTCTCTCGTGTGGGAAGGAAAAACAAAGCCACCCAGATGCAAGTCTGGGCTGGGAAAAGGGCTGCTCCTGAGGCTAGGGGAGGGAGCTTGGGGGACCCAGGACCTGCCAGGCCCCGCCCCTCGCCTGCGCCTTGCTCGCCCCAGCCCCTGTCCCGGGCTTCTCGCATCCTGACCTGGGCGGCTCCCCTCGCTGCCCCCACCTTTACAAAATGGCAGAAATGCTGACCACACACATCTGGTCTATGTGTCATTGATAAATAACCATGGTGCATTGCTGCTATTGTGTCCTGCATGTCACCGAAAACACAGATTAGAAAGAAAAGATGAACTAATATCCTTGAATGCTCTTACCACTGCGGCTGGTCTTCTGCCATCGCCTGTCACGAGCGGCTCCCGCAAAGCAGAACCCCCAGGCGGGGTCAGGGTCACCAGGAGGAATGGAGGGCACACGTTCTTATTCCTGATGGTTGGATTCTTCGCTGCATGTCTGGGGCCACTGGCTCGCGAGACTTCTGAGGTGGCCGTGCTGCCCCAGGACCCACGGGAGCCGAGTGCCCGCCGTAGGCCGCGGTCCTGGCTTGGGGGCATCATGTCTTCTAAAGTCTGCCTAATTGTTCTCCCATGAATAGGAAAATTCTTCAAAATGCAGGCAGCAAGGCCGAGGGCCGAGGCCAGCCTGCCTACACGTCCAGTCCCCACTTTCCCACCCCTCCCTGGAGGAACATGTCACATAAAGACCAAATACGGGCATCGGCCTCAGTCTATAAACACTAGGAAAGAGAAATGGTTTTCTTTTTTGGTATGAGATAGAAATAAAAATTAAAAATGATTTAATATTCCTTTTCCCTCCAAATCCCAGCTTGCACTCCTCCCAGGGCGCTGAGGACCCACTTTGGGGACCTCTGTGCCATGCCCTCAGCACCCAGGGAGCCAGTCCACACCACAGGCAGCGGACACAGTCACGCATGTGGAGCGAGGAGACCACCCAAGCCTTGTCCCTCACCTGCGTCCCCTGACTTCCCAAGGGGCCCAAGGACAAGCAACCACCCCAGGTCTGGTCCCACTGCGTCCCCACCCCCACCTCTGCTGCCCACTCTGCACCATCCAGAGCCCCCAGGGCTGGTGTCCCACCCCCACCCCCACGAGTGGCACTTCCCTCCCTCCCACCCTGGGCTCTCAGCTGTAATGACCCCCTCAGGGGGGCCTCAGGTCAGCCACTCATCTCAGGAACACCCCCACACCATCATTCTCTGTCCCAGAGCTTCATTGTCCCTCCAAGGCAGCTGTCACATTTTGTCACTGTGTCAATCACGGTGGACTGTGCTGTGTCCTCCACGAGATGATGAGTTTGGGGTCCATTATGAAGGACCTGTGCCTGCTGTTTCTGCTGCTTTATGCCCAAGGTCTCTGGTATACTGTAGGCACTCAATAAGTGAATGCATAATGAAAGGAATGAATGAGATCTGGTCGGATCCACAAATGTCTTCCTGGTCTCTTGGTCACACGGGAAGCTACTGGATGTGGGGGAACCCGCCTCCCAGCTCCTTGGCCTCAGACTCCCCAGCATCTACCCAGGGCTGGAGGTGCCCGGAGGGAGCCTGGAGGGGTCCCCAGGGGGACAGAGGCTCAGGAGAGTGAGGTGCCACTCCCCTTCTTAGAGGGCTAAGGGCCTAGAGTGTCGGAAAAGGGGAGGGCCACACCCAAAGTCACAGCAGGGCCAGGACAGGGTGCTGCCAGGAAGAGGAGGGGGGCCCCCTGGGCTAAGTGGGCTGGGGTGCCCTGGGACATGGGTTGCTGGGGCCAGGTCATCTGTCTCCAGGACTGGGCCTCTAGAGGGGCGTGGGCTGGCCTTGCTCTCCCTCTCTGGCTATCAGACCTGTGCTAGCGCAATCGCACTGGGACCCTCCTGGGACCTCCCCACCGCCCGAGGTCAGAGGAGGCTGGGACTCGCCCACACGCACGCGCACAGGGATAGGAAATGGGGAGGGCAGTCCCACGGGGTCTCCCCTCGCAAAGGCCCCCCGCACCCTCCCCCTCTGCAATTTGCAGAGCGTGATCACCCCAGATCACGGGAGAGAGGGGCCTGGCATCGCCAGGTGTGGCTGCTCTGAGCCCCAGCAGCCACCGACACAGCCTGCTCTGTGCCCGCCTAGGGGAGGAACGGAAATCCGACCCTCTGGGAAATCTTGGAGAAAAGACCTCCTTTTCAAAAAGGGCTCCCGAGGGCCCCTTGCTTACTAGAATCCTGGAGAGCTTCTCGGAGCACCCCCTCCTTCATATATTCTTAAAGAAAACCCAACACAGTAGGAGGCCGGGTGGGTGTGGGGCGTCACTTCTAAACTCCAGGGCCCTCTGGGTCCCAGGGACCTCCCATCTACAGCGAAGCCACCGACCCCACGGAGGGCACCCCGTGGGCCTCACCTCGGGCCTGCCCTGGGAGGAGGTGGGGGCTTGACTTGGGTTCTAGAAGGCTTGGCAGGAGCTGGGAGGCTTGGGCAGGAGGAAGAGCAAATCGGGACAGGACAGGGCAGGTCTGAGGTTAGGAAGGCGCAGGGGAAATGGCGCACGTGTCAGGAGCCTCGAAGGAGCATCAAGACCTGGGCTCCAGGTCCCCGGCCTAGCTGCGCCCCTGGCCTAGCCCCGCCCCTGGCCTAGCCCCGCCCTTGGCCTGGCCCCGCCCCTGGCCTAGCTCCGCCCTTGGCCTGCGGGAGTTGAGGCGGGGCTCCGCTGTCTTCCGCCTTCTGTTTCTCCATTAGCAGAACTGCAGGGCAGGTTTGCAGTGGGTGTTCCTGGATCCCCAGTTGCTGTGGCCCTGAGGCTGTCCCCCCCTTCCCTGCTCCAGCCCCACCTGGGGCCAGGCCTCAGGTGCTGGGGCTCCTCACACCTCCTCCACCTGCATTGGGGACCTGCTAATCCCCCTTAAGCCCATTTCTGCCTGGCTGCTGTTGCCCCGGGCTGCTAGTGGGGGCCTGCTCTCCCAGGAAGAGGACTTTGGTGACTTGGCAGCGGGAGGGGGCAGGCCATCTGTTCTGCAGGCCGGTTCTCAACAGAGAGGCCATTCAGTGCTCGGTGGCCTGTGTCTGCCCCCTTCCCAGGCCCAGGCTTGAGCAGATGGCCCAGCCGCCAAAGCTCTGTGGGGTCTCAGGAGCCTTGGGGCCCAGTTGGAAGCACGGGGTGGTGGGGTCTGCCCTGCCCTTGGAGGAGCGGTCAGCTCAGCTGGCCATCGGGCCTGGAGTCTTCCCTGCCTCTGGCTGCCCAGCCCACTCTCCCCCAGACCTCCTCAAAAGCACAGTGAGGGCCACCTCTCACGAGCCACCCAGACCAGTGGCCGAGCCACCCAGGCCAGTGACCGTAGTTCACACAGTGGCATCTGTCACCTGTCCCAGGGGCCACACATTGGAGAGGAGGGGCCAGGCTGAACCCCATTCTCTGGCTCAGAGGGGGGACTCATGGGCCTGTGAATCTGCATGTTTAGTAAACTTTGCAGGCTTGGCTGTTCTTGTTTCTTTCTACCCTGATGGCAGTAAAATGTTCGTGACTAGGGAGTAATTATCTTCATTTAACGGGAAGAAATGGAGGCCCCCAAAGGCACCCAATTTTACAAAGTACATTTCTTGTGGCACATCTTTGAGAGCCAGGGGCGGTGTCCAGTACTCCGGGTTCCTTAGTTAATGGCTTCTGGACCTCAGCCCCTGCCACGTCCCCAGGGGAGGCCAGGTCCCCTCCCCTGTTCCGTCATATTTAAAGGCCTAGAGTCCTGAAAAGATTATTGTGTCTACCCTCATCCCCAATGAATCCTAAATAAACACTGAACTCAAAATTAACTGTAAGCCATTCCCACGATCATAAAAGCACTTTAATGCATTTTACTAAGTCTTTTTGGATGTATAGGGCCCTGGGTTTGGTCGCCAGCACAGCAAAATATATAAATAAATAGGAAAAAAAAAAAAAAAAAAAAAAAGAACCACTCCCCTCATTTTATAAGCAGCATTGCATCTGGGGTGCACAATAACATCTTGGCTCATGGTCCCCAGAGCCCCATCCAGAGTGAGGTCTGGGTGAGGGGCAGGCCTCCAGTGAGCACTGCCTGGCCCTCCGCCCCCATCCCCAGGCCTGGCTCCGCCCCTCCCCCAGGCACGGGCCACGCCCACCGGGCCAGGCAGGCTCTTGCGGAAGATTTGAAATGTATGCCTCTTGTCTCCTTGACGACCTGGTTTCTTGGAGGGAAAACTGGGCTCCCCTCCCCAGCCCTATGGGGAAGGGCCTCTCCTATCCTCTTTAGAGAGGACAGAGCCCAAAAGGAAGGGCCGCCGGTCCAGGAACACTGCGTTCTCCTCTTAGGACCTTTGGAGTAGGCGATGCTGAAGAAGGGGGTGGGGTGGGGGTGGGGGGCAGCGGCTAAGACAGCCCAGCTGTGTGTCCTTGAGTAAGTCGGTTAACTTCTCTGAACCTTAGGACAGCAACACAGAGCCTACCTTCCTATCCTGCCTTCAGGATTACTCCCAAGAAGAAAGGACGCAGCTCAACACACATGAGGTCTCAGCACAGCCTGGGACACCCTGCAGTGAACTTCCTGTGAGCTGGCCTGACTTTCCCAGGATGAACACTGGAGAGGGAGTCGAGGCGCCACCTTCTCATCTGGTCTTCACCACTCCCTGGCCAGGGGGCTTTCAAAGCTCTTCAGGGCCTCGGTTTTCTCATCTGTAAATGGGAGTGTGGGAAGGGCCAATGTCACTAGTCTCTTCTGGAGCTGATTCCCCATCACTCTATCACCTTCCATAGCTCCCACACACCCTTCCCGCTCAGCTAAATGCCAGGACCCTTCCCTGAAATCCCTAAGCCTATCTGGGCATCCCGGGTTCCATGTTACTCCCCTTGGCTCTTGCAGTGTCCCTGGACGGCTCCCACACTGGCTGGGGGCCACTTTGATCTCTGATTTCCAGCCTCAGCAAGCATCTTGAGGGGAGAGGCATCTGGTCCGTCCCCCTGGACACTGCTCCTCCTGTCGTGGGAGCAGAGGAGTCTCCAGAGAGGGGTCTGAGGAGTTCCCGGATATAAGGCGGAACTGACTCAGGACCAGCGGGGGTCTTGGCATGCCTGATGGAAAGGATTTCAGTGTTGTGGAGACTTTCAGAGGCTTCTTTAGGAAAAAAAGTAGACACACATTCCAGGGAGGGTGGGGGCCACCTCAAGGGAGGCACCTTGGGGGTAAATCCAGGGACATGCTGCAGAGGAGAATGAGGGCCCTCTCCAGACTGAGAGGTGGTCACGAGGTCCCCACTCTTCTTCTAAAGGAGGTGCGGTGAGGAGTGGGTACAGGGAAGGAACCTCAGTCATGTGGTTGCACAGCCAGTCTGGGCAACTGGTCGACCTCGGGAGCCTTAGGCTGACCTGTCTTCATCATCTGATGGGTAGACGTGGAAAGTGCCCTAACTCATGGGCTCCTCAAGAGACTGGATCCCTCTTTGCTGTTGATCTGGGTGTTGATCAAGGTGCCAAGACAGAGTTCCTCCAGGAACTGGGGCGTGAGGGGCCTGGGGGAGCGAGGCCTCTGAGCTCGGACCTGCTGTGCTGGCCCTTCCTGTGAGCCTCCTTTCTACCTGTTTCCTACTGCTTCTGAGCCCCGCCCCCGCTTCCATTTCACAGCCGGAGACACCGAGGTCCTGGGAGCCCCGCGGTGCTGCGCAGGGAGCCCGGGCGTCCGGGAGCCTCGGCCTGGTCTGCTGCGGTGACTCAGGCTCCCGCAACCATCGCAGCCGCGATCACTCCTCAGATTGGCTATTTTTCACTGTTGACGCGCTGTGTGGGCCTTTCCCCCCCAGTTTGCGTTCACCATTTGGGGGAGGGAGGACCGTACAGCAGAAGGGAGACAAGAAAAAGAGAGGGGGCGGAGGGCTGGACAGAGCAGAGAGGCGCGGGGCTGCAGGCGTTGTCGCAGCCATCTGCGAGGTGGCCCCGGACCGCCACCGGGAGGGAAGGGGGGGCGGGCAGAGAGGCGGCAGCAGGTGTGCGTGGGCGGAGTTCAAAGTTGAGCTGCCCTTCCTCGTCCCGGGGCAGTTCCAACCAGGCTCTGGGACTCCAGGGGTCCCTGCGTGGCCAGGGCAGCTGGGGGCGGGGCAGCCAGCCCACCTCTGCTCTCAGGGTCACGGCTCACCTCTGCCTTCCTGAACTTAGTGAGCTTGTCTGTCAAATCACTCGGATCGCCTGCACCTGCTGGGCCGCGGCCCGGAGCCCTGCGGGTGCCTGGGAATGTTGCCTGGGCCCGACCTTTGTGGGGCTGAGTGTGGGGCTGAGGGGGTCTGCGGGGCTCAGGAAGGGTTTCCAGAGGAAACTATCTCAGCTGAAGAAGGAAAAACCTAGGCGGGAGCCTGCAGATAAAGTCTGGATGTGACGGGATGAGAGTCCCAACAGAGGGAAGTCAAGGCAAGGACAAAGTCCCCAAACAGGACAGAGCGAGGCACAAGAAAGGACCCAGGGGTAGCTTCTCCACCAGATGATTATGAGCAAAACCTGGGTTCTGCTCGCCATGGGTTTTATGTTTCTCTGTGAGTCTGGACACATGCATCCTGTGCTTTATTTGTTTTGGCTGGAACCATTTAAAGTTAATGCAGAATATGCCCTGGGGCTGCAGCATACTGGTGCACAGGCTGCGCACTGCACCACTCCATTTGCAGTAGGAGTAATCGCCTGTGGCCCTGCTCTGCACTCTCAGTTTTTAGTAGTGATCATTCATTCCCCGCCCCCCCCCCCCTTATATAATAGCAAAGAATATGGTGCTGAGTGAGAGCGTGCATCCTCAAGAAGGAAGCATTTTAGAGGAGGCAGATAAAAGAAATAAGCACATTTAAAAATGTAAAGGCAATCTTTGGGGATTTGGGGGCTGGGACAGCCTCCCTGGGAGGGGAGATGGCAGCAGCCAAGTTGGAGAGGGCCAAGAAGGGCAAACCAGAGTTGGGTAGTCTCATTGCTCTCAATAATGTCGACAACAGTAAGACTATTCACGAGTACCGGGCACTTGTATAGCTGGTGAAACAGAAAAGGTACTCATCAGAGGCCCACACTCAGCTGGGTAAACCGAGGCTCAGAGAGGTGGGGAGTCCTGCCCAAGTCCTAACAGCCTCAGTATCTCCCCTGACGCCTTCTGTCCCCACAGTCCTGGCTGGTTGGCCCTAGGGCCCTGGGGACAGATGTCCTTTCCCGCGGCAGGATGTGGGCTGCCAGGCCAAGTGGGCCTTCTGCGTACAGACTTGGGCTGCAAATGCGTCTCAGCGACTGGCAGAGGCCCCAGGAGACGGCAGCTCAGCCTGCTAGACGGCAGGTGTGTGGCGCCCTCTGCTTAATATGTGGCTGTCAAGCCATGGTTGATTTGCTCTCAGAACGCTTCCTCCTGCCTGGTCTTGCTGCTTCCTCCCTCAGCCCACCCCAGCAGAGGGGCTCCCAGAAGGCCCTGGGGCCAGGAGCAGTTCAGGAAAGAACTGGAGAGCAGGCAGGAGGCCTGGTCGGAAGCCTCACAGTGAAGGGCAGTACTACTGCAGGCTGGTCCTTAACTATTTTTCATGTAATTATCAAAACACTTCAGTGAAAGGCCAGGCGTGGTGGCGCGCCCCTGTAATCCCAACAGCTTGAGAGGCTGAGGCAGGAGGATCGCGAGTTCCAAGCCAGCCTCAAGAACTTAGTGAGGTCCTAAGCAACTTAGCAAGACCCTGTCTCTAAATAAAATATTTAAAAGGGCTGGAGAGAGCCGGGCGTGGTGGCGCATGCCTGTAATCCCAGCACTTTGGGAGGCTGAGGCAGGAAGATCGCGAGTTCAAAGCCAGCCTCAGCAATGGCAAGGCACTTATCAACTCAGTGAGACCCTGTCTCTAAATAAAAATACAAAAAAGGGCTGGGGATGTGAATCAGTGGTCGAGTGCCCCTGAGTTCAATCCCTGGTATCACCAAAAGAAAAAAAAAAAAAATAAAAGGGCTGGAGATGCGGCTCGGTGGTTAAGTGCCCCTGGGTTCAATCCCCAGTGCCCCCACCCAAAAAAATCCTATGAAAGATGGGCTGGGGTGTAGCTCAGTGGTAAAGCACTTGCCTGACATGTGTAAGGCCCCAGGTTTGATTCCCCAGCACTGCAAAACAACAATAATCCTGTAAAAAGGACATTAGAAACACAAGAGACAGATCATAGTATAAATCCAGGCTCTGCCCTTATCAGATGGTGATCCAAGAGTTATTTACCTATATAATGGAGATATCCATGGTCCCTCCGAAGGGCTGGTGTGAAGAGCCCGTGATGTCACCCAGCACAGGGGCTTGGCCCAGCATAAAGTAAGTGCTCAGTAAACACTAACCAACATCAGAGGCTGTTTGACCAATGGGAAACAGGGGCCCAGGGAGACAAAAGTCACTCAAGGTCACGCAGCTGGGAGTCTGCACAGCCAAAGGCAGGTCTGTGAGATTTTCTTTCCCTACTTCCCTCTTTTCCTTCCTCCCTTTCTTTTTCTTTTCTTCCTTTGTGCTGAGGATGGACGGATGCCAAGGGTTCCTGAGGACTTCACCCCTGAGCTACATCCCTAGCCTGAATCTGTGGCGTTCTGAAGCCAGAGTGTGAAGACGGCCATCCAGCAGTGAGCCCCTGCGACAGCTGGTCCCTTGGCCTCAAATCCACCAAGTGCTGTGCATGCCCTACTGTGCACTAGGGTGAGGGACTTGGCGGGGGGCCTGGGTAAAGATGAGGTGGGGGGCTGTGGATATAGCTCAGTAGGTGCAGTGCTTGCCTCGCATGCACAAGGAAGGCCCTGGGTTCAATCCCCAGCAACACACACACACACACACACACACACACACACACGCTGAGCCACCACCCCAGATGTGTAGCCTGATGGGGGGCAGACAGATGACAATAGCTTCCGTGCACAGTTGGCAGCTGCTGCAGCCAGGTGCTCCTGGGGCTGGAAGGGGTATCCGGAGGCGTCCTGGCAGTCAGAGGGTTGGGGGCGGGGAAGTGTGCGGTGGGACTTCTCCAAGGCGGGGCTGCCTGGCAGAGGTCTCCGGCCTGAGCAAAGGCCAGGACGCTTGAAGACTTGAAGCGCTGGAGTGTTTAGAGACACTGAGGCCAAAACGGATCCCTTGTGAGACCCAAGGGTGGAGTGAGCATGGGCTTTGGAGAGGACAAGTTCGAGGACTCCAATTTTCGGTGCATGAAGCCAACCTTGGGCCTCAGTTTCCCATATGAAGAATGGGCCACCTCACAGAGGTTGTTATGAGTTTGATATACAATCCCCGGCGCCTGGCACCCGGAAGTCCTGCAAGGCGCTGATCCTTCTCCGGGACGCAGAAAGAGAGAGAGGTCGGAGCAGAGGGAGGCTGGTGAGCGAGGGGGGGGGGGGGGGGGCTGACTCAGCCTCCGGGTCCCTGGGGCAGGAGGTCTGCCTCCCGGGTCCGTTGGTCCTCCCCAGGCCGCGGACCGGGCGCGGGCTGGGCGCTCCGGCAGGTGCTCCCTCCGCCTCCGGGCCGGCTAGAGAGCGCGCCGGCGCCCGGCAATTACATAAGAGGCTCGGCGAGGCGAGGCCGCCTTTGTTACTGCGCTCCGCCTCGGCAGCGCCCCGGGAGTATTAATAAACCGATCACTCAAAATGCCAGGCTGGGCTTGCTTTATGCGGATTGGGGTTGGGGCGCCCCGGGGGGAGTGACACGCACGGCCCGCCCTTGCCCCGGAGGGAGGGGTGGGCTCCTCCCCGCCCGGCGCTCCCCCCTCCCCTCGCCACGCCTCCTCTCCGCCCCTCCCCCACCCGCCGTGCCGGGCAGCCTGTCCCAGAAGGCTGGGGACAGTAGTCCAGCGCCCAAAGCCGTGGGCTCCAGGCCCGCTGTCTCCAGTTGCCCAGGGGTGTGTCTGACCTTAGCCTTACCTGTGAAGTGGGCCCCGCAATGCCTAAGTGGGGTTAAATGAGATACTCTAGCCATCTGCCCTGCAGACTCAACTTCAGCTGGGATCCGACTCCCTCGGCTGGCGGGGTGGGACTGATCGCCACCCCTGCCACGCCTTCCGCCAGAGTTTCTGATTCTGTTCTCGGATGAGACGGATAATTTGCTTTTCCAGAGCGCACCCCCCACACACACCCCAACTGGGCTTTGAGAATCACGAGACTCTACAGCCATTTCTAAACAAGAGTCTGCTGGCAGATGTCCCCAGGGTCCAGTGAAGGCCTGTGCGGGGGAGGGAGGGGCAGGAGTGGCCCAGCCTTGCAAAAGGATCGGTGACCCCTGGCCTGGTGGGCGTCAGAGCCGGAGCCATCCCGGGCTCTGGGCCAGACTACCAGTGAACGTCCCGTGTGACCTTGGGCAGGTTATGTAACTCGGGGCCAGGGGGCCTTGGCTTTCCCATCTGTAAAATGGTGCCAGTAATGACAGTGACCGTGACAGGTTTAAGAGTAGAGAAGGAGCTGGGCTGCTGCGCGTGGCGGTGGCTCCGAATGCTGTCTTGTGAGAGAGCGGTAGAGCCCGGGGCTGGTACCCAGGTGGCCCAGTGCCCTCCTGAGAGAGGTGAGAGGCTAGCCACACCCTCAGACGGACACTCAGGGTCTATAACTGTTGGACCCTTTTATTTCACTAACACGGTGTTCCCAGCTAAGTTAACTATGTTTCAGCAGTTTTCTAACAATAACCATGTCCCCACAGCCCACAGTGGCTGCTGAGGGACTTTACTAGGACAGGATTCCAGGGAGGGGGCACTCAAGCCGAGGGTCCAGTACCTGCTACCCTCCTTCGCCACATAGGGATTCTTTTTTATTTTGGTCCTGGGGATTGAACTCGGGGGCACTCGACCACTGGGCCACATCCCCAGCCCTTTTTTGTATTTTATTAGAGACAGGGTCTCACTGAGTTGCTAAGTGCCTCGCCATTGCTGAGGCTGGCTTTGAACTCACGATCCTCCTGCCTCAGCCTCCCAAGTGCTGGGATTACAGGCGTCTGCCACCGCGCCCAGGCACATAGCCCAGGCACATAGCGACTCTTTTCTCGGCCAGGGCTCAGCACCGTGAGGGATGTGGGGCCCAGCCTGAGGCTCTTGCTTGTTTGTGGAATGGCCGGGTGTCCCCACAGGGCACTCCATACTCCATCCTGGCTGAGGTTCTGAGCAGCAGGGATCCGGGGACACCTACTGCCATCCCGCGGGTGGAGGGTGGCTCCCTACAGACAGTCTCAGCGCTGCACAGCCCCCACCCACTTGCAGTCCCCCCTGTTCATTCACCACTGAGTCAATGAACATTTTATGGAGGACTTACCATGAGTCAGGCCCGAGCTCAGGCCTTAACACACATCTCACTTAATCCTCCCAGTACCCGCTGCGTCACTGCCCTCTTTCCATGTGACAGATGAACACCTGGAGGCTCAGAGAGGCTGAGTGACTCGCCTGCAGTCACAGAGCTGGTGATGAGCGGGCTAGGACCTTGAGCCTCAGTCGAGGAAGGCCTGACTCTCAAGTGCCACGTAGCTGCCTCCTTCGAGCCTTTCCCCTGGGACCAGGCGAGCCTCTTCACTCCCGCCCCCTCCAAATCAGCTAGCTCTCCCACAGGTGAGGCATTGCCTGGCATTTCCGGTTCCAGAGCAGGGACGCCAGCAGCACCGTGGGATGAGTCACAGGAGGAGGCGTCGGTGGGGGCCTGGGCCTGGGGGAGGAGGAGGCCTGGTCAGCCTCCCTGGCTGGAGGATGGAGAGGAGGCAGGAGAAGGGGGAGGCCTGTTGGGGGTTACTGAGCTTCCAGATACTTCTGCCGTGTTCAGCCCAGGACCACGGGGCTGGGGAGGGAAGCACAGAGGTCCTCTCAACGGAGGAAGGAAGTCTGGGGACAGCAGGAAGGGGAACAGGAAGAGCTGAGAAAGCCCAGCCCCTCTGCCCATCCCTGGGCGTGTGGGAGGCCCCTTCTGGCTGGGCCAAGCGGAAGCTCCTGTGGCACCCTCCACCAACTTGGGCGGGCAGTTCTCACCCAGAGCTGCCCTGCATCCTCAGAGCACAGCCCCCAGGCCCCTGCTCCCCTCCTGCTCGGCAGTGGCTCCCTGGGTGCCCGTGCCATGCTAAGGGCCTAGCCTGCTGTTATGGGGGGACAGGAGCTGTCTTCTCAGAGCCCCTGCACCGGCGCAGGAGTGTTCGGAGGTGAAATGGCGGCATCGCGAGAGCTCTGGCCTCATCGGCCCATCCTGGTTTGAAACGGTCTGACTGGGTGTAGGCAGGTGGGATGCGGCTAGAGGAGAGGGGTCACTGGGGCCTGCCTGGAAGATGTCCCCGAGGTCCCTTCCTCTCTCTCCTCTGCTGTCTGACCCCACCCGAGCTGAGCAGCTTCCCTGCAGCGCTCCTTCCCAGGAGGCTCTGCCCCACCTCGGGCCCAGAGCGATGGAGTCAGCCATCTCCCGACTGAGACCTCTGATACCATGAGCCCCAGAGAAACTGTCCCTCCTCTGAGCTGTTCTTGTCAGGTGTTTCGGTCATAACAAGGCAAAGCTGACCAAAACACAGGCACCGTCCCTGAGATTTCCAGTAAGCCCTGACATTCCCATTCTATAGATGAGGAAACCGAGGCTCAGAGACGGTTCTAGAATCAGGATTTGAATCCAGGTCTGTCAGCCCCCAAATCCCTGGCCTCAAACACAACAGGCCCCTAAGAACATTCTCCACCTCTACAGGTCCCCTATCCCTAGGGTAAGGGGTGGTCATTGCTGAAACCTCTGTCCCCAGGTCCTGGCCCCAAAGACCAGGCCCAGCCTCCACCCCCAGCCTCTCTGCTCCATTCTGACCCAGGTCTCACTGCAGGTATCTCTGAAATCAAATTACATCCTCATCCTTCCCCCAGGATTCACAATCCGTAAGTGGTTCCGGGCGGCGACACTGGCTCCCGCGCTCCCCCTCCTCACGTCCAGCCCCCACCTGCGCAGGCAGACACAGACACAGGGACGCAGTCAGAACTCCCTCCCTCCCTCCCGAGCACAGAGGTGCTCAGCCCTGCTGGGCCAGCCCAGGGTAGCTGGAGAGGGACCCTCTCATCAGCCCTCCTGGCTCCACCCCACCCCTACTCCCTGGCGCTCGGAACATCTCAGTGCCTTCAAGAGTCACAATAATCAGGATAATAATAGGAATGAGCGCTTCCAGTTTCCAAACCTTTTAATCGAATCCCTCACTTGACTCTCCAGCTCCGAGAGGCAGATGGTTCTCCATTTCCATTTCTCGGGTGCAGCCGAGGGTCACATAGCTAGGTAGGCGCAGAGCTCAAGTCCCAACCCCTTCTCCCCCGCCCTCCCAGTTCAGGTTCTTCCGCCTGCTCTGCAAATAACCCTGAGGCCTCATGGTTACCGGGCGCCCAGCCAGGTGAGCTTTCTATGCCCAAGTGAAGACGAGTAACTCAGAAAGCGAGGGTGCGATGGCAGCCTGAGGAATGTCCCTGGGCTGGGTGCACCTGCCCTTGGAATAGCACGGGGGGTGGGGGGAGGAAAGGAGCCTGGGGGGTGCCTGGGGGACTACGGGAGGGGGATGGCCGTCTCCTCCAGTCCCAGCACTCTTTCTCCAATAGGCAAGAGGCTCTCTTAGCAGTAGTGAGCAGCCTGTCGCTAGCAGCAGGCAAGCAGAAGCCAGCAAAGAGCTGGCGAGGACACCAGAGAGGGGAGCTCCACCCTCAGTGGTGCTGACTGGGGGCGGCCTTTCACCTCTGGCGGTCTGAAGCCCTGGGTTTCCAAGGTCACCATCTGTCACTGTGAGCTGTTTCCCCTGCTGACTGTCTCCCAGGAGGCTGGGAGCCCTCCAAGGACAGGGAGGTGCCCTTTCACCCCAGGGCCCCAGTACCCAGCACCTTGCCAGGCAGACAGGCAGGGCCCGGTTAAGACTGTCTCCTTCACAGAGGATGGGCAGCAGCCCCGGCCAACCCGCGCTCCAGCCTAGCTCAGCACCCGGAGTCCTGCGCCCCAAGAGCAGAGAGGGAGGGACAAGGGCTCACTCACCACCCCGGGCTCCTCCTAGCTTTGTCAAGGCAGCTGAGACAGCTGAGTGGTTGGAATGACCAGGACAGGGCCCCAAGGCAGATGGCTCTCAGTCTGTGCTCCATCTAAGTCCCCTCTGGAGCCACACCTGTTGGCTGGTTCATTCATCGTTGGCAGTCGCCAGCGAGGTGTCTGGCTGGGAGCAGAGCTGGCGGCACTATGATCAGAGGTTAGTTACCTTGGTCATCAGGACAGTGAACAGTCCTGGTGTGCTACGAGCCCAGCAGTGTTCTGTTTACTTCCGGGGCAAAGGGCACAGCCTCTTGTGCCCAGTTCCCGCTCTAGGGCCGGCAGGGGGAGTCTGCTTGGCATGCCAGCCCCAAGCACCTGGCACACCGCCAGCGCCCAATAACTGCGAGCTGCCGCTATTAACTTGAAGTCTCCACAAGGACCACAGGTGCTTCCTACTATTGGTCACCCCCATTTTGCCAATGAGGAGACTGGACATCAGGTAAGGGAACCTACTTGCCCAAGGCCACGCGGTCGCTAAAAGGCAGAGCCCGGATTTGAACCCCAGACTCTGGTTCCAGAGCCTGCTTGATTAACTTTGAAGGAAGGAGCCAGGAAAGACCTCAGGCCCGCCTTAGGAGGCCCACCCAGCAGGAGGCCCCGGAGGCTGGTCCTTCATGCTGTCCTACTTACCTTGTGAAATGGAGCGTGTCATCAGCCTCACTTTCCTTTTCCCTCCTCCAGACCCATTGTGGCCACTGTAGGGAAAAAAATCTCAGCATTTCTCTAAGCAGGAGGGCGCAGGGTGGGAGGTGAGGTGGGGGGAGCGCACGCAGGCCCCAGGGGGGTACGTCGTGAAGAGGTGGGGGAGGGGAGGAGTTCTTAAGAGCCTGGTTCTTTGAGGCTGGCAGATTCCCAGAGAGCCTCCGGGATCCCCGGAACCCCATCCTCACCGAACACCCCAAAAAGCACGTGCAGAGAGAGAAATAATCTGGTAGTTGTGTGTCCCCAAAGCATCCAATGCCAGCCACATACTGAGGTTGGATTTTAGGGTGGAGGAGGAAGGTGGTGGTTGAGGGGGGACCATGTTATCACCAAGCAGGGGGAGCGAAGGGTGGGCCTGGGTTGGAAGGCTGAAGGCTGCACGGAAGCAACAGGAACGACGACCATCCCTAAAATGGACCAAGCATCAACGCGGGTGGACGAATCATACCGACTCGCATCAACGGCTCATTTCGAGGTGGTTGTGAGACGCAGAGGATTTCAAACTCGCAACTCCGTAAACACACGGCGTCTGGCCCCCAATGGGAGCTCAGCAAAGGGTGAGCCTTGTCACACTGGGATACCGCTACCAGACAAAGCAGTCCCTTCCATCTTAGACCCGGCCTGGGCGAGGCCATTCAAGACAGGATGATCTGCCAATCCACGGGGATGCTGGCAGTCCCGGGAAAGGGGCGCTGTCTCAGAATCTTCAGAACTTGCCAACAAAGTCCTCCTAGGCGGCGCGGGCCACTCCGGGTGTGCCCGTTCTGGATTTCCATTGCCAGGCGCCTTCTCCCGGGCGTGGGTGCGCCCCCCGCCGGCCATCTCCAACAAAGCCTTGGCTGGAGAGCCCGGGGCCTGGTCCCCCAACCCCTCTGCTCCCGCCCTGGCGGCCACCTCGGGGGCGAGGCAGGCGGGCGCGTGGGAGGGGACGGCGCGCCATTGGCTTGTGCGCGGAACTAGAGGAGGGACCAGAGCGGACCGCCAAGACTCGGGCAAAGCCTGCGGCGCAGGAGTCCAGCCGGCCCTGCCCTGCCCTGCCCTGCCTTGGCCGCCCGGAGCGGCGGCGCGATGTGAGGCGTGAGGGCCAGAGGTCCCCCGGGCACGCCAGCTCCGCGCCGCGCGGGCGCCAGCATGCGCTAGCCACGTAAGTCCGCCGCCCGCCGCCGCCGCTGCCTGCGCAGCTCAGCCCCGGGGCTCCGCGGCCGGCCGCAGGGACCGCCGGGGGCAGCAGGACTCCGCGCGCGCCGGCCGGGCGCCGGGACCGCTGGCCACCTGCGCGTTCTGCGGGCACCCAGCGGGTCCCCTCCCCGGCTCTGCCAGGCGCCGTCCCGCCGCCCCTTCGCGCTCTCTCGTCCCTCTGACTCAGTTTCCCTCTCTCCCCGGCTTTCTGCCTCCGCCGCCGCCTTCCTCTCGGACTGCGGGTCACCTGGGCCTCCGGGGCTTGGGCTCGCGCCCTCTTCTTCCGAGCAAGAAAGAATGGGAGCAGTTTGCCTCTCGCCGGGGTCTCTGTCCCCGGTGCACGGTGCTCTGTCCCCTCCCCCTCCGCCTCTCTGCCTACCGCACCCCCTCCCGCCTTTGTTCCCCGGCCCGAGGAGTGCGCTGCACAAACTTGCGGGTTCCCCGGTCTTCGCCCCCGCAGGGCCGCGGACCGAGGTGGTGGCGGAGTTGCAGCTGCCCACAAGTCTGGCGCGACCTTTTGGTGTGGGGGTGGGGGCTGGACGGGAGGAGCCGGGGACACCCAGCTGCCAAGAGCTCGGGTCTCAGAAAGTGGGAGGCGGGGTGTGGAGCCGGGTGGTAAGCGACAGATCGGAGGCGGCGGGGGCAAGGCCGAGCGAGATCCCAGTGCCCGGGCTGGAGAGCAGCGGCAGAAACGCGGGCTGCGCCTAAGCCCCAGCTCTGAGGTGGGTAGCGCAGGTGGTCAGCGACGCCCCCGCTCGTCCCCAGGCCGCGCAATCAGCTAGAAGGGGGTGGTGTGGGGCCGTTGGCCTAGCGCACGGGGAACCTGGGCCCCTGCGGTGGGCAAAATACTCGCACCCACCCCAGGGGTTCTGTAGAGGAGAGGCTAGAACGGCGTCCCCATCCTGGGTGCGCCCCCAGGGCCCGGCGCTCGCTTTGGGTCCCTTTGCTCTATCTTCCCTCGCCCCCACCCAATCGCGCGCTCCCGCCTCCTCCTGGCAGCCCCTGGGAAGCGGGTTCCTCCGCGCGCGCTCTGGAGGCGGGGGGCGGGAACCCGGCGGAGGCCCGGAGCCTGGGAGGCTTCCCCAAAGCCCGGCGCAGATGGCCAAGGCCGCCTCACAGCCCCACCACCCGCACTTCCTGTTTGGTTTCTTTTAGACAAACTTTTCTGGACCGGGCCGGACTGTGGGGGAAAGTCCCCGGGGCTGCAGGATGCCTCCCCTACCGTGCAGCCCCTTGGACCTCCATCTCTGGTGGCCTGTGACAGGGGGCCGCACCCTGCAGCCCGCCGATCCCTGGGACATGGGGGTCTCTTTGTTGGAGGACCGGGAGGGGGCGCTGTTCATCCCTTAGCTAAGGTCCCAGGCTTAGCCAGGCTGGAGGAGAGAATTTTGGAGTACTAGGGGAGTATTCTCCAGGTCGGTGCTGTTTCATCTGTAAAATGGAACGCTGTCTCCAGAGTTCCCTTCGGCCCCAGCGCCTTAGCAGCCAGCTGCCGGCTTCTTTTGTGTCCACCGCTGTTAGAGTCATCACGATTTCCAAAGGTGGGGTGGGGCCCACTGGTTCCCTGCAGAGCCCTGTCCCCAGGACCCCTGCAGCTTCTCCAGGTCGCCCCGCCCTCCCTGCCCTGGCTCTAAGGGCCAGCGCTCTCCGCTGGAGGAGGGGCCGCCTCTCCCAGGTGGGGCAGGAGGGGATTCCCAGCACCCCTGTCTTCACTGCGTTCTGGGGTTGCACTTCACTTTCTCTCACTGAACAACACGTTGCAAACACTACGCTAAAAATTATTTATTGAGAAAAGTCCAGCAGAGTTCCAGCCACTTGGGGAGACAGCTGTGGACAAAACGAAAAGGCTTCTCCTGGAGCTGGCACTTCAGGGCGGGGGAGACAGAGAACTAGTAAAGAAAGAGATTCGATTGTGTACTGGGAGATGTGGGGGATCATGCTGAGTGGTGGGGTGTCCAGGCTGGGGGTGGCCTTGCCATCTTTAAATAGGCACAGACCTCCATGGTCAGATAGGCCTGGGGGGGGGGGGAGCAGCTCACTGTTGAGCTACAGCTTTGAGGAAGTGAGCTGTGCAGACAGCTGTGCACCAGGGCTCAGCTGGTGCAAGGGGCCTGGGGCAGAAACACAGAAACAGGAGCTGGGGTGGATTGAGGGGCTGGGGAGGAGAGAGGAGGCAAGGCCAGCTGGGAAGGGTGGGAGCACTCCCGGCTTTGTGCATGGGGCAGATCAGAGATGATACATAAAAGTCACTTCCAGCTTCTTCCCTCTGGCCACGCCCCTCCATGGTATCTCTGAAGCTGGTTTGGTTGAGGAAGAAACAATCAGAGAAGGTGAGTCTCCCCACCTAAACACAACAACAGCAGCATTATTATCAAGTATGTTCTGCCAGACGTGTCCTAGTCTAGATGGCTTCTGTGCCTCTTCCCATCAGGGAGAGCCAGGTGTCATTACTGCACCCATTTAACAGATGCGGAAACTGAGGTTTGGAGAGGCAGGTCCCTGGCCCCAAACCATGCAGCCAGTAGGTGGCGGGGCCAGGATGCAAGACCAGCCTTTGAGTGCTGACCTGTGCCTTTAACTGCTATGCCATGGCCCTTGGTGTTGGGGAGACTCATTCCTGGACGGTGGTTTTGGGAAAAATCATGGGGACCTGTCTGCCTGCATCAGCTTACCCAGAATGCAAAGCACCTCTCACATCTGGAGAAGCGGCCTGCACGGGGCAGAGACCCTGCCTCCTGTCCTCCTCTCCTGGCCAGGGCCTGAGCAGCCTCGGTGGGGGAGGGGCTCAGCTGCTCTAGTCCTCCCTCACAGAGCCCTGTCCCCTGGGATCCGGAAGCCCAGCTGTGCCGGCGTCAGCATAGCTGCCCTTGAGGGCCCTGGCAGGGCCACCAGGCCAAGGGAGGCCGGCCCACTCTGGGTTGAAAAGGACAGGAATCGTCCACAGGCCCTGCCCTTTGCCCGTGACAGTAGAGACAGGAAAGGCCCTCTCGATGACTTCTGAGTGGTGACGGGACAGTGGGGGATGTTTTTTCTTGTTTGCTTGTCCCCGAGGCTTTGGGCACGTTTATAACAAAAGTTGAGGTTTTCCTCTGCCTTTCTGGACACTGGACAGCTTCGAGAGGAAAAGAACTATTGGAAAGAGGACATTTGCGTGGCACGAGGTGGCGGGAGCCGCGGGGCCTGGGGGGCAGCCGGCCGCGGGGGGCTGGAGAGGGGCCCGCGGGGGAGGAACTGGGGCCAGGACCTTCACAGGGTCCCGAGACCTCACGGCCACTCTTGAAGACCAGGACGCTGAGTCCCAGGACAGGCCCTGGCTTTGGGGGCAGCAGAGTCTGGTGTGAGCTCAGCCCCCAGTGCAGTGACAGGCATGGCCCCACCTCCTGTGGCAGGGCAAGCCCTGTGCTGCCGGCCCCCAGGGCTCGCGTTCCTGGAGGTTCATGGGGTCCTTTCTTTGTCTTTATGGGGGGACAGAGTCCTGCCTGGGTGGCACAGTCTCCCCCTGCTGTCCTGCTGGTCCTCTTTATGGTCCTCCCCTTGGGGGCAGCCTGGCGCGGCAGGGTGCTGAGGCCCAGGGAGGTGGCAGCTCCGCCCTGCGCCCAGCCCGGCCCTCAGAGCCACTGCTCTCCCAGGACCCACAGGCCGCACAAGCCCCCGGGAGCCCTGCGTGGCTTCCCCGTAGCCCACGTCCCCGAGGACCCCCACAAGATCTGCGCTCCAGAGGCCGCTGTGCTGGTGTCAGAACACAGGCCCAGGTGACACCTCCTCTGCCTGCTGTGACTGACCCCAGGACAGCCCTGCGGGTCCAGCTGGAGATGCTGGAGATGCGTTCACCGCGTCCCGGGGCGGGGGCGTCTGGCCCCAGGCAGCGGGCTGTCCTGGGAGGGGCCACGGACGTGCAGGCTGTGGGCGCCCCACCAGCGCGGGCGCCTGCTGCCCCCTGCCAGCCCCCAGGGGCTCCACCTCGCTGCCTGTCCTTGCCTGCTGCCCCGTCCCACACCCCGTTTCCAGCCATTTCCCAGTGTGATAACAGAACAGGGGGCTCCAGGAGGCCCTGCCCGTCCTGCTGCGGCCTTCACCCCAGAGGCTGGACCCCAGGCGGAGCTCAGACGCTGGGACACCGCACTGTTGAGGGCAGGGCCACGGGCCAGACGGCCAGCAGCTGGGTCCTGGGGTGGAGCTCACCCCATCCCCCCCCAATCTCACACACGCACGCACGCACACACACACACACACACGCACACACACACACGCACACATGCACACACACATGCAAACACTCATAATCACACGCACACACATACACACATGCACACACACGTGCACACACACGTGCACACACTCACATATACACTTACTCACATATGCGCGTGCGCATGCACGCTCCTCAGGGTGTCTGATTAACACACCGCTCCTGGGTCACCTGGTCTGGGCTCCCGCTCTCCACTCGCCTCTGGGGACACCTAGACAAGTCCCTCTGGCCTTAGTGTTCCCGTCTGTAAAGTGGGGGTGCTGGGGCCACTCTCAGGGCTGGGGTGGGGATCACCAGGTTCCTGATCTGGACTGTGCCCTCCCCCAGCCTGGCGCAGCTGTGGGCGGGGACAGTTGCCGCCCTTGTGACGGAGCCTGGTTTGGACAGGAAGTGGCTCCTGGCAGAGGTGCTCGCAGAGACTCGGCTGCAGCTGGTGGAGCCGTCCCTGCCCCTCCTCCCCGGCCCAGCGGCCCTCCTGGGCACGGTCTCCATGTCGGGACAGCTCTGCAGTCCATCCGTTTCTATGGAAACCAGGCTTCCCCGGAAGGACACGGGGAAGTTGGGGGAGTCCTCCAGGATCTGCATGGGAATGATGCCCCATCTGATCTGTGGCCAGGGCTGAGCCTGCGCAGGCGCCCATTAATGATTGACTGCCCTCCTCTGTGGAGCACCTACCAGGTGCGAGGCCCCCGGGCTGCATGTTCTCATTATTCTGCATCTTGAACCTGTGAGCTGAGTGGAGGCAGTAATCAGGTTTCACAGATGAGGTCACGGAGGCACAGAGAGGTTAAGTAACTTTCCTGAGATCACAGAGCATTTAAGAGAAAGAGTTGGGCTTTGAGTCCTAGTTTCCCAGTCATTAAGAACATGCTTCCCGCCCCACTCTGTCCTTCTCTGTTGACACTTGTTCCCCCAGATGAGCCCCTCTCTTCCTGGCCTGGTGCACACTCTGGGGACTTCACTTGACTCTGGCTGCTGCCCGTGGGAGCTGTCTGGAGACTCCGTCACTGGCTCCTCGGGGTTGCAGTGGATGAGGGGCAGGAGGGGGCCTCAGGGAGCCTGCGGGGTCCCTCTCCCCTCTTTTGTTTGCTTGTGATGTTGAGTTCAGCACTGGGATGGAGCCCAGGTCCTGCAAGGGCTGGGCCGCCTCCGCCTCGAGCCCCGCCCCGCCTGGCTCCTCCCTCCTGAACCCGAGCCCCACCACAGGCTGGCACCTCCTGTGCCAGGCACCGTCCTGGGCCTGGGAACAGAGGTGGCAGGAATTCCTGCCCCATGTCACCTTCAAGCACTGGCCACAGCTGGCTGAGGGGGGACAGTGTCGGGGCCCCGTGTCCTCACCCAGCCCTCCCCCGCCATCACTGGCGTATGCAGGAGTCCCACTGTGTCCTGTCCAAGGCCACTGGACCCATAGGGACGAGTCAGCCTGGAACCCAGCTCTGTCTGTTGTTGCTGGCTGAAGCGCTTGGAGCAACGGAGCCGCGGGAAAAACTTCAGAAGCAAACTGGAGACAAACAGCTTTTTATTCTGATAACTTTTCTCTCTGGTTCTAATAACGACTAACACACGCCAAAAACACACCCTAAAATGGCGCTGACCCGATCAGCAATCTCGGCCAAGTCACTCGAGATCCCGCAACAAATCCCGTGAGACTACGGGTGGCGACAATGGCCAAATCTCCACGGCTCATAGCAACTGCAATTCAAGCAATCCCCAAACAGGGCTCCTGCAGTCTGTGGCCACCAGCCTGCCGTGGCCTGGGGCGGCCTCTCACCTGCGGGGCCTCGGGTGTGGCCGGAGCAGAGTCCCGTCCCTCAGGCTGCCCCCGCCCCGGCCACTCGGATGCCGAGCGTCCTGGCTGCCGCTCATCCAGGCTGAGCCGACAGAGTGCCTACTGTGCACCTACTGTGAGCCTACTGTGTGCCTCAGCCTAGCCAGAGTCAGCAGGAGCAGACCACCGGGCTCCCAATTGTTCCCTTTTGGGGACCAGCACTGCCGCTAAGTCACTGGGGACACAAGCTGCAAGTGGCCAGTGGCCAGGAGGGGAGGACACTGGACCCTGGGAAGCCCCTGGAAGAGGGCCAGGCGCGCCGGAACGAGGGAGCCGGGGTGGAGGCTCAGATGCAGGCTTGGTGGCCGTGGCCCGGAGGCTGGTGGGACAGAGGTCCTTGGTCTGCCTCCTCGGGGGAAGCCGCGTGGGGGTGGAGGGCGGCCCTTCCTCCGCCCAGCCCCAGCCTGCCATGGGGAAGCCCGGGCGGCCCGGGCCTGTGGGCACAGCTGAGTGGAGGAAGGGAAGTGCGGAGGCCCAGCCTCTCCCAGCCTCTCCCGCAGCAGGAGGCCCGCAGACACCTGCTGTGCTCCCTTGGTGGCATTCTTAAGACCCCGCCTCACAGTGGTAGGCTGAGCCTGAGCGGCTGCAGTGACCTGCCTAAGCCACACAGCTGGTGAGGAGGTGCCGCGGAGAGTCACACCCAGGGCTGCCTGCCCCAAAGCCAGTGTTTGCCTGGGGTGCCCGGGGTGGAGGAAGGCGGGTCCTCACCATTTTAAGGTTCCAGGTGGCTTTCATTCTCAAAACATCCCCGTGAGGCAGTACCCCTTCTTTTCCCAACTATGGATAGGTAGACTGAGGCACAGAGAGGTTAAGTAGCTTTCCCACAGGCACACAGCTGAGAAGTGTAGATGAGGATTGGAAGTGACGTGGACAATGGGGCCCCTAGCCACAGGCCACTGGCTTTAGCAGTTTGGGGCTTTTTTTTGTGTGTGGTACCGGGGATTGAACTCAGGGGCACTCGACCACTGGGCCACATCCCCAGCCCTTTTTTGTATTTTATTAGAGACAGGGTTTCACTGAGTTGCTAAGTGCCTCGCCATTGCTGAGGCTGGCTTTGAACTCGCGATCCTCCTGCCTCAGCCTCCCAAAGTGCTGGGATGACAGGCGTGCGCCACCACGCCCGGCAGCAGTTTGGGGCTTTTTTAAAAGTCTTTCTGCTATTGCTTTGTGTCTCCTTAGACCATTTACAGGCAAGATGTAGGGGTGGTTGTTCCCATTCCACAGATGAGGACACTGCAACTCAGAGAGGTGACTTGCTGTGTGAGAGCCAAGATGGCCGATCAGCCCCCTCCCACGCAGGTGGGAGCTCCCTGGGGCAGGGCCTGTCCTACTGCCCAGGTCTGGCTCCAAGTGGACCTCCCCAAGTGCCCCTCAGGTGGGTGAGGGAGCCTCTCCTTCTGCCCCGAGGTCCTGGCAGGAGGGACTTACAGCTCCCCTTCACAGATGGGGAGGCAGACTGGAGAGCGGCCTGCCCAGGGCCACAGCACGGGCACAGCAGGACTCTGTCACCGCAGAACTGCGTCCGTGGGTGGCAATTCATGCCTCCTTGGTGAGAGGGGTTGGGACGCCAGGGCCACCTGGAAGAAGTGGGAAGGCCAGACTGATGGAGCAGCTGGTGGGGGAGGGGACGCTCTGGAGGGCCTGCTGGCCAGGGGACACGGTGGGGGCGTCCACTCTGGAAGTCAGGGGCACTTTGTCCCAGAGTTCAACGTAGACCTGCCGCGCTGAGCACACCCCGGGCTCATTCACCTCGGGGACAGGAAAATGTGGGTCCTGCCAAGGCCCGCGTGCCAGCCGTGACGGTGGCTCTAGTCACAGCGTGGAACACGATGCCTCAGTGCGTGAGGGACGGCAGAGCGCTCCCGGGCGTGGCGGGGCTCGCCAGTGAAAAGGCCAGGGCTGAGGTCCCCTCACCCGAGGAGCCAGGGCATCGTGCTGGGGCCAGAAGCCGGCTCCGGGCCGCGAGCTTCGTGCTGCCGTTTCTGTCACCCAGAGGAGAAGACCGAGCGCAGGGAGAGCGGCAGACAACAGATCCCAGGTGCTGGAGGGGCCGTGGCGGGGAGGGGGTCGGGGTGATGACTGGAGGTGGCCGCTCCGTCACCGACCGTGGACTAAGATCCCTGGAGTCACACAGCAGGAAGGCTCCACCAAACGGGAGGCCGGAGGAGGAGTGGCCGGGCCAGGCGACTTCGGACGCGCGTCCTTCCATGAGGGACAGGCAGGGGACCAGGCTCTGCCCTCTGCCTCCTGCTGGCTCTCGAGGGCAGCCAGGCCTGGTGGTGGAGGGATGCCGGCTCAGTACAGTTTCTGTCTGGTGGTGGCCGGGGCTAAGGCGTGGGGACAGCGCGGCCCTCCAGGCGCAGTGAGGTGGATGTGAGCCCTGGCTTCCCGTGACCAGGCTGTGTGGTGGGGGCAGAGTGTCCCTGCGGGGCATGGACTGCCCTTGAGGTCCCCAGAGCTGTTCCTCATGTCCCCAGGGCATGTGTGCAAGGGGGAAGAGGACAGCCACCCCATGCCATAGGTGAGACTGAGGCCAGGGCTCAGGGGCCAGTGACCCAGACACCACGCCCACCCAGGCCCCCCGCGTGGCCTTCTGCCATCCCTCCTGGACGTGGACCGTGGGGACACCTATTTGTCCTGCCCAAAGCCGCCACCTTCCTGTGCCCAGCTGGGCCCCTGTCCTGACATGGCTCTGGTGTTCACTGTGTTCAGGAAGCTGGCAGGCTCGTGGGGAGGCGGGCCTGGGGACATTCCTGCAGTCCCTGTCTGCAGCCCTGGCGGGGGCTCAGAGGATGACATGTGCCTGGGTCCCACAGCACTGGACAGCTGGTGCTCGGGGGGAGGGACGGTGGCTTCTGAGCTCTCTTGCCTTGCCGGGGTGGCCGCGGGTGGAAATGAGATGGCAGAATGCCCGGGGCACCTGGGCGCGGGCACGTGGGGCACTGCTGTCGTTCAGTCTGGCCTTTGTGGAACATCACCTGCAGAGTGGGTACAAGCAGTGTCCGTCTTGCAGGGTGGCTGTGTTTGGAGGACCCAGGGCCCCCGTGGGGCCAGCCTGGGGCTGTCCCCTTCCCTCGTGACACTCCTGTCTCCTGTTTAGATGGTGCCAGCTGCTGACCAGGACGGCGCGGCCCATCTCTGATCTCCAGCACCCAGCCCAGCGCCTGGCCCACAGTAGGTGGTCAAGACCAGCCAGAGGGGCTGCGGGGGTGGCTGGGATTGGAGGGGTGGAAGACTGTGGGAGCTGCGGGGTGAGGGAGGGGCTGGGGGTGTTGGTGGCAGGGGGGCAAGGCCTGGGCAGGGCTCCTGCCGCCACCCCGGGCCTCCTTCCCCTGGCTGCACGGTGCCCCTGGACGGGCGCGCCCTCCCCTTCCTTGGGTCCTGGGGTCTCAGGAGTTTGTGTGGAGGCTGGGGATGGTCGCCTGGGCAGGCAGCATGGCCCTGGCCCGGGGAACTCAGAAGCCCTCCCCGGCTTGGGCAGGTGTCCCCTCTTGGAAGCCTTGTTTGACCCCCTGGCCCAGGCTCCTGGGGCGTGGCTCCACCCAGGCCTGACCGCCTTGCCCTGGGCTGCGGTGGCCTCTCAGCTCAGGCGAGTCCCCAGGGGCGACCTGAGCAGCACCCGCCCCCACTGCGCAGCCTGGCAAGCTGAGGCCCCGGGGGGGGGGGCCTCCCTGCCCAGGCCCGGTGGGCGTGGCCTCCCTGCCACTGGGAAACTGCGCGGGAACCAAGGTCTAGGCCAGTGCCTGTCCCGCAGCCCCTGTGCAGAAGCCGGGCCCGCGACACCATGGCGGCCAAGCAGCCCCCGCCCCTCATGAAGAAGCACAGCCAGACCGACCTCGTGAGCCGCCTGAAGACCCGCAAGATTCTGGGCGTGGGCGGGGAGGACGACGACGGGGAGGTGCACCGCTCCAAGGTGGGCCCTGCAGCCCTGCGCCCCCACGCCCGGGGCCCTCTGAGCGCCAACCCCGGGAAAGGCAGCTGGGGCCCCTAGAGGGCCACGATGGCCCTTAGATTTTTTTTTTTTTTTTTTTTTTTTTTTTTTTTAATGGAGAGGCCAGGGAGCCGCGACAGTAGGATAAGCAGCTGGCGGGAGTCAGAGAGGCCACATTGTAAGCACTGGTGATCTCGCTAGTCCTGGGGTGGTGGGTTCAGTTATTCACCCACTTTGTAGATGAGGAAAACAAGGCTCAGAGAGGGTAAGCCACTTTCTTGAGGCCACAACCGTAAGTGGCAGGAGCTTCTGTTTTTTCATTTTGTTGTTTTTGGTACTGGGGATTTGACTCCATGGGTGCGTTACTGCTGAGCTACAAGCCCTTTTATACAAGCTACATTGTCCTTTTTACTTTTTATTTTTAGAGGGTCTTACTAAATTGCCGAGACTGGCCTTGAACTTGTGATCCTCCTGCCTCAGCCTCCTGATTGGCTGGGATTGCAGCTGAGCTTCCCTTCTTAGCCACTTTACTTTCAACTTCTCTTAAACCCAGTGCCCAGGGGAGGCCGGAGGGGGGCAGCCTCAGCGTGACCCGCCCAGCCCTGGGGCAACCTTTTGCCAAGCAGAGGTACCCAGGCGGGCCCCTGAGCGTGCTGGGGCTCTGGGAGGAAGACCTGAGGCCGCGGTGCTGAGAGCTGCCCCGCCCCGCCCCCGTGTCCACAGATCAGCCAGGTCTTGGGCAATGAAATCAAGTTTGCCGTCCGGGAGCCTCTGGGGCTCAGGTGAGCATCAGCCCCGAGTGTGGTGTCGGGGTGCGGAGACCCCTCGCCTGGCCTTGGCCCTGTGTCTTTCTGCCCCGTGTCCATCCCACCTCCTTCCCTGCCCCTCAACCGGCCACTGCTGGGCCCCTTGGCTAGCAAGGGGCCGTCCCCACACTGGGGCTGCCCTGGGGTCCAGGCTGTGACCTTGCTCTCCGTCCCCCAGGGTCTGGCAGTTTGTCTCTGCTGTGCTCTTCTCCGGCATTGCCGTCATGGTGAGCCCCCACCCACCCCGTCCTGGGCCCCCCCCCTCGGCAGAGCAGGCCCGGGCCTCCCGCTGGCTGACCCTGACTCCTCCCGCCCTCACAGGCCCTCCTCCACCCAGCCCCAGGCAGCCTGCCCCACACTGCCACCATGCTGGCCCCTGGGCGGGCTCTCTGGCGTCCCCCAGGCTTCTCCCCACCATGGGCTGCAGCCCAGCTCCCCCTCAGCCGCCCTGAGCCCCAGAACCTCCCTCCCGTCCTGTGGTGGGGGGGCAACCGTGGGCCTGACCCTGAACTGCCCAAGGACACCGGCCCGATCCAGGGGGTCACCCCAGCCCTGAGCCTGACCTTGGAGCCCCTCCTGCTGCCCTCAGGCCCTGGCCTTCCCTGACCAGCTCTATGATGCTGTCTTTGATGGAGCCCAGGTCACCAGCAAGACCCCCATCCGCCTCTACGGTGGCGCCCTCCTCAGTGAGTATTCTGGGGGTGGGTGATAAGACCCAGCTGGGCGAGGGACAACAGGGACCACCCTCCGCACTGGGGCTCCCCGTCCTTCTCCAGACGGTGCCACAGCCGTGCCTGTGCTGCCATCTGGTGGCTGTGGGTGGGATGCGCCAGGGATCGGTGGTCCTCTCTGCCCTGGTGCCGCCTGGGCGTTGGGATGCCAAGATGAAGAAGCCCAGGTCGCCCTTCCTGGCCTCACAGCCTCCTGCAGGAGGCCGACTCTACGCTGCCTCTGTGAAACCCCTCACACCCGCCCCATCTCTATCCCCACAGCATTCAAACCCCTTCTGCCTCCTCTAAGTCGCGCCCTGCGGGTGTCAGGAATGACAGTTTCTAAAGCTCAGCTTTGGTGGTGTCCCTGCCCTTCCCTAAAACATGCTATGGCTCCCTACTGCCTGCAGAATAAAGCCCTGGCCCCTCTGCCTGGCATTCAGGGTCCTCGGTGAGGCGGGTCCAGCCTGCTCCCTCCCTCTGCCTCCCCCACGTCCTGCCAGGGGCCCTGGACTCCGGCCACACCTATCGGTGCCACGCTCCAGCTTCAGAAGCCACTGTGTCCTTGCACACGTGGCGTCCCCCATCCGGCACACACTGTGACTCTGCAGCCTCCCAGGGCGCTCAGAGAGCTGCAGGGGGGCACTGCCTTCACACAGGGGGAGCTCCGGTGGGGCCCAGGGCGGCGGGAGCATCCCCACCAACGCAGGCCTAGAGGAGAGGAGCAGGCCCAGGCCCCGGCCCGCCTGTCCCACCTGCAGATGAAGGCCGAGTCCCAGCCAGGGGCAGTGGCTGGCCCAGTGTCCCACGGGGCCTTGGAAATGGCTTGGAAGAGCAGGACCCAGAGGCCCAGAGGGCAAGGGCTGGGGCAGAGCAGGCCCTGCCTGGCCCCAGGGGCGGCTGGGTCAGGCTGTCCCCAGCCCACGCTCTCGGTCCCCCTCAGGCATCTCCCTGATCATGTGGAACGCCCTCTACACGGCGGAGAAGGTCATCATCCGGTGGACGCTGCTCACCGAGGCCTGCTACTTCGGGGTGCAGTTCTTGGGTGAGTCTGGGGTGGGCCGTGCAGAGGCTGAGCTGCCCTGGGCTTGCAGGAAGGCGCGGGCACCTGCCCCGGGGAGCAAGGAGGGGACGGTGGCGCAGGACCCCGGGTGCAGAGCCGGCTCCGTCTGGAATGCTGTGGGGGACGAGCGCACACCTCTCCCCTGACCTCTGTCCCCTCCCTGGCCTTCCTCCCTCAGTGGTCACTGCCACGCTGGCTGAGACGGGCCTCATGTCCCTGGGGGTCCTGCTGCTCCTGGCCAGCCGCCTGCTCTTCGTGGTCATCAGCATCTACTACTACTACCAAGTCGGCCGGAAGCCCAAGAAAGTCTAGCCGGGCAGGGGACCTGCCCGTGCCCAGGGCCAGAGTGGCCTGGTTCCCCTTTGGCTCCTGCAAGGCAGGAGGGGCCCCTGCTCTGCCCCAGCCACCCCAGGCAGGCAGGTGGCACCTTCTCTCTCTCCCGGGCAGTCCCCAGATGCGGTAACCTCTGGCCTTTCGGGTTTGACATGCTGGCTTGGGGGACAAAGGGGCCCGTGCACCCCATTCCTCACCCCACACAGTAGCACCTCCTTTCCTGGGCAGTCTTGGCCTCCAGGTCCCCTCGACAGACACCGCTGAGGGTCATGGTCACAGCAGTGAGGGCTGAGAGGGCTCCTCCCCCCGGAAGCCCCTGTGCGGGAGAGGCTGTGGGCTGCCCCTGCCCGCCCCCCACCGTGACTGCTCCCTGTGCCGGGAGAACCTGAGCCCTGGGCCCGGGCCCTGAGCCGGCCTCCCCACGCGGGGCCTCCCCGAGCACACAGCCCAGCAGGGCCGCGGGCAGGGGCGGCCGTCTCTGAGCTGAGCCTTCTGGGAGGACGGGCCACCTGCAGCCAGGAGCTCTGGCCCCGTCCCCGGGCCTGTCCACCCTGGGTCTCGGGGGCCTTGCTCTGGGGCGCTGTGCCCCTGGAGCCCCCTCAACTGGCCTGAGTTTGGAGACCTCCTGAGGCCACGCCGTGTCCTCTGCACACGGATGGACACACGGACCTGCAAGCCACGGGCTTAGAGATGAGCGAGAAAAGCACTTGGCGTGTCCCTCGGCGTGTCCTCCGGGCCTGGTGTGTGTCCACTCCGCTGCTTCCCCAGGGAGCTGCTGTCTGGCCCCCGGCTGCCCCCGAGCCTGGCTGCGTGGGGCTTGGTGCCCCCAGCCCCTGTCACCCCTCCTCCCCGCACGCCTGGCAGACTGTTGACAGTGGCCCTGGCCCGACCCCTGCAGCCCCGCTGTGTCCTGTTTGTCCTCGCCCCGTGTGCTGCCTCCCCTGTCACACAGGCGTGCCTGAGGAGTGGTGGCAGTGTCCCCGGGCCAGCTCGCCTCCCTTCTGGGACCGCAGGGTTGGCAGTAGGTGAGGTGGCCTGCAGGTGCAGTCACCTAGCTGCTGCCGCAGAGATGGTTGCCAGGTGTCCCTGTGCCTGGGGACCTTCCCCTGCCCGGCCTGTGCCTGGCTGTCCCTGCAGCCACACGCCCAGTGGCCTCTGTCCAGCAGAGGGCTGGCCCCGTCACGGTCACGTAGCTGAGGGGCCTCATGGTGGCCGCCGTGCTGCTGGTGGTCGCGGCCCAGCGCTGTGGGAGGGCATTCTGAGGGGCACCTCTCCTGGCACCGGGAAGCCCCCCGGCCCCCGCCTCCTGCGGCTGAGCCTGGAGCCCAGGGCCGGGGCCGCTGCCACCTGCTCCTCCCAAGGAAGGTGCCCTCTGGGCCGGAGTGTGGCCCTGTCTGCGTGGGCCTCTGAGGACCAGCTGATCCTCAGTGGTGGCAGCTGGCCTGTCCTCCCCATAGCTGCTGGACACGTGGGTCCCGTCCCACTGGGAGATGGAAGCCCCCGCTGCTGTCACACCGTGGTGGCTTCTGCGTGGCGGGGGCCACCAGTGCACCGCATGCGCTGTGGGGTGCGGAGGGCAGCACGGCCTTGCCCGGGATGGTGAGGTCACACTGGGACGGGCTCCAGGCCCTGGCCAGCAGTGCTTTAGGTGAACATGGCACTGAGGCCTGGGGGAGCGGGGGCAGAGCTCACAGGAGGCCCGTGTGGCCTGGGACAGCAGGCTGGGGGGCATCAAGACAGGGGTGACGTGTGGTCGGGAAGGAGGCCGTGACGGGGCAGAGGGGTGGAGCCTCCGGATCCAAGGAGGAAAGCCAGGCGGGACCCCGCTGCCTTCAAGCTGGGGTGCCCGGGCCGCCTCTGCCTGCTGCCCCCCCCCCCCGCCACTCAAGCTCCGCCCCAGCCCAGGCCCCTCCCGAGTCAGGACCACCACTCTCCACGGTCACTATTTATTCTTTGTTCCTTTTTCTTTTTGTAAGAAACAGTCACAAAAGCCAGTGCAAAACCATCTGTGTGGGCGTCCTGTTTTCTGTTACAAAAACTCCTCTCGATATATAATATAAAAGGGGCTTACGGGAGATAAACATGATAAATTAGCTCTGCTAGCTACTGCAGGGGACATTTACAGATCTCAAAATAGACTTTCAATGTAGGACCCACAGGAAGGGGCGGGGGCTTCTGGGGAGAGGGGCTGCCAGGACCCTGGCTGGTTTCCAACCACAGGGTCTCTGGTGCCATAGCTCTTGCCTGGACGGGGGCTGAGCCACCCACCAGACCCTGGCAGTGACCTCAGGGGTCCTTGCAGATTGCTACCAGCCTGGGCAGATGCCACAGGGACAGGAACCCTGTGTCCCCTTCAAGCTCAAAGGAGCAGGTGGCAGGGAAGTCGCGTCGGGGCTGACTGGCTCCTTGGCACTTTTACAGAAGCCCTTGGGGACGAGTCTCAGATCCACTCTGGACCTGCCTGGGCCAGGTGTCCCCCGGGTCTGTCCTTCATCTAGATCCTCATCTTCTGGGCCTGGAGCCTGAGGTGCTCCTGGGCTGCGCCCCCAAAGCTGGGCCACTGGACTCAGTCCTGCCCAGCCCAGGCGTGGGATTTCTGGTCAACCCCGGCCAGCCCTCTGCCTTCAAGAAGCTGGAGCTAAGGGCATGGGCAGGCCCCTGGCCCTATCTCAGGCTAGGCTGGGCTGGGGGCCAGCCACAAGTCCCCTGGGCCCCAGAAACTCAGCCTCTGAAGAGCTCGTGGCAGCATCTGTGACGTGGACAGGCAGACTGTCACATGGACTATCTGGGAAGTTGAAGCTCTGAGACCTAGGAGGAAGGCCAGGATGGGCGGGGCCAGCAAGAGGAGGAAGAGGGTCTGGCCCAGGCAGAGCATCAGGCACAGGACTTCTGGCAGTGACTAGGGAGGGGCAGGGGCCGAGGCAGGGGAGCACTGGGCTCTAGGCTGTGGCTCTGTCCCTTCTAGGTGGCTGGAAGTGGCACAGATGCCAGGGGCTTGCAAGACAGAACTGGCTTTGCCTAGGACTGAAGAGGGCGGTGGAGAGAGGAAGCAGGCAGCTCCCCTACCTCCCATCCCTGTGCCCATGGCAGACATGACTAATCAAACTCCAGGGGGTCTGACAGGCATCACGAATCAGCATTCCATTGTCCTGTCCATTGAGCTTAGACCAGACAACAGACCCTCAGCTCGGCCTCCAGCAGCCATCCCAGATCAATGGGGTTGAAGCATCTTGCAATCTATTTGCCAACACTGATTTGGAATGTGAGGTCTCTACAGTTGTGGGGTTGTGTGGGTGTGAATCTGTGGGTCTGTGGGAAAATCTCTGCCCCCAGCCCGGAGGGGACATGGATGTGTCACATGGACAACGGAAGGACCGGACACTGTGTTGCAGCAGAAATGGCCAAGATACCTGAGGGGCTCTTCAGCCTGCAGACAAGACAGCTTCTCAGAGCCAGTGTGTGACCTTGACCCTCAGGAAGGGCAAGGAGCGAGTGGGACAGAACCACAGGAAAGCAGAAGCCTGTCTGCCTGCCCAGCTGAGACTGAAGTGGGAGCAGTCCAGAGGCAGGAGGCTGCCCGGGGAGGTAGTGAGCTCCCCGTCCCTGGAGGTATGCAAGAAGGGTGGAGAATTCTTGGCAGGGGTCTTGCAGAACACATCCAAGCCTCCATTCTGGGCGGGGACAAGGAGAACAAGATGATCTTGGGGGTTTCTTTTATCCTGGGGGCCAGGGAGTTGGGGAAGGACGGGGAGGAGGAGCCTGTGGGGAGAGGTGGGCAGGGTGGCCCAGGGAAGTGCTGTGTGTCCATTGCAGGGGGCCTTGATGGAGG
Source organism: Tamias sibiricus (assembly GCA_025594165.1). Lineage (NCBI taxonomy): Eukaryota > Metazoa > Chordata > Mammalia > Rodentia > Sciuridae > Tamias > Tamias sibiricus. Next base: position 27,065,738 of record CM046657.1, read on the forward strand.
TGTGGGAGGTGAGGGAGAGGGGGACAGCATGCAGACTTCTGAGCTGCAGACTGGGAGGGGGCATTTCCTGGGAAAACCAGGATGCTGAGGGTATGTGAGCAGCAGATCGGATGGTGTCCCGGATGGAGTGGTGGCATCTCAGAGACGAGCCAGGTTCTTGGTCAAAATCATCACACACGTGCTGTGTGACGGCACAGCCCACTGTCCCTCCCTGGCCTTACAGGTGATTTGGTCCAACAGATGGGGAAAGGAGGGACTGCCAGGGGGGCCACTCGTGGAGCCAGTGTTTACCAGAGGCCCACCCTTGGCCCCTGTTGAAAGTGGGGACCACTCCATCCTCTGGCTGTCCAGGGACTGCCCTCTAGGACTGGGTCTCCTTGGGGCTTCGTGGGCTTTGGCAGCGTCTCAAAAAATTGCTCTTGTCTTCTTGTTGCCTAAATCCTCATTTTCTTGGCACTAGGTCCCAGAGCGGTGGGGAGAGAGGGCCCAGGCCCAGGGATGCCCGGGTCCAGCTGGGCCAAGAAGGCCTGGTTCTGGTGCTCCTGCATCCTGGGTCAGGCGCGGGGTCCCTGCAGAGAGCTGGTGGCACCCGCCCTAGAGTCCAGGCCAGGGCGCGTCTTTCTGTCTTCATCTTGCTTTGTTAAAAAAATAGCTATAAGCTCCGAGCCCTTCATGCTGCCCACGAGGGCCTCATCTCCGCCCCTGGGGCCAAGAGGACTGGGAGGGGCATTGGTGCTGGGCTTGGTGGGCAGGGCCAGTCCTCAGGCCACGCCCTCTACTGAATGCCCCGGAAGAGGCACATGGCGAAGATCATGACGGAAAGCTGCGGAGAAGAAAGCCGGAGCTGACTGCGGGCTGGGCCCAGGGCCCTGGGCGCCCAGTCCGTCCCAGCCCACCTGCCTCTGGGTGGTCTTCTGCAGGGATTCCCGATGTTCCCCTGGGGCAGCCACCTTGGGAGGGTGACTTTGGAAACTGAATCATGGGCTCAAACCCAGGTGCCCACATATCAGTGGTGGCTTGGGACCACCTCCTCTGGGCCTGGATGTAAGGACAGCTTAGAACATGCCAGGCATAGTTCTAAGTGCTTTCCCAGAAAGCACAGAGAGGTCACTTACCCTGCTTAAGGTCTCACAGCTACAAATGGGGGACCAGGGTTTGCGTCCAGGCCCAGAGGCCGAGCTCATAACCCCTGCACTCTCTGCCTCTGGCTCAGAGCACAGTGAGAGTGGAGAGACCATTATCTAACCATGTCCCGAGGCCTGTCATCTAGTAGACACTTGGCAAAAACTCCTCAGCACTATTATTAAGGGGCAAGGCAAGCTGGGCGCTGTGGCGCACACCTGTAATCCCAGCAGCTGGGGAGGCTGAGGCAGGAGGATTACAAGTTCAAAGCCAGCCTCAGCAATGGCGAGGCGCTAAGCAACTCATTGAGACCCTGTCTCTAAATAAAATACAAATATGGCTGGGATGGGGCTCAGTGGTCGAGTGCCCCGAGTTCAATCCTGGTACACCCCCCAAAAGAGGCAAGGCAGCTCTGACCCTCCCGAGGGTTATGAGCGCAAGCGCGGAACACCGAAGGCCCTGAGCTGGTGGGAGAGGCAGAGCCCCTGACTCAGGGACTCCGCTCTGATCAGAGCTGCTGCTGTCCCCACGCTCAGAGCTCTTGTCAGTAGCGCAAGGAGCAACCCCTAGACTACAGCTCATGGCCAGGTTGCCAGGGGGCTCAGGGGTGAGAGGCTCTGCCAGGGCAGGGTCACGGTAAAGTCTGCCCCACTGCGGGGCTCATGGGCTGGGCAGGGAGGGGGGTACAGGTCAATGTGCAGCTCCACCCCTGAGCCCCTGCACCCCGCCAGACAGGCCGTCCTTGTCACCTGCAAGCCTCACACTGCCCAAGGAGCAGGGCGGTGCGCACGGTTTTGCAGATGAGGAAACCGGCTCAGAGGACCTGGTCTGAGGAAAAGCAGAGGCAGGACTGGACTCGGGAGCCTGCACCCCGCCTGCCCGGGAAGGTCCCGAGGCTTCCCGGCTCCCCGCGTGGGCTGGTCTGTCCCTCGGCCACCACTGCCTGCCTCAGGAGGGGGGCCCCTGTGCATTCGCAGCGCCCCGGCTCAGGGGAGGGCTCGGGACGTGCTTGCGGCATGCGGATGGGCAGATGAATGGAGACCACCCCCGCTCCCTGCCTCCGCAAAGCCGCCCTCAGCCGAGCCATGGGCACAGTGAGAACCGAGCAAGGTGGCGTTTGTGGTGCTCAGGGCTGCCTGCCTTCATTCCCTGCGGCGAGGACTGGCTTAGACCCAGGAGTGTCCTTCAGGCAGATGGGCGGGGACACTGGTGAGCCACACCACCCTCCGCTCCTGGACCCTCCACTTCGAGGCCCCTGAGAGCAAGGGGCGGGGGCGGGGGGGCCCTCCGGTTGGCTGGAGCGCCATCTAGTGGTGGCTCCGAGATCTGCAGCGCTCCCCTTTTGAGGGGTTCTGCGGCTTGGGGGCAAAAGGGGCTAAGCCAGCCTTGTGAAGTTAACAAGGCCCAGAAGGCTCTGAACATCCCCCCAACTCAAGAAAGGGCCTGGTCTCTAGTCACAGGCTGCAGCGCAGCTCACCCTCCAAAGCAGCTGCACAAGGACTTCCACCAGTGAACCCTGAGGAGACCCTGGGTTCAACCCCAGTGCAGGAAAACAACTAACCCTGCACCCTGGAGTGGGGATGACAGCAGAGCCTGCCCTTCCACTAAACCTTGCACCCTGGAGTGGGGGGTGACAGCAGAGCCTGCCCTTCCACTAAACCCCTTCACCCTGGAGTGGGGGTGACAGCAGAGCCTGCCCTTCCACTAAACCCCTGCACCCTGGAGTGGGGGTGACAGCAGAGCCTGCCCTTCCACTAAACCCCTGCACCCTGGAGTGGGGGTGACAGCAGAGCCTGCCCTTCCACTAAACCCCTGCACCCTGGAGTGGGGGGTGACAGCAGAGCCTGCCCTTCCACTAAACCCCTGCACCCTGGAGTGGGGGTGACAGCAGAGCCTGCCCTTCCACTAAACCCCTGCACCCTGGAGTGGGGGTGACAGCAGAGCCTGCCCTTCCACTAAACCTTGCACCCTGGAGTGGGGGTGGCAGCAGAGCCTGCCCTTCCCAATGCCAGGGACCGGCTCAGAAGTGTCATCTCCAGAGCTCGAGGATGACTCCGCCGTGGGCAGGGGGGCTGGGCTCACCACCCCTCGGGGCGGGGACGGATCAGGAGGGAGGCTGGGGTGCAGCCACGGGTCTGCCCTGGCCCTCGGGGGGCGTCCCCGTGGGGAGCAGCAGACCTGGGGCCTTCACTCACCTCGATGGCCAGCACCCCGATGGCGAGGGCCCCGGCCAGGTAGACGTAGGTCTCGAGGGTGTTGAGGATCACCGTGTAACAGCCCTGGGGGGAGGGGCACAGGTGGGGCCACCGCCAGGAGGGACGGGTTCCTGGCACGTGGCCCCAGGGCTCGGCGGCAGCAGGGTGACCCTGTCACGCTGCTGCTGGGGCTAGATGGCCGGTGCAGGAGGTGGGAGGCGGGAGACCCACGAACACCCCGCTAGCCACCCGCCTCCCAGAACAGGGCTCTTCACAGGCTGCTGCAGCGACTGGCGTGTCGGGAACTTCCCGTACATGTCACATCCCTGCTGCCCTCGAGAAATCAGAAGGTCCAGCGCGGAAGGCCACTCGCACATCGCCGGGCCAGCGGCTGCTCCGTGATGGGACAGGTGCTCCCTGGGGCCGCAGTCCCCGGGTCCCTGTGGTCCCAGCCACCCTCGTTACCTGCCTGCTGGCCGCGGGGGCTCCTGGGTCTCAGACTCTGCCCGCCTTCAAGACGAGCTCCTTCCTCACCTGGGGACACCCTCCCAGGAGCCCGGCCACGTCGGCTGGACGCGGAGCTGAGCCCAGGCGGGAGGACTGCAGGGCCTGCCCTGCCCGGTGGAGGCTGACCCGGCAGTGGAGGCCCCCGCCGCCCGCCCTGGACCCCAGGTAGGAGCAGGCTCCCTAGGTCAGCACAACGGCCTGGCCACAGTGCCCGCGGGCCACCTGTGCCTCGGAACCACGCCTGGAGGTGGTCAGCCACGCAGATGCCCTGGGGAATGGCAGTGCCCGGGACACAGCCTGGCTTCGAGGCAGACAGATCTCCAGACAGAACCAGGCGGGGCCACGGCACACTCGGCCTTGTCTCAGCAGCGCCACCCGCAGCCCAGCCACAGGCCGCCTGCCTGGGACAGAGAGCGGGCGGGTAGGTAACTTGCTGAAGCTCGCAGACAAGGGGATGAGAGACGGGGCCTCACCCCAGCCCCATGCCCAGTGGGACCCCTGAGGGAACTTGACTCCGTGGCCTAGCTGCAGGGGAGGCTGGGAGGCTCGGCCTCTACTTGGAGGCCCTGGGCCGTGATGGACACTCTGTTTCCAAGGAGGGGCAGTCATGAAGCGGGAGGGACAGACTGCCACAGTGTGGAGTCTGAGGTCCTCAGTGGAGGTGACAGAGCAAGTGACAGCCCAGGCCTGCGGGAGGTGGAAACGGGACCCTCACATCCTGTGGGTGACGCACACAGGTCTCTGTGGACCTAAATCCCAGGGTGGCCCGAGCTGCCCCAGACTCCCGGTGGCCCGGTCCCAGGGTCCTCGTTCTTTCCCTGTCTCCTCTCCCCAGCGCAGGAGGCAGGGCTGTGTGTGTGTGTGGGGGGGGGGCTCCTGGGGTCTCCCAGGTCCTGCACACCTGGGCAGGTGCAGGGACAGAGGTGCCGAGCTCCTGCAGCCACACTGAGGCTGGAGAGGGGCTCGTCAGCCTCTGGGACCCCCGAGCCAGCCCCCACCCAGGCCCCTTCCAGCCCCTCAGCGGCTTTATCTTGGTCGTGCCACAGGGTCACCTTGTGCTGGTCTGATCTTGTTCGACCTGTGCTTCCTCTAACCACACAGGAGCCCCACTGCGGGGCCGGGGACAGGGCCGGGGCAGGTCTCCTGGCCCTGCTGGCTCTGGGCCACGGGGACTCTCCCCAGAGAGCTGCATTCCACGAGGGCTGGGTGTGGCCCGCTCTCCCCAGCCCCCCCTCCTGCCCCTCCTACCCAGCCTGACCTTGCGCACGTACGAGGGTGGGCCAGAGGGTGTTAGGGGTTGGATCTGAAGCACCCCGAAAGCTCATGTGTTGAGGACTCCCACGCAGCCATGTTCAGAGGTGGGGAAGGCCCAAATCATGAGCGCTCTGATCTCATCAGTGGATTAATCCATTTATGGGTCCATAGCAGACTGGGTTTGGGGGAGGGGCTTTGTGATAACAGCTGCTCTCTTTCTTTGCTCCCCCACACGCTCCTGCCATGATGGGCTGCCTCACCACAGCAATGGAGCCAGCCGACCGCAAGTGGAAACCTTTTCTCTTTAAGCTGATTATTCTCAGGCATTTTGTTACAGCTATGGAAAGTGGGCTCACATGGAAGGGTACAGGCATTGTGTGTCGCATGGAAGGGGCAAAACTGGGGCCCTGTTTCCCCAGACATGGCACATAAGGAAAGGAAAAAGGCTTCAGGTTGCAAGAGAAGTCTAGAAGCTTCCCTGACCTTGGACGGTCAGGTTGGAGAGAGCTTGTCCCTGGGAACCATGGGGTGCTACCATCGGCGAACATGAGCTTCCTCTGGAATAGAGTGCCTGGCTAAGAAGAACCCCACTGGGGAATTCTGGGCTGTCCCTCTTCCCCGGGACCTGAATTTTCAGAAACAAGCTCAAGAGACACGGGAAAACTCCTACCCGCCCCTTAGCCCCAGCCCAAATGCCCACTGCAGCCCTGACCAAGCTCATCTCCATCTTGGTCTTTCCCCACTTTGCCTGGAAGACTCTCCCTCAGGCGGCGCCCAGGGGCCCAGGCCCTACCTGCGTGTGGATGAACAGGCTCCTCCCCAGGACGCACTCCTCCCTGTTCAGCAGGGCCCCATCCAGCGCCTGGGGCTCCCGCCGGCAGCAGGCCTCTGGCACCTCCTCGCTGTCTTGGGTCAGCATCCGAAAAACTAATGCGTACTTGAAATCTTCAGGCCCGTTGACGCCACAGCAACCAAACTAGGGGACAGGGCACGCGGAGTGGGCAGGAGCCGGAGCAGGGAGAGAGCTGGGGGAGGCCGGCTGGCTGTCCTGTGACTGGGGGAAAGCCACTCCCATCCTGAGCCCTCCTGCCCTGTCTGTACAGAGGGAGTGGCAGTGACTACTCGTGCCTCCGGCACTTAGCAGGCGCTCAGGGCACAGCTGCTGTGATTATTGCGCATCCAGGCCACATGGGCAAACAGGCCTCCTCCAGCGGGCGCGGCTCCATGCTGAGCTGCCTGCCCTGCTGGGTGGCTGCTGGCCTGGGGCCGGGTCTGGGCTGGGCAGGTGGGAGTGCGCCCAGCCACCGGTGCGCGTGGACAGAAGGGCTGCGGAGGTCAGGCCCTCACTACCCCACACCAAATGCCGCGGCAGCCCTCGGGGGCACTCACAGTGATCATGACCGAGTTCCAGGTGGCGGAGAAGGCGTCGGTGTTGTTGTTGCCCTTGTAGTGCTTGGTCAGCTCCTTGGTGAAGAACTCCCGCGTGAGCTGGGGGAGGGGGGCACTGAGCTGGCGGCGGGTGGCCCCGCCCCATCTCTCTGCTGGTGGGGTGAGGGCCGGGGGCTCTCCTAAGCTGCCAGCCTGGGGCAGGCCTCACGGCCTCCCCAAGGCCTGCGACCCTCTGCGCCACCCTCTCACCCCCCACCGTCGTCACCTGTGCGCATGCGTCTTGGCACGCCCAGAGCTGGGCGCCCTGCGACCCTCGCCCAGCCGCTCAGCTCTCCCCAGCAGGGCTTTATGGGTCCCCCGGGCTCCGGGCTGGCCCCTCCCCCTCGCCTCCCGCCTCAGCTGCTCCTTGAAAGTGTCTCTTGTCCCCAAAATAGTCTCCTGAGGTCGCTGACCCCCGCCCCCGCACTGCGTGGGGCTGCCCAGCGGAGGCCCCAGGGCAGCCTCTGCCACAGGCCGCTGCCTCCTGGCCCTTCTGGGCCTCCTCCCCGGGACCAGCTGTGTCTCCTGCCCGGTCCCTGCTGCCCTCCTCTTCTGTGTCCAGGCCCCTCTGCTGAGGAGCCCAGCCTTGGGAAGGAGGCCGAGCCCGGGCAGTGGAGCCTCTGGAAAACATAGGCCCCGGAGGGCACGTTGCCCGGAGGACAAGCCAGGGCCCGGGCAGCGCCTCGGGCACGGCCATCCGACCTCCTCAGACTGTGTGGCAACAGGGTGGGGCTGGAGGGAGGGTTCCAGGGTCAGGCCTGGGCTGGCACCAGGGGCCTTGGGAGCGCAGGACACTGTGACCTCCTGGAAACGTCCTTCCAGGAAGAGGCCACTGGGACCCCTCTCTGGGCTGAGGGTCCAGGCCATGGTTGGGCTGACAGCCCTGGATGAGAGGCTGCGGCTCTGAGGCCCTCTGAGGAGGGCAGGGCTGGCCCCGAATGGCCACCAGCATTTGATGGTAGCAGGTGGTGGGGGTGGGGGATGGGGTGTGTTGGGGGGACTTGTACCTACGTTTTCCCTGAAGATGAAGGCCAGGACCCCCGCGGCTAGCTCCGCCAGGAAGATGATCAGGATGAGCAGGAAGAAACTGCAGAAACAGGAAGGCGGCTCTGAGTCCTCAGCACAGGCGGGAGGGGGACAGAGTGGCCGCTCAGTGAGGCACCTGTGTGTCTGCTGTGTAGCTGGCATGGTACACTAAACACGTAAGACTCAGCAATGTAACCGCCACAAACTAGACAGTTGTCATAAAGATACCAATGACCCATCTTTGGAATCAACAAAGTTGAAATAAAAATATGAAAAATAAATGGTGCCCCTTAGGAAGGACCCTTTGTGCAGTGCACGAGCTGAACAACCCTACCCAGGGAAAAGGCTGCTGGGGAGAGCTATCTGGGCTCCCTGCAGGTGGATCTCCCTCCGGCGGAGTGTCCAAAAGCCGGAACACCGACACTGGGGGATCCCAGGCTGGTTTTCAGCACCTGTCACCCTAGGCACCTCTTCCCGCCCCACCCTCTCTGGTTCCCAAGGGAGGTAAGGGGCGTCTCCTGGATCTTCAGCGGAAGTAAAAAGCAAGACGAGAGGCCAGGTGCTGTGAATATCAACATCTGAAACCCGGGGCCGCGAGTTGGAGATAACTGACAGAGCTGCTCTGCTCCACTCCCGAATTTCTGGCTGTTTTCCAGGTTAACCACGTTGCCTCTGGTGTCCAGGCCCTGGAGAAGGGGCTGCCTCTGCCAGGAAAGCCCCTCCCTCCTTGCCTGCCACTCCAGGGCAGGCCACGCCCTCCCCAGGGGAGAAGCCTTTCTCCGCTTGGTCGGCAGGGGGCGCTCTTCCTCCCCCGGGCTGCCCGGAAGCCACGGAGCCCAGGGAAGGCGCCCGGGCCCTGTCCACGTCTGTGCGACTGGGGGACAGTCATTCAAACCTCTTTGAGTCTCGGTGCTCTCATCCATAAAGTGGGGCTAATCACTCCACTTCCTGGGGCTCGTGGTGGGTAAAGACATATGGACAGTAAAGGTGTTGCGTGTGTCATGAAAGCTGGGGTGACCAACACGGGACAGCTGGCACGCGTGGGCCCAGGAGGAACTGGCTGGGGAAGGCAACCAGGCCCTCAGCATTCTCTGCCCTGGCATGTGTCTCTTCTGGTCAGAAGGTTGTCACTTTATCCCCACCCTGGGGAGACCCCAGTCCTGTTCCCTCCCTGGCCTCTGGCTCCAGCAGCCCTCAGAGGTCCCAAAGGCAGGGCCCTAGAGGTCTCAAATCCTAGGCCAGAAGAGGGCCACTGATGACTTTGGGAACCTCAGCCAAGAAGCAGAGGCAAGCCTCCGCTGGCTGTTGGGCCTGTTGGAGGGTGTGTCAGTGTGGCACCCAGGGGAGCCTTGCTGAGCCCGGCTGCAGCGCAGGCTCTGAGCCCTCCGGCCCCGCCCTGGCTGTGCTCTGGGCCAGGACCTCGAGCTCCTCCCAGGAGACTGCACAGGGTCTCCCCGGCTGCAGCCGCTGCGACACAGGCCTGGTCTCAGGGGTCCTCCACGGCAGTGCGGATGCCTGCGCCCGCGGCTCCCTTGTCTACAGATGAGGAAACCGAGGCTGGGGGGAAGGCTGGTCCCGCGTGCGGCGCTCAGGCCATTTGGGCAGCATCCTCGAGGGCTGGCCTCCTCTCCTCTGCTCTGCTGAGACGGCAGCTCAGGGATCCCCTACAGGTGGGTGGGTGACCGGGCTCCATCAGCCATGTGGCCTGCCTGGCACCTCTGGGCGACAGGCTGACTCCACAGCGCTCCTGCACTTCCTGAAGGTTGGGGTGATGGAGGGCTTATCTCAAGTCACAGAGCTCCCTACCCAGAGGGCCTCCCGGGCTGGGGCAGCCACTCTGTCGCCACCACAGTTCTTCTGAGTCTGGGCAGCTCTTGGGTGGAGTGGCCACCGAGTGCGGGGGGCCCTGCCCCTGCAGCCCTCCTCCCTGTAACAGTGGTGGAGGCGCCCGGCGGGGTCCTGGCACTTCCATTAGGCTGGTGGAGGATGGCCATCCGGCTGGGGATCAGCCGCCTCCGCGCGGGCCCTGCCGCCTCTGCCCGCTTCTGGCTCCTGGCAGGTCCTGGGGCTGGCACGGGGCAGCCTCGGAAATGCTCTCGGTCCTCGGCGCTGCGCGGGGAGGCGGCGGCTCCCAGCGGTGGCTGCGGGAGCTCTAAATCACGGAGGCGGCGGGTCGCACGCCTGGAGCACGCTGTGCGCTCCTCCCTCGGGCGGGGACCGCAACGCTCTGTGACCTAGCACAGCCTGGACAAGATGATGCCGGCCAAGCGCTGTGCGCCAGGACCAGCAGGACGGAGCAGGCGCGGGGCGGATGCTGGGAACCGGAGGAGGCTCGGCGCCCCTGCAGGCGCCGCGGGAACCGCGGCGACTGCTGCCACCCACGGAGCATGCGCCAGGCAGCACGCGCGCCCCGCGGGCTCGGTTCCGGCTTCCCGCTCGGCCGCCGGGAGGCAGGGCTCTTAGCAGCAGCACCTCCGTTTTACTGATGGCGTGTGGCTCTGCGAGAAGCAGTACCTTGCCCAAGCTGGTTCAGCTGGTAAGTGGTACAACGGGGACTCAACTGCCTCTGCCCATCACGTCATCTTGGAAGCCATATGAACATCCGGGTCTTCAACCTTGCTGATAGTCTGCAGGGCCTCTTACAGGCAGACAGCAACTCTTCACTCCCGACTTACCGAGTGCACATTCACACAAGGAGCAGGGCTAAGGCACACATTTTCTCATGAGATCGTGAGCTTCGGGACACTAAAGATGGGAAGGAGGTGTGCTTATCCCCGTTTTGCATATGAGGAATCTGAGGTTCAGAGAGGTTAAGTAATCAGCCCTAGGACACACAGCCAAGACTACAAAGCCCAGGTTCTTTCTCACACCTCTGATGGGGTCTCCTCCCTGTACTTTCTTTCCAGGGCTGTTATTGGGCACCTCCTAGGTCAGGCAAAGAAATATCTTCAAGGCAGACACAGTCCCCAGCCTTGTGGGGTTTGTACTGAGTTGCAGCATCAGGAGAACGATCTGGTGACTCGTGGACCAGGGAAAGCGGCTCCCCAGGGAAGGGGAGCAGGCCCTGCCCGGGCACAGGGGTGGAGAGGTGATAGGAGTGTGGGCATGGGTCACAGCAGGGGAAGGGCAGGGCTGTGCTGCTCCCATCAGTGACAACGTCACTTCCGCCAGCTCCTGTCCAGCATGGAAGAACTTCCTCCGCTTCCCACGCCCCGACCACTGGGTATCTGGGATCCCTGCCCCTCCTCGGAGCCCCTCTGACCGCATCCCACTTGCCTGAGCACCCAGTGCCCCGTCCCTGAACGTCCGATTCACAACTCTTTGCTTAGGATGGAAAGATTAGTGAAGGGGGCAGCAACGATTCTGCCTGTGGAAACTGCTCTTTTTCCTACTCCAAGCATCTCTGAGCTGCTCACTGTCTGCCTACAGGCAACGTCTGCTTTCAGTTCTCATTGCTAATAAATACTTACCAGATTTACACACTTCATGTACAATCCAGCTCATTTATCTCTTAAACACACTCATCTCTTCTTTCAACTGGTCTCTTTTCCGATTTAGCATGCTTTTGCTAAAATGTATTGTTTAACATAAAGATCTTTAAGTAAATGGGCTGAAAAGAATCTTTGAGCTAGTCAAAGGTAAGCAACTCGGAAAAAGGGATAGCACACGGCTTCCATGACAGGTGCAATGGTCCTGTGGCACGCAATGGCTGTGCGAGTTATCAACCAGAGAGCTGGAAAACACTCCTGTGCATAAACTGGCCGTTAGCTGGGTTGGTCATTGGTCTGGCTGTTCCCAGGCCCTGTGGGGGCTCAGCTCAGAGAACAGGCTGCTCGGCTAACCCATGGCCAGGCTGCCTTGCTGCAGACCTTTCAGCCATGGTCCTGAAGTGACAGCCCCTTCCAAGCTAGCCTTCCCTCCCTGGCAGGTGAAGGAGGAAATCAAAGGTTTCTAGAAGGACCCGGGGGCTGCCAGGGTGAAAACACGTGCCCCTCTTCAGGTTAGGAGAGAGAAGCGGTTCTTAGTTTTTAGGTCATGAACCTTCTTGAGAACCTTCCAGAAGCTGCCGAGCCTCCCCCAGGAGCATGCACACAACATGTGTGCACAGGTACACACACACACACACACACACACACACACACACACAGGTCCTGACAACACTGCGCGTGGTTTCAGGGGAACTTTGCACTATCCTGGTCTGTTTTGGGGTGCACCTGCCCTGTCTGGGGGACGGGAGACCTGGGTCCTGGTGTCCCCTGCCTCTGACCCACGGCCAGTTGGTGTGAGCGGGCCTGGTGGGGGCGGGGGAGGGGGATGAGCGGGTGTGGGGGGGCGGGTGACCGGGAGGTCCCAGAGGGGCAGGAAAGGCAGGCAGAGATGGCGGGACAGGGCGGGGGAGAAGAGAGGAGCTGGGCCCAGATGAGCAGCCCCAAGGGGGGCGAGGAGGGCCCGGCAGGGCTGGCACAGGGGTGGGTGGCAAGGACCTGCCCTCTTAGAGCGTGACTGTGGCAGGTCCCGCCCGTTCCCGGGTCGCAGTCTCTCCCTGGGCACCGGCAGAGAGGACGGCTGCGGCGCAGGTTTGCAGAGAGCACTCAGGCTGAGGGGTGGCAGTGCCAGGGCCCGCTGGCCGCGGAGAGCCCGCTGGCTTCCTGTCCGGGCCGGTAACGGCGAGCAGCCGGGCGAGGCGCCGGGTCTCTGGCAGCCCCGCGGACCGCGGCCGGCGCCTCGGCTCCGGCTGACGCGGCCGGGAGCCTCCTGCAGGGGGCGCTCGCGGGCTGGCTTGCTCTTTTTTAAATCCTCAAATAAGAAGTTTGCCGTGCTCACATGGCTGATGACAAAGGGACCCCCAGAGCTCCCGTCGCCCAGGTCACAGCTGATGCCACTTCCCCTCTGGGATGTGGAGCATCCCACCCTGAGTGTGGGCCGCAGGGCGCGTTCTGACCTGGGAGGAGCCGGGCCAGGCGCCTGCTCACCGCAGGGCAGGTCAGGCAGGTTCCTGGTTTGAAGGCCCCCCCTGGCTGCCCCACCCACCCACAAGAGCAGCCGCCAGGGGCCACCAGCATACTCCAAGCAGGGACCTGCAGCAGCCTCAGGGCTCAGCCTGAGGCTCTCCTAGCCCTGGGGCCAGTGGGATTTCTTAATGGAGGGAGGACGTGACCCAAGGGCCAGAAAAGTGAGCACAGGCCCACGGGGCGCCCAGTGTAAGGCCGCCCAGAAGACCAGAGAAAGAACATCCACTGCCTGTCTCCTTTGGCCCAACCTCCAGCTGAGCTGGTTGGGCCCTCCGTTCAACAGGCAAGACACAGGCTCAGAGAGGGTAAGGAACTAGACTGGAGTCACACAGCTCGGGAACAGGCAGGGCATGCTCTCAAACCCAGGCTTGCCGACTGCGGGCACGTCCTCATGGGCTTGTCTGCCTTCAATCCCAGCCAGGAAGGAGGGGATGGCCACCCCCAGCCCCCCACGCATCTTCAGCACCAAGTGAACTGCTCAACCCATCATGGGAGGACAGGACCACTTAACAAATAAGAAACCTCCAGAAACCCTGCCATCTATTTTAGGCTTGGGTTTTATCTGAAAAGCGAAGGATCCTCCATAGCTATGTGACTAAGGAGTTTGTGTATGAGAATTTTTGAAAGAAAATAAAGAGAAACGTCATGAGCTGGGCGCGGTGGCGCACGCCTGTAATCCCAGGTGCTCGGGAGGCCGAGGCAGGAGGATTGCAAGTTCAAAGCCAGCCTCAGCAACTTAGTGAGGCTCTGAGCAACTTAGCAAGACCCTGTCTCAAGATATATGTTTTTAAAAAGGGCAGGGGATGTGGCTCAGTGGTTAAGCACCTCTGGGTTTAGTCCCTAGTACCAAAAAGAGAGAGAGAGAGACAGAGAGAGAGAGAGAAGCAACCTGGCTGACATCGATGTTCTCGGGGCCCTGGAGGCCAGGACCACACAGGTGAGGGGCATGGGCCAGGACCAGCCCGTTCCTGGAACAGTCCCTGGGCTTCTGGGGCATGGACACGGTGGTGTGTGCTGGCCAGGGGCCCTGGCCTGGCCCCCTTGGGAGAAGCCCCCGGGGCACGGGAGGAGGCACCCGGCCAGCAAGGACCCAGGGCCTGAGACCTCACCTCTGTCCCCTCTGCCACCAACTCCCTGGGGGGCTCTGGGCAAGTCACGGGACACCTGATACCCAGCGAGAGGGGCTGGAGGTGCCCCTCTCGGTGGTCCCTGGTGTCACAGCCCCAGGAGTGAGAAGGCCCCGGTTTCTGAACGGGAGCCAGGTGGCCTGGGAGCTGGGCCCACCTCCCGCCGAGCACCCCGGGTGACATGGGGCGGGGCGGGGGAGGGGCTACTCACAAACAGCAGCAGACACTTGTTCTCTCGCACGGCCCCGCAGCAGCCCAGGAGGCCCAGGAGGAAGAGCAGGCCGCCCATGGCCAGCAGGACGCAGGCCCCGGTGATGAGCAGGGAGTTGGCCGCCACGATGTCCCGGAAGCCGGTGGGGTCCACCATGACCCAGGCGCCCACGCCCAGCAGGCAGGCGCCTCCCAGCTGCCCGGAGGGGAAGGGGCAGAAGGAACGGAGGGTGGGTTAGGCAGGACCCAGGCCAGGCCTGGGGGGGGACGGGGACAGGGGGGCGTGGGGAGCTGGCGGAGGACTCCACGCATCCCGGCCTCCAGCGCTGCTTTCCCAGGCTTTGGCGTCTTCCAGTGACCCTGACCTTGGGCACAGCCCGCGACCTTCCAGCCCAATTTCAGACCCGAGCCCAGGGCAGGCTGCTGAGGACGATTCTAGCAGAGTTGGTGTGCTGTGTGTATATTTTCCTTAAATGTCAGAGCTGCGGGGTTGTGGAGTCGCCTTGTGCAGCCATGATTCCACACTGAGGCCCAGAGGGGGTCAGCAACTTGCTGAAGGTTACACTGCAAGTTCAAGCCCACACCCCAGGCCTCTCTGCCACTGAACCAGAGCCCACGGACATGCACTGATAGCTATGCTGAACCTGGCGGGGCAAACAGGCGGAAGTCACAGCTGGACCTCAACAGGAGCTTAAGGGAGCTTCCAATAGGACCGTGGGCTCCCCTGCTCAAATCTGCAGCTGGAGAATCTTCTCACGTGTCTTCATCCGCGTGGCCCAGCTCTCTCCTGCCTTACTTATCTTGGGAGAGAAGCAGTGTGGCTCAGAGAAAGGACTGTGCCACTTATCAGCTGTGTGACCTAGGGTAAATAGCTTACCCTCTCTGAGCCTTAGCTTCCTCCTGGTTAACAGGAGACTAGAGTTCCCTCCTCCTGTGGCAGCCCCCAGGAAGAAAGGAGAAAGTGGATGTGAATGTGTTTAGATTTTAGTGTTTGTTGTGTTTCTCTTGAGCACAGACAAGGGAGGCAGCTGCACTGTGGAGGGAACCAAACTTCAGGCCCTTGGATCTGAAGCTGCTGGTGTGTGAGATCTCAGCGGTGGTGGGAGGGCCTGCGCCCCCGAGGCTGGGTGAGGAGTGACAGATGCTGAGCGTCAGCTCAGTCCCTCGGGGCCTGCGAGCTGCGGGAAGGGCTGGGGGGCCAGGGCGTCCTGGTGCCCTCAGGACAGGGCTGGGTCCCGGAGCAGGGGAGAGCCCAGCCCAGGCGCCGCCGTGCCCGGCTCCTTGGTCTCCCCACAGAACCTCCAGGGGGGTGTCCCCTTGCTGTGGGGGACTGGGGGACAGCTGCAGGCCTTGTTCTGCCCCTTGGCCCAGGCCCAGGTGGTGCTGGTGCAGGGCTGGGTGGAGCGAGGGGCAGGGCACTGGGGCACGTGCAGGCCCGGGTGCCATCCCCAGCGCCACAGAGAAAACAGAGGGATGGACAGAGAGACCCCGTCAGACAGACAGAGTCCATGTGGTGGAGAGGGGCCTTTCCTTCACAGCGGAGCTCGAAGGCCCAGGCCAGCAGGAGGCCTCTGGGGCCCACGGAGCCAGAGCTGGGGTGTCTGCTCCCGGGAGGGCCAGGCCTGCGTGGGGCCTGAGCAGAGCCGCAGGCGGGCGGCCCTCGGGGGCTGGGCCACGGGTGCCAGAGGCTGTCCCCTCCTATGAAGAGACCATCGATTGGCTGCGAAGGAGCTAGACTTAGACTTTGCTTTGTTCTCAAAAATCCTGTTGAAGCAGGCCATTAAGAGATGAGGAAAAGGGGCTGGGTTGTGGCTCAGCAGCAGAGCGCTCGCCTCGCACGTGCGCGGCCCGGGTTCGATCCTCAGCACCACGTAAACATAAATGCATTGCATTGTGTACAACTAAAGTAAATAAATAAATAAATATTAAAAAAAAAAAAAAAAAAAAAAAAAAGAGAGATGAGGAAGGCCGGGCGCGGTGGCGCACGCCTGTAATCCCAGCACTTGGGAGGCTGAGGCAGGAGGATTGCGAGTTCAAAGCCAGCCTCAGCAATGGCGAGGCACTTAGCAACTCAGTGAGACCCCTGTCTCTAATAAAAATACAAAAAAGGGCTGGGGAATGTGGCCCAGTGGTCAAGTGCCCCTGAGTTACAATCCCCGGTACCCCCCCCCCCCGCGCAAAAAAAAAAAAAAAAAAAAAAAAAAAAAATGAGATGGGGGGGGCACAGGGGGGGCACGGGGCAGGGGGGCAACACGGGGGGCACAGGGGGCGGGCACGGGAGATGGGGGGGGGCACACAACTGTCATCGCAGGTCCTCAGGAGGCCCGAGAAAGGAGGGTGTCCAGGCCAGCCTGGGAGACTAAGGGGGCTCCTGCCTCAAACTCCAACATGGAGAAGGCCTGGGGGCGGGCCCCAGGGCGGAGGGGCCGAGACGCGCTGGCCGAGCACGGGTGAGCCCCAGGCTCATCCCTAACACCGCAAAAACAGAGAGAGATGAAGATACCGAGGTTCAGAGCGGGAAGGTGTGGTTGAAGCCACAGCTGGCAAGGGGCCGCGCTGGGATCTCAAGGTGGGCTCTGGTCCCAGGTCCCGGAGAGGTTTCTAGGCACACCAGGTGGCTGTGGGGTTCGCCCTCCAGCTCTGCTGTGCGGGGTCTGCCCCAGGAGGGGTCCTGCTAGTTGCCCCCCACCACGCCCCCTCTCCTCTTCCCCCCACTCCCCACAGGGCCAGGTCCCAAGGCAGTGGCCAGGCCTGAGCTTCCCCTACCATCCAGGGTCTGTCCTGCCCCAGGGACCGGCCCATGTGACAATTTCAAGGCAGCAGCGGCTGTGCCACCCACAGATCCCCGGCCCGAGGACTTACAAATATGAAGAAGTTGAAAACGGCCATCACGCACTTCATGCAGCTCAGACAGTCGCCCTCCATGGTCGGTGGCCCTGGAAAACAAGGGGCCTCAATCCTGGGTCCCCCACCCAAGAAAGGTCCTGGCTTCTCCCCAGGAGGGGCCCCGTGGCCAGCCTCATCCCTGCAGTGGGTGGAGAAAGAAGGAGATGGTGGGAATTCTCTTCCTGGGGACAGTGACTTGCCCTGGGGACCTGGAGTTAGGAGTGAGGGTGTAGGAGCCAGCCTGGGTTGTGAGCTCTCGGCTACCATTCGTTTGCTGTGTGACCTTGGGCAAATGACTCCATCTCTCTGAGCCTTGCTCTCTCCAGCTTTAAAGGGGCGACTGAGAACAGCACCTTCCTGCTGCCCATGTTGTGAAGATCGAGGGCACTGTCAGTGTGACACTGAAGGCACTGTCAGTGTGACACGGAGGGGGCTCCACAGAGCGGCCTCGGGTCATTCCTTTAGTGTGGCAGTGAGCCTGTGCTAGGGGGTCAGGACACTGGGATCAGAGCCCTGGGGACTTGCTGAGGCCTCAGGCCACGACCAGAGCCCAGGCCTGACCAGTGTCCCCCAGGCCTGGCCAGCGTCCCCCAGGCCCCGCGCCCTCCATCCACAGGCCTGACCAGGCCACTTCTCGGACTTCGCTGCGGGGAAAGGAGGTGCAGGCAGCCTCGGGGGTCCCGGCCCTGCGCCTGGGCCAGACCCTCCCCCGCCCGGCCAGCCTCATCCATCGGCCACCTCCAGCGTCCCCCGCCCCGGGGCCATCCCTGTCCTCCTACAAGGCCTCCCGGGACCGCCCCTGGTGCCCGTCCTCTCCACGCCGAGGGCGGTGTCTCCTCAGGCCCCGCTGCCCACAGTGTGGGCCACCATGTCCCCAGCCCGGGTGCCTCCTGGGACGCGGGGGAAGGGAGCACGCTGGGGCTGCGGCCGGAGCGCAGACGGCCACCGGGAGCCAGTGAGCCAGCGGGTCCTCGCCGGGCCCCCTCTCGGCCGCGCCCTCCCCTGGGCCAGGCTGGACCCCACGGTCACTCCGGACGCCCCACCTGCCTGCCCCTCTCCAGACCCTCACAAGGCCGCAGAGCCCAGAGCCACACAGGACTGGAGGCGCAGGAGCACCTGTCTGTCCCTCGCCGGAGGATCTGTCCCTCCCTCTGGTCCAGAGCCTGTCCTCCTCGGGGGCGGGGGTGGGGTGGGGGGCGCTGAGCCCAGACACACCTGGGTTCCTCCGATCCCAGCTCCGCCCCTTTCAACCCGCGTCTCAGCCTCTCGGGCCCTCAGTCTCCTCTTCTACCACAGTGGGCAGTTTTGCTCACCCACACCAGGGCGTGTTGTGAGGATTAAATGAGAAGTCCCCGTCCAGGCCTCCCCGCCACAGCCGGCACGGGGTGGACAGCCCCCCTGGTGACCACACTGACGCTGCCATCCTACCCTGTTCCCACCGGATGAGGAGGCCAGAGGCGGGGAGGGCTGAGCCCTCTGTGCCGTTGGCTGGGGTCGACTTGGACCCCCGCGCATGCAGAGCCTGTGCTCTTGGAAAGGGCAGCGAGGACAGCACAGCACATGGCCTTAGCCTGCCTGGAGGCCAGCCCCACGCTAGTGACCGTCGTTGATCTTCAACACCCACACGAGGCAGGAGGCCCCGCGCTGATCACAGGAGGACAGCCTCTCAGGGAGGCCAAGTGAGCTGCCCAGCACCACAGAGATGTCCTGTAGCCACCGCAGGGCGCGAGGAGCACGGGACTGGGAGTCTGAGCCCTGGGCTCGTGCTCAGTAAATCACTGCTGTGTGACCTTGGGCAAAGCCCTTTCTCTCTCTGGTCTCAGAGCATTCCTATTTAAAATGTCAGACCAGGAATTTGGTAAAGAGTCTGTTTCTTCTGTCACTCTCTGATCTGGACCAAAGGGCTGAGGAGGCCAGAAGGCTCCGCGGGAGGGAGAGGCTGAGGAGCGTTTGCTGGAGGCCGGCTCTGGGGTCCCTCCTCTCTGCTGCTGAGGCCAAGCTGGTCTCTGGGGTGGGACCGGCTTCGGGGGCTCTGACTGCTTAGCAGTTGAGGGCCGTGATGACCACAGTGGCTTGTGAACAGGCCACCCATGTTCCTTAGGCCCACATCCCGCAGGTACAACCAGTGCACAGGTTTGTGGGGGGCTAGGCCCCCAGATAGATGCTATAAAAAGCAGCTTGTCTCCCGGGAAGAGGCTCTGACGCCTCAAGGGGACTCAGGTGGAAAGACCCGCGACAGGAGGAGGAGGCCGGTGCAGGCTGCGGAGGCCCTGGGCCAGCCTGGGGCAGGCGGGCGCTGGGGAAGGAGAGCCTTGGTGCCCACCGGAGGCCTGAATCCCAGCTCTGCCAGGCTGAGCCCACGGGCAAGTTCCTAACTGTGAGCAACTGCGTTTCCTTCTCTGTAAAAGCAGATTAAAATCAAGCCTTCCTCACAATTCATGGAGAACACAGAGCGCAGACCAGCGCGTGGCAGCTGGCACAGGGCGGCTCTTACTGTGCGCCCGGGAACACGCACAACCCCACCTGCTCCTCCCAGAGCTCCAGGAGATAGTCCGTGCTGAGGGAATCAAGGCTCAGGGAGGTGGGTCCACTGTCTCAGGTCACACAGCACGGCGCTACAGCCAGAATTCAAACCCAGGTCTGAGTCTGAAGCTGTGACTCTCAGTCACCATTTACAGCCGAAGCCAATCCCCTTGCCCCTGTCAGCCATCGTCTTCCAAAGCACAGACCCCTCCACACCTCCTGTGCCATGTTGCGTCCCACTGTCCAGAGGAAGCAGTCTTCAGGGCCCTTATCTGCGACCAGGCTGAAGCGAAAGGCCAGGGCTGGCCGGCTCCACCTCTATAAGGGGGCTTCTGAAGTCGGGGACACACTCCATAGCCAATTGGCCAGACTAGCGTGACAGACACGTGCGCGCTCCAATCACTGTCTGGATCCGGCTGCTAGCCCCACCCACTCACTTCTAGACGTGAAGGCCGCACAGCGCCCTCCCCAGTCCACCTCTAAGGACCCGGGAGCGCGGAGAAAACTCTGGAGCGGGGACAGGAAGTCTGGGGACTTTGTAGATCCTCAAAAAAGATGTTCAAAAGGCACTGGGGAGGGAGCTGGGGGCCATCTGCTGAGGGGAAGGCCACGGAGCCCACGGCGGCTTGGGGTGGCGTCAGGGGCTGTGGGGGTCGCAGGACCCCGTCACCTGCTCCCTCGCGGCTGGACCAACCACAGGGGCGCTGGGCCTTGGCCATGAGGTCTCAGAACCTCCAGGCCCCTCTCAGCCGCTGTCCCAGGCTCCAGGCCCTTCTCCGAGTCAGCAGAAGGGCGGGACTCCGAGGGTGGGGGTGTTTAAAGCAGAGAGAAGGATGGCATTCAGTGGTTCTCAAACTGGGTTCCCTGAGGCTACCAAGATGCCAAAGCTGTTTTCCACATTTCAGGGAACAGCTCAGAAATCCATGCCTCCCCTTAGGTCAGCACGAGGGCAAGGGTCCTGGGTTTTTGGAGCAATGACGCCCACCCCAGGTGGGACCCTCTTTCTCAGGTTGCTTGCGGCCTGTGTGACTTCCAAGTACAAACACGAAGGAGAACATTTACCTCATACTCGACAAATGACTCGCAGGTGACTGTAGGATTACATAGATAAAGCCCTCGAAATCCTGGGCGGATCTGGGGGACTTGGCTTAGTGTGAACTTGAAGCCAGAATCCGACGGGCAGTCAGTAGATAGGTAAATCGAGTCAGGTCAGATCAAGGAGGCCAATTTTGAGTGAGTCAGGGAGGTTGGAGACTGTCCCCTGAGGGACTGAAATGCCCCAGTGCCCTTCCTCCACCCTCTCAAGGTCACCCGCCCCTGCTCCAACCTGTTGCCAAGGTAACCTGCCCAGGAAAGGCCCCTCCCTGCAGGGAGCTATAAGGTTGTTAATTAAGGTGTCCTGGGCTGCTCCATCCTGCCTTCCCCCTCGGCCCCCTGGTTCCCACCTTTTGGCCAGCCCACGAGCACTCCTGGGCCTAGTCACGGGCCTAGTCAGGTCCACTGGAAGGAGAGAGATAAGGAAGCCTAGGACATATAAAAAGGCAGAACCCCTGCTTCTGGGGATACCAGGATACCAGGTATGGCCCCTTCGCCCTCCCGGGAGAAGTCTGTCACCCCTTTTAAATAAGCCCTGCTTTCTGGGCTCGCCTCGGCGTGCTGCTCTAACGTTCACACTTCACCATGTGGGGGAGCAGGACTCGTCACCGGGAACTGGTGGCATCAAACTCACCTCCCCGCAGGCACCTGGAGAGCTCAGGAGATGGTCCAGGTGTTTCCAGGTGTGGCCCGCCCCGGAGCGAGGACTGGGCACTGCCATCTCCAGCATCCCGAGCCTGTCCCGGCAGCCCCTCCCGGCCCCAGGGCGCCCCGTGCTCTCAGGTGCCTGTCCTGTAACTCAGCTGGCCCCGGGTGCACCCCACCGTGGCGTGCACGACCAACCAGGTGCTCCGGACTCGGGGCGCCTCACACCTCACTAAGGTCGGTGCCGGCTTAGAATTCTACCTGGGACAACTTGTGTCACCAAACACATCAATGAAAGAGGTTCTCGGTCACGAAGAGATGGGGACGCACCCATCCAGCCCCACAGCCTCATTCTGGAAATGCCGAGACAGGCTGAGAGGGGGAGGGGGCTTGGCCAAGGCAGGAAACCAGGGGCGAGGAAGCTGAGCCTGAGCACGGCCGGTGCCCGTGGAGATGCCACCTCCTCTGTGTGCTGTTTCCTCGAGGGACGCCCTCCGCCTCCTGGGGACATGGGACCCTAAACACGGGTGTTACTCCCAGCACCTGCGGCCGTTCCAGGCATATAGTAGTCCCTCAGTTAATCCAGCTGATGGACTGAGTGATCGACCGAGTGGGTGAACGAGTGAGTGTATACCGGGAGAGAGAAACAGAGACAGAAATGGTGAACTAGAAATCAGGGAAATAGTCAAAAAGACAAAGAGGGAGAAGAGGCAAAAGAGGCAGAGATGCTGGAATGGGGACAGGGAGAAGGGCCCGGGCAGGCGACAGGGCACAGGTGCACAGAGAAAGGAGGGGCGACTGCTGGTTTGTCACCTGGGCAGTTCTTCGGGTGTCAGCAGGACGGAGGCTCCTGGTCAGAGGGGCTGGTGCGTTTCTTTGGTCCACCCAACTCGTCCTAGAAGAGAAAGCAGGGATCACTCCAGGCAGGCTCAGGGAGCGGGCGAGAGCAGGAGCCGGCCAGCCTCTCTGCTCCCCGGGCAGGTCTGCAGGGGAGCGTCCTGCGAGCTGGGCCGGGCGGCCTAGTGAAGAGCTCGGGCCCGGGAGCCTCCAGGGAAGCTCTGCAACGACACCCAGGCCGCAGCTCGGGTGCCCTGGGGGCCGTGTGGAGACCCAGTCTCCCATCCCGTGGTCCTGGCCGGGGACTCCGGACGCTGACGCGGCTGCATCCGTGAGCTGGGGGGAGGTGACGGGCTCGGGTGGCCCTACATGGTCTAAATCTACACACGTGGGGACTGCATGCCCTGTCTCTGTACCTCAGGTTTAGGAAACGTGACAATTCTACAGTGGGGAAACTGGGTCCTAGAGAGAGAAGTGACTGTCCCATGTCACACAGCTGAGCGAGACTAGGCGTCCTCCGGAGCGCCCGGACTTCCTCCGCAGCTCCAGGCGGGAGTTAGAGGAGCCCAGCCGGGGACGAGGAGGGAACTGGCAGAAGCCACGCCCCCAGAGACTGGGCCCGGGTGCCCTCTGCTGCCCCCAGGGCGGACGCGGTCACAGCAGGACGGGAGTCTGACTCCTCCCTGGGAAAGACGAAGCCTCCTGGGCTCCTTCCGAGCTTGGGTGTCTGTGTGCCCGGGAGCGGGAGCCTGGGGGTCCGCCCAGGGCTGACCATGCCTGGCCCCGGGCCCTGGGGAGGGGGTCAGGGTTTTCTCCCGCACCTCCTCTTCCCCGCCCCGTCCCAGCCCTGGTCCCCAGTATGGCCAGCACCCCAGGCTGCCGTTCTGAGTGTGCCAGGCTCCCATCCTCTGACACTGAGGCATGGGTGACGCAGAAGGCCAACCCGGTGACAAGGAGGAGGTGCCGGACCCCATGGGGATGGCCGGCTCTTGCCAGCCTCCTCTTCACCGGGCAGCTCCTGCCCCGCCTACGCAGTCCCCTGGCATGAAGCGGCTTGCCCCTCTTTGGAGTCCCAACTGCCCTGAACGACCCTGGCTCCTGTTTGTCCTGGAAGAGGACAGCGCAGGCGACGTCTGCTGACTCGACCCAGGACAGCCCTGCCTGGCCAGCTCCCTTGAGACCTTGGGGAGGTCACTACCCTCCCAGAGATGCGAGGGTCTCCTCGGAAAACCGATGATCCATTTCAAAGCCAAAGCGGTTGAAAGAGTTGGTGGCGGGCTGGGGCTGTGGCTCAGCGGCAGAGCGCTCGCCTCGCACGTGCGCGGCCCGGGTTCGATCCTCAGCACCACGTAAACATAAATGCACCGCATTGTGTACAACTAAAGTAAATAAATATTTTAAAAAATTGTGGCATCATGGATCTGGGGAGACTTGGAAGCAAGCACTGTTCTCATGGGACCTCACCACCAGCACCTGAGGTGTACTGGGAATAAGTGCACACCCCAACCACACCACCAGTGGGCGCCACAGAGAACGGCGGGCATTAGGCTTGGTCAGGATGGGTGCAAACATCTTTTCCCCAAATTCGCATTGTTCTAATTTTGTGATAACTTCGTTATTAGTAATAACTCATAGAACTGAGTGTTCACAGCCAGGTGCAGGGATCTAAGCAGCTCAGGAGGCTGAGGCAGGAAGATCGTGAATTCAAAGCCAGCCTCATCAAAAGCGAGGCATAAACAACTCAGTGAGACCCTGTCTCTAAATAAAATATAAAATAGGGCTGGGGATGTGGCTCAGTAGTTGAGTGCCCCTGAGTTCCATCCCTAGTACTGCCCTAAAAAAAAAAAAAAAAAAAAAAAAAAGAGAGAGAGAGAGAGAGAGAGAGAAGAATTGCATGTTCACCAGGTACCAGACCCTGTTGTGCACTTCTTCTGCATCTTCTTATTTAATCCCTATCTGGTATGGGAACCATCACTATCCCATTTTACAGATGAGGAAACTGAGGCTCAGAGAAGCGATACTGGCCTGAGTTGCTTCCCCTGCTTAGTAAGACAGGGCTATGATTCAGTTGTGGGTCGGCTGAGCCCCAAACCAGAGCAGCAGAGGGACACCAGAAAGAGACAGCGCCATGCCTCCGCCCCCAGTCCCCAGCCCTGCGTGGTTCTGCCCTGAACCAGGCAGCCGCGCACGGAGCTCAGGAAGCTGCTAGTATCCCAGCCAGCTGGAGGGCCCTGGGGGGTGACCCAGTCCTGCCATCCCTTGACAGATGGGAGCCCCAGGGCCCAGAGAGGAGCAGAGAGGGGCTGAGGTCACACGGAGCCTCGGGGTTCTCCTCAGCAGGCTCCCGCCTGGGACAGACAGCTTTATTAATGTCGCCCCTCCCAGAGCCCCAGATGGCCGCTCAGCCCATCTGCACCGAGCGGGGCGGGAGGGGCTCTCTGGTTAAGAAGAACGGCTCCGTTCATCAATCACCCCTCTTGTTCTCACTGCCCCCAGCCCCTGGGCACGCTGTCTGCAGAGAAAGAAATGGCAGGTGGGCGAGAGGGTGGAGAAGCCGGGCCGCGGGACGCCCCGCGAGAGCCAGGCACGGCTGGCGCGCGCCCGGCCAGCAGAGGGCGCTGCGGCGCAGGGCAGGGCTGCGCGGGCTCCGCTCCAACAACGACCCACGTCCACAGAGCCCCGAGGCTGGGACGGCGGCGCGCGGCGCTGTCCGGCGGTGTTCACCTGCCGTGATCGCACCTGATCCTCCAGAAAGCTCGGCAAAGTTCACATTATCATTCCCTTTCACGGATGGGGACTGAGGCGCCCGCCAGCTCTCCAGGTCCCTGAGACCCACGCCGGCTCCTCCATCAGCACCAGCCGAGGCTGGTAACAGGGACACCGACCCTTGAGGTCGGGTTTCTAGAATGGGGGACTTAATTGCCCACTGGTTGGGCCTGCTGGGTCTCATCCCAAGACAGATGGTCTCCTAAACAAGCAATTGGCCCCAAATCCCGGCAACGGCAGGACAGGGACTTGGACACAGACGAATGGGACTAAAATCTAATTAGGCTCCTGAGGGGCGGGAGCCCTGAGGGTTCAGATACCAGGAGCAAAGCCAGCTGTGGATGCAATTGGATCCTAAATGACAGTCTCCCTGGTCCCCCGCGCTCTGAACTTAACTGTGAATGTCAAGGGGCGCAGGGCAACTTCAGCGTCTGGGAGGCCCTGTCTCTAGTCTGTGGGTTGAGTCAGGCTGGGCGCTCAGAGATTCCCATCAGAGAATCTTCAAAAAGGGAATGCCTCCTTTGAGTGCTCCCTGCAACTCCTCATTTTACATGTGGAGTGCTAAGGCCCAGAGAGGGATGGGGTCTCACCCAAAGCCACACAGCATGGCGAGAACCGCGATCTCCTAATATCAAGCCTGCTGCTTTTCCCACCAGTCCAGGAGCCTCCCTAAGACTGACACCTCGACTTATGTTGACTTCTGAAAGCTCTTGACACACATTGCCTCACTGAATCAACCCACCTGTGACATGGACACTCCTGTTTTACAGGTGAGGAAACCGAGCTCGAAGTCACAGTAGGTTGGAGGAACATCTGGGACAAAACAGCGTTGCTTGCTCCTCGGCCCTGCAGGGGCATGGCTCCATGGGCTTCGAGCCTGCTGGCTCCTGGGAGGCCTCACCACAGCCTGTGCCTCCCCTCACCCTGTGCCTCCCCTCACCCATGAACCGGGGCTGGCTTCATCTGCAGAAGCTGTTGGTCCCACACTCAGGTCAGAGGGCCACCCCCCGTCTTAGACACCGACCTGCACTGGTCTCCGGGGACCAGGGCCCTGGACCTGCTTGCAGAGACTCTGACCTGGTCATGGGGAGGCAGAACGAGGGCATTAGAAAGGAAGATGGCCACGGTCCAAAGCCCAGGTGTGAACGCCACGTTTCCATCTCTTGATCACAAACAGCGCCACTGACTCAGGGTCAGGCCTCGGCCACGGGTGCAGCCCGCAATCCTGTGCTCACAGGACGGGACACACCGAAAACAGGGCAAGATGACCCCCCCCCCCCCCCCCCGGTGGTGGTCAGCAAGCGACCCCCCCCCCGTGGTGGTCAGTGGGGGTCCCAGGTACCACACACGGGTGGTCAGTGGGCCCAGACCACACACGGGACTGAGACCCCCCTTTAGCTCCGGCCCCTGCGCTGTTGCTCTGACGTGCTGTGTTCCTGGCTGAGGGGGGCTGGTGCAGCCTCTCCGGGCCACACTCCCCCCAGAGCCGGAGCGTCCCTCTCTCAAGAAATTCAGTGTGTGCCTCACTTGGCCCGTCCTTCGATTCCTATATGAGATGACGTCAAGGACCTCCCAGCTGGGCATTGTGGCGTGTGCTTGTAATCCCAGCTGCTAGGGAGGCCAAGGTAGGAGGACTGCAAGTCCAAAGCCAACTTCAGCAATTTAGTGGGGCGCCGAGCACCACGGCCAGACCCTGTCTCTAAATAAAATATGAACAGGCTGGGGCTGGGGCTAGTGGTGAAGCGCCCTGGGTTCAATCGCCGGTTCCAAAAAATAAAAGGACCCTCACAGCCTGAGTTGAGGCCTCTCTTTGGGGGACCTCCTCAGGACAGGACCCTCATCCCAGTGACAAGGACAGGAAGGCCAGGCAGCCCTGGTGGCTTGAAGCTGGTGGGAGCCCAGAGCAGCGGAGGTTACTCTGTAAGGAGCAGGACTTGGTGCCCCCCAGCGGGGCACTGCGGCCGGATTGGGCAAGGAGGGGGCCCAAGGCCTGAGCGCCAGGGCCTTCCCCACGCGGCCCGTCAGCAGTCTGCCCAGCACGGCGTGCTGTCCCCAGGAAGGCCTCACCGGCCAGTGACCTGGACAGCAGGTGCGAGGGGGCATGGAGCAGGCTTTGCAGGTGAGGGCCCAGGTCCTGGGGGAGGCCGGGGCGGGAGCCGGCCCGAGAGACAAGACACACCCAGTGGGGAAGAGGCCACGCAGCCGCGGGAGCTGACCTCCGCAGCACCAGGCCCCAGGGAAGAGCCCAGGGCAGGAGCGGGCAGGAGGCCTGGCTGCCTGGGGTTTCCGAGGGCCCCTGGTGGCCTCTCTGGGTGGCCAGAGAACAAGCTCCCTCCTGGGCTGTCACTCCTTCAGAAACACTGCCCTGTCCCCATTGTCCCCACCAGGCCCCGTCCTCCCTCCGTCCCCACGGAGTGGGCACCCATGGGTGTCGTGGGACTCTGTGGCAGCTGGGAAGGCCGTGTGCTGACCCCAGCCCCGTGGAGCCTGGGTCTGGGGGTCACCACAGCCCACCGGAGCTGCTCTCAGGATGGCCCTGCCCTGGTGGCTGCCAGGGGTGGCCGAGTCCCCACAGCACACCTGGTGCTTCACCTGAGTGGAGTCCTGCGGCCCCCGCTCTGGGCCACCTCCTGGAAAGTTCTGCAAAAGCTTCTGTCAACCGGGGCCCGTCTGGCCAGCTCTGACCTGGAACTAAGGGCACAGGCCTTGGGAGGTGGGTCTGCCGCCACTGAAACTGAACGAGGCTCAGAGACGGAGGGCAGCCCACCCCGGTGCCCCAGCCACGTTGCAGGAGCAACAGGCCCGGCCCTTCGGCCCCTTAGCAGGTCTCTCAGCTCCACGAGGCCCCCGACCTCCTTTTCATTACGTAAAGTCAAATTCACAGGGTTCAAAGAGAAACCAATTATATTGAAATACAGTTATGAAAACAAATTAGTCAGGCTTGGGATATGGCTCAGTGGGTAGAGTGCTTGCCTCGCAGGCACAAGGCCCTGGGTTCAATCCCCAGCACTACAGGGGAGAAAAATGTGTTGTGGGGAACTGCGGCAATGACAGTTCTTTATTAACCTGTGGAATTCCAGTTCCCGGAGCGGATCCCGTCACTATCATTGTCTCAAGAAAGCTGCAGTGGTTGGGGGTATGTTAAGGCTGACAGTACTGTGGCTTGTCACTTGTGCTCCTGATGCAGGCGATGCTGACTTTCAATTCAATGTCAGTGAAAGGGAAGACACGATTTTGTCCCCAAGTTCACGGGCCCTTCAGTTGTGTGTGATCCGCGTGAGCTGAGCCTGCCACCCAGACCCGAGGCCATGTCCCCTGTTCCCTGGAGGCTCACAGTCCAATCTGCCACCAATTTCCACCCCTCCCCAGCCAGCATCACAGTCCCACATTGTCCTCGGTCCCAGCTGCCAACAGAGGGGCAGAGAATTTGCAGCAGGATTGGCCAATGAGACGTAGGAGCAGGGAGCGGGAGGGACCAGAACCCCAGATTTCAATTAGAGAACCAGTGGTCAGAGGGAACTCCCTGTGGCCGCCCCCTGGACAGGCAGCCCAGCCACGTGGAGTGGAGGGGACAGAGGCCTCAATCCCCTGGGGTGGGGGGCTTGTCAACCCTCGGACCTTTAGACTCTAGCCCTGAGGTTTAAATTCTGGGGTTCAAGGCGGGGCCCCCCCAGGCTTGCCTTTTGCACGTCCCCCGGGGCTACGCGGTCAGGTCTGGAGACCTAGAGGTGAGAAGCCCAAGTTTACCTGGAGGGCGGGGCTCCAGGCAGGCTGGAAGCCACGCCCCTCATATCCGGGCTTCCAGCGTAAGCAGCCATTGGCTCCCTGCTCTGCCACTCACTCCCCGAGCCAGAAGGGGGCGGGTCCTCCCGCATCACCAGGGTTGACATTTTGGTCACAGCTCCCCTTCCCCATACTTCCCCTCCCCTCCCCTCCTAGCCAGCCCAAACTGCATGATGATTGCCTGCCACTGGCCTCAGGGGCCAGCGAGGCCCAGCCACCGTGACTGGTGTCTGAGCAGGGATTTTAATTCTCAAGCAATTTGCAGCCTCCAGAGCGCCCGAGGCCAGGGCTGGGGCGCAGGCTGGGCCTCCTCTGCTCCCCTGAGGTGTGCACGGGCTGGCGTAGGAAGAACCGTGTCCTGGGGCAGCACTGGGGGCGCTGGGCCTCTCACAGCCGCCAGCCCCAGCCCTGAAATCACCGTGAAGGAGCAGCGTCCCTGTGTGACCAGAGGCGCCCTCATCCCCTGGAAGCACAGGTCCCCGCGGGGCCTCAGGCTGCCGTGGGGTTTAACCAGAGTAGCCCAGCGGCCACCACGTCCTGAGGCCAGGGGCTGGTGTCCAGAGGGGAAGGGCCTTGCCTGAAGGCAATCGGGGCTGGATGGCCCGGCCCAGGCTCCTGGCCCAGGCCTGCCCTGCCACACCCCGAGTGGCTCAATACGAGCCCAGCCTTTGAGTCCCGCCCAGGCGTGGAGGGGTCCTAGAAGGTGCAGGTGTAATCATATCACAATGTAATCACCGCGCTGCTCCGTGGGCGCCGGGACTGTGCCCAGCACTTGCCCAGACGAACGTGGGCGGATCATCCTGAGCTACCCGAGGGGAACTGAGGCTCAGAGAAGGGAGCTAGCAGCCCTTGGCGGCCAGCTGGTGAGGGAGAGCCAGGGTTCTGCCCCCAGGGGGCGCACTCCCCGAGAAGTGCCGCAGCTGCAGCTGCTGCCTGGCCCAGGGCAGAGCAGGCGGGAGAGGCCAGGCCCGGGTTCGAGTCCTGCCCTCTCGCTGGCCTTCCAGTCCTCCGCCCCCACCCCAGCTCTGCCTTCCCACATTCTATCCCCCGGGAGCCTGGAGCTCTGAAGAGACCCTTTGAAAGTCTTGGTAATCCATCCCAAAATACACAGGGCTGTTGCCGGGGCAACCTGGCCCACCACACAGCCAGGATTTTAACATCTAATGGATTCACGGTATTAAGGGGGCCTGGGAACCGGACAGGAGAGGGCACAGGTCTGAGCTGGGCGGGGGCGGGGGGCCGGGGCCCAGCCAGAGCTGCCCTGCAGCATGGGCGTTGGTCGGCTCCTCGCTCTGTGCGGTGTCCCACAGGGTCGGGCGGGTGGCCTGGGGGACCCAGTGGTGGGGGCCGGGCTCCAGGACTGGGGCACATGGGCATTTTACTTTCCCAGGGGGACAAAGGTGACGCGCTTCGGCTTTTTCCATAGAAGCCCACCGTGGACACCGCTGGGCTCTCACGTCATCTCCTTCGAGCCTCACGCCAAGGCCGCGGGCAGCGTGGTGCGATTCCCAGCTCACTGCCGAGGAACCTGGGATCAGAGCGCGGGGGACGGACGGAACCCAAGGCCACGCGGCTCCAGCACTCTCTGCTCCCCCTGTCTGCACTGCGCCGGAGCCGCGGAGGGGCGGGTAATGGTGGGGGCCAGCTCACGGCCAGCACGGCCTGGGACTTTACAGGTGGCCCGCGGTATCGGTGGGCACCAGCACCTCCATTCTACAGGGTGTGGAAACTGAGGCTGCGGGGGGTCAAGAGCCAAGGTCAGGAGTCCAGCGGCCGTGGAGGAGGGGTGGCTGGCTTCGCCCTCAGCAGACAGACACACGTGCAGAGACGCAGACGTGGGCGCACGGACACGGAGGCCCCCCCCAGCGGTGCAGGAGACCCCACACTCAGACAGGCACCAGGCAACACCCACACACACGTGCAGATGAGGCTGCGGCCACCTTCCCACCGAGGGACCTAAGCGTGATGAGAGAGGTCAAGGTCCTGTGGTCAACGCCTCCACCAACACCAAGACTTCCCGAACAGCCAAACTCATCCTTTTTTTTTTTTTTTTTTCAGTGCTGGGTTTTGAACCCAGGGCTGCTCTCCCGCTGAGCCGCATTCCCAGCTCTGCCTTTAAAATATTTTTTTAAATTTGAGACAGGGTCTTGCTAAGTGGCTGAGGCTGTCCTAGAAGTTGTGATCCTCCCGCCTCCGTTCCCACGTTGCTGGGATTCCAGGCGTGGACCACTGTGCCCGGTGCCTGATCGTGTTCTTAAAAACCTTAGGGAGGAAAAACCCCACAACCTCACTCCCTTGTCTCTTCCTTAAGTGGGGAAGTTCTTCCTGGCGTCTATCCCAATTCTCTCCTGCTCCACTTGAGCCATTCCACAGCTCTTTGCATCGCGCTCTGCTGTGTAGCCCCCGAGCCCTTCATCTTCACGCTCTTGCTTGCTCCTTGCAAAGCTCCCAGCAAAGCAAGTATGATTGCATTTTATGGGGAGCAGGGCCCAGAGAGGTTGAGCAGCTTGCCTGAGCTGGCGCAGCGCGGTCAGGGCTTGGGTTGGCCTGGCTCTGGGCCTTCAATTTCACTGCTACCTTCACGGCTCCCTCCACTCTCCCAGGCCACTGTCAACGTCCCACCGATGTCACCGTGTGTGCCGCCCTCAGCCAGGCGCTCTGGGCCTGTCTGTGCTCACTCTGGGGACTTGGTAGGCCTGGCCCTGTGCAGCCTGGCGGGGCTCAAGGACCTGGCCTGGCCTGGGGCACCGGTGTGCTCCTGCCCCGTCCTGCCGGGGGCCCTGGAGAGCCTCCCTTTCTTCCCCGCCTGCTCCACCCCAGGGCCCAGGAACTGTCACCCGGGCTCCAACAAAGCTCAGGCCTGGGCCCAGCCCCGTGGGACACGGCCCGCGTCCATGTGCTCGGCAGGGAATACTGGGGACAAGTCACTCCCAGGGCAACTGCAGCTGCATCAGGGGAGGCCACAGGCCCGTCCCCACGGGTACCTGGCGCTCAGGTTATGGGGTCAGACGACCCAGAGGCAGAGACCGCCACAGAAGCCCCTGGTCTGCTTGAGAGCAGCCTTCGAGGCAGTGAGTCAAAGAGGAGCCCAGGCCTGGGGGCCGGTCCCGCCGCCTCCCCCGCAGCAGCCAGCGCGGCTGCCCCTCGGAGCCTGGCGAAGGAGCCACGGCAGGAGCTGGGGCAGGACAGAGACGGGCAGTGGCTCAGACAAAGGGAGCGCCACCATCTTCCCCCCAGGAAGCCGTGGCCCCCCATTTCCGCCCAAACCTGGGTGACCAGGCCAGGAAGGACGCTGGCCA
Organism: Tamias sibiricus; assembly: GCA_025594165.1. Lineage (NCBI taxonomy): Eukaryota > Metazoa > Chordata > Mammalia > Rodentia > Sciuridae > Tamias > Tamias sibiricus. The sequence goes on from CM046657.1 coordinate 27,097,453, forward strand.
TCCTCCAAGAGGACCAGTGGTCACGTCATACAGCTCCCAGGGGGACGTCAGCTTCCTTTTGGCGCAAGACTACCGCAGGCCAGGCCTCTGGTCCGAGAAGCCCGGGGCGGGAGCACCGCGCTCGGGTTTTGGGACCTTCGCCTAGACTTTACAGTCGCGCATCCTTAACACAGAACTCAGATTCCGAGACGTTCTGAGCATCGCGACACACCCACGAGCTCCAGGGTTCGGAGGTTCTGATCAGCAACGCTGAGCCGTGACAAGAGCCGTCGGCATCATTGTCCCCGATGTGGGTGGGGACGGAAGCCCCACTTGCTCACCTCACCTCTGGTGCTGGGCAGGGTGGAAGGACCCAAGAGAAGGGCCACTGGCCTGAAGGGGACAGGCGATCTGCCAGGCCCTCGCCTAGAACAGCGTGGACGGGCCAGGTAGTGGGGGCTTCGGGCTTGGTGGCCGTGTTGTTCTGTCCCCGCTCCTCGCTGTGCCTGGAGCCCAGAAAGCAGCCCAGGGCGCTAGGAAGCAGCCGTGGCCCTGGACCAGGAGAGCCTTGCGAACAGCCACGGGATCTGCCTGCAGGCGCAGCGCGGCTCCTGATCTTAGGAACGTTCGGCCCGCTCGCCTCGCCGGAGGGCGGAAGGGACTCCAGCTCCCTGAGCGTGGCTGGGAAGGAGCAGAGCTGAAAATGCAGACGGGGCGCCGATACCCCCACCAGGCTGTGCAGCGTCCGCCGCGTCCCGGCACTCTCTGAGCCCCAGCAGCCTCCCCTCCAACCCTGGATGACGATGGCACCCCCCTCCCCGGGGGGTCAGGAGGGTCAGGGGGGCTCCGCGAGGGACGTGCAGCTGGTCGGCCACAGCAGGCAGGAGCGCCGTCCCACCTCCTGGGCCTGGGGGGCCTCGGAGGGCGGGAACTTCACAGGAAGACTTTCCCAACCGAGGGGCTGGAGGAACGGGGGGGGGGGGCGGGGGCCGGACATAGTCGCCCACCGAGACCCAGGCCTGACCCTGGTGTTTTGGGGGGTCCTAACGAGAGACGCCCCCCGGGGCCGTGGCCCTTGCAGAGAGCTCTCAGGAGCTGGCTCACTGCCAGGGCTGCTGGAGGCCCGGGAGGGAGGCCCAGGGAGGGAGGCCCAGTCTGCTCATGAGCGGTCAGGATCTTTCTGGGCAGTCTTGGCTCACCTCCGCGGGCCTTGGCCTCCTCTCTGGCACCCCAAAGGACTTGCCCACTCTTGACAGCGTCTTGCGAGCCAAGCCTGTCCCTCCACCAGCTGTCCCTGCTCTGCTGAGGCCCAGAGCAACTAGAAAGGGCAGGGAGGCTAGGGACAGTGTGGGCAGATCTAGGGACGAGAGGAGGCTGGTACCCGGGGGTAGTGAGCAGCCCTCTGCTCTGCATCCCTGGGGAGGGGATGAAGCAAGGGAGGTGACAGTGGCAGTGTTGTTGACAGAGTGCTCACGAAGGGCTGGGCTGTCAGAATGCTTTGCATCTATTACCACATTTAATTTTTGTGGCAACCTATGAAATTGGTACAACTATTTTCTCTGTTTTACTAACCAGGAAACTGAGGCACAGAGAGGTAAAGTAACTCTCCCAGGGTCACACAGCTATTAAGTCAGCATTTGAACCCATGTAGACTGATTCTAGCATCTAGGCTAGATACCCCAAAACTTGTGGGGCAAAGCATGGATCTCCCCAGAATCAGAAAACCCAGTAGGAAGCGCGTGGTAGTGGGAGTCAGGGAGGAGCCAAGTGTGTCCTGCAGGACCTCTCTGGGGCCGCAGAGCAGCCGGGGGCACTGGCTTGGCTCAGGGGCATCTTCTCCACCCTCGTTGCAGGTGTGGCCGTGGCCTTCAGGGCCCCTGTGATCCCACAGGTCACTTGGGATGTGCGATGAGGCCATGGAGCCAGGACATGGGCACACCCTGGAGACGCACCGGGGGCACGGCCAGCCTGAGTCATGCTGCCCGTCTCCTGGCCCCAAGGCCAGTGCCGCCGGAGCGTCTGGGAGCCCGTCCCTGTCTCTGGAAGGAAAGGACCCAGGTCTTGTCTTTTTAGAAATGAGAATGGTGGTCTGGATGTTTGGAGAGCCGACCTCGTCGTGCAAACATGTGAATGCAGCCTGCGGTGGCCTTGGGTGGCTCCAAAATGTCACCAGAAGCCGGGGCCGGGGTTGGAGGGGGCCCGGACAAAGGGACGACTCTCAGAGAAGGCAGGCTCCCTGCGTGTGACCCGGGTCTCGGGCTGCCATTCCTTCCTGGGGCCGTGTGTCTGAGCCAGGCAGGGAGGTCACACACGCTCACACAGCGTGAGCGCAGGGAGCAAGGGGCTGCAAGTGGTGCTGCAAGGGGCTGTCACCTACAAAGTGTCCCCATGAGGCCCAGTCACAGTGCAGGCCACAGGGCCCTGGCAGGGGCTTCAGGTGGGGCCCCCCATCAGAAAACGGGTGCATTTTCTGCAGCTCCTGAGGATGCAAGGGCAGAAGGGAGTGCCCTTGGGTCCAGGGGTCTGGGCTCAAGTTCAAGCCTCAAGGCCAGCCGGCCAGCTCTGGGCTTGGCCAAGGGCCACGTCTCGGCCTTGAGTCCTGCGTGCCAGGTTCCCCTCTGCCTCTGTGTACCTTAGTGTGCTCTCCACCTGCACACACACTCACACTTACTCACCCTCACACATGCACACACACTCACACACTCACACACACACTTATTCACCCTCACACACACTCACACTCATGCACACGCATTCACACACTCACACACTCACATACCCACACATGCACACACTCACACACTCATGCACACTCACACATTCATACACACCCACACCCACACACGCGCACACACTCACACTCACACACACTCATGCACACACACTCACACACTTACACTCTCACACACACTTACACCCACACATGCGCACATACTCACACTCACACACTCACTCACACACACTCACACACACCCACACATGTACACACACACTCACACTCACACACACCCGCATACGCACACACACACTCACACACTCACACACACACTCACACATACACTCTCACACCCACACACACTCGTGCACACACACTCACACACACTTACATTCTCACACACTCACACATGAACACACACTCACGCACACACTCACACACTCACAGACATGGCCATTTCCTGGCCGGGGGAGGTCACCTGCCACCTCAGCAGGAGCCGGGCCTCTGCAAGCCCGCCTGAAGCGGGGGCCTGTGCGTATAAATCCCTCAGCCCTGCCCTGAGACTGTGACCCCCAGAGGGAGGTGACCGCCTTTAATTTAGAGGCCCCGCGTGTGGGCGCCACTGGGCAGAGCCCGGCAGGCCCGGGCGCCTCTTGCTGGGAGGAGGAGGAGCGGGAGGTGTTTCATTTCCCCGCTGCCCGTTAATCAGGGAGAGGAAGACCCCAGCTGCGGGACAGCGGGTTTCCAGGGACCACACGGATGCCGGTCCTGGGGGGTGGGGAGCCCGGCGGGGGCAGGCGTCAGCACAAGCTGGCCTGGGCTGGCTGGCCCCACCCTGGGCCCTGTGCATGTGACCCTGGGCCACTCCGCGACCGAGCCCCATCAGGTGACTCCGGAGCTGTCGTGGCTCTGACCGCCTGTGCGGAGCTGGCCGTGTCCACAGAAGGCCGGGTCCGCTGTGGCCAGCGGGGCAGTCTGGAGGCCGACCCCGCGCCTGCGGAGGCCCTTCTGCACCAACCCCTCCTCGGGCGAGCCGTCGGGACGGCAAAGGTCACTGAGAAGAGACTCTCCAGGACGTGGAGAGGCGTCCACTGGCCTTCTAGCCACACGCCCACGGAGTGAACTTGGCGTTGACCCTGAGTGTCTACCCGAGTCGGCAGGGCAGGGCCGGGCGACTCCTCCGGCCTCCTCCTCCTGGGAGCCCTCCAGCCGGGATGCAGGGCACAGGGGGACCGAGCCTTGGGGGCTGGCGTACTGGTGGAAACGCCTGGGGGGCGACTCCGGGGTGGACGCCTGGGGGCAGTGAGCCCGCTGGGCCCCGCCTGGCCGGTCCCCCTCGCCCCGTCAGGGTCACGTCCTCTGGATACGGGTGCGTCTCCTGACGTCACCTCTGAAGCTCAGGGAACTCCCTCCGCCCGGGGAGCTCCGTCCCCACGTGAGGCCACCCTGTCCAGCTGCTGCTGCAGGGCACTGGTCCTCAGGAGCGGCTGTGGAGGGTCAGGGTGGCTGGTCTGAGCGGCCGGGGCGGGGCGGGGCCAGCTCAGCAGGACAGGCCTGGCTGGGAAGGCAGTTCCGGAAGACCACCAAGGACAAGGACCCTTTGCGCTTCTATGACAGCTTTCCCAGCCCCCCGGCCCCACAGGCACTGCCACCACCACCCCGGCCTCAGTCCTAAGAGCTGGGCTCAGGCTGCCCTGGCTGGGATGCGGTCTGTCCCCCAAGGTCCCCAAGGAGGCTTGTCCTCAGCAAGGAGGGGGAGGTGCTGGGCCCTTTAAGAGGTGGTGCCTCAGGGAGCGTCCTGGGTCACTGAGGATGTCCTCGGAAGGTCAAGGTGGTCCCCTGGAGAGCTCGCTGTGACTCCTTGCTCCTGCCGTGGCCCGCCGCCCTGCTGTGCCACAGCCAGGTGGCCCTCACCAGGACTGGGGTGCCCTGCCGGTCTCCCCGCAGCCTGCCTTGGGGTCTGCTCCAGTCTCGCTGGGCAGCCGCGGAGCTGAGCGCCGAACCCGGCAGAGCCAGGCCTGTGCCAAGGCCCTCCGCCGCCCCCGCCGCTGGGGCAGCAGGAGCCCAGGGCCCGCTGCAGGACAGCCCCAGCCAGTGCCCCCAGCCTGCTGGCCAGGTGCGACCCTCTGGGTCCCCCAGATGGAGGTGGGGGCTGCTGTCCACACCCCCAGAGTGGAGTGGGGTTGCCTGGTGGCTGGGGTCCCGTGGAACCAACCCCTTCCCCATCTAGAGAGCGTCTGGGCTCAAGGGGACGCAGGCGCCCTGAGGCCAGCCGACGGCAGCTCCAGGACCTGGCTGCTCACACGGCCTGCCCGGAGGTCCTGCTGCTGTGACCGGCTCGGTCCTAAGAGTCATCTCGCAGGTGAGCCGTGGCCCAGAGGTGACGCCCTGGGCAGGCCACCAAGGAATTGCCACACCAGGGCACGTTCTGGTGACATTCTCATGCCACCTTCCCAGCATGGCTGGCGCTGTCCTCTTCTTACAGATAAGGGAATGGGTCCCTGGGAGCCACAGCCCCTCCCAGGGTGATGGCTTGGGAAAGACCGGGGACTGCTCACAGGAAGGAGCGGTTTACCCAGAGCCCGGAGCAGCAGGCAGGACCTGGGGTGGGGGCCGAGGCTGCCCAGGCTGGGGGACACCTGCCAGGTGCTGGCATGTTGGGGTTCACCTGGGTGAAGGCCCACAGGCTGCGGGGAGCCTCCTGGGCTGCTGTGACATAGCGGGCACTGTCCAGGTGGCATTGGGTGGCAGTTCTCGTTGGAGATTGTCACCGAGGGTGAGGATGGATGAGGGGGAGGTTTTCCAGAAAGCCCGGAAGCCCCTCCCTCTAGGGACCGGCCTCTTCCAGTCCCACCCACTGCCCTCAATCAGGAATGGCGAGGTCAGGGTCACTGGGCCAACACGGCCCTCAGCCATTGGAAAGGAGGGAGAGCAGCAAGGGGAGCCAGCCCTCGCCTCGAGCCAACAGCAGAGGACCCCACCTAGAGGCTGCCACTCGTCCCCCACGTCATTACTGACCCCCTACCAAGCCCTACAACAGCTTAGAAGACCCCCCATGATCCGACCACCTCTCTGCCCGGCTCACAAGCTCATCTCTGATCACCGTCCTCCCCTTCCTCCTCCTCCGGCTCCTGCCAGCTCTGGTCAGCACCTTCGGATGGATCTCAGGGCCTTTGCACCTGCTGGTCCTTCAGCCTGGGATGCTTTAATTCCCTCACCTCATTCAGATCTCTGATCAAACTCCTCACTAGGATAGACGGGCTTGGGTGATTGGGTGATGGGCCACCTCCCCCATGGAAATTTCCATGAGAGGCAACCTGGTTTCATTTTCCCTGGGCAGGAGCCAATGGGCTTAAAGGTCGCCCTGTTCCCTGGGCAAAGAGCCAATAGCGTTAAAGCTTGCTCTGGCACACCCCCCCACCAGAAATCCCTACTTAAGCTCCTGCCTGCCTGGAGCTCAGTCTCAACAGCTCCTCCCTGCTGAGAGGAGGCAGCCACTGCGACAGCTCCAGACCCACCACCTCCAGCCCCATGGCAGCTGCCCCAGCCGACAGCTCCAGAGACCACAGCTGGCATTACCAGGCACCCGCCTTCCGTTCAGAGCTCACACACTCCCCTCTCCCTGACTCTTCTCTCCCCATACTTCTTCTACCTCCGACCAGCCATAAAGGCTGGTGTAAATCTCTCGGCTGCACAATTGTCTCCCGTGTGATTTTTGCCCTTCACACAGAGCTGGGTGTGGTGGCACACGCCTGTAATCCCAGCACTTGGGAGGCTGAGGCAGGAGGATCACGAGTTCAAAGCCAGCCTCAGCAATGGCGAGGCACTTAGCAACTCAGTGAGACCCTGTCTCTAATAAAATACAAAAAGGGCTGGGGATGTGGCCCAGTGGTCGAGTGTCCCTGAGTTCAATCCCTGGTACCAAAACAAACAAACAAACAAACAAACAAAACTCCTCACTAGACCTCCCGTGATTCCTTCCAAGTAGTCCCTCTCTCCCCAGGCACCGCCTGTCCCCTGGAGTCGACACCCTCTCCAACAACTCGTTCTTCCTGTTATTTATCTTCTCTCCCTTCTCCCCGGTGTCAGAGGGAGGGGGACTTCTCTATCTGGATCAGTGCTGAGTTCCAGTGTCCAGTACACTGTCTGTTACAAAGTGACAGCTCAAGGGACGTTTGGGAAAGGGAGGACGGAGAGGAAGGAGGGAGGGAGGACAAGGAATCTCTGCACGGGCTACTTTCGAACTCCTCTGATTTAACCCTGCTAAAGCTCTACTGGAAGACGCAGGACCAGCTCCACAGTTGGAAGAGGGCAGTAAACAATGAGTTCCCTGCTCAAAAATGATCCAGAATTTCAAGATGGCAGTAGCAGAGCATGACACTAAGTGCGGGACCCTGTGAATCTAGCCCTGGGAGGTGTTATTACCGTTTCCCTTGTGCACCAGAGAGGTTCAGTGGGTCGCCCAATGTCACACAGCATGGAAGTGGCTGGGCCGTTATCTGGCGACACAGAACCCCACACGCCCTCCTTCCCGGTGTCTGCAGTGGCTGTGGAGGAAACACCTTCCCGCCAGGTTTCTGGAAACCTGAGAAGATTGCAGGAGGGCGAAATCGCCCGTAGATCTGTTTTATCTCACACATTCCCACACACGCACAAAGGGTTTTGTGTTCTACTTCAACATATATCCACGGTTGTTTCAGTACGAAAATAAGGTGGCATCTTCCAAAATCTCTGGGAGCACCGACATTCTGACGGGATGAGATGCGGAACCCCCTGGTTTGGGGGAAGGGCCCCGGGCCGTGTGCATACCCGCCCTCCGATCAGAAAGCACCGTCCTGCGCAGTCCCCATCACAGCCTCGGCAGCCGGCCCTTGTCAGGAGAGTCCCTTCCAACAGCTGGTTACCTCCCCCCCCCCCCGCCCCGCAGGGTCCCAAGGAAGCCCCTCCCCCACACCAGGACAGCTGACCCAGAGAGCAGGGGGGCCTCCCATCTCAGGGCCCTGCAGAGCGCGGCCGGAGTCCGGCTGGCACACTTGGGGACATGAGCCTCGGCCTGCCGGGGACAGAGGACGGCCTTCTCCCCCGGCCAGCCGGCCTCGCCTGCACCCTAACCCGAGCAAGGAACAGTCAGTTACCGTGGGGTAACTTGGGGACCTCAGGCGGGGAGGGCTTGGGGTGGGACGTGGGGAGGGGCCTCCGATGGCGGGGGGCTGTCTGGGACGGGCTTGGTTTTGGATGCATGCTTTGCAAAGGGACGCCCTGATCCAGGACGGACAGACTTGAAGCCTGTCGTGCTGCTGGGCACGTGTGTGAGTGCCCGGGGGACACGGGGCGTGTGGGGCTTGCCAGCCTGCATGTGCCACCACAGGGCACAGGACGGAGGGGCAGGGAGATGAGCGAGGAGAGCCAGGCCGTGTGACACTTGGTGGGGAGCAGCGCTGGGGACAGAGGCCAGGGCCTGGCGCAGGCCCCCCGGGGCCCTTCCCCTGAGCACGCCCCAGCCCAGGCTCTGATGGTGAAGATGCAGACAAAGACGCCTGTTCCCGTGACTGCGCCCCCGGCAGCTCTAATTAGGAGGCCTGGGAATTCCCCCGGACCTCGTAATTGCGGTGAGCAGACGCCTCGGGGCTCGGGGAAGGGGAGCACCCCACGGTCCCTGTGCGTGCCCGAGGTACCGGTGTCGCTGAGACCCCTGCTCCCCCACCCACTGCCCCGACGCTGCATTTCCCGAGCCCCGGCTTGGGGGGCACTGCTGGCTGGGAGAACGGGGGCAGGGGCCAAGGAATGGCCGAGACCTGGAACCTGGAACGACTGGGGACAGTCCCCTCCATGCCAGCATGACTCAGGCCACCTTCCCGGCCACCGGGTGCCCCTCCTGGTCGATGGCCATGTGCTGAACTACAGTTTAAAGGCAGCGCTGCAGAATTGGCACTTGCACAGCTGTGACTTCAGTGTCACTAGACCCCTCTCCAGATGCCATACCGGGGCCCAGACAGCTCAGGAAACCACAATTAAGCCATTACAGGCCCCTGAGCTGCTCGGTGGCAGGATGGCCACTTGTGCCAGCTCACAGCCCAGGGCCTCTGGGCGTGGCAGGGCAGGGTTCTTCCCACAGGCCTTTCATGCTCACGAAGAACCCCCGCCCCCCCCCCCCCCCCCCGGGGCCTCCCTGCCGCAGAGGCTGGCAGCCTCTCCACTGGCCCTGGAGGCCCTGGAGGAGGTGCCAAGGCTCCCCTGTGCCTGCCCAGTGCCCCTGCCCCTGCCTACGACCCTGCCAGCCCCACCCCAGGATCCCTGTCCATCTGTCGAGGCCTGGCCCAGCCCTGCAGCCCCCAGACAGGCCTTTGTTCTCTCCCGTCTGCCTGGAACAGGATACTGCCTGCGTCAGGGGTCCTAACATCCATTTTCTTACTCATATTAAAAGGTCCAAAGCCAGGTGCAGTGGCGCACGCCTGCAATCCCAGTGACTCAGGAGGCTGAGGCAGGAGGATCACAGGTTGAGGGCAGCCTCAGCAACTTAGCGAGGCCCTAAGCAACTTAGTGAGACCCTGTATCAAAAATAGAAATAAAAAGGGCTGGGATGTGGCTCAGCGGTTAAGTGTCCCTGGGTTCAATCCCTGGTACCACAAAAAACAAAACAAAAAAAAAAAAACAACCCAAGCCCACAAAAGCACACCAACAAAAAGTGCGGAGCCGTACCCAGGTCAGCTCACAGTGGGTGACTTCCATCCTCTGGGTGACTTCTATTCTTTTAAACAAGCAATGTGTATTGTTCGCGTCATTAAAACAAGGCATTGTGGAGGGGCCTAAACCTAAACTTGTTCCGGGAGCCACTGCCTGGCCTGGAGTGCCCGCCCCCTCTGTCCCCCTGGAGAACTCTTCACGCCGCAAGGCCCAGCTTGATTCTCCTTGACCGAGAAGCCCCCTGTGGTCACTTGAGTCCAGTCTGGGCAGCGGTCCCTTTTGTCCAGTTCCAATGCATCATTTTAGAGATAAGAAGACCGGGCCCAGAGAGGGGCCGTGGTCTCCCCAGGCCACACAGCGAGGCCATGCATGGCGGAAGCCGCACTGGAACCCAGACGGCTCCTGGGACAGTGACGGGGCCAGAGGTTGGTGCGTCACCACGGACTCTCAGCACCCCGCTCCTGAGCCAGCGCCTGCGCAGCCCCCCTCCACCCGCCCGAGGCAGCCTCGACGCTGCTCTGTCCTCCAGGAATGGCCCGGGGGAGCTCCCAGCCTCGGGGGGCTCATGGGTGAGTGCAGAGGGGGGGCTGGTGGCGTCCCACAGTAGGGGCAGGCAGCACGGGGTCCCCCCCCCCCGGGGCTCCAGGCCTGGTCTGCACGGCCAGCCAGGCCCCCCTGGCCGGCGGGACGGAGGCCTGGGTCTGCATCTCGGCCTCGCCCCGGGAAGGCTGTGGCTGCTGGCACAGTCCCCCAGGCCCGAGCCACCTCGCCGAGGCTTCCTCGGCAGTGCGCTCGTCACCGGGGGAGCGTCCACGGTGCGCCCGGCATCCCTGACGCTGCTGGCGGTCCCCACGCCCACCCCACTGCACGGGCGGGAGAGGGAGGCTCCCGGACGCCAGGCTGTGCCCCCAGCTAAGAGCTGGGCGTCCTGAGCCGGGGCTCCGTCCAGGCCTGTGTGGTCTGGGTTTGGGGAGGTGACCGTGCGCCGGTGCTGTGGATGGGGGTGCCCCGGGGTCCCTGCAGCCCCCGGCCATTTCCATCCGATAGTGAGAGCCGGCCTCTGTGAGCCGGTGGGCCGTGCAGCCATCTGGGCGGGCAGGTGGGAGTCGAGGTCCCTGGCCACCTGGAGGGAGGTGGCAGGTCCCTTTCCAGGCAGCCCTGGGGCCCAGACTCCCCCCTGGCCTGAAGGGGCCACTAGGGTGACTTATTTTGCTCTCCAGCTTAATCCAGACGGAGCTGGTCCTTCCACTGAACTGCCCAAGGCCTGGAGAAAGGGCAGCCGTCCCTGGAGCCCCGCTGCCGACGCGGCCCGCCTGGGGAGAGCCCCGCAGGTGCCCGGAGCGGCCACGCTGGGCTGGGCTCTGCCCGCCCTCACTGGCCACCTGCAGGCCGTGCGGGTGCAGGCTGGAGGGGACCCCCTCTGGCCCCCGCTGCCTCCCCAGCCTCCAGGGGTGCTGAGCGGCCCTCTGGGAGAGGCCCTGGAGGCGGGTTGCTGGGCTGCGGTCTCTCCAGCCCCTCTCTGTTCTCTCCCCTCCTCCTCTGACCTGGGGGCAGAACCGAGTCTTGTTCTGACCAGAGGCCCTGACCCTCATCCTGAGCAGCTCTGAGCAAAAAGCCACTAACAGGGAGGGACACAGCCCCAGTGGGTCCCTGGACCCACCCCCGCAAGGATCTAGGAGCTGCCTGGGTGCAGCCCCCGCCGGCTCCTGTCCTCACATCCGCCCAGGTGGCTGCTACGGACAGACTGCCCCAGCCCACCAGGGGCCAGCAGAGTCAGCTCTCCGGCTGGCTGCCTTCCTCAGTGGGCTCTTCCTGCCGTGGGGGCTTCTAGAAGGAAACTGGAACCGTGGGATCCGGGGCCAGCGCCCCAGTGCCGCGGGAGGGCAGCCCCAGGCGGTGAGCTCGGAGCCCCTGCGCGGGGCGGGGGACGAGGGGGACGCGTCTCCTAGAGGCAGGTGCGCGGGCGTCCCCTCGAGAACCCCCCTCCCCACCAGGACCCCCGCCCCAGCCCACGGGGAGGGGGAGCGCAGGAACCGGGGTGGGTGCTGCGGCTTCTCCCAGGAGGGCGCGGCTCCCGGGGGCAGGCACGGGGCTCCCACCTCCCGGGGCGCCCAGGGCACAGCACGGCAGGCGGCAGTGTCACCTCCGTTCTACAGGTGCGAGACTGGGGCTGGGGCAGGCGAAGTGACCCCGCTGGCCTGGCACAGTGGCTCGAGGGGCGGGGCCGCTGCCCTGGGCAGGTGCGCCAGCTGGCTCCGCCCCCAAGCCCCAGGGTCCTCAAGGAGGGGGTGCCTGTGTATCCGGGCAACGGGCAGTCCTGTCCTCTTCCCTCACAGGCCTGCAAGTCAGGACAGCGGTCCCCGCGGGCCTCCCCGAGGTGGCTCATTTTCAGTTTTCCAGAAAAGAAATGAAGGGCACGGAGTCCAGCCTCCTGGGCTCCCCAGGCCTGGAGCCCGCCTCTGGAGGGAGCCTGAGGCTCGCCTGGGCAGTCTCCCGAGGGGTTGTGGGGTGGTGTCTGCTGAGAGTCTGCGCGCCCCACTTTCTGCAACCCTAAAAAGGTGGCGGCAGTTGGGCGCGGTGGCGCACGCCTGTCATCCCAGCACTTGGGAGGCTGAGGCAGGAGGATCGCGAGTTCCAAGCCAGCCTCAGCAATGGCGAGGCACTTAGCAACTCAGTGAGACCCTGTCTCTAATAAAATAAAAAAAAGGGCTGGGGACGTGGCCCAGTGGTCGAGTGCCCTTGAGTTCAATCCCCGGTACCCCCCCCCCAAAAAAAAAGAAAGAAAGCGACAGGACCATGGAGCCCCTGAAGCCTCCGCGGGGCGCTGGGCTGTGTGGAGTCCTGTCCTGCCGCAGGACTGTGACAGCTGGGAAGGGTGGTGACCAGCGAGGACACTCCAGCAGCCCAGGGCTGCTCCCCGTCTGCCCCCCCAGGCCGTTCTCCTGCCCACTGCTGACCCCAGCTTAAAGGCGTCTACCTCCAGGAACCCCTTCCCTGGAGGCACTCGTGGGGTGCCACAGCCACAGGCGTCATGAATCCCACAACAGCTCCCCGTCTGCCCCAGGAGCACGCTCTGCGATCAGTGCTCCTGCTGCCTGGTCATGGGTCTGTCTCCTCTGCGGATGAACTCCTGGGGGAGTGCGCCCAGCCCAGGCAGGCAGCCCTCGGTAAATAGGAACCAAATAAATGACCATATGCTATCAACTCCTTAGGAACCTGATGGCTGTGTGACCGTAGGCAAGTCACTGCACCTCTCTGGGTCTCCGTTTCCTCATGTTGGGATGCTAAGGGCAGCTATCTCCTCAGGCTGGTGTAAGTTATATAAAGCATTAAACCAGGGCTTGGCGTCTGGTAAGCACAATATAAATATCTGCTATTATTAAATAATGCATGAATTTATGAGGCTTTTCATGGAGTCTAGACTCACAGCAAAGACGGAAAATGATTCTCCCACCTACTGCATCCAGTACTAAATGCTCCTAGAATAATGGACATTGATATAGCACTTCCCATGTGCCGGGCCCTGATCTCAGCGTCTTGTTGGCATTAACTCTGTCCTCATGACAGCCCTGTGAGGTGGTTCATGTTGCAGACTGAATGGAGTCACTTCCCAACTTCGAGTGTGGAAGCCCTAACCCTCCATGTGACCGTTTGGAGGCAGGGCCCTTAAGGAGGTAAAGTTAAGAGGTCATGGGGGAGGAGCCCTTAAACTGATAGAATCAGTGTCATTATAAGAGTAGAAATTGTTCTTTCTCTCTCTCTCTCTCTCTCTCTCTCTCTCTCTCTCTCTCGGTCTCTCTCTGTACAGCACAGAGAAAAGTTTGTGTGAGGAACATGAGTGGCTCTTAGCCACACCCCTGAGCCTGCCTCCAAGTCCAAGGGCCTGGGGTGGGCATCGAGGCAGGTGTCCCCCTCCCCCGGAGCTAAGCACCCCGTCCAGACCAAGAAGAATGGCGAGGGAACCGGGCGTGTCTGGCTCAGACATCCAGGCTGCCTCCAGGGGCCGGCTCCGAGCTCGGCATCTTGAAGGTGGAGGTGGGAAGGGGGACTGGCTGTATCTGTGTGGTCCCCAGCGTCACAGAAGTCAGAGCAGCGCCACAAAGGAATGGGTTCCCAGGCAAGGTGCTGGCCCCCCTGCCTGGGAGGCCTCTGGGCACTGCTGACCTCCACGCACGGAGGATTAGTGTTAGACGGAACGCTGTCTTCCCAAGTCCATGCGTCGAGACGCTGACCTCCAACCTGGTGCGGCTGGGTGGGTGGGGCCCTCACGAACAGCACTAGCGCCCTCGTGGGAAGAGGCCCCAGGGCTTGCTCCTCTCCTTCTCCACCTCGGAGGACACAACAGGAAGACCTCCCTCATGAGCCAGGCCCATGCTGCCACCCCGAGCTTGGACGGTCAGCCTCCAGAACTGTGGGAGACGCGTGTGTATGGTCTACACCCCCAGCCGGAGCTGAGGGAGACAGTGGCGGGTAGGTACCCTCAGCACCTCCTCCAGCCTCACGCAGCCATGAAGCAGTAAAAGGAGGGCAGTCACAGAAGCCCTGGGAACTCTCCCAGGTGACGGTGGGAAGGGGGGCTGGCTGTTCCTTGTGTGGTCCCCAGGGTCACAGAAGTCATCTCTCAAGTCCAACTCAGACAGGGTCTCCTCCAGGAAGTCTCCCTGGCTTCCCACCTCCAGGTGGGTGGTCTGAAAACGGGTGGGACTTACAGGAAGAGTTCACCCCAAAACAAAGATGAGCAGTCCCCCAGCGCAGTGAACATGTGGGTGTTAAAAGATGGACTTGAAATCCCAGAGACCCAGGCTGTAAATTCTTACCTCCTTCTGTGTGACTATGGGTGAGTGTCTCAACCTCTCTGAGATTCCATCTCAGAGGATGGAACCAAAGATCACATGACACCCACAGGCTTGGCCCTCAGCATTCAATGACCGAGTTTCCTCTGGTCTGTGGTAGAGAGTGAGCAGCCTGGCCCAGGCCGTATTCAAGCCGGTGTGGGAGGGGGTGACAAAGGACTCCTTCTCGCACTCAAGCAAAGACCGCCTCGAGCGCTAACTCTAAAGCAGCACGCTTAGGACTGGGCCTGGGCAGGCGGTGGGGAGATGGGCAGCTGTGCAGTGGACAATCTCCACCCTCCAGCAGCCCCATCACCAGCAGCCCCCACACAGGGCACGATTCCGTGCGGACCGTGTCCCCAAAAGGCAGATCCGTAGAGGCAGAGTGCGGTGACAGCTGTGGGCCGGGGACGGGGATGGATGGCAAATGAGCACCGGGTTCCTTCGAGGGTAATGGGAATATTCTAGAAGCAGACTTAGAGATGGTTGTGCAACTTTGTGAATTGACCACAAACTGTGGTCCTATCCCAAACAAGTGCCTCTTATGGTGTGTGAATTGTACCTCTCTAAAGCTGTTTCCAAACACCCCAGGAGCAATGGTGACAAAACTGGACCCTGGAAGGGGCAGTGCATGGTGGGGTGGTGCCCACGCCCCATGGGAAGTCACTAAGGTCAAGGTCACCAGGCCTCAGTCCACGAGGTCAAAGGTCACTGCTGTGTGTGTGTGTGTGTGTGTGTGTGTGTGTGTTTTAATACTGGGGGTTTAACACAGAGGCGGTTTACCACTGAGCTACAGCCCCAGCCTTTTAATGTTTTCTTGTGAAACAAGAGTCTTGCTAAGTTGCTGAGGCCGGCCTTGAACTTGTGATCCTCCTGGCTCAGCCTCCGCGGAGCTGGGATTACAGGTGAGCACCAAAGCCAATTTACCAGAGCTCCAGAAAGTAGGTCACTGGCCTCGGGACACACAGCTGGTGGGGGGGGGAGGATTTGAACCCAGGGCCTGCGCAAAACGAGGGAATAACTAAACGCTGCTCTTGGGTTGGAAATGAGCTCCCCACCACCAAAGCTCTATAACCAGAGGCCTTAATGACTGCTCCCCAGGAGTCAAAGTAGGTGTCCTTGAAACCCTCCCAGTCCAGTCAGTCTTTGAGGCCACAAACCCCTACAGGTCCGAGGGTAGGGACCTGGTGGCAGGACCTGGTGGCAGGGCCTGGTGGCTCCTCCCCAGCTGGAACAGCAGCTCCTCTGAGAGCTTGCCACAAATCAGCCCCGATTGCTGGTTGGGGACACCGTGACAAGTGCACACACAGGGCCAGGGCAGCTCCAAGAAAGGGCAGCTCAGCCACACCAGAGCAGCGGTGGAGCCCAGGAGGGGGTGCTGCTGACCCCAGGAGCTGCCCACCAGGCCCACTGTCCCCCGCCTGGCCCTAGCCAGTGGCCTCTTCACCTCTGCCCGCCCTCTGACCTGGGCAGGGCAGGCTGCGGCCGAGGCTCTGACTCGTGTCCTTGCCCTGCTGGGCAGGACTCGGCACAGGCGGGCTCTCGGAGGCCCTTCCGAGCGGCGGCCGGGTCTGGAGAGCCCTCCCCACCTCCCCCTTCCCAGGACGTGCCTGCGCAGCCCAGAAGGCAGGGAGGAAGGCTGGGGAGTCCCAGGAAGGGCCAGGTGAGGCTGCCGGGGCTTCCTTGGCCGCCTCCTCCCCACGGGATCCAGGTGGGCCGGTGGGGCCCCCTCGACCCGTGCCCACACCCACACCCCCGGCCTGCACCTCCGCCCGTGCAGACCCCGGCCGTGTCTCTTGGAGGGGGTGCATTTCTTGGGGCCTCCACGCCAGGCCCAGGACTTGGAAGTGTGCTGGTATCTTAGTCTCCTGCAGCCCAGAGAAAGTAAAGGGGAGCCCGGGGGCTGGAGGTCGGGCGCTAGAGACTAAGTGCTGGGGTTACTGACGGCTTCCCACAAAGAGGGACAGCAGAGGACACCCGGGCTCCATCTTCATCAGCTCCCCTGAGGGGACAGTCTAGCATCAGGGCGGGGCTCCTGGTGACCCAGGGTATCCGAGAGCAGCCTCCCCCCACCCCCCAGCTCAGCCCTGGTCCCCAGAAGACGGCCTGTCCCCTGCCGGAGGCCTCACGGTGACTGTGACTGGTCATGGGACCCGGCTGTCCCTCAAAGAGCCCCCTGTGGCTCACCTGCAGCCAGATCACTGGCCGGTGACGGCGGGAGAGGGCTGCCCCTCCTCTGCAGACACCCCCTCGCGGGGAGCTCGCAGCACAAAGGCCTATTTATCCTCCCTCCCTCCCCCTCGCCCTCAGTCCACCGGGCTCCTGGAATTCCTCCGCTCTATCATGCCCCCGGGACTTTGCACGGCTGATCCCCCTGCCAGGAAGCCCCTCCCCCGCGCGCACACAGCCGCCTTTGTCCACCTTAAGTCACTCAGGAGCACCGCCACGGCAGCCCCTGCCCAGCGTGGGCCCCTCACCCCTCCTAGGGGCTGCCCGGCGTGTCAGACACAATGTCGCCTGCCTTTGTCCCCAGTGGTCCTCAGATTGGAGCCGCCATCAGCATCTCCCCAGGGCTTGTCAGAACCCCCCCCCCAAGTTCCAGAGTCCGCAGGTCTGGGCGGGGCTCCCGAGAATCAGCATCTCACCAGGTTCCCAAGCCTCCCTGGTGGACCAGGTCCCCTTTCCCGAGATGGTGGCGAGGCTTTGGTCCCGTGCCTTGGGGGCTGCTGGTTCCTGCGGCTGGAGAGAGGAACTGGGCCTCGGACGCTGGTCGGCCCACCCCCCGGGGGCTCTGGAAGCTTCTCCAGTAGGCTGGCACTGAAGGGGGGGGGGGCTCCCGGGAGGGGCAGAGGCCAAGGCCAGGGCGGGGCACAGAGTGTCTCTGGAGATGAGTAAGGGGAATGGGACTTCGGGGGTCCAAAGTCAGACGCTGTTCCCAGAACAGCCTCTCTTCCAAGAGAGTCGATGGGGAGACCTTGAGGTCTACGAGGAGAGCAGCCGGGAGTCCAGGGCCCAAACTCATGGCTGCGCCCTGGTTGGCACAGAAACAGCTGCTGACCTTCGGCCTTGACCTGACCCCAGGGGGCAGAGGAGCCTGTCGGGGGTCCTGTGGGGTCTGAAGTCCAACAGCCCTTCCCAGAGGTTTGGATCACACAAGGCCACCAGGGCTCCTGTGAGACCTGCGGGGACAGGAAGGCCCCTCTCCAACATAACCTACCAGATCCAGGAGGCTGGGGCTACACGGAACCCTGGGACACTGTGACAAAAGAGGGGCTGGCATGTGGCCAGACAGTGTCTAGCCAGGCCTGAATACGGCTCAGCTCCAGCTCGGGGGCCCCCCCCTCCATAGTCCTCTGGTATCCCAGAGAGAGCACTGGAGACCCTCAGGACTCCAAGTAAAGTTGCCAGAAGCCAGGCTACCCCCCCACCCCACCCCCCCGGTCCAATGGGACCACTTGGGTACCAGCCTGGGGACTTCAGTCTGGTCAGCAATATGCTGCAACAGCCACCAGGCCCCTGTCCCTTCTTGACTGAGCCCCTGCCGCCTACCCTTAAGGAGGAAAAAATAGAAAAAATTAAAAAGGCTCCCAGTTCAAGTTTGTCTTGGGACCCTCCATATTCAAAGACTTCTCCAGGGAGGGGGGGAGAGGGAGCTGGCAGGTGGGGGAGGGGCATTTGTTTTGTAATTTAAATCCTTCCCGATCATTTGAATTTTTAAAGAACATGTATTACTCTGGTAATAACTTTTTAAAATAATTTTTGTCTTAAAAAGGCAAAGCAATCAGCCCAACGCAGAGTTTATGCAACAAATAGCTCCGGGGGGATCATTAAGCGCCATCTCCGTCCTTTCCTGAGCGTGCAGCCCAGCCCGGAGCGCCCACAAGGCTTAACACCCCTTATTTAATTTAAAGCTCATCACAGTTCTATGAGTGGAATGCTATTAGTGCCACCATCTCCTAGATGAAAGAATAAACTACAGGAGACTAAATAACATGCCCCAGGTCATCCTGCCTTGAGCTGGGGCTTGAACTCCCGCCTGCGTGACAGCCAGCTCTGTCTGTCAATCAGGGCACGCGCCAGGCTGCCTTCAGCAACGACACAGAAATTGACAAGCTCCAAAGCCGTTGTTGTGAGTCCATCCGCTACTTGGAAACTCCTGCTATCCCCCCCCCCCCCCGGAGCCTAAATCAAATTGTCACAGGAGCACAGACCTAGAGATCTGTGTCTGCAGCCACACTGTCGAGGTTGGGAAGCACGGAGGAGAATCGCAGCCCACTCACTGTCCCTCCATTCACCAACCACTGATTGCCATGCCCCCCCGCGGGGCTCCGCTCCCGGCTGGGGATCAGGAAGGATGAGATGCCCACAGCTCCCAGGAAAGGCAAGGCCAACACAGGCTGCACGGGACCCTGGCACCTGCCAGTGTGCTGACTTGGCGTTCTTCAGAAATATCCAGACCCCTTGTAATCCAGGGTCCACGCGCGCTTCGAGGAGTGCGGATGAGACACCCCAGGGTCACCGAGGCCTGGAGCAGGCCCTTCTTCCTCTCCAGACACCTCAGCGTTCAGGACCACGATCAAGGCACCCCTAGGCCAGGTACCGCCGGGGTTCTCCAGCATTTCGTCAAGGCCTTCGGCCCAAGATGGCAAGAAGGGGCTGAGGAGAACTCTGGCAGCTGCTGGAGGCAGGGATCCAGCCTGCAGTCTGAGGGCAGGCACGTGGGGTCCTACTCAACAGGAAGCCCTTTGGGCGGTTCCAGGGAGTGTGGCTCCCTGACCATCACCAAGGTGTTCGGGACACGGACCCACAGGCACCTACACACCAGTGAGCATCTGGGATGCCTCCCGCCGAGTCACAGAGCTGCCATCTAGATCCTAACAGCATCACAGCATCCGCCACCACTGAGTGCTGATGCTCTGACAGGCGCCCGTTGATCACTTTCCTTGCTTAATTCTCCATTTAATCTTTACCTCGATTCTGTGAGATGTTGATTATTACTATCCCCAATCGACGGATGAGGAAACCGAGGCTCAGGGCTACGGCTGGACCAGGTCCGATTGGGAGTAGGATGGTGAAGGCTGGTGGGGGCCTTGCCCTTTGCATGACAAGTGACAAACTATAGTACAGGCAGGCCACAGTCACCCTAGTGTGGCCGGGACAAGGAACACCTTTGTCCCGGGGTCTGCTGCAGCGCCTGTGGCTCACAATGCTGTAGGTGAAACGGAAGGATGGAAAAGCCGTGGGTTTCCGTCAGTCCCTCCAGTGCCTCCCGTGTGTGCTAAGTGGCTCGCCCCCAACCTCCTTTCCCAGGAGGAAGAGGAAGAGGAAGAGGAGGCGTCACTCGACTCCAAGCCGTGCTCTAGTCTAAGGCTGCCCTGAAGACAGCAACCCCGAGGCTGCAGGAAGGACAGGGCTGCCAAGGACACCCATTCCCGCCTGGCCCTGTGTGCCCCTCCTGGGACTCCTCACGACATCCGCCTGTAATGTCCCCCCACCTGTGTTCAAAGCCCAGTTCCCATGCATGGTGTCCCCTGATTCATCACTACCGGCCCCCAGCCCCTGGGAATAACACCTCTGCTGAGTTCCCGAGCCCTCCTCCACCTCTCTGCTCCCAGCCCCTGGTTCTTTATTTTGGGGTGAGGGTGCCCCTTGGCAACAGGCTGGGGACTCTCAGCCCTGGTGCCCAAGCTGCTTCTGGAGTGTGACAGAAAGAAGGAGAACAAACAGGAAGTGGCGCCTGCCACTTCTGTGTGTGTGATGCACACCCAGACCAGGCCTGCCTGCTGCTCTCGGGTAGCATCCCCTGGCCCTGCCCAGGGCCACTGCCACCAGCATCTTAAGACTAAGTCCCAGAGGGTGAGGACCAAGTCATTCTATTATTTCTGCAGCATCAGAGGCAGGTGGGGGCTTTTGAAATTGTGGAAATAGCCCGTGGAGGGCTCTGTGCTGGGGAGCCCCTGGGCTGGGGGGGGAGGTGGAGACATGACATTCGAAGGCGGGTCCTGCTCTCTGGGGATCTCCAGGAGGCAGGAACCTTTGCAATTTGCTCACTGTCAATTTCCAGCACGTGAACCGGGCCAGGCATGCAGTGGGCGTCCCCTGCGCTGACTACTGGAACCAGCCCTCCCTGACCCGGAGGCTGAGCGCACCATATAAGGCAGGGTGGCGCTGACCACAGAGCGGTCTGCATGGTGACTCAGACCTGCGGAGTCCACAGTGGAGACAGCGCAGGAGCCCTGGGGGAGGGCCAAGAGGCTTGTGGTCAACCCAAACCGAGGAGGGGCAGATTTTATAAAGCACGCGGCCACATTGCCTGGGAGCAGCGTTCTAAGCTGTGTTTTGTTTTTATTTTATTTTTTCATCGTTTTCTGCTAAGCAATCCCCCCCCCCCCCCCCCCCCCCCCCCCCCCACCGTGAAATAAGCCGCACCCTAAATGCATAACAGACCTGTGGCGGAATCAGCAGCCGCGCCTCGAGGTTGGCCAGCTCCAGTAGGGACCCAGCCCTTCTTTCTCCTCCCCTGGACTGCGGAGAATCGAGGCTGGGGATGGTCCCCTGGGAAGGGCCCCTATCTGAGAGGCCATTTAAGCCAAGCAAACTCTAAAGAGTCTGCAGAAATCTCCCCCGCAGTGAAGCAATGGCAGGGAGAGAGGGAGGCAAAGGTGCTATGGGGTGGGGCTCGGGAGCGCAGGACCCTCGGGGAGAAGGGCTTTCTGGGGTATTCCTTTTGGAAAATGAGGCACAACCTGGGGACGGGGTGATACCTGGTGTGTACTTGTCAAAGTCAGGCTTTTTCCCCTTTGCGCTGCAGTGCCGGGATCTCCGCCCCAGCCAGGTCAAGCCTTTAGATGCCAGAGTCATCAAAAATGAAGCACCTGTCCCAGGGAGGCCAACCGGGGTCCCACGAACCACAGGAAGAGGGACAAGTCAGAGCACCCCCCTCCCCTTGCTGCTGCTTTACGCCCCGCCCCGTGCTAATTGCACTCCTTTGTTCTTGTGAAAATAGCACCTGGATTTCCCTTTGAGAAACCTCCTGCTCACGCATTCCAGAGATTCCCCGCGGCACAGGCCCATCACCACCAGCCGCGCCCCACTGACCTGTCTGCCAATCAGCACATTGAAGCCTTCAGGTTTCAGGGATTGGTCAGAGATGGTCATGTGACCGCACCAGCCAATGAGCTTCGACTCTGGGACTGTGGTTGAACTCCTGGGGCACGCCCGCGCCCCTTCTGCCTGCGGTTGGGTTTGGGAGCCCTGCAGCAGCCTGGAGCTGCTGGCCTCGGCCGCGCTGCCGCGTGGGGATGCCTGCCTGGGGACTGAGGCCCACGGGAGGGAAGGGAAGCAGGGCACAGATGTGGCATGACACACACGTACGGTCATCGGCCCTCAATTCAGCAATGACTCAACACCAGTAAACAGGCCCTATGTTCCCAAAGTATCGAACACCAAGAAAATCCAGCATGTCACCTGTCTGAATCTGGTGGCAGTTGCTTCCTAGTGACACAACACCTGCCGTCTTGCACAGCCTGTGCCTGCCCCTCTCCGTTTCTGCAGCCCACCCTTACTTGGGACCCATCATTGGCTCTTTGTTTTTGTTTTTAAATACATTATTTCTTTCTAAATGGTATAATAGCTGTCTGTATCTGCGGGGGACAGAGTGGGGGTTTCCAGACAGGTGTACGACGGTCACGATCAGATCCGGGCAACTTCATCAATTCCTCACCGCAGACCTTATCATTTCTTTATGTCAGGAACGTTCAAAATCATGGCTACCAACTATTTTGAAATACATGGTGAATTTTTGTCACCCATAGTTACAAATTTTTGACAAAAGGACTTGGACAATAATTCACCTGTTTTGCACAAAGTACTTTGACCTTTTGCAGGCAAATTTTGATGTTGTGAAATTCTCACTTTTTCATTAGGTATATTTTCTTTTTCCTTTTAAAAAAAGTTTTATTTATTTTGAGACAGGCTCTCCCTAAGTTGCCCAGGATTTGCAGTCCTCCTGCCTCAGTCTCCTGAGACACCCCTGGTTCTTGCTCACCTGGGCACCAGCTTCCTCCTTCCCCACTTGGACCTGGGGGACTCTTGGACCCTGGGACTGCGCCTGGGCCAGCCGAGCAGGGCTTGCCTCCATCCAGCCCCCCAGCTGCTGGGCCCCTCTTGGGAGTGCTGTTAAGGTGACTAGTGAGACCCCGGCAGCCCTGGCTGAGAGCCACTCGCTCTGTCCCTATTCCTATTGTCCTGAACATGGGCCTTCGGAGGAGACAGACTCTGCACCATGAAAGTTCCTTGGGTCCTGGAATCCAGCCACTCCTGAACTTGGGGCAGGAGGGGCCACCCCAGGGCTCTGGTTCCATCTCAGGAGAACCAGCCCTGGGGAGAGGCTGCAGGGGGTGGTGGGACAGCCTTGGGCTCTGAGGTCCAGCCAGCCAGGAGAACTTCCCGAGTCTCTGACCCTCTGCATCAACTTTGAAACAGGGGTCCCACCACGGTGCACCTAGGAGCAGTGCTGGGATCCACAAAACCCATGGCTTCCGAGGCTGGTGAGGGGGTGCAGCCCCAGGAGGCCTCCTCATAGCGGGCAGGAATGCAAAATGGGACAGCCACTCTGGAAGAGGTGCCACGGGTTCTTATGAAGGTTAGAGTAGTCCTGCCATGCCATCGGGCAGCCTTGGCTCAAGTAAGCCGAAACCTTAGGTCCACGCACAGAAAAGGCTGCAAACAAACGTTTACAGCCGCTCTGTTCAGAATTGCCAAACACTGGAAGCAGCTAATAGGTCCTCAGTCAGCAAGCCGGCGAACAACTGTGGCGCATGCGATGGCTTGCTGCCCACAATAAACAGAAACAAGTTATCGCAGGGCACAGAGGTGCACTCCTGTAATCCCAGTGACTCAGGAGGCTGAGGCAGGAGGATCGCCAGTTTGAGGACAGCCTCAGCAATTTAGTGAGGCCCTAAGCAACTTGGCAAGACCCTGTTTCAAAATTTAAAAAAAGTAAAAAATAAAAAGGACCGGGGATGAGGCTCAGTGGTTGAGAGCCCCTGGGTTCAAATCCTTGTACCAAAAACAAAACAAGACAAAGCTATCATACACAGAAAGGCACAGAGGAACCTTGACTGCATGCTTCTAGCGAAAGAAGCCGGTCTCAAAGGCTGTGCCCCGCGTGACTCCAGCACCTAGACACAGCAAGACGATCGTGACGGTACAGACTGGGTGCCGGGGAGGAACACGGAAGACTGAAAAAGAACCAGGGAACGGCCCACCTTGCTAGGCAGGGGTGCCCAGGGTTCCTCTCCCTTCTCCATGGTGACGGGAGTGTGCGCCAGGTCACCAGCACAGAAACTCTCATTCCCAGCCTCCCTTGCAGCGCGGGCACCAAGTGACCGCATTCTGGCCACCGGGATGTGATAAATGCATCGGCTTAGAAGAAGGCAGCACCTCTCCTCCACAGGCATCCCCTCTCTAGATGACCGGGTTGGGGACACCACGGCAGGTCAGGTGGCTAATAATGGTGGGGCTGTAGATGGAAGGAACCTGGCCCCAATGCTTTTTTTTTTGTACGGGGATTGAACTCAGGGGCACTCGACCACTGGGCCACATCCCCAATCTCTAAGTGCCTCGCCATTGCTGAGGCTGGCTTTGAACTCGCTATCCTCCTGCCTCAGCCTCCCAAGTGCTGGGATTAAGGCGTGCGCCACCACGCCCAGCTCCCAGTGCTTTTTGTAAAAGAATCGTCTTACTTGGGATTTTACCTAGAGGAAAATTCCCCTCTCTGTTGCTTAAGAAACTGTTATTATTATTATTTTTTTAATAGATGAACCATCTCTGGTGGCCAGGTATCTTCAAGGATTGTTCTGAGGGTTCTGTATAATACAGGTAAGCATCTTCATTCATTCATTCATTCATTCATTCATTCATTCAACAGTTAACGGGCCAGCTTCCTGTGCTGGGGATTCAAGTAAGAACCAGACAGATGAGATTCCTGCCCTCAGGGAGTGCGCGTCCTAGCTAGGAGCAGGGCCATCGATGTGACCATGCATGCATTGTGGATTGCCACTTACGAAGGAATATGACCAGGAACAGCTACTGTTTCTTGGGTTCTTTGCCTGCTGAGCTCTTTTTATCTATTATCTTGTCTTACACACAAACCCAGGAGGTGGAGGCTGCTCTTCCTAATTTGAGTAAGACGAGACACAGAGAGGCTGAGGAACAGGTCCCAGGCCACACAGCTGTAACTGGTGGTTCTCAAATTTGAACCTAGGACTATTAGATCTCAGAGCCTTAACCACTGAACTGCCAACGGGGACCAAAACTGGGCTGTGTCCGAGAATGACAGGGTGCCCTGCTGGCGGTCACACGTAGCGGCAATAAAAGTAGCATACAAGCCCTCGCCGACAAGCCCGAACCCTTACCTGGTGGGTGGCGCTGGGAAGTCCTCCACAGGGCGCCGCGTTTCTAGGATCTCCTTCAGGAGTGGCTCTGCGGGCGGGCTCCGAGCACGGCTTCCGGCAAGCTCCGGTGCGCCTGTGGGAGAAGCAGCAGCCTTGACTGCCTGGTGGGGCGCGGGGGGGAGGGGGGGGCTCTGCCCAGGGCCCTTCTTCCTGTTTGAAAGGCTCCCCAGGCCCTGGAGGAGGCCCAGGGAGGAGGCTGGGACGGCGGCCGCCCGGGTCTGCAGCGGGACAGGGATCCCACCACGAGGTCCCGGCTGACGCAGCCTGGAAACAACCCCAAGACGCAGAGGCAGGCGCGCGCCCGTGTGAGCCCGTGTGAGCCCGTGTGTGCCCGTGTGCGCCCGTGTGTGCCCGTGTGCACGTCCCCAGTGAAGGCACAAGTGCCCGCGGAGCAGAGGCTCGGCCGGTGCTTCACGATCGGCTTCAGGTAAGACGGGACTCCCCACGTCTGAGCGAGTGGGAGGACACATGGACACTCTGAGCCCATGGGAGAAGAGTTCCTTCCCCTTGTCAACCTGCACTCCTGGAGTGCTCCCGCCAGCCCAGCCAGTGCGTCTTTGTACCAATGAGACTGATGCCCAGAGAGGGGTAGTAACTAGCCCAAAGTCACACAGCAAATTGGGTGCACAGCAAGGCCTGAATTCCAATTCTGTCCTTAGCGTGGCGGGCCCTCTCGCAGGGCGGTGCCCTCCTTTGCCATTATCAGACTTGCAACCCCTGGAGCAGCCCCAGGCTCAGCAGGTGGCGGTGCACTGCCTCTACCTGTCGCAGGCCACAGCAGAGAGTGGCTTCCCGGCTGCATTCGAGTGCAGACCAGGTGTGGGGGCCGTGTGCACAGGGGTCGGAGTGTGGGCCACAGAGGCAGGCGGCCCCTGTCACATGCTGGGGCCACCTCTTTCCAAAAGCGGGGCCTTGGGCGCGGCGGGTCTCAGGGCATGGGTCACTTCATTTTCTGCAGCTGACAACAGCAGCTGTCCCGGAGACTTCCGGGAGTTCCAGTGACTTCAGTAACCCGGGGGGACCCGCAGTGGACACTCGGCACGCAGGGAGGGGACTGGACGAGGTGGTGTGCGCGAGGGGAGGAGGGCGCGGCTGGGAGGGGCAGTGTGTCCCTGGCAGGTCTCAGACACGCAGGGCCACCACATCCTGCCCTGCCCCACCCCTCGTCCCCAGGGTGCCCCTGTCCTCCCTCCACGGCCCCCAGCACTGCCTTCCTCTCACCAGCGCCCCCCCTGCAAGCTGGGGAGCCTAATGTCGGGTGCGGGAGGACTGGGGCGGCGCCGCTCCCCCAGGAGGGGCGTTCCGGCACTTTCCAGGAGGGTGTGATGAAGACGGGAAGAGACAGCCGCAGGGAAGCAGCTGCAGCAGCAGGCCTGCCACTCTGCCAGGTCACCATGTCCCCTGTCCCTGCCGCAGCGCCTGCCCCATCCTGTGCCTGTCCCAGCCTCTCGGGGCTTCCCGGCATCTCCCCTTCTCAGACCTGAGGAGAGGCTCATCTGGGGAGCCCCAGCCCAGGCCCCTTACGCTGGCTGAGAAGCAGGCGCCCCCCCCCCCCCAGATGAACAGAACCACGAGGGGGGTCTTTGCCTCACGGGGGCAGCACCAGGGGAGCCCCCACTCCTGCGGGCAGGAGTCCTTCGGGTCCCAGCACCCAGCCCACCTGCCACGGCCCTCAGGCACCCTGGCCTGCGCTGGGCCTTGGTCTCCCTGTCTGTACACTCCGTGCTGGGGAGAGTGGGCTGGAGCCTCTGCAGCCTCAGGGTCAACCGAGGCTCAAAGTCGCACAGGCCTCAGGGAGGCCCAGGGAAGGCCTCTCCCGCCAGCCTCCCCGTGAACCAGCAGGCCCCGGGAGGAGCTGTGCCACACGCTGGCTTCCCGAGGGAGATGGTGTGAGCACTGAGGGGCGCCAGGAAGGGAAGACAGGCCGGGTGTCCAGGACCACGGCGGGGTGCCTGGGAGGAGGCCGGGGGGGCCCCCTGGCCATGCTAACCCGACAGCGCTGCCACTCTTGCTTGATTGGTGAGAAACTGGGGTTCTGAGGGATCAACTGCCGGATGCCCAGCCGTGACAGAGGTGGGATTCGAACCCATATTTAAGAAGAGAAGTTCTTGGTGGTCACTGTGGAATGTGACTACCGGGAAGCCGGGCGTGGTGGCACACCCTGCGATCCCAGCGGCTCGGAGGCTGAGGCAGGAGGATCGCGAATTCAGAGCCAGCCTCAGCAATTCAGTGAGACCCTGTCTCCAAATAAAAAACGAAGAGGGCTGGGACGTGGCTCAGTGGTTGGCTCTCCCCCGACCCCCCAAATGTGAGTCAAGGAGCTGGAGTCTGCGCCACACCCTGGAGTCCACGCCACACACTGGAGTCTGCGTCACACCCTGGAGTCCGCGTCACACCATGGAGTCCGCGCCACACACTGGAGTCCGCGCCACACCATGGAGTCTGCGTCACACACCCGAGTCTGCGCCACACCCTGGAGTCTGCGCCACACACCGGAGTCTGCGTCACACACCGGAGTCTGCGCCACACACCGGAGTCTGCGTCACACACCGGAGTCTGCGTCACACACCGGAGTCCGCGCCACACCCTGGAGTCTGCGTCACACCCTGGAGTCTGCGTCACACACTGGAGTCTGCGTCACACACCGGAGTCTGCGCCACACCCTGGAGTCCGCGCCACACCCTGGAGTCCGCGTCACACACCGGAGTCCGCGCCACACCCTGGAGTCCGCGTCACACCCTGGAGTCCGCGTCACACCCTGGAGTCCGCGCCACACACCGGAGTCCGCGCCACACACCGGAGTCCGCGCCACACACCGGAGTCCGCGCCACACACCGGAGTCCGCGCCACACACCGGAGTCCGCGTCACACCCTGGAGTCCGCGCCACACCCTGGAGTCCGCGTCACACACCGGAGTCTGCGCCACACCCTGGAGTCCGCGTCACACCGTGGAGTCCGCGCCACACACCGGAGTCCGCGTCACACACCGGAGTCTGCGCCACACCCTGGAGTCCGCGTCACACACCGGAGTCCGCACACACACGGAGTCCGCGCCACACACCGGAGTCCGCGCCACACACCGGAGTCCGCGCCACACACCGGAGTCCGCGTCACACACCGGAGTCTGCGCCACACCGTGGAGTCCGCGCCACACACCGGAGTCCGCGTCACACACCGGAGTCTGCGCCACACCCTGGAGTCCGCGTCACACACCGGAGTCCGCGCCACACACCGGAGTCCGCGCCACACACCGGAGTCCGCGTCACACACCGGAGTCCGCGTCACACACCGGAGTCCGCGTCACACACCGGAGTCCGCGTCACACACCGGAGTCCGCGCCACACACCGGAGTCTGCGCCACACACCGGAGTCTGCGTCACACCCTGGAGTCTGCGTCACACACCGGAGTCTGCGCCACACACCGGAGTCTGCGCCACACACCGGAGTCTGCGTCACACCCTGGAGTCTGCGTCACACACCGGAGTCTGCGCCACACACCGGAGTCTGCGTCACACACCGGAGTCTGCGCCACACACCGGAGTCTGCGTCACACCCTGGAGTCCACGTCACACACACACATGGCACGCAGAGGCGCCACCACATCGGTGCCGGGGCTCTCGGGTGCGAGCACAGGCAGTCGTGGACGTGCGTGTCATCATCAGACGAAGCGCCTTGCCCAGCCTGGGCCCAGAGGCCAGCGGGGAGGACGCAGCCGAGAGGTGGACAGGTTGGGGCGGTCACAGGCCTGGCCACCCCCAGCCCAGGACGCTCAGTGCTGAGGCTGTGGGCTTGTCCCCACGGGTCCTGCCGCACATCCTCTGTCCCTGGGCCCCACGCCCCTGAGGCCAGGCCCCACTGCTGAGGGACAGTGGCTCAGCCTGCGTGTCCCACCCACGCCCTCCGCTGTCTCTCAGCTGCCTGTCCAGCTGGGGACGGATCCCGAGGATCATGGCCGAGATGCCCAGGGCTGCTGCTGGGGGCGGGGAGGTCCGGCACCAGCCAGGCAGCAGGGAGGGCCCAGCTGAGGGCTGGCCAGCTGCGGCCCCACCCTGGGTGGCCGCCCACCTCTCCGAGCCTCGGGAAGCCTCCGAGCTGCTGAGAAAGCCGAGGCAGAAAGCCCAGGGTGTGCCGGCCACCCCGAGGTCACTCCCAGGGCCAGGCTGGTCCAGAGGGGTCAGCTGGGGATACCAGGCGGGCTTGACGGAGCCCGGTCCCTCCTGTCCCTCCCGGCCTCAGCTTCTGCATCTCTAAGCTGAGACCCTCCGGCTCCAGCGCAGGGCGGTGCGCGCCCAGGTGTCCCGCCTCCCGTCACAGCTGCATCTAAGGCCATCGAGCAGCGGGAGCTGGGAGCCCAGGGCGGGTAAGTCCCCACGGAGCGGGGAGGAAGGGGTTTGACATTGGAGTCACTGGCCAGGAGGGGACAGGAGCCTCCAGGAAGACAGGGGGACGGAGGGGCAGAGCTGCCCAAGGAAAAGAGGCGCAGCCCCGCTCACATCGGGTGGCCCAGAAGTCAGAGTCCTTGGACGTGAATAGTCCCTCCTTAGGCCAGCATTCATTGAGCGCCTGCTGCATACCCGGGCTCCAGAGACCCAGAGAGGAGGGAGGCACAGATCAGGCCTGCACAGGAGCAGAGTGTCCCAGGAAGGGGGTGCCACGCCTTTGCGGCGGGAGGTGTCGAAGGAGGGGCTGGCCCCAGGGCTAGGACTTCAGAGGAGAGAGGCACCCCAGGGACGGCCGCGTCTCAGAAGAAGATTTGAAGGCCTGGAGAGAAGAGGGTGCGGGAGGCAGTGACCAGGGAGCGAGGGCTTGTAGGCACCCCGGTGCCGGGCGGGCAGTCACGACCACGAGCCAAGCCGCCTGCTGAGGCAAAGGGAAACGAGACGGAAGAGAAGGTCAGGCTGGTGGCTGAGGTCCGTCCATGCCAGGACGAGGAAGGACAGTGAACTTCACCCACAGGCAATAGGGAGCCATTGAAGGTCATAGAGCAGAGGCGAGCTTCAGGGGATTGAGGGCGGCAGGTGGAGGAGGGGAGGGGTGGCGGGGCCTGGCGGAGCCTGATGAGGGGCTGGTGGAAGGCAGGGGGGGGCAGTGACGGGGCTTTGCCTCCCAGATCTGCCACTGCCACCAACTGTGTGGCCTTGCCAGGCCTTTCCTTCCCTGAGCCTCAGTTCCTCCCCGATAAAGTGGAAAAATAAAGCCGCCTCCCAGGGATGCGGGATCCGACCACGCACGGGAAGCACTGTGAACACAGTGACCTTGGGTTTTTTTGTAGTTGGCTATTGCTTCTATTAACTAAAGATGCCCTTCCCTCTAGCAAACAAGGACACTGAAGCTCAAGGTCAAATAACTGGCGGGAAGGGCCACGCCAGGCCCAAGTGCCAGGAGAGGCAAGTGATGAGCAAATAAACCCAGGATGACTCAGGGAAGAGCCTGGATCTTAAAATATTGTTAAAGGAAGACTGTTTTATGAGTTTTGCACCGTGCGCTTATTAAACCCAAGCTATAAATGTGAACTAATAAGTAAAATGAGTTGAGTTAATGAAAGAAAACCCAACCTTCAGGATAGATCCACATTACCTAATGGCAGCCCATAAACATAAACATAAAATTTTAAAATACAAGAACGAATCGCTGGCCCGGCAGCTCCAGGAACCCCCGCGGCCTGCCTGGGAAATGCAATCTGCTGGTTTCACAGGCCCTCGTTGCTCACGAGTGGGTCTTGGGGAAGTCATAAAGGAAGGAATTATTTCCCATTGTTTACTCACAGAGGAGCCTGCGTATTGGATCTAAATGGCCTCCCCGTTCCTAATCAGCACCAGCCAGATCGGAACCCAAGCACAGCGAAGCCGGGAAGGCCCGGAGGCCTGGGCTCCATTTCCTTGGCTTTCCGGGTAGGAACCCGCTCACGCGCAGTGACTTGCCTAAGATCACGCGGCCCAGGGAGGACCAGGCTAGACTCAGGCTCCCGCACCAAGGACAGTGTCCTGCTCTGGTCACCACGGCCTCTGGGGCCGGGTGGACGAGCCGGGAGCCGCCCCCAGGACGGGGTGTCCAGCCAGACCCAGCCAAGGCGCAGGAGCGGGTGGCCCCGGTTTCTAGCCGTTGTAAGACAGGAGGGCACAGGGCATGTGGGGAGCGGGTGGCCCCTGGGCCAGCCCGGCCTGGCCAGCAGGAAGGGGCACCCCGGGCACCAGCTCTCCTCTGACAGGGTGCACAGGACTGAGATGACATGTCCCCAGGATAAAGCCACCTGGTTCCTGCTGGGACAAGAACCAGGGTCCCCCTCATGGTGCCTCCTTGGTGAGAGGCTGAATCTGAACCCTGGCCCGCCACTCACTGTGTGGCCTTGAAACCGTTTTGGACTCGGTTTTCTCATCTGTGAAATGGGGCAACGCTGTTTCTCCTGTGCGGAGTGAGATGAGGGGAGAGACGGCCCAGCACGGAGCCCGGGCAGAGTGCGTGGAAGCAGGCGCTGGCGTCGCGGTCACAGCTCTGTCCCCCTTGGGGGGCCTTTCTTGGGGAAGCCACAGCCATCCTCAGGCCACCAGAGACCTGGGAAGTGGCTTGTGCTCGTCCTGGTCCTCCCAGACCCCCGGCAGCCCCAGCCCTGAAGGGGACTGTGCGACCACAGCCCAGCCACACCAGACGGGGTTGCCATCACACCTCTGGGACCGGGGGCCTCTGGGGACCCTGGGCCAGGGCCTGGCACGAGGGCTCCGTCCCACCTGAAATGCGGCGTCTTCACAAGCCGACTGTGTCCACGTCACTTGCTAAATAACAATGGGGACACTTCAGTCGCGAGGGACAAACACCTCTGGGGGACCCAGGCTCAGCTGACCTGGGGACAGCAGAGGCCCCGCCGTTTCTTGTTTTTGGAGGAAGGAACCGAGAACAATGGCCTGCTCCTCTGTTGGCCCTGGGGACAGGCTAGTGGGGGTCACACGGTCGTCTCCTGCCTTCAGGAGGGACAGGGCCCACAGGGCCAGGCCAGGCAGGGGAGCCATCCTGCAGTGGCCTCTAGACCTCTGATCCCGGGGTGGCGGCAACTGTCTGATGCCGTCTGTCCAGCAGACGCTGGTGGCCCTCTGCACGTCCACAGGGCACCAGTGGGTCCCCCGAGGAATCTGTGTCCTTGGCGGGAGGTCGCTAAGCAGCCCTGGGAGGGCAGTGAGCCCCGTAAAGACGGCGGCCAGCCGCTGTCCAGGGCTCCAGGCGTGTGGGCGCTGCCCTGCACCCCTTCCTGAGGGGGGCGCCCCAGCAGCGTCCCCGGGAGCCACCTTGCTGGAGGGGCGTGGGACACGACACCGGAGCCCCACCTGCCCGCCCGACATGCGGGGACCAGGGTGCGTCTGGCCGCCCCAGGACCTCGCCCTGCCGGTCGCGGGCCTCCTGCTGGTCGGTGCTGGGTCCCCCGAGGGGCCTCGCCCCTGCCGCGCCCCCTCCAGGGCTCCCCCAGGCAACCAGGCCTTGGGCGCGGCAGCTCAGGAGGCAACCGCGGTGCTGTGGTCACTGGGCGCCACCCCGGCTGTCCCACCACCTCTCACCCAAGAGCTGCCCGTGCGGGCCCCTGCGGGACGCCCCTCCCGATGCCCGCAAGGCCAGCAGCCCCGCCGAGGGGGCCGGACAGCGAGGACCGAGCGCTCCTCAGGGGCTGCGCTTGACCTGGTCTCCATTCCACCTGACCGCAGGCCCCAGCACGGGGGCTTGACAGCCGTGGGGACAGGGTCCCCTCGTGGGCCTCGGGACGCCAGGAGACCCCAGGCCTGGCAGGCGGCACCAGAGGGGCGGGGGACGCTCCCGGTGCTCTTCCCTGGGCCCGGCCGCGGCCCTGCCCCGCGAGTCTGGGGCTCTCTGTCTCAGTGACCTCACTGTGGCTGCCCCCTTGCTCGCGGTTCCTGTCACGTCGCAGTCGGGGCCCAGCAGGCGGGCGGCGGCCGAGCACGGGACGCCACCTGGTCACTTGGTTTCTGAGCCTCTGCTGCTGGCCAGGCCTGGACGGCCCCAGAGCAGGAGGCCACGGGGGCATGGGCCAGCGGCATGGTGGCCCTTGCTGGGGCTCCCCCGAGGGAGGTCACCCCTGAGGAGCCGGCCTCCCTGGCCCTGGAAGCAGGAGGGGACCCTGCTTGATCTGCCCGTCCCCGTCCTCGGCAGGGTGATGCAGGAGTCCTGGGAGAGCCCCCGGCCCAGGGCACAGAGG
Organism: Tamias sibiricus; assembly: GCA_025594165.1. Lineage (NCBI taxonomy): Eukaryota > Metazoa > Chordata > Mammalia > Rodentia > Sciuridae > Tamias > Tamias sibiricus. Next base: position 27,130,318 of record CM046657.1, read on the forward strand.
AGCTGGGCGGGCACAGGCACCCTGGTTCTGCCCCTGCCCCCAAACCCGTTGGCCTCTCCCCAGGTGCCTGCAGCCTCCACGCCCTGGCATCCTTTGACCTCCCACCGTCCCTTGTGAGGTCACTATTATCATTATTATTGTGCCCCCTTTTTTAGGTACTGGGGACTGAACCCAGGGGCCCTTGACCACTGAGCCCCAGCCCCAGCCCTTTTCATTTCTTATCTAGAGACGGGGTCTCGCTGAGTGGCTGAGGCTGGCGCTGAACTCGCAATCCTCCTGCCTCAGCCTCCCAAGCTGCTGGCGTGACACGCGTGCGCCTGTGTTACCCCGTTTTATAGGGAAAGAACTGGGGTTCGACGGAGCGAAGTTCAGCCCAGAGCCACCACACGCCCGGCAGCTCAGGCACAGGTCTGGGCTGCAGAGCAGGAGACGGGGCTGAGAGATGCGTTGGGCCCGGTGGACGTGACCCGCGGCGTCTGAGGGGGATCAGCCAGAGGCTCACCAACGTCTGAGTGGGGAAGCGAGGCGTGTGGCCGCTGGCCAGGGGACGCCACCCGCTGACGAGCCCCGGGACGTCCCCCAGAGGGACCAGAGGCGAAGGTGGGGTGGGGCGTCTGACGCGGGTGACACGGGCTGCATGACAGGCCGCGTCCTAGGTGCCACCGCAGTGCACACTTGAGCACAGCTGATGGTATGTCCTGGGGCTTGTACTTCAACCAAGAAGGAAAGGGTGACGCGACCTGGGACGCCGGGAGCCGGGAGCTGGGTCACACTCGGGTCTGTCCCACGGCAGGGCCCGTCCCTGCGGCCGCCGTCCCTGTGCACCCCTGGGCCTTTGCCAGGGGAGCCCCTCCCCCACGCCTGCTGTCAGGGTCCCCCAGGGCCTGGGTGAAAGCCACCTCCCTCCCCGATGGCTTCCCAGGTGTCCCGGGAAATGTCCCTGCCACGGAGCCCCTCAGTCCTGAGTTCTGTGCCCCGCGGCGCTGCCCACGGCTCCTACTGGGGCCAGCTCCACGCGGAGCCGCCCCAGCCTGAGAGTCAGCTGGGGTCGAGCTGCGAGGCCGGGCTGGGCACGCAGTAGGTGCTCAGGGAGCGCCGAGGGCCGGTCACTCCTGGAGCAGGGCTGCCACGCGTCCCTCCTCCGGCACGAGCCCTGCTCCTCAGGCGAGCGGGGCGGAGGGCGGGGGCCACGGCCTCCCTGGTGGCCCTCTCACGCCCGCCGGGCAGGAAGAAGTCCCCGGTCAGGGTGGAAGGACAGCTGTGACTCCGTGTCCCCCGGGGTGGCCTGAGCTTGTGCACACCCCAGACTGGCCCTGGAGAGGCCCCGAGCGGAGCCGGCTGTGTGGTGTGCAGGGCTGGGGACAAGCCGCGCCCTGGTGTCGGCTCCTGGTGGCTCGGCCACCGCCAGGTTCCTCGGGGCACAGGGGGTCAGAGACTGGCCCCCGGGAGGCATGCCCCTGCTCTGCTCTGCCCAGCCTAGGCCCACCCGGCGCCCTGCTGGACGGGACGGTCATCAGGCGGACGCCCGTGGAGCCCCCGAGGGGCAGGCCCGGGCGAGGCCGCTGGTGTGGCCGCGGGCCAGGCTGGGGGGCTGCAGCCCCGCACGGCCCCTGCCTCTCGGGCCTCGGGGTCCCCATCCGTGAGATGGGACAGAAGGGCCCCCGGGAAGGGCCTGGCCCACGTCGGGGCCACCACCTGAGCCATCACTGTCACCGTCGTCCCTCTCCCCACTGGACAGGCGCGAGGACCGAGGCCGGGGGAAGACGCGGCCTGCGGAGTCACAGGTCCCCGCACTGACACTGGCCCCACCGCGGGAGGCCCACCGCGCCCGGGCACACCCGGAGCAGCCCCTGCTGCCTGGGAACTGGGCGCTGGCGCTGGTGACAGCCTGGCTGGCTGGGTGGCAGTGGCACAGCCCGTGCCGCTCACCTCTGTCAGCTGTTCACGGAGCGCGTCGAGCCAGACGGCGGGGGGGCACGGGAACAGAGGGGGACGGAAGCCTGGGCTTAGGAGGAGCCCCTCCACCTCCCGGGTGGGTCCCAGGTCCCCACGGCTCGCTCGGGCTGCCACACCCCACCCAGCCCCGCCCACCTCACGAACTCCTAGTCATCCTTCAAGACCCGAATCACAAGTCACCTCCATGTGGGCCTCTCCCAGAGCTCGGGGCCACTATTGTGCTGCCTCCCACTAGACGGTCCTCATCCCTGCAGGCGCTGGGCCTGGGGTGCTGCGGGCAGTGTCCTCCACACTGACCCCAGGTCCTGAACATGCAGGCAGTCAGAACTCAGTGAATCAAGAATGAGTCTCTGTGACATCTCAGACGTTGGCCACATGCACGGCTCACCCACTTCAGGGCCCAACAGGGCTCACCAGCTGCGAGCCCCGTCCTGGGTCAGTCCTCAGCCAGTCTGCGGGTGCCCCCCGGGGGTCGCTGCTGCCGCACGGGCCTCACTGGCTTTCATCCCACGCAGCGAGGCAGGCTCAGGCCATCGAGGGAGCACTTCACAAGGGACTGGTGCGCGGTCCCGGCATTTGTGCTGAGGATGGTCGCCAGCACGGCACAGCGTCCGCCCTGCCAGCGCGTCTTGGGCAGCCTTCGGGTCTGTAGTGGAACGTGGGTCATGTGAAGGTGACAAGAACTCCCCTCCTTCCTCCAGGGACACAGGAACACAGACGTCCTGGTCTCACCCGCTTGACTGCTGGTGATGGAGCATGCTAGGGGCAGGGAGCCTGTCCCCTCTGAGTGACACCAAAACAGAGAGAGGAGGCTTTGGGACCAGGACAATACAGCCCTGACTGCTCTGAGACCTGGGGCTGGACCGTCCCTGAACCATCAGTATCAGAGAAACTCAAGTAAGACCCACAGCGAGACACCACTACTGACCCAACAGCTGCTTAGAGCACACAGACCTGGAGCAGCTGTGGAGCAGCTGGAACTCTCACGTGCTGCTGGCGAGGGGGTCAGACCACACGCTCATCACTGTCAAACTCCACATGACAGTGCCTATCAAAGCTCAACCCATTTCTGACTCCCGTCACATACCCAAGAGAAATGGCCAGATATACCCACAAAGAGATGTGGACCCGAATGTCCACTGTGGCTTTAATCATAAGCACCCACAATATTCACCCACGGAGAATGGAAATCAATCACCATATATTGACACAATGGAATATTACACAGCAATGAAAAGGACAAGCCACGTGCATAAGAATGGATCCCAAAAAACTTGTTGAGCTAACCAAGAAAGTCGGAGGAGGGCAAGCCTTATGATTCCACTCGTAGGAAATTCAGGAACTAGCACAGTTGCCTGATGATGACAGAAGCTAGGACAGGAGTCCCCTGGCGGCAAGGGCAGGAGGGAGTGTTGACTGAGACAAGGCCAGGAGAGTTTTCTGGGCTGGTGGGATGGGAGTGTTTTCTATCTTGACGGGAATGGTGATCACTAGCAGTATAAAAGTGATCGACCTGCCACTGATGATCTCTGCCTCCACCACGTAGATGCTATACCCAAACCAGAGGTTTTAGAAACTACCAGACTAGGGGACGGCTGGGGTCGCACGCTCTCTGAGGCCCACCAGCTGTCACCGTGCGACTCTCGAGCCCAGGAGGGATGTTCGCGCTCTCGTGCTGGGACTTGGGCAGTTCTGGCTCATTCTGCGCCTTGTCCTCCTGCCTGGCGGCCTCCCTGGACGGCCCTCCTCCTGCTGCCCTCCTGCCCCGACCTAGGGAAAGCCGCCCAGCTGCTCCGGGATCACGGCCCCACCTACACAGGGAGGCCACGCTGCCCGCGCACCGTGCCGGGAGCGACCCGGCCAGGCGTGGGAAACAGGTGCGCCTCGCAGCGGACGGGCTGGGCAGGCGGCGACAGGCGGGACTTAAAATCCGAAGTTGGCCCGCGTGAAGGGACCTGCGAAAGTGACCGTAGAGCAAAAGCCATCGTGGGGAGAGGGCAGCCGCGGTGTGACCTGGGAAGGCCTGGAGATTGCTGGCGGGTCCCTCATCCCCAGGGACACTGAGGCAGGCCCGCTCGGGCAGCCTCTCAGAGGAGCCTGGACCTGGAGTCTCGGGGCCTCTGCTCAAGGCCTGCCCCTGCCCCGTGTGCTGAGGCACGCCCGGCCGGCCTCCCCGCTCTGTGCCTCGGTTTCCCCATTGCACAACTCAAAGGCCGAGCAAATCCCGTCTAGGTAGGCTTCTACGTGTGGCCGTGGGTCAGCTCACAAGTTTGTGTCTTCTGAATGTAGATCCCATCATGGCCCTTCCCGTTAAAGCCTTATGTGCAACTTCAGAATGACCTAGAGTAAAGTTCAGGACCATCATTAGGTCCTCTCTGTCGGTCCGTGCTGACTTCCGTGGGACCAGTGTCATCTCCCACCACGCTCCATTCTCTCCATTCCGAAACTCATTCCTGCCCCAGGACCTTTGCACACACGGTCCTTTCAATTGGAACTCTCCGTTCACCAGTTCTCTATGGCTGGCTTCACTTGCTGAAGGCACTGGCCTGGAGGACCTATCTGTCAAGGCCTCCCTGGCCACTACATGTTTGCTGTACTTCTAGTTGTTCAGTTCTGCTTTTTGTTTGTTTGTTTGTTTTTTCAGTACTGGGGATTGAAACCAGGGGATCACTACCACTGAGTTATAGCTCCAGCTCTTTTTAAAATTTTTTGCTTTGAGACAGGGTCTCACTAAGTTGCCCAGGCTGGCCTCCAACTTGGCCTCCTCCTGCCTCAGCCTCCTTCAGAGCTGTGTGCGCACCGTGACCAGCTCAGCTCAGCTTGTTCCCCTCCCCCACCTTCATACCGCTGATTGCAACATGCCTTCTTTTTTTTTTTTTTTTTTTTTTTTTTGGTGCCGGGGATTGAACTCAGGGGCACTCAACCACTGGGCCACATCCCCAGACCTTTTTTTGTATTTTATTAGAGACAGGGTCTCATTGAGTTGCTAAGAGCCTTGCCATTGCTGAGGCTGGCTTTGAACTCGCGATCCTCCTGCCTCAGCCTCCCAAGTGCTGGGATGACAGGTGTGCGCCACCGCGCCCAGGCTGCACCATGCCTTCTTTTGATGAACCCACAGTGGCTTGGTTTCCTCTCTACTGGAGCGTGAGCTCCACGCAGGCAGCCACTGTTGCTGTCACCCTTCAACCCTCCAACACACACACAATAGATGCTTGCTGAATACTTGTGCATTTTCCAATCCACCAGGCACAGCTCCAGACCCCCGTCACCCTTAGACGCTGAGGTCAGAGTCTCCCAAAGGGGTGCGACGGCGCAGGCCTGTGATCCCGGTGACCTGGGAGGCTGAGGCAGGGGAATTGCAAGTTCAAGGCCAGTCTGGGCCACTTGGCAAGAGAGGGCTCTCACAGTGAAAGCTACAAAGGGCTGGGGATGTGGCTTAGTGGTAGAGCGTCCCTGGGCTCAATCCCCACCATAGCAAAAGGAAAAAAAAAAAAATGATTTTCCCAAGGGAAGCAAATGCTCCCGACACGGTGGTCCCAGCAGGTGTGAGAGGCAGGTGCCGGTTCCGCATCCTTCACTCACTAGGACCCTCGGGTGCAGGAGCCCTGTTTGCGGAGATAGCTAAGATTGCGGATGACTATTGGGCCATAGACATTTTTGGGCATTTCCGCTTTCCGTAGTCTCACGGGATCTCGCAGGACTTGGTCGATGCTCTCGAGAGATTTGAACGGTGACTCAGCAGATCAAGCGAGCGCCATTGCTGCTCGGGCGCATGGGAAGAGACCAGAGGGAGAAAAGACAGGGTTATCGCTATTGTGTAGATATATTGTAGTTTCTTGTAAGATTAAAGAATATTTTCGTCTCCATCCTGTCTCCGGACTCCTTCCCGCGGCGCTGCCGTTCCAGGCTGCAATCCTTTTCCGGCGACAACAGTTGGTGGCCTGTACGGGGAATTCAGCACGGCTGGTAAGAACTGAGAAACCTCGCAGGAGTCTCTAGTCAGAGCGGTTAAAATGGGTTCGAAAATATCTAAGACCCAAGTGTACGAGGCTCTTGATGAATTCTTTGATATAGATGAGTCTGTCGTTAGCGAGGAGGATTTAGAAAACAGTGAAGGCGATCATGAAAGCGTAGATTCCGCTGAGTCAACTAAGACCAGTAAGGAGAGTATTAGAAGCGTCCCCAAAATGACAAAGATCCGAGCTGCTAAAGCTATTCAAGATTTATTAGAGATACTTCAAGGATACATGGTCTCAATTGAACCTGGGACTCAGGATGTTACTGAGTCAATTAGGACCAATGAGAGTAGTAGTAGTGAGGAGGAATTAACTAAAGGTGATTTTGAGAAAATGAACAAAAGGAAATTAAGGAAGACCAAGATAAGGGATCATCAAGTGGAGGAACTTGTGTCCTCTACTCCCCCATGGGTGAAATCAATTACAGAAAATATGAAGGGTATCACTAGGCGTTTGCATACCCTAGAAACAGAAATAAAAAGTCTTTCTGAGCGCTTATGTGCTCTCGAGGGTAACTCACAGATACGTTGGGAACTGCCAGTATTTGAATATGGAAATGGACGGAGGGACCACCAGCCAGTAGATTTCAAAACAATAAAAAATCTCAAAGAGGCAGTAATGACTTATGGACCCCAAGCTCCTTTCACGTTGAGTATACTGGAGTCCCTTAACACCTTTAGCTTAACCCCCGCAGACTGGAAAAGTCTATGTAAAGCAACATTAAGTGGGGGACAATACTTGGTTTGGCGATCGCAATTTCAAGAACTTTGTATAGAAACAGCTAAAAGAAATGCAGATGCGGGGTTTGGAGACCATAATATAGAAATGCTCACAGGAGAAGGGCAATTTGCAGATGTACAGGATCAAAAATATTATACCCCAGGAGTATATGCTCAGATAAACGCAGCTGCCTTAAAGGCATGGAAAACTGTACAAGGACCTGGGGATCTACAAGGTAGCTTGTCCAAAGTAATTCAAGGACCTAATGAACCATATGCTGAATTTGCTGATCGACTTTTGAGAACTGCAGGTAGAGTTTTTGGAGACATTGATCAAGTTATGCCATTAGTTGTCCAATTAGCGTACGAAAATGCTAATAAGTATTGCCAGGAAGCCATCAGGCCATGGAAAAATAAAAAGGATCTTTCCATATATATACAATTATGTAAAGATATAAATGATGCCTTTGTCACAGGGAATATGATTGCAGCAGCTGTGAGAGATGCTGCCCCTCAAAATTTTACAAGAGCTCAACATAGACATTATAATCAATCAGGATATTCTAGGCAAAATTATCATAATCAATCAGGCTATTCTAGGCAAAATCCTAAAAGAGAAATAAGACCAAATTCATACCGTGCTCCAGGTGTAAGAAAGGAAATCATTGGGCCAATAAATGCTATTCAAAATTTGACATCCATGGAAATCCTTTATTCAGGAATTCAAAAAACGGGGCAAGGGGACCAATGCCCCGGGGCCCACAAATGTACGAGGCATTGGAGGAGGAGTATCCTCAAGCATCCACTCAGATGCTTCCCCGACACAATCCCTATTACCCATCCACTCCCTCGCCAGAGGAACAGGAGGAAATGCAGGATTAGACCTCTGTTCCACCGCCCGAATAGTGTTAACACCTGAAATGGGGGTTCAACTGATTCCCACAGGAGTCAGGGGACCTCTTCCCTCAGGGACTGTAGGACTTATTATCGGGCGAAGTCCTGAGAGCTTATTAGGTTTGCAAGTGACCCCAGGCGTAATAAACTCAGACTATAAAGGGGAAATAAAAATAATGCTTAGCTCACCCCAAAGTATAAGTTCTATTAATCAGGGAGATAGAATTGCTCAGTTGCTCCTCCTTCCAAATTTACATAAGTCATTTAAAATGAATATGCCTCTAAATAGGAACAATAGAGGATTTTGTTCCACTGATTCGAAACCCATGGTTTGCTGGGTTCGGGACTGTACAAGGAGGCCTATGTGTAAAATAAGAATCCAAGGAATAGAAATGGAGGGTCTTATAGATACTGGAGCTGATTCTTCCATCATTAATTTACGTCAATGGCCCAAACACTGGCCTCTGCAAGAAGCTTCAACCAGTTTAAGAGGCTTGGGATATAATAACCTCCCAGAAAAAAGTGCGGTAATTTTAAAATGGGAGGATGATGAAGGACATAAAGGCACGTTTCAGCCTTATGTTTTACCTAATCTACCGGTTACTTTATGGGGAAGAGATATTTTACAACAAATGGAAGTACACCTTGCAACCAAACCTGCAGGTGTTAAATGTAAAAATCTACAGAGTAATCTTAACCCTATAAGAAATCATCAAAAACTACAGGGTAAGCTTAACCCTAAAAGAAATCATTATCATATAGGAAAAAGACATTTTTCTTCGGGGCCACTGAGAAAATAATTTTGAAAATACCATGGCTTTCTGATAAGCCAGTGTGGGTCCCTCAGTGGCCCCTATCTAAAGAGAAATTACAAGCGGCCCACCTACTAGTTCAGGAACAATTAGAAGCAGGACATATAGAACCTTCCACCTCTCCCTGGAATTCCCCCATATTTGTGATCAAGAAAAAATCAGGAAAATGGCGATTATTACATGATCTTAGACAAATTAATAAAACCATGCAAGTCATGGGCCCTACTCAACCTGGACTTCCGAATCCTATAGCTATTCCAAAAAATTTCCATGTTATTAGTCTTGATATAAAGGATTGCTTCTTTTCTATTCCCCTACATCCTCTGGATGCCCCCAGGTTTGCCTTTTCAGTTCCTTCTATTAACAATAATGGCCCTGATCAGAGATATCAATGGAAGGTTTTGCCACAGGGAATGGCTAATAGCCCCACCATATGCCAAATATATGTGGACAAGGCCATCCAATCCATTAAAAATAAATATCCAAACCTCATGTGTCTACATTACATGGATGATATTTTACTGGCCCACCCTAATCAAAAAATCTTATTTAATATATTCAGTGACATGTGTAGAAAATTTAAAAAAATACGGATTATATATAGCAGAAGAAAAAGTTCAAACCAGATCTCCCATATTATATTTAGGATTTAAAATCATGGATACTTTTGTTAGACCCCCAAAAAATTTAATAAATAAAGAACATTTAACCACCCTCAATGATTTCCAAAAACTACTGGGAGACATTAATTGGCTTCGCCCTACACTAAACCTCACTACTGGCCAATTAAAACCTTTATTTGATATCCTTCGAGGGGACCCTGATCCATCCTCACCGCGAACATTGACTCCTGATGCTAGGAAAGCTTTAAAGGTAGTAGAAAAAAGCCATCGAAGGAGCTCATTGTGACAGATTTGATTTAACTCAACCGCTGATATTGATTATTATTTCTTCACAATATACACCCACAGGAGTATTTTTGGCAACAAGGGCCTTTATTATGGATACATTTGCCTGTCTCTCCTAAAAGCATAATTGAGTCTTATACCTCCATGGTGGCTAAACTTATTCTTCAAGGACTTAAAACTTCTACTAAAATATTTGGCATTCACCCTGCTACTATTATTACTCCCTATTCATCGTCACAGATTGAATATTTATGCTTCAACGATAATGACTGGGCTATAGCTAGATGCTCTACCTCTGCAAATTTTGATAATCACCTTCCTAAGTCTCCTATATTATCTTTTTGTATTAATCATCCTATTATATTTCCACAGGTAATAAAAAATCAACCTATTCCTAAGGCATTTAATGTATTTACAGATGGGTCCTCAAATGGTACTGCTGCAGTAGTCACTACAAAGGAAAGTATGACTTACATAACTGCACACAAATCAGCTCAACTTGTGGAATTGGAAGCTGTGGTAAGAGCTCTGGAACATTTTAGAGACCAGCCCATAAACATGTTTTCAGATAGCCACTATATTGTACAAGCCGTCCCAAAATTAGAGTTAGCAGGACCAATAGCACCTCATACTCCAGCCTTTAAATTGTTTTATCAAATACAAAAACTTTTGTGGGCAAGAAAAGAACCTCTATTCATAGGCCATATTAGAGCACATACTAATTTGCCTGGCCCCCTCCATGAAAGTAATCAAAAGGCTGATGAACTTACAAAAACTATATTTATACTTTCAGCGCTACAACAAGCTACTTTATTTCATTCCCAGTTTCACGTCAACAGCACCACCTTGCAACGTATGTTTAAAATCACAAAGGAGCAAGCCAGAACAATTGTAAAAGATTGTAAATCTTGTATGACACATTTGCCCAATCCTCATTTTGGTGTTAACCCTAGAGGATTAATGCCCAATCATTTGTGGCAGATGGATGTTACTCATGAGCCAAGTTTTGGAAAATTGCGATTTATTCATGTAACCATAGATACATGCTCAGGCATGATTTTTGCTTCCTTACATTCTGGAGAAAAAGTTAAAGATGTCACATCTCATTGTTTACAAGCTTTTGCTGCATTGGGCATCCCCAAAATGCTTAAAACAGATAATGGCCCCGCATATACGTCCTCATCTTTCAAAGAGTTTTGCGCAAAATTCAACATATCCCATAAAACAGGCATCCCATACAATCCTCAGGGTCAGGGCATTATTGAAAGAGCAAACCGCACACTAAAAGTTATGTTGTTAAAACAGAAAGAAGGAAACTGGAAAAATCCTAAGGACAGATTGGCAGTTGCCCTGTTTACCTTAAATTTTTTAACTTTAGACTCTGATGGTTATTCTGCTGGAGACAGACATTGGAACCCACATCAACAACATAAACCTTTGGTTTACTGGAAGGATGTTCTTTCAGGTACATGGAAGGGTCCAGATCCAGTGTTAATTTGGGGGAGAGGATCTGTTTGTGTTTTTCCAAAGCATGAATCCTCTCCAATATGGATACCATCTAGATTAATAAAGCAAGTACCAAATCAAAAGGATCAAGATGAAGTTGTTGAGGAATCAAGATTAATAAAAAAGGTACAAAATCAAGAGGACCATGATGAAGATATGGAATGATTCCCTTAAAAGAGCCTTCAAAATACATCACAACTTAAGTGTCATTCCTCCCAGCTGGGACGAAGAGATCTCTCTTTAGTGTGCACACAATTGTATTTTTTTTTTATATATATGTGTTTATGTCTGTGTATTTGTCTAAATTTCATGTTAATGTGACGTCACAAATATATGTTTGTATGTGCGTCTGTCTGTCCAGTGTGACATCAAAAATAACAAAGCGCTTGTGAATATATATATATATATATATATATATATATATATATATGGATCCAAATAACTCTAATTCATTTAAGTTTAAGAGTATTCAAATTGGGTAAATAATTTAATAAGTGAAGGTACCTTCAATTTTGTTTTATAGGTGTCCCAGGGATTTCTCTTTAGCGAAAAATATGACTAGGGCTGTATAACCTGATATTTTGGTGTTTTGACATAAGGTTGCTTATTTGTTATTAACTTCATTTGTTTAATAAATGATTAATTTCAATTATTTCAACAGGTAAAGGACTGCTGTATATGCAGAAACACGAGAGTTCCAGCTAACAAATTATTTCTCCAAAGTGCTTTTAGTTTTTCTTTAATCTATCTTTAATACAGTAAATACCCTCAGTCTTTCTTTGTTTTGTTCTAAACATGATGTTTTGCCAGCTTATGTTTGTGGGAGCTCAGGCTGCAATGTGTGTGAGCAGAAATCAACTTTAATTTTCTAATCTAATAATTCTATTTTTTAGTTTGACAACTCGCCTCTTGACTCAGTGCTGGAATAGCACTGCCTTTCCTTTAATAATTGATGCTTGAGTCTCTAGGGAGCGGCCCTGAAGATTTGCCGGTGGCATTGTCTAGACATAAAAAAGACGGCTGCTGCTACAGATGCAGGGATCGCGGTCGCTGCAAGCATCCCTGCTGCTCAAATGTCAAACAACCTCACCAGCGGTGTGGCCTCTGCTCTGCATGCATGGGGCCTCCTAGATCTACGTGTTATAACAAGTGGACATTTTGATCTTTCATTGTTTGGGACTTCATGGGACAGTACCTTGGGGGTATTTGTTTAGAGAACTCAGTGTGTTACTTGATAGAACTTAAGGCAGCTGATTTGTTTAAAGAATTTGATATGCTATGCAATTTGGCTCGTCACCAAAAGGCTTGTCGCCTTAAAGCCGCAGCATCTCCCCACAATTGGACGGCTGTTAGTCAACTTACACAGTCGATCCTAAAGGGCTCCATTGGATGGCTGGTTAGCCAATGACGGGTAAGATCCCCAGAGGGGGACAACCTAAGACAGGCACAGTCGCACGGGATAGTCTCATGTGGCCGACATATCAATCTAAGACAGGAGTCAAGGGCACAGCCTTGATTATCCGATGACGGGTAAGAATGTTGGTTGCACATAGACGTCCTAGAGCATCCCCTCTTTTAAAACAAAAGGGGGAAATGCAGGAGCCCTGTTTGGGGAGATAGCTAAGATTGCGGATGACTATTGGGCCATAGACATTTTTGGGCATTTCCGCTTTCCGTAGTCTCACGGGATCTCGCGGGACTTGGTCGATGCTCTCGAGAGATTTGAACGGTGACTCAGCAGATCGAGCGAGCGCCATTGCTGCTCGGGCGCATGGGAAGAGACCAGAGGAAGAAAAGACAGGGTTATCGCTATTGTGTAGATATATTGTAGTTTCTTGTAAGATTAAAGAATATTTTCGTCTCCATCCTGTCTCCGGACTCCTTCCCGCGGCGCTGCCGTTCCAGGCTGCAATCCTTTTCCGGCGACAACACTCGGGGACAAGTTTAATGGGGGAAACCGAGGTCCCCAGCAGGAAGAGGTGACCTGGAGCCCTGCGCTGGAGGCTCGGTGCCACCTGGCTGAGGCTCACAGGGTGACCCCATCTCTGCGGCTGCGCGGTCCTGCCCGCCAAGGGGGCGAGCATCTCCGTCTGAACTGCAGGCCCAGCGCCACCGGGCAGGGTGGCCAACAGTGCGCCAGGCGCGGCCGAGGGGCAGAGGTGCAGAGGGGAGCAGCCCGGGACACGCTCCCCAGAGCCCGGGAGGAGCGAGGAGCAGGAGGGAGGAGGAGGCTTCTGCAGCCAGGGCCCTCCTGGAGCCTCCCTCCGGGAGAGGGGCAGAGCGGATGCCCTCGGGCACGCGGTACTTCCCTCCTTTGAACTTGAGTTTTCTAATTTGCAAAATGAGAATGATTCCTCGCCCCAGGGCCGTTAGGGGTATTAAGGGATCATCTACAAAAAGGGCTTTACTCTTTCCAAAGTACTATGCAAACGTTGTCTTTTGATGTCTTATGAAATCCAGTTCTAATTATTCCTATGCCCTCTGAAGGGGGCCAGCCCAGGTGAGGTGGGCGAGGTGCAGGCTGCCTGCCCCGCCCTGCCAGGTGCCTGGGAGCCCTCCCATGGCCTCCCTGGCAGGACTCTGCAGGGGTCGTGTAGGGCAGAGCCCTGGCCCAGGAGGAGCCTGCTCTGGGGAGGTCCTTGGCCAGGGCCTCCAGTCCCGGCTCTGCCAGGGGCCAGGGCAGCCACCTGGGGTGGCTTCCCGAGCCTGCGCGCAGCATGCAGAGCGCCTGGACAGGCGGGACCCACCCACTGCACCCCGGCCCCGCAGCCCAGTCCTGGGTCTGGGAAGTGATTAGGCAGGATTCCTGGGACAGACGGTGGCTGGTAGTGGGCGTGCGGGCGTGGGGTGGCCGTGGGAGAGGCCCCGTGCCAGAGAGGCTCTGGGGTGGAGGAGACAGAGACCCAGGGGCCTCCCGGGAGGGAAAGAGCTGGACGCAGAGACCAGGGGAGGGCGAAGGGGCCGAGGCAGGAGGTCCCTGGGGAAGCAGGCGGACAGGTCAGTCCCTTGGCCTAAGTCCAGAGACATGGTTTCTCCTTTTGCAGGGGGCGGGGAGGGGGTCTTGGCAGAGAGAGGACAGGTCCGGCTGGCAGATGGGCGTCCAAGCCACTGACCCTCCACCACGCCGTGGTGTGGGGCCAACCGAGAGCAGAAATGGACTAGAACCTTCCATCGGGTCATTCACAGCTGGGCCGCGTGGATCCCGCGGGCTGGGTCGGGGCGGGCAGGCTGCCCAGCAGGGACCCCTTTCTTGGCCATCGGGGCCTTTCCAGCCTGCGGTCGAGGCCCTCCTGCGCGCCTGACGCCACCCCCGGCTGCAGACGCCCTCCCGCGCCTCCCGGGTCAGCGTGTGACTGAAGAGCCGGTCCCCCGGCCCCGCCAGCAACACGAGAACCAAACCCTCACCCCTCCCCGTGCGGCTCCCTCGGCTGCCCTGGCGGAGCCCCGCGAAGCCACCGCCCCCACCCACCCAGATGCGCCATCACACGTCGGGGACTCAGCGCCTCTTAGAGGGCTCTCACTGGGCCGCACTCCAGGGGTCGGGGGCATCCGCTTCCCGCCTTTGCTTGATTCTAGAGGCTGACCCTGGTCCTTGGCGTGGTCCTGTCCTGCTCAAGGCCAGCAAGGGCCGGGCCAGGCCTGGGGCAGCGTCCCTGAAGCTCCTGCAGCCCGCTTCTCTCGGCCTCTCGAGGAGCCCGGGCGAGGAAGATGGCACCTACGTAATCTGGACACTCCCCACCTCGGGTCCTGACCTGACGCCATTAACCGCCCCGCTAGCCCCTGAGGAAACCCAGGGCTCGGGACTCGGGGGCTCCAGCCCCACCCACCCACGCAGGCCACCACGCACAGGTGCGTTGGTGGATCCCACCCCCGCCGGCCTCCCGGCACCGTCCCCTGCGGTGCGCTCCGCAGGCCCAGGGGAGATGGAGACGCGGGTGGCCTGTGCACGCCCAGCACTCTGACACCCCGTGTGGCCAAGGGGCCTGCCGAGTCCAGTTGCCGTCGATCAGGGACCACCTGTGCACGCGGGCCCCAGGGTCAGCGCACGGCATCTTGGGGGCCATCACTCTGAGACCCACCGCCAGGAGCTCACCCAGGAGGTGCAAAGTGGCCAGGGGAGGGACGGGCCGGGAGGGGCTGGCAGAGCCCGCGGCCCTGCAGAGGCAGCGCTGGGCAGTCCCGCCTGGCCCAGCTTCCCCGGCCCCTGGGAGCAGCCAGACCCCGGGCAGGAGCGAGAGTCGCTTGGGAACTGAGCACCGACTCCAGCGAGGCTCCAGAGGACATCAGGAGACGCAGCCTGCCTGAGGCAGGGCGGCTCTGCACCTCCAGGTCACCGTCCTGACCTCTCTGCTGCTGCTCTAGCGAGATGCCCAGTGGCCCTAGGCCCTCTCTTGCCACAGGCTGGGGGCTCTGCTGACCACAGCGGCCCCTGGGCTCCCTGTGTGTGCCTTCCTCAGGTGGCACCACCCACCCCCAAGGGGCAGTCACCCCTGGGACACTGGAGCCAGGGCGCTGTTGGGGCACCGGCAACACCTGGAAGCTCCCACCCCTCCCTGCCCTCCGGTGGCCCCAGCCGGCGTCTGCGGCGGGGGAGGCTGACAGCTCAGCCTCTGATCTCAGGGAGGCAAACCCGGAGATGCCCCGAATCCCCCGGGGCGTCTGTCTGCAGGACTGCTCTTGGCACGGCCCCCTCGGCTTCCTGCCCTGCCTGCCCGCCGCCCCGGAGACCGTCCTGGTAAGTGCTTCGTCTGGACGCTCGCCCGGGGGCCTCTGGATATTAATGGGTGCTATGACCCCACTGAGGCACGTTCCTGTGACGCGCGTGCTTGGGCCTCTCCCGCTGCTAGCTGTGGGAACGGGGCAGGACCAGCCAGCCGCGGGGGGCTGTGCGCCCCATCTCCTCCTCTGACCACTCCCAGCTGCAGACGGGAGATGGGGGGGCACTCTCTGGGGGACGCAGCAGAGGGGGTGACCGCGAACCCGAGTGAGGCCTCGGGGTCCATCAGGGCACCACAGCACAGGAAGAGGTTCATGGCTGGCCCACTCGGGTGGCCATCGGGTGGCCGTCGGGCTGCTTCTCCCTGCAAGGACCCACCTGCCCCCAGCTCGGAGCCCCGCCCAGGCAGGGCTGTCCCTCAAGCTGAGAACAGAGGCTCTGGCGGGAGGGAGCAAGTCTGGAGGAGAAGCTGACGGCTCCACCCCGTCCCCCTGGCACCCCAGGGGCCATTGGAAAGGGAGAGAAAAGCACTGTGGGAAGGCCCCCGCGCTCCTGGCCTCAGCCCCCTCAGGGTCCTGCCAGAGTTTAAGCCTTGGGCACAGAAGCTGATCTCGGGTCTCCTGGTGGCTGGACAGAGGGGCAGCAGCAGTTAGATGACCCCGCAGCTGCCTCCTTTTCAAAGGGAAGCCCCGCCTAGGCCCAGCGTCCTGGACCTGCGGGCAGGCTCCTCTGGGTGGGCAGGCTGCGGGCCTTGGGGAGGGGACACCTGACTGCAGGGGTGAGGGGTCTGTTCCCCACAGGTCCCGCTTCTCTCTAGGGCTGGCCCCTGGCTCCCGGCTCCCGGCCTGGCCACCTTTCTAGTTCACAGCGACCCCACGGGGAGCCCTGGGGGTGCGTGGTCCGCCGTCCACCCTCACACAGCACAGGAGATAATACAATAGCCAGTTTAAGGGGCAGAGACAGACTGGCGACGGGCAGCTGGGGAGGGCAGGGCGGAGGCCCAAGTGGGCGGCAGGGACGGCCTCCCGAGCAGGAGGCGGGCAAGCCTTGGCCCACCCGAGGCAGCCAGAGCCCACGGAGTGACGATCATTGAGCCCCCCATGCCTGCTCCGGGCTGGGGCTTGGTTTCTGACCATCAGACCAACTCCAGAAGGCGGCCTCTCGCGGTGCTGCACAGAGGAAGGTCGGCCCCTGGAAGGCTCAGAGAGGTTGAGTCACTTGCCCAAGGTCACTAAGCCCATAGGAAGGAAAGCCAGGTCCGTGAGTCCACCCAGGACCTGCTCTGTTCCCCGAGTCCAGGACAGTTGGCCCCGAGGTGGACACAAGGCTTGGGCTTTGGGTCTCCAAACTGGGAGAGTATTTCCGCCAGAGCAGGGATCCTGGAGGAGGCGCCTTCCAAATGCGGAAGCTTCCGGCAGGCGGACAAGGGGAAGGGCATTTTTGGTAGAGGGCAGTGGGTGTGCGGAGGCCCAGAGAGGGCGTGCAGGGTGGCGGCAGTGAACAGCCTCAGCTGACAGACGTCCGAGGGCCCTGGTGGACAATACGGTGGCCAGGACATCGAGGCCACTCAGACCCATCCTCTGGAGACCGCAGTGAAGGCCAGCAGTGACAGCCACCAAGTGAGCGTCACTGAGAGTGAAGGAGCCAGAGGGAAGTGGCCTCCAGGGACGGCCTGCCCTCCCCCGGGAGGAGACTGGCCAGGACCGGGCGTCCACGGGGGCTGGCCCGGGCGTCGTGCGGACGCTGGCTCCAAGGATGTCTGTGGGGTGCTCGGGGTGGGGTGGACAGGAGGAGAGGCAGACGCTGCCGCCAGGACTGGAGGCCAGCCTGGTCGAGGTCCTCGGCCTCGCCATCCTCCGCCGTCATCTGATGAAGGGGGTATAAGGGTGCCTGTCACCAGGTGGGGAGTCGGAGATGACAGGTCGTGACGTAGTGCTTGGACAGGGCTTCATGGAGCAAACCCTCAGGGGTGGGAGCGATGGCCCCTCCCCTCCCCACCCCACCCACCCTCCTTGGTCGAAACGCTGAGCGGGTCCAGGGTCCAGGTCAAGGTCAAGGTGACTGGCTCTCCCTCGCTCCGACGCCAGGGTCCAGGTGGTCAAGCTGGTTATGCTGGTTAACTTGCTCCATTTCCTCTGTCCCCTCCTCTGGGAGGCCTTCCTGGACCTGCCCTCTTGGACAGCCCAACCCGCGGCCTCTCCCCATGAGAAGCCAGCTCCGGAGGGCGGTGCTGCCTGTCCCCGTTCCTCTGGCTCAGGAGTGCTGCCCAGGACAGAGTGGACACGGCACTTGGGGACAGATGTGTGAGTGAGCGCGCGAGAGCGAGTGGCCCGGCTCCCCCTCCCCCAGCAGGACCGGGGAGGGGCCCAGGACTGTGACAGGCTCCTGGGTCTGGGCTGGCCCTTGGACCTGCTTACCCAGAGTCAGGTCCTGGGTTCCACCGCAGCGCGGCCGGGGACAAGGGGCTGGAAAGCACTGGACAGAGAACCTAAGGCCACTCGCCAGCTCCGGCCTGCCCCGAGGTCCTGACGTCTTTTGCGGGGGCCGCATCTGTAGTCCGAGTCCGGAGCTCTGAGCGCACGTTGTGTTTGATCGGTTCCTGAGGCGGGAGACTGCCTTCCAACAGGCCTGCTGGGGAGGACAGCTGGGGATTCCCAGGGACGCTCCTGCTTTCCTGCCCCCCACGTCCTAAGCCAGCGCTGAAGGTGCGTGCTGAGCCTACGGCAGCTCCGCTGGCCTAACACGGCAATGGCGAGGTGGCGCTTTTAGAAACTGTGAATTGGGCTGGCAGTGGTTAGCAACTAGGAAACAACTCCCTGAACTTTTGAGTCTCTATAACTTCTTTTCAAGCATCTCAGAAGATCTGGAAATATTGAGGCTGAAAAAATAACTCCTCATTTGAGATGGCATCCATGTTGGAGTTTGCCACAGTCCCCACCATTCCCTGGTGACTCCCAGACCATAAAGCCATGGTTTAGATGCCTATGAGCATGGACCCTGGGATGCTGGAGGTTTTGTCTGTCTGTCTGTCTGTTTTTCACCCAACCTATTTGTGTTAGCTCCTGGGCCCAATGGGGATATGAGTGACCCCTGGTCTAAGTCCCCTTTGCCTCAGTTTCCCCATGTGTTAAATACAGATACATGATCTAAGAAGTTAATGTGGTCAGAACGTGGCTGGTAGCCAATGGAGGCTCAATCAACGTTTCCCTGTTCCCTTTCCTGTCCCGCCAAATGGCCCAGCCATTCATTCCCTAGTCAGCAAGTGAACACGGAGCCACACCTCGATGGCAGCTCTATGTGAGACCACTAAAATGCTGGGATGTGACAACGAGAGACTACGGGTCGGGTGGCATGGCCCCAATCCCCCAAACAGGGCTGCACTTCTCTATGCAGCCCTGGCCCCTGCTTCTGCAGCCCTTGCAAACTAGTATTATGTAAATGATGCAGCAAAGAAAGCCACAGTTTCAATTTGCAATTCATGCCAGGAAGTCGGGAGAGTAGCGAGGAGGCTCTCCAAGGAGGCGCACCTGCCCTGAACACGGAGGATGGGAGAGGCCCGGCAGAGGGAACGGCCTGTGTGTGGCCGAGGGGAGAAAGGCTTGCGCTGTTCCAGGGACGGAAGGAGGGAGGCTAAGGACAGGGCGAATGCTCGCAGTGCAGTGGGAACCACAGATGCTGAGGGAGACCTGGTTGATCCAAATTGCACAGTACAAAATGTCTGGGCTGTAAGACAATAATAAGATATCACCACACACCTATTAAAATGGCTAAAATCCCCAAACTGATAATGCCAAATGCTGGCAAGGATGTGGAACACCAGAACTCTCATCGCCGGTGGGAACACAAAATGGTATGGTCACGTTGGAAGAGGCTGGCGGCTTCTCCAAAAACTAAACATACCTTCCCATGCAACCCCACAGTTGTGCTCCTCAATAGTTACTTCGTGAGCCAAAGCTTGCATCTCCACCAAAACCTACACACTAGTGTTTTCAGCAATTTTGTACACGATTGACCCAAAGCTCAAAGCAATCAAGATGCCTTTCAATGAGCTAATGGATATATGGACATTTATACAATGGAATATTATTCAGTGATGAAAAGGAATGAGCCAGCCACAGGAAAGACACAGAGGAACTTTAAATGCATATTGCTTCATGAAAGAAGCCTGTGGGAAAGGTGCCCACTGTGCAATGCCCACTATAGGACATTTTAGAAAAAGCAGAACTACGGGAGACAGTAAAAGAGCCAGGGGTTGGGGGAGAGAGGGAGAAGCCAGTTTGCAACATGGAGGATTTTCAGAACAGTGAAAGTTTTCTGCACCCCATAGTAACAGGGAACCCACCTCATTATAGATTTGGTATGAATGAGGCAAGGAAGGAATTCTGTTGTAGACTGTGGACTTCAGTCGATAACAATGTATCAAACGTAGTTCAAACCCGGGGCTTGAACAAGCAAATGCCTGTAATCCCAGCTACTCAGGAGGCTGAGGCAGGAGAACTGCAGGTCCAAGGCCGCCTGAGCACCTCAGCAAGACCCTGTCTCAAAATAGAAAATAAAAGGGCTGGGACGGAGGTGGGTAGCGGAGTGGCCCTGGCTTCCATCTCCAGTGCAGAGAAGGAAACAGCAACAAAAAGTTCACTTGTGATGAACGTATCACAATAATATAAGATGTTGATGACAATGTATTTATCTTAGTTCCCCTGCAACAACTGTGTCACAGTAACATGGAAGTGGAGAGAAGGAGAAACTGGGGAAGTCCTGATGGTTTGCATTTGAGAACACTGAACTTTGTTTTTTTTTTTTTTTAAACATAAAAGTACTCTAAAAATTAAAGTCACTAGACTTTCAAAACAAACATATTGTAATTTTTAAAAGTGGTTCACCATGGAGAGACTGGATGGGGGAGGGCCAAGGGGAGGTGGGGGAGGGGCCAGGGTGGTGGGGGAGGGGCCAGGGTGAGGTGGGGGAGGGGCCAGCGTGAGGTGGGGGAGGGGCAGGGGGGAGGTGGGGGACGATTACCGGTTGTCCAGGCAGCAGAGTGGTGGTTTTGATGATTTGGGCCTGGGGAGGAGGAGGTGGTTCCATACCTCCTCTGTAGGATGCATGGACAGCGGGGGATGGGCTGGCTGTCCTGGGCCTGCACAGGAAGGGGAGAGTCGCCGATTCCCTGGCAGTGGCCTTGGGCAGTGGGTGCACTGAGGCTCCCCATGCACTGTAGTGGGGCCAGAGAGGGGACCGGTGGGTGCGGCAGCAGCTGCGTCCGCAGTGCCCGTGGGACACCCAGACTCCAGGGCGCGGTCTGGGCGGGGCGGGGTCTCCTGGAACGCAGGAGTCTTCTCTGCAGCGGTGGAAGCCCCGGGGTGAGCTGGCGTCACCAGTGCCCTCCAGCCAGCCTTCTAGGGCCCCTGGCACGGCGCTGGCGGCACTGTAGACTCACCCGTGGTGACACCAGCTCTACAAAGGCCCCTGCAGATGAAGAAGCTGCGTCTCAGAGCAGTCGGGAGCCCTGCCAAGGGCCCTGCGGCCCGGGGAGGGCAGGCGAGGTGGAGGCTGCTGCCCGTGGTCTCCCTGGTGGGTACCATTCCACACTGCCCTTCCCCGGGCATCTGGCCCTGCGCCTCCTATGCCCACAGCTGTCCACTGGGCCTGTGAAACGTGGGGCCTCGCCCGAGAGGAGTCAGACGGCCTGAGCGTCGGGGCACGCCGGGGCTCTCCAGGTGGCCCTGAGCCGAGCTCAGGGGCGACGGCGCAGCAGGGCCCTCTCCTTTTCCGGGCAGGGGTCCCGGCACACTCGGCTCAGCAGGGGAAAGCGGCCACCTGGCGCCGCAGCCCCGCCCCCGGCTGTGCCCGCCCTGGTCTCCTTGCAGAATCGGCTTGTCCCCCAGGGCTGGTCCTGGCCGGGCACACCGGCCTGCAGAGGCACTCGGGCCAGGACTCAGGAGGGACCAGCGAGAAGCTGCGCCGACTGGAGGAGCGGTCGGGACCCCGTCTTTCTGGGTGTTGGCAGATTGGCCAGGTGACGGAGGGCCAGCCAGACAGCGGGACGGAGTGACGGATCACGAATGCCCCGCCCCTTGCTGGTCCCCACTGACCCCGCCATCCGAGCGTGGGGACCACGAGGTCTGCTCGGCCTCTCTTCCTGCCCTGGTCATTTCTCCTCCAGGAGCCCCAGCGCCTGCCGCCCAGGGGTCCAGAGCAGGAGACCCTCGCCATCTCATCCTGCCGCTCACTCCCTCAGCCCATTTCACAGACGGGGAGACGAGGCTCGGCGTGGGCAGCGACCCCAGAGGCGTCTCAGATGCCAACGCCCCCCTCTCTGGGCAGGCCACGCCCTCGCCCGCCCAGCACCTCGGCAAGAGCCACTAGGAAGCCAGTGAGGGCCCCTCCAGGCTTGTTGGCGTTGGTCCGCCTGCTGTGGGGGGTCCGACAGAGCTGGCAGTTCCTCCCCCAGCCCCAGCCTCACCCAGAGGGCCTGGCCACCCAGGCACCCTCCTCAACAGCCAGGCTCCTGGGCTGGCCACGAGCCCACAGGCCCTGGCTTGTGAAGGGGCTGTGCTCTGGCGGGCGAGGCGCTGGCAAGCTGGCACAGGAGCCAACGGGACGGGAGAGGAAAAGACAGAGATGACATCACACAGAAAGGGGGCCAGGTCGTGCCCCTCCCCCAGGCTGCCCCAGGGAACACCCTGCACACTGCGGCGACTCAAGCACCTACGTGGGTCTCTCCACAGACATTAGGGACTGGACCGAGAAGAGCCCTGGCTTTAGAATCCTGTTTCTGGTTCCAAATCCTGTCTCTATCACCTATTTGCTGTGTGACTTTAGGCAAGTGACTCAACCACTCTGTGTCCAATTCCTCACCCCTAAACCAGGCCCGAGGAGAGCAGGCATGTAAATCCCTGAGCACGGCCCAGAGGCACAAAGCAAGCTCAGATGATGACATTGGGGATGCAGGGGACAGATGCGCGGGTGCTCCAAGACCACCCCGAGTTCGTGTGCAGTGGGTGCCAGCCTTTCCTTTCCTCTGTTCCAGGAAAGCCCTTTGTGCCAGGAGCCCCCAAGGCTGGGGTGTGCTAGGCCCCATCCCCCAGCATGATTCCCCCAGCCCACAAGCAGAGATGCTCCTTCTGACCGACCCGTCGTCGAAAGCTGAACACACTGTAAGTGGGAAATGGGACGGACACGCCACCCTCCCGCACCCGAGCTACGCAGTGCACCCCACCATCGCCTCCTGGTCGCGGCTGACAGGGGCCGCGGCTTCCTGCCACTGCCCAGCAAGGAGAGAGGGTCGTGCGTCCCTTCCCCGGGCAGAGATCCGAGTCACGCCTCTCAGTCCAGTTCCTACCAGCAGGCGGAGCTTCCGAGTCGTCCTAGAGATGAAGACAGGTGAGCCCCGCAGGCTGGGCCACCGTGCTGTCCTCGTCCTGTTCCAAGGCCGGGAAGCG
This sequence comes from Tamias sibiricus, assembly GCA_025594165.1. NCBI lineage: Eukaryota > Metazoa > Chordata > Mammalia > Rodentia > Sciuridae > Tamias > Tamias sibiricus. Next base: position 27,153,288 of record CM046657.1, read on the forward strand.
CAGGCTGAGAGACTGCGGGGCTGCAGGCGGGCGCACGCCCGTGCCCGGGACCCCGCCTTGCGTGGGTAGCGCGAGCACCGACGCGGAACGCGCCAACGAGGCGACCTCGTGTCAGAACGCAGGCCCCCGGTGGGAGGGGACCTGGGAGACCTGCCAGAGCACTCCGAGGCCAAGGGCCGAGCCCGAGGCGGCTCAGGTCAGGCAAGGCCTCCGCTGGTACCTCGGAGCCCAGCAGCACACAGGTGGTGAGGGCCAGGCAGGGGTCCGAGGGCCGCAGACCTGGCTCCCGGGTGTCTGTCCAGCACCCGCTGTGGACAGGGCCTCAGTGTCCTCATCTGTGAAATGGGGGCACAAGTCGGCCCTGCGGGGTGCTGGGAGGTGCCTAGGCCTGCCTGCTCGGGGTCCGGGGGTCGGGGTCACAGTGGAGACCAGCTGGAACTCCCCACCCCCTGGCAACTCGGGGGTCAGCAAGGACACTCGGGTCAGAGTCTCCCTCCCAGAGCACCGGCCAGTGCCTTGCCCAGGAAGGCCGTCAGCGCCCATCCTCGGCACCCCCCCTGCAGCCTGGGACACGCCTCTCGTCTGTCCAACTCGCTGGGCCGCGGGGGGGGTCTCTCTGGTGTCCGCTAGGACCAGAGGACAGCGCAGACCACGGGGCCTGACATTGGCCTGCATGTTCCCAGCACCCAGCGGAGCCTGCGGCACCCGGGTGGTGCCAAGAGAGGTCCCAGGAGAGACGGGCACGCAGGGAGCAAGGGGACGCACGCAGGCCACAGGCCGGGGGAGCGCTGTCCGGCTCAGCCCCCCGAAGCCAGTCATTATCTGGACACTGGCCGGCAGGAAGCCCGGCCCTGGGACAGCAGCTCTTCTCCCTGGGGTGTGGGGAGTGGCCTCGGCTCCCGGGCGCAGACCCTGGCCCTGGCTTTATCTCTGCCACTCCTTCCTCCCATTGTCCCTCAGGCTTCCCACAGCCCCAGCTGGGGAGGTCACAGAGCAGCCCCACCGCCCAGGGGAGAGGTGGGGCTCAGGCCCGGCCCCCTCCTGGGGAGACAGTCCTTTCTGATCTGTCACCGGAGACCCTCCCCCTTGCAGTGCGATCTCCTTGGAGACACCGAGGCCCCCCGCTGCCCCGTCCACCCCCAGCGGCTCAGGGTCAGAGGCCCCCAAAGAGGCCAACTGATTAGCTAAGGTGGGGGGCTGGGCAACACATCACCACGCCAAATAAATAACCAGGGCCAATAAATCAGGAGGACAGCCGGGTGGACTGGGGTGAGGGGCCAGGCCGTCCTTCCCTGGCGTGGGGGAACCAGAGAGGGGCACGCAGCCGTGGGAACCCAAACCTGAGCCATCACTCGAAGGCCTGAGGGCGAGCTGGGGGCAGCCTTGACCTCCCTGCAGGAGACAAGCCCCAAGGACCACGGACCGACTCGGGGCAGCCGGCCCCTCCTCCCCCTCCTCCAGCTACTTCTCTCCGATCAGCTTCTCTGCTTGTCTAGAGGGATGCAAAGAGCTGGCTGGAGACAAGCGTCCTCAGGCCAGTACCCATCCTATCCACTTGGGCCTGAGGTGCAGCCAAGACCACAGACTTGTGACGGGGTAAGGGGACAGAGACCAGTGGGTACCAGGAGCCGCAGCTGGCCTTTGCTAGGGCTGGCTCGACCCTGGGGCGTCCTGCTCGTCTTCCCAGCAACTGGCCCCGGGGTGGGGGCGGGGGGTATAAAGGAAGTGACACCTGCCCCGTGTCACCCAGCTAGCAGGTGACAGCACAGGTACTCCAGCTCAGCTCCATCTGTGTGTGACACCCCTGGTTCCTTTCGTCCTCTCAAACTGGTCCAGTGGGATTTAAGATTGCACAACTGGTCTTCATCTGGGGCCGCCATCTTCCCAGTGCTGGACGGGTTCTCTGGGGCTGCCGGGGAGTGCAGAGGGAGGGTCGTGATTCCAGGGGGTCGGCTTCCCCCAACACTGGAGCTCCCCTTCCTGAAGTGCTGTGGCTGGGAAGGGCCCACCCGGTGGGAACTACACTTCCCAGCCTCCTCTGCACCGTGCGGCCGAGTGGACCAGCGCTAGGTCTTCCCTTCCTTCTTCCTTCCATGGAGACCTTGGAAGCCACATGAAGACGGAAGGAGCCGGGAGCCCTAAATGCCACGAGGAGAGCCACCCACCCTTCACAGAACCGAGACTCGGGGCCTACCTCCTACAGCACCAAGCCCGGATTCACCAGCACACTGGTCCCCAGGAGGCCGGCGGCCCGGCAACCCAGAGCTCAGGGAGGAGTTGGTGTGGGGCAGGAGTGTCTCCTGGGCACTCCCAGGCCCGTCCCACCCCACCCGTCTCCTTCCCAGGCACCTATGACCCGCCCTCTCTCCTGCCTCCCAGGACCAGATTCCTCAGAGGAGCGAGTACACTTGCTGTCACCATCTCTGCACAGGCTGCACACTTCCCCACCTCTGCCAGTGCGCACCCCCGTTTATTCTCAGTGTGCACCCCCGTTTATCCTCAGAAACAGGCCCAGCAGAGGGCGAAGCCTGCCCTTCCTCCATATGGTCATGGCTTGGAGGGTCTGGATGTCCCAGACCCTCAGTTCCCAAATGGCTGGCTCCCCTTATGATGGGGGGACACGTCCCAAGACCCCCACTGGATGCCTAAACCCCCAGAGAGTCCTGAACCCGACAGTACTGTCTTTTCCTATGCGTACGATACCTGTGGTAAAGCCCAGCTTTAAATTTGGCACAGTAAGAGATTAACAATAATAACTAATGATAAAAATAGAGCAATTATTATAACATGTGATAGTAAAAGTTATGTGACTGTGGTCTTTCTCGAAATATCTTATTTTACTGCATTCACTCTTCTTGCGACGATGTAAAAGGATATTTAAAGGAAGTTTTATGGCTTCTCTCGACATACACAAATTGCCAGCATCACTACTTTTGAGTTTTGCCACCATTATCAAATAAATTAAGGATTACTTGAATATCAGCACCATGATACTCTAACGTTGACCTGACAACCAAAATGGCTACTAAGGAATTGATGGATGGGTAGCATATACGCCATGGATACGCAGGACAAAGGGATGACTTATGTCCCAGACAGGACAAAGCAGAATGAGCCTCAATTTCACCACACTACTCAGAATGCTGTACAACTTAAACTTATGAATGAGTCCTTTCTAGAATTTTCCATCTAATATTTTTGAAACTTGGTTGACTACAGGTAACTGAGATCACAGATAACCAAAACCACAGAGGGTGAAATGGTGGTTAGGTGACGGCTACATTGTCTTAGTCCATGTTCTGCTGCTATGATAGAATATTGCAGACCGAGTATTTTATAAAGAAATTTATTTTTCACAGTTCTGGAAACTGAGAAGTCTAATACCAAGGTGCTGGCATCTGATGAGGGTTTCATCATCCCATGGTAGAAGACAGACAGGTAAAAAGAGCTCAGGAGACTGAGAATGAGGTCTCAAATTGCCCTTTCCCCCCCGGGACCCCACTCCCTCGATAACCAATGAATGAATGTGGACCGAAACTTCAAGACCTAATTGCCTTTTAAATCTCTCACCTCTTAATGCCATCATGATGCAATTAATGTCAACATGGTTTTGGAGGGGACATCAAACCATAGCACATATCAAGTGGCCTCAATTTCAGAAGCACAGCTGCCCATACATCAGTGTCCTGTGACTCTCACTCCTGATCCCTTGAGGGAGCATTCAGCAGCTTTCCAGAATTTTCTGCAGGAACCTACTAGGTGCTTAGACAATGGTCTCACTAAGGATGAAGGAAAGAAGAGGTGTTCTGTCCTTGAGAGATTTTTTAGTCCAAGTAGATGATAGATTATATCTTCATTGTTCAGATGAGGAAACTGAGGCTCAGAGAAGCTACAAGTCTAATAGAACATGGCCAATCAGTGTCCTCTCTCTTACTGACCCAACATGGAATCACCTAAAAATGATGATCAATAAAAAACAATGCACTTTGAGAGAGAGGAAAACTTTATCATGCACCTAACTCAACTCCCAGACAGGGAAAGAGAAGAGAAATCCCAGGGTCGGTTTCCACCCAATTTTATTATCTATAATGTTCTAATTAAGAGTCAAGCACTCTCAATAATCCCTGAGGAGATCCAAGAAAATGTCTTGCTCCTAATTTTAGCTCCATGCAAAATAGTCCAATATCATATTAGCCAAAATTATTTGACCTTCAAAAAAGGTTACGTGCTATCTTTATGCTTCCTTTCCCAAGAGTGCAGGGAGAGGGCTGAACCCCGTGACCCCTGGGCCCAGTGCAGACATCAGTGTCTGTGATTCTAGAATATTCTCTCTTGCTTTACCAGACACCAGGGGCCCACTCACCTGTCTGTATTCTCAGAAGGTAATGTTTTTTGTTTAGTGCTTAACGGCTGCGTTCAAGATCGAACGTTTGTCTTTTATAACAAAGCTGGAAAGTAGGTGCTGTCAGAGAACCTGAGGACGCCAAGCTCAGAAAGCTTCAGTGATTTGCCCGAGGACGACCAGCAAGTAGGTAGCCCAACCAGGGTCCAGACTCCAGCCGCCTAGCTCCTGTGCCAGCCTGGCTCCTCCCACAGTCCCGGCTATTTGCAAAAGGGTCTGTCCATAGCTTCTGAGAAGTGGCCAGTGGCCCGCTGACTCCACCCACATGTCGAGGCTGATGGGACCAGGAGGCCTTCACTGAGTTTGGCACATCAGCCTCACTGTGGAGGCCACCAGGCTTGCCCAAGGAAACTCCGAGGGCATCTGCTAGTCGGCTACAAGAAGCTGAACTGAAACGTGGGGACTCAGGGCCCGGTCACCAGGCGGATCTAGAGCACGACAAGTCAGCAGATCACAGCTGTCAAAGCAGAGAGGGCGACGAGCCACCCTGCAGGAGCCTGGGCAGAGAGGCCCAAGTGTTCCTGGCCCCAGGAGCCGGCAGATGACCCATGCTCACCCCGGGATTCCCGAGCCCGTACTGAGCTGTGCCAGCCCGCTCCCTGCTGGGGCAGGGCAGGTGGCCTCTGTGCCCTCTTTTACCAAAACCTGTGAGCAGACCGACTCCCTTCCCCTTGCCTGACGCCGCGCTGGACCCGACCGGACCTTATCAAGCCAGCGTTGGTGACCAGCAGCCACCAGCCCAGGCGCTGGGCTTCGCTGTCATATAGAGGTTCTCTCTGGCACAATATCTATTGGAATAAGATTTGGTCACTAGTGGGAGAGACAGTCTGTACAAAAGAAAAAAAGAGAGGATTTAAAAAGAAGGGGAAAGGGAAAAAAAAAGAAAAAAGGAAACCTCCCAGCTCAAGAAAATGGGAAAAAGCAGAGCGCTAGCAGAGGGGAGAAGAGTCAATTAAATCATGATAATTACTTCCGCTCCGTGCCCGAGAGCGGCGCGCGCGCGTCTATTAATTAGGAGTTCTGTGTTGACTGTGGCAGTTTGACTCCGCGAGGCTGCCGGTGGGCGCGGGAGTGACATTCTCCCCAAGAGCGAATGTGCAAAAATATTTTCACCCTGGCAATTAGCGGTTTTAAAGAACCCAACTCTCTCTCTCTCTCTCTCTCTCTCTCTCTCTCACACACACACACACACACACACACACACACACATGCACGAACGCATGCACGCACAGGGCCAGGTTCCCTAGGCTCCTGTAATTAGCGTGAAATGCAGTGATTTCTGCTGTCCCCAAGCCCCATTCCCCAGAAATCCACGTGCCCCAAACCCAGGTCCTGCGGTTGCCAGTGCTCCTGGCTCTCGCATCAGCACCGCGGGAAGCTTCTCGGGGTGCAAATTCCTGCACTGAAGCACAGACAGGCCTGGAGGGACCCACAGCGGGTTATCTTGTCCTACCCTCGCCTCGGGAAGGTCTGCCCAGACCACTCCAGAGCAGAGCCTGTCAGACTGGCCGGGAAGAAGGGCCCTGAACGTGCTTCTGACAAGAGGCCTCCATCTTCAGGTCCAGACCCGCACCTGGGCGCCAGACGCCCCCGCGCCTCAGAGACCAGTGAGCGAGCCAGACGGTTCCTAAGCTGTGTCTGAGACGGGGACAGGGGCAGGTCCATGATGCTTGCTCCGAGGGGCTGTTACCCGACTCCAGAGTACCAGGTCGGGAGGGACCTAAGAGACCCCGGAGGCCACCGGGCAACTGGGGAACTGCAGGCCGGGGAAATCAGGCCATGGCTTTTCTTCATTTATTCATTTGGTACCAGGGTGCTCAACCACTGAGCCCCATCCCCAGCCCTATTTTGTATTTTATTTAGAGGCAGGGTCTCCTGAGTTGCTTAGCACCTCGCTGTTGCTGAGGCTGGCTTTGAACTCCCGATCCTCCAGCCTCCTGAGCCGCTGGGATTACAGGCGTGTGCCACCATGCTCGGCCCCTTTTTCAGTTTTTATTTAGAGACAGAGTCTTGCTGAGTTGCTCAGGGCCTCACTAAGTTGCTGAGGCTGGCTTTGAACTCGAGATCCTCCTGCCTCAGCCTCCGGAGCTGCTGGGATTATAGGTGTACGCCACCATATCTGGCCCAGGTCACGCAGTTTTAATAGCAGGACTAGGGCCAAGGGCTTTTCTAAATATATCATGTGGGGCTGGGGCTGTTGCTCTGTGGTAGAGTCCTTACTCAGCACATCTGAGGCCCTGGGTTGCATCCTCCTGAACTGAAAACAGAAGGGATAGGCTAATGTAGGATCCATTATATCATATATCATTATTTCAATGTGATCACTATTGCTATCCAGAGTCTGGCACATAAAAGAGCTATCATAGTTGAAATCTCCATCGAAATATCAATTAATAAATCACAGCTCACTTCCTGCTCCCTCCTGCCACTCACTGTCGGCTCCGCCCCAGCCAAGGCAGACTCCACTGGAGTCAAGGAGGCCAGGGAGGCCAGGGAGGGCAGGAGGGGAGAGGAGACGCATCCGGGCCCAAGGTGGCTCATTGACGGTTCCCCCCGGGGATGCTCAGGCGCAGTCCCCCTGCCCTGCCGGGCTTCAGCCCCCACCAGCCAGCCCTCTTCCTCCCCGGAGGTTAGCCGGGCAGTGGCGGCCATGGTTCACCAGCCCAGAGGTGAAGCAGACACTGGCCTCACCGGTATCTTGCTTCTCAGAGGAGAGGAGCAGAGAGCCAGGTCTCGGGTAAATGTGGGACACCCGGCCACGGCCCTGCCCGTCCTGCTCAGAACACAGCAGGCAGCAGGCCTGAGGCCCGGCCACGCCCTCCGGCCAGCCAGTGAGGCTGAGCCAGGAAATCCTCCTCGCTGGGGCCCCAGGCTTTCCCTGGCTTCAGTGCTGGGGACAGAGGAAGGTGAGGGTCAAAGCCTTGGGAGGGCTGCGTCCTGGAGGATGTATAGAAATAGTGTCCCCTGCCCAGGGAGGGCTGCCGGAGGGAAGCGGGGCTTCCTGCCATTCATGGTCCGCTCCGCCCCCGCCAAGTTCCACAACCTGGCCTGCAAAGTGTGCAGATCCGGACCGCAGGCCAGTGCACCTGCCCGCCAGCCCCGGGGCTCCACCTGGCGAGCGTCAGAGCTGGCCAGGCTCCCCTCCCCCGGGGCCCTCAGCGCTGGGCCTCGGCTCGGTGGCTTCGGCTTCCAGGTACAAGCAGGCATAGCCGAGGTGACCGCTGCAGACCACTGTCCAGCAGGGTCAGGGGCCTGGGTGAGGCTTCAGCTCCAGGGACCTCGACCCCAGCTGTGCGGGAGACCAGAGGGGACACTTGGCATCGTGTGTGGGACAGTCACGCACACCCCTGCTGGGCCTCCCCGGGCAGAGCGGCTGCCCACCCCTGCCCTGACCACACGACTTGCTTTGGCCAATGGGACATCAGAGCAGAGGCCAGAGGGGACGACCATGCAGGCAGGAGGCCCTCCCGCCCGCGGGTCAGCTGCTGGGTGAGCAGGTCTCGGGAGCCACGGTCCCCTGAGCCTGGACCCCAGGACGGACATTTTAGAACCAACCAGAGGCCCTGGCAGCTGCTGGCCCTGGGGTGCAGAGACACAGGGGTCAGACTCAGACCCAAGCTGCCACCAGAGCCTGGTCCAAGGCCAGGCGTCCAGGCCAGCGCAGCCGCGCTGCAGCCCACCTACGGCCCTTGAACCTAAGAGGAGATGCTTCTGGAAGCCACTGGGCTTTGGCGCCTTTTGTCATGTAGCGTGATTTTGTTGATGACTAACATCAGTTTTACTTTGTGAAAGAGAAGTGACCTGCTCAGGGTCACGATGCTGGCGGGCCGCAGAGCCGGGCAGAGAGGGCCTTCAGGGCGCTCTCGGTGGCCTCTCCAGCACCCGGATCTGGTGACATCTGATGCTCATCCTACACTCCCAGGAAGTCTGCACTCGCCTTGAGGTGCAGGCAGACTCCACTGGAGTCAGGGAGGCCCGGGAGCGCAGGAGGGGAGAGGAGATGCTTCCGGGCCTGTGGCTGCTCAGGCGCGGCCCCCACCAGTCAGGCCCCGGCCCGGCTGCACTGCTAGTCGGTGGATCCTCTGGTGCGGCTCCGTGAGCTATTGGTGAGTGGGCGGAGGGAGGAATGAATGGATGAGGGAGTCTGGGGCCACTCCCTGTGGGATCCGAGGCGTGGCCTGAAAGACTAAAGGTACCGAGTGAAGGAGCGCCTGGGGTTCAGAGCCTCAGTTTCCAAGTCCGTAAGGTGGGACACCAGGACCGTCCGTGCTCTTCAAAGCGTGGGGCTGAGGGGTCCCCGCCTCTGCCCCGCTGCTGCAGCTTTCAAATAAGCAAAGGAGCAGCCTCCACACGGGAGAGTGACTTTGCATGAAGTCAAGTGTCCTCACTGTAACGCCCTCTCCTTCAGGAGGTGGGAAGGGGACAAATCTTCTTTCTGTAAAATCATGGGGATGGGAGTTGATTGCTGTTTTTAAAAGAAAAAAAAAAAAAAAAAAACAACCTTCTTCTGCAACAGGAAGGAGTTGGCACAGATGCAGATGTCGATCCTGACTTCTTAAATAATTTCATTGGTAAAGGAAACGCAGTCTGGGAACCTCTGCCCCCACCCCTCCTGAGAAACGCCAGACAATGCAGAATTTCCCACTGAACAATGAAGAATCAAACCACCCGAGGACGCCTTTTTGGCTTTTGTCATTGTTTTTTTTTTTTTTTCTTTTCCTATTTTGGATTTCCTTTGAAAAAGTGGTTTTGCTGCTTTGAAAGTTTGATGATCTCTGAAGGCACTGTCTCCATCTCGGAGTGTCTCCCACCTTCCCGTTCCCAGGGTCTCCCGCGGCTGACTTCTCTCCAGCCCCGGGATGGTTGGATTCCAGGCTGGCAGAGAGTCCAGGAGGACTGTGCCCAGCTCAGCTCAGCCCTCTGTGCTGGTGTGACAGTGGCCAAGGACCTCCAGCCCATGCACCGCTTCCTGGTTTCTGTGCATCTTGCAAAACAACAGCCCCCAAAGTGTGTCCTCTCCGACACGCCAGTCACTTGCAGAGCGTGTTTGCTGTGCATGTAGCTGGGACCCTGAGGCCGACAGTGTTCCTGTGCCCCCATTTTTAGCCTCATTCCACAAGGAGAGGCCCAAAGCCAGCGCTTAGCGGTCCTTCCCGCAGCAGCGCCTGCAGAGCGGAAATTTCAAAAGCCCTTTGGCAGCCGCGCCCGAACTTGAGGAAACGTGAAGTCCAAGTTCCTCGGCCTGTGCTCAGAACTCCTGGGTGGTGGCCAGGTGCGCTGGGACAGGCTCTGGATACGTGTTGTCTCGACTTTACAAAGGCAAATCTGTATCACAACCCCCTTCCCTCAGGGTCCAGAGAGGTTCTGGCGAGCCCGAGCCCACACAGCAAGCAGTGAGCCGAGACGGGGCCGCGTCCAAAGCGAGCCTCTCCTCTCTGTCCACGCGCCGTGGCCTGTGGGCTCCTGTGCCCAGGGTGTCCCCTGGCCTCTCTCTGCTCTGGGTCAGCTTGGCTACTGAGACCAGAAGTGAATGATCAGGGCTGCAGAAAGTCGGGGCCACCAGTTGGGGGACATTCTGCAGGGTGTGAGGTGAGGGGATGGGGCCCCAGGGGAGCGGCCACCGGGAGCAGCAGCACAGGGAAGGGCGGGACGCCGCAGCACCGCGGGGGACTGGCACTGAGGATTGGTCTCTGCCCAGGGGAAGATGAGGAATGCATTCTGTGTGTGTGTGGGGGGGGGCACACGCGCACGCGCACACCTCAGCATTCCCGGGGACCTAAGAGCCCCGCTGGTGTCCAGCAGTGGCGGCACAGGCTGCCCATGGCGTCCCCCCCAGCCAGGCCCAGATACCCCGAGGCTAAGAACCCGGCAGCCCTGGCCAGTGAAGCCATCTCCCATGCTTCGTGGCGTGGGGAAGACACCTTCCGGAGTGGGGTGGGGCAGCCCTCAGTCACCTCCCGAGCCCCACCTCCCTGCGGCTGCCTCCCCACCTCTGTGACATGGGGGGCCGGTTCTGCAGGGTACGAGCTGCAGCAACTCTCTCCTCCAGGAGGGTCCCGACCAGCCCCAGCTTGCTTCTCGCCCTGGGCCTGTGTCATAGAAGCACCATTAGATTTCACCTCGAGTGCATGTGCGCACACGCGAGTGTAAACACACACACACACACTGCCCTTCAGGACACCTGGGGATGGGACCTGTCTAACCTCAGGCCCTGCCTCCCTGCCTCTGCCCACGCTGGGCCTGGGAACATCTGCCCATCTTCTCTACCAGGATAATCTATCTGTCTGTCTGTCTGTCTGTCTTCCTTTCTTTCTCTCTTTCTCTTTTTGGTGCTGGGGATTGAGCCCAGGGCCTTGTGCGTGCGAGGCAAGCACTCTACCAACTGAGCTATGTCCTCAGGCCAACCAGGTCAATTTTTATTCATCCTAAAAGAACCAATTACGGGGTGGCGCTCCCTGAAGGTGGGTCCACACCCCACATGGGACATCACCGCTCTCACGCCTGCGGCTCATGGAACCCCAGCGTGACCCTGTCCACCTCTCATCCTCAGGGAGGCAGAGGAGCCCTTTAGTTTGATCAACCACACTGAGCACAGAGGATGTCCACAGCACGCAGGAGGGAAGGACAGGGCACAGGGACAATGACCACAGAATTGAGCCGGAGAGCTCACTAAGCACATCACAAGTTCAAGTGCATGTCGTTATTACTGTGACTGCACCAGAAAACCCAAGGCCCAGAGAAGTCAAGGCATCTCTCCAAGGTCACACAGCCAAGAAGTGGCCAGGTTGGTATTTGAACCGAGGCCTGCAGATCTGCAAAGTGCACGTTCTCCGCCGCGGTTGGGCATGCCTGGCCGCGGAGGACAGCAGATGCCCCAGCTTGGGGCTCACCTGGTGCAGAGCTGGGAGGCTTGGTTTGCTGAATCGCTGAGAGCCAAGTGGAGAGGGAAGCCTGAGCCCGTCCCCACCAGGCACAGCATGAAGAAGTGGCCGAGGGCAGCACACGGCATTGCTGGCCCTGCCCGCCTGGAGGGTCGGCCGGGGCGTCTGTAGTCCCGGGAACAAGCTGACCTCTCTGTCCCGCCGGGGTGGGGGGGCTCGCCTCACCTGGCCGCTGCCGTCTTCCTTACGGAGCTTCTCGGCCCCTCGCACGCTGCTCTGGCTCCCTGAACGAGGATCTCGGGGCCCAGCTGCGCTCAGAGCGAGAGGAAGTGTTTTCAGACAGCAGGGACACAGGCCGGGCAGCTCAGGGGCCGGGCACTTGCCCCGCACGCATGAGGCCCTGGGTTCAGTCCAAAAACTAGAAGTGCCAGTGTGGCCCACGTCCCCGAGGGCTCGTCACTAGACACTGATCGTGAGCGTGTCAGCTTCTATTCCCAAGGCTCCCCACGAGCGTGTCTCCCCACGCCCCTCTGCCTTCTTCTCACATCCTGTGAACGGTACCCAGCCTAATGGAGACGGCAAAGAAAAATGCCGGAGTGCGTCAGTGAACACCAGCAGAGACGTGTCGCCCCGTCGGACAGCAGCCCGTGGAAAGGCTGTGGCTACCGGCTGCAAGACACGGGCGTGTGTGCGCGTGTGCGCGTGTGCACACGAGCCTTCAGAACAACCACAGACCCAGGAGGGAAGAGCGTCAACGGCATTCGTTGAACAGAAGAACTGTTATCATTTGGGATGAGGCAGAGAGCAGCCACTCCTTTAATCCTAGAAGCCTGCTGGGTCGGGTTAAGAGCTCACCGCGTGGCACAGCCGTCTGTTCTTTCGAAATTGAGCAGCACACGCCCCAGAGGATTGGAGACAGGTACCGCCACACAGCGGCACTGCGCGCAGCGAACGAGGCACAGTGCGTCCCCACGATGAAAGACGGGCCAGCCGCAAAAGGGCGTGGAGTTCTGCCACCCGTCACGGTGTGGACAGTCCCCGGAAACATCATGCTGGGTGGAAGAAGCCAGACGCAAGAGGCCGGTGTGGTCCATTTAGGTGAGGCGTCCAGAGCAGGTGACCTGGTAGAGAGGAAGAGAGCCCGGAGAGAGGGCGCAGTGGGCGTGGCCCTTCACTCGGAGCCAGGTCGCGGTTCAGAACCAGAGGCGGAGGGCGCAGGGCATGGGGACTGGGCCAAATGCTGCTCAGCTATTCACTTGAGAGTGCTTGATTTTTTTTTTTTTTTTTTTGTACCGGGGATTGAACTCAGGGGCACTCGACCACTGGGCCACATCCCCAGCCCTTTTTAGTATTTTATTAGAGACAGGGTCTCACTGAGTTGCTAAGTGCCCCGCCATTGCTGAGGCTGGCTTTGAACTCGCAATCCTCTTGCCTCAGCCTCCCAAGTGCTAGGATGACAGGCGTGTGCCACCGTGCCCAGTGAGAGTGCTTGATTTTATGTGACATGAATTGTTCTTATTACTATTATTATTATTATTATTTAGTACTGGGGATTGAACCCAGGGGTGCTCTACCACTGAGCCACATCCCCAGCCCTTTTTATATTTTATTTTGAGACAGGGTCTTGCTAGGTTGCATAGGGCCTCACTAAGCTGCTGAGGCTGGCCTCCAACTTGTGAGCCTCCTGCCTCAGCCTCCGAGTCACTGGGACTCCAGGCGTGCAGCACTGTAGGAGGGCTCAATGAATCATTTTTGAAGACAGAAAACTCGAGCAAAGCCTGTACTGTTTTGATGAGGTGGAGGCCGCAGCTGGTGCGGGGTGCAGGTGCTGGTGTGCAACAGGGAACACGCTCCACTCTTGCCCCGTCCCTCCCTCTCACTGTGGCCGAGGGTGATCGTTTTGTGCTCTCTCAGCCTCAGTTTCCCCTCTGTCAAAGAGGGTCTCCCAGGTCACGTGAGGACGCAGTGGCGCTGGCCGGGATGATGTTGGAACCGTCGGCTGCGCCCTGTCGAGGGCCAGCTGGGACCCGGGACCGGGGAGGGGCTCAGGCAAGCGAGCCAGGCAGAGCTCAGGGCAGCTGCCCTACGCAAGCCGCGTGGCCCGGCCTGCAGCTCTCTCTCCACCCCTGTCCGGAAGAGCTGGCGGGCAGCTGGGCGTAAGCACGCCAAGCCGCACCCTTAAACCAAGGGACCGGCCTCCGCGCCAAGTTAACAGGCACCAAGCAGGACACCGGTCATCCTGCCCCGCCTGGTCACATCTCTGGGCCGTGGCCCTTGGCTTCTGAACTGGCTTCTTCTGATTCCTCCTTGCCCCTGGACGTGCAGCCCCTGAAAGTGAACTTGAACTTCAGAGCCTCTGGTTGGAGAGCATCACTGGGCTGACTCCAGGTGCCACGCCAGCTCCTGGGGACGTGGGACTGCAGAAGCTCGTACCCCGGCTTCAGGGAACTCACAGTAGAGACGATAAGGGAGGACTCCCCATGTGACCAAGTCAGCGACAGCCTCTGCAAGGAGCATCACGGGAGTCCTGGGAAATTGGCATGGTGCGGGGGTTAAGAGGGCACACTCGATTCCTGCCCTAGCTCAGCCAGGCTGTGTGGCCTTGGGAAGTCCCCTCACCTCCCTGTGCCTCAATTAGAACGGTCTCTGCCTCAAAGCGTGGTGCCCAGGCTCAAATAATTCAGGGCATGAGAAGACCTCGGAGGAAGTGAGACCTGACCCAAGGCCACTGCCACGCAATCGGGGCTGGCTCTGACCTTGGTCTCTGAGGAAGTGCAGACGGGCAAGGAGTTAAGAGGGGAAGTTCAAGCTCCTGCGGGGCTGGGGGAGGAGCTCAGTGACAGAGCCCGAGAGCATGCACAAGGCCCTGGGTTCCACCCCCAGCACCCCAAAACCAGCACGCTTGGTAGACCCAAGTGCAAATCACCGCAGGTCTGTTTCTAAAAGCCTGTGGCCACGGAGAGTCTCCTCGAGTGAGGGCCGCCAGCGGTTGTCACCAGCCCTGGCAAGGGCGGGGAACCCAGGGGACCGCCCGCAAATCCAGATCCTCTGGGAAGTGCGAATAGCAATTTCCAGGAAAAGGCAAACTATATCCTCCTGCCCTGTTGCTGCCAGGCCTGGGGAGTCACTCCATGTTCAAATTGCTTTTCAATCCCAGGAGACGCCGCTCCCTCCCCGCCCTCCCCCGCAGCCCCTGGAGGACGCACTTGGACAGGATTCCGACTCTGCCCTGCTGCCCTGCAGAGTGACGTGAAGCCACAGGTCAAGTGACGATCCCAGCGTCTCCTGCCTGAAGTGGGAAATAAGAGCAGCCAGGGAGCGTGGGGGGGGGGGTGCCCTTGCCTGGGGCGCCCTTATCTGCACCGAGGCTGCTCTGGACACGGGGCTAGGATTTTCTGGTTAATTCCCTGTCCCTTCTCCTATGCTGTCTGTCCGTCATCACAGCTGTCCTGTAAATCCAGGTTCGGAACCGCCCCCCAGGCCGAGGTGCTGGAGGAAGATGGGGGGGCTGGCAGCCCTCCCTCCGCCTCTGCTGCTGTGCGGCCTGAGCAAGTCCCTTCACCTCTCTGAGCCTCCGCGCCCTCCTCTGTAGGAGGCAACGTTAACACTCTCCTCAGGGGACATTGCAGGGACAATAGACATCACTATGAAGCACCCAACACACAGTAGGCGCTTTACATAGCAGTAGCAAAGCTCAGCTTCCAGAAGGAGGTCAGCAGTGCCTCCTCCCCGCCCACTGCAGTCTTGAACCTGCCGCCGCTGCCTCCTAGGACCACACCCCAGGGCCCAGCGTTCCAGGGGTCCCTCCAGCTCAGAGCCCTGGGACCAAGCCAGCCCCACAGGGGCCCTCCCTCAAGCAGTACCTGTCCCCTGTCCCACTGTGGGCAGTCCTGATCCAAGAGCCACACGCCCGCTCCCCTCTTCCCAACGCGCCGCGGAGGCTCTGCCGACCCCCTCTTACAGAGGGGCACGGTGTTTGAAGCCACCCAGAGACACGTCTGGGGTTACCAGGCCAGGGAGCCGCAGAGCAGAGACGGGAACCCAGCCACGAAGGCCGCACGCTCGCAGCCAAGATCTAGGTGTCAGCGTCCCTCAAGGTGCGCGGCCCCCTCCCCCGCTGCACGCCTCTTCACTCATTTTATCGGCACCCACCTGTACCGTCCTTAAGGGAACAGTTTTCTTTCAAATGACTCAAAGCCACTCATTTCCTGCAAACTTGGCCTTGTCTTCAGTGACACCATCCAGGAAACCAAGGGTTTGACGTACTAAATACTCCTTCAAATAACTTCATAACCATCAAGGTGAAGTGTTCCCGTTCTTGTGAGTCCCACCTAAACCGTCTGACAGGCCACAAGCCGCTGACGGCAGAGGTCCTTCCTCCTGCTCTGGAGGTGCCGGAGGAACCAGCCTCCGCGACTTATGTTTGATATAGATCCGCCAGAGCCTTCTTAGATCATTCATCCCGTGTTCCAGCGATTGCTGGAGACAGTCTCTGGAAAGAGAAGTGTTCTTTCAGCCCCGAGACAAGTTACATTTTCATAGTGGAGCGACTGACATTAAAAGTACGGCTTCCACGATTTTCTTGAGACATCTAAGCAAGCTCGAGGGTGTCCAAGGGTGTCGGAGGCAGGCAGACAGCACAGGAGCTGTCGTGAGGCGTGAGGCGGTGACACTCCCGGGGAAGAGCTCTGGCTTTTCCCACCCCAGCCTCCCCTCCTGACAGCGCCAGCCCCGGGCGGCGGAGGGCGGTGTGTCGGGAACGAGGCTGGCACCCCAGCAGGCCCCGCCCCCAGCCCTCTGCCCACCAGGCACTTGGTAATTGTTGATAAATCGCATGTGTTCAACTTCATAAAATCTAACAATGCTTGACAAGAGGAAGGTGTAGCAGGCTGAATGCCTCCTCCCCCAGGGCCTCGCCAAACCTCTGGCTCCAACCTTATTTGGAAAAAGAGTCTCTGCAGATGTTGGTGAGGATGAGGTCATGTTGGATGAGGACAGGCCATAAATCCAATGACGGTGTCCTTATAGGAAAGGAGGACACAGCGAGATGGACGCACAGCAGGAGATGGCCACGCGGTCGCAGGGATTGGACTCCACGTCCAGGACCATCAAGGAGGCCTGGCCTCCGTCCAAAGCAGAAAGAGGCAAGAAGGAGGCCTCCACCCCCGCCAAGGGCCACGGAAAGAGCCCGGCCCTGCCGCACCTGGATTTCAGACCCCTATCCCAGGACTGTGAGGGGGCGCCCTCATTTTGCTTTAAACTGCCTGGTTTGAGGTCACTTGTTACAGCAGCCCTGGGAAACTAACCCAGAAGGCAAGTACAGAGGCCTAGAGGGACCATGTGGCTGAGCTGAAGCCCAGAACCAGCTAATGTCAGAACTGGAACTGGAGCTCCCGGGCCTGGGACGCACTCTCGTCTTGAAAGGACCAGGAGCTCCCTGGAGTCCCACAGCCAAACCTCCCTGCTCTGGTGACCCTGGGAAGGTCCCTGAGATGACACCTGTTGGATTCCTGGCAGGAGGCTGCACCTCCCAGGCAGAAGGCCACACCTCCCCAGGTACTTTGTAAAAAGACTACCTTTCCCAGGTGCCCTCGCCGCTGACCCCTGACCTCCGGCAGCCTATGGAGACACTCGCCCCCAGGGGTCTGCCTGACCAGCACTCTGCTATTTAAGCCAGCCCCGGACTGCAACCTCTCTCTGTTCCTGCCTGTCCCTGTTCCCGTTCGTCCCTTCCCTATCCCCCTTCCCTTCCCTTCCTTTCCCTACCCTTGCCCACCTGGCACCCCAATAAACCCTTTTATTTCACTAACATGGTGTTCCCGGCTAAGTTAACTTTGTTCGGCATTTTCTAACAACACCTGCCTTAGTAAGAGCAGTTTTTTGGTTTTTGTTTTTTAACTTCTGCATCACAAGGAGCTGTGAAGTGGCCAGAGGTGTCACCTGTCATTAGCCAAGTCCCCGTCTGTGTTCCCAATGGCTTTCTAGACAGACGTGCCCACCAGGGCTCCCTCCTCGAGTTGCCTTTGCACTGCGCCAGCAGCTTTGCCCAGCCTGAGAGTCAGGAAGCCCTGACCGCCGCTGTCGTCCCAGCCAGTGCCCAAGGCTGGCTGCTCCAGGCTGTGGCGAGAAGGGCCCGCTCCCGCCCCAGGCGGCTCCAGGCACAGTGCCAGGCGGTCCCTCCCTGCCCCTTGCCCAGGGTGGCCGGGGTCTCCCTGCCAAATGCAGCCAACTGAGAAGCTCTGCTACCCTCCCAAAACTCGCCACGTCCCCCCTTCCCCGGCCGCCCCGGGGGCTGGGCTCGGGCTCGCCCCCCTCAACACCCGGTCTTTTCTCTTCTCTGACCTGCCTCCCGTCACCCGCGGCGGAGGCTGCGCAGGTCCTCGCCCCGTCTCCTCGGCGGCCTCCAGCCCTTCCTCCTCAGAACCCCAGGCCGTTGTTGTTTTAGGCTGGGGTTTGTGACAGCCTTGGACTTGAAAGGAAGAGTCGGCTCCAGACCTTCAGGGTGACCATGAGGCGGCAGGCACTGTAGCTGACGGAGGGAGCTCCAGGACCCCAGCCCGCCATAGACCACCACCCACTGCTGGCTGGTCCCCAGATACTAGTGATGGGGCTCTGAGGCTAGCTCTGTGCTGGACTGGAGGAAAACGGGACATGTCTCCTCCCCTCCCTTCCATCCACAAGTACCCGTGGAACTCGTCAATGGCCAGATGCTCACCATACTGTCCTCTGGGTCGGTCAAGGTCAAAAAGACCCGGCCCGGCCATGGGGCCCTGGAGGAGCCCCACCAGCAAGACACAGACGCAGAGTAGAGCTAGGCGGCCGGAGCCTGGTGAGGCCAGTGCGCAGGCTCCTTGGGCTGGTTCCTGTTTTCAAGGGTTAATAAATACCCGTCTAACTTCCACCCAAGCGCTGAGAGGTCCTGCCCCACGGGCTTTTGATGGGACGGTGAGAAGGAAGGTGTCCTCCTCCTTTTGCCCAAAGCTGATTTTAATACTCAGGCCCCTGCAGCGAGGTTCCCCCCCTCTTAGAATGCCCATCATTTTTCTTAGCGACCCTAAGAAACTCCTGGACATGTGGGATCAAAGGCTCAGAGACTCTTCCGTCCTAAACGTGCCCAATGTGTCCCCAAGTCCTCTGGCTGCCTCCTGCATCTGCTCCACGGACTCGACACCGTCCCGCTCCTTCAGGCCCGCCTCTCCTATTGCTGGGACCCCTGCAGTAGACAACTGGTTCCAGTCTGCCTCTCCTTTCTTCAAACCATCTTTTACCCCTTATCAAAGCCAGAGCCTCAGACCCCTGGCCTGCTCCCAAACCACTGAAGCGCCCCACGGCAGAGCAATCATACTCAAATTCAGCCTGCAAGGATGTTCATAATCTGACCCTAACCTGCCTTTCCAGTTTAGCACATTCCTACTTCTCTACGTGTCCCCAGGTTTCACTAAAGGGACCATGCCTTCTCTGTTGAAAATCGACACCTCGTGCTGTCCCATGTCCAAGCAGTGAAAAATGCTGTCCCAACCACTGGAAGGCCATCTTCCCAGCTCCAGTCCTTTATGGGAGCCGCGATAAAGATTTTTGTCCTCCAAAAAACCCTGACCGTCCTCGTGGGCTGTGCCTCTGGGGCAGTCACATCCGGCTTCTGTTTCAGTCTGTCTATATCCCATAATTTTTTTTTTCCTGGGTGAGTTCCTAGAGGAACAAATCTGGTCTTCTGATCTGCAAAAACTTTTAGCACCTAGAAAACATCAGGTGCTTAATTAATGGGGAGCCTCCGAACACAGCAGATGCTCAATTACTGCACGAGACACGACACTTCCTCTGTGTACTACGTGGCCTTGCCGTTTCCCTCGGCATACCCCGGCCCACCACTGCCTCTGTCGCCAGGGGCTGCTGCCCCGTTTGCCACCGCAGGGCTCAGTGTGAAAATCTGTGCTTTTGTTTTTGTTTCTCCAGTGCTTGGCCTTGAACCTGGCCCTGCCCTTGCCAGACCAGCGTTCCCACCTCGGTGTGGCCATCTGAACAGAAAGCAGCAGAGCTCCGCTCACGACGTGAGCCGTCCCCGAGCCGTCAGTGCACAGCTGCGGGCCTCCCTAGGAAAGCCTCCGACCCTCTTCTCTTCCCTCCCAGCATGTTGGGAACCCCCTCCACAAACTGAGGTTCCCTGTCCCCTGGCTAGGAGGGTCCCCACCCACAGCTCTGTCGCCTGCAGGCAGCGCCAGCCGCCTCCGCCAGGCCTTGGAGCCCACCTGGCTGAAGCAGCACCCGGCCACTCCCAGCTGGTCCGCCCGGGGCAGCCCAGACTGCCCCCATTCCTCTGGTCGCTCCTGCTCCGGCTCCTAGGATTCCTTCTCCACGCAGCAGCAGCTGAGGGGTTTATTTAAAATGCAAATGAGACCCTGGAGCTCCTCCGCTTAAAGTCCTTGGAAGGCTTCTGGTGCATTTAGAATAAAATCCAAACGCTGCCTGGCCCCGGCACCCCACTCCCGCAGCTCCCCCACCCCCAGCCCCAGGAAGCTGTGCTCCTCCAGCCCTGGAGTCCAGCCCCGGTGTCCAGCCCCGGTGTCCAGCCCGAGTGTCCAGCCCCGGTGTCCAGCCCCGGTGTCCCCTGTCTCCCCTCCTACAGGGCTCTGCTCATCGAGCATTCCCGGGGTGCCCCAGCTCCACCGTGTGCTCCCCAAGCCCCTGTAGGGCCCTTTCCCCCTGCGAGGGACCCTCCCCACTTCCCAACAGGCAGGTCCAAGACCCAGGGGAAAGCCCGGGTGCCCTCCTCTCCCCTGCCGGCTGGAACCACGGCTGTGCCATTCCACAGGCAGGGGACAGAGGCTTGCGGCAGGCCAGTGACGCCCCCGGGGTGGCCGGGAGGCCGTGGGGGATTCAAACCCGGCCAGCACCTCTGGGCTCTTCATCCGCCCGGGCGGCCCTGACTTGGGGGGTGGGGGCGCATTTTCCACTTTTGCCCACGACCGCGGCAGCCCGGCCAGCTCCTGCGGTCTCTCCAGATGCTGGATGTTTTCGTTTCGTTCCACGAGTACTTATTGGGTCCTCTGTCCGGCCAGCTCTGCGCCCACAGACATGGGCACGCCCATAGCGCAGCAGGCCCAGGAGGCTCCCGAGGCAGGGACACAGCCACCATCCTAACAGAACCTGGGGACGCGTCCTGGGGGCGGCGGCCGGAAGCTGCGGGGAACAGCAGCTGGGCGGTTTGTTCTGCGCGGGGCCTCCCAAGTTGATGACTGTGGCGGTTTCCAAGTGTGCGCACAGGGTATGGCGCACACCTATGCACACACGAGCACCCACAAACCCCACGTCCCAACACTCCGCCTCAACTATCCTCATTGTGAAGCTAGTTACCTATTTTAGATAAAAACTAACTTTTCTTGGTGCTGGGGATGGAACCCAGGACCTTGATCGTGCTAGGAAAATGCTCTACCACTAAGCTCCACCCTGGCCTGTGACACTATCTGAAAATAAGTAAGTAAATACAGCAGTCAAGGCAGCAGACTGCAAGTGGGGGGGACGCGAGGGGTAGCCCTGGCGTCTTTGTCAGACGCACAGCCTTGGGCAGCAGGTCTGGCGCGGCAGCCCACGGGTCCCTGCGGGGGAAAGTGCCAGTCCTCTTCCCCCTTCCCAGGAGACTGACTTTGGGCGGATGCTGAGTCTCTGTGGGCGCAAACTCTGGAAATCAGCCCTAACTCACGTCCCCACAGAACACAGGAGAAGTCCCTGCCCTGCCTGCCCCAATCCTGGGAAGCTTTTCCAGGGTCTGGGGGGAATCTGGTCCAGAAAGTTCTGCAGACGGTGTCATCCAGAACCCCGTGGACGACCCAGGAAGAGCCCAGTGAAATGCACTGTGAGCAAGCTTTTTGTCACTGAGTGAGTGCGAGACCTTGGGGAGGGGACCTGGAGGACCCGGGAAGGCCCTGCACGGGCACCTCTCGCACCCCGAGGACCTCGCCCAGAGCAGGCCGGCCCCGGAGCTCCGCGGGGCGGCCGTTCCGCACAGGTACTGGGTGTTGGATCTGAGCTGGGGGCTCAGTTGAAATTCAAGGAAACCAGACAATGTTTCCCACCCCAGATCTGCAGAGCCACAAGCTCGGGCCTCTGGTGATACTTCTTACTTCTCTGAACCTCAGTTTCTCCATCATCAAAACGGCTGTTGTGACACGGTTGTGGTCTGGACTCTGACGCCCCGTCTGTTCCAGTGGGGAAGAGAAGGCCTGGCTTGGAAAAGGCCCAATAAACATTCCAGCGACTGCCGTGGGTGCTTCCAGATGGCTTGGGAGGCCACTGGTTCAGATCACAGCCCCGCCTCTCACTGGGAGCCTACCGGAGGGCACTGCACCTAGATTCCAGCTGGCACATAATAAACACTCAATAAACACAACCCCACACGGCCTCCCGCGGTGGCCGCCGCTGGTCCTCCTGCCCCGGGCCTCTCCCCACCAGGACCTCGGCCACACTGTGCCTCCCTGCCCCAGCTGACTGCAGGGCTGGAGGGGGGGTGGGGGGGAGGGCCGAGGGAAATGAGCAGCTAATGTAATAAAACCGCTCGGTCTGAGCGCGCTTGCTTCGCGGTTGTGATGTTGGGGGAGGGGGCTTCACAGGATGCATGGGGCGCTGAGACCCTCTGAAGGTGGGGGATGGGCAGGAAAATCACTGTCCCCATCAGACCGGTTTAATCTGGTTTTCGAGGGGACCAGGGTTCAAGAAGGTCCCAGGCAAGGCTGAGGAATGTTCGGGGGGCTGCTGGGGAGGAGCGGGAGGGGCGGCAGCTTCATAAGAGGCCCATTGTGTCCTGTGGGCGCCCACAGCCCCCCCAGGGTAGGCTCTGGGGAGCTCCCAGAAGAACAGAACTGGAGAGGGCAGGGGTGAGAGGAGGGAGGCCGTGGGACAGAGTCTGCCAGCCAGAGGGGGAGAGGGGGCACCCAGTGACAAAGGGTGGGCGGGGGGGGCAGCAGCGAGTCCCACAGAGGCTGGCTGCCCGGGTCCCCTGGCGCCCCGTCCACTCAATTCAATAAAAGAAGAAGAAAAAAAAAAAAAAAAGACAAGGAAAGAGAGAGGCGGCCCAGCCCTGACCTGCCGAATAAAACTCTTTATTTGTCTTGCTATCCCTTCAATGCCCGCACTGGAAACCCGACGCCCTCTGCATTTCTCTTGGATGGGGCTGTGGCACCGCCCGCTCTCCCCAAGCTCCTGACCAAAGTCGAACCCGCTTCCTGCCTAGACTCTCCCTTCCCGGGCGGGCGCCCGGGGTGCTGGGCCTCAGCTCTAGGACGCCTGGGGCGGGGCGGGTGCAGCTTCCTGGGGCGAGACCAGACTCCAGCTCGCAGGGGACGCCAAGGCAGGGCCACTGTGGCTCGGGCTGGGTGGGGACCAGCCTCTTCAGGACAGGTGTGGCGGGTGGGGACGGGCGGCTTGGCAGCCCTGTGCCTGGGCGAGGGCCCTCCTGTCCTTCCAAGGGCAGCTTTCCTCCTCTGTAAGAAGAGCGATGACAAGGCCACGTCACAGCTGCCGTGGGCTTTCAAAGAAAGACGTTGGAAAAGTGCTGACGACCTTGTTCTGCCCGAATGGGTGACAGCCATCACTGGGACACCCCGGCGGTACATCCTGAGGATCCGCCTCCACCGCAGAGCGCGACTTCCCAGGAGCCAGCACGGGCACCGGCCTCTCCGATCCTCGCCAGTGACAGCCAGCTACCGAGCAG
Source organism: Tamias sibiricus (assembly GCA_025594165.1). NCBI lineage: Eukaryota > Metazoa > Chordata > Mammalia > Rodentia > Sciuridae > Tamias > Tamias sibiricus. Next base: position 27,176,275 of record CM046657.1, read on the forward strand.
GCACGAGGTGGCCACTCGAGGGCCTCTGGGGACGCGTGCTGGTGTTGATAGGAGCACCAGTAACCACGGCCCTGCGGTCCCCCCCAGCCTGCCAGTGACCGGCTCCCCCAGTGTGTGAGCAGGGCCCTCCAGAGCCTCGACTCCCCGGCCTGCAACCTGAGTCTCCAAAAGGGAGGCAGGCTGTGCGTTAGTTCCTCAGCTCTGCTGCCCGTCGGTCAGTGCCCCGTGTCCCCCACTGAGGGCAAGGCCACATGGGCTTCGTCTTAGCTTTGGGTGCGCCTTCCATGGCTTCCCTCACTTTTTCACTCTCTTAGGCCTCATGCACTTGATAAACCACCCTGCGAACCTTCTTCCGTCAGACTCTGTACTAGGCACACGCGTAATCCCAGGATGAATCTACCACAGAACAAGTCCTTAAGAAGCTTTCAGTCTTGCTGGGCGTGGTGGTGCACGCCTGTAATTCCAGGGGCTCAGGAGGCCAAGGCCGGAGGATCACAAGTTTGAGGCCAGCCTCAGCAACTTAGCGAGACTCTGTCTCAAATAAAAACAAAAGCCGGGCGCGGTGGCGCATGCCTGTAACCCCAGCACTTTGGGAGGCTGAGGCAGGAGGATCATGAGTTCAAAGCCAGCCTCAGCAATGGCGAGGCACTTAGCAACTCAGTGAGACCCTGTCTCTAATAAAATACAAAAAAAAGGCTGGGCATGTGGTGCAGTGGTTAAGCACCCCTGGGTTCAGTTGCCAGTACTCTCCCCCAGAAAAAAACTGTTTTGCCGGGCACAGTGGCACATTTCTGTAACCCCAGCCACTTGGGAAGACCACCTGGGCAACTTAGCAAGACTGTGTCAAAGAAAAAGAGAAACGAATCTCAGTCCGGCCAGGTGACATTCGCCGTTTCTTGCAGGTGCGTTGGCTGTCCCCGTTTCATCGATGGCAGGACTCTTCTCCCTGGGTTAGGCACAGACTTTGCCGGCCGCTGGCCACTCCCCGCCCATCATCCCCCACGCCCGTCTGCAGGTGCCCCCAGGTCTCCCTTCCGAGCTGGCACCGTGGGGAGGGAACAGAGCGGCCCACGGCGGCCCCACCCGGCCCGGGGCCCGAGTCTGGTTGGCGGACTCCCTGGCCGCGCCTCTGGGTTCCCCTCTGCAGAGTGGGGCGCAGCGAGGCTCACCTGTCTGCCCCCGGGTCAGTGTGAGAGGTCAGGTGACGGTGCCACCTGCTCTGCAAACACTGAGGGGGTCACTCCTTGTCCTGCGACGAGACGGGCAGCGCTGACCCCACAGACAGAACCCCGCGGGCCCAGCTCCGGCTCCACAGCCTCACGGCCCTTCTGTGCGGCTGGAGGAGCCCGTGGGGGAGGGGGGCAGGGGACTCGGACATCCCTGTCCCCCCAGTCAGCAACAAGATCAGAAGAGGAGCAAAGAGCCCGGCGCTGTCCTCCCTCCTCCCGCCCCACCTGGAGCTGGCGCCTGCTGCCTGCTCTGCCGTGACAGTGATCGAAGGCGCAGGGTCTCCTGGACGTGGGGACAGGGGCAGCGGAGGAGTGCGACGCAGCTGTGACGCAGAGGCCAGCAGGACCCCGAGGTCCGCGTGGTGCAAAAGAGGCCCAGGATGTGCACAGACAGCCAGGGTGGGGCAGGGGTGCCTGTGAGGCTGCTTCTGTGACCGTCCCAGGTCACTCAGGAGCCTCAGAAGTCCCCGGAGCAAGCCTGTGGGGTCAGGGCACGAGGAGGCCTTCTGCACACCCACAGGGGCCAGGCCACCGGCACCAATCAGAGTCCAAGAGATAAGCAGGGACCCCGCTAGGAGGTGGCCAGAGCAGTCCCACCCGTCCTCCTGCTGCCAGGACAGGAAATGCGCCCCAGGCCCAGGGTCTGAGCAACCGTAAGGACAGGAGTGAGGGGCGGGCAGGGACACGGAGGGCACTCACCACTGGAGGTGCAGGCTAGGCCTGATCCTCACACCTGCGTCCAACAGCCTGGCCACCACCGCGGCCCGCTTGGACTATGGCAGTACCCTCCCACCTGACCTCCTGCTGTCCCTGTTGACCCAGCGTTTGGGTGAGAGGATGCAGGACCGTCATCGTGCCCATTTCACAGATGGGAGCCTGAGTGCAGACGGGTCATCTGGCTCAGGATGGCGTGGACAGGCAGAGGGTCACTGCATCTGAGCACAGCAGGCCGGCTCCAGGGCGGGCATCTTAAACGTCACCTGAGGCCGGCACGAGGACAGGGGACCAGGTGGCAGCAGCCCTCGATGATGCCGGACACTTCCCCACCGGGCCAGGCCAGGGAAGCACGCGTGGTCCTGGCAGGACGGGAACTGGCCGAGCTTGTTGAAGGAGCCCAGGGAAAAGCGGTGGCCTCGGCGGAGGGAGCGGGCCAGGAGGTGAGGGGAGCCACACCGGACACCTGGGGTGGGGGAGGGCCCGGGGCTTCTGGGGCAGAAACGGCAGCACCTCTGGGGTGGGCCTGCCCGTTTCTCTCTCCACCAGGGCCCATCAGGACCTCAAGCACAGCAATGCCCTTCCCTCGTGAAGTCGGCCGGGTGACAATAATGAATGTTAACGACTAGCATTTATTAAGCCCCGAATGTGTGCCTGTTACATGCATTCTCATCGGATCCTCAGGCCCACCTCCAGAGATGGTGTGGGTCCTCAGCCCCATTTTACAGATGAGGAAGCAGAAGGTCAATAGGTCACCGGAGAGCCAGGATGAGAACCTGTTTGTCTGGATACTGAGCCCGAGTCCCTCCTGCCAACCCCCACCTGCAGCGCGCGCACACACACACGCACGCACACACGCACACACACACACACGCACACACACACACATGCACACACACGCACACACACACATGCACACACACACACATACACGCACGCACACACGCACGCACGCACACACGCACACACGCACACAGGGACTAGCCTCTCGCTGGCCAGGCCAGGTGCCCCTTGGGGACAGGAAGCCCTTGGTGAGGCGGAGCGGGGGAGCCCAGGGGCTGCTGTTCTCCAACAAAACTTGCCCGAGGCTGTTTCTCTCCCTCTTGCCGCGGGTCCAGGGGACCCTGGCTCCAGCCTGCAGATGGGCTCAGGGGAAGGGGCCCTGCCTCTCCCTCCTCTAGTGGCGGGCTCGTGACCATTCCCGGATGAGGCGGTCAGAGCTCAAGGATTAATGGACATGGCTCTGGCTTCCAAGTCCCACCCGCTGACAGCCCACCTCATCCCCGGCTCCCTCCACCTTTCAGAAGAAATGCAGGCGGCTTGCTTATCTTAGTGTGGGGTTGCCGTGGAAACAGCATCCCTTGTGAGATGCGCTGTCATAACATGTCAGTGCTGTTCGGAACACTTAAAGACACAGCCTCCTCCTTCCCGGCCTCAGCCCATGGGCCAGTGGTCAGATGGTTGGGGAGGGGTGGAGGGAGAGGCAGGAGGTGAAGAACCAGGAAGACCCGGCTTTGGACAGGTCAGCACGCGTCTCCAGGTGCCCGGCAAGTGCGGGGAGGGTCTGGAGGGAGAAAGCCCCTCCGTGGCTCCCGGCCCAGGCAACATGCCTTGCTCTGGTGGCTCTCACCAGCATCCCCGAGAAGTTGGCCTGATTATGAGGCCCATTATACAGAGAAGGCAACTGAGGCTCGAGGACATCGAGTCACGGCAGCAGACACTGCTTCGTGCTCCTGCAACCACGAGTCCTGATTTAGCTCTCAGAGTCCCGGGTCCCGGGGGACCCTCCCATGCATCGGCATCTGTCACTCTGTCACTCCTCTTCAGCAGGTGGTCCTTGGGGCCTGGAGTTGCCCGCTTGCAAGCAGGAAGTGGGAGGGGCTCCGAGCCAGCCACCTCCCTGCCGGCTGAGTGGCCCTCCGCCCATGACAGGCAGGTGTGTGTGGGTGGGAACGAGGGTGACTCGCACCAAGGGCTCCTGCAGGATCTCACCCTGATCCTGCCCTCGCAGGGCTCCTGCCCCGCTGCCCCCTGGGATGTGTCCCTATGAATCACTTGCCTGAGACTCCTCACGGCAGGCTCTGCGTCCTCGGGGACAGGCTGACCCCAGGCCACACTGGAGGCCCTGCTGGGGCGGTGCCCCGCCTGACCGCAGCTCCAGCGCCTTTCCCACCCCCTGCCCACACTGAGACACGGCCCGTCCCCGCAAGCCGTGCTCTCGCTGGCCTCGGGGCCTTGCCACGGGCTGCTTGGCCACTCGTCTGGGGACATCTCCACAGGCTTCTTCCCTGCACTGAGGCCACGGGCCCTTCAAGGCTGGCCGAGCCATCTCCTTACCTGGGGGGCCTGCCCTGGCCCTCACTGACCACTGCATGGGCTCCGCGGCTCTCTGCCCGCCCAGAGCCCCGTGAAGGGGGGGAGGGCCAGGTGTCCACCTGCTGCCCAGAGCCACCTGTGGCCCTCCGGGGGGAGGCAGGCCCCTGTCTTCATTTCTCAATCCCCACTGTCTTGCTCAGGGTCTGCCGCTGAGAAAAAACGCTGATGAAACAGAAAGAGTGAATTAAAACATATTTATGTAGCACCTACTGTGTGCCAAGCAGTCAGTAAGACAGACACCGCAGTCTCTGCAAGCACCTGTACCACGGGGCCACCCTGGCCACCTGCCCTTCACCTGCTTCCCTCCCACCCCTACGCGCCCCACCGCGGGCTCATCACTGCCTGCCCTGCTGTCCCAGCCCCAGGTCCTGCCTGCCCACAGATGCCGCGCCGGGCTGGTCCCTCACTTCCACAGGTCTCTGCTCAAATGCTCCCCTCAGAGAGGCTCCCTGGGCTCCGTGGGAGCACCCACCGCGGGCTCGTCACGTCTCATGATGGACAGACAGAGAGAGCGGAACGTGTGTTTATATAAAACCAATGCATGAGCCAATAAGTGTTTAATCCCCACATAAATAAACACATATCTGCATCACGTATGAACAAATATTCATCATGTATCGGTCAGTTCACGCTGATTGTCTGTCCCTCTCACGGGGTGGACGTGCCACAGGGAGGGAGCTTCGCCCACTGGGAGACCCCAGCACCCGGCACACAGCACAAGGTAGGTGCTCAATAAAGACTGATGAATGGGTACATCAGATGCTACCCCAAAGTCACTGCTGCAAAGGGGACGGGGAGGGGGAAACGCCAACCTCAAACCCCACAATGCCATTTCCTAGAAGATCCACACGAGGAAGCTGGCCTGGGACAGCAACGTCACCGTGTCATCTGTCCCAGTGACCATTTTTTTGGTGCCCCTAGCCACGCACTGACCTGCAGACCCTGCGACTGGGCCAAAGTCACCCTGCCTCACAGACAGGGAGGGGGCTGAGGCCAGATAGGGACGCAGGGTCCTAACCCTCACGGTGTCCCCTGGGGCGCCAGGCTCTGTTGACCAGGGTCCAGGCCCACCTAGACCTCTGCCACGCCACCCCCCTGTTCTGATCTACGCAGCTCAGAGCAAGTCCTTGTGCACGGCACACACGCGTGTACACACCCAAGAACACACTCCTTCCTCTCTGTCCCTTTATAGCTCAGCCGTGAAGCGGCAGCTCTGTGAGGGCACGAGGTCTGAGGTGGCAGACTCGGGGACAGGACCCTCTGTGACGGGTGTCCACCCGACAACCCAAAATCCAGAGACCTGACTCCCCTGTCATCCCCCAAACACTCAACATACCCCAAAAGGGGCTCTGGCACAGGATGAATAGGCCCCCGGCTCCTCTGCGTCCTGCACATTCCCACACAGGTGAACAGGAAGAGGAGGCCGCTGCCTCCCGGAGCCCCCCGGAGGAAGGTTGCACGGCTCATTAACGCCTTCCCTTTCCTAGTGCTGTGGTGTCCTGCTGACAGGCGCCGAGAAGGAAGACTCGTCTCCCACCGATCTGGGGTGCTTTTTAATCCTCATTCCCCAAATACTATAATTGTGGGTGTCTGGCACGCAATCCGCCCCTGACTCGCTCCCAGATCAGCGTCACCGATCCCCACACCTCCTGAGAGCAAGAGCGTACCCGCTCCACACGACGTCACAGCCACACTCGAGGGCAGACAGAGCTCGCTGCTTGCAACACCAGCCCCTGCTCTTTGTGGCTCAGAGAGGTTAAGTAATTTGTCCTAAGACACAAGAGCCAACGGAGCTACTTCTCTCCCGGAAACTCCAAATTGAAGGCTTTGATCTCGGCGTGGGCTGGAGATGAGAAGGGCTTAGAGGTGATGGGGGTGGTTGGTCTAGGCTCCCTGCTGGGGTTGCTTTCCCTAAGTGAGAACCTCAGCGCCTCCTACGCCCGGGCCCTGCCTCGTGTGAACACTGTGAGCGTGAGGAGAGTTCACGGTCAAGTCCACGCAAGTGTGCCGGGCAACGGACACGGGGTGCGAGTGTCAGGAGCCTGCAGGTCTCCCCCTTGCTGTCCCCAGCCCCTCTGGTCGCCGCACGTGGCTGAAACAGAAAGCGGAGAAGACGACCGCGAAGCGTGGCCGCGTCACTTCCCTGCTGTCCTTGGCACGCAGCGCCGGGCGCCCGCACAGCCGTGCCTGCCCCCGGCGACGCCAGCCACACGGTGGGCTGCTCCTGCCCTCGGCCCTCCCCTCCTTCTGGGGTGAGTTGGTGTCAGGTCACCTCTGTGCGTGACCTCCTTCACCCTGCCCAGCTTCTCCATGTGCAAGAGAAACAACCACCAGTGAGGTGCCACCGGCCCTGGGAAACACGTCCCTTTGCAGGAAGTCCCCTCCCACACGCCGTCCCCGTTAGAACTTCAGGGATGGGAGCTGCTGCGCGACCCGCTGAGGTCCCAGGGCCAGGCTGCTGCAGCCACACACCCCTGGGAGTGCCCGCCCTGCAGCTGGGCCGCTCCTGGCCCCTGGTCCTCTGGAACTTCAACCAGCCAACTGTCCACACTTGGTCCCAGGCCCCTGCGACGCGGGGAAGGACGGTCACCCAGGCGGCTGCCCTCCCCAGGCTCTGAGACTCAACCTCGCATCTGCGGAGCAGGAAGCGCCCACCTGCCCTGCCAGGCGGCTCAGGGAACACGGGGTGGCCAGCCTCGGTGGGTCCTCAGGAAAGAGCACCAGCGTGACTCTGTCCTGTGTGCCACCAGGGGCTTTAAGGCAGGCACGTGGCCTGGGGTCAGCCGTGAGCAGTGACCAGGGGACTCCGAGAGCTGCAGAGGGCAGCCTCGTGTAGACCTGGTCATTCCCACCCCCCCCAAAGTGTCCCGAGCTCCTGGAGGACAGGGCCACGTGACCCCTGGCAGAGATGGCACCCTGTGACACCTGTGCGGGGTCTGCTTTGGGCGTGGCCAGTTCTGATGTCGCACACACAGCAGCTCTGACCCTCTCAGCGAGGCCAGACTATCACTGTTCATGTTTTACAGATGAGGAAACCGAGGCGCGGGGACGCCTAGACAGTCAGGCCCCTCCCGCCCTCGGTGCCCGGGCCCGGCTCCAAGAGAACAGGGACCCACCCCCCGGCAGCATCGCCCGCCCAGGGCGCGGCCAGCGGTGACATCTGCCAACTCTGCCGTCATGACTTGTGGGAAGGTCCCAGCTGCGGGTGGCGATGGGACGTGACTCTGGCCGCTGGAGCCCCCTGAGCCAGCTCTGGTCCCCAGTGTCCCCACCAGGCAGCGAGAGCGCCTTCTTCCCCCGGAGCCTCAGTTTCCCCATCTGTGAACTGGGCGTCCTAAAGCGCATGGCCACGGGGCTGATGTGGGCACTGCGTGGACTAGCTGGGCACATGAGGGGGACCCCAGAATGCAGCTGGTATCGTCATTTTTCAAGAGTCGAACATTTTGTCCGTGTGTTGGGATCTTGGATCTGTCTCTCCGCCTCTCTCCTCCCGGTCTGGGCCTGCCCATGAGCAGTGTTTGTCCTGCCTGCTCTGACTGGTGGTAAAGGTGGTTGGCCTCCCCAAGGTCACCCTGACCAGTGACAAGGGGACGCTGGAGACTCCAGCTGTAATCGGCCACTTAGCAGCAGTGGCCACAGGCCAAGCCCCAGCCTCTCTGAGCCTCAGAGTGCCCCGCGGGTGGCGACAGGTGCCCGCCTACTGCACCAGGAGCCAGGAGCCGGCACGATCCCGGAGGCGAGGAAGTTCCCTAAACCCCTCCACACTGAGCCCCGGGGCACTGCGGCACCCTGGGCACCGTCCCCTCACCCTGCGTTCGAGGTGGGCTCGGCCCTTCACGGCCTCACCTGTCCAACCTCGAAGCGCCCGGGGAGCAGGCGCGGTGGCCCGGCCACCTTGTGGGCAGGAACATGAGCAGGGAGGTGACTTGCCCAGGGTCACGCTAAGTAGCAGTGTCCACAGCCCTCTGCCAGCACGTCCTCGGCTGCCACGGGAACCTGTCGCCCGGCCCCTCTGGCCCCAGCGGCCCCAGCCCCACTGCCCCCTGGCACTACGGTGAGCAGGAGGGCCCAGGAGTGCCCTGGGACAGCGGGCTCCTGAGTGGAGGGGCCAGATCTGGTCCTTGGCCCGGGGCCCCGGCATGTGAAGGGACGGGCAGGAAGACTCCTGACGAAGGGACTCGTGACAGCATGCAGCCACCTTGAGAAGCCACAGTCACTCTGCGACCGACGCTGCTGGGGCCACGGCGTGGCCTAGACACGGACGAGGCCCTGGGGGATGAGCCACCCAGAAACGCTGTCAGGGGCCGCAGGGCTGGGGCTGGCGCTCTGGACGCTCCGCGCTGGAAGCGCACGTGCGTGAGCAGAGATCGTTCCAGGCACCCAGCGCAGGGGAGCCATTTTCAAAATGGCGGACCCAGATGGGGCCAGGCAGGTGGCTCTTCAGTGCTGCTGGTTGTGGGCGGGGCTCCCGTGTGCCCCGGGGGTGGGGCTGTGGTTCACCCCCACACTCACTTCACAAGCTGCCTTTTGGCCTCATCCCCAGTCCCTCGGCACCTGGGTGGTCCGCCAGCCCCACCCAAATTTGAAACCTGCCTCGTCTCATTACTGTGGCTAGGGATGGTGACCGTCACCACAGACTTTTTTTTTTTTTTTTGGCACCAGGGATTGAACTCAGGGGCACTCGACCACTGGGCCACATCCCCAGCCCTTTTTTGTATTTTATTAGAGACAGGGTCTCACTGAGTTGCTAAGTGTCTCGCCATTGCTGAGGCTGGCTTTGAACTCGCCATCCTCCTGCCTCAGCCTCCCAAGTGCTGGGATTACAGGCGTGCGCCACCGCGCCCGGCACAGACATTTTTTAACGATGCATTGTATCCATATCACGCTCTACACTTTTACAGCATTGGCCACTGGCGTCATTGGGAGTGACTTACAGTCAGGAGTGTCGCTGGTCTAACGTAGAAATGCTCAAGACCAAACCCGCGGACCCCTGGTGGCCCGACTCTGACCAGCTCTGAGAGTCAGCAGCCCCTTCAGGCCCCGGAGCCCAGTTTCCCAGTCAGGGGTGTGGACAGGAGGTCCTCGAGTTCCCAGCCTGCCCGATGGCTTTCAGGTGTTCTGGGGACTCTGCCCTGCGGTGGCAAAGCCCTGAGAGCTGTGGCACAGCAGAGGCCACGGCAGAGGTGGTGGCTGCCTTGAGGCTGCGTCCAGGGAGGGAGCTGGGCGACGGTGGACAGAGGCAGTCACAGTGGGCCTCTGCCGCGAGGATGTGGACTTGGGAAGGGCGGGCGCAGGGTTCCCGGGAGCCCAACACAGCGGGGGGCAGGGGGGACACTGAGGTCTGACCACGACCCCCCAGGTCGTGACTTTTACAGAGAGGTCATGGGTTGCCATTGATAGATGGGCTACCCCCCCCCCCCGAGTTTTCCACATCCTGAGAGAAGCAACCTTGTTTCATTCTCCAGGCAGGATGTTTCTTCCCCCTGGGCAAGAGCCAATAGGCTTAAAGGTCACCCTGTTCTATGGGCAAAGAGCCAATGGCGTTGGGGTTGCTCTGGTGCACCTCCCACCAGAAATCCCTATATAGGGCCCTGTTCCAGAGACTCAGGACACAGACACACGGACACACATCAGCTCAACCCTGCGGAGAGGAGGAAGTCACTGCAATAGCTCCAGACCCATCGCCTCCAGCCGACGGCCGCTCCCAGCTGACAGCTCCAGTCTCCAGCCAGACAGCAGCTGCTTTAGCTGATAGCTCCAGAGATCCCAGCTGGTGTGACCAAGTATCCACCTTCTGTCCAGAGCTTGCACACTCCCCTCTCCCTGACTCCCCTCTCCCACCAGAGCTTGCACACTCCCTTCTCCCTGACTCCCCTCTCCCAGCACCTCTTCAACCCTCGACCAGAGCACCTCTTCTCTGGTTCTGCTACCAGCCACGAAGGCTGTTGAATAAATCTCTTGGCTGCACGGCTGTCCCCAGTGTGATGTTTTGCCCTTCATTGGTGCTGTGACTCGGATCCTGTCTGAGCAGAAGGGCATAATCACCCGGAACTGCCTCAGCCTTCGCCCGTTTTTTGATCGCTGCTCCAACGCATCCACCACAGGCCATCCAATTGGTAAACCGCCCCCCCCCCCCCCCCCGCTCCAGAGCTCCTAAACCTGTCAGGCCTTGTACAGTGGGAACTGACCGTTGACCATCCGGCAGCCCCACTGGTGGCCTGTATGGGGAGGACCGCACCCCACCTAGACCTTCATGGTCACAGTGGACCTCAGGAGCTCTTTCTCTTTTTGTCTCTCTCTCTCTCTCTCTCTTTCTCTCTCCCTTTCCTGGGTAGGTCTCCTCATCCCCAGAGCTCCTAAACCCGTTGGGCCTTTCACAGTAGGAACTGACCGTTGATCGTCCGGCAGCCCTGCTTGTGGCCCGTACGGGGAGGACTGCACCCCACCTAGACCTTCATGGTCACAGTGGACCTCAAGGAGCTCTCTCATGCTCACACTTGCGCTCTCTCTCTCTCTCTCTCTCGCTCTCTCTCTCCTTCTCCCTCTCCCTTTCCCCCTTTCCTGGGAACAGTTGAAGAAAGCCCTTTATTTGGCCTCTGGCCTCCGGACTTGGGTCTCTCCTTCCTGTCCAGGACAGGACACGGAAACTCCCTGCGCAGGGTGGCCCATTGTTCTTTGGTCCCTTTGGACCCCACGTCTGTTTGATTCCAGTGACGACTGGGTCTCACAGACTTGGATCTCTCTGATATATATATCTTGAGGGGGACGCTCCTCAGGACAATATATCTCTCCCATTCGGAACTGGAAAATGGGGGCTTCTTCTTCTGCTGCTGCTGCTCCTTCACCCCTCCTGGCTGACCTACTCCTATCCCTCCTGGCCGACTACCCTCCGATCACTCTCTTCTTTGCTCTCGTCCTCACTCTCTTCTTTGGTTTTGCTATCACTCACTATTTGTCACTCTCGTACCCACTCCGATCCCTCCCAGCCGACTCCCTCTACAATGCCTCTTAAACGACCTAGCCACTCTTGGCCTAACTCCCGATATACAACCAACAAGACTTACCGAGTTTTGCACCCAAGATTGGCCCACATACCCCTTAGATAACCAAAACAAATGGCCTGCTTCTGGGTCCCTGGATCCCCTCTACACTGAGAGATCTTTTCAACTTCTGTGTGCGATCAAAAAAACACGGGCAGAGATTCCATATGTTCAGGCCTTCTCCCTCCTCCATTCAATCCCTCACTCTGTACCTGCAGCAGCCCCGAAGACACCCTCCTAGCCTGTCGACCAGCGGCTCCCTACCATCCCCCTCCTTTCTTGATGTCGATCCCACAGACAGGCCGCCCCCATACCGTACCCTACCTTAAATCTCTATCTTCTCCTTTGTAGCCCTTCCTTCTCCACAGCTCATGTCTTTCTTGTTCTGAACCTTTAACCATCTTCTCCTTAGGGATCACCTGTTACTTCTCATCACCTCAGGGCGAATTCATCTTTTTGGTGCCAACCTCTGGGGAATCCTTTTCACCCTCAAGCCTGACCTACCTGTCTTGTCATATCCCCCCATAATACCCCACGTCGCCCCATTTCAGCAGGAAGTAGCCAGACTGACACATGACGTCCCACTTCCTAAGAAAACAAAAAGGGGGGAATGATAGATGGGCTACCCTCCCCCCCAGAGTTTTCCACATTCTGAGAGAAGCAACCTTGTTTCATTCTCGGCAGGATGTTTTTTTCCCTGGGCAGGATGTTTCTTTTCCCCGGGCAAGAGCCAATAGGCTTAAAGGTCGCCCTGTTCTATGGGCAAAGAGCCAATGGCGTTGGGGTTGCTCTGGTGCACCTCCCACCAGAAATCCCTATATAGGGCCCTGTTCGAGAGACTCAGGACACAGACACACGGACACACATCAGCTCAACCCTGCAGAGAGGAGGAAGCCACTGCAGCAGCTCCAGACCCATCGCCTCCAGCCGACGGCCGCTCCCAGCTGACAGCTCCAGCCTCCAGCCAGACAGCACCTGCCTTAGCTGATAGCTCCACAGATCCCAGCTGGTGTGACCAAGCACCCACCTTCTGTCCAGAGCTTGCACACTCCCTTCTCCCTGACTCCCTTCTCCCAGTACCTCTTCGACCTTCGACCAGAGCACCTCTTCTCCGGTTTTGCTACCAGCCACAAAGGCTGTTGAATAAATCTCTTGGCTGCACGGCTGTCCCTGGTGTGATGTTTTGCCCTTCAGCCATGGCTGTTGCAATGCCAGGATTGATGGCCTTTAGAGAGAAACGGGGTAAGAGCGCGCATCTGGAAGAGGAGGCGTGGGAGCAGGGGAGCCCGTCCGCCTGGACGCACTGCAGGAGGACACTGGCCCCGGTGTGCTGGCTGGGGACCAGCTACTCCTGCAACCTCTGGTGTCACCCTACAGCCCCTCCCCACAGGACCTCCCCAGGTAGGTAAGGGGGTGATGTCCCCCCAACGGGGCCTCTGAAGACTGAGCACTGTGGCCACTGTCCGTCCACTGAGCTGGCCAGCACCCCCCTCACTCGTCACTGAATCGTGCCGTCTCCTGACCGGCCTGTGAACGGCCCTCCCTCTGCCCTCACCCACACGCTGTGCCCGGCTCCTCCCAGCCTCAGCCCCTGGGGTCCAAGGAGGTGTCGCCGAGGGCTCCCAGCCACTGAGTCCCGAAGGCTGGCTGAGGTGGCTCATGGACAGCCAGGAACAGCAGCGAGTTCCAGAGAACCGCCCAGGTGAGGGCAGCGCCCAGGGGACAGGGCTCCAGCGCTGGCAGGGACAGCGAGGAGAGAGAGGCCACCACAGGGCCCTGTGGCCACAGCAAGGGCTCTGGGATGGGTCCTGAGAGCTTCGGGGGCGGAGGGGGCAGCTGTGGTCATTCAGGGGCTGTGTGAGAGCCCTCTGGCTGTGGCAAGGAGTGGGGTTTACAGGACCGCACAGGGCCTGGCGGGTGCCCTGAGGAAGCTCGTCCCCAGAGATGGTGGCGGTGTGTCCAGACACACAGTGGTGCGTGTCGCCCGCCAGCCTGCAGCTTTTCTATTCATCTCCTCCAGGGTCTTAAACGATGGACTAGCACGAACTCTTCAAGACAGGGTTTTGCTATGCTGCTTATGCTGGATTCGAACCCTGTTCTCCTGTGATCCTCCTGCCTCAGCCTCCCCAGCAGCTGGGACTACAGGTGCCCTCCACCTTTCCTGTGTTGACACTGTCTTTTGATGAACAGAAAAGTTTTTGATTTTAATGAAGTCCAGTTTATCAAATTTTCCTTTCAAAGTTAATGCTCTGACATCCTAAGGACTCCGTGCCTACTGCAAGGTCATGGAGATAGTTTCCCATGTTTCCTTCTAGAAATTAAATAATTCCTTTAACTCAATAATAAAAAGGCAAACAATCCAATAATAACTGGGCAGAAGACTTGAACAGATACTTTACCAAAGAAAATATTTAGATGACAAGAGGCCCACCGAAGGACACTCAGCCTCACGAGCTAAATAGGGAGGTGCCAGTTAAAATCACAATGAGCCAGGCGCGTGGCACACACCTGTAACCCCAGTGGCTCAGAAGGCTCAGACAGGAGGATCACAAATTCAAAGTCTCAGCAAAAAGCAAGGCACTGAGCAACTCAGTGAGACCCTGTCTCTAAATAAAATTTAAAAATAGAGCTGGGGATGTGGCTCAGTGGTTGAGTGCCCCTGAGTTCAATCCTTGGTACCCACCCCAAAATAATGATAATAATACAATAAAATAAAATTACAATGATATGACTCTGCAGCTGATAGAATATCCAAAATTAAAATAAACACTATGTGATTATTGACCGGGATGTGGAGGGACTGGAACTCTCACACACAGCTAGAAGGTAAAATGGGACAATATTTGGTTTTAATGAGTTAAACACGTACTTACTGTATGATGCAATTATTGCACTCCAGGATATGTACCCAAGAGAAAAGAAAGTGAGAATCCACACAAAATCTTTACTTTAACATTCCTAGAGGCTTGGTTACATAGTAGCCTAAACTTTGAAACATAAAAGGCCCTGAAAGGGTGAATGGATAAAGTCTCACATAAACACAAGAAGGAATATTACTCAGCAATAAAAAGTAACATGGTGAATCTTAGGAGCATGAACCTGAGCAAAGGAAGGAACATTCCACTCATGGAATGTTCTAGAACAGGCAGAGCTAATCCACGGGGATAGAAAGCACTGCCATATCTGGAGAAAGAACAGGAAGTGACTGGGAAGCGGCCTGAGAGAACTTTCCGGACTGCCGGAACGTGCTCACATTATGATTGACCATGTGTAGACAAGGTCGAGATGGATTGACCTGTATGGCTGAGATCTTTACACAGATGATCTCTCCATGAAGTTATTTGGGGAAAAAGAAAAACAGTTGTTGGATGAAAGTGTATGGAAGCACTTGGACAAGGGCTATGTGGTCCCCTAATGTCACCCAACTCGCCGGGTGAAGAGAAGACAGATGCACACACTGCTAGAAGAGCCCATTTATTCACCACCCAACAGAGATCTGTTGACCTACTGTGTGTTCTTACAGCCTCTGGAGCAACAAAGATGGGTACGATAGTGTCTCACCGTCCAGCAAGATGCTAACAGACATCGCGAGTGCTGGGTGCACCCGTGGGGCGTCTCCCTCCTCTGGAAGTGGCCGTCAGGTTCCCCAGTGGCCAGTTAAAGGGGTTCAAACATTAAAACAAACAAATAAAACACAAAAGCGGTCAGCCACCTCTTGGCAGCCCCAGCCCCTCCCAGGAGCTGGGAGGGGGACTCAGGGAGGTAGGTGTCAGGGAGGTTTTCCCAGCAGTCGCCAACAGGCCTCCCTGTCCCTGCTCTACACCAGGCCTCCCTGTCCCCCTGGCCAGGGGCCCTCCAGCACCCGTCTCTGGCTGCGCCTGCCCTTGGCAGAGGCCTCTGTCCCTGAGTGTGCTAAGCCAGTCTTTCTCAAGTGCTTTCTCTTAAAGGAACACAAAAAATAAATGGACCAACCTTGCCGCACAGTGGGGACTTTACACAGGTTTGGGGACTCTACACAGGTTTAGAGACTCGCCAGAGCTCTTCTGGGGGCCCCAGGAAGCTGGCGGGCCGCAGCCCGTGTTAAGGAGGGCGGAAGACAAGACGGGCCCCGGTGTCCATCAGCATCTGAGAGCACTGGGCTTGCAGTCTCTGAACAGTTTGGAAATTTCTGGTCTTTCCCTGGCCCCAGAATCCCCAGGGAAAAGGCTGCTCCCACGTCAAGTGCCGTGGGGGGCGCTGGGAGCGCAGTCAGGAGGGAGCGGCCTGCCGCTCACGGTGCAGCTCAGAGCCCGTGTGCTGGGGGAGGCCGGGGAGGAGGTCCTGAGGCCAGTCCTGGCGCAGCTCCCGGAAAGCTTGGCCAGAGGCCCTCTCAGGGCCCCGGGGGCCACCTCAAGTCCCCTCCGGCTTTGCAGGACCTGGATCGTGGGCTGTGGCTCACTCACCGCCCCGACGGGGTCAATGACATGCACCCGCTCTAGGCGCAGGGCTGGGAGGCAAGACCAGTGTCCCTGGAGAGCCCTTGTGATCCCCGAGTGCTGCAGCCACGGGACAGGGGGCCGCCTGCTCGCTGTCTGTCTGGGGGCTGTCTGTCTGAGGGACACAAGGCGGCCCTGCTCTTGGGGCCCACTGACTCCAACCCTTGAGGCTCTGAGAACCACAGACGCAGGACTGTCCGCTTCCAGAGGCCAGATCTCAGCTTCCCAGACCACGAGGGTCTCCCAGGACCCCCCCAAGCACCAGGTGGGGTGTGCACACTCCAGCTTTGCAGAAAGAACAAATAAATGAATGAGGCCATTACCACTCTCTGGCCAGCACTGGCATGGTCCCCAGAAATCAAGCAGGCCATCCCTCTGCGCAGTGTGCAGGTGAGGAAACTGGAACACGGAGAAAAGAAGTGACTGCCTCCTCGTGCCCCACGGCCAAGGCTACCCTAAGATCCAGCCATCCACTGCGGGGCCCTGAGCCCAGGGGAGCGCCTGGGGTTGATTGGCAGTGCCTGCCGGGCTCCTTGCCTGAGGACCACAGGGCTAACGGTGGTGCTGCAACTGATTAGTGATGTCTGCTGGGGAAAAGGGAGGCGGGCGACAGCTTGGATTTCTCCTACTTGGTCCTCCTGGCCTTGAGGGCAGGAGCAATGCCAACGAAGCCTTCCCCCTGGAAAGGGGCTGATGTGCCCACGCAGTCCCTCACGCAGGAGGAACCCCGTTTCTAGCTCTCGCTCCTCCCACTTCCTCTCACACCAGAAGATTCACTGTCCCCTCCCCCAAACGCCCATCCCTTCATAGCCACGACGGGCCATTTCTGCTGTCCCCCAGCCTGGCTTGGCCTTTCTGCTGGGAGAAAAGCCCTTCAAGGCCACTGTGTGGCACCCACTGCTGCTGACTAAGCCTTCCCAGAGTCCTGCAGAGCAAACCCACCCAGGCACCAGGTGCTCACCTCGGTGGCCCCCACCCCAGCAAGGGCTCTGCATACAGTAGGTGCTCAATAAACGCACGGAGCGTTAAATTGGCATGCCTACCCAGCTGCCCCTCCTGGCGCTGGCAGAAAGACCACAAGTCGCTGCAGAAAGAAAAGGGAAGGAGGTGGGAGCAGGCGACAGGAACCACAGCGTGATCTATTGACAGCGGGAGAGGAGAGAGAATGAATTCATTTCCTCTCCGTCGTAATTTGCCTGTAAATATTCACAAGCCACGCAATTGCTCGCAGACTCCCCATTAAAGATAAATGCATAAATAAAGCTGCCCGGCCCAGGGGCTCTGCACACGGCTGCTGCTCCTCCCCGACAGCACCAGGGTGACTATTCAGCTAGCCGCAGTGCCCCTGCCCCAAGAATCTCGGGGGGAGCCCCAGGGGAGTGCAGAAGTAGGTTACCTGCAGGGCAGAGGCCAGGCAGGAGGAGGTGCTGGTCACTGGGAGGTGAAGCAGATTTGCTCAGAAGACCCAGCGTGTGACCAACCCAGGGCCCCAAGAGGCCCCACCAGGTGGCCTCATTTGGCAGGGTTTGGCTTGGCAAGGCATCCTCCCCGCCCATGCTGCCCCCAGGAGGGTTCAAGGGTCATGCGTAGACAGTGTCCTCTGGCTCTCTTGGTAAGAACAAAAGCAACTGCCCCTTGACGTGCTGGAGGCAGCTGGCCACGGGGAGGGGCGGAGGCCCACGCAGAGGCCTTTCCAGGGCCAGCATCCACGAGCTCGGGGTCCCTCTGGGTGCCTTTCCTTGGGACCAGGCCAGAGGAGCTTGGGGGAGAGAGGGGTGCACACCAGCCAGTCCATGGCGGGACCCTGGCCCCTCCTCCCAGCATGCCCTGCAGACTCCGAGGTCTAGACCAGAGCCACCGTCCACTGCCCAGGGCGGCAAGGCTGAGCCCACCCTCTTCCCCGAGTCCGGAACCACAGTGCCCAGCCCCGCCAAGACCTGCCCTCCAGGCTCCCTGCCTCGGAGTCCTCACAGTGGCCCTCAGAACTGGTCACTGGGGATGAGAAACCCAGGCCCAGAACCACCCGGAGCCAGGCGTAGAGTCAGGATCCAGACCCAGCTCTCGGGGCGCAGGGCCCGTGCAGGAACCCCCAGAGCAGGAGGGGTGGGAGGGGCTGGGGCAGGCCCAGGGCTGGGGTGCGGTCTGAGGGCGGGGTGCTCTGTTCCTCTCAATAGAGCCCCCGCACACCACCCGCGCACCCGGCGGCCACGCGGCACAGAGGGGCTCCGGCGCCGATTCACAGACGAGGCACTCGAGGCTCAGGCAGCCGATGGTCTCCGCCCAGCGAGCGAGAGGCGGGTGCAACCCGGGCCAACCCACGGCGGCCTCCGCTGGCCTCAGGACCCGCGTCTCGCCTGCCAGAGGTGACCTGCTGGCCTCAGTGTCCACATCCGCGCACTGGCCTTCTAATGCCCTTGCTGGGCCCCGGCCGGGCAGCTGGGGAGGCGAGTGAGGCGGTGCGGGCGCGCAGGGATGCGGCAGAGCGCGCCCGCGCCGGGCCCAGAGCCCAGGCACCAGCCGCGGTGCAGCCGGCGGTCCCTTCCAGCGCTGCCCGCCACCCTGCAGTGTCCTCTGCCAGCCGAGAGATTCAATTATGGTCATTATGGTGCACTTAGGAAAACCAGGGAGCAGCCGGCACATCTTAGAAAGATTGGCAACACAGGGGCTGAATGGAGAGGCGTTTCCTGCTTAGCTCCAGTTAAACAGAAAACCCATTTAACCACAGGAACAACCAGTCTTCCCAGACTCCCGCCACTTTGGGCTTTTTTTTAAAACTGTCTGCCACTTAGCTTTATATTTTTATCACCCTAGAGCTGCCTTAGAATTAAAAATAGATTCACTGATGAAGAGGAGGGCGTTGCTAACCTCTATGGCTTGCAGCCCTGGACCCACACCCTCAAAGCCGGGCTCCTTCCAACGCGGAAAGAAGAACAGATCCGGTTCTTGTTTCCATCGATCCCACAGGCGCAGGTGGGTGTCAGAAGCAGCAGCTCCATGTCCCCAGGAAGGAGCGCTGAGTCACTCTCCCACGGGGCCAGCAAACCAGCCTCTGCAGTCATTGGAGGCTCCCAGAGGAGGCTGGGGTGGAATGGGCCTCCACGACCTCCGAGTGTGCTAAGCTGCGGTGCACAGATCAGAGGTGTCGGGGGAGGTAGGACTGAGAGACGGGAGAGCCTCAAGTTAGGGAGAGTGCTCCCCACAACACAGAAAGAAAATCCACCAGCCAGAGGCTCCTCTCCACCGTTAAATGAGGAGCACTGGCTACACGCATTGCTATCCCTTGGATCTGAAACGTTCCCAAAGGGTCACATATTAAAGATGGGTCCCCAGCTCGGTGCTGTTGGAAGGTGATGGAACCTACAAGAGGTGGGGCCTGGTGCAAGGTCTTCCGGTCCTTGGGGGCGTGCCCTTCCAACCCCTCCTCTCCTGCTCCTTTGCTCCCCAACCATGAGGCCAGCAGTTTTTCTCTGCACATGGTCCCTCCAGGATGTGGCAGCACAGGCCCCAATAACAGGGCCAACTGATCATGGACTGAAATTCCCAACACAGTGAACCAAACAAAACCTTTGTTCTTTATAAGTTGATTGTCTCCGGCATTTGTTATAGTAACAGCAAGCTGCCTTGCACGCGCGTGCTTAAAAGCTACTGCAAGCCTGGGGCGGGCTTCCCGGTAAAACACAGTTTCAATTTCAGGTAAACAACCACCTTCCCGTGTCTGTGCCAAATAGTACATGGAACAAATATTGTACGGGATGGACTTCCACTAAAAATTTATTCATTGCCTGGACCGAGTTCCAATGTAATCGCGCGTCCTGGGATTTTATTGGCTAGATCTGGAAACTACCCCCAGGAGCTTCCAGCTGCGCGTCCACCAGCCGGGTCCCTCTAACCCTGTGACGGCCAGGAAGGAACCCCACACACTGTCATGCAGTGAGAGAGGCGGCAAAGAAAGGCAGGAAGCAAACGCAGCGGACGTGGCGATGGCCTCTCGGCGGGCACACACACGCCCGGCCGAACAAAGGCAGGAAGCCTGGGCCTCTGGGCTGGGAGGGGCGACGGCCCTCGCCTCCAGTTTCCAAGCTCTGCGGATTGTTGTTTTATCGCCTTAACAATAACAGCCGCGCACACGCGACCACACCAGCGTGAGAGGGGCTGGCTGGTCTGGCCCCCTGTGGGTGCTCTCCGCGGGCCAGAGAAGGCTCCGTGGACGACGGAGGGCGCGGGGGTGAGACAGGAAGGCAGGGATGAGGGCGGGAGGCTGAGGGGCTCTAGGAGCCCACCCGGGCCTGGCAGGGCCTCAGCTGGAAGGTGACTTCTGAGGGCTACCGTGACCCCCAGGTGGGTGCGGCCAGCTCTGCTGCCCAGGTCCCCTCGCTCTCTCCTGGGCTTGGACAGCAGACACGTCCCCAGCATTTACTGCCCAGCCGTGGACACTGCAGGGCGCAGGCACGAACCTGGGGAGCTTCTCCCAGGGACAGAAGCAGACTCTGCGCCCGTCCCCATTCCCCCCCTCCTCCAGTCCAAGTTCAGAGTGAACAGATGTCGCGATCCTGTGAAGGCGTGTCTTGGAAGTCGGGGAGAAAATTCTCAGCTCCCAAGGGACCTTTCCTACCAAAAAGACTCTCTGGGGAGTCTAGCTGGAAATAAAAAACAAAACCCCTGGATTCTCCTCGCCCGGTATTTATGAGAGTTTTAATTAGAACAGCTGCTTCACAGACTGCGCAGCTGAGAGGAGGGGGGCGGGGGGGGGGGGGGGGAGACCCAGGGCAGGGAGGGCGCGGAGGGGGCCGGGCCAACCGGGCACTCACAGCCACCAGGCACACGGTAACCCTGAGGGCCAAGTTACGGTGCCCGACTCTTCAAAACTCCAGGCCCGGGGACACAGGTGGGGCCAATGGCCGCAAGGAGCTGGGGCCACGTAGGTGACAAGTCAGGGGACCTGGGCTCCGTTCTGCCTCCATCCACTGCACCTAGAAACCACCTGGTCACAGGCTGGACTCAGCACAGGGTCCCCTCCGCCTCGGACCCTGCTCCCTCCTCCAGCAGCCCCTCCCTTGGAAACCTCTCCCCAGGGGCTGGCCTGGGCAGGGCCTAAGGCTGTCCACCCAGGGAGCTGCAGGTCAATGGCCCCTGGGGAACTGAGAAGCAGACCTCGAACCAGGTACAAGCGGACCACTCTGAGCAATGCGTGAGAACCACTCGGCCTTGACAAAGGTCTGTTGGCGCTCTGAGTTCTGAGTCGCCACGGTGGCGGCGTCACTGGCGGGTTCTGATGAAGGACACCATCAGATGGGCACATCCCTGTTCCTTAGCCTTTGAAAAGCTCTGCGCAAACGTTCATTCAGAGAACACGGCACGTCCAAGGGCCCTGAGCCCCGGCCCTCGGGGACGCACGGCCATTTCTAGAGCGTCCAGAACCCTCTGAGCTGAGTCCGCTGCGGGACTCCGACCCCATGGTGCAGCTGGCCCGAGGCTTAAACAATGAATTCAAAATGATAAGTTCAAAATAAATGACAGCACAGTGAGGTAAGGACAAGGACGCGGAAACGGGATGGCTGCCAACGCTGCCATCCCCTGTGCAGAACGCCCTCCCCCAACCTCACGGTGTCACTTTCAGGAGTGACGTATGCAAACATCAATATTCAAAAACGTCTATTTGTTTTCTCTCTTTTTCCAAACTGTCCATTAACGGGATTAAAAGTGTGGACCTCTGGTTTGTTTCCCCTTTCCTGATGACAGGATGTGTTTACGGGCGTGGTCACGCAGACCAAGCTCACCACAAGTCCCACGAGGTCCCTTACCAACCAGGGTTGTCATCGATCACATTTCATCATCATCACCAAAAGTGACCTTCTTCTTGTCCAACCAGGCACAGTGACACGTGCCTGCCACCTCAGTCACTCAGGAGGCTCAGGCAAGAAGATCGCAAGTTCAAGTTCAAGGGCGACCTGGGCAATCTGGCCAGAACCTGTTCCAAAATAATTAATAAAGAAGGCGGGGATGCGGCTCAGGGGCGGGGCAGCCCAGGGTGTGATCCCCGGTGGAGAATCACCGTCATCTTTCTGTGCGGAGACACAGGTATTAGGACATCGTCTGCCCCGGTGTGAAGCACCCCAGAGTGACAGTTTTACGTGTCCACGTGACTGGGCCCCGGGGTGCCCCGGGTGGTCAGACGTTTCCCGGCGGCCTGTGAGGGTGGTGCCGGCTGAGACTGAATCTGAACGTGTGAGCTGGGGAAGCAGGTGGCGTCCCAGTGAGGGGGGCTTCATCCGACCAAAGACCTGAAGAGCAGGACAAGGAGCCTCAGGGCTGGGGCTTGAGTGTGTCCCTCTGACCTGGTGGCCCGGGGTGGCGGTGTTCAGGGGCGGGGCCTTGGGGCAGCAGGCCGCAGGAGCTGCTCTGTCACCAACAGACGAAGGTCCCCTTACAGAGGCTCCGGCCTCACCCTGTCCTGGCCTCTGCCTTCCGCCACCGAGGACCCCGTGCGTCTCCCCTCAGGAGCACGTGCAGCCCCCACCAGACCACCGGACCCAGACCTCGGACTTCCCGGGCTCCGGAGGTTGGGGAGGGCGCCGCGGGTTCTTTTCCCACTGTCCAGCACAAAATGGACGGCAAGGACGGCGACGGGGCGAGAGGGAAGCTGACCTGTCCGACTTCCTGAGCTGGACACCGGTCATCTCCTGCCCTTGGACTGGGACGGACACCATGGGCTCTCCTGGGTCTCAGCTTGCCCACTGCAGGGCTGGGGACTGGTCAGCCTCCACGGTCCCCGCGAGCCAGCGTTCCTCCACACACACTCACACACACACATGCACACACGTGCACGCACACACGCACACATGCACGCATGCACGCACACATGCACGCATGCACGCACACACATGCACACACACGCGCACACATGTGCATGCGCACACAGACATGCACACATGTGCACACACGCGCACACATGCACGCATGCACGCACACGCACACACGCGCAAACACACACATGCGCACACACACGCATGCACGCGCACATACACGCATGCACGCACACACACATGCACGCACGCACGCACACGCACACACATGCACGCACACACACAGATCACTGGTCTCCAGACAATTCTAACCTCCTCGAGGTACGGCCCTGCTCTACCCACAGCTCTTTCCCCAGCAATGAGCAAGCGGGTTTGGAATGAAGAGCACAAAACCATTCTGCCAACACCTGAAGAAAGGAAATGCTCAGGTTTAGCCCTAACAAAACACATAGGAGATCTGTAGAGGAAAACCACAGAACCGTGGTGAGAGAAAACCAAAGAAGGGAATGGAAGGACAGTCCACGTCTGAGGCTAGAAGCTCCCACACTGCCAGGACGTCAGCCGCCCAGCCCGAGGCAATCGCTCCCACGATCCAATCAAACCCCACAGGTCGCGGGTGGCTATCAACACACCGGGTCTGAAGTTCACACGGACAAGCAAACCTAAGCCGTGGTGAACCAGAGGGCCAACACGACAGGGAAGGAGGGCAAGGACGGAGCATCAGACGTCGAGACTTGCTACAAAGCCACGGTCACAAGAACAGACCAACAGAGCGAGACAGTCCAGAAACAGCCCCTCCACCCGCAGTCAGTGGGCGTTTGACGAAGGAGCAGAGTCGATGCGGCAGGGAGGAGGCAGTCTCCCACGCATCACGCCGGGACAACTGGAAACCCACACGCAGGACCGTCCCTGCCGCCACCTAGACACAGTCCTTGCACCTGCACAGAAATGAACTCCCATGGACCCCAGACCCCGGGTAAACTGTAAACCTGCAGGATTCCTAGAAGGTCTGGATGCATTCGGGTGGGCGACGGCTGAAAGAAGTCAAAGACGTGAGCCGTGAAAGAAATCATGGGCCAGCTGGGAAAGTCACTGTCAAGGGCACCTAAGACAAGCCACAGACAGGGCTTTGGCTGATAAAGGACTCTAGTCTGAAATATGCAAAGAACTTGTAAAACTCAACAAGAAGGAGACAAGCCACCCAATTTAAAAGCAGCAGAAGTCCCGAACAGACACTTGACCAAGGACGTCTAGGTGGCGACAAGAGAAGCTCAGAGGAAATAAGATCTGTGCATGTTTGTTAGAAAGGCCAGAATCCACACCCCTGAGAAACCAGGTGTTGGTGCAGGAAGGGAGGGGGGCGCCGGGCACTGTCTCGCAGGGCACAGGGACGTCAAAG
Source organism: Tamias sibiricus (assembly GCA_025594165.1). NCBI lineage: Eukaryota > Metazoa > Chordata > Mammalia > Rodentia > Sciuridae > Tamias > Tamias sibiricus. Next base: position 27,200,311 of record CM046657.1, read on the forward strand.
ACAGCGTAGCCATTTCTCACAAACCCGGAGCTGCTCTTACGCTGCAATCTAGCAACTGTGAGTTGAACACTGAGATCCTCACAAAACCCTGAATACAGGTGTTTACAGCAGCTGTTTTCATAATTCCTGAAATCTGGAAGCAAAGACGTGGTACAGTCGGGAAATAGGGAAAGCAATAGCAGTAAATTCAGGAAATGGAGCACTTCTCAGTGCTCAGAAGAAGGGAGCTCGGTGGCATCATTCCTAACAGCTAAAAAAAGAGAAGCAACCCGGCGTCCATCACTGGGTCGATGGACAAGAAGTTGTGGTGTGTACATAACATGGAGTACTAGTCAACCCTGAAAAGGAGGGCGATTCCAGAACTTGACACAACACAGGTGATCTTGAAGACATCACGCTAAGTGAAATAAGCCAATTTGAAGGAAACACAGAAGATAAAGAATAGATGCTTCTTCTACTCCGAGGTATTTAGAGAAATCCAAATCATAGAGGCAGAAAGTAGAATTGCAGTTACCAGGGGCCGGGGGCGGGGGGGTGGGGAGGAGGGTTATTGTTTAATGGATGAAGAATTCCAGTTCTGAGAGATGGAGAGAGTTCTGGAGAGGGGTGGCGGGGAGGGTCCCACACCCACAGGAGTGTGCTCCGTGGCACTGAACCACACCCTGAAATGCTGCTGAGAGGGGAGCAGGTTTTATTTATGTGCATTTTACCATGATAAAAAAAGTCAAGGGAAAAAAAAAGGAGAAGAAAGAAATGAGCCACCAAGCCGCAGAAAGAGGTGGAGTGAATGGAGATGCAGACCACTAGGGGAGAGGAAGGTCTCGGCAAAGCCCACCTGGAGAGGCCACCCCCTGCTCGACCCCACTTCAGGACATGCAGAAGGCGGGAACCACGGGGACAGCAAAAGGTCAGAGGTCGCTGGGATTAAGGGGAAGCACAGAGGCTGTCTGGGACAGTGGAACTGTTCTGCACGGCACCGTGATGGTGGAGACACGTCATGGTATGCTTGCCAAAACCCACAGGGCCCACAGCACCAAGGGGGCCTCGGTCAGTGACGCTCCTGTGACAGTGACGTGTCGGGAGGGTCATCAGTTATGGTACATGAACCACTCTGGTGCGGGGTGTCCACCTGAAGGACGCTTGGAGCCTCAAGGTGCTCTAGAAAGTAGGTTGATTTTGGTAGGGGGGGGGGCACCAGGGATTGAACTCAGGGGCACTTGAACCCTGGGCCACACCCCCAGCCCTATTTTGTATCTTATTTAGAGACAGGCTCTCACTGAGTTGCTTAGCATCTCGCCATTGCTGAGGCTGGCTTTGAACTCGCGATCCTCCTGCCTCAGCCTCCAGAGCCACTGGGATCATAGGTGTGCGCCACCCGCGCGCCCGGCTAAGTAAGTTGATTTTGTAAAAAAAATTCAAAAGCTGCAGAGTCCAGAGCCCAGGCTCCTTCCTGGAGCCCACCAGTCCCTTCTTTCCTAATGGGGGAGTTACCGTTGCCCACCCTGGGCACAGGGACGGGTCATTCTGTCCCCCTCCCTCCAGCAGCCAGCCCAGCAGAGCCCTGGCCACGGAGGCTTCCTGCCCCATCCGCAGCGGTTCCCTCAGATATTCCATCTGTATTTGCCAACTCACAAAAGGGGCAGCTGGGGCAGCAGACCAGGGCTGAGGACCGGCCGTCGAGGCCCGTCCCCAGGGTTCAGCACCCTGAGGCCTTGGGCCCGTCACCTCCGCCTGCCCTCCAATGCGCACGTGGCAGGTGGAAGTGGCCTTCCTGGTCCTTCCCTCCTCACCACAGCTGCTGTTTGTGGCTTCTTCTCCAGCCGCGGTTCCCGGTCTGGGTCGACGTCATTATTAAAAAGAAACAATGATGGGCCGAACAGGGCGGTTTCTGCTGCTCAGACGGAAAAGCAGCGATGTGTTCGTCCCGTAGTCGAGGACAGGAGGGCGGATCACCATCTCCCCGTGATGGCAAGGACGGTCCCCCAGTGACAGGACCGGCTGGCTGTCACACCTGCCATGTGGGGGACCTTCAGAATCTCAGGGGACTCCACGGACTCAGCCTGCTGCGGGCCTCGCTGGTGCCGGAACCTTCCTGCGTCCGTCTGAAACTGCACTTGGCAAAAGCGAGGAAGGCCTGGGATAGACAATATCCAAGAATGGCGAAAAAGGGCCATCTGGAGTGACAGGGGGACAGGCAGGGCGTGGCCTGCGGCCAGGAAGTTCCGGCAGACCCTGGGCTGAGCGAGCGGGGAGCGGCCAGCCCGTCTCTGACACGCGTGTCCCAGGCGTGTCCCAGGCAGGCGGGACGGCAGAAGGGGGTCGGGATCTGGGGGCTGCTGTCCTCTGCTGCGGAGGCCCAAGCTAGGAGCACCCCTCGGGGGTAACTGCCCCTGAGGTAGAGACGAGATGGGGGTGTGTCCCAGGGGGCAGAGCGGACCCTCTTCTGCCTGCGGCCACGGGACGTGGGGGTGGTGGACAAGACGCATCTCCAGCTGGGAAGGTCCCGAGGCCCAGGGCGAGTGAGGCGGTGGCCCACCTCCGTGGCTGGGCTTCGCCCCAGCTGGACTGTGCCCTCGGCCCTGACGGAAGTGCTCCACACAGGCCGAGCCCCCCAGAGCACGGTGGACAGGAAGTCAGCCGTCCTTAACCTGCAGCCTCGGGTGGGAGAGGCAGAGCTGGCGACAGCCCATCCACAGACAGAGGGTGTGGGGGCTCCAGACCAGGCAGACCGGGTGGGGGGCAGGCAGACAGAGCATGGGAGAAGATGGGCTGCAGCCCGGCAGTGGACACCTCTGACCTGTCCGTCAGTCCCACGAAGCGAGGCGCTCTGCAGCGGGGTGAAGCAGAAGGCAGACCCCTTGGCCACAGCCTGGTGGAGACGGCACTCGGTGTGTCACTGCCTTGAGGTCACTCGTAGCTTCTGCTTAGCTGACGCACTGGACCCTCGCCCCACCCTTTGCACGAGCAGGGAGAGAATTTTGATATACCTCATAGAGGCAATGCAAGTGTTCAGAGAGGTTGAGTCGCTTGGTCAAGGTTGCACAGTGGGGTGCAGCTGTGACTTGGCCCAGGTCTTCCTCCACATCATTTTGGGGATGGGTAAGAGGTCGATCACACTCTCCTGAATGGCTTCTTTCCTCACCGCTGGCATCTCCAAGGTCTTCTGGAACCAGGAAGGATCAGGTACCTCCCTTACAGCCTCTCTCCACTCTGCCACAGCCTCGCCACCCATGTGTGCTTCGGGGCTGCGTGCTCTCTGGTCTAGACCATTCCGGAAGCCCCTGCCTGTGCTTCATCTCCCTCCAGCAGTGCTCGATCTTGGTTGCCCTTTGGAATCACCAGCAGAGCTTTAAAACATACTGAGGCTCCTCAGAAAGCTAGACATACAGGCCCAGAAATCAAAGAGCATGGCTGCATGCAGTGGCACACGCCTGTCATCCCAGAGGCTCAGGAGGCTGAGACAGGAGGATCGCGAGTTCAAACCCAGCCTCTCAAACTTAGGGAGATCCTAAGCAACTTAGTGAGACCCTGTCCCAAAATAAAAAATAAAAAGGGCTGGGGATGAGTCTCAGTGGTTAAGTGCCCCTGGTTTCAATCCCAGTACCAAAAAGAAGAAAGAAGAAGAAGAAGAAAAAGAAGAAGAAGAAGAAGAAGAAAGAAATCAAGAGTGTGGTAATACTAGTAATAGATATGTGACCGGTGGAATATAGAAATAAACCTGTACATCCATAGCCAATTAATTTTCAATAGGGTGCCAGGATCATTCAATGAAGACAGAAGGGTCTCTTCAACAACTGGTGCTGGGCCAGCGGGTATTTCCATGTAATAAGATGAAGTTGGACCCCGACCTCACACCGTACATAAAAAATGGACTCAAGGGCTGGGGGTCGGGGGAGGCTCCGTGGTGGAGCATTTAGACAGCATGCCCAGAGCCCTGGGTTTGACCCTTAGCACTGCAAATAATGGTGATGATAATCACAACTCACAAGGAGCCCATGACCTTAAATACAAGAGTTAAAACTATAAAAACTCTCAGAAGAAGACACAGGGGTAGAAATTCATGACCTTGGATTTTCAGTGGTTCTTGGATAGGACCAAAAGCACGAACCAAAGAAGAAAACCTGGATAAACCGGAGCCTGGAGTGGCCCTGCTGTAGCAGCCCGCCCTGTCCCTCCTGTCCCGGGCTCCCCTCGCGCCACCTGGTGCCTGTCCTCAGGTCTGGGGTGCTCCCCAGCACGGCACTCTCGCGCTCAGCGGTTGCTGTGAAGAGGGGACAAGACCACAGGGAACGCCCCTTCTGCCCGAGCGCGCGCGCCCACGGACGTGGTGCATGCTCGGTGCAGAATTTGGGAAGAGGCCACCAGGGGCCAGGTGACTATGCGTTCACGAGGCGCCACCGTGGGTGCAGAGGGTGCCTTTTTAGGTGTCCCGGCTACTGGAGGTGCTGTGGCCACACGCTGTCCCTGGCGCAGGAGCTGCCTGGAGTCCTGTGCAACTTCTGGGAACCCCAGGTGGCCCCAGTTGGGAAGAGCACGTTGCTGTGAGCCCCGGCGTGTGGGGAGGCCGTGGGGAGTCAAGTGTCAGCCGCGGGGTAGGGGCCAGGGAAGACGGCCCTGAGCCCCCGGATGTCAGACCAGAGTGGACACAAGCCAGGCTCCTCTTGCAGCCTTTTTTAGACCCTGAACAGAGAGAGGTATGCGTCTCCACGGTAACCTCCCTGTTGGTGACAAATAGCCACTCTTATAATCCCCAGAGCCCGGGCCTCTTCAGGAGGTCACCCTGGGAAGCCGCATTGCTCCGGAGGGGGGGGGGGGCTGCCACGCTTTAAAGCAAACAGGGGCTTCCCAGGGAGGTGACCTTGCCCTCACGACCGTCCGGTGAGGCACGTGCCACACGCCCATTTCATAGATGAGAAAACTGAGGCTAAAATCACTCACCCTGAGTCCAACAGCTACTCTAGGCCCGAGCTGGGACCTGCCTCCGTCCCCTGGCTCCCTGGCTCCCAGCAGGCTGCTCGAGGGCCATCTCTGTGTTTTCCCTGTCACTGACGTTTTTTCTGTTTCCAGGCTAACCAGGGAGGTGGGGCCAAGTCCTCAGGCTCCCCGGCCCCTCCTCAAGGTAAACTGAGAGCAACACCCCCACCCCCCACCCCCACCCCCAGCCCCAGCCCGCTGCTTCTTTCCCCAGAGAAACGCGGGCGGGCGGGAGGCGGCGGGAGGCAGCCTGTGCGCTCCCCAGCGCCTGCTGGTGAAGAGAGCCAGGCCCGACTCGGGCTCTGCGATAAGGCCTCTGCTTCCCGGCAGCCTCTGCCAGGAGGTCTGCAGTTAAGATCACGTCTCCTGGAGCTGCAGGACACAGAGGCTGTGGTGACGGACAGCCACACAGCTGCCGTCCACTGGAGCCTCAGCCTGGCCCTGCCTTGCCAGCCGCCCTGCTGGATTGCAGCCCAAAATGATGCCAGGCAGCCGGCGGCCCAGGCCAGGGGCGAGAGGATGAAGAGCCAGCCGTGGGCACCAGAGGCCTCCTCCACGACAGGGCCAATGGCCTCCCTCTCCGCAGCCTCCTCTCTCCCCCACACCGGTCCCCTCCTCCTGGCCAGCTCTGGTCTTGGAACCTTAGAAATGGAGGACGTGAGGGCCGAAGAGTCACATGCCAGCGGCCTCATTTCCCAGAGGAGACCGCTGGCTCGTAGGCACACTGGTGGCCGAGGCCGGCCAGAGGCTGGACGTCCTAGATCATCACTTAGGAACCTCCCATGAGGCCACGCAGCTCATCCCCAGTCCTGGGGGCGACGGCAGCCGGAGGCTCGGGAGCAGGGCCAGGCTTCCCCATTCCAGCTGCAGCCCGGAATGTAGGGACCCCTCCTAGTCCTGGTGCGTGTGAACCCTCTCCAAGGGACCCTGGGGCGGGGGTGTAGTGATCACCCAGGGAGGCTTCTCTTCTCACGACCCAAGATCAGGGCGGGTGTGGGAGAGGTGGAGGGGAGGAGGGAGGGGCCCGCCCTCAGAAGCCCTCCTGGACCCCGCGGAGCCCCACTCTTCCTGGAAGGGCTCACCCTCTTCCTGGATCAGCTCTTTGTCCCCTTCCCTAGATGTCACTTTAGGGGACAAGGAGTGAAGCGGCCCAGGCTCAGAAACGGTGAGTTTGGCGGGCAGGAAGAGGACAGAGGATTAGCCCCGTTGTTTGTTTATTTGGTCACTGGGATGGAACCCAGGGGTGCTCAACCACCAAGCTACGTCGTCAACCCTTTGTATTTTTTATTTTGAGACAGGGTCTCGTTAAGTTTCCCTGGCTGGCCTCCAGCTTGCAATCCTCCTGCCTCAGCCTCCCGAGCAGCTGGGACCATAGGCATGTGCCACTGCGAGGGACTGAGATTAGACAGTCTCGTCTGTATAAACCAAGAAGCCACCCACGGGTTTTTAAGTCCTACCTCTGTCCACTGGCCTCTTTCCCTTTCAGCCCGCAGGTGCTGCGATCCCTCGGGGTCTCCTTCTGCTGCTGGCTTCAGGATGAACTCCTGGGGGAGAGGAGAGGCAGGATTTGTGAGGCTTGTGGCTTCTGCACCACTTCTGCCCAGATGTGGCTGCCACTCCCTGAGGCCCCCCTCCCATTCTCCGCAGGTGCAAAAGTCAGACAGGGACTCAGGGCTGGAAAGCCAGGCCTCAGCACCCAGCCCCATCAAGGTTTCCAGGGTGACATCTGGGGGCCCATGGATTGGGGTGCATTTCCAGTCCTCCCAGGGGAGCCCACAGCCAGACAGCATCCAGGATGACACTGAGCATGCCCACGTCACCCTGCCTTGCTTTGCCTCTAGCTAGAATATTATCACCTTGGCTGGGAACTCCAGTCTCCTCAGGCTGACCCAGGGCTTCCTGAGTAACTGTGAAAACCAAAGAGCACCCAGCATGGCCTCACGAATGCAGCTCTCTGGGCGACCAATAACTTCAAGATCCGAGTGGGAAGAGATGACCCACCGGAGAAAAGGTCTTTGGTGGTTAAAAAAAAAAAAAACAACAACAAAAAAAAAAAACGCAGCCCCAGACGGAGTCTTCTGTCTCTTTGAGGGAAGTTCCCAGGTCGTGGAGAAAGATCAAGTTCACCATGTCAGCGACGCATCGCAGCCAGCTGAGGCACAGGCCAGCCGCAGGGACCAGCACGTTCACAGCACAGCCAAGAAATCGACAAGTGAACACACCGCCAGGCCTCGCCGCCCAGATCCTCCTGCAGCGAGGATGACTGGGCCATGGCCAAGGATGGAGTCCATGATCGAGTTCACGTCGCCTTGATGATAAGGTCGAGAACCCCAGGAGGTGGGGATGGGAGCTTGAGGGACAGGAGGGGGCCAACCTGCCGCAGGGCCACCTCTGCAGTGGGGTCCCTGACATCCACGCCCCCCACACAGGAGGGTCCTCAGAACTGTCAACAGAGGGGAAGCGGGGCTGGGTGAGAGGGCGGGGCGTGGTTTTATTTGTGCCTCAGTGGCCCATCCAGGCTGCGTGAGCCCCGAGGGGCCTCCTGTGCTGTGGTCCAGATCAGGGCTACAGCCAAAGGGTTTAGAGATGATGGACACACGGACACACACACACACACACACACACACACACACACACACGTGCGCACACACATAATTTTCATATTACCCACCCACCCTATTTGGCAGAACGTCATTTGCATCGGGACTCTGCAGACCTTCCTCCACCCAATCACAGCCGTGTGCGCGTGTGCGCATGCGCCTATGTGGGCCCGCCATGCAGAGGCGGGGCTTTCCACCCCAGAGCGCAAGCCTTCTGCAGCCACCTGCCGTGGTGACGAGATTGGGCACCGGGAGTGAGTTCTCTCCCATAGCTGCAACGATCCCACAGTGCGTGTGGACCAGGTCTACTGACCGTTCATTTGCCACGGTGCTACCAGGGTGTGTCCATGCCCGGCCACAGGGACCTGGCTGCCACGACCGGGTGCCCGCGTCTGCACACCTCATTTGGATAGATGCCACACGTGGCTTCCTCAAATGCTGCATGGGTTCTCAGCAAATCACAGGCAAAAGGGCCTCTGGGCTGGGTGGTAAATTTGAACCCAGGCTCTGCCTACAGAAGGGCTCTGGTCACCTCCCTGCTGACACTTGGCTCATGCAGGTGTCCACTGCTCTGCTGCCCAGGGCATCTCAGAGGCACTCAGGCCTCCCTGAGCTGGGAACTGCATTCACTGGCTCAGAACTGATAATCAGCTTTTACGAGCTCCGGGGACCGCGCGGAACTCGTATTAATGTCAAGCATGCCCGTCAGCCACGCAGCCTGGGTGAATGTCACACATTAACGAAATTAAAGGCCGCAGCCACGCTGGGAAGGAGCTGGGGGCTGCATATCAGGAGGTGTGGGCAAGACCCGTCACTAACAAAATTACTTTTCAGGTCTGGCGCTCCCGAGCCTTCTGCTCTCTCCGGGCCCGGGTGGCATCCTGCCTTCCTGCAGCCGAGAGGGGATTAGTTTATTGCCAGTCTGCCAGGAGACGCGAAATCCAGCGCTAATCCTGATTCCCCTTTAAGCACATCTGCATTGTGCGAGTGAAGTCAGTTGGCCTTGGCATTGCTTCCCCCTTTCCTGAGATCTCTTTCCAGTCCCTCCGGCCCCGCCCCGCGGAGGAGGGTGTGGCGCCCCTGCCCCCCACCCCGGGGAGCGGGGAGAGAGAAAAGAATCCCAGGGCTTAGGACCCAGAGGGGAGACGGGTGCTGGGTGACAAGAGGGCCTGTGGAAAGACCGAGGGCCAGGCGAAGTTTTCACCTGGGAAGCTGGGTCCCAGCCCTGGTAACTCGGTGATCAGAGGGTCATATCCAGAAAGTGTCAGAGCAGGGCAGTCTCCTGACTCCTGGATGTAAGTCTCCGTGGAGTGCAGTCCCACCATGATGGTAAGCACGTCTAGTAATGCGAATTAATTTAATTATATGCCATCTCAGTTTTTATATGATGCAGCATAGTTACAGAGATATTAAAAAGTTAAAAAAAAAAAAAAAAAGCCTTAAAATCCACACAACACAGGGAGAGCTTCATGAAAAGTAGTGAATAGAATGAGAACTGGGGAGTCTGCCCATTTTGCAGATTTGCTATGAAGATAAGTCAGGCTGGACCGAGCTCAGTGGGAGAGTGCAGAGGCCCTGGGCTTGATCCAAGGCTAGGTCATCTCCTCCTCTTTTTTCTTCTAAACTAAGAACTAAGGGCTGAGCTCTCAGTTTATAAGAAAAGCCACTCAGTATCCTGGATGAGACCCAGATGAAAATCTTTAATATCAGACCTGCTGTTTGCAACCATCACACACACACACACATACACACACACACACATACACACACACACACTAGTGCACACACACCCGTGTCTGCAACATGCTGAATTTTCACAACAGAGCACCCTTAGAAACAGACACCCACACCAGCTGGGTCCGGAATTCTCTTACTTTCCCTAACTCTGAACTTCACCCCTCCCCACACTTAACAAACTCCTACACATCCTTCAAAACCTTTCCATGATTTCTTCTGAGAAACCATCCCAGTCCCCCAACAGTCATAACATGTAATTATTTCTGGTTCCCCTAACAATTTGTGTGTAAAGGTAATAGTATAATTTTGTTTTGTGTGATTTTGCCCACCTACTGGGCTATAAGTTCCCCTATAGAGAAGGTGCCATACTCTGTCTGTGGTCCTCAAACCCTGACTCTGTGAATAAGAGCTCGATGACTAGGGGCAAGGATAGATGATGGGTGGATGAGTGGAGGAGAGGTTTATAAAAGAACTTGAGTAGTAGAGAGGAAAAACTGGGTTATCACTGGTTGCAGAGATAAGAGGAGGGATGGATGGATGGATGGATGGATGGATGGATGGGTGGATGGGTGGATGGATGGACAGATGGGTGGATGGATGGATGGGTAGATGGATGGGTGGATGGGTGGATGGATGGATGGACAAATGGACAGATGGGTGGATGGATGGATGGACAGGTGAATGGATGGATAGGTAGATTGATGAATGGGTGGGTGGATGGGTGGATGGGTAGGTAGATGGACATATGGGTGGATGGATGGGTAGATGGATGGACGGGTGGATGGATGGATGGGTGGATGGACAGATGGATGGATGGATGGGCAGATGGGTGGATGGTGGAGGAGAGGTTTGTAAAAGAACTTGAGTAGTGGAGAGGAGAAACTAGGTTATTATTGGTTGCAGGGATAGAAAGATGGATGGGTGAGTGGATGGATGGATGGATAAGTGGATGGGTGGGTGGATGGATGGATGGGTGGATGGGCAGATGGATGGATGGATGGGTGGATGGATAGATGGGTGGATGGGCAGATGGATGGACGTATGGGTAGGTGGATGGATAAGTAGATGGATGGGTGAGTGGATGGATGGATGGATAAGTGGATGGGTGGGTGGATGGATGGATGGGTGGATGGGCAGATGGATGGATGGATGGGTGGATGGATAGATGGGTGGATGGGCAGATGGATGGACGTATGGGTAGGTGGATGGATAAGTAGATGGATGGGTGAGTGGATGGATGGATGGATAAGTGGATGGGTGGGTGGATGGATGGATGGGTGGATGGGCAGATGGATGGAAGGATGGATGGGTGGATGGATAGATGGGTGGATGGGCAGATGGATGGACGTATGGGTAGGTGGATGGATAAGTAGATGGATGGGTGAGTGGATGGATGGATGGATGGATAAGTGGATGGGTGGGTGGATGGATGGATGGGTGGATGGGCAGATGGATGGATGGATGGGTGGATGGATAGATGGGTGGATGGGCAGATGGATGGACGTATGGGTAGGTAGATGGATAAGTAGATGGATGGATGGGTGGGTGGATGGGTGCATGGATGGAAACAAATGAGGAAAGAACAGGGACAAACGGATCCTTCATAGGAATCAATTAAATGAATAGGAGAAGTAGGGCTGAGTTGATGGAGATCAGGGAGGAATGGGTGGCTCTCAACTACTTGTACAATTGTCACTAGACCCTGAGACTGGTAATGCTCACAGTCACGGAGATTCTCGCTTTAGTCCTGCAGAGTATGTGGGTCTGAGCAGAGGTCATGCAGACCAGACGGTCAGGCCCCAGCTTGCTCCACTACACGACCTGCTCCTCCTGCTCCACCTGTAGACCCACAAGTTGATCCCTCAGAAAGCAGTGGTCAGCGCTACCCTGTGCCTTGGCCCTGGCTGATCCAGGTGGACCAGATATCAACAGTGTGATAAGGAGACCACAGTCATTGTGTGTCTGAGTCAAGTCCTGGTCTCCAGGACAGCTGGTACAATAGGCCAACTGTGTGCAGTAGGCCAGCTGGTGGACAGGCTGGGATGAGTCAGCTGCCTGGTTTAAGGCAGAGGGACAGCTGCCAGTGGAAGCCCTGTGCCACCCTGCAGCAATGCCATCTGGGGTAAAACTCAAACATGGCTAACAGATCAGGGTCTCTGGAGACCATGGTGCCATTTTGATGGTTATCTGAGGGTGGGCTTACAAGGAGTCTATTACCCCAACGTGACCTGCTGCCTCCCTATAACTTGGGCAGGAGGCAGGTCAGGAGAGGGGAGCCCCCCACATCGAATGACTGCCAAGCACCATGGTTAAAAGACCAGGCTTTTGTTTCCAACAGGCCTGTGTTTAAATCTCAGTTATGCCCCTTGCTGCCCTTGTGCTGTTGGGAAAGAAAATTCCTTATCCCACTAAATCTTAGGATATTTACCTGCAAGGTGTGGACACTCGTAGTTGTGCCTCACGGCTCAAGTGAAGGGTTAGATGAGTTCATAGATTGCAAGTAATTCCCAGAGCATCCAGCACATAAAAGAGAACTTAATAAATAAAACAAGTATTTTATAAAAGACAATCTGCCATTACTTTTATGTGAAAAGGGTCATGGCCAAGCATTATGCTAATATCAGAGCGAGACAAAGGCACTAAAAGAAAACTACAGACCAATAACCCTGATGCAAAAGTCTCAACAAAGTACTAGTAAACCAAACTCACCAGCACAATTAAAGGATTCTGTACCACGACCAAATGGGACTTATTCCCAGAATGCAAGGATGGTTTGATGCATGAAAATCAATGTAATACACCTCACTAACAAGATGAAGGGTCAAAACACACGATCATCTCAACTGATGCAGAAAAAAACCATTTCACAAAATTCAATAGCCTTTCATAAGGAAAACATTCAACAGACTAGGAGTACGAGGCACGCCCTCAACATAACAAAAGTCATTTATGAAAAACTCATAGTGAACATCATGCTGAACAGTGAAATACTGAAAGACTTTCCCAGAAGATCAGGAACAAGATAAAGTTGCCCACTCTTGCCACGTCTAACCAACACAGTACTGGAGATTCCAGCCACAGCAATTTAACCTTGGACTTAGCAATGATTTCTTAGATATGACACCAAGGGCGGAGGCAAGAAAAGGAAAAAAAAATAAACAAATTGGGCTTCTTAAAAATTCTAAACCTTTGTGCACAAAAGACAATGCAAACGGAGTAACATGGTGACCCATGTAACCAGAGAAAATACTTGCAAAACTTATGTCTAACCAGGGATTCACATTTGGAACCCCTGAAACTCAACCATGAGAAAATGAGCAACATAATTAAAATATGGGTAAAAGACATTAATAGACAGTTCTCCACAAATGGCCAAGAAGTACATATAAAGATGTTCAACCTCCCTGATATTAGGAAGTGACATACACCTCACTCCTATTAGGATGGTCAGTACGAAAGAGAGAGAGAGAGAGAGAGAGAGAGAGAGAGAGAGAGAAGGAGAAGAAGGAGAAGGAGAAGAAGAAGGAGGACGAGGGGGAGGAAGAGGAGGAGGAGGAGGAGAAGGAGGAGAAGAAAGGAAGGAAAGAAAGAAGGCAGAGACAGAAAAACAGAAAATAGAGCCGGGCGCTGTGGCACACGCCTGTAATCCCAGCACTTTGGGAGGCTGAGGCAGGAGGATTGCGAGTTCAAAGCCAGCCTCAGCAATGGCGAGGCACTTAGCAACTCAGTGAGACCCTGTCTCTAATAAAATACAAAAATGGGCTGGGGATGTGGCCCAGTGGTCGGGTGCCCCTGAGTTCAATCCCCGGTACCACAAAAAAAAAAGAAAAAGAAAGAAAGAAAGAAAAAATAAGAAAAGAAAAAGAAAAAACAGAAAATACCAAGAGTTGGCAAGGATGTGGAACCCTTGTACACGGTTGGTGGGAATGTAAAAGGAAATAGAAAACAGTGTGGAAGAGCCTCAGAAACTTAGACATAGAATTACTATGGGATCAGCCATTGTGTTTATGGGTATAGACCCCAAATAATTGGAAGCGGGGTCTCAAAGCAATATTTCTTCACCCACGTTCATAGTACCAGCATTTGCACCAGCTGAAACGTAGAAGAAACCCAGATGTCCACCAACAAGAGAATGGATAAAACACGTGATGTGTCTGTAAACAGAAAGTGGAGCGTGAGCCCCAGGCCACGCGGAGGGAGGGGGCGGTGCCGCTGACCGGATGCAGTTCCCGCTTCACAGGACTGGAGAGGCGTGACGGAGGCTGGTGGGGGTGGTTTACGACATCGTGAATGTATTTAATGCCGCCAAACTGTGCTCCTGAACCTGGTCAAGATGGTAAACTTTATGTTATGTGTTTTGGGTTTTCTAAACCACAATTAAAATTAAAAACAACAACAACAACAACCAGGGAGAAGGCTGGTGGCCATGATGGACAGTTCCCAGTGTCCTCCTTGGAGCCCTTTCCTCCCCCCATGAGAGTCCTACACCAGGAGCAGCGGGGTCCACCCCATCCACATACCAACATTTGATTGGCAACAGCTGGACTTTTGAATATTTCGTGTGTGAAGTTTTCAGATAACACTGAAGACTGGTTTAGTCTCTCTGCATCCTGGAATCCCAAGAGAGTAGGATTTCAGAGGGGGAAGCAGGCTGGGAAGGCTGCCTGGAGGAGGCAGCATGGAGGTGGGAGGGGGCGGGCCGGAGCCCCTGCAGCCCTCCCCTGGCTAGCTCTGGTCCACCATCTTCCATCCACGTCCTCCCTCCCACTCCCTCCGTCTCTCTGGGTCCACCGGCTCCACCTTTCTGCTCCAGCCGCCGCCCGCCCTCTCTTCCTGGCTCCTGGGTGCAAGGCCAACATTTCCAAGTCCTGAGACCGCGAGAACCCTTGGTCTTAGGCCCCAGGAAGGGGCAGTGTCCCCAGCAAGACCGAGGAGGTCTGGAGGTGGCCCTGCCGGGAGCCCCCTCTCCACACACAGTTCCAGGCCACAGAATGGGGCCGCCGCCAGCCGGATGCATTGTTTGTTGACAGATAAAAGCTCCGCAGCAGTTTACGGCTCCAAAGCTGAGCCAGGGCTTTGTTTTGCTTTGTTTTAAATTAGCCACGTAGGGGGCTGGGTGGGGGGAGCTTGGGATGGTTCCTGCTGCGTCCTGCAGCCCACAGTCCCCCAGGCAGCCCTTAATGAAGCTGCGGAGGCTGAGCGCATCCAAGTCCCCCGGCACAGCCCCTCCACCTGCATCGTCTCGCTGGGGGGGGGAGGGGAGGGGGAGGGGCTTCCCACCAGGCCGCCCTGCCACCGCGCCCATCACCCTCTGTTCTGGTAATGAGACTCCCAGTCAGCCTCCTAATTGTGCCCCAGGGTCTCAGTGGGGCGGAGGTGGGACCCTGACACTCTCTGAAAGAGCAGGGTCTTTCCAGTTTTGCGGGGGGAGTGCAGGTCTCTCACATGTCACTGAGCACAGCCGTGGGCTCTGGATGCTGCCAGCAAGACACCCGAGGGTCTGCCCAGAGGAACTGAGCCATTAGCTCTTGGTGACTTGGGCAGGGAACGTCCCAACGCCATAAACTGGCTCTGTGGCTGCTCACTCTCAAGGGCTGATGGCGGTCCCCTCCCTCCCGCCTCCCATCTGCTCCGGGCCCTTCTGTGGAGTGTGGCACATGCCAACCTGGATCTCTTGGTGCCAGCCTGCCCGGTACCCGCCTGAGACAGAGGCTGCCAGGCCGCCCGCCGAGCAGGAGGAGAACGCGGAGCCCTGGAGCCCTGGGCCCTGCCGTCCCGGCCGCACTCGGCCCCTGCTCCCTCGTTGCCTCTGAGAGCACCTGCCATCCTCTGAAGGAGGAGGGGGCGAGGACGGTCCCCCAGACCTCCCGTGCACTGGACTTTGCTCTCTTCCTCCCACTCTGCCACGCTGTCTTAGCCACGTGCCCATTTTACGGGCAGGGAAGGCGAGTCCCGGCCGCGTGTGAAACTGCTGGGGAAACAGCTCTCCAGCCGCCCCCCGCACGGCTGGGGCAGGAACTGAGGCTCAGAGGCCGCAGGCCCCCTGCGCAGTCCCAGAGCTGCTCCGGGCAGAGGGAGGGCCAGAGCCCGGGTCGTGTTTGCACCCGAAGCTGCCCAGGACAGCAGCATGCGTCCAGCCGGCTAGGGAGATGCGGCCAGCACCGCAGTGTCCGGACCCCAGGGGGGGACAACTGGGGTCTAAGGGCCTCAGGAACAGCCTGGCACTTGGTTAAAGAACGGAGACCGGCGGGGCTGGAGCCGGCCTTGGCGCTGGACGATCTCGGCACATTCCAGACCTTGACCTCCGCGTGGGCGCGGTGCGCGGCCTCCAGCATCCGGGAACGCCTCTGGGAGAAGCGGTATTAAAAGCCGCACGACAGTAATAGAGATGTCTCTAAACTGGCCACCCTGCAGCTGGCGAGGCAGTGAAAGCCGAGAGCTTCCCCCAGGAGTGGAGGGAGGGCCCGCCCCGCGGCCACCGGCCACCGCAGCCTCCGCCCCGGCCGGGCAATGATTCAGACTTCACACCCGCCCTGCACGCTGGAACCGGCAAACTGCACCCCGGGTCTTTGTGCTCCTTCCCTGCTCCTGCCCAAGTACACAGATTCTAATGCAGGACGGGGCTGCTGGGAGGTGGCCTGCGGGGACATTAGCATTTTGATAGGCTTCCCTTCAGCGGTCGCTCTAAATTCATAGTGTGGAAATTAATCCTTCCAGTCCCGCTCCTCCCTCCCCAGCCGAGCCGCCAAGAACTTCTTACCCCTTTAAGGACCTCGATTAAGGAAGAAAGTTAGGAACCCCGAGAGCCCAGCCCGTCAAGAGGCACCCGGAGGGGAGACACCAGACCCCTTTATGATTCCATGGCAGAATGGGGACGGGGCTGGTATAAAAGCCACCATGCTTGTGGGGACTGGAGCTTCTTTGACTCAAAGAACAAGGAGTTCTGGAGGGAGGAGCCCCTGCCTGCCCCTAGCAGCCCGCTCATCTGATGTAAGTGACAAAGGCCAGGCCCCTTCACCTCCGGGCTCTCTGGCTCCGCAGCCTCTGGGAAGTGAATCACGTGCCCACGTAGTCCATGCCAGGGACGCAGGCCCAGGAGGCCGCTCGGTTCAACACTCCGTCCAGCCGGGAAATTGATAATTACAATCAACATGATGAGTGACCAGGGCGAGTCCTAGGGACTGCCTGGGGACCCCGGCAGGAGGTCGGGACTTGCAGAGAGGACACCTCAGTCCAGGGTTTATGACAGCTTACATCTTCTGGAGGAGGTTCCTGGTCCTTCCTCAAACCTTGTGTTTGAAAATGTACCTGCTGTAATTTTGAGTGTGAGCTGTGAGGTGCGCGCCATTTTCTAGAGGTGATCAGAGAGAATATCACAGATATTGTTGAGGAAAAGGATCCGAAGCCGGGCATGGTGGCACAGGCCTGCAATTCCTGCGACCTGTGATCCCAGAGACTCGGGAGGCTGAGGCAGGAGGATCGTGAGCTCAAAACCAGCCTCAGCAAAATCGAGGCCCTAAGCAACTCAGTGAGACCTGTCTCTAACTAAAACACAAAATAGGGCTGGGGATGTGGCTCAGTGGCCAAGTGCCCCTGAGTTCAATCCCCAGTACCAAAAAAAAAAAAAAAAAAAAAAGAAAAGAAAGAAAGAAAGAAAGGAAGGAGGAGGTGAGACTTCTCACCATCTCCCTGGAGGCCCATCGAGCAAGCCCACCAGGCATCACTACACTCCTGGGATTCTAGAGGAAGGCCGCGATCTAGTGTGAAATGGCACATGTGTTTGTACCATGAGGTCCTGGTTTCTCTGCCGTGTGCAGGGCACTGACCGGAACCCAGCTTCGCATCCATTCCAGACGCCGTCCCCCAGCTTCCCTCCTCCTCCGAGGCCCCCATCCCCTGATTCTTCTCAGGACCGGCCTGGACACTTGACTGACTCTTTCATGAATAACTTGCCTGCGTCAGTCTGTGACCTACATTCTAGATGTATGAGAGAAGCCTGGTTTTAAGTTTTTCTCCATTTTACTGACAATCCATGTCCAAACTCTCTTGATCCATATCTCTTCACACACACACACACACACACACACACACACACACACACACACCAGCTGTCAAAGAACACAATTTCAGCAAAGTGGATTTGAAATCTGATGGGCGTCATCAGCGATTCATGAACCGGGCAGCATCCCTCTACACAATAGGAAGGCTGTCACTGAGCGGAGCTGTCGGGGTGGGGAGGGGGCTTCGATGGCAGGAAAGGCGGAAGACGCAGGAGAAGGACAACAAGCCGATGGCTATTTCCCAGTGACTTTCCTTGGTGGGGTAAGGCAGAGGGGACTTCCTTATCCCACTGCCTAACGGCGGCCCGTCTGGAGATTTTGCTGTCACCTGGAGCCTGATTTCTTCCAAGGCCAGATCTCACTGACAAGAAGCTCAGGCTTGGGACTGGTGACGTGTGACCTTAGCATGAGTGACTCCATTCTGATTGGCCTGCTGGGGCCCGGAGCAGGAGCTCAGGCCAAGACAATCGCCTCCCGCACGTTTCATTTATTCAACCTGTATCTACACACAGAGAGCACAGGGGCACGAGATTGGAAAGAAACATAGGCAAGAGTCATCTTTAGGTTGCTGGCACAGGTTCATGTGTGACTTTCACAATCAGAAAAAGAAAAGGGATGAGCAGTGTTTTTCAAATGTGCAGACACGCTGCTTCTGACGATTCCCCAAGTTAGCAGCCGGTGCCGATCGCTGGCTTGTGCCATCGGGCACCCTTCTAAGTGCTCGCGGGTGGGCTACCGCATCAGGCCCCACCGTGCCCGTCGTGGCTCTCCCCGCTCTGTGGGGAAGGAGACGGAGGCGCAGGCCGTGGCCCGAGAGCTCGGGTTCGAGGGTTAAGAACCTGCGTCTGAACCCAGGCGCCCGAGCAGTCCCAGAGCCTGTCTGCTCACCCCCGCCAGACGCCGCCCGCCTCCCGGGTGGAAAAGGAAGAGATAAACATGCGTGGCCGCTGCCAGGCCGCGTCCCCACCTGCTCCCGGGGCGCACTGAGCTGACAGCCACGCCAGCCACGCCTGCCTGGCGCTGGATTCGTGGCCCTCCCGTGGCCAGCGGGCAGGGGCTCCTCACTCCCCACCTCCCCTCGCCGCACCGAGACAGCTGGGCGCAGCTGGGCGGCCACAACGGGCCCATGTCCTGGGCACCTCGCCACCGACTCTGATGACGTCACAGGCTGTCATCCACAGCTCCTGCCGTCTCTGCTTGCCTGGGCTAAAGAATCCGTTCAGGAACCACCCTTTGTTTATGATGGTTCTATTATTGTCATCCCTTTGCCTTCAGTGTGTCGGGGAGGGCCAGCCTGGGAGCCCCAGGGGACACAGGCTCTGCCTCTCACTCACTGTGTGGCCTTGGTGAAGTCACCAAGCCTCTCTGAGCCACACCACCTTGTCTTTAAGATGAAGGGACTGTGACACGCAGGTGCCTCGGACACCGCCTGGCCGCGTGCCGGGTTCGCTGGGGTATTTTGTATGCAGCAGACGTGGAGCCCCCTCCCCGGGGACAGTGCTATCGATCCTCGTGACGTCTCTTCGTGTGGCCAGTGTGGCCGGTCACTGCTGGCTAAATCCATGTGGAAATTGGGTTTGGAGGGAAGAACGTCATGTGGTCTGGGAAACCAAATAAGGGCGGGGCTGCGAAAAGACGGGATGCTCATTAAAACAGAGCCCCCAGGGGGCGGACCCCCGAGCCTCCTTGGGTCTGGGCTCACTCCTGTCACAGCACTTATTTATTTAGTATAATATGTTTCCCCAGGTGTCTAAACACCTGCAAACGCAGGCAGGAGTCTTTGGGTAAGGACCCTGGTCCCAAGCTTCCAGATGACAAGCCCCGTGTCCCTGGCTCCACCAACGAGCCCAGCCAGCCTCTGCCTGGGACTGCGGGGAAGAGAGAAAAGCCAGGACTCCAGAAGTGTCAGCCACTAAGCAAGCATCGACATCGAGAGACGCATCTCGCGGCGACTGAGTAAGATCAATGGCCCAAAGAAACACAGGTGGCTCCTCTCATAGAAAGACAAACGTCACTGCTAGTGGGAGTATTCGCGCGCTGCTTCGGATTCCTGGGCGAGTTACCGCCCCTTCGGGGTCTCGGCTTCATTATATGTCACCTGATGGCCTGTGATTGTCCAAGGGGGTTCCCCAGGGTTCCTCCAGGTACCAAAGCCGAGGAGGCGTTGGGGAGAGGGACCAGTCCTCCCCTGACAGCGGGCTCCGTCTTGGGCAATTCCATGCTGGGAAATTCCACTTGGAACTTTCTTGGAGTCCTGTGGCCACAGGTCAGGTTGAAGGCCACCAGACAAGACCCTCCCAGGTCCTGTGCACGGTGTGGTCTGGAGCACTGAGATGGCGTCTTGGTCAGGGGACCCCAGGGCACTCTGCTCTGGTGGCCAAACGGCTCCAATGAGAAGGCACCGCAGCCGCCCAGGGACCGCGTCCCTCAGGGATGGACTCCCTACCCCTGGGCTGGTGGCCCTGAGTGGGGGGGGGGGGGGGGGGGGCGAGCCCCGGCACAGGTCTGCAGGGGCTGAGGGATGGGCGGAGTGGTGGCCGCGCCAGCCTCCCTCAGCCCGCGGGTGGCTTGTGCCGCCGGCTGTTCTCTCCCCACGGTGCGGATGGAGGACCTGGGCGTCAGAGGAGCCGGGGCCCGAGTTGGTGGCCTGCCCCGAGGCGGTCACACAGCTTCAGGCAGAGGTTGGACCCGCCCTGCCTGCGGCGCACAGCCCAGAGAGGCAGAGGTCCTGAGGACCACAGGGACACCGACACCCCAGAGAGGAAGAGGGGCGATGGCTTTGAAGCCGCGCTGGCTAAGCTCAGAGGCCGTCTTGACATCTGGTCTGTCCACCGGCTCCGTCCCTGCAGGCCGCTCAGGACCGCGTGGTTCAGTGGTCCAAAGCTCAGCTGGACCCTGGGCCCCCGGTGCCGAGCGAGCCGGGCTCTGTCCCCCGTGGGCCGCTGCGCCAGCGTGCCGCTCCGACCCGGGATGACCCGCGTGCGGCCTGCCGGGCTGTGGCCAGGGCCCACAGGGCACTACGGGTCGCGTGGTCAGTTCTCAGTGGGCGCCAGCCCTTGTCCCCGGAACATGCCAGGGAGAGGCCACACCCAAATGAGCCAGCTCCCGCGGGTTTGGGGCAGGAAGGCAGGGCCCCTGCTGGCTCCCAGCACCCTGCCCCGGCCCCAGCAGGGTGGCGACTTGACCCTGCGTCTGTTCCCCGACGCCTCAGCTGGCCTCAGGTCACCCTTGAGAAGCAGAGGAGCAGCCTACAGAGAGGAAGGAGGTGGGCAGGGAGAGGAAGGAGGGGCCGGCGGCCGGCGGGGCCGGTGGATCACCACCCTGAACTTCTGCGTCCTCCTGACCTTGTGTTAACTTCCACCTTGAAATGAAGTGACGTCTTCGGTGCCAGGAAAGGCGAAAACGTGATTCAGGGTTGGCACGCAGCCTGCCTAGCGAGATCAGATCCCCTCCTTGGCAGAGCCTGGGAATCTAAGAGGCAGAAGGAACCTTGCCTCAGACAAGAAAGTGAGGATCTCTCTAAATGTATAGTGAACAAGGAAACCAAGGCCCAGAGAGGTTGAGTGACTTGGTCCATGTCACACAGCCATACAGCCTGTTGGTAAAAGGGGCAGAATGAGATCAGTTCTGTCCTACCAGCTCTCCCAGGGATAAGGGAGGGAAGTCCGGGTGTGAGAATGAGTGTGCAAACAGGTCTGTGAGTAAGCACACTTGAGACCTCTGAGGCAGAAGGGAAAAGTCGGGGCCACCTGAGTTTCCGCCAGTGTCTCAGTTGGGTGTGAGAAGATGGATGTGAACAGCTGGGAGAGCAAATGAGTGAGGATGAGTGTGCAAGAGCGGTGTAAGGGAGCCATGAGTGAGGAGAAATCCGTGTGTGGTAGGAGGAGAGGGGAAGAGAGAGGGGGAGAGAGGCACAACATGTGGGCCATTTTCAAGTTCCCACAGTTGAATAAGTCAGGACAGATTGTTCTGAGACCACGAGGCTGATTCAAACCACACCCTCCCACCAGAGTCAAGCCCAGCGGCCCGCTCCCAGCCAACCACACAGCAGTGGCAGTGTCACGGTCCCCGTCAGGACCCTGAGCACAGGTGGAGAGCCAGGCCCGGCACAGACACCTCCCGGTGGGTCGTGTTTAGACCCATTTTCCAGACGAGATTACCGAGGCTTCGAGCAGGGAAGGCACGCGGTCCCCCGTCTCCCTGCTCTGAGACATGCACGGAGCTTCTTGCTGAGGCACGGTGTCCCTGGGAGCCATCGCCCATGCCGGGCTGCTCCAGGCAGCTGTGGTGAGGAGGAGGCCGGCGCCAGGGAGTGGCGAGTTCCCGGGAGGGAGCCAGGTGTCGCACAGGCCAGGCGGCCGCGCCACGGAGCAGGGCCTGGCATCCCGACCAGACCCGCAGGCTGGACTGAGGCGCTGCGGTCACCTCTCCCGGGCGCCTGACCAGGAAGGCGCTGCCCTGGGTGCAGGCCAGCTCTGGGGGCACAGGCTGGGCCAGGGGGGCGCGTCACCAGTGCCCCAAGGACCAAGTTCCCATGTCCCGCCCCAGTACGAGCACAGAGCAGGTGTGTCCAGGTGGCTGCGACCCGATGACAGATGACGCCCCCAGAGGCGGACGGGGCAGGCGGGTCCCGAGCCCCGAGCCAGCGCTGCAGGCGGGTGCTGCGTCCCGGCCACCACCTCACCCGACCCCCAGTCACTTGGGGCCACTGTCCGGGCTCTCTGGGGTCGCCCGAGGCCCAGAGACTCATGACTCACCAAAGTCACCAAACAGCAGCGTTTGTCGGCGGGGTGGGGTCCAGCCGTCCGTGTGTCTGTCTGCCCATCCCCCACTCACCCGCAAGCCCTTCTCTCTGACACGGCTGGAAGTCCCCAGGGGAGCATCGCGCACGTGTCCCCATTTCAAATCCAACCAAGGGCCCAGAAGCAAAACGGGGGAGGGGAAGCAGCTCCACCCAGAGAGGGGACAGCTCCGGCTCCCCGCCACCCACCTGTGCCACCCGGCCAGAGTGAGCTTCCCGCGCTCCACTTCCTCATTAGAATTTTTAAAACTGGAATGTCACGGACAGGAAGGTACCTGGATCTGAAGGTGTTCGTCTCCATGTCCCCAAAAGGAGCACGCCTGTGTCACCACCACAAGAACAAACAAGCAGCAGCTTCCAGAAGCCCCACTCCTAGGCACCCCCAACTCCTGCCCAGAGGCAGTTACCACTTGAGGCTTCTTCCACCACAGGTTTGACTTTGAGCTTCACACGAAGAGAATCGTGCTGTGTGTGCTCCTTCACGTCTGGGTCTCCTGCTCCGCATCGGGATGCTGAGATTCCCCCAAGCCACGGCCGGCACCTGGGGTTCGTCCATTTTCTTTGCAGTGTACTATTCCACGGTGGGACCCTACAGCTCCCTAATCCGCTCTACCATCTGTCCACATCCGGAGTGTTCAGTTATTACCCGTAGCGAGCAGTGAACCTGCGAGCATCCTCACACACGGTTTTTGAAGAGCGTTTATGTGTGTTTCTGTTGGGTAGATTCTTGAGAGCGGAGTTGCGGGGTCGTAGGGCCCATGTGTATGCTCAGGTGGAGTGGAGTTTCCCGCCGTGTCAGTGTTGGGTCAAGTTCATGCTTTAAGCATCGTGCACATTACACAAAACAGCTCCGCAGTCCGGTCGGGCCGACACGGCCCTGTCAGGCACCCTGGGCCGGCGGGCTTGTTTAGCCAGCCCGGCGTCACCGTGACCGCAAGGCCTGACGGGAACAGTGTAGGGGAGGGAACATTTATTTTGGCTCACGGTTTCAGAGGTTCAGTCCGTGGCTGGCCGCCTCCTGAGCTCTGGGCCCAGGGTGAGGAACGAGAATCATGGCGGAAGGGCCTGGCGGAGGGAAGCAGCTCAGGCCGTGGCCGCAGGGAGCACGAGCTCAGAGAGAGGACTCCACTCCCGGGGACAGACGTGAACCCCGAAGGCTCCCCCAGTGACCCGCCTTGTCCAGCCACGTCCACACCCCTCACGTGGCGGCTCTCTTACCCAGCCGCACCCCTCTGCACATCCGTGCCTTGTCTCACACGGGCGCCTTCGGGGGACACCTCACATCTGGACAGGACAGGGCTCATTGTTCTCGCCACTGCCAGATCATCTCCACGAGGAGCTAACCGGGCCCTACACGTTCTCGCGGCACGGCGAGGCGCACTCTAATGCCCTCCTGCACACGGATGGGCCAGCTGAGGCCTAGATAAGTTGCTGATAGCTGCAGGTAGTGTCTCCCTACTAGGATGAATCACATCAGAATTCCTTGAACAGCCTCTTCAAAATACACGTGCTCAGCAGCACACGAGTCCAACCCAGGGCGCCCACCAGGTCTTCTGAGGGAGGGAGACATCCTAGCGTGATCGTTATGAAATCCAGCCCAACTAGGGGCCATCGCCTGAGCTCATTCATCCCCAAGTCAGTGACACAGCATCCAGGTTCCAGCAGCTCCCGCCTATTCAGCTTGCTGGCACTCGCTCGGCACCTCTGACCATAGCAGACATTAATAATGGATGTTGGCACGCCTTCCCGCTGAGCTGGGAGAACGCAGCCCCATCTTCCCATCACTGCGCTCAAGACAGACCCTACCAATCAATCAACTGTGGGATCTGAGATGAAAAGCCTACTCCGTCCAGGTCCTCCTGCTGCTCCCGCGAGTCAGCCTTGGCCCAGGAAACTCTTGTTTCCTCCAGCAGCTCAGCCTTCTCACACCAGGATGGTTATACAAGAAACCGAGAAAAGAAACAAACTCCAGCCGGGCACGGTGGCGTACGCCTGTAATCCCAGCAATTGGGAGGCTGAGGCAGGAGGATCGCGAGTTCAAAGCCAGCCTCAGCAATGGCAAGGCACTTAGCAACTCAGTGTGACCCTGACTCTTGAGATCCGTCAGATCGCCCATCTCGGCGGCATTAAGGGAACGCTCCTTCTCATAGCCCAGGGATCCAGACAGAAGCCATGGCAGCTCCAGGCTCAGGTCCGGCCTCTCTGCTGAGAACCCAGCCTGCAGCCGGCCCGGCTCCATCTCCCCTGTTGACTGCTTAGCCGGGAAGGAGAGAGACAGACGTGCCGGGCTGGAGATGGACGAGGTTCCCGGCACACTTCTGACTTTTCTGGTGGTTCCTGATTGGTTTTGAGAAACTCCATGGAGCAGGGAAAGAGTCCTGGATTAGAAATGGGGGTGTCTGCTCAAGTCCCAGCCTTGCCGCATCGCGCTGGGAGACCCTGGGCGAGGCAGTAGGCCTCTCTGGGCCAGCTTGTTTGCCATCTGCGAAACTCAGGGCAAAACAAAACAAAAAGCACATAAACAAAAACACTCCAGGGCAGAGGCAGACGCACGCCGCAGTTCGCGTCCCTGGTTGGCCCAAGGAGGAGAATCCAGTCAGCTAGGGAGGGCCTGCTGGAGTTGGTTTCTTTTTCTTTTTCTATTTTTTTTTGAACTCAGGGGCACTCGACCACTGGGCCACATCCCCAGCCCTTTTTTGTATTTTATTAGAGACAGGGTCTCCCCGAGTGGCCAAGTGCCTGCCATTGGTGCCAGGGAAGTGCTGGGGCACCAGGCCGCCCACCCAGCCCCACCTCCATCTGCCTTCGAGGGTTTGTCTCTGGCAGGCATCGATGGCGATCCCAGAAATGGGCCTGAACTCACGCACGCGATTTTATTTAACTATATCATTATCATTATTATTATTTTCCCCCAAAGACTCTACCAGTGAGGCCCTTTTTCTTTATACACAAACACACACGCACACGCACACACGCACGCTCTTCTCAAACAGGTTTGAATAGGCCGTGGTGAGTGGCCGGGCTACCTGGAAACAAAAATTGCCCGTTATTCAAATTCAATTACATAGCAACCACATTTTTAAAAGAATATTTTTATTTGAGCTCATTGTGCAACAGATCATCAGACACTTTCTTTCTTCAAATTACTTTGAGAAGGAAAAATTATCAAATGAAAGGGAGGAGATGTCACACATATCATCCCCTCTATTGAAGCTTCTGGGGACGGAGGGTCGCTGTCTGCTCCTCATTATTTCAACATCCCCCCCAGCAGCCACGCCTGGGCTTTCCGAGCACTTTTCTCCAGGGATGGGAGCCTTTGGGGCTCACGTTCCCCTTTATGGGCTCCGAGGGGAGACCCAAGGGCTCTGGAGCGGGAAGGACACCCCGAGAACTTCAGCCCCCACTACCCCACCATGGAACGGCATCAGAAGCTCACAGGGCTCTGAGAATTGGTCGGAGCCTCACAGGATCGGGTCCAAGGGTGGAAGTCCCTGGACTCCCAGTCCAGTGCTCCCTGCCCCAGCACATGAGGAAGGGCGGGGACGATGGCTTGCAGGTTAACTCTGGGCTGCAGCCCAGGCCCTCCCCATTCTGATTCTGTGCCTATGTCATGTTCGCAGCCCTCTTGGGTACGACACCCCCCCCACCGCGCAGGTCTCCAGACACAGACAGGGAAGACCCCTGGTGGAGGCGTCACCTCTGATCCAGCTCCGGCCCCTCCAAAGTGACCCCCATCTGGGCCCCGCAGGACACGCAGGCCAAGCCTCAGGGGCCCGAGAGGCCACGGTGGGGCCGCTTCCTTCTCAGATCCTTGCCGGGGTCTGGGGTTGGAGGCTCGCGGCTGCAGCCAGGCGGGGGGTCCCTGTCAACACAGAAGGGACAGAGCGAGGGGCACGGTCCCCAGGTCCCCACCAGGTGCACGGTCCCCACCAGACGCACGGGGACCTCTGAGCTGAGACGAGGCTCAGAAAAGCGACCAGTTCACCAGTTCACTGTCCCTGGGGACGGTGTCCGCCGTGGCCAGGTGGAGGAAGGGCAGGCCCAGCCTCTTCCTACCCAGGCCCACCCGCCCCGGCCAGCGCCCTCGCGCCCTCACCTGAGGTCCAGTCGGCTGGAAGAGCACCTCATTCCCCGACCGCGGCCCCAGGCTAAGAAACCCAGAGCCCGGAGCCAAGGCAGCGCCCTGCCGGAGGAGCCCTAAATGTCAGGCAGCAGGTGGCCGAGGGGCTGCTCCCCGGGAGGCGCGCGCACTTGGCCAGCGAGCGCACACTGCAATCTGTCCCAGCAGGAGAGGCAGCACGCGGGGGGCGGGGGGGGGGTGGCAGAGAGCCGGGCTCAGCAGGGTCCCCAGGCCCGGGGGCGGCACTGGTGGTGAGCTCGGAGTCCTTCTCCCATTCCACGCGGAAGCCGCGTCCCTTCCACAGGACAAGCCACCGGGGCCACAGGATGGGAGCCAGGGACCTCCCAGGTCTGAGTCCCACGCGGGGTCCCCTTCTGGCCTCTGCCCAGGAGGTGCCTTTGCCCAGGGCAGCTGTGCCTTGTGACCCAGGTGGCGAGGGCGTCCGTGCCAACCTGACACCCGCAATGTGCCAGGGGCTCGGTTAGCTGTCTAGCCTTCCCACGCTGCGCCATTTTACAGAGGCGCAGAGGGAGCCGGGATGCCAGGGTCCCAGCCTGCACCTGGCCACGTCCCGGCCACCGGGAAGGAAGGGCTAAAGCCTCCTCAGGCTCCCGCTACCCCCCGCCCAATCCCATGGGGGCTAAGAACCATCCAGGGCTGCGTGTGCCCAACCACAACTGCAGAAACCCCGCCTGGGCTTCGGGGGCCCACCAGGCGCCAGCCGTTCCCAAGGACGTGGCAGGGACGGTTCCTGTGGCTGGCTCTGAGGACAGGAGACTATGGCTTCTCCCACCTCCCGCCCCGCCCTTGGCGCTCAGCTTCCAGAAAGTCCCTGCACCCTGCCTCCCGCCTCCAGCCCACACCACACACAGACACGGGTGGACACAGAACTCTCCGCCCCGCGAGGCGGACACAGGAGCAGAGCAGGTGCTGGCAGGTCCTGGAAGAAGTTCTGGAAAAAGTTCTCAGAGGAGTACGTTTCAGTAAGCCAAAGGAGGTCACGGAGTGCTGCGCTGAAGGTCCAGGGCCTGGTGGTTCCCTTGTGGCCTGGCGGTGCCCTTGACAGCCCTCAGGGCCCCTCCCACCCCAGGGAATTTTAGGCACAATAGGATCTGCCCGAAAATGACCTCCACACACAAGGTCTGCGGTCGCTGGAGAGCAACACGGCTCAGGAATTATCTGGAAAGGACGCCTCGTGTTTCGAGGGCTGACATGCACCGTCTCAACCAACCCTCCAAGTCCTCGCTGGGCCCGTGGAAATGTGTGGCCACGGTGTCATCCAACATCCCCCACTTCCTAGCGTTCCCGGCCTCCCTCGTTGTTGGTTTGGGACAGGGGACAGTTCCAACCACAGTCCTCCAGCTGAAGGGCAGCGTGTCACCTCCCAGCTGAAGGACGGAGTGGGAGTGTCGTGTCGGGGTGGCTTTCTCACCTCCCTGTTCCCCTCCTGCAGTCACTGTGACACCACAGGTGCAGCCACAAAGATGGCAGCATCGCCATCAGCCCGGCTCCCGAAGCAAGTGCGGGCATCCAAAAAGTTCCCCGCTAGCAAGCGACACCATCAAGAATGTTAAGATCGGGGGCCTGTGCTCGGGCAGCTCAGGCTACGTAGCTTAGCCGTGTTGTTGTCACTCTGATTTGGGGGACGAGGAGCCCACGGTCACGGCCACACGCAGCGAGCCACAGGAGCCGCTCTGGACCCGCGCCCCAGCGCCGCGCCCTGGCCGCGTGGCAGCCTCGGCTGCTGCTTGGGCTCACTCCGCGCCCGCAGCAGCCAGGCCCCCCAAACTCTTACCCCTCCCCGTCCCCAAGGAGGCAGAGGAACCTCTGCGGGGGTCAAACAGACAGGCTCTCAGAAGGTCATCCAAAGCAAGGCGGAGGGGCGACCCGAGCCCTCAGCGCTCCCCGGGGGTGCCAGGAGAGAGGGCGCGGAGGGCTTCGCTGGTGGTCAGAGAACGGGATCGGCCGGGGGGCCGCGGGGCGACGTCTGCCCACCTGCGAGGTGGAGGTGTGGAAGGAGCAGGGTCCAGCTCCCGTGTCCATTCCCGTGAAGGCCCTTCCTGAAGTGGTTCAGAGCCACCAGCGGCCGGGAGGGGACACGACAGAGGTGGCGCCCGGCAGCCCTGGACCACAGACCCGGCCCAGCCCAGGTTACCCCCGCGGGCCAGGGCAGAGCGCAGACGGGCGGGCCAGCCAGACAGGAACCAAAGGACGGAGCACAGGTTCTGTATTTGGAAGCAGAAAGTGTCTTCTAGGAAGGTGGCCTTTTGTTCCGAGGATCTGGGCGTTGCTGATCAGCTTAAACTTATTATCTGCACATATGGTCTTTGCTCGGCAGTTAAGGACGGGAAGGGGGGGGGGCGACGCTGGCCGAGGAAGGAGCTTCCTTCAAGTGCCAGCAACCGGGATATTTTCAGTGACGTCAAGTTGGGCTTCCTGCCACAGGGATGGGGCCACCATAAGAGCAATTATAAGACTCGGAAGAGTCCCTCAAGGAGCCAGGGAAAAAGGAACTTATTCGCCCTGTCTCCTACCCCATGAGGAAATGGTTTGCACACCCATAATACCATGGCCCAGATGATTGCAAAGGATCCAAATTGATTATTCCAATATTATTGTGTTATTTTTCAATAACAGTAATGGCAACGGTGGTGATGGTGAGCATTTATTGAGCATGTACTATGTTCTGGGCACTGCGTGCTCTCCAAGTTCTGTCTCACTGACAGGTCACAACAGTCTGATGTGGTATGACTAGCTCCATTTTTACTAGATCAGGAAACCGAGGCACTAGAGGTTGAAGGGCCTAAGGTCACACAACTGACATCTAGACTTGCCATCATTTGAGCCGGGGTTGTCTAACTACCTTGCAATGATTCTTCTAAAGAAAAAGGAGAAAACAGGCTCAGAGAGGGGTAGTGACTCTGTTGAGGTCACACAGCTCTGTCTGTGAGAGATTAAAGGCTAGGACGAGTCTCCTAACTCCTGGCTTAGGGACCCCTCCACTCCATTCTGTTGCCTGGAGGGACACACCCACCTAGGAGCTGGGAGCTTGTCTGTGTTCGTCTTCCAGGTGTTGAATTCATCCCGAGCCCAGCCTGGGTGTGTGGACGGGAGGAGGGGCTGGATTGTGAGACACAGGACCCGGATGAAAGCCCTGCTCTGCCAGCTGCAGACCGGGGGCTCACCATGTCAGTCTGCTTGCCTTCTTAGGAAGTGTCTCGCTCTCCGTCCCCACTCATCAGATAGAGTGCCGATGCGGGTCCAGGGGGCAGCCCGGGCAGCAGGAGGAGCCCAGGCTGGCATCTTAGCTGCGCGGCATCAGGTTGCAGAAACGCCCGATCCACAAGCAGCCTGTGCTCCGTGGGGCCAGAGAGCCGGTGCCAAGCCCCCTCCCGTGGCTCTGTCCCAGCCGAGCGGGAACAAATGTTCCCGACTCCCCTTCTCAATGGCTAATGCAGCAGAGAGGAGCGCAGCCCTCTGGACAGGGAGGGGTCCCTAACATGTGCCTCCCAGCCACCAACGCTGACTCT
The DNA here is from genome assembly GCA_025594165.1 of Tamias sibiricus. Taxonomy (NCBI): domain Eukaryota; kingdom Metazoa; phylum Chordata; class Mammalia; order Rodentia; family Sciuridae; genus Tamias; species Tamias sibiricus. Next base: position 27,230,133 of record CM046657.1, read on the forward strand.
TGCCAGGGAAGAGTGAGGCTGGGCGGGCACGCAGAGGACGGCCAGGATAGAGCAGCCGGCAGAGGGGGTGGGGGGGCTCCCAGCGGGAACTGGCCCCCCGCATTATCTTTTACACCCCAAACTGCCGAGCAGTGTATCTACACAAGCCAAAACCACGACAGGAGCTGGGCTTCAAATCTCCGGGGTTCACTGGACACAAGACCGTGCTGTGTAGGGGGTGCGCCGGGCAGGGCCGCCCCCCAGCAGTGGGCCCCTCTGCTGGGCTGAAGGCAGGGCCCAGCAGGCCCCGCTGGGCACCACAAAAGGAGAGACTTTACGTTGCACAGGCCACCATCTCCTCAGCCACCACGCTCAGGGAACAGACTGGGGACACGGAGCCAGGGGACAGATGACCCCCCCCAGGGCCACCTTGGCGATCAGAAGACTTGAACTTCGAACCTGTTGTCTCTCCCTACCTCGGTCCCTCCCACGAGTCCCCATAATCCCTTGCCTGGATGCCACCTCCACACCTTCCCCCGCCCAGCACCCTGCCCTTCATCCCGCTGTGACCATGACACTGCATTCAGGAACCCCGTTCCGGGTCTCTCTATTTCCAGGCTGGTGGGGATTTTTGTGAAGGCAGGGAGTCCTTCTTGAAGTTAACCCAAGACACCCGACACCCAAGTCCAGATGAACTTCCGGAAAGTGGCCTGGAGCTTGCATTGATTTCCTGCCAGTTCAGATTTGGGAGCAGGGTGGACAGTGGGCACCCGCCCCGGGTACTCTGCAGAATTAGAGACACTGGCACTTGTCTGAGAGTCGGAGCAAGACAGGGACAGGGTGTGAGCATTCCTGGGGCTTGGGACAGGTGTGGGGGGGGGGCACAGAGAGAAGGGGCAGCACACAGAAGCTGCCAGACTTCAGGGGGCCTGCGCTCACACACAGGTCCCAAGGGCAGGCTTCCCTCCACAGAAAAACAAGAGTCACCAGGAGGGAAACAGAAGAAAAAAACTAAACAAAACAGAAAACTCCTTTTGTTTTTCGGCCCCCTGGAATGTCTTAAAGACATAGCCAGAGACAGCGGGAACTGCTCCACCCTTTCCTCCCTCCTCCTCCTCCTCCTCCTCCTCCTCCTCCTCCTCCTCTGCCATTCCAAACAGAAGTCAGGCTGCTCTCCTCGCCCATCTGGAGGGCCACTCTGTCCTGGAGCATTTCAGTTCTGCCCAAAGAGTGCCTGGTGGGGGAAGGACCAGAGGAGAGCTTCCTCTGCCACTGTGGGCCAGGGCCAGGTGTTTGTCCAGGGCATTCTCTCTGGGTGCAGAGAGGAGGGAAGGGCTTTGAGAGAGAAATGGGGCAACAGTCCCTCCCTAGTCCCTTCAGTGTCGAACAGCCCCACATGGACAAGGGTGACACTTTTCATAGATGCCTGCAGCTGGCTCACTTCCCAAGGCACAGCCACACAGACCCAGCACCCAGGGGTCCCCAAGGGAGATGACAGGGACAAGAGCAGGGTTTCACCAGTACTTGTGAAATGACCAGATGAATGAGCCCTGGAGACCCCAGACCCAAGGGGTGAGAAATTGACCCCTGGGAAATCCAACACCTCGGCCTGGGCCGCGGCTCTCCGGCGCCCCTCCCCCACCCGCCTCTCCCCCTTCCAGTGCCCAGGGAGGGAATGGATAGAGTGGCGTCCCCGCAAGACCCCACCCAGCCCACACCTAGAGACCCCGCCAGATCCGAGGAACAAAAGGTGCCACTTTTACAGAAAGGAAGCATTCCACAGTTTGGGTTTTGGAAACTTCAAGAAACCTCAAACAGCGAACGTCCCAAGCCACTCTCTCCACGCCGACTCCCTGTTCACGGAAAGTTTCTTTCGTTTTTGTTTTTCTGGGGGTGAATATTTCACTCACCCTTTGCCAGACCCCCAAGAAAAATCACCTCGTGTCAGCCTATCTGTCCGGTGATACCTGGGCCAGCCGACTCTCAGGCTCAGGCCCCTACCGGGTCCGCTGGGGCGGGTGCGATACTCCCTGGAGCCGACCCTGCGCGGGCAGCAGGGCTGTGGTTCCGCGGGTCCCGAATTTCGGCGGGGTTAAGCGCCGGCGCTCGCCTGGCGCGGGTGAGTGGGCCCGGGAGGGCGCCCCCTGGCGGGGACACTCACCTCGCTCCGGCCAGGAGCCGGCGCGGGCGCCAACCGCCGTGGCCCGCAGCGCTCCGAGCGCTTTCCCTCCACACTGACCCCGAGGAGCCCGAGCTTCCGACCCACGCAGCACCCGCCGACTCCCCGCTGGCCCCAGCCGCACCCCCCTCGTAGGGAATAACGCGAGCGCGGGAGCAGAGCGCGGCGCCCCCGCCCTGCCTTGCCGCCTGGGACCCCACAGGCGGCGCGCGCTCAGTGCCCCGGCCGCGTCCAAAGACCTTCCCCGCCGGATCCGCGTTCCGGTCTCCAGTCCCCACCTGTCCTCCTCCAGGCTGGCGTGGGGCGCACCCCTTTCCTCTGGGCACAGCCCAGGCCGAAGCCCTGGACCTTGAAACCACACCTGCCACAGCTACCCCTCGCCACTCTCGGGAGCTCCCACTCAGCCCCCGGGAGCGCTTGTCGCCGCCAGGTCCTGCACCTGTCCTGGGCGCCGCTGGCCGTCCTGGGCGATCTCCGGACGAGGATGGGGCGAGCGCGTCCCCCCGCCCCAGGCTAGTTTGAGTAGAACTTGGCTCCGGGGCTTCCCCGGGACGATCCTGGGACCCGCCCCGCCCCCGAGCCCCGCGGGCAGCACGTCCTCCCAGGGGTCGCGCGCGGGCGTCCAGGGCCCGGGGCGCAGCGCACGGGGCGCACGGCTGGGCCGAGCCTACCTTGCAGCGGCGGCCCGGGGGAAAGTTTTCCCGGGCGGAGAGGCGCGCTCGCAACTTGCTGGGCGCCGACTGCCTGCCTGGCGGTGGCGGCGCGGCCGGGGACCCGCGGCGCGACGCGGCGACGCTCGCTCGGGGCGCGGCCGGGGCTCGGGCTGGGGCGGCCTCGCGCGGCTTCGCGGCGGATCGCTCGGCGCTGCGTCCGCCCGCAGCCTGGAGCCCCCAGACGCCGGCGGCAGCTGCAGCCGCCCGCCCGCCGCCACCGCGGCCCCACCTCCAGCCCCGCTCCGTCCCGCCCCCTCCGCTCCCGCCCCTCGCCGCCGCCTCGCGCCGCCGCCGCCGCCGCCGCCAAGGCACGTCTCCCCGGCCGCGGCCTCGGCCTGCGCTTCCCACCGGCACCCCGACCTCGCTCGGGGCCCCGGGCCCCTCTGCCCCCTCCCCCGCCCCGCCCCGACCCCGGCCCTGTCCCCGCCGCGCTCCCGGCCCTCGCTCGGTCTGAATCCGGGAGATCCGCTGGGGGAGTGGGACGGTGGCACGCCAGACCCGAGGGTTCATTCCGGGGGAACTTTGCTGCTGCGCCCCCGGGCCCTCCCGCAGGGATGGGGGGGTCCTCCATCGCGACCTCCGGGCTCGGCTTCGGGCCGCCCTGGGCGTACCCGTGGAGAGCCTGGGAGGGGACCCTCCTTCCGCTTGCAGAGAACGGGCGGGCGACTACTGGGGCTCGCGCGGGGAGGGGGGCGCGGGAGGAGGCAGACCCGATCAGAGGCAAATGACTTGATTGCCAGGGGCCGGACCTGTGGCTCCCGCCTTCGGGCTGGGGTTTGAGGGAGCTGATCCTCTCTCCTTGTACTACTGCCACAGCAGCACCCCTCCCTGGCCCCTGACACATGGCTTCACTGGGACATTTAACCTCTGAGCCTTCTCTGTTAAAAGGCTATGGGGCCCTGCCCAAGCCGGAGGATCAAAGCAGGCAGCACAAGAGAAAGGGCTTGGTAATTGCCCAGAAGAGGGGCTTGGGTTGCCCAGTCTTCTTCTCTTGGCGACAGAGTTCTGAAGCTTAGACTCTGAAGGGTCCCTGTGGGTGGACCCTGGAGAGAGAGAGAGAGAGAGAGAGAGAGAGAGAGAGAGGGGGGGGAGAGAGACTGCAGGAGGGCCTTGGCCAACTGATTCTCACTAAGTAGTGAGTGACTGATAGAATTGAAGCTACTCCTGTCTTGGCCATGAATGTTTGGTGGTGTCAGGCGGTGGGACAGAGTTTTTGAGGAACAGGAAGTTGCTGCCTCTCCTTGTCCACACTCCAGGAAACGGGTATGTTCCTCCAAGGACTTAGGGGACAGCTGCTCCTTTCAACCACTACACGCTGGATCACAGGGTAAGTTGAGTGGGGGGGGGGGTGCCTAGAGTGACCGTGGGGGTGGGAGAAAAAGCCCCGATTCACAGTTCTTCAGTGGACCAGAGTGAGCCCCGCTTCACCTCAGGGGAGAAAATCTCCACAGCGGAATTTCTGCAAAAACATGGACGAGACAAGGGGTCTCCATTTACCCCTCCAGCTGCCAAAACAGAGGAAGGGGAGAGGCCGGCCTTCTGGCTAAAAACCCCCCAGGCTGCTGCTGCAGGAGGCTCTGTGAGCCCCCGTGGACTCATAAACTTAAAGAGGAAAAACGTTGACCTGGGTGAGGGTGCCGGACTTGGGAGGTAGAGGCCGGAAACATCACAGGGAGGCTGGAACGCCAGGCGAGGAGAGCAGGGGAGGAGGGCAGAGCCACCCACCTGCCCAGCTGGGGTGTGAGTCTAGTTCAATATTCCCAGGCCTCCGCGCTCTCCTGCCTCCACAGAGAACTGGGCCTCACTGTGCAGCCCGAGGGCCTTCTGCTTAATAGCTCTCTTTAAATCAACTCTGATTTTATTTTTTGTTTTACTTAAAGGAGCTTGTTTTTAAAAAGATATCTTATATCATTACCATAAATGGAAAACCAGCATCACATTACTATAAATAGAAGGTAACCATAAAAATAAATACTAGGAAAGTAAAACAGTATCATTAAATTCTAACAATGTATCTTTAACCACCATTAAAAAGAATTCTAACTCAGAGGGTGGTGAGCTTGGGCCTACTGTCTCTATTGAAATGGATGCTTAATAAGGACCAGAAGGGGAGGACGACCTGTCAGCCACAGACTCGTGATGTCCCTCAACCGGGAAACACGAATCTCTGTAGATGAACCAAAAGAAGAAGAAGAAGAAGAGGAGGAGGAGGAGGAAGAAAATGGCATTTTTTTTCAAAAAGTTAGGAACCCAGAGAGTTTGGTCCTGTGGGAGGTGAAGCCAATCTGTTGCGAGCACAGCACTCGCAAGATATTCTTGGGGCAGCTGTACCCTTCTCCAGCCTCAGCGCGTCCATCTGTAAAATGGGGCCTTCGGCAAATGGTAGAGGCTTTTGACTATTCTCTGATGAAATCAGGAAAGGCCTCTGGTCCCCGGTTGGCAGGAAACTGAGAAGGTGAAGTTGCGCTGGGGAGTGGGTGCAGAGGGGGGAGGGGGAGGGTGCTGGGCTGGGCAGTGGGCTGGAAACCAGTGGCAGGCAGAGAAGGAGGCAGAAGGCCAGCTCTGACCAGCTGGAGCCTCGGTTGACCGTACCCAGAGGTGACCTGGTCCAGGAGCCTCTGGACTCCCCATTTGCCTGCCCCAGAGGGAACCGGTGGAGAATCTATTGTAAACCAACCCCTCATTGTGCCCACGGGGGACTGGGAAAGAATCCCAGATCAGAAGCTCATGGCTGGAGAGCTGGGGTTGAAGCCAGGCCTTCCCACGGCCCTGGAGTTTGGGGTCTAGTAGAAACGGTTCTTTTGAAAACCAAGAAGCTCTCAGACTTTATTTCCTCCAGAACCTGGGGAAGGGAAACAAGCACACAAACCAACCACTCAACTGGCCTAAAAGCCCTAAATTTGCCCAGCTGGCCAGTGCTGAACAGGCCAGGGGCTGTGCCCCAGTTACTGGGCACAGGACACCTGGTGGGCATGCGTATGCACCTGCCTCCTGTGATGCAGAGAAAGACCCCACACCAGAAGACCACCCTGCACCTCCTGGGGACTCCTTGCTGGGCCTCAGCCTCCGGCGGCAGTTGGACAAGACGGGTGGTCTTGGACGGGCTGGCGGGCCCTGTTGCTAGGCACCTCAAGGATCATGGGAGGGAGGAGAGGCCTCCCCAGCTGCAGCAGGAGCAGGTGCCCTTGTGATGGGTTTGTACCACGGTGTCGCACCTAAGATCTCAAGGAGAATGGGTCTTTCATTTAAAAGAGGTTCAAAACCACTAGGAAGGATGACATTTGCGACCCTATGTGGGACTGAGCTGGGAGCTTCCCCAGGGCCCGGCCCCCTTGTTCTCTGCTGGGAGGGGAGTTACATACCGCTTCCTACCCGGAGCCCGTCTCTTCAACTCTCTGGGGCTTACAATGGGCATCTGTTTTGTTTTGTTTGGGGGCAGGAATTGAACTCAGGGGCACTCAACCATGGGGCCACACCCCCAGCCCTTTTTTGTATTTTATTAGAGACAGGGTCTCACTGAGTTGCTAAGTGCCTCGCTAAGTTGCTGAGGCTGGCTTTGAACTCCCGATCCTCCTGCCTCAGCCTCCCAAGTGCTGGGATTACAAGCTGCATCACTGCGCCCGGCTAAAACGGGCATCTTAATAGAACCTCTGGCACTGAGGGACTTGAACCTATGGAAAGCTCGGGACCCTGGAGAATGCTCTGTAAGCGTGACGTCTGGCTGGCTTTCCGGGTGACACTATAGATGCTCCCCCACCCCAGCTCCGGTGACCTTACAGCCCAGCTCTTCCAAGGCAGGCTGCATTTTAAATGTTTAATCATTGCCTCCTGATGTTTTCTTTTCTTTTTTTTTTTTTTTCTGAATTGTCTCCTTTCCTACGTAATTTGCAATCATTTCCAAAAAAATGACAGTTCATTAAATGTACAACTGAGAGTGATTAAAATTGTTTATCTTTGCAATGACTTTCACAGAAATAAATTGACAAATCCGAGGAACACCCTTTTTTTCCAGGTTGGAAGGATCTGGTGCTGACCTTCGGGGCCTGGTTGCGGGAGCCCGTGGCCATGAGCAGCTTCTCCCGCCTTCAGCACAAGGGCCCCGGGGTCTGCCCCCTCCTTCTCCACCCCCAGGAATGCTGCTGACTGAGAGCTGGAGGGAGGGAGTTCACACACACACACACGCACACACACACGCACACACATGCACACACGCACATGTGTACACATGCACACGCATGCACACACACGCACGCACGCTGCTGGAAAAGGTGGAGTCTAGAAGGCTCTGCTGGGAGGGGCCCAGGGTCCAGCTCCCCCCCTGGTGCTTCGTGGCTGGGCTTTCCAGGAAGTAGCTCCCCGGGAATACCAAGGGGAGACCCTGCTCGGGAGGAGACGCTGCCCTTCCATCTGCACTTCCATTTGCTTTTTTCATTTACAGCAAACAGTACAACAGGCATAGCCACCATCTGTGGAGTGCTCGCTTGGGTAGAAGCTCAGGTTTTGAAGTGAGATAGACCCAGGTTGAAAGTTGGGCTCCTTCCTTCTTTAGCTGTGTGTCTTCAGGTAAGTGACTTTGCTTCTCTGTTCTTTATCCCTCCTGTTCTTTAACACGAGGAATACCACTGTGTGTCAGGCATTGGGATAAGAGCTTTAGAGACCGACCAGTTCACTTAGACTTTCAAATGTGGTAGGGAAGGTTAGGGAGCAGAGAGAGAGAGAGAGAGAGAGAGAGAGAGAATATGTAGTTTTATCTTCTTGTTTTGTGGTACTAGGGATTGAACCCAGGGGTGTTCTACCACTGAACTCCATCCCTAACCCTTTTTATTTTTTATTTTGAGACAGGATCTTACGAAGTTGTCCGGGCTGGCCTTGGACATGCCACCTTCCTGCCTGGCCTCCCGAGTAGCTAGGAGGACAGGCGTGCAGGCAAGAGACGCGTTTCACAGAGGGGACGTCAGAGGGGCCACCCAAGGCCATCCAGCAGGTTAAGACTTGCCCAAATCAGGATCCCTGCCCAGACAGGGAGAGCAGTGGCCACATGCGGAAAGAGCCCTGGCCATTCCAAGGGCTGTGGCCATGGCTTTTGAGAAAGGGCAGGTGACTGACCCCCTGGTCCCCTTTAGACAGTAAGGGCTGGCTGCTCGGAAGCTAAGTGGCCCCAGAGCGCTCACCCAAGGTGCTCAGGCCACTAGGGTGTGCTGGGGGTGACAAGAAGACCAGTCCTCCTGGTCTCTGAGGGCCACGGCCGCTCCTGTGCTGGCCGCCAGTGGGTAGCAGGCAGCAGAGCCAGGACCTGGATCCCTGCTGGGCTGTCTCCAGGACAGTCCCCTCCCGCCCTCCTGCTGCTGCTGTCACCTGAGTAGCACAGGCTGGCTCCGCCCTCACTCTCTCCTGCCCCCTCCCTCTCCTTTGGCTGTGGACTGCAGCGGGGTCCCCGAGGGCCACGGCGGGGTCCTAAGTCCTGGCACCTGTGAGTGGACCTCACTTGGAAGAGGACCCTGCGGAAGGCCCAGCTGAGGTGTCAGCGTGGCCTCGTCAGAGGAGACAGACACGCAGGAAGCCGGCAGGAAGCCAGGGAGAAGGCCACCCACGCAGGAATGGACGGAGGCACCGGCAGGCCCCGGAAGGCCAAGGTGGCGTCCCCACGAGCCGGTGGCAGGAAGGGCTCCGCCCAGGTCTGCGGCGCACGCCCCAGTGCCAGTCCCGCCTCTGCGAGGCCGCAGCACCTGCTCTCCTCTGGCTGGTGGCCGTCGGCGTGACCCCCGGCACCAGGCGCAAGAGAAGGAAGGCCACCACAAGTCCTCACGATGACAAGCGTGTCCTGTGCTCCTGTCTCAGAGCAGAGGCACCCAGGGGTGGTGGCACGCAGCCCCGCCAGGCCTGGAGGGTTGCGGGACAGTGGGTTTGTGTGCCGGTCTGTCAGCTGACCCCAAGAACTCTCGCCTGGTCCAGAGCAGGTCCTGCTCTCCCGCTAGCCAGTGTGGGCCCAGCTGCTGTCCGGCTCCTGGTTTCCCGGGGTGCTGCTCCCCCCCCCCCCCCGACTCCTGCGTCTCACCTGGGACCCAAGAGGATGGCTGGGTGGCTGGGGCGGGGGGGGAGCAGGAGGTTCCTCTACAACCAACCAAGAGCGATTTCACCCCCAGGAGGCACCTGGGAGATCAGAGAGGGTCAGGGCCCTGGCCAAGGTCATCCCGGGTTCGCCGCAGACCCAGGCCCGGGGCGCCGTCCCGCGGCCTCTCTCCCTCTGGTTTCTCTCCTCCGGGTTTTCCTCCGGCCCTGCCGCTGCCCCAGGCTCCCTGGTTTTTATTCCACACATGTAAACCTCTAATAAACCTGGTGCAGGCTGACGCCTGATTCATCCCCATTACGGAGGAGCCGGAGCCAATTACAAGGTGGAAAGTCCCCACAGCAGCTTGTGGAAACGCTTCCCCAGCAGAAGTGGCCGGCGCCACCGGCCCGAGCACATTTGCTTAGTCGCTCCATTTTTTAAGAGGCCGCAGGACCTTGGGTCTGCTCAGACGATCACGCGGGACCCGCCGCTCGTCTCCACGCACATCAGCCGCTTTGGAGAGGCCTCATCCGTGTGCCGTCCAGGTGCCTAGTGCCTGGTCGGCCCGCCAACACTGAGTGAAGGAGAGGAGGAGGCCAGGTCACCAGTGAGTGTCCGCCTCAGCAGCCTCAGCAGAGCGTCATGGAGAGGGGCAGCCCTGCAGAGGGGGACATCTCCAGCAGCACCTCCTCCCCAGCCACAGAGAGCGTGGCTTTCGATGGTCTGAGAACCGAGCTCGGTGTTATCAGAGAGAAAAGGCCACGTTCTGGGGAGGGGGCCCTCAAGTCCAAGGTCTCATCCATCCACTCAATAGTGCAGGGTCGGGTGGAGAAGCAACTCGGCGTGATGGAGACTAGGAGGGAGGCCCTGCTCGTCCCCCCACTGAAAACACAGGTGCATGCACCTGCAAATGTGTGCCTGCGCGGTGCACAACACCTGACTCACACGGACACACACACACACACACACACACACACACGTGCCATCTGCCACAGTAGGCCAGCACTGGGCGTGTAAGGAGGACCTAACAGGTGGGGCCCTGGATCACGGAGCTCGCGGATCTCGGGGAAGAATCTACTTCCGGGTTCATTAGATGTGAGGCCACCCCACGAAGGGCCCACATTTCACCACTGGGCTCAGAAGTCCAAGGGCAAAGACAGCAGAGCTCCAGGGCCCCAGCCCAATCTGTCCTGTGTTCTGGGATGGCATCTGAAGGTCACTCCTAGCAACAGGACAGCGGGTCAGGTCCTGACTCCGGGCGGAAGTCCCGCGTGGTCTCTTGGTGGGGTGAATGGATGGGCCGCGGGCCGTCCTGCCTGTGCCCGGTCCTGAGGGAGGAGACAGGGCGTGGCACGGAAGCTCTGACGCCCGCCCTCCAGGTGCGCTGCTCTGACACGGAGGGCGGCCCTCGGTCCGACCGCGAAGCTGGACGCACAGGCAGTGCCGTGGACACGAGCCCCCCAAGGCCACGAGAGCCTGGGCTGATAAATGACCCTGGGAAGGGTCATTTGGGGGCTCTGCACCCCTGGGAAGAGCAGGCCTGGCCCTCTGAGGCCCCTTCTCCCTGCCTGGGCTTGAGGCCCCCTCTCCCCCCCCCCACCGCAGAAAAAGAAAGGACAGAACAAATGGGGCGGCCAGCCTGGGCAGCGGCGCTGGTGGCCCATCGTTGGCGCGAGGAGTCTCGACGCCGTGTGGTTGTTTTCTTAGCCTCTCTTATTTTCTCATACGCAGCCTTTTGTTTAACCCCTGTCCACTCAGCTTACGGAGACCTGCTGGGGCATGATATAGCAGCTGTGGACAGGCAGGCATACACTTATTGAACACCTACTGTATGCAGCCTGTCATGCTAGAAGTCACATCAGAGGTGACAAGGGGTCTGTGCCTGTGTCATGGGGAGGGGCACAGGGTGACAGGGGACATGCATGCGCCTAATTCAGAGACCTTTTGTGGACAATGTTATGTGATCGTTTAAAAATGTCTTCACATTCTTTGACTCTTTTTTTTTTTTTTTTTGTACCAGGGATCGAACTCAGGGGCACTGCACCACTGGGCCACATCCCCAGCCCTTTTTTGCATTCTATTAGAGACAGGGTCTCACTGAGTTGCTTAGCGCCTCTCTGTTGCTGAGGCTGGCTTTGAACTCGCGATCCTCCTGCCTCAGCCTCCTCGCCACTGGGATTACAGACGTGCGCCACTGCACCTGGCCATTGTTTGGCTCTGCCTTCAGAAGCTAGAGCCCAGCTCCCTGGCCCTCGAGGACAGGTGGCTTACTTCTGCCCTCAGAGTGAATGAGTAGCATGTGGCAGAAGTGACAGTGCACAGCGTCTGTGCAAGGCATGAAAGGTTTCTGGCTTCTCCTTGCTGTCTCGACGACACTCTGGGGAGGCCCAAGGCCCAGGAGAGGTTGCCATGGTGAGGAACCGAGGCCTCCAGCCAACAGCATGGGAGGGCGCCATCTTGGAACAGCCCTTCAGCCCCAGCCCAGCCTTCGGATGAGGCCACAGCCCAGCGACCTCTCCACTATAACTCCACAAGAGAACCCGACCCAGCCAACCTCGCCAGGCGCCATGAATTCCTGTCCCGCAGAGCTGTGGGAGACACTCTGTGCCACTAAGTTGGGGTTGATCTCTTTTTCAGCAATAGGCCACTCAGGAAGTGTGGCCAGGCGGGGGAGGGTGGCTGCAGAGGACCAGGACAGGAGACTGGAGAAGGAGGCTCCGTGGAGGTCAGCTGGAGAGTGAGTGGATGGTTCGGATGGCAAGGTGGAGCAATGGTGACGTCACCGGAGGCCTGCAGTACAGGCTGAGCTTCACGGGCATCTTCCCAACAGCCCGGGGGTGGGTACTGCTTATCATCCCCCACACACAGACGAAGAGACTGAGGTTCAGAGAGGCCCAAGGAGCTCCCCAAGGTCACGAAGTCCCTGCCAGGCAGAGTCAGGATCTGGGTGGAGACAGCCGGAGCCCACAGAAAGCCTGTGGCCTCAACCCCCCCGCTCGTCATTCTGCTTGGCACAGAACCCAGGCAAGTCACAGACCAGGAAGGGGTTTTAGGACGAGGGACGTGAGCAAGGACCAAGTGGGGCTGGCGGCAGTTTATGTCTGGGGAAAGGGAGTGCTGGAGGTGCCGGGGGCCGAGGGCTTCCAGTCCAGTCGGGGCCTGGCAAAGACCCCCTGTCTTGGGGGCATGCTGGGGCCAGGGAACTGGGTGCCTTAGCTTCTCTCCATAGGTCTCCCTCCCTCGCTCCCTCCCTCTCTCCCTCCCCTTCCTCCCCTCCTTCTCTCTCTCCCCCCCCCTCCCTCTCCCACCCCTTCCTCCCCTCCCCCTCCCTCTCCCCTCCCCTTCCTCCCCTCCCCCTCCCTCTGCCCCTCCCCTTCCTCCCCCTCCCCCTCCCTCTGCCCCTCCCTTCCCTCTCCTCCTTCCCTCCCTCCCCTCCCCCTCCCCCCTCAGTGACCCCCAGGCCCTCGCCCCTCTTACCAGTGTCCAGCTCTTGGATCCCCCTCGTCCTCCTTCCTGATTCCTAGAGGAGAGGCCCCGGGATCCCGTGCTGCGCGGGGCCCGCAGGCTGCACCAGCCCAGGCCTGCGTCTGCACCTCACAGATGCCCCCCCACAGCCATCCCAGCCCTGGGTGCGCCCTCTCCGTTCTGTCCCCGCCCTGACAGTGCAGGTGGCCCTGAGCCCAGCCTGGCTGCAGGCCTCCCTGTGGATCCGGCTCTGCGCGGCTCCAGCTCCCCTGCCTGGTTGCCATGGTTACCCCAGTTCTCAGAGGCCACGGGGACGCTGGTGGCTCCCACTAACCAGGGCCAGAGGCACCTCGGGGCCGTTGCCCCCACAGGCCTGCTGCCTCCTCGCTGTCTAGAGCCCACTGCGGCTCTCCAGGGCCACTCGGTTCTCCAGGGACACTGCTGTGGTCATGTGGAAGGAGAAGCCAGACCCAGCCTAGCCCATCCCAGCTGGACACCGTGGCCAGGACACCGTGAGCCACGGGCGGGTCAGACGGCTCACGGCTGCGGAGTCCGGCTCACGCCCATCACTCAGCTCAGCGTCTGGGAAGGAGGGCCACACCTTTGAGAAGCCCCACAGATGACAGGGCAGAAGACGCTGGACACTCTCACCTCCTGTGTCCAGGGCATCAAAATGACCCCCAGAGCACCGGGTGCCAGAGGCCTGTGGACAAGTAGCACAAGAGAAACAGGTTACGGGTATCTGAGGCAAATGACAGTTTGTGCAAAGGCACTGGGGTGGGGAAGAATGTGATGGGGGATAAGGGATAAGGTGCTCTCGCCTAATTCAGTGTCTAGCAGATGAAGTGCTAACCCAACGCCACACGGATGAACGAACAAGGGAATGCGCTGCCGGGGTGCTTAGTGGAGGGTCGGGGTGGGGAAGTAGCTGGAAAGATGTGTTGTGGCGATCTCTCAGCCTCTCTTCTGGTTTTCTGTTGCTATCACAGAATACCTGACACTGGGTAATTTATACGCTCGCGGGACAGTAACATACACGCATACCACAGGCCACCGGATCGGAGGATGGCTGCTTGCGCGTGCGGGTGGATCCACTCGGGGGGCCGAGTTCTGCTGACCCGGACCCCTCCTAGGGCCGCGCCCCCCCAGCCCCGCGGCTCTGGGTTACGCTGTATGACCGTGAACTTCGGGGGCCTCAGACCACAGCAGGCAGGTCCTCCAGGACCCTCCGCCCAGGCTGAAGGGACCTCGCGGGGCGGCCCGGGCTGGGCAGGCGGCTCGCTCGCGGGCAGCTGGTCTGAAGGAGGACGGTGGGGTCCACAGCAGGACCGAGCCCGGCCTCCCACCGCCCCGGGGCCTGCCACCCTCCAGGTCGGCAGTGGGCATCCAGCCACCAGGCACTCAGGGGGCGCCTCTGGGGTCGTCCTGGGGGTCACCTCCCTCCCGCCCCAAGCACGATCCTCAGGAATCCTGTGCCTGGGATCCAGACGCTTCTCCCCTGCTGCCGCCACCGCCGTCCCCGCCAGACCCCGCCGCACCCACCGCGCTCCTGCCATGGCCCGTGACCTTCAGACCCACCCTCTGCCCCATCCCCCCGGTGAGTGGTCCTGTTCAGACCCGAGACAAGCCCCGTCATTCTTTAGCTCAGAACTGCGAAGGCTCCACCGCACACGGAGCTGAGGTCAGAGTCCGCGCCGAGGTCTGAGGGCCTGTGTCCTGCCCCGTCCCCATCTTCTGTCCAACTGTGCTGGCCCTTCACTGCCCTTGGGCCTCCCTGCTTTACTGCAGGCAAGCACTTGCCCCAGGACCTTTGCACTGGCTGTGCACGCTGCCTGGCTTGCTCTTCCCGCTCCATGTCCTTGACACCCTGTGGCTCTCTCCCTCACTTGCTCTGCAGCACAGATACCGGCCATGAACACGGGATGATGAGCAGGGGACAGGCAGGGAGGACACCATGGAGTGAAGCGGGCAGGATTCCGTGGCTCCTGGATGACAGAAGCAGGCGGTGCAGGGAGAAAGCATGAAGGTGTCTCCCCTAGAGAGAGAGTGCTCCCCAACCCTGGCTGGCCTTGGGACGGGTGCTGTGGTCGACGCCGCACACCTGCCCCACTCTGTCTTCCCAGCACCTTGACCAATATGACGTTGGAGAGGTGACCGTCGTCTTCCCACGGGAGGGCGGGGCCAGCGCCGTCAGACCCTCTGGTGGGAGAGGCGCGAGCCCTGCGCCTTCTCTGCCCGTCGGTCGAGGCTGCGGGTTTGGGGTGGGCTTCCCGATCTCTAGGGGGGCTGGTGGGAAGCCACTTCCCAGACCCCCTGCAGCTGCCCCTTGTCCACAGCCGAGTCCCAGCTGCAGGGGAGCCACGTGCGGTGTTTGGGGACCGGGATGCAGCCACCTAGCTGCAGCCATGGTGTCCCTGCGTCTGCGTGCCAGCCTCCCAGTCGGGTGGCACTGGCGGTGGCAGAAGCTGTGGCCATCCAGAGCCCAGGTGCAGCCCCTGACCACCTCTTCTCCGGCCATCCACACAGTACCACGAGCACCAGCTCCCCGCTTTAGTTCACCTGCTGGTTGAGACTCCGCAGGCCTGCTCCAGCCCTGCCCCTCCAGCCCTGCCCCAGCCCTCCCCCTCCAGCCCTGCCCCTCCAGCCCTGCCCCTCCAGCCCTCCCCCTCCAGCCCTGCCCCCTCCAGCCCTGCCCCTCCAGCCCTCCCCTCCCCTCCAGCCCTCCCCCTCCAGCCCCCCCTCCAGCCCTCCCCCCAGCCCTGCCCCTCCAGCCCTCCCCCTCCAGCCCTGCCCCTCCAGCCCTGCCCCTCCAGCCCTGCCCCTCCAGCCCTCCCCCTCCAGCCCTGCCCCCCAGCCCTCCCCCTCCAGCCCTCCCCTCCAGCCCTGCCCCTCCAGCCCTGCCTGCTCTAGCCCTCCCCCTCCAGCCCTGCCCCTCCCCCCTCAGCCCCCCCCCCAGCCCCCCCCCCTCCAGCCCTGCCCCTCCAGCCCTGCCCCTCCAGCCCTCCCCCTCCAGCCCTGCCCCTCCAGCCCCCTCCAGCCCTCCCCTCCAGCCCTGCCCCCTCCAGCCCTGCCCCTCCTCCAGCCCTCCCCCTCCAGCCCTGCCCCTCCAGCCCTCCCCCTCCAGCCCTGCCCCTCCAGCCCTGCCCCTCCAGCCCTCCTCCAGCCCTGCCCCCTCCAGCCCTCCCCCCCAGCCCTCCCCCGCCAGCCCTGCCCCTCCAGCCCTCCCCCTCCAGCCCTCCCCCTCTAAGCCCTGCCCCTCCAGCCCTGCCTGCTCTAGCCCTCCCCCTCCAGCCCTGCCCCTCCAGCCCTCCAGCCCTCCCCCTCCAGCCCTGCCCCTCCAGCCCTCCCCCTCCAGCCCTGCCCCTCCAGCCCTGCCCCTCCAGCCCTCCCCCTCCAGCCCTGCCCCTCCAGCCCTGCCCCTCCAGCCCTCCCCCTCCAGCCCTGCCCCTCCAGCCCTGCCCCTCCAGCCCTCCCCCTCCAGCCCTGCCCCTCCAGCCCTCCCCCTCCAGCCCTGCCCCTCCAGCCCTGCCCCTCCAGCCCTCCCCCTCCATCCCTCCCCCTCCAGCCCTGGCCCTCCAGCCCTCCCCTCCATCCCTCCCCCTCCAGCCCTGGCCCTCCAGCCCTCCCCTTCCAGCCCTCCCCCTCCAGCCCTCCCCCTCTAGCCCTGCCCCTCCAGCCCTGCCCCTGCTCTAGCCCTCCCCCTCCAGCCCTGCCCCTCCAGCCCTCCCCCTCCAGCCCTCCCCCTCCAGCCCTGCCCCTCCAGCCCTCCCCCTCCAGCCCTGCCCCTCCAGCCCTGCCCCTCCAGCCCTGGCCCTTCAGCCCTCCCCCTCCAGCCCTCCCCCTCCAGCCCTCCCCCTCCAGCCCTGCCTGCTCCAGCCCTCCCCCTCCAGCCCTGCCCCTCCAGCCCTGCCCCTCCAGCCCTCCCCCTCCAGCCCTGCTCCTCCAGCCACCCCTCCCCAGGCTGGAAGGACAGAAGGACACCTGCTGTGTGTCCCCCTCACCTCTTCCCCAGCTCCACGGCCATGTCCCAAGTGCTCCCTGTCTGGTTGATTCTGGAGGGTCCTCGAGGGCTCGCGTGTTGAAGCCTTGGTCCCCAGTGCAGCAAGGGGCTCTGGGGGACTCTGGGGATGTGAGGGGATCCCCAGGGCTCTGACCTTCTTGGCGTATTCATCCACTGGCGGTGTCAGAGGTGGCTGGAGGAAGGGGGTCACTGGGGAGGTGACCTTGGGGAGCATAACTTGTCCTGCCCCTTCCTCTCTGCTCCCCGGCTTCACAGCTGGGAGCTCCGGGGCCACACCTCCCACCCTGGGGCTCTGCCTGCCCTGGCCAGCAGGGGACAACCTGGACTGAACCTCCGACACCACCTTCCCTCCTCCAGGTGGTTTCTCCCCGGTGTTGGTCGGAGTGGCAAGAAAGCCACCAGCACCAGCTCCAAGCCTCCGCCAGCCTGTGCCCCTCGGGGACTAAGTGGCTTTGGGTGGCCGGAGGCCTCCCCAGGCCCCCCCCCCACTGGCCTCTCCCTACAGCCTGCTCTGTGCGTGTCCCTGCTGAACCGGGTTCCCAGGGAGAAGCCCCCACAGAACCTGGGAGTGGCCCAGGGCACCAGGTGTCTCGGAGGCCACCTCCTCAGAGCCTTCGCTGTGCTGAGGCGAATCCGGACCCCAGGAGGGACCCAGCACCGAGCCCCGCACAGCGCCTCACCGCGGCGGACTCAGCTAACTAAGGGACTCGGGGACCGGCCTGTGAGTGGGGACCCTGGCCCTGCGTGGCTCAGGTTCTGTGGGTCCAGCGGGCGTGGGGCAGGGGAGGGCGCGGGCTCCTATGGAGAGGGTCTGGGGCCGCCCGGCGTCCAGCCTGGCTGGGCGGAGTGATCTCACCACTCTGAACCTCAGTTTCCTCTTTGGCGACAGGCCACCCACCGCAGGAGGATTGCCTGTGAATGAAACGGGGCGCGCGGTGCTGGCAACCGGAATTCCGAGGGCCACGGTGGCCTCCAACCGCAGCTGGCTCGTCACGGCCGAGCCCTCCAGCCAGACGGACGGCGACAGAGGAAGCGGGTGGTCCTGGCAGGCCGCGCGGAGAAGCCCGAGGGACCGTCCCCTGAATTCCGACCGTGCCTGTGGGGCTCTTGGGTTTCCGAGCACGGCATCCGAGAGCTGCCGCTACCTGGGACAGCGCCGCGCTCCAGAGACAGCCGTCCCGCAGCTGGTTACCAACAGGTGCTCCTGCGCTCCAGGTGGAGATGGGCCGAGCTGCTGCCCGCCCCCCCCCCCGACACCCCAGAGGCAGCCTCCCTTCCTGATTCCCTGGCCGGGGGTGGGGTGGGGTGCAGACTCCAGGCTGCGGCCTGGGTTTGTGGGAGGAAGTGAGGATGTCACTTTCCGCCAAACCCCATCATTTCCAGGAGCTGCGGGAACTAGCTTTGGGCAAGCACGGCCGGTCTGAGCCCTAGGGGACCGCAGAGGACCTTGGTTCAAGTGGCCCTGAGCTTGGCACCAAGCGTGGTTGGTGGCGCCAGATTTTCCCGCCCCGCAGGTGGCCTTTGGGACGCAGGCGCTGGGCAGGGCGGATCCTGCTGCGGGTTCCTAACAGGGCTGTGGTCGTGGGATCCGGGCCTGGCTGGAGGCCTCTCCTGTCCCGCAGGCCACAGGCACTGGTGGTGGCCACCCCACAGGGGCGGTCACGTGACCTGGGCAAGCTGTGGGGCTGTAGCGTCCGTGGGTGCGGGGAGGCTAAGGGTCAGAGGGACAGAGCCCACAGACAGACGCGAGCCTCGGTGAGTGTCCTGACTCTGGCCGTGACGAGGGTCCCGGTGTGGACTCAGACAGCGGAGACCGTGCTGAGCCCGGGCAGGAGGAGCGCGTGAACAAAGGACTGCAACCAACTTGGTCCTGTGGCCCGAGGTCCGATCTAGAGAAAAAGGAAGAAGGAGCCACCTGGCCCCGTGGGGACCTGGGGAAGGGAGGCGGTGCCGTCCCAGGGCAGGTGCTGGGAGGACAGGCCAGCGCGGCCCCCAGGGTCTCCACAGCCCGGAGGGAGCGAGCCCAGCACCCCAGCGCTGACTCCAGAGCCGTGGCCCCACCCCGCCACACCCCAGGCCCTCCGTGCTGACAGTCCCACAGGGCACACGGCCCGCCACTGCACCCAGTCTGATGCACATTTCTGTCACCTGCCACCACCGGGCTCCTGACAATGCGCCACAGATCTCTTTTCCGGTGGCTGGGGAGAGAGTCCGGGGAGCAGAGGATGTAGGACCCCAGGGAACCCCAGGGGACACGGAGGGACGAGGAGGCAGAGGTCAAATGAGCCCAGTGGGAGGGAGGGGCTTGGGGGAGGAGGAGCCACTGGGTGAGTGGGGGAGCCAGTCCCCGGGACCACCTGGCTCTGTGTGGTGCCCCGAAGAACCATCCTGAGAGCTCAGAAGCCCGGCTGCGCCTGTGACCTGAGTCCACAGCGATGGCGGCGACAGGAGGCGGGACACCCCCGCGAGCCCTCAGGAGAAAAGCCAGCACGTGGACTCCCTGGGCTCGGTCAAGGTCGTGCTCCCGCCAGGAGCACTGCTAGAGGCCAGGTGGACCTGCACCGGCCTTCCTCACCAGCCCACGGAGGCTGTGGCCTGGACAGAGGGACAGCCAGGCGATGGTGGACGGCTGTGGGGCCTTCGCCGGCCACGTGGTCCCTGGTCCAGGCGGGGGGTCTTGACTTGCTGGCATTAACCCAGTCCTCGCAATCATCTCATGAGTCAGGGCCTCCGACTGTCTCCCTTTCACAGACAGGAGGCACAGCAAGGTTCAGTGACTTGCCCGAGATCACACAGCTGGTCAGTGGCAGAGCTGGGATTTGGACCTGGGCACCTTGGTTCTGCCCGCAACCTTAGCTCCAGGAAGTGGAAGTCTGAGGGCTCAGATGGACAGACACCTCCCCGGTGACATGTCTTCCTTCTCGCCCCACGGTTGGGATGGTGGCACACTCACCAGAGTCCCAGCTCCCTCCTTTCTGCTGCCCCAGAGGAGGCCACGTGACTTCTTCATGACCGGCCAGGGGCAAGAACTAAGGGAACACGTGACCGTGATCCCTCACTGCCACAGAAGCTGTGAACACGGGGACCTGCCCCCCACACAGGGGAGAGGCCCGGGTCATGGGAGTGGTTTAGGAATAGGGCAACCATAATGTGAATCATTGTCATCGTCCTCAATCACAAATGACCAGCATCTCAATGCAGGGAGAGGGGCTCAGACCCACAGGCCCCACGAGCAGCTTCTAAACCCCCAAGCCTGGGCGGGGTGCGCTGGGGTGGAGCACTGGCCAAGCGATCCGAGGCCCTGGCTCCCAGCACCGCAAAACAAAGCCAAAACTTGCCATTCTCCACGGGCCGGGCTCCCGGTGGGGGAGGGATGGACCGGCCCTGGGAAGGCTGACCGCGCTGAGGACACAGACTGTGGCATGGGCCAGCCTGGTTCTGGGTTCGAGTCTCATCTCTGCTCCTCACTCCCGGGGCTTGGGCAGGCCTCTTCCCCTCCTCCCTGGTCCCTGCATTTTAAACTAGGAAAGGCAAGGGCCACCCCCTGGGAAGCCGGCTGACCGGGTGAATGTTCTTCCAAAGGTGCCCCAGCCTCCCTCCTGCTCTAAGACTTCCATACATTTTTATTTAATTGAATGAAATAATGACATGCTGCAGAGAATATAAAACACGTTGTCACATGAGGCTAAGCGGCCAGGGTGGGGCACCTGGGCCTGGAACCGGCCCTAGATCAACTGCAACCTGCCAGCGGGGACAGGGGCGGCCACCGCAGTAGGACACTGGGATCCCCAGGGAGGCCCCGCCAGCAGGGGGCGCAGCTCGGATCTGGTGTCCAGGACAGGGCTTGTGTGGCGGGGATCCGAGAAGGGGCACGTGGGAGGGAGCCCAGGCCGTGGCCCTGTGCTGCAAGGCTCCTCCTGGGATCCTGCCCAGGTGGCCTCCTTGGTGGCCTCCTTGTCGGGAGGGGGAATCGAGGTCCAGCAGTGAGGCCTTGTCGCGGAGGGGGACCAGGAGCCAGCTGAGACCCTGGGCATCGGCCCATCTTTCCTCCTGAGAAATCTCGGAGGAGGGAGTGGAGACCTCGGCCCTTGCAGCCCTTGGCGGCCCCACGTGTGCTGCCGCTGGCCCAAGGTTTCTGGCCTGGGGACCCAGCACCTCCGGGGAGGGAGGCCGGGGGAGGTTGGAGGGGGCAGGATCTTCCGCTGGCTGGTCCCGCACCTGGGGCAGACCCCCAACTGGTGGGCAGCCGGGTGGAGCGCCTCCGCCCACTCCCCGCTGTCCCCACAGCTGCTGGTCACCTCCAGTGACCAAGCCCCCCACCCAACCTCCTCCTCCCATCCCCGCAGAGGGATGTTGAACATTTTTTTCATGTATTTGTTGATCGAATGTATATCTTCTTCTGAGAAGTGTCTGTTCAGCTCCTTAGCCCATTTATTGATTGGATTATTTGTTTTTTTGGTGTTCAGTTTTTTGAGTTCTTTATATATTCTAGAAATTAGTGCTCTATCTGATGTGCATGTATTAAATATTTGTTCACAATTAGTTGGCTCTCTATTCACCTCACTGATTGTTTCTTTTGCTGAGAAGAAGCTTTTTAGTTTGAATCTATCCCATTCATTAATTCTTGGTAGTAATTCTTGCACTACAGGATTCTTATTAAGGAACTTGGGGCCTAATCCGACATGTTGGAAATTGGAGCTTACTTTTTCTTCTATTAGGCATATTGTCTCTGGTCTAATTCCTAGGTCCTTGATCCACTTTGAATTTTGTGCATGGTGAGAAATAAAGATTTAATTTCATTTTGTTGCATATGGATTTCCAGTTTTCCCACCACCATTTGTTGAAGAGGCTATCCTTTCTCCACTGTACATCTTTGGCGCTTTTGTTTAATATAAGATAGTTGAAATTATATGTATTAGTCTCTGTGTCCTCAATTCTGTACCATTGGTCCGCCAGTCTGTTTTGGTGCCAATACCATGCTGTTTTTGTTACTATTGCTCTATAGTATAATTTAAAGTCTGGTATGGTGATGCCCCCTGCTTCACTTTTCTTGCTAAGGATTGCTTTGGCTATTCTGGGTCTCTTATTTTTCCAGATGAATTCATGACTGCTTTTTTCTATTTCTTTGAGAAATGTCATTGGGATTTTGATTGGAATTGCATTAAGTCTGTATAATGCTTTTGGTAGTATGGACATTTTGACAATATTAATTCTACCTATCCAAGAACGAGGTAGGTCTTTCCATCTTCTGAGGTCTTCTATAATTTCTTTTTTTAGTGTTCTATAGTTGTCCTGATAGAGGTCCTTCACCTTTTTCGTTGATTCCCAGATATATATATATATTTTTGATGCTATTGTAAATGGGGTAGTTTTCATCATTTCCCTTTCAGAGGATTTGTCACCGATGTACAAAAATCTGGCCCTTCTTTCTGGGCTTACTGCCCTCTCCCTAAGCCATCACAAGTTTTTAGGAGGGGCTGCCCTGCTCCTACCTGACCCCACCCCCAGGTCACAGTTGATTGGTCTGGGGGCGGGTGTTTGGTCCCAGCGGGCCAATCAGAACCTCCCACAGGCTTTCCTGGCTGAAAGTGTTTCTGCCTAGCGGTGGGGCTGTGTGCTGGGCTGCTGGCGCACTGGACAGGGAATGAGGACGGCATGCAGGGAAGGCAGAAAGGCCTTTGGCATTTGAGCCTCTGCTTCCAGCTCCTGGGCCCCAGCGGCGTGGCCGCCCTCTCACTGGGGGCTGCTGGCCCTGGAGTTGGCGTGGCCGGTTCTGTCGGTGCCAGGACTGGGAAAGCGGGCTGGAAGGACGAAGCTGCCCTCCCGGCTGAGCTGACCAGTCCACAGCCATTCTCGCCCTTTTCCCTTGACGGAGCCTGAGTCCCAGCCCGCCGGGCTCCCTGGCCTGGCGCCAACTCTAGCCAATGAGATGCAGTTGGGGGTCTGACGCCAGGGGCGGGGGGCTGGAAGATTTTCCTTGTTATTCAAGGGACCTGTGGGGAGATGGCATGTTGAGGCCAGTCCCCCCGCGTCTAAGGCATGCAATACATGTCGTGCCCTTTTATCCTGTTAAAATCGAGGAGAGCTGAGCGGCCCCAGTGCAGTGTCCCCAGGTACTGGCTTTCCTCTTGCCCGTAGGGGAGGACCCCACCGGAGATGTGCCCCGGAGGGAGCGGGACTCCTGGTCACCAAACAGAAGTGAGCGTGGGTCCCTCCAGGCCCGGGCAGCCTGAACCTGGGAGATTCTGTTTCTGCCCTGGTTGCCTGCGTGAAGCCCAGAGTTGCTGCGTCTTACTTGGGGTCTTGGAAGGAAGCAGAAGTCATGTCAGCGAGGACCTGGAGCAGGATTTGAGGAAGGGACTTTTCAGAGGCATCGGGAGGGCCAAGGGAACTAAGGAGGGAGGCTAGGTGCCTCCGGGTCTGCAGGCTCCAGGGCAGGGGTGGCATCACCGGAACCTGGCAAGGATGAGAGTGTGGAGTCAGGCCACCCCACAGGAGCTACCATGTAGGGTGAAAATACCCCATGCCCCCCCCCCCCACTCTCTGGTGTCCTGCCACAGTCTCCCACTCACTTAACCAACCACAATCAAGACAGTAAGGGGAGCCTGGGGTCCAATCCTTAGAGGCCAACCTCCTAGGGCAGGGAGGGTAGGGTGCCCATAGGGACATGGAAGAGGAGATGAAGGCAGGAGTCCCAGGGTTGCAATCAGATGCATTTTCTCTAGAATGTCCGCTGCCCCTCCTTGGGGAGCCGCGGGTGGGGGAAGGAAGGGGCCCGGGCAGCTCAGTAGCGGGGGACCCCACCCTTCCTGGAGGCCACTGGGCGTGCAGCTGGCACTGGGCTGCCTTACGGGAAAGGGGAGACACCCCCGGGAGGAAGGAGATGAGAGCCAGCTCCCCTGCCAGGCGGGCACCAGAGGGGCTCTCAGGGGGAGCCAGTGCAAATCAATGGCAAATGACGAAAAAAAGGCAGACAGATAAATGACTTAAAAGACCCAGGCTTGCTGGAAATGGTCTCTGATCTCAGCCCAGCTGCTGGGCAGCCGGGCTCCCGGGCTCTCTATTTAATCAGGGGCACTGGGTGAAGACAGCTGGGTCCTTTGGGTCGCTTTGAAAGGAGGCTCTGCCTGTGTTCCCTGCTGGCTGCGTTTGCCGGTCCCCCAGGAGCGTTTCCTCTTCAGCCTCGGCGGGGGAAGGTCCGTGGGAGCCCCTCCTAGGGCACGGACAGGCGCAGAGCCTGGGGTTGGGTCTCAGGAAGAGGGGCTTCCAGTCCCAGCTCTGCACATAAGTTACCTATGTTGAGACCTGTTAGTTAATCTCTGTGAACCTCAACGGCTTCGTCTGTGAGGTGGGGTGACAATGGCACTCGTCTCACGGGTACTATTTTTTGTTTTTGTTTTTGTTTTCAGCACTGGGAGATTGAGCCCAGGGCTACTTTCCCACTGATCTCCATTCTCAGCTTTATTAATTATTTTTATTATTTGGAGACAGGGTCTCGCTAAGTTGCTGTGGGTCTCACTACGTTGCCCAGGCTGGTCTTGAACTTGCCATCCTCCTGCATCGGCCTCTCAAATGGCTGGGACTGCAGGTGTGTGCCACCACACCTGGCTCTCAGGATTCCGCTGATATGCAGTTCTTGTCACATGCAGTCTCTGCAGGGAGGGAGTGCTTGATAGACCCCAAGGAAACAGATCTGAAATTCTGGGGGTTGGCACTCTGGGTTCAAATCTTGTCTACTTAGCCGGGCACAGTGGCGCATATCTGTGATCCCAGCACTTGAGACTGAGGCAGGAGGATCGTGAGTTCCAAGCCAGCCTCAGCAATGGCGAGGCACTTAGCAACTCAGTGTGACCCTGTCTCTAATAAAATACAAAAAAGGGTTGGGGATGTGGCCAAGTGGTCAAGTGCCCCTGAGTTCAATCCCCGGTGCAAAAAAAAAAAAAAAAAAAAAAAAAAAATCCTGTCTTATTTTCCGGAGTTTCCTCATCTGCAAAATCTGTGTGTTGGCTCTGTCCACCTCCCAGGGTGAACATGGGATCCAGAGAGGTCACCCCCCTGGTGGCAGCTCCACGGTAAGCTCTAGACAGATGGCAGCTGTTGTGGCTATGATGATGATGATTACTTCATGACAAGATTGGTGGGACAGAAGAGGTGACTCGAAGTCACTGCTGCAAGATGGGGTCTGAGCTGGACCCTCCTCACCCCATCCTTCACTCTCGTCCTGGAATAAGAAACGACGTAGGAAGACATCCCTCGTGGTCATAAAATACATCCCTGGGCTAGAGTGGGGCGCTGGCCGGTGGGCACCATGCGGAGGAGCTCAGCATCTCCTGTCTCAGCTCCGGCACGTGGGCCTAGTCATTGGACCACTCTGAGCCTCAGTATCTTCATCTGCATGACCTCTCCCCCAACAGCAGTGATGGTCACATGTATAGCACTCAGCGCCTGGATCTAGATAAAGGGTGATGGATTTTTGAAGAGTCATCCTTGGGCAGGATCAGGCTCTCCAACACCCTGGAGGAGGCAACTGGACTTCCTAGTTGGATGAGGGGGCAAGACACAGGACAGGTGGTGCCCACATCACACAGCAGGGCAGTTGGAGCAGGACGCCAGCTCCTCGGCCGCTCTCTGCTCTCCAGGGCTGCGGTCCTGGTCCACGCCGTGCAGATGGGGCCCTCTGAGCTGCCAGAGCCCCCCGCGGCCACTGGACACTCCTGGAGGGCAGGAGACCGCCTCTCCCCTCCACGTCATCTGGGTGGTGACCTGGCGGGCCACCAGGGCTCTGGAGGGGGACTGCACGCGTGCACACTGTGTGGCTGCTTGGGCACGGCCACCCGTACCAACCCTCTGGACCTGGGCGGGGCTCTGACCTCCTCTCCCCTCCCCCAGCTCCCTGGCTCAGGTGGCCAGCAGGCTGCCCGAGGTCGCACAGCTGGCTGCGATCTGCGGTGTCCACCACACCCAGGGATGGACGGTACTCTAAAATGAGAGGTGGAGGTGGACGCGGTCTGGTTTTCGGTTGGTAGTTTTGGTTGTTGTTCGTTTGGGTTCTGAAACCCTCACCGCGTCCCAGACCACGTGCTGGGCGCTGGACTCCGGTCACCCCATCCAGCCCTCAGGACGGCTCTGGAAGGCGAGTGAGTGCTGCTCTTGTCCCCATCTGACCGTGAGGACATGGAGAGCCTTAGTGTAGAGTCGCTTGCTCCTGGTCACACCACCATTGGAACCGAGCCGTGGCTTGGGGCCAGGTCCCTCCCGCCCTTGGCCCTTGGCCCTCGGGCCTCACGCGCCAGGGTCCACCTCCCTCCACTGCCCAACGTTTCCTTTCCC
The DNA here is from genome assembly GCA_025594165.1 of Tamias sibiricus. NCBI lineage: Eukaryota > Metazoa > Chordata > Mammalia > Rodentia > Sciuridae > Tamias > Tamias sibiricus. The sequence goes on from CM046657.1 coordinate 27,255,869, forward strand.
AACTCCAAATCCGTATCCGGTCACCACAAATGCCTCTCCTAGAAGAGGTCAAGATGGCTTTATCCAATGGCCTCCTCCATCCATCCCCAGCCCCAGGACAAGCTCAGGCAGAAGGAACGGGCAGAGGCAGACCCAGGGCGGTGACATACCCACTCAGGGACAGCCTCACTGTTGAGCAGCAACTCCAGGCTCGGGTCTGTCGGATCCAGAGCCTGCGCTGCTGACCATCCTCACCGGCCGCCGCCGCCGTGTCTGATTAGTCAGTATTTGATCCTGGAGAGCCGTACTTTGTGATGCAATGCTTGGAGTGCAGGAATTTCGCTGTTCATGGCTCCTACGCCTGTGTTATAATCAAAGACGGGCTCCTGCATTCTAGCCACGGAGCCCGGGTGACCCGGATGTCCAGTGCTGGGCCCTGCAGAGTGGGGCGTCCCTGGAGCCTCTGGAAGCAGGGTCGAGCCGCCTCCCTTCCCGGGGCTCCCGGTGCAGCAGGGAGCAGGGCCAAACGCATAAAGCCTGTGAATAATGAATAGGCCGCGCTCCCCAACGCTGGGGCTCCAGCAGATGCGCAGCCTTGATAAACGACCCAGGCCCGCTGATGAGGCCCCCGGGGGCGCGTCCTGCAGCCAGCCTCTTGTTCCCCTAATGGAATCATGATGTTAATGTGAGCTCAATTAGGGCTGCGTTACAGAACACAGGTGGTGCAGGAGCCCGCGGGCGGGCGGCCTCCTCGGGGACTCATTTTCCTGGGAAAGGTACAAGTGTTTCCAAAGCCCCCTCCAACCTCAGGAAAGAGCGAGCCACCGGGCGCAGGGGAGGCGGCCCAAGGAGACCGCAGGCACCTCCGCCCTAACGCCCTGCTCCAGGGCCCGGGCCGTGCTTCCCCTCAAACCCCAGGAGAAAGCCCCCTTTACAGAGATGATATGTCTTGGCAACCCCTGATGTCCATGGGCCCCAATTTGGGAAACGCTGACCCAAGACCTGCCCCAAATCTGACTCTGGGCACGTGTCTTCCCATTGCCAATTGTCACGGCAAAAGAGACACCGTCCTGATGAATGGCAGCAGCGTTTCTTTTTTCTTTCTTTCTTTCTTTTTTTTAATATTTATTTATTTACTTTAGTTGTACACAATGCAATGCATTTATGTTTACGTGGTGCTGAGGATCGAACCCGGGCTGCGCACGTGCAAGACAAGTGCTCTGCCGCTGAGCCACAACCCCAGCCCAGCAGCGTTTCTTTTTATTGAAAAGAGTTCACACATTTATGGAGAGTTGATTACGTGCCAGACACAATTCTTAGTCTTTTATGTGCATAAACTAATTTCTTAGATTTTATCATCAAAAGGAAAGCATGGAAATATTTTTGGACAATTTTTGGAGAACGTAAGGACCCCCCCCCCAGAACGCATTCCAGACCCCCTCTGAGAAACTTCAGCCAGGAGCAGCTGGGCCAGAGGGGGGGACCTTGGGAACGCAGCAGATTCCTGTTCTGTGGATTGGGAACCCGTGAGCAGGAGAGGGGAAGGGACTTGGCCCAGGTCTTCTGCACAAGCGGTGGACCTACAGGAAATTAGAACCCAGGTCCTGCCTCCCTGCCCTGCTTCCTTCCACCATGATCACCTTTGACAAAGTATGAAGAGAAAAGATAAGTCATTCCAAACCCCATGACCCAGAAATCTTCATGGCTAACATTCTAGAATATTCTTCCTGTCTTTATATACACATATAATAAGGACTAGCTTGCTTAGTGATCTGGTGTTTTTCCCCACCTACGTATAGCAGGTAAGCTGGGCAGCACTGGGGCATTTATTCCCGAGACCCAGAGCATTCTAAGGACCTTGAGGGCCCAAGGTGATCTTGTTTGAAAGAAAGTCTTCTCTTCCCCAGGTTCTCCTATGAAGCCTCTGCTCTGAAAACTGAAAAGTACTTGCATTTCTTAGATCAGATCTTCTCTGGCCATGTCTCCATGCTCTTGTACTTGTGACTTCTACCAGTGAAGCCCTTTTCTGTCTCACAATTTAATACCCAGCTCAACTATCACCTCTGCCGTGAAGCCTTCCTGGCAAGCCCAGCACCAATCCCTCCCATCCTCATGCCCTTCTCCCCTGGCAGTGCCTCTGCAAGACTTTTTACATGGTCTGGTTGGAACATGTATCACTTTGTATTTCTAATAAAGAGTTTCTATTAAGTCTAGAAATTCAGGTCAATATATTTAATGTTGTCAAGGGTGCCCTCAGTGTGTAACATGTATCTATTGTTATTATTATATTTTCTATGCTTCTAGACTTTATGGATACTCCATATTTTCACAGATCATTCCTGGTGAATGCAGGAAGTCAAGAGAAATGATGTCTGCTCCATACTTATATTCTGGGGAAGCATTTAGGTGATCATTCACTTGTCTCCTCATCTGTGACATGGGGCTCTTTGGATAGAGGTACATTAAATGAGATAATGCAAGCAAGGCAATTAGCATAGTACTTTCAATAAATAGTAGCTACTGTTGTTTGTGTTGGTACCATTATTATACTAGTTCTTCAGCCTATGGGTTTTGAACAAGGGATGTACAGAGAGAGGGAGGGTGACTGGATGGACAGATGGTGGATGGATAGACGGTTGGATGAGTGGAAAATACATGAAAAGATAAAAATATGGAAGATTAATAAATAGAGGATGGTGGGTAATGAACAGCAGATGGGCAGATAGCCTTAAATAGATGAACAGGTGGGTGACGATGAATGAGCAGGTGAGTGGGTAGGTGGCTGGGTGGTGGGCGCCGGGCTGATGAGTGAATGTCTGGACACATGGACAGTTGGACGCAGCTGGAGGTGTGACTGGATGGGTGGCCTGATGAATGCAGGGTCCCCTCCTCTCCTTTTATAAACAGGGATAGAAGAAAGAAGGCAAGATGGTGGCAGGAAGACCAAAGGTCTTGGAGATAACAACAGCTGCTTGTCACAGACCTTGACAACAGCCCCAGCCTCCACCAGGTCCCACAACTTAGGGGGACTGTCCCCAGGCCACCTGGAGGCTCTATCCCTGCAGTAAGCAGAGACTTCCTGTGGTGCATCTGAAGCACCAGATGGGCCAGGACACTGACCTTGACCAGAGGCTCTGCGGAGCCCACGGCCCATGAGCTCCATCCACTCCCGGGAAGTCCCCGCCTCTCCCCTGGCCAGTGGCCTCTCAGCAACAAGCGCGGCCCTGGCCTCGCTGCGGCAGCCCTGTTGAGACCAGCGGGTCTGCCAGGCCGCCCCTCCCACCGTCAGAGGGAGCAGGAGAGGGCAGCAGCTTCCTCGGGGCCCCACGGGGAACTCAGTGGCAGGGTGGGGACCCGAACGCTGGTCCTGCCTCTGGGTCCTCCGCTGCCCTCCGGCGGGGCCCTGCGCCCTGCTCCCAGCAGCCGGTGGCTCCACACAGGAGTGCCAAGCACCAGAGGCCTCCCCACTGGACTGGGACTGGGCAGTGTCCTGGGGGCTGGTTTATATTCAGAAACTAAGTCCCTCCCCCGGGTTCCAGGACGCTGGCCCTCCCCGCCCCCCAGGCCCTGCTGCTGATGGCAGGGCTGGGCCCAGTCCCTCTACAGTCCCCGCTGCACCGTGGGAGTGCTGTGTCATTGTCCTGGGACGGACCCCGTGGCATTGCAGTCGCCCGAGAAGCCTGTCCCTTCCTGGTGGCACCTCAGTCCCGGGTGGGACTGGCTCCCCCTCTGCCATGTGTGGCCTTTGGCAGCCGCGTCCTTTCTGCCTGCATTGTCTGGCTAGAGAGAGGAGGAAGGGGACAAGGAGTGCCAAGAAAAGGTGGCCTGTGAGCAAACAGGGAGCGCAGAAGGGCGCTTCAGGTCCCAGGAGCCCAGAGAAGGCTGTTCTCAAGAACGCGGGACTCCAAGATGGCAGCCCGAGCCCCCTCCTCTGCCCCAGCCCCCAGAACCACTGACAGCAGCAGGAATCTGGGAGGAAGGAAAAAGGAGAAAGCCCTCGTGTTGGCTTAAACCAGAAAGCAGATTTGTTAAATGTCATGAACTAGGATCTCAGGAAGGACGGGCACAGAGCCCCGAGGAGGAAGCCCGTCCCCCAGAGGGCTGCCCTGGGGGCCACCCCGTGGGTGACAGGGTCTGGGGCGAGCTCGGGCCTCGGAGGCACCAGAGACATCCGTGCACCCAGCTCCCCACTACAGGGCAGCTCAGGGCAGGGGGGAACTGCAGACGGGCATCTCTCCCTGCCTGGCACCCCCGGGGGAGGGACCTCGGGGGAGTGGGAGGTGAAGGAGGGAGACCAGGGGCTCAGAGGCCCTGACAGACAGCGTGCCTCCCCACGTGCCGAAGCTGGGGCTCCAGGGAAAAGTACAGGATTTAAAGTGTTTGAGGCTATGAACCTAAGTCCTCCCCCATAACCTGTCCTGGTCCTTCAACACTCCTTCACCAAGTGACTGGCCCTGTTCCAAAATGAGAGAGAGAGGGGGGGGGGGGGAGACAAAGACACAAGGAGGGGGTGAAGGTGAGAGCACTTTGAAAAGCAGTATAGAGATTCCTCAGAAAACTTGGAATGGAACCACCATTCAACCCAGTCAGTCATCCCACTCCTCAGCATATACCCAAAGGACTTAAAACCAGCATACTACAGTGACATAGCCACATCAATGTATATAGCAGCTCGATTCGCAATAGCAGCCTAGGTGCCCTTCAACAGATAAATTGATAAAGAAAATATGGTATATATACACAATGGAATATTACTCAGCCTTAAAGAAGAATGCAATGATAGCATCTGCAGGTAAATGGATGGAACTGGAGACTATTATGTGAAGTGAAATAAGCCAGTCCCATAAAACCAAAGGCTGAATATTCTCTCTGATGTGCAGATGGTGGCATACAATGGGGGGGGGCAGGATAGAAGCCTTTTGGATTAGACAAAGGAGAATAAAGGGAAGGGAAGGGGATGGGGGTGGGAAAAACAGTACAATGAATGGGACATAACTTTCCTTTGCTCATATATGAATACATGAACAGTGAAACTCCACATCATGTCCAACTGCAAGAATGGGAAGTTATACTCCGTGTACGTATAAAATGTCAAAATACATTCTACTGTCATGTATAACTAAAAAGACCAAATAAGAAATTCTTTTTTAAAAAATTTGAAGGTGGAAGCAAGGAGATAGAGCCCCATGGACAGGACACAAAGAGGCTGCAGCTGCTCCGACCTCCTCCCTGAGCTGAAAAATGACACTCATGGAAGCCAGCAGACAGAAAGCAAGCTGGTTAGCCGTGCTGTGGAAGGAAATGGAAGCAGCAAAGACATCTGAAATCAAAGAGACATTAAAAATAAGAAGAACCACTCACAGGACACACAGAGGGTGGGCGAGATGACATCGTGAGCGCCTGGAGGAGAGCACACAAATACAGGTGGGAAGGAACACGTCACGTGTGCACACAGCACATCAGCCTCCCGGGGCTTCCGACACCGACACCACAGGCGGCAGGTGGCTTAAGGTGACAGAAATCTATCCTTTCACGTTCTGGAGGCCTGAATTGTGACATCCGGGTGCCAGCGGTGGTGGCTGCTGCTGCCGGGTCCTCGAGGGAGAATCAGGCCAGCGCTCCCTGGCCCCTGGGGATGCTTGGCGTTCGTGGGCTCCTCGCGACGGCTGCCAGCCTCTGCCTCCGGGGGCCGCGCCCTTCCATCTCTGTGTGTCTGGCCTCTTCCCCTCATGAGGATAATGGTCACAATCGGTTAAGGGCCCACTCCAATCCACATGACCTCATTCCAGTCAATTGCAATGACTATTTCCCAGTAAGGTCACATTCTGAGGGGACGGCAGGTTGGGACTTCAACATATCTTTTTTTTTTTTTTTTTTTTTTTTTTTTTTTAAATTTTGGGAGTGTTAGGGATTGAACCCAGGGCCTGGCCCATGCCAGGCAGGCACTCTACCACCGACCCACACCCCCAGTCTGCAACACGTCATTTTAGGGGATTGCAACTCGGCCCATAACAAGTAGTCATAGAAAAACTAAAAGACTTGGAGGAAAAGCATTCACACAATTTGTATTCCCGAGAAGAAAAAATAGAACGAGGGGCACAATGATTTTTGAAAAAGAGTCAGAATTTGGGGAAAATTTGTCTGAAATCAAGATGTGCGTGTAGAGACGGGAAGCTGGTTCAGGGCCGTGGGCAAGAACACGGGGTCCAGGCGGCACAGTCACATGGGGTCCAGGCTGAGCTCTCAAGTCGCAGAGCAAGGCTGGCTGCAGATTTCTCTCTAGAAACCAGTCAAGCTGGGCAGAGCCGGGTGATGCCCACAAGGTCCCGAAGAAACAGAAAGGGTGGCCCGGAGGGGTTTCCCTCAGGTCAGAGAGACCACTGAGGCTCCCAGAACTCAGGGATGAGTGCCTCTGAGTCCTTCTCAAAACAAACAAATTCCAGGCAATAAAATCTCCTCCACAGAGGGATTTATCCAAATGAATAGTTGAGAGCGGAGAAGCCAGGGTAAACACGGGGGCGGCAAGTTCTGAGTCCACTTAAATTCAGAAATAAAGATCTTGAAGAGCGGGGCGTATAGAACGGTAGGATTGTCATCACCATGGACAATAAAAGCCAGATTATTCTGCCTCACCAGGACTGGGAGGTAGAGGAGCAAGGGCGGGGGGCGTTAATTTGCTCATTTTTCACAGCCAGAGTCAACCAGTATGGGATGAAGTCGGAACAAGGGCATTTTGCATTTAAAAATAACATAATTATTATAATCTCATAATTGGAATCTTAAATAATTATGCTTAACTTGAAAGGTCCCGATGGAAACCTTGTGGTTTAAAAAAGAAAACATATAAAATTTGCAATTTCTTCGGTTTTAATTATTAGTTTGTTTCTCGAGCTTTTTCTTGTGAAATCATCATGGATTGACAGACATTTTGCCAAGGGTTCCCCAGGTACCCTTTGCCCAGCTACCTGGACCCCGGAATCTTATGTAACCGTTGGTCCCAACTAAGCATCACCACTGGACTAACACCGTTAAGTAAACCACAGCTTCATTCCAAGCCCTCCCACCGCAGGCAGTGAGGGGCGCGCCTGTGGCCCCCGCCCGCGTCCACCGATGCCAATGGGCTCCAACGCGCAGGCGCGCGGCGCGTTCTAATCCTGGAATCCTAAGGACGCGGTGCGGAGCCCCCGGCGCCCTCTCCACTCCCGCCTGCTTTCTGCGCTCCGTGGTTTGGTGGGCGCCTTCTTACCCTCCGGTGCTTGGAGTTGCTCCAGGCCCTCCCCTGTGTCACCTATTCCGTGGAAAATCGGCGCTTCCTGCAGGCAGCCCCGCGCCTTAATTGCAGCATGTTGTTTAGAAGTCAGAATCTGCATGCTGGGCGCGATGGAGCGGGACCTGTATGCAGATACACAGAACCCTATTTATTTCTTTACCTGTGTATACAGTAGACCCTGAACCAGCCTTGGATCAAAAATATTCCCAAAACGAGCCGGGTGCAGTGGCGCACGCCTGTAATCCCGGCACTTGGGAGGCTGAGGCAGGAGGATCACGAGTTCAAAGCCAGCCTCAACCGTGGCGAGGCACTTAGCAACTCAGTGAGACCCTGTCGCTAACAAAATACAAAAAAGGGCTGGGGATGTGGCCCAGTGGTCGAGTGCCCCTGAGTTCAATCCCCGGTACCAAAAAAAAAAAAAAAAAAAAAAAAAAAAAAATATATATATATATATATATATATAGATAGATAGATAGATATATAGATATATCTATATATGTATACACACACACACACATATATATATATACACATACATACACATACATATATATTTTTTTTTTTCCCAAAACATAATTTGTCTGCACTGAACACGGACAGACTATTTTGCTTTGTTATTATCCCCTAAACAAAATCTACAACAACAGCTGTGAGGGACACCCTCACCTACCCAAAGAATGGGCTCAGAGACACCAGGTAGGGCAAAAAAAAAAAAAAATTAAAATATACCAGTGAGAATTCAATGGTGGTCTTGCAAGATCAGGCGCCTGGTGGTTAGGGACCCCCAGAATGGTCGCAATCAAGATTTTATCCCCTGGCGTCAAGGTCCACCCCTGCTCCTCACTGGCTGAGTGCTAGGGGTTGCACAGCCTCCCTGAAGTCACCCAGGTCTTACTGTCTCTGATAGGGCTATTGTAGAAATACACCTTTAGTTGTGTCCACGCTTGGTTCTCCGAGGCGGGAGGCCCTCCTGGGGTGAGTGCATTCTGACACGCAGCCAGCTTTTGCTTCCTTACCTGAGTTATTATTTCTTTTCTTTTTTCTTTTTTTGGTACTAGAAATTGAACCCGGAGGCACTTAACCACTGAGCCACACCCCCAGCCCTATTTTGTATTTCATTTAGAGACAGGGTCTCACCGGATTGCTTAGGGCCTCACTAAATTGCTGAGGCTGGCTTTGAACTTGTGATCTTCCCGCCTCAGCCTCTCCAGCGCTGGGATTACAGGGGTGCGCCACAGCCTCTGGCCTGAGTTACTATTTCTTACCAGAGATTTCCATCTCTGTTGGTCAGGCTGACCCCCGCCCCACCTCCTGTTTGTCAGGGGCTGGACTTTGGAGCTGCCACATCCACGGGCTGTGACGCTGTTGTGAGTTAACTGCTCGGGACTTTCCACTCTGCTCTGTCCCCCTCCGGCTGCCTTTCTTACACCCCAACGTTACATTTAAAGCTAAATACTGGATTCTGAAAATGGACCACTGGACTTTCCATTTCTCATACCCTTTGCATAACATTTGCATTGAATTAAGCATTATGCGTAACCTAGAGGTTATTTTTAAAACACTGGAAGGATGTCTGTTGCGTCTATGCACATACTACGCCATTTTGGTGGAAGAAACTTGAGCATCTGTGGATTTTGGTATCAGAGGATTTGGGTATCCGTGTATGTGTTGGGGGGTGGTCTGTGAACCACCCTCTCAAGGGACAACCGCACATTAAAATAAGCATGACTTCATTCCGAGGATGCTGACTCGAGTCCAGCATTCTTTCTAGCTCCCCCCTTACTTCCTGCAGGTTTTCTCTCTGATAGTGAAAAACCTGGTTCTAGTTAGGGACAAGATGTGGGCCTTTTTGCTCAACTTAACAGACATGAGAGATCATTGTGGGACACCTCAAGAAACAAATCAACAAGACGAGGCTTTGTGCGTAGCTGTTTCCTCCTTCACCTTCCAGGGTCCAGTCAACTCTGCCAGTTGGTTTAATTTGGGGGGGCAGGGGGGGGGTAACCAGGGATTGAACTCAGGGGCACTGGACCACTGAGCCCCATCCCCAGCCCTATTTTGTATTTTATTTAGAGACTGGATCTCACCGAGTTGCTTAGCACCTCACCTTTGCTGAGGCTGGCTTGAAACTCGTGATCCTCCGGCCTCAGCCTCCAGAGCTGCTGGGATTACAGGCATGCGCCACGGCGCCTGGCTGTCAATTGTTTTTTAAGATTATTTTGTTCAACAATGTTTCCCCATGGAACTTGTTTTCCAAGCTGTTAAAGAGTCAATAAAATTAACTGTAATCGTTTTAACTTCGATGCAAGATATTTATGATTCCGCATTATTATAGTACAACTTTAGTTTTCCTATTACCAGTCTATCCACCCTTCTACCTGTAGGCATACATAAAGAAGTATCTGGAATTCTATTAATCAAATATTAGTAGCAGATGCTTTGGGGTGATGACTTTGGGGTGATTTCTTTGATATGACTCAAGTTCATATTTTATTATTAAATTTTATAATATCCACATAGTATTTTGACAGAAAACTTTTTGGGGAAGCCAGGTACAGGGGCACATGCCTGTCATCCCAGCAGCTCAGGAGGCCTAAGCAGGAGGCTTGCAAGTTCAGAGCCAGCCTCAGCACCTTAGTGAGACCTATTTCAAAATAAAAGATTTTTTTAAATGGCTAGTACTGTGACTCAGTGATTAAATGTCCCTGGGTTCAAGCCCTGGTGCCCTTTCCCCAAAATGGAGGAAATGGCCGACAGGTGGAATACTGCCGGGGGTCGGGATTCCCATTGGATCTAGGGGCTTGGACGTCACCGTTTAGCCTAATGAGAGCCGGTGCCTTAGGCACAGTGATGGACGGGAGTCCGACTGGAGGGACAGTAGAAAGACGTCTCATCTCATCTCTTCCCTGAGAATCACCCAGGGCACCCAAGGCCCCACCCCTGGAGGGCACCTTCAGTTGCTTGGGTAGAATCTGAAACTTGCTTCTTCACCAAGCTCCCAGGTGCTGCTGGTCCTCAGACCACACCGACGTGAACGGCTGGAGACAAACCCGAGGGCCAGCAACCCAGGGCTGTGGCTAGCCTGGCCTGGCCGTGGGGTGCAGCGACGTGGCTTTCCTGGGATCATTCTGTTGTCTGTGTTTTCACAGCGCCTAAAAATACGTAAGCAAGGGGGAGTGGAGGGGGGAGGGGGGAGGGAGGGAGAGAGAGAGAGAGGGAGAGAGAGGGAGAGAGGGGGGGAGAGAGAATCACAAAATGGAATGAACAAATCAGTAGCCCGAGTGGAAGATTTTAGCACTCCTTTCTCAGTAATTTACAGAGCAAACGCATCAAGTAAGGACAGCATAATTTTCAAGTACATGCCAGATTTGCCACAAACAATTCCATAAAGTAAATTTCAAGCAATTTCAAAAGACTGAAATAATAGTATGGTGGTATTAATAAAGATATAACTACAACATTTTGAAAGGGTTAGAATTTTTTAATACATTTCTAGTTGCTTGACTTTGTATTTGGAAAGAACTTCAAATTGACCCAAGAAAAGTTGCGCAAATAACAGTAGCACAGGGGCCTCGTGTCCCCGTGGCCAGAGCCACTTACTGGCCCCTCCTACCCTCATTTACTTTATTGTCCCTCCAACATACAAGCACAGACACAGGCACACACACAGACAGACACACAGACACACGCACACACACATACACACGCACAGAGACACATGCACACACGCACACACGCAGCACCTACCAAGGCCACGAGAGAGTCCCCTGAAAAGAACCCCCAGGGCTGGTTCTGGCCCAGCTGAAGGCTACAGGCCGGGCCCTCCTGGGAAGCGGGGGCGTGAGAAGCCGGCCCCCTTCCACACCCTGACTCTTACGATCAAGTCCAAAAGATTCCAGACATGTCACTCAAGCCTGCATTGATCAGAAGGGACAGGAAAGGGGAAATGGGGACACTCTTAAGGGAGGGGTGGGTCCTCTAGAGGCGAGGGGCAGGGTGCCTCTCCAGCTCTCCGGTTTTACTGGGGACCCAGAGTGGCGCCCAGGCCTACGTCTTGACTTGACTGACAGCAGGGTGACAGCAGACTTGCAGGTCCCCACTGTCATGGCAACGCAAGGTCACTTTGGCTCAGGCTAACCGGTTCTAACTGGAACCTGTTCCCATGGGTTGTGTGGTGAGAGGGGATCCCCCTTATCTCCCTGAGTTCCGGCATCTGGCCTGTGCCAGGGTCACAGCACCCCCACTTCAGGGTAACCTGTCTTCTTATGGGCATTCTGGGACCTGCATTTTTCCTGCAGATAACAGGTGCTTGACAGAGGAATGCAACGCATCCTGGTGACATAAGCCAGGCGGGGCTGCAGGCTAATTGCTTTTTTTTTTTGTACCAGGGATTGAACTCAGGGGCTCTCAACCACTGGGCCACATCCCCATCCCCCCCTTTTTTTGTGTGTGTATTTGATTAGAGACAGGGTCTCACTGAGTTGCTTAGTGCCTCGCCATTGCTGAGGCTGGCTTTGCACTCGCGATCCCCCTGCCTCAGCCTCCCAAGTGCTGGGATCACAGGCGTGTGCCACCGCGCCCGGCTGGCTGATTGCTTTTTAAAGGTGAAAGCATGTGGGGGTCAGCACAGTGGGCCCAGTGCGCAGAATCATCCCCTTGACCTTGTGTTCCCACCACTCGCATCTGTCCCCCATCGAGACCACGCGTGGCCCAGAGGGGCCTCATCTCAAACTACAGACCTGAGGCTCAGTGGGCATTGCTCTAAACCAGGGCGCGGGGGTGCCTGGGAGCCAGGGGGCCTGAGATGTGCTGGACATCACCTGGTGTCACCTGGGTGACCTTTGTGTCCTCTGGCTCCTGTGTGTCCTAGGGGACCCAGCTGCCTGCCAGGTGGCGTACCCTAAAGAGGTGCTGTCCGCGCTCTGGAGCAGGGAAGGAGGAAGCAGGGATCGGTGCACGCAGGGCTGTGCTTTCCCAGAGGGTGCGACAGATGGGTGGGGGGGCTCGGCGGGGGAGCACGTCCCTCGTCAGGAGCCCCGAGGAATCCTTCTTGGATCCAGAAAAAAGGGAAGGTAGAGGATGGTTGCCAAAAAGGAAACAGGGGCCCTGGGAGCTCTTTGACGCCAAAAGACTTGTGGCGGGAGAGGTCCAGAGGCAAGATGGAGGCCAGGAGGCAGGAAGCGGGCTCCACTGGGAAGCAGCGCTAGTTCTCGGCCATCGGCGGGCAGCGTGGGGTCCCGGGGGGCCTCTTCCCTACTGGGCACCACTCGCTGCCTTTGAAATCCCAGCCTCCCTGGCTTTCCAACACCCCTCTGCCAAGGGACCCTGTCCCCCTGAATTCTCACTGTCTTCCTGTCTGCCTCCCTGAAGTCTGGCTCTGCGCCTTGGTCACAGGGCTGGGTTGTCAACACCTGGTGTGGCACATTCTGAGGCTAAATAGGCCAGTGTGTGGATCTGGGGTGGACGTGTGGACCACAGAGTCCCAGACCTTCATTATTTCTGTCCCATCTTCCAAAAGGCAAAATGGGAGATCAGAGAGGTTAGATGACCTGTTCTGGGTCACACAGCAGACCAGCCCTGGGGACCGAAGCAGCAGACGGAGGAAGCCCCAGGGTCCCTGCTGCAGGATGTGTCAGCATCCCAGCTGGAGTGCAGGGACCCCCGCTGCCCCCCACCCTTCCCCTCCGCCTGCTGCGTGAGCAGGGGCCGGGGGCGGCCACCCTGGAGCATTTGGCAGCCTGTCAACGGAACCCCGCCTGGCTGGGGAGCGTGTGGCCGTCACCTCGTTTCCCGTGTTTCCCGTTTGCAGAGCAGCCCCAGGCTTCTGGGGAAACAGCTGGAGGCCCAGCTGTGTTTTCCTGCTCCCTCTCTGCCACCCGAGCCCAGCAAGGGGAACCCAGAGAGAGGGCAGGTGACCGGCCTGGACGGGGGCTGCCCTGGGCGGGAGGCGCCCCAGGAAATAGTGATGCTGATTGGAATGGGGGTGGGGGTGCGAGCCCAAACTGGGAACACGGAGGAGGCGGGAGGGAGACCAAGTGGAACCCACGCGCAGGAACGTCTCTGCGGCCCCAGAGGCTGCCCGCTGGTAGGGAACAGCCACGCACCAGAGGCAGGCGGCAGTGGAGGCCTGGGTACCGCGGCCATCCTGAGACGGGTCGGCCCTCCTCCCGGAACTCAGCAGGCCCCCTCCACCTGGCCAGCGCCTGCTCCACACGTCCTCGCGGGCCCTGTGTCCCTCACTCTCCACCCTGAACTTGTGTTAGTTCTTGGCTACTTCAACTCCCGTGACTTCCCCTGGGTTCCTGTGATACCCCTCCTAGAGCTGGGCAAACGATGACCAAGCTGCCCTGGTCCCCATCCGGGAAAGCAATGGAGAGACCCACAGCTAAGCGGGTCCATGGCAATGTGGAGAAGGGAAAATGCAGCAATGGCTGGAGCACAGAGGATATGGGAGCACCAGGAGGCAGGAGTCGTCTGCTGCCCAGGCTGAGCAGCAGGTACAGGCAGAGAGCCTTCCCGTGAAGATCCCACGTTTGGAGCCCCAGGGTCCCAGGAAGGCCACTCTGGGGCTTGTCCTCACCTTCAGGCAATGGCCTGGAGGGCTGGCGCATCACGAATGTCTGGGAAACCACCTGGACACCGGGAGCCCCACCTTCAGCTTCTCTGTCCTGTCCTGATTGTCACGCAGGTGGATCCTGTCACCCTTGATGGACTGAGGGCCTTCCTGATGACCAGGCAGACCTGCACATTCTGCCCCTCCAGTCCCTCCCTCATTTAGTCCTCAGCCCTCCACTGTGCCATGCAGGGGGTCCAAGCTCAAGCCGATGTTCCACGTTCATTCTCTCAACAAACCCCAGGACTCCCCTCGCGTGCGCCCCTCCCCCACAGCACCAGGGGTGGAACCCGGGGCTGCTCTACCACTGACCCCCTTTTAAAATTTCATTTTGAGACAGGGTCTCACTGTAAGCTGCCTGTCACGGCCAGCCACGGCGCCGCCACGGGAGGAAAATTCTCGGAGGCAGAGTTAAGCTTTTACTACTTTTACTTCTACTTTCTTAGAGCTTAGAGAGGGAAAGAAAGATTTTTCTTAGAGAGGGAAAGAAAGATTTTTCTTCTTAGCTTAGAGTAGCTTAGAGTAAAGAAAGATAGATAAAGAAAGATAGAGCTTCTTAGAGAAAGATTTCTTCTTGTCTTCTTAGCTTAGAGTCTTAGAAAGATAAAGATAGAGCTTAGAGCTTAGCTTAGAGAAAGACCTTCTTTCTTCTCTCTTCTGTCTTCTGTCTTCTTTCTTCTGTCTTCTTCAGGAGCCTCGGCCTAACTCTGACCAGTCATTTCTCTTCTGCCTATCTGGTTTCTGTAACCGCTCTGCCTACGTTCTGGATGACCGAGAATTCTCCGTTCTCCTAACTCGGACGCTGGTGCCTACAGGTGCGTCACATACATATCAGGTGGAACCCATGGCTTCCAGCTAGCTACAACAGCCCTTCCTAATTAGGGCTCCTTCATGGTGCCCCTCCGGCCTCAGCTCATGGTGCCCAGGTCCGGTCTGGTCCCTGGGATTTTTAACGAACCAAAAGCAATTAAAAATCCCTGCCCCTTAGAGCACGCCTGGTGCAGAGAGAGACAAAAAAAAAAAATGAGTAATGTCCTCAGGTCCGATGGGGCCAGGTGCTGTGGACAATGGCCAGGCCGAGATCACCGCCATCAGGCTAGCTGCCTTCATTCTAACATTAAGAGGGGCGTCTGGCGCTCAGCCCTAGCCTCCATCACTTCCTCCTCACTGGGGCCCTGCAAGATGGTCCTGTGATCACCCTGGCTTTGTGAATGACAGCCTTGTGAGGCCACCCAGAGGCTACCACACTTGCCAGCAAGGACTGGTCAGTTGGAGAGGACCCGCGGCTCAGGGTCCACCCTCCCTGGTCAGAGGAGGAGACAGAGAGGGTGAAGGGAACAGACCTTTCCCGGCCACTGGGACCCCCCTGGGGGCTCCTGCCTAGGTTCAGACTCGAGGAGGCCTGCAAGCAGCACAGGTCTTGCCTTATGACAAGCCCTCGCAGGGTGCCGTTTTGCCCCTGGTCAGAGCCAGGGAAGCCCTGTTCTTAGAAGGAAGAGTCCTGGATGGTGGTCAGAGGTCTGGGCGCTAGCCCAGCCAGCCCAAGGGGGAGGCCCGGTCCAGTGGCCTCTTTGTGTCTCACTCTCCTGATCTGCGAGGAGGCGGGTCTATTAGCTGAGACAATCCTCAAGGCCCCACGGGGCCTAGCCTGCAGTTTCCCTGGTGTCCGCATGTGGGACACCTTTGGGCAAAACAGGGCAGCCTCTTTCATGAATGTAGGACCCCGGAGGGGGACACCACAGCAGGTCGAGGTCAGGAGCTGACTTCACGAAGACCCTTTCTAAGCCTTTGAAACTCTGTATTACCGATTTAAAAATCAATTTGAAAAAGTTTTAAAAGTAAGCCCTTGCACATCTCCTGAGCTTCGAAGAACTGCCGGAGTCCGCGCAGGGAAGCGGAGGTTCCTGACTCAGTCCTGGCGCTTGTCCTGCGGGCAAGGAGGGCACGGCCCCCCACACCTGCCTCCCTTCACTCCTGCAACCTGCCTCCCCGAAGCATGCGCCTGTTACAGGCCCCGGGGACCCAGCTCAGGAACCCCTTCCCTACGTGTATGCGCATGCGCGCACACACGCATATGCAGACGCGCACACGAATGCGCACGCACACACTTCGTTTGCTAGGGCGCGTTACACATCCCTTAGCCAGTGATTAGGATATTTGCTAAATAATAAATGAATGTAAACCCTCAGATCCAGGAAACCGGAGGCCAGGCAGGGCCTGCTGTCTGCAGCGGCCCCCGCCTCCGGGATGCCTAGCTCTGAGCGGGGGACTGCGCAGAGCCCGGCATGGGGCAGGAGGGAGCTGAGCTGGCCGGTGTCCCTGGAGCTGGCCGGGACAGTTCTTTGCAAGTCACTAAAACTCTCCTCCCACCTCAATAGGAGGAGAAGGCCCAGGGGGAGTTGGGGAGCCGCGCTACGCCCAGCCTGGGAATATCCGTGGCTCCACCCTCCACCACCCCTAGCACCCCACGCCAGGCCTGGAGGACTTGGCCCGGGTCAGCCTGACCACATTTGCTGAGGCTTGCAAGACTTTTTACATTTCTCTGTGGCCTGACCCACCCAGCCCAGCCAGGCTGAACTTGAACTTGACTCTTTCCAGATGCAGAGCTGTTCACAGGGCGCAATCGTCAGCCACATTTGTCCTGCCTGGAGTTGTCCTGGGTTCCTCTTGGGGTCTGGTCACAGGATCACTGGGGGAGCAGACGATTCTGGGTGAGCGGGACAAAGCATCAGACCACAGGGCTCAGATGACCTTTTGAGGGCCAAGGCTCTGTTCTGGCCCCAGAGCCCTGTTGCCCTCAGGATCAGGAAGTTTCCAGAAGGAAGTCGTGGCTATCAGGCATCTGATCAGAGCCCTGGTGGGGCAGAGGGATGATGGCTACCTAGCTCTGGAAGGCCCTGGGGAACAGTCTCATCCAGAGGTGAACAACTTTAGGTTTTGTGCACCAGTCAAAAGTTATAAAAAATAGGGGCTGGGGGCGTAGCTCCGTGGTAGAGCGCTTGCCTAGCACATGTGAGGTTCTGGGTGCCATCCTCAGCCCTGGGGGAAAAAAATTACAAAAATAAATGGAGGAGGAGGTGTCTGACTAGAAACTGTCTCCTAGCCTTTACTTAATGCCAAGGCGGGGAGAGGAAGTGGGCGTGGCTTCCACTTGACAGGCTTCGGTGGAAAAGCCCGGGTTCTGGAAAGCCTAACTGTGTGTGGCTTTCCGACTTGGTGATGAAAACCTCGTCACCGATGAGCTCCCGTGGCCACAGGGCGTTTGGAACAATGTGGAAGCTGAGGGGGACCCCAGGAGAGATGAGGTGCTGGAGGCGGCATGGTGGGGGAGCGGCGGAGGGGACTGGAGGTCAGATCTGTGGAGCCCACATCCAGAGCTCGCTCCCTGACGCTAGATGGAGGGGCAGGGACCCTGGGAGGGGTGCAGGCTGGTCCCGGCTGGTGGCTCCAGGACTCTGCTTCAGGAGGAGTAGCTGTGCCTGAAAGGTCCCTGATGTGGCCCACCAACCCGCGGCCCTGGGGACAAGGGAGGACCTGGGCCTACCTCTGTACAACCTTCCCCAGCCCCGGAGGGCCCAGCCCAGAGCCAGGCTCCAGGCTGTCTCTTCCCACTCTGCCTCTGCCCGGCTGCCAGTTCCTCTGGGAACGCTCCGTGCCCTCAGCTGCCAGCATCCTGGCATGACGTCTCCCTGGTGCCAGGAGGGAGGGGGCCACATGTTCCCCATATGCCACGGGGTGGGACGTTTACCCTGAACAGCTGAGCCAGCCTCTCCTCCCTCCCCCGGCAGTCTTCCCCCAGCCTCTCTGTCCTCCTGGAGGGGTCTCCCACGCCCAAGCAAGGAGGAGGCCAAGTGGGAGGTTCCCGACTTCCAGGGCGCTGCCGGCACTGCTCCAACTCAGCACAAGGTCCACTCTGAACCGCACAGACCAAGCGGGAGCCCGCCCTTGGTCAGGAACCGCAAGCAGGGATGAGCTTCGTCTCTCCCTCCATCCGCCTGTCTCTCCTTGTTACCAGACTTCTCCGTCCTTCCCTCCCTCTATTCTCCATCCTTTCCTTGAGTTCTCCATCTGGTTCAAATATGCCCCCCAAAGTTTCTGTGTCAGAAACTTAACCCCCAGTACAACAGTGTTGAGAGGGAGACCTGTGAGAGGTGGCCAGCTGTGAGGGCAGAGCCTCAGGTTTTATCCTGGGAGTGGGTTTGTTACAAAGGAGAGCTGCTCTCTTGCTTTCTCTTGCCTTTTGACACCTTCCACCATGTTATGAAGACACAGGCTACAGAATCTCCTTGATGTCACACACCCCAGCCTGCAGATGCGTGAGCCCGCGAGAGTTCTAGCCTGTGGTGTTCTGTTGTAGCAGCACAGAAAGGACAACATCCGCTCATTCCTCACCCTCTCTGCCTTTCAATATCTTCATCCATCCAGTTCTCTACTCCATCCACCTCTCTGTCGTTCTAGACATCTCTCCCTTGGCCTCCACCCATTCCTCTGCCCCCTTATTCAGCCATCTTTCTCTCCCTTTCTCTATTCATCCATCCACTCACTCACCCACCATCCACCCATCCATCCATCTACCCATCCACCCACTCACTCACTACCCATCCATTCACCCACCCACCCACCCACCCATCCATCCACATACCCATCCACCCATTCGTCCATCCACCCACTCACCCAACCTTCCATCCATCTATCCATCCAATCATCTATCTATCCGTCCATCCATCCACCCATTCATCCATCCACCCACTCGCGCAACCTTCCATCCACCCATCCACCCATCTCTCCATCTCTCTCTGATCCTCTCCATCTCTCCATTACTCTACCCAGTTTCTGCTCTTCCATTTTGTCATCCATTCATCTATTCCTTCACGCCCACTTCTCCCTCCCTCCCTCCCTCCCTCCCACCTCCTTTCCCCCACCCTTCCATCCTTTTATCCCTCATCTCGCCACCCAGGCCTCTCTCCACTCCTCCGCCTCCCCTTCCACCCCCCACAGCTCCACCCGTCTGTCCACTTACCCAGAACTTTCCATGAACCGGTCCCCCCCCCGCCCCACCCCCGTCTCTCCTCGGGGGCGAGCATGCTTCCCCGGGGGCCTCAGTGGTGCTGACTGTGACCCCTCAGGAGCTCTCGCTGCAGTGGGGTGACTCTCTTCTCCCGAGTCTGCGCTTGGGACTGGCCTGTTCTGGGGCAGCAGGTGGACAGAAGGGACACGCTGCAAGAAGCCAGCTCTCGTGCGTGCTCACCAGGAAGCTGGAATGCCTCTCTCCACTTCCCTGCCTGCCTCCTGTGAGCCCGCGCTGATCTGTCTCCACCGTGTGACTGAGGACCTAGCCCAGGCGCCCCGGCGTGGGAAGGGTCTGCTGTGCCCTGCTTACCATCAGCTCCCGGGGGCCGGTGGCTGCCCTCTAGATCCGCCATCAGCTTCTCTTCCAGCAAACCCTAGCTCCGCTGCACAGGCTGCGCTTCGAGACCTGACATTCTGCTCCTGCCATTCCCCCAGTCTGCGTTCCCAGAGGGAGAACCCCTACCTGCTCCAGCCTCGCCCCAGGACCCCTCCCCAGAGGCCCTCTGAGGTGGCCCCCTTGGCGACCTTTGGCAGGAGTCGGTGGTTTCCCTTGTTCCCAGGGGGCCTCAGCAATTCCCCTTCGCACAGGTCTCATCTGAAGCTGCACCAAGGAGTGTGGCCGTCTTCTCCCCCTGAGCTTCCCCGTGGGGTTGGGGCTGCTGAGTCCCCTCTGTGTCCCCCCCCACACACACTTGCCTAACACCAGCACATGCTCAGTGGGCGAGCAGAAAGTAGAGCAGAAGCAGATTCAAAACCAGGGGTGACATCAAAAACATGTGCCAGCCAGCAGAGCAGGACAGTGGCCAGCGGAAAGGCCAGGCCAAGAGAGCGGCATCTCCACATTTCTAGAGAGCTTCAGGCTTTCGCCCAGCGCCGCCTGACCTGGTCTCCACCCCAGCAGGGGAAGCGGCAGGGAGGTGTCCGTGTCTGGGGAGGTCCGGGGCGGGCGGGACCGGACCTGGGACCTCCTCTCCTCACCTTCCCTGTCCCAAGCCAACCAGGTCCAGCCCTCCGAGGAAGCTGGGAGAAGAGAAGGAAGGGCGGGGGACCAAATGACCAGAGCTGACGTCTAACAACTGCCGCGGGTGTCCTAGAAGTGGAGCTGAGATTTTTATTTTCAATATTTTTAGTTGTAGATGGACACAACACCCTTATTTTATTTATTTATTTATTTATTGGATCGAACCCAGTGCGTCACTCGAGCTAGGCAGGCGCCCGGCCACTGAGCCACAACCCCAGCCCCGGAGCTGAGACGCGACGTGACAGACCCACGTCGTCCGAGCCCCTCTGTGGAGGGGCACCACTGTGCCCCACGTTGCAGAGAGCAAAAGTGAGGTTTCGGAAGGTCAGACGATTCCCACGACCCCCTCGCTCGTGGGCACGGGGCCAGGGCTGGGATTCAGCCAGGACCTGGCGCTGCGGGAGCCCACCGCGCTCCAGGGCCCCCCCCAGCTTTGCGGCAGACCGCCGGGCACCTGGACTCAGGGTGGGTGGGGCCCGGGTGGGTGGGGCCCTTTGGAGACGGGAAAGCTCGGGACTTCGGTGCCAGGCCTGTGCTCGTCACTCCTGGCTGTGTCACCGTGGAGCCCACGCCCCAGGCCTCCTGTGCAGGTGTGCTGCGAGTCCAGCCTTGCCGCCAAGAGGAGCAGGTGGCCTGCAGGCCCGGAGGCAGCACTTACCTCGCTGGGCTTGGTTTTATCTGTACAATGGGCGCAAGAGCATCTCAGCTGCAGTCGGCCTCTGCTGGGACTCAGAAGGCTGGCGAGGCACGGGCCTCCTGCCACTTCCCCGCGTCCCCCGCCTGGGCAGACAGGCCCGGTGGAGGGACTTCTGCTGCAGGTCGGTTTCCCTTCTGTAGCTGGGCCACTCTCCAAGGCAGAGGTCTCAGCCCAGGACACTGTGACATCCCTCGTTGGCCACAGGAACAGGCCCAGGCAGCAGTGTCCTACCCAGCAGCTCTGGGACCACACCGGTGACAGTTCAGGGCAGCTGCCCTTGATGACTGGGACACCCAGGATGACCATTAAGACAACAACGGCCACGGGGCCCACTCCCTCAGAGCCAGCCTGTGCCGGGCACGCTGCCAGCAGAGAACTTCCACCACCACGTGGTAGACAAGGCGAGCAAGGTTCAGAGAGGTTGACTGGCCTGCCTCAAGAGGCACAGCGAGTGGTCCCCCACCGGGCTTCCCCCACTGCCCCCCACCGTCCCTCTGACATTGATGCATGAAAGATTGTGTCCAGCGATACACTGGGCACAGGGAGGCCGTCACTGGGCAAGGTCCAAGTGCCAGGGCCCTGGTCAGGTGGGCAGTACTGGGTCAGCAGGAAGCAGGAGAAGGAAGGGCTTCTGGGAGGAAAGAGGAAGATGACCGACTCCCATGCCTTAAAGGTCCCCAGAGAGGCCCCCTGCCTTGAGGACACCTTATCCAGTGTCCCAGGCAGGGGCCTCCCAGGCTTTGGGCTGGAGTGACCCACTCCTGTGGGTTCCTGATGGCTGGGAAGGCAGGAACAAGCCAGGAACCCCCGCATGACCAGTGCCCAGGTTCTGCCCTACATGGGCCCAGAGTCCTGCCCTGAGGCCCATCTGCTGAGGAGCGGGGGAGAGGCAGCTGGCCAGGGGAGGGAGGAGCAGGAGAGCCTCTTCCTGGGGACACAGGAGCCTGGGCAGGCTTGGAGGCCAGGACT
Source organism: Tamias sibiricus (assembly GCA_025594165.1). Lineage (NCBI taxonomy): Eukaryota > Metazoa > Chordata > Mammalia > Rodentia > Sciuridae > Tamias > Tamias sibiricus. The sequence continues at coordinate 27,277,488 of CM046657.1, forward strand.
CCTGGCCTCTCCTGGTTCTCAGCCTCCAGGCAATGTTCTGCCCCTGGAACCTTCTTGCAAGTGAGAAAGAGAGGAGGGGGAAGAAGGCTGGCTGGAGTGGGGGCTGCCTTCCTTCCTCAGGCCTGCCCTGCTGAGGTCCAGGAAGGAGCAGAAAGGCACAGGCACTGGAATCCTCTCGCCTGCCGCTGCCTCCCCAGCGCCTCTCCGCCCAGGCTGCCGGCTGCGTGAGCAAGAGCGTCCTGGAAAAGAGTGGCCGGCACAGGGACTTCCAGGGCTGCTCCGCACCTGCCCCTGAACCCCCAGGTGGGAGGGGAGGACAGAAGAGAACTCGCTGGACCCTCTTTGAAATTCCAGGGGGAGTCCCCATCTCAGACCATTTGAGTGTCCTTACCGACAGTGACACTGGTCACTGCGGGGATTCTCCTGGTGCGGTTCTGTGTGGACAGCACTCTTGGCCCAAACAGAGCTGCAGGAGACCCATCCTCCACAGCCCTTCTTAATTGGGGCAGAACTCGGGAGGCCGTGGGGATGCCCAGCCCCTCCTGCACCCCCTGTGAGCAGGAGGACCCTGGATCTGTAGGACGAAAGGGACCAGATGCTGGATCCAGGGCTGCTGGCTTGTGCGAGGTGGCTGACCTCAGGTGAGGGAATGAGGCTGGGGAGTCTCACACAGGCCCCTTCCCCATCCTCCCAGGCCTGTCTCCATGAGGACCTGGGAGATGGGAGGCTCAGCTCTGGAACCCTCCAGCCTCATAGCTTCTGTCCCCTGCGCTGAGGAGACACCTTTGGCACCTTCCAGATTCTCCCCCAGCCCCGCCCTTGGTACTGGGAATTGTACCCAGAGGTGCTTTGCCACTGATCTACATCCCCAGCTCTGTTTATTTATTTATTTATTCATTTACTTATTTATTTCGTGGTGCTGGGGATTGAACTCGGGGGCACTCGACCACTGAGCCACATCCCCAGCCCTATTTTGTATTTGATTTAGAGACAGGGTCTCACTGAGTTGCTTAGCACCTCGCTGTTGCTGAGGCTGGCTTTGAGCTCACGATCCTCCTGCCTCAGCCTCCCAAGCCGCGGGGATTTTTTGAGAAAGAGTCTCACGAAGTTGCCCAGGATGGCCTTGAACTTGCAATCCTCCAGCCCTGACTTCCCAGGTGCCCGGGATCACAGGCACGCCCCTCCCTGCCTGGCTGGCCGTGGCTCCTGGCAGATCTAGGAATGGCTCATTTGGCTGGGGCTGGGCTCCAGCCCATCCTCTCTGGAACTCCACCCACGCGTGGGCTGGCCCTGGCCTGCAGACCCACCTGGGAGGAAACAGGACACCGTCCTGCTCATCACCAAACCCTCCGCAGCCAGAGCCCCAGGTAGGACTGGGCACCGGAGCCCGGAAGCAGGGGAGGGGAGAAGGGCGGGGGTCGGGTGGGTGAGCGGCAGCCCCTGATCCAGGCCAGCTGTTCAAACATCCAGGGCCCTTCCGGCTTCCTTCCCAGATGCCTGGTCAGCACGCGGGCCTGGCTGGCGGCCACCCCGCGCCCTGGGTCCCCGCAGTAAACCCCTCGCAGAGACTTCCTCTGTGGCCAGGAGGCCTCTCTCTAGACCCCCCAGGCAGGCCACCAGCTCTGGGGAGCCCCGGGACCAGGTGGAGCAGGGAGGGGCATGGCCCTGCTGAGCTCAGAGGCCAGCACAGGAAGGAGCGTGGGAACAGGAGAAGGCACGCAGGCCTGTGTCCCTCCGCACGCATGGGGTGCCCGACGGCTTTCCCCTCTCGGCGCGCACGGCTCCTCTCCGCCACGCCTAGCCGTGGCCAAGGCCACCCCTCCCTGCCCTGGATGGTCCCCCACACGCCCGTCTCCTCCCTGTCCCCTGCGTCAACAGTCTCCTTCCAGCCCCTGTGGGAGTGTCACCCCACTAACGGGCTCCAGGAGAAAACGGCTCTCGCCACCCTCTGGCCCACGTGGCACGTCTCCGTGGCTCTGGTCCTCTTCTGCCCTCTATGGTGGGTGGCTGGGTGAGGGTCATGGCTGCCCTCCTAGAGCTCCTGAGGCCGAGGGGGGCTGAGTCCTGCCGGGTGGTCCCCAGCCATTGCCCGGCCCCTGGCCGCGGAGGAGCGGGAGGACCCGAGGTTCCGTAGCAGCTCTGCGCTCGCTAGCGACTGCTCTTGGATTTTCCCGTGAGCAGGGCGGTGCAGACACGGTGGTCCACATTTCATAGATGACACACAACTGTCGCGAACGCCACTATTTTTATTATTTACATTTTCTAATTGCACTGGGACATAGAAATGTGGATTGTTTTCTATGTTGATTTTGCACCCAGCAATCTTACTAAATTCTCTCCATAATCCTATGACTTCTTCTGGGTCTCTGTGTAAACAATTGTATCATCTGCAAGTAGGGTTTTTTTCCCCTTTCTTTCCAATTGTCGTATCCTTTCATTTTAAAAAAATATTACTTTATTTTATTCTGTCTTAAGTGCTGGCTGAGACCTGCATCTCAACTGGACTTAGTATTGGCAGGCATCTTTGCCTTCTACCTGTTGTTAAGGGGACTGTCCTCAGCACGTCCTGCATTAGAACACTTGTGCTGGGTTTCTGTACATACCACTTACTGGGTCAAAGAATAAATATTCTCAGTTTTTAGAGGGTTTTTTTTTTTTTGTCACAAATGAATGCTGAGACTTGTTGACTCTTTCTGTGCATCTGGTGAGATTATTACACAGCACCTGTCCTTTGACTTTTCTAACGTGAATTACATTAGTCTATTTCCCAAGATCAAACCAACCTTGCATTCTTGGGATACATTGAACGTAGCCAATGAGGTGTTACGGTTTTCATTCATTACAAGTTTCACTTTGCCAACACCTTGGTCCAGAGTTTTGGGGTTCCTTTCAAGAATGAGGAGTTTTCTTTCTCCTTGTTTTGCATTTTGCTTGGGAGTCAAATAATATTAACCCCACAGGGTGCTGCAGGGGTAGTCTTTTTTGTTCTGAGCTCTGTTGGCTAAGATGGCAGTGATCTGAAACTTGAATGTTTGGTAGAGCTTGCCTGTAAAGCTATCTTCACTGTGGAATATTTGAAACTTCCACTTCAGTTCTCGGACTATTCAGATTAGGGGTCCCAGGTTGCCCCACTTTAGTTTTGTTTTTGCAATTTTATTCTATTTTTTAAAGTTTTTTATTTGTTCCTTTTACTTATACATGACAGTAGAATGTATTTTGACATATTATACATACATGGAGTATAACTTCCCATTCTTGTGGTTGTACATGATGTGGAGTTACACTGGTCAGGTATTCATATATGAACATAGGAAAGTTATGTATGATTCCTTCTTCTGTATTTCCCATTCCCATTCCCACTCTCTTCCCCCATTTCCTCTGTCTAATCTGGTGAACCTCCAGTCCTCCTGTTCACCTCCCACCTATTGTGAGTTAGCATCTGCATATCAGAGAGAACATGCAGCCTTTAGTTTTTTGGGACTGGCTTATTTCACTTATCATGATAGCCTCCAGTTCCATCCATTTACCTGCAAATGACATGATTTCATTCTTCTTTATGGCTGATTAATATTCCGTTGTGTATATGTACCACATTTTCTTTATCCATTCATCTGTTCAAGGGCACCTAGTTTGGTTCCATAGTTTACCTATTGTGATTTGAGCTGCTATAAACATTGATGTGGCTGCGTCACTATAGTATGCTGATTTTAAGTCCTTTGGGTATATGCTGAAGAGTGGGATAGCTGGGTCAACTGGTGGTTCCATTCCAAGTTTTCTGAGGAATCTCTAAACTGCTTTCCAGAGTAGTTGCCCCAATTTGCAGTCCCACCAGCAATATATGAGTGTACCTTTTCCTTCACATCCTCGCTAAAATTATTGTTGTTTGCATTCTTGATAATTGACCTTCTGACAGGAGTGAGATGAAATATCAGGGTAGCTTTAATTTGCATTTCTCTAATTGCTAGTGATATTGAACATTTTTTTTCGTATATTCATTGACCAATGGTATGTCTTCTCCTGTGAAGTGTCTGTTCAGTTCCTTTGCCCATTTATTGAGTTATTTGTTTTCTTGGTGTTAAGGTTTTTGAGTTCTTTGTGTATTCTGGAGAGTAATGTTCTATCTGAGGCGCTGGTGGTAAAGATTTTCTCCCATTCTGTGGGCTCTTTGTTCATGTTCTTGATCATTTCCTTTGCTGTGAAGAAGATTTTTAGTTTGATACCTCCCATCCCATTTATTGATTCTTGGTTTTACTACTTGTGCTTTAGGAATCCTGTTGAGGAATTCAGTTCCTAAGCTAACGTGATGGAGATTTGGGCCTACTTTTTCTTCCAGTAGGTACAGGATTTCTGGTCTAATTCCTAGGTTCTGGATCCACTTTGAGTTAATTTTTGTGCAGGTGAGATATAGGGGTTCAATTTCATTATATTACATATGGATTTCCAGTTTTCCCAGCACCACTTGTTGAAGAGGCTATCTTTTCTCCAATGTATGTTTATGGCCCCTTTGTCTAGTAAGAGATAACTGCATTTATGTGGGGGTCTCTGTGTCTTCTATTCTGTACCATTGGTCTCGATGTCTGTTTTGGTGCCAATACATGCTGTTTTTCTTACTATAGCTCTGTAGTATAATTTAAGTTCTGGTATTATGACGCCTCCTGCTTCACTTTTCTCGCTGAGGATTGTTTTGGGTTGGCCCACTTTGGAAGATATTGTTTTATATTTCTTTCAGTGTTGATTTTAAAGTTTTATGTGTCTAAGAATTAAAAATGTCATGTATTTTTTAAAATGTATTTGGATAATGTTCATAAGACCTCTGATTATTTCAACAATTCATGAAGTATCATTGACATAAATTAACTTTCCGTATACAAAGCATGCATTCAGATGAGTTTTGAGGTGTGTTTGGTGATGTTCAGGAAACTCTGCACCAGACTCAGCCTCTGGCTCTTGAGGGAGCAGCAGCAGCAGGAAGATCTCTCTGCCCTTCTTCCCTGTGGGAGGCTGAGGAGATTCCTCTGACCCTCCTCTGAACTACTACCTGTAGGTCACAAGAACCTCACTTTAGAGGAAACTACCCTGTACTCGTTGGAAAGCAATGTCCTTGTTCTAGAAGACAGAAAGGCCAAGAACCTGAACACACAGGCCTTGCTAAGTTCCTCCAGTTTATTACCATTAGATCCTATGCCCTTGGGGCCACCCAGACTTCTGCACAACTAGTCATAAAAACACACGATTTTCCCCATGCCTTTGGGTCTTTATTTCTGAAGGCTCCCATTGTAAAAGCCCTAACAAGGAGATAGCTAAGATGGAGGCTAGCTGAGAGCCATAAGAGGTGTTTCAGTATTTTCACCTGATATTCATGCATTTATCTAAGAATCTTTCTATGCCCGTGAAAACTATGACGCACCTGTAAGTTTGAGCTGTTGACACGTGTATACTCCTTAAGGCAAAAAGTATTTAACTGGGTGAGGTTGGCTAGAGGTGGTGGGAGTTGGAGAGGTTGTTGGAGCTGGAGAGAAGTTGGAAGAAGCAAGAGTAAAGAGCCTATTCATTTTCCAGTCTGCTTCCGAATTCTTTCCCGCGGTATCGTTGCTGCAGGCAGCGATAGCTGCAGGCGGTAACATCCCATTTCACACAAAACTTGTAAGCTGCCTGTCGTGGCCAGCCACAAACGCCGCGGGAGGAAAACTCTCGGAGGCAGAGTAAAGCTATTACTACTTTTACTTCTACTTTCTTAGAGAGAGCTTAGAGAGAGAAAGAAAGATTTTTCTTCTTCTTAGAAAGAGCTTAGAGAGAAAGATTAGAGAGAGCTTTCTTCTTTCTTCTTTTCTTCTAGAGCTTAGAGAGAAAGAGAGAGAGCTTGAAAGAGAGAGATTTCTTTACAGAGAGAGAGAGCTTAGCTTTAAGAGCTTCTTTCTTCTTTCTTCCTCGGGAGCCTCAGCTTGACTCTGACCAGGAATTACTTCTTCTATCTGGTTTCTCTTCTGTAACCGCTCTGCCTACGTTCTGGCCGCTCTGATTCTTTTCTTCTTCTCCGACCCGAACTCTTCTTCCGACCGAGCGACTGCATGACTGACTGAATGAATTCATTCTTCTCTTGACTCCGACCGCTTTCACCCGGTTATATACCTTTAGCTTTGCGGGTGCCTCACGTGCATTTACAGGTGCGTCACATACATAGTTATTATCAGGTGGAACTTATGGCTTCCAGCTGACCGCAATAGCCATCTCCCTAATTGGGGCTCCTTCAAAAACTCACATTAAACATATCTGTAAGCTTTCCTGTGTTAATCTATCTTTTTTTAAATAACTGCCCCAACCATCTGCCATGATGGAAGAGGAAACTTTTCCTCCCTACAAACGCACCTGTGAACCCCTCCTTGCATTCAAGGTTGGGAACAGATCTGCCACCCCACAAGCTTCTCAGGCCCCTGGGTGCCTCCTTCCTGCCCCTCTCCTCCTCCTCTGCATGTCACTGCTGAACTTTATATCCCTATACATTTACTTTGCATTTTCTAGAATTTTACAAAGTGGACCATGCAATATGTATTCTTTTAGCATAATTATTTGGAGGTTCATCCACATTACTTACTTCATGTATCAATAGTTTATTCCTGTGTGTGTGTGTGTACTGGTGATTGAACCCAGGGGAGCTCTACCACTGAGCCCTTTTTAATTTTTATTTTGAGGCAGGTTCTCACTAAGTTGCAGAAGCTGGCCTCAAACTTGCAATCCTCAGCCTCGGGAGTCACTGGGATTACAGGTGTGCACCATCATGCCCAGCTAGTTCATTCCCTTTTACTGCAGAGTAATATTTCGTTTGTATGGACATACCACAATTTATATTTTCACCACTCAATAGACATTTGGTTTATATCCAGATATAATATTTGACTACCATAAACACTGGTGTGCAAATATTTGAAATGACATGTGCTGGGTCATGGAGTGGCTGTGTCATATGATTGGTATATGTTTAACTTTTCAAGAAGCCACCAAACTGTTTGCCAGGTAGTCCTATCATTACATTCTCCTGGCAGTGTATGAAAGTTCTAGTTCCTCCACATCCTTACCCACACTTGGTAGGAACAGTCTTTTGAAATTTAAATGTTCGAATAGGTGTGTAATGGTATTTCACTGTGGCTTGATCGGCATTTCTCCCTTTGTTTAATGATATTAAACATTTGCATGTGCTTATTTAACACCTGTACTATATTTTTTCTTTGGTAAAGTATTTGTTCAAACTTTTTGCCCATTTCTAATTTTTTTTTTTTTTTTTTTTTTTTTTTGGTACCAGGGATTGAACTCAGGGGCACTCGACCACTGGGTCACATCCCCAGACCTTTTTTGTATTTTATTTAGAGACAGGGTCTCACTGAGTTGCTAAGTGCCTCACCATTGCTGAGGCTGGCTTTGAACTCGCGATCCTCCTGCCTCAGCCTCCCAAAGTGCTGGGATTACAGGCGTGCGCCACCGTGCCTGGCTTCTAATTTTTTTTTTTTTATATTTATTTTTTAGTTGTAGTTGGACACAATACCCCTATTTTACTTATTTCTATGTGGTGCCGAGGATCGAACCCAGGGCAGTGCACGTGCTAGGCCAGCACTCTACCACTGAGCCACAACCCCAGCCCCTCCATTTCTAATTTTTATTTGCAGTATTATTTTTAAAAGAATACAAAAAATTCATTACACTTGACTCCTACTTGTTGAATTTTAAAATTCTCTCTGTATTCTGAATATGTCTTTTATCAGATATGTGATTCACAAACATTTTCTCCCCAAATGTGATTTGTCTTTCTATTCTCTTTTGAAGGGAAGATATACAGTTTTTCCATTTTTATTTAATGGTCCAAGGTCACAGATATTTACTCTTATGCTTTCTTCAAAAAGTTTTCTAATTTTAGGTATTATGTGTAAGTCTATGACCCATTTGGAGTTAAATTTTTATGTGATGTGAGATGTGGATCAAAGTGATTTTTTGTGTGGTCCTCCATATTTCACGTGGACAAGCTGATCCCTCACAAGTTCCTTTGCACCATTTTCAAAAGCAATTAACCACACGTGCGTGGGTCTAGTTACAGTCTTTGTTGGTCCCGCTAATCTTTCTTTAGATGCTAGCATCACACTGTGTGCCCTCTCTGCCTCTTCCAAGACTTGAAGTGAGGGGAGGCAAACGCTCCACTTGGCTCTTAAAAAAAAAAAAAAAAAAAAAAAAAAAACAATGTTTAAAAGATTAAAAAATTGGGGGCTGGGAACAATGGCTCAGCAGTCGAGGGCTCGTCTCGCATGTGTGAGGCCCTGGGTTCGATCCTCAGCATCACATAAATAAAACAAAGGTATTGTGTCTGCCTACAACTAAAAATATATATATATTTTTAAAAAAGATTAAATAAATGGTTGGCTATTCTCGATCCTTTGCATATTCAAGAGAATTTTAGAATCCACGGGTCAAGTTCTGTGGAAATAGGTCAACAAGTTTTTGATTGCAGATTAATCTGGGGAGAACTGACGCCTTACCATCGTCTTCCAATCCATTAATATGGTATATATCTTCATTTATTGAGGTCTTCTTTAACTTCTCAGCAATGTCAAATTTAGACCCAAGTATTTCTTTCTGGTTTTTTTTTTTTTTTTTTTTTTTTTTTTTTTTTTTTTCCCCTACTGGGGACTGAACCCAGGGGAGCTATACTACTGAGCTACATCCCCAGATCTTTTTATTTTTTATTTTGAGACAGGGTCTCAGCAAATGGCTTAGGCTCTTGTTAAGTTGCTGAGGCTGTCCTTGAACTTGTGATTATTCCCGTCTCAGCCTCACAAGTCTCAGGGATTACAGGCATGCAGGTATGTGCCACTGCACCTGACTCATTTTTCTTTTAAGAGATGAGGTCTCACTATGTAGTCCAGGCGGGTCTTGAACTCCTGGCTTAAGTAATCCTCCTGCTTCAGCCTCCTGAGTAGCTGGGAGAGCTGGCTACAGGGGTTCACCACAGTGTTGAGCCGTACGTATTTCATGATTTTTATATAATTATGAATGATATTTGGGGGCTTCAATTTCCTATTGTGACTGATCTATAGAAATATGATTGCTTTTGAATATTGATCTTATGCTTCACCATCTTGCTTAGCTCATTCATTAGTTAAGGTACATTTTCTAGATCACATGGAATTTGTTGCACAGATCATCGTATCGTCTGCAAAATAAAGTTCCCTTTATTTACAGTTTGACTTCTTCTTGGATAATCAGGATGACTTTCATTTCCTTTTCTTGCCTGATTGCACTGGCCAGCACCTCCAGTACAATGTTGATTAGGAATCACAACAGAGTTCCTCACCTTGATCCTCATCATTGAGAACCAACATCCAGTCGCTGGCTGCCAAGTGTGTTAGTTGTAGGTTTTATAGTAACTTTGTATCAGGTTGAATTCCATCCTATTCCTGAGGGTTTTTCTGGGGAATGGATATTGTGTTTGATAATCATGTTTACTAGACCCATTTAGATGATCATAACCATTTCTTTTTAAATCTGTTAATATATTGAATCATAGATTGATTTTTGAATGTTAAGTGGACTTTACATTTCTGATATAAGCCCCTCTTGGTCATGATGCATTACCAGTTTATCATGTTTAATTCATACTGTCAATATTATTTAATTTGGCAAGATTTTTGTTGAGAATTATTGCAACTATGTCCACAAGGGACATTTATTTCTATCAAAACTATAATCTTATTTTTTTTATGTCTTTATCTGGCTACCTTATCAAAGTAATGCCAACCTAATAGAATGGGTTGAGGAGTACTCATTTTTCAGGGGTTTTTTTTTTTTTTTTTGAGAGTTTGTGTAGAATTATTATTTTTTAAAGTACTGGAGATTGAACCCAGGGCCTTGCACATACTAGGTAAGTGCTCTACCACTGAGATACATCCCCAGCCCAGAATTATTTTTTTCCTTAAAAATTTGGTAGAATTCCCCAGTGAAGCCATCTTGGCCTAGCATTTTTCTTGTGGACTATTTTAAGCTATATATTCTATTTCTTTGGTAGGAATAGAGCCATTCAAGTTATTTTCTTCCTGAGCTTTGCTTTGACAGTTCATGTCTTTGAAGGAAGTTTTCCATTTAATTGAAGTTGTCAAACTTATTGGCATAAAGTTTATGATATTCCCATAGCTTCCCTTTAGCATCTGTAGACCCTGTAGTGATGCATCTTTTCTTACTCCTGACTTAATCACCTTATGTCTTCTCACTCTTTTGATCAGTCAGGCCAGAGATTTATCAATGTTATTAATCTTCTCAATGAATCAGCTTTTGGATTCGTGGATTGGTCTCCATTATTTTTCTATTTTTAAGTTTACCACATTTCACTAGAATCTGCATTATTTTCTTTCTTATGCTTGCTTTGGGTTTAATATCCTGCTCAATTTCTAGTTTCTTAGGTTGAAAACTAAGGTCATTTATTTCAGACCCTTATTATCTAATACACGTACTTCATGATATAAACATTCCTTTAAATACTGCTTGCTGACTGACTTGCCAGTCCTTTCTGGAAACACACTCACAGACACACTCAGAAGTATGTTTGCCAATTTTCTAGTCATCTGTCAATCCAGTCAAACTGACAACCAAAATTAATCATGGCAATAAAATTGAGTTCAAATGTAGCATCCTGCTGTTTATTTTCTATATGTGTCATACGTTCTTTTGTTCTTACTTCCTTTTTGACTTTTTTTTGCATTGAGTATTTTATCTCATGTGTCGTCTTATTAGCTGTAGCCCTTTGTTGTATTATTTTCTTTAGGGTTTGTAGTTATACACCTTAACTTATAGATCTACCGCAAGAGACGTAACACCACCTCATGTGTGTAAAGTGTGTCTTACAGTATCCTTCCACGCCTCCACTTCCTGTCTTTGTGCCACTTTATCATACATTGCACATTTATGTGTTTTATAAATATCATAATATGTTGCTTTTATTTTTTGCCTCACCCCATAGATTACATTTTAAAGATACCTTAATAATAATTAAGTAAAATTTCATATGCTCCTCTAAATAACAGGTCTAAGTCTTTTATCCCTTTGTGTAGATCTAGATTTTCCCCTGGTCTTATTTTTCTTCTTTCAAAGGACATCATTTAACATGTCTCGAAGCGTAGGCTTGCTAGTCATGAAATGTGTCAGCTTTTGTGTGTCTGAAAAGACTGTTTCACCTCCATTTTTGAAAGATGTTTTTGCGGGAGGAAGAATTCCAGGTTGACAGACTTTAAAGGTGTGGCTCCTCCGCCTTCTGGCTTGTATCATTTCCAGGGCAAAGTCTGCTATCATCCTTATCTTTGGTCTTCTGTGTAGAACCTTCTTTTCTGTCTAACTGCTTTTCAGGTTTTGTCTTCATCATGGGGTTTGAGCAACTTGATTATTATCATGGCATGATGTCAGTTTCTTCACATTTCCTGTGCATACTTAGAGTTTTCATCAAATTTGGAAAAACTTTGACCATTACTTCTTTGAATATGTTTTCTCCTCCCTTCTGTGATTGCACATCTCACGGGCTTCTTGGAGCTGTCACAGGGCTTACTGATGGTGCCTGCAGTCATGGTTTTACTCAGTCTCCTTTTTCTATTCCCATTTCTTTCGGATAATTTCTATCACAATGAGTTCAGGTTCACTATCACTTTTCTGCAATGTTTAATCTGCCATTGATCCCAGCCTCTTTTTCATCTCAGATACTCTAGTTTTATCCACTCCCCTGGAAATTTTTCATTAAATACCAGACATTGTGAATTCTGCCTGATGGATGCTGGGTGTTTGGCTATTCCCATAGCTATTTTTGAACATTGCTTTGGATACTTGGAAACAGATTGATTCCTTTGGGTCTAGCTTTAAGCTCTATTGGGAGATGCCAGAGCAGCATTTAGTCAAGCCTAATTTTTGCCCAACACTGAGACAACACTTTTGGGTATCCTACCTGTGGAACCCCCCTTTTTAGCCCCACGCCTCTTTTCAGTTTAACTGCTTCTTTTTGCTTCTGTAAAATGCTTGTCTGAAAGGTAACAGAAGCCAAACTGCTGTGACTCCATTTTGTTATCAGCTGCCTCAAACTGTTGCAAGTCTCCTGTCACGGGGGACAAAGAAAAAATAAGTCCAGGTAAGCCAGCCCACGCACAATAAGATAAGGTAAAAGCAGGGCCCTGCAGTGAGTTTGAGTAATAGCCAGCACATTCCATTGCTCTGGGGACAGCCTCCACCAACGAAAACCCCCTGAGTCACGCACGGGCTCCCCCTGGCCAATTGCAATGTGACAAGACACCCTCGCTGTAAAGATGGCCAATCTGGTGAACCCCCTCCCTCTCCTTGCTTCAACCCCAATAAAAGACTTGCCCCTCCTGAGTTCGGGACTCTCGGTACAGATCCACTGTGTTGGTGAGGTCTGAGAGTCCGAGCTTAAGCCTGAATAAAGGCTCTTTGTCCTTGCATACACTCCGGATTCCTTGGTGGTCTTTGGGGGGCCATTCTCTGGGCATTACACTACCTGTGACTGGGAACTATAAGATCATCTCTCCTGGCTGGTGCCAACAGGCACTGTTCCTGGCCCTGGGTGAGCTCTGGTCTTGTTGGGTGGTTCTTTCTCCAGGCTTGGCTATGGTTCTCCTATGTACTTGAGTACCCAGGAAGAATCTTCTACCTCCAGATTTCTCTCCAGGATTCCTTCCTGTGAACTCCAGACTTTGGGGCTCACACATGTCCTAGTTCCATCGCCTTAACTCAGGAAGCTCTCAGCTCCACCAGGACCCCCCTCCCCAGGGCCATGCCTGGAAGCTCTCCATACAGTGAGCTAGTTTCGGGGCCAGCTCCTTTGTTTCCCAGATGTCAGGATTCCTGCCTTTCACCTCCTGATGTCCACTGCTTCATGTTTTTTGTTGGTTGATTGAAGTGAAAATGTCAACCCAGTCCCTGTGACTCCACCTGGAGCAGGAGTGGACATCTCCAATCAGCTTTTTAATCTCTTTTGTGACTGTGGTTGTGTTTCCTTTTCATTCCTGGTACTGATATTTTATTCCTTGTCTTCTTTTTCTTCCTTTGTCAACTTTGCAAGAGTTTGTTGTTTGTCTTTTCAAAACTCCAGTTGCATTAAACTATCGGTTTGGCTGCCACAATAGCAGATCAAAAATAGCAGCAGCTGAAACAAGATAAAAATCTATTTCTACTTCATGTGTAATTTGAAGTAGGCAGGTGAGGACTGGAGAGGCCACTTCACGCTGATTAGGAACTCTGGTTCCCACTTTGCTGATCGGCTATCATTAATACACATCTTTGTTGCAATGGGCAAAGGTGCGACTTATGCAGTCAAAGGGAGAAATAAGAATGTCCACGCGCTATGCCCTTTTCAATGCTTTACTTGCTCAATACAATTTCACTCAATTGATTCTTAATCAAGAAATGGCAATCCTTAATGCTGAGCACTGTAATAGACATAATCAATTCAAAGCAAACAGTTCTAAGCTAACTCTAAGCACTGCAAACACGATCCTGACAGACCTGTTCCAGACATTCCCTCTGCATGCTGGGCTCAAGTGCCAGGTCTAAAGTCTCCAGTCTTAGGTGTTAAGTCCAGCAGATGCACACTCACTCAGACCACAGCGGTCAGGTCAGCAGCCAGAGGAGGCTTCCTCTGGGATGGAGTTGGCGGCTGGTTGAGGAGACGGTTGCAAGGAGATGTCGCCATTCTCACCAGAGTCTAGAGGCTGCTGTGGAGTTTGAGAGCAGTGAGGACAATGCGGAGGATGAGGCAGAGAAGAAGAGCTGGGATATCCACCCAGGTCCTAATCACGCTCTCCGGCATATGTGCATCACGGTCGGCTGGCTGAGTGCTTATCCTTTTGCTCTATTATATATACCAATTTTGGGAGCTTCTGATCACCCTTTTTAGGTCCCTGTCAGCTGCTACCGGGTTTCTTAGTGACGTTTTTGTGGAACCCCCCTTTTTAGCCCCATGCCTCTTTTCAGTTTAACCGCTTCTTTTTGCTTCTGTAAAATGCTTGGCTTAAAGATAATAAGAGTCAAACTGCTGTGACTCCATTTTGTAATCAGCTGCCTCCCTCCATTTTGTCAGCCTCGAGCTGTTGCAAATCTCCGGTCACAGTCACGGGGGACAAGGAGGGAACAAGCGCGGGCATGTTAAGCCAGCCCGCGCACAATAAGACCTCATAAGGTAAAAGAAGGACCCTGCAGTGAGCTTGAGTAACAGTCAGCACATTCCATTGCTCTGAGGACAGCCTCCACCAATGAGAACCCCCTTAGTCATTCCCCAATCTCTTTATAATGTGCTTGGCATGTTCAGACTCCCCTGGCCAATTGCAATGTGACAAGACACCCTAACTGTAAAGATGGCCAATCATGTATACCCCCTCACTCTCCTTCCTTCTACTCCAATAAAAGACTTGCCCCTCCTAGGTTCAGGACTCTCAGTACGGATCCACTGTGTGGGTGAGGTCTGAGAGTCTGAGCTTAAGACTGAATTAAAGGCTCTTTGTTTTTGCATACACTCCAGATTCCTTGGTAGTGTTTAGGGGTCTGTTCTCTGGGCATTACAGTTTTACATTTCAGAGACAAGCCATACGGTTTGGTGGCTTCCAACCTGATATTACACTCTGACTCTTATCAGCGTGGTGGTAAGTGACACATTTGTTATCAGGCTATGTCTGATGGTGTACTGGAGGGCTCTGTAGGCTTGTGTCTGATGAGACTGCAGGTTTTTGAAATGGAGTTGCTTAGGCTAAGGCCTAAGGCCATCCTTACAATCTTCCACCTTGTACACTCTGGTAGCAAAAAATGGAAAGGAGAAAGAGAGGGCAGGTTCTTCCTTTTAAGGAAGGACAGGGAAGCTGTGCACCACAGGTACTCTTCTCTTATTGGCTAAAGTTAGTCACATGATCACATGTCCACATCTAGCTTACAAGGGAAGATGGGAGATGTAGTCTTTTACTGTGAAGCCACAAATATAGCTATATCCTGCAAGAGAACTGGGGGGTTACTACCAACATGTACCACATTGTCTTTTAGTTCTATTATTTTTCTTTTTTTGTGTGTGTCTGTGGTGCTGAGGATTAAACCCAGGGCCTGTGCATGCGAGGCAAACACTCTACCAACTGAGCTATTTCCCCAGCCCTGTCTCTTGGTTTTTTTATTCCTTGACACTGTATTCTTTGTTTCCTCCTTCATTCATTTTAGTTCAGCTCTATTTGGATTTGTTCTGAATGTATTTTTCTAGCTTCTTAGCTTAGATATTTAGTTCATTTATTTTTCAGTTTTCTTCCATTTTAAAAAATAATATTTGTGACTACATTTCTAAGAACAACTTCAGCTATATCCCACAAGTTTTAACATGTAGTCTTTTAGTTTTTTTGTTTTGTTTTGTTTTGTTTTGTTTTTGGGTACCGGGGATTGAACTCAGGGGCACTCGACCATTGGGCCACATCCCCAGCCCTTTTTTGTATTTTATTTGGAGACAGGGTCTCACTGAGTTGCTTAATGCTTCACCATTGCTGAGGCTGGCTTTGAACTCACAATCCTCCTGCCTTAGCCTCCCAAGTGCTGGGATTACAGGTGTGTGCCACCATGCCTGGTCCCTTTTAGTATTTTTTAATTCTAAGGATTTTCTAATTTCTTATGATTTCTGTTTTACTGATAAGTTGCTTAAACATGGTTTTCAAATTTCCATATCAGTATGGTATTCCAGTTTTCTCTTCTGTGTGTGTGTGTGTGTGTGTTTTTTCTTGTTTTCATTACTGGGTATTAACCCTAGAGGCACTTTACCACTGGGCCACATCCCCAGCCCTTTTTATTTTTTATTTTGAGACAGGGTCTCACTAAGTTGCTTAGGGCCTCACTAAGTTGTTGAGGCTGGCTTTGAACTTGTGATCCTCCTGTCTCGGCCTCCTGAGGTGCTGGGATTCCAGACGTATGCCACCATGCCCAGCTTTCCCTGGATTTTGTGCTGTTTTTTTTTTTTTTTTTTTTTTTTGTTGTTGTTTGTTTGTTTCTTCTGTTGAAGAGCAAATGCAAGGCCTTATGCATACTAGGCAAGCACTCTACCACTGAGCTACACCTCAATTCTAGGTTCTCTATTATTCATTCTTTTAAAAAAAATTTAGTTGTACAGGGATACCTTTATTTTATTTTTTTAATGCGGTGCTGAAGATCGAACCCAGTGCCTCACACATGCTAGGCAAGCACTCTACCACTGAGCCACAACCCCAGCCCATCTATCATTCACTTGTATATAATTTCAAGTATCTGAAATTTGATGAGATTTGTTTTACAGCAAGCATGAAGTAAATTTGTACAAATATTCCATGTGTGCTTGAGAATAGGGTTTATTTCCTTGTCTTTGGGTACAAGTTCTCTATCTGTCCATTAGATCAAATTCTATAACTATAGTTTTAATGTCTTTTAAATGTTTTACCGATCCTTTCTGACTATTTAGCCCATTACTAAGAAAGATACTCTAATGATGGTGGTCTATTCATTTGTCCCTGGACTGTTACTGATAGATAGGCTTGGGCCGACAGGCCACCTCCCCTATGGAAATTTCCATTAGGAGCAACCTGGTTTCATTTTCCCCAGGCAGGAGCCAATCAGCTTAAAGGTTGCTCTGTTCCCCAGGCAGGAGCCAATCGGCTTAAAGGTCGCCCTGTTTACTGGGAAAAGAGCCAATAGCATTAAAGGCCGCTCAGGCACATCCCCCACCAGAAATCCCTACTTAAGTCCCAGCCTGCCCAGAGCTCAGACACAACAGCTCCTCCCTGCTGAGAGGAAGCAGCCACTGCAACAGCTCCAGACCCACCATCTCCAGCCTGACAGCAGCTGCTCAGCAGACAGCTCCAGAGACCACAGCCCACACGACCAGGCACCCACCCTCCATCCAGAGCTCGCGCACTCCTGTCTCCCTGACTCCTCTCTCCCACCAGAGCTTGCACACTTCCCTCTCCCTGACTCCTCCCTCCCGGTACTTCTTCTACCTCTGACCAGCCATAAAGGCTGGTGAATAAATCTCTTGGCTGCACGGTTGTCTTCGGTGTGATTTTTACCCTTCATTGGTGCCGAAATCCCGGACCCTGTCCCAAGCCGAAGGGCATAATCACCCAGAACTGGCTCAGCCTTTGCTCATTTTTTGATCACTGCTCCAACGCATCCACCACCGGCCATCGGATTGGTAAGCCTCTGGTCCCCAGAGCTCCTAAACCCTAAATTGGGCCTTGTAGAGTGGGAACAGACCATTGATCATCTGGCAGCCCCGCTGGTGGCCTGTACGGGGAGGACCGCACCCCACCTAGACCTTCATGGTCACAGTGGACCTCAGGAGCTCTTTCTCTTTCTCTCTCTCTCTCTCTCTCTCTCTCCCTTTTCTGGGAAGGTCTCCTTGTCCCCAGAGCTCCTAAACCCGTTGAGCCTTTCACAGTGGGAACTGACCATTGATTGTCCGGCAGCCCCGCTGGTGGCCTGTACGGGGAGGACTGCACCCCACCTAGACCTTCAAGGTCACAGTGGACTTCACGGACCTCTCTCTCTCTCTCTCTCTCTCTATCTATCTATCTATCTCTCTCTCCCCCTCCCTCTCCCTCTCCCTCTCCCTTTTCTGGGAACAGTTGAAGAAAGCCCTTTTTCCAGCCTCTGGCCTCCAGACTTGGGTCTCTCTTTCCCGTCTGGGATGGGACACGGAAAATCCCTGAGCAGGGTGGCCCATTGTCCTCCGGTCCCTTTGGACCCCACGTCTGTTTGACTCCAGTGATGACTGGGTCTCACAGACTTGGATCTCTCTGATATATATATCTTGAGGGGGACGCTCCTCAGGACAATATATCTCTCCCGTTCGGAACTGGAAAATGGGGGCTTCTTCTTCTGCTGCTGCTGCTCCTTCACCCCTCCTGGCTGACCTACTCCTATCCCTCCTGGCCGACTACCCTCCGATCACTCTCTTCTTTGCTCTCGTCCTCACTCTCTTCTTTGGTTTTGCTATCACTCACTATTTGTCACTCTCGTACCCACTCCGATCCCTCCCAGCCGACTCCCTCTACAATGCCTCTTAAACGACCTAGCCACTCTTGGCCTAACTCCCGATATACAACCAACAAGACTTACCGAGTTTTGCACCCAAGATTGGCCCACATACCCCTCAGATAACCAAAACAAATGGCCTGCTTCTGGGTCCCTGGATCCCTCTACACTGAGAGATCTTTTCAACTTCTGTGTGCGATCAAAAAAACGGGCAGAGATTCCATATGTTCAGGCCTTCTCCCTCCTCCATTCAATCCCTCACTCTGTACCTGCAGCAGCCCCGAAGACACCCTCCTAGCCTGTCGACCAGCGGCTCCCTACCATCCCCCTCCTTTCTTGATGTCGATCCCACAGACAGGCCGCCCCCATACTGTACCCTACCTGAAACCTCTCCCCCCGCCTCGGCCCCTCCAACCCCACTTCGACCCACTCCTGCCACCTCCTCCTCCAGCCCACCCTCCACGCGATCTCACACAATGTCTGCTCGCCCTCCTTCCCATGCTCCCGCCCAAGTCCTGGCCCCACTCCGGGAAGTCGCGGGGCCAGAAGTAATTGTCCATGTCCACATTCCCTTCTCAATGACCGAGGTAGTGGGAATCGAGAAACGGTTGGGCTCTTATAGCACTGACCCCACTACATGCCTCAGGGAATTTCAATGGGTCCTCCAAGCTTACAGCCTCACCTTCCATGATATATATGATATATATATATGATTCTGGCAAATCCCCTCCTTCCTGAGGAGCATAGGTGAGTCTGGGAGCAGGCAAGGGCCTATGCTGATGAGAACCATAGAACCAACCCTAACCATCTCATTGTACCTCACGCCGTCCCCGAAAGGGACCCTAACTGAGACTATAATTCCCCAGGGGACATGGCCCTGTGAGATCAGTTTTCCACTGTATACTAGCTGGTCTTAAGTGTGCAGCACAAAAGGCCGTTAATTTTGACAAGCTGCAGGAAATCATACAAAAAAGGGAAGAAACCCCCTCTGCATTTCTAGACCGACTAACAAAAGCTCTCCAACAATACACCAATTTAGATCCTGAATCTCCAGGGGGACATCAGGTCCTTATGACTTAGTTTTTGTCCCAAAGTTACCCCAACATATGGGTTAAACTGAGAAAATTAGAGCAAGGACCTGCAACACCTCAGATCGAGATCATGGCCACAGCCTTTAAGGTCTGTCATAACAGAGATGAGGATACTGAACGCCGTAGGTTTCAGAAACATGAAAAGGCCAAGCGAGCAAGATTCCAAATGCTGGCCCAGGCCTTACGGGGCTCACATGCTCTGGCCTCACAAACAGGGGGCCATGACCCCATGCAGAGGGGACCTCCAGGGCCCTGTTTCAAGTGCAGGGATGAAGGACACTGGGCCAGAGCTTGCCCCAACCCCAGGCCCCCTATGGGCCCATATCCTAAATGCTCCAAGATGGGCCACTGGGGTGTGGACTGCCCCAGTTCCCACAGGGGGACTGGACCAGTCGTGAAACCCGGCCCACTGGGACTGGCTGCAGAAGGTTGACGGGGCCCTGGGGTTCCTCTCCTGACAGTTGACGTTGCCTTACAGGAGCCTGGGGTCACCCTTCTTGTTGAGGGCCACCCCATAAATTTCCTACTAGATACGGGAGCTACTTTCTCGGTCTTGAGGGAGTTTTGGGTGTTGCTGCCTGAAGCGGAAACCGCCTTGGAGCAACAAACGCCGCAGGAAAATTCGGAGGCAGGATGAAAATGAAAAAAGGTCTTTTATTCTTCTTCTCTCTCTGGCTCCAGCAATCACTCCAAACGCTCTAACTCCAACCACCACCTTCTTCTTCTTCCCACACACACTAACTAAACTCACCCAGTTATATGCATATCGCTTTAACAAGGACACGTGCTTACAGCTCGAGCTTACAGGTGCGTCACGCAGTGTTCACGGGCATACAAAGATTCTTTGGATAATGTATTACTATCAGGTGGAAACTAGAACATCTTTTATGGCTCTCAGCTAACCGCAATCTTTAGCTATCTCCTTGATTATAGGCTCCTTCATTTCCCCCTTTTAGTTTTAAAAGAGGGGATGTTCTAGGACGTCCATGTGCAACCGACATTCTTACCCGTCATGGGAGTCTAGGCTGTCCTGACTCCTGGCTTAGGTTGACATGCCGGCCACATTAGACTGTCCCGTGCGACTGTGCCGTGTCTTAGGTTGTCCCCTTCTGGGGATCTTACCCGTCGTAGGCTAACCAGCCATCCAATAGAGCCCTTCAGGATCGACTGTGTGTTGAATAACAGCCGTCCAATTTTTAGGAGATGCTGCGGCTTTAAGGCGGCAAGCCTACTGCTGACGAGCCAAGTTTTCATAGCGTATCAAGTTCTTTAAGCCAATCAGCTGCCCTTAGTTTCATCAAGTAACGCACTGAGTTCTCTTAGACAAATACCCGCAAGGCATTGTCCCATAATGTCCCAAAATAATGGAAAATCAAAATGTCCATAAGTTATAACACATAGATTCAGGAGGCCCCATGCATGCAGAGCAGAGGCCACACTGCTGGTTAGGTTGTTTGATGCTTGAGCAGCAGGGATGCTTGCAGCGACCGCGGTCCCTGCAGTTGTAGCATCAGCCGTCTTTTTTATGTCTAGACATTTCCACCGGCAAATCTTCAGGGCCCGCTACCTAAAAACTCAAGCATCCATTATTAAGGGAAAGGCAATGCTATTCCAGCACTGAGATCAAAAGGTGAGCTGTCAAACTAAAAAAAGAATTATTAGAGTAGAAAATAAAAGTTGATCTCTGCTCACACACATTGCTGCTTAAGCTCCCACAAACATAAGCTGGCAAAATATCACATTCAGAAATAATCAAAGAGAAACTGAGGGTGTTTACTGCATTAAAGATAAAGAAAAGCTAAAGGCACTTTGGAAAAATAATTTGTTAGCTGGAATCCTCAAGTCTCTATATACACAGCAATCCTATACCTGTTGAAATAATTCAAATTAATCAGCTATTAAACAAATGAAGTTAATAACAAATAAACGATCCTCTGTCGGAACACCAAAATATCAGGTTATACAACATTAAACATATTCACGGCTGAAGAGAAGTCCCGGAGACAACTATAAATCAAAATTGATTATCATTATAATTGATTATCTAATTAAAATATTCTGAACTTATATGAATATCTATTTATCTATCTATCTATCTATTGATTATCTAATTAGAATATTCTAAGCTTAAATGAATTAACGTTATTTGGATCTATATCTATCTACCTATTTTTTTTAAGCGCTTAATTATTTGTGATGTCACACTAGACAGACGCACATATAAACATATATTTTTGACATCACATTAACATGAAATTTAGACAAATGCACAGACATAAAGACATATATAAAAGAAAAAAAATACAATTGTGTATACACTAAAGAGAGATCTTCTTGTCCCGGCCGGGAAGATGAAATTTAAGTTGTAAATTTAATGGAGGACTCTTAAGGGAATCACTCCATACCTTCATTTTGGTCCTCTTGATTTTGTACTTGTTTATTCAATCTAGACTCCTCAATAACTTCGTCTTGATCCTTTTGACTTTGTACCTGCTTTATCAATCTAGATGGTATCCATATTGGAGAGGATTCATGCTTTTGAAAAACACAAACAGATCCTCTCCCCCAAATTAATACTGGGTCTGGACCCTTCCATGTACCTGAGATAACATCCTTCCAGTAAACCAAAGGTTTATGTTGTTGGTGTGGGTTCCAGTGTCTATCTCCAGCCGAATGTCCATTAGAATCTAAAGTTAAGAAATTTAGGGTAAACAGGGCAACTGCCAATCTGTCCTTAGGATTTTTCCAGTTTCCATCTTTTTGCTTTAGTAACATATTTTTAAGTGTCCGATTTGCTCTTTCAATTATTCCTTGTCCCTGAGGATTATAAGCGATACCTGTTTTGTGGATAATATTGAACTTTGTACAAAATTGTTTGAAGGATGTGGATGTATATGCAGGGCCATTATCTGTTTTAAGCATTTTGGGGATGCCCAATGCAGCAAAAGCTTGCAGACAATGAGATATAGTATCTTTAACTTTTTCTCCGGAATGTAAAGAAGCAAAAATCATGCCTGAGCATGTATCTATGGTGACATGAATAAATCGTAATTTTCCAAAACTTGGCTCATGTGTGACATCCATCTTCCACAAATGATTGGGCATCAAACCTCGTGGGTTAACCCCATAATGTGGATTGGGCAAAAGTGTTACACAAGATGGACATTCTTTTACGATTCTACGAGCTTGTTCTTTTGTGATTTTAAATTTTTGTCTTAAGGTAGTGCTGTTAACGTGGAACTGGGAATGAAATAAAGTAGCTTGTTGTACTGTAGTAAATATAAATATTGTTTTAGTGAGGGCATCAGCTTTTTGATTACCTTCATGGAGAGGACCAGGCAGATTAGTGTGAGCTCTTATGTGACCTATAAATAAAGGTTCTTTTCATTGCCATAGGAGATTTTGGATTTGAGAAAACAATTTAAAAGCTGGAGTATGTGGTGCTATTGGACCTGCTAGCTCCAATTTAGGGACAGCATGTACAATATAGTGGCTGTCTGAAAAAATATTCATAGGCTGTTCTTTAAAATTTTCCAGAGCTATTATTATAGCTTCGAGTTCCACTAATTGAACTGATTTTTGATTAGTGATATGAATCATTTTTTCATTTTGAGTGACTACTGCAGCAGTACCGTTAGAGGATCCATCTGTAAATACATTAAATGCTTTAGGAATGGGTTGAGTTTTTATTACCTGTGGGAATATGATAGGATGATTGATACAAAAGGACAGTATAGGAGATTTAGGAATATGATTGTCAAAATTTGCAGAAGTAGAGCATCTAGCTATAGCCCAATCATTATCATTGAAGCACAAATATTCAACCTGTGACAATGAATAAGGAGTAATAATAGTAGCAGGATGAATTCCAAATATTTTAGTAGAGGTTTTAAGTCCTTGAAGAATAAGTTTAGCCACCATGGAGGTATAAGACTCAATTGTTCTTTTAGGAGAGACAGGCAAATGTATCCATAATATAGGTCCCTGTTGCCAAAATACTCCTGTTGGTGTATATTGTGAAGGAATAATAATCAATATTAGTGGTTGTGCAAAATCAAATCTATCACAATGGGATCTTTCAATGGCCTGTTCTACTAATTTTAGAGCTCTCCTGGCCTCAGGAGTTAATGTTCGCGGTGAGGATGGATCAGGGTTCCCGCAAAGGATGTCAAATAAAGGTTTTAATTGTCCAGTAGTGAGGCTTAGTGTAGGGCGAAGCCAATTAATGTCTCCCAATAATTTTTGGAAATCATTGAGGGTGGTCAAATGTTCTTTACTTATTAGAATTTTGGGGGGTTTAACAAAAGTATCCATGATTTTAAAGCCTAAATATAGTATAGGTGATCTGCTTTGAACTTTTTCTTCTGCTATATATAATCCATATTTTTTAAAATTTTTTGTTATTTCACTAAATATATTAAATAAGATTTTTTGATTAGGGTGAGCTAATAAAACATTGTCCATGTAGTGTAGACACATGAGGTCTTGATATTTGTTTTTAATGGGCTGTATAGCTCTGTCCACATATAGTTGGCACATTGTAGGGCTATTTGCCATTCCCTGTGGCAATACTTTCCATTGATATCTTTTATCAGGGCCATTATTATTGATAGAAGGAATTGAAAAAGCAAATCTGGGGGCATCCAGAGGATGTAGTGGAATGGAAAAGAAACAGTCCTTTATATCAAGAGTTATAAGGTAATAGTTTTTTGGAATAGCTACAGGATTAGGAAGTCCAGGTTGGGTAGGTCCCATAATTTGCATTGTTTTATTAATTTGTCTTAGGTCTTGTAATAGTCTCCATTTTCCCGATTTTTTCTTAATTACAAATATGGGAGAATTCCAGGGAGAGGTGGAAGGCTCTATGTGTCCTGCTTCTAATTGTTCTTTAATTAATTGATGGGCCGCTTGCAATTTTTCTTTGGATAGGGGCCACTGAGGGACCCAAACTGGCTTATTAGAGAGCCATGGTATTT
Organism: Tamias sibiricus; assembly: GCA_025594165.1. Lineage (NCBI taxonomy): Eukaryota > Metazoa > Chordata > Mammalia > Rodentia > Sciuridae > Tamias > Tamias sibiricus. The sequence continues at coordinate 27,301,606 of CM046657.1, forward strand.
TTAAAATTGTTTTCTCAGTGGCCCCTAGAAAAAATGTCCTTTGCCTTTTTTATTATGATTAGGATTTTTATTCTTAACACCTGCAGGCTTGGTTGCTAGGTGTAGCCCCATTTGATGTAAGATATCTCTTCCCCATAGGGTAACTGGCAAGCTGTTTAAAACATAAGGTTGGAATGTTCCTGTATGGCCTTCATTGTCTTGCCAATTTAAGATTACAGCACTTTGTGCTGGGGTATTACTATATCCCAAGCCTCTTAAACTGGTTGAGGCTTTCTGCAGAGGCCAGTGCTTAGGCCATTGTTGTAGATTTATGATGGAAGAGTCAGCTCCTGTATCAATCAGCCCCTCCATCTCTATACCTTGAATTTTTAATTTGCACATCGGCCTCCGTGAACAATCCTGAACCCAGAAAGCCATAGGTCCTGAACCAGTGGAACCGAATGCTCTGCTATTTCTATTTTGTGGCATGCTTTTAAAAGAACTATGGAGACTGGGAATGAGGAGCAGCTGTGCGATTCTGTCTCCTTGATTTACGGAGATGATGCCCCTGTGTGTACTTAGCATTATTTTAATCTCTCCATTATAATCTGAATCAATAACCCCTGGTATAACATTAAAGCCTAATAAACTCTTGGAACTACACCCAAGGATTAGTCCCACAGTTCCTGAAGGGAGAGGTCCCCTGATTCCCGTAGGAATCAGCTGAACCCCCATTTCAGGTGTCAGGACCATCCGGGCAGTAGAACAGAGATCTAATCCTGCACTTCCTCTTGTCCCTCTGATAAGGGAGTTAATGGGTAGGAGGGATTGTGACGAGGAATCATTTGGATCTGAGGGCATTCCTCCTCTAGTGCGCATTCCTCCTCTAGTGCCTCGTACATTTGTGGGCCCCGGGGCATTGGGCCCCGTGCCCCGTTTTTTGAAATCCTTGATAAATCATTTCCATATATATCATATCTGGAATGGCATTGATTGGCCCAATGTATACCCTTTTTGCACCTGGGGCATCGGCCTGGAGCGCGGTATGAATTTGATCTTATTACCCTTGGGGGATATTGCTTAGCATATCTTGGTTGATTATAATACTTTTGTCTGGAATATCCTGTTCTAGGTTGAAACCTTTGGGAATTTTGAGGGGAGGAATTTTTCATCACTGCAGCAATTACGTTGCCTGTGATAACAGCCTCGTTAATGTCTTTGCACAGTCTGATATAAATTGATAAGTCTTTTTTACTTCTCCATGGCCTTATTGCATCCTGGCAATATTTATTAGCATTCTCGTACGCTAATTGGATAACTAGAGGCATAGCTTGCTCGACTTCGCCAAAAACTCTAGATATTGTTTTTAAGAGCCTATCTACAAAATCAGCGTAAGGTTCGTTAGGCCCTTGTATAACTTTTGATAGGCTGCCTTGCAGATCCCTGTGCCTGATATTGTCTTCCAGGCTTTCACAGCTGCAGTGTGTATCTGGGCATACACACCTGGATCGTATTGTAGCTGATTTTGTAGTTCGGCGAACTGACCCTCCCCTGTGAGCATATCTATATTGCGTTGAGGGAAACCTGCTGCAGCATTTCTCTTTGCTATTTCTGAACAAAGTTCCTGGAATTGAGTTTTCCAGATTAGGTATTGTCCCCCACTTAGTACCGCTCTGCATAGACTTTTCCAATCTGAGGGGGCTAAGGTTAGGGTGTTAAGTGACTCTATCATACTTAATGTGAACGGAGCTTGAGGCCCATAGGTCATTACCGCCTCTTTAAAATTCTTTATTGTTTTAAAGTCTAGGGACTCGTGATATCTTTGTCCCTGTTCATTTTGAAATACTGGCAGTTCTAGGTGCTCCTGCGGTCTATGTTGTTCGAGAGCGTATAAGCGCTCAGAAAGGCCGCCAGTTTCTACCTCAAGGGCACGCACATTCTGATCAATACTCCTTATTGTTTCTGTTAGGTATTCTGTCCATGAAGGAGCAGAGGGCACTAGTGGTTCCTCTATTTGACGGTCTTTTCTCTTTTTTAATTTCTTTTTGTTCTTTTTATTGGAGACTGTGCTCCCTGAATCGCTTTTTGATTCCTCCTCACTACTAGCTTCATAATTCCTAACTGGCTCAGTGGAGGAGACCGTACTGTCATGGTTTGGCTCCTTGTTACTATTATCACTTTCACTAGTATCCTGAGTTTCAGCTTCTAAGGAGAGTACATACTCCTCAGCTAATTTTATTAAGCTTCTGATGGCTTTTGCAGTTCTTACTTTTGAATTTATATTACTGCTCTCCTTGCTGGTCTCAACTGAGTCAGAGGATATGCTTTCTTGTTCACTTTTCTCACTATCCTCTGAGTTCTCGCTATCAAAAATTTCATTCGTGGCTTTTATAAACCAACTTTTTGTTATATTCGCTCCCATATTTTTAAATTTTCTTTTTTCTTACCTTGTCGCCAAATTCCCCGTACAGGCCACCACTTGTTGCTGCCTGAAGCGGAAACCGCCTTGGAGCAACGAATGCCGCAGGAAAATTCGGAGGCAGGATGAAAATGAAAAAAGGTCTTTTATTCTTCTTCTCTCTCCGGCTCCAGCAATCACTCCAAACGCTCTAACTCCAACCACCACCTTCTTCTTCTTCCCACACACACTAACTAAACTCACCCAGTTATATACATATCGCTTTAACAAGGACACGTGCTTACAGCTCGAGCTTACAGGTGCGTCACGCAGTGTTCACGGGCATACAGAGATTCTTTGGATAATGTATTACTATCAGGTGGAAACTTGAACATCTTTTATGGCTCTCAGCTAACCGCAATCTTTAGCTATCTCCTTGATTATAGGCTCCTTCATTTGGGGGCCCACCACCATATCGTCCCCTATCGTCGGGGTAGAGGGACACACCATTCACCCCCGCAAGACTCCCATGCTGTCTTGCCGCCTCCACCTCCATTCATTTGCCCACCAGTTCCTAGTAATCCCTCAATGTCCTGCGCCTTTACTGGGCCGAGATATACTAGCCAAATTTCAGGCCTCAGTTGTGCTCTCTGACCCACCTCACTCAGTTCTGCTCCCCGACTCGTCTCACTCCGTCTCCTCCTCCATCTTTCTCCTCACCGTATTAGGATTTGATAGCCCTGAAAAGACCTTTCAATGCTCCAACAGTTCAGAAACCTCCCATTACCCTGCCCCTGCCCATTTGGTAGACCCCAAAGTTTGGGACACCCAGACTCCCTCCCTTGCTCACTGCGACCCTGTACAAATACACCTTAAAGATCCCCAGCATTTCCCTAATAGAGCCCAGTACCCCACTCCCGGCCACTAGCCTCAGAGGTCTCCAACCTATTATCTCAGACCTCCTGCGGAAACGCTTTCTCCGACCCACCCATTCCCCTTATAATACTCCCATATTGGTGGTTAAGAAGTCCAATGGGTCATACCAGCTAGTCCAAGATCTTCGTCTCATCAATGAGACTGTTAGGCCCATACACCCTCTGGTCCCGAATTCTTATACTATTCTCTCCCTAATTCCTTCCTATCTACACATTTCCCAGTCATTGATCTTAAGGATGCCTTCTTCACTGTCCTGTTAGCTCAGGAATCACAAGACATCTTTGCCTTTACCTGGACTGATCCTGATAACATTTCCCTCTCACCAAGCTCAGGGTCAGATCCCAGGAGCCGACTGGCAAATAGATTTCACCAACATGCCAACTGTCCGGAAACATAAGTATCTCCTGGTCTTGGTAGATACCTTCTCTGGATGGGTAGAGGCCTTCACTACTTCCAACAAGAGGGCTTCCACAGTAGCTTCTATTTTAGTCTCAGAAATCTTTCCCCGCTTTGGGTTGCCCACATCCATCCAGTCTGACAATGGGCCTGAGTTTGTCTCTCATGTCACCCAAAATATATCTACTTCCCTTAACATTCCTTGGCATTTTCACATCCCATATCACCCCAAGTCTTCAGGGAAAGTAGAGAGGACTAATAGAACCCTTAAGGACAGTCTTGACCAAACTCTCCCTGAAGCTTCACTTGGACTGAGTGAAGCTACTCCCCCTCACCCTCTTTAGGCTGCGAGTCCTCCCAAAGAAACCTTCCTCACTATCCCCTTTTGAGGTTATGTTTGGGCGACCAGCTCTTCCACCCGGAATTTCCCCAATTCAAGGACCCTTGCCCAAGGACCTCTCTCTTCCCCTCTTGTCCTTCATTAGACATCAGCTATGGACGTGCCAAGATTACATCTTTCCAGACCCAGGTAGACTCTCCACTTCATTCCCATTAACACCTGGTTCTTGGGTATATTTTCTCCCCTCCCCAGGATATGGGATCAGTCTCCCTTGCCCCGAAGTGGACAGGCCCCTTCCAGGTTGTGCTGTGCACACCCACGGCTGCTAAGCTTCGTGAAACCTCAGGGAAATTGACATCTTGGATTCATGTCTCCAGACTGAAACCAGCTGCCCAATCAGCTGAGGATCCACAAAAGGATGGCAGACACCTACCCCACTATACTTGTTCTTCCCTTCCCACTGATCCTCTAAAAATTCACTTCTCTCGTGTCTCTGATACCAACTCAAAATAATCCTTTCCGTCTTTCTTGTTATGAACCTTTAACCAGCTTCTCCTTAGGGACAGGCCAATGGACAATAATCCCTCTCTCCTTCTTTCTCTTTGTTGTAAGATGCTGCTTTTATGCCTACAATTCCTCTCTTCAGGAGGACACCCTCACCGACCTATGGCTTAAGGGAACCTTCATCCACATTTTCAGAGATTCATCTTTTTGGCACCGGCCTCCTGAGAGTCCTTTTCACCCTCTAGCCTGACCTACCTGTCTTGTCATATCCCCCTATAGCACCCCCATGTTGCCCCATTTCAGTAGGAAGTAGCCAGACAGACACATGACATCTAAGAAAACAAAAGGCGAGAATGATAGATAGGCTTGGGCCGACAGGCCACCTCCCTCATGGAAATTTCCATTAGGAGCAACCTGGTTTCATTTTCCCCAAGCAGGAGCCAATCAGCTTAAAGGTCACTATGTTCCCCAGGCAGGAGCCAATCAGCTTAAAGGTCGCTCCGTTCCCCAGGCAGGAGCTAATAGGCTTAAAGGTTGCCCTGTTTACTGGGAAAAGAGCCAATAGCATTAAAGGTCGCTCAGGCACATCCCCCACCAGAAATCCCTACTTAAATCCCTGCCTGCCTGGAGCTCAGACACAACAGCTCATCCCTGCTCAGAGGAAGCAGCCACTGTGATAGCTCCAGACTCACTGTCTCCAGCCCAATGGCAGCTGCCCCAGCCAACAGCTCCAGACCCACCATCTCCAGCCTGACGGCAGCTGCCCAGCAGACAGCTCCAGAGACCACAGCCAGCATGACCAGGCACTGACCCTCCGTCCAGAGCTCACACACTTCCCTCTCCCACCAGAGCTTGCACACTTCCCTCTCACTGACTCTTCTCTCTCCATACTTCTTCTACCTCCAACCAGCCATAAAGGCTGGTGAATAAATCTCTTGGCTGCACGGTTGTCTCTGGTGTGATTTTGCCCTTCAGTTACAATTTCTACTTTATGTCTTTTTAGTTAGTGTTATTAAGAACATACACATTTAGAATTGTTAACTTTTACTTGTTCATTTAATCACTTATTATAGTTTAGTGACCCTCTAGTAATGCTTTAGACATAAAAACTATTATGTTTTATGTTGTCCGTTATAAATATAAGCTTTTGTCCCATTAGATTTTCCTGGTACATCTTTTCCATTCTTTTGTTTTCAACCTTTCCATATTTTCATGACTTTGTTTCTTAAAAAATAGTTTTCTTAATAATAAAATACAACAAATTCAATCAAAAAGTAGGGAGAAGATCTGAATATGCATTTTTATAATAAATACATACAAATGACCAGTAAGTACATCAAAATATGTTCAAAATCATTAGAAATGAGGAAATGCAAATGGAAACCACAAAAAAAAATGTCAGTTCATACCCAGTATGGTGGTTCTAACCAAAATGTTATATAATAACAAGTGGTAGCAAAAAATAAATAAAATAAAATAATAAGTGGTAGCATATGAAGAAATTGGAACCTAATATATTGTGATGGGAATGTACAATGGTATGTCTCCTTTGGAAAAATTGATTAAGTTCCTCAAAGTATCAAACATGTAGTTACCACATTACCCAGCAGCTCACTCTTGATATTTATACATAGCGTACAGCTACATGCTCATTCATACACCAGCATTCCTAGCGGCATTTTTATAGTGGCCAAAAAGTAGAAATAGGCCATGTCTTTCTGCTGATGAACTGATAAATGAAATATATTCATACAATCAGATATTATATTTGGCAATAAAAGAAAATGAACAAGTAGGCCGGCATGGTGGCACAAGCCTGTAATCCCAGTGGCTCAGGAGGCTGAGGCAGGAGGATCACGAGTTCAAAGCCAGCCTCAGCAACAGTGAGGCTAAGCAACTCAGTGAGACCCTGTCTCTAAATAAAGTACAAAATAGGGCTGGGGATGTGGCTCAGTGGTTGAGTGCCCCAGAGTTCAATCCCTGGTACTCCCTCCACCCCCCAAAAAAAGAGAAGCGAGACATGCTGCAATATGGATGAATCTTGGAAAAATTATCTGAAGAGAAAGAAGCCAGTTGCAAAGTAAGACATGTGTGATTCCATTTGTACAAACTGTCGTGAGCGTCTATAGAGACAGAAGAGAGATCAGCACTTACCCAGGGCTGGTGGACCTTGAAGGAAGTCAGAAGTGACCGCTAATGGGATGGCGGATCTTTTTGGAGTGATGAAATCATTCTAAAATGGATGGTTGCACCAACCTGAGAATATTCTAGAAACTTCTGAATTATACATTTAAAATTGGTGAACAGTGTGGCCTGTGAATTTTCAGTCAACAAATCTGCTATTTAAAACAAGAAACAAATATGCAAGCATCTAGGCTCCAAGATAAAAAAAAAAAAAAATAAACAGCCTAGAGCTGGAAGTTGAAATTTAACTTCGCCTGAAATTTTTGTCTGTTAACTAGAATGTTTAATCCATGCACCTCGATGGTCATCACTGATAGATCTCAGTCTATTTCCAGGGTCTTATTTTGTGCCGCTCGCACGCTTTCTCTGTTTCAAGAATCTTTCTTGCCTCCCTTTTAAGGTAAATGGATTTGTTCCTCAGTGAAAAGCATTTTAAAAGGAGAAAATAAGCAGTGGGGACAAAAAGCAGTGTTGCCCACCGGTGGTCAAGAACCAGCCCTGGAAATGCTTCTTTGGAGAAGAGGGGGGGCATCTTCTCTGCCCTGAGTCCAGCGCCTCCGACGCCTGCTCAGATGGCCAGGAATGATCCAGGGTCCAGTTTTGTGTCTGTACGGGATCTCTTACGCAAAACTAGTTGAGTAGTTGTTTTTTTCCCTATATATCCTTTTAGTTGTGATCCTTGACATTTTGACATTCTTCCTTAATGAAAGGGATACAAGTCCACTCTCCTCCCTAATAATACCAGGACCCCTCGCACCCTGATTCCAGTATTTTCTAGTATTGTAGATCCTCCTTGTCCTATCGGCCCCTCCCACTAGACGTCATCGCTACCGGTTCAACCATCCCTGGGGTTTTAATTTAGCCACACGTCCCCTTATCTCTGCCCGCCATTGTTTCTTGTATCTCAGGCCTTCTGAGATATTTTCTTTTCTGTCTAGAGTTAAAAAAAAAAAAAAAAAAAAAAATCTAACAGAGGCAGCTTTATTGAGACATAATTACATAATTTGCATACCATATGATTCATTCATGGAACTGGCAGGCTTCGGTGGGATTTCGAGGATTCACAGCGCTGTGCAGCTATTGCCACAATCAACAGTAGCACACTCGCACCGTCCCGACAGCAAACCACGTCACTACTGATCCTTTTTATTGCCAAGTACGATTTCATTGGACGAACAGACCACATTTCTGCATTCTTCAGCAAAGGTCGTTTAGGTGGTTTTCATCGGTGGGCATTATGAACCGTGCCCCTGTGCTTGTCAGTGTGGAAATGGTCACGTGGCGGTGTGTGTTGTGAGTTGTGTTTCTTCCGGGGATTTATCTAGGATTGCAATGGCTGAGCCCCGTGGTAACTCGCCGTCCATATTTGAGACACTGCCAAACTGTTTTCCAAAGTGGCTGCGTCATTTCCTGTGCCAGCAGCGAGGGGCAAGGGGTCTGACCTCTCCACATCTCCCCAGAACTTGGCGTTTCTCTCCTCCCCCCCTCCCCCCCTCCCTCCCCCTTCTCCTTCTCTTAGCAATAGTCATCTGGTAGGTGTGAAGCAGTATCCCATACTAGTTTTGATTTGCATTTCCCCCATGCCTATTGATATTAAGGTTGTTTTTTTTTTTTTTTAACTTTTTCAAGTTAAAAAGAAAAAGCTCTTTTCAAATCCTTTGCCCATTTTTCAGTTGTGTTGTCTTTTTAATATTGATTTGTAAGCATTCTTTATATACTCTGGGTACAACTGTTCTATCCGACATATGATTTGCAAATATATTCTCCCCTTCTACAGTTGTCTTGTCACTTTTTAGTCTTTATTTTGGGGCGGTGCTGGCACCCCAAGCTGTGCTCTACCATCCAGCCGCACCGCCCCCCTCACTTTCCCAACGGTGTCCTTCGGAACAGGAACGGGTTCACCTACTTTTTTCTTTGGTTGCTTGTGCTTTGGGGATTTAATTGGGCACATTTTGCCTAGCCCAAGGTCCCTAAGAGTGTTATGGTTTCTAGCTCCTGCGTTTGGGTTTCTGTAAGACGGAGTTAGCCTGGAGTGAGAGGAAGGAATCCAACCTCATTCTTTTGTAAGATGGTATTCAGCAGCTCGAGCACCATTTGCTGGGAAGAATATTCCTTTCCCACCGAGTGGTCCTGGCACCGTTTTCCATAGTGTACGGATTTATTTCCGGATTCTCAGTTCCGTTCCATTGATCTATATGTCTCTCTTTTCTGCCAGTAACTCATGGTCCTAATTACTTCAGCTCTGGAGTGGGTCTGAAATCAGGACGTGTGACTCCTCCAACTTTGTTCTTTTTCAAGTTTGTTTCAGTCATTCTTATTCCCTTCAATTTCCATATGAATTTTAGGATCATTGCTGTCAGTGTCTGTACAACAGCCTGTTGGGGTTTGGGTAGAAACTGCCTGAATGTGTAAATCATTTTGGAGTGTAGTGTCAGCTTAACGATACTCAATCCCGCACTCCGTGAACAGGAGAGATTTTTCATTTCTTTAGATCGCCCTTAATTTATTGCAATAGTCTTTTATGGGTTTTTACAGTTGCAAATTTTGCTCTTCTTTTGTTAAGTGTATTCCTACGCATTTTATTCTTTTTGATGCTATAAGTGGAGTTATTTCCTTATATCCATTTTGGGAATTTTTCCATACTAGTGCATAGAAATAAAATTATTTTTGTACAACACTCTTGTATCCTGCATCCTTCCTGAAACTATTATAAACTATTATATATAATATAACAATATATATACTTATTTATTAGCTGATTCCTTTGAATTTTCTCTATACAAACATGTCATCTACAAATAAAGGCAGTTTTCCCTCTCTTTTCCAATCTGGTACCTTTAATTTCTTTTCCTTGTCTAATTGCTCTGGCCAGCACCCCTAGTATAGTACAATGTTAAAGAGACTCCGTGGCTGCATACATCCCAATCTTGTTCTTAGAGGCAATAAAATATATTCTCGAGAATGTTGGTCAGTGTGGTTCATTGTGATAAACCCTCTCTGTTTTATTATATCTGTGCTCTTGCCATATGAATTCATTAGATGGAGAATTTTACATTAACACATATTTTATTGCAGTAAAATAAATTTCGAATGTACTAAACCTACCCTTCCTTCTCTTCTGGATTGAGTTGTTGCTACTGGGAATTCTACCACCTGCCTAAAGGTGCTTCCTGTGATTTTCTTTTTCTTTGGTCTTGCTGGCTACTCTCACAGTCTCTTAATTTTGCTGACTTTTAAAAATATGTTATCGGCAAGTTCTTTTTTTTTTTTTTGTGTACAACTAAAGCTTTTAGTTTTTTAGGAAGTAACTGGAGTTTTTGGGTCTAAGATGTGGTGCTTTTCACCAATTCTTAGAAAATGACAGCTGCCCTCTCTTCAGCTACGGCACCTTCCCTGTGACCTGCTCTCCTTCTCCTCTCCTTATGCTCACGTTAGATCTCACTCTGCTCCCCACGTCCTTACTCCTCTTTAGTATTCAAACTCCCTTTCTCTTTCAACTGAAACCTGGGTCGTATTTTACTAAGTGTGTCTTTAACTTTATGTGTTGTCGCCGGAAAAGGATTGCAGCCTGGAACGGCAGCGCCGCGGGAAGGAGTCCGGAGACAGGATGGAGACGAAAATATTTCTTTAATCTTACAAGAAACTACAATATATCTACACAATAGCGATAACCCTGTCTTTTCTCCCTCTGGTCTCTTCCCATGCGCCCGAGCAGCAATGGCGCTCGCTCGATCTGCTGAGTCACCGTTCAAATCTCTCGAGAGCCTCGACCAAGTCCCCGCGAGATCCCGTGAGACTACGGAAAGCGGAAATGCCCAAAAATGTCTATGGCCCAATAGTCAACCGCAATCTTAGCTATCTCCACAAACAGGGCTCCTGCATTTATGTAATCTCTTGTTTGAGCCCTGCCTTGAATTGTGCAATTTCAGAGATGATGTGCTTCACTTCTAGAACTTTCATTTGATGAATTTCCAAATCTGTTTAGTTGGCATACAACCTTGGTACTTGCTCATATTTTCAAGTCTCTCTCTCTCTTTTTTTTTTTTTTAACATTCTGTATTGGGCACCTAATTTCAACGTTGCATGTCATTTGAGATCTGATAGGCCTGTTATTTCTGCTGACAGTAATTCATGGTATTTTCTTTTGTGTGTTTTATACTTTTTTATCGGGATCTAATACTTCCTGTAAAGTCCTCTGTTCGAGTTTTAAGCGTTGTATTCCTCCAGAGGAAGTTTGTATGTGACCCCACACACCTCACGTGAACATCACCAACCTAGGACTGTATTAAACTGGAATCTCTGCTTGGAGTTCATGGGCCCACGTGGGTAGTTATCTATCAAGATGCAAACCAATGGGCTGGGGCTGGGGCTCAGTGGCAGAGCGCTTGCCTAGCATGTGTGAGGCACTGGGTTCCATCCTTAGCGTCACATAAAGATAAACAAGTAAAATAAACACATTCTGTCCATCTATAACTACAAGAAAAATTGTGAAAAAATGCAACCTCACTTCTGGGCTGGCTTATATTTGTGCATATCATCATAGGTACTTTCCTCCTCCCACGTGGGGAAAATGAGCACATATCTTACTGTCTTCTCAGTGCAGTAGAATCATTTATTATTCACCTTCACACGAGGGCTGGAGTCCTTTGAGAGGCCAGGTTCATTAAGCTGTCTCCAGGAGACCCTCCTCCAGGAGACCCTCCACCCGGGCCAGTCACTTGTCCCCCACTGCGCGTCTTTTACTTTTGGTGCTGATGACATGGTAGGTGTGTGGATCGTGGCATGTTTGCAAGGCTAGCTTCTTGGGGGACACACCTGAGACGTGTTGGCTGCAGGGCATCTGCTGGGGCAGCCGAGAGGTGTCCACCAGGACCTGGGGTGGAGCCGTTGACGCAGGTGGCCCTCAGGTTCTGGCTCCTGTGGCGGCATCCTGAACGCGGGGGTCCGGACCCCAGGGCCAGGGGGGGGTCAGCACCTGGTTGTTTCAGGGGTGATCCTGTGCCACGCGCCTCCAGGTGCTTGTGTGGGAGGCCCGAGCACCTGGACAGGAAGGGAGAGAGTGTGGGGGCGCTGGGACGGTGGTCCCTGGCCACAGAGGAGGGGAGTCCTGCCACCAGAGTGAGGGGTGCTGGGATTTCCATGGGCAGCGGGCCCGGGACCCACGGTCCCTGGAAGCAGGAGCTGACTGCGCATCCTGAGAGCACTGGTGGAAAGTCCTGTTCCTCAGGTGACCACGACTAGCCTTCTCCCTTGTCACGGACCTTAAGGAGCTAGGAGTGACCATCCTGCAAACGGCCAAGAGGGCAGCAGGTCCCCTCATCAGGGGCAGAGGCTGGACATTTGGCATCTCACGCGAGCTTGCACCCACCCCCTGCGGCAGGTGCTATTATTGTCCCCTTGTAGAGACAGGCTGGAGGACAGTCAGCTGTCCAGGGCCACCGAGCTGGTGAGCAGAGGCGCCCGTGTGCACCAGGCCCTGCGTGGCTCTGCGCAGGTCCTGAGGGCTGAGGCTGAGCCGCCCCAGCTGTGGGAAGGCCAGGCAAGGAGGCCGCAGTCGGAGTGTGCCTGCCCAGCTGGGCGGGGGACCTTGGGCGAGTGTCCCCGAGGACCACAGCCCCTCCCCCACCCAGGATGTGTCATCTTCACAGGGGCAGCCAAGGGTGAAGGGCTGGTGGGCTGGGGGTGGGGTGGGACCAGGGGGTGACGTCACCGCTGCTCTTAGTAATGCTTTGGCAGAGCCTGAAGCTCCCACCTGGGGGGAGGGCGGCCAGCAGCCGCTGCCAAGTCTGTGATCCAGGCTGGGCACCCCGCCAGGAGCACCTCGGACTCGGGGACTCGGGAGAGGAGACCCCTCCTGGGGGCTCTGGAAGGCGGTGTCCACACCAGACCCTGTGCACTGGGATCCTCAGGCCGGCTGTCTGTCTGTCCACTTGATAAGACGGGTGGCCAGCGGCCCCCTGCTCCGTGTCCCACTGTCTGACTGTCTGACTGGCCTGCAGGACTGACACTCGGAGACACCAGGAGGGATGGGTTGAGGCCCTGCGCACGCCCCTGAGGACACGGGGACCCCTGGACCCACGGGGGCCCCTGGACCCTTCTGCCCAGGCTCATCCCATGCCCAGCCCTGGCCTGGTGCCGAGCGGACAGCGCCAGATCTGACCCGGACCTGCCCTGGCGAGCTCGTGTTCTGTAGGGAGACAGAGTCACAGCCGCTGGGACCGAGGCCTGCTCGATGGACGGGCTGGACCCGTGGGTGGATGTGGAAGGCCACTGTGCTCCTGCTGTCCCCGTGCGATTCGCTCCCAGGGACCTTCCCCCAGGCTCCTGGATGAAAGGCTGGCAGTCCCAAGAGTGTTTTGGCCCCTCTCAGGTGACAAAGTGTCACTGGCTGCACTCTGCAAACACAGCTTGAGAATGAAGAGTGTCTGGTGGCCTCCCCACCCCCCTTCTCAGATCAGACACCGCCGCAGCCCTCGGGACGCCACTGGTGCTCTGCTGCCCCCGCCCAGCCTCGCCTGCGCCCGCACCTCTCAGATTGCCCTGTCCCCCGACCCAGGGGTGCTTCATAAGAGCCCAGGTCCCCGGAGCCCCTCGCACCCGAGGAGGCAGGGTCTCCAGCGTGGCCCAGGAATCTGGGTCCCAGGCCAGGCAAGCAGGCGGCCCTGCACCCACAGAACGCACGGCTGTCTGAGTTCTTTTCTGCGCTGCCTTATTTCCTTCTGGCACTGAGAATGGCACGTCCAGCAGGTGCCTGTCCCTGTCCTCACCGTGTCTGTGTGTCCACGCTGTGCTCCAAGCTGAGTCCAGGGCACGGGACCAGCCAGAGCCCCCCCAGCCCACAGGGAAGCCAGAGGTCAGCAGAGGGGCTGCGATCTTTAGCCAGCTATTGCCACTGACCTGGGAGCCGCCAGGGGACACTGCCTAGAGCCAGGCGCCCAGGGCTTGCCTGGCGCTGAGCAGCCTTTAGCCCGGTAACGGTGGAGTCCTTGCAGCTGCCCTGGGGGTGTGGCCATGACAGCGCTGGTTTTGAGAGGAGGAACTAGTAGGGAAGGGCCTGGGTTTGAACTTGTGGCCCGGGTGCCGGCAGGTGGAGGGCGCGCCCGTGGAGAGGCCGGGGTGCCCAGCAAGGCCACCTGTGAGCTTCCCTGAGGCAGGTCCCCAGGAGGTGCCGGAGCGGGGGCAGGGGAGCCCAGGCAAGCCCATTCCGGAGCTGTCAGGGCAGGGTGCCTCTGTGAGCTCTGTTTCAGCCAAGTTCAAGATGCCAGTTCAAGCTCAGGGCTGGCAACTTCGTCCAGGCCATCGGGCAAGCAAGTGGCCTGGCCAGCAGCTCTGGAACCTGGCAGGGCGTCCACACAGCGGTGAATGTTAGTGACCCAAGAGGAGGTGGCAGCCGTGAGGCTGAGCCCTGCGTGGGGGCCGGGTGGCTTAGTCCAAAGCCCTGTGGCCACTCCCCGGTCAGTAGTGTGATCCTGGGCAGGCATGCCCCTGCCTCCGCCGGCTCTGCCTCCTCGTCCGGGAAATGAGGCTGGTACTGGGTCCTGCCGTCTGAGGCCGGCTGTGGGCACAGCCGAGGTCACTGTCAGGAGGAGCCTCTCCCCAATCTTCCATTTGTGCACAGTTCACCGAGGGGAGGAAGGGCACAGTGCCCGGTGGCAGGAGGTGGCAGGGGTCCGGGAGCTAAGCAAGGAGGGGACGGGGGTGGGGAAGGAGGATGTCCACCACCACCAGCCACGGTCAGGAGGGAGCAGGACGGAGCCTGTGGCTCCCCTCCCCCTCCAGAACACGTCACCTCCTTGGCTGGCTGCCACTCACAGCGTCACCGTCACTGGGGCCTGAGCAATGCGACCAGGAGCCAGCCAGCTCTCAGGGTCAGGGGCGCCTTCCAGAGGTCCCCCCACTCTTTCTTTATCCTCTCAGCCTCCTGGGCCCCGGCCTGCCACCCCCAGCCTCGGGGGACTGTCAGAATCCCTATATCAAAAGGCCCGTGTGGAGCCACCCTGTCCTGGCCATGTGCTGGCGGGGGACCTCGAGGGGCACTTCCCCTCCAGACCTCAGTTTTCTCACCTGCAAAGTGGGGACGGCCCTGGCTTCCCAGTGTTGCAGGAGGGACCAGAAACTGCGCCATGGAGGAAAGCCACTGAGGAGGTGACAGGCACCAGGCCCCCAGGGGTGTTTCCTGGCTGAACAGCAGGTGACAAGAGAGCACCACAGGTCTGTGGGCTGGGAGCTCTCTCTTCTTTGTCTTCCTTTCTGAAAGCGCAGGGGAACCAGAGGCTCTGGCTGGGCGAGGAGGCCAGGGGTAGGCGTGATGCCCGTGGAAGCTGAGAGCACCCTGGCGACAGCGGCCTCCGTGGCGACAGCGGTGGCTCCCCTGGCCTCCAGGCTCACTGGAGAGGGAGGCTCAGAAACGGGGGCAGGTGTGGCTCAGGACTAGAGCACTGCCTAGTGTACCAGGGCATGGGCCCCGGGTCCCATCCCCAGACTGCAAGGGAGGGGAGGGGGAAGGAGGGGGAGGGGGAGAGGGAGGGGAGGGAGGGGGAGGGAGGGGAGGGAGAGGGGGAGGGAGGGGGAGGGAGGAGAGGGGGGGGGGGGAGGGGTGAGGGAGGAGAGGGAGGGAGGGGGAGGGGGAGGGAGGGGGAGGGAGGAGAGGGGAGGGAGGGGGGAGGGGGAGGGGGGAGGGGGGGGAGGGAGGGGAGGGAGAGGGGGAAGGGAGGGGGGTGGGGGAGGGGAGGGAGGGGAGGGAGAGGGGGGGGGAGAGGGGGAGAGGGAGGAGGGGGAGGGGGAGGGGAGGGAGAGAGGGAGGGGAGGGAGGGAGAGAGGGGAGGGAGGAGAGGGAGGGAGGGGAGGGAGGGGAGGGGAGAGGAGGAGGGAGAGGGGAGGGAGGGGGGAGGGAGGAGGGAGGGGGAGGGAGGGGGGAGGGAGAGGGGAGGGAGAGGGGAGGGGGAGGGAGGGGGGAGGGAGAGGGGAGGGGGGAGGGAGAGGGGAGGGAGAGAGGGAGGGGGAGGGAGAGGGGAGGGAGGGAGAGGGGATGAGGAGGGGGGAGGGGGGGGGAGGGAGAGGGGAGGGAGAGGGGAGGGAGGAAAGGGAGGGAGAGGGGAGGGAGAGGGAAGGAGGGAGGGAGGGGGAGGGAGAGGGAGAAAGGGAGGGAGGGGAGGGAGGGGGGGGGAGGGGAAGGGAGGGAGAGGGGGAGGGAGAGGGAAGGAGGGAAGGAGGGAGGGGGAGGGGAGGGAGAGGAGAGGGAAGGAGGGAGAGGGAAGGAGGGAGAGGGAAGGAGGGAGAGGGGGGGGAGAGGGGGAGGGAGAGAGGGAGATGGAAGGAGGGAGAGGGAAGGAGGGAGAGGGGGAGGGAGAGAGGTAGAGGAGGAGAGGGAGAAAAAGGGGGGAGAGTGGGAGGGAGGGAGGGAGGGAGGGAGAGGGAGTCATGAGCAGCTTCGGGTCCCTTTCTGGTCTCTGTGGGGCTTGTCCCTGTGTCCTAGACCAGACCCTTGTTCTTTTAATCAGCTTTTTCACCCCTGTGACCAAAAGACTAGCAGCAACACTTTTGAGGAGGATAGGGTGACTTGATGCCGGTGGTCTCAGAGGTCTCCGACCTCAGCCCGCAGACTGTGTTGCTCTGGGCCCCAGGGGAAGCAGGACATGGTGGCAGAAGAGTGGGGGGGAGACAGCTCAGGACGGGGGCAGAGAGCGCCCCCTCAGGAGGGGAGGCCTGCAGTGACCAGCTCCTCCAGACTGCTCCCTGCTGGGTCCCCACCCAGCAGACCCCGCCCCGCCGAATCCCTTCTCACAAACCCGTCTTGGCGTCACCTCTGAGCACTCCTGCATGGGGGACAGCTCACCTCTAAACCGTGACCGTGAGCCTCTGAGCCTCTGCTCTCTTGTCTACAAATGAGGCTCCAGACGCCAGCCCTCGGAGTCCCTCGAGGCTCCAAGGAGGCTGGGGACCCAGCCTGGCACACCGTGGTCCTCAGCACACGGTGGCTGTCCTTATCGTCACCCAAGGTTGTCTCTGTCCCAGTCGCTATCGCTGTGTGTGATGACACCCAGGCTCAGGGTCACAAGGACCACCATTTACGCAGCTCCTGCCTCCCTGTGGGGACACTTAGGCTGGGCTCCGCGGGTGGCTCATCTGGTCTGCTCTTGCGCTGTGGCTGCCTCAGGGGACGGGGTGGCTGCTGCTTGAGAGGCCCTGGTGACCACCTGGCTGACCTGGGCTTCCCGGGGGGCAACGGCAGGTGTGAGTGTGTGTGGAGACAGACAGACAGACATGAGGGTGCCCTGTGAGAGGGAAGGTGGACTGTGACTGGTTTTGCAGACCCCGACCACACTAGGCCGCCCGGGACAGGAACCCCGTCTGGATTCCGGCTCGGTGGCCGCCTCCCCTCCCCTCCCAGCTGCACCTCCCCGTGGCTCCCCAGGTGGCCCCCACCCCACGCTGACCCCGCAGAGCCAGGCTGCCACCTTCCCGTCCCGCCCTGGCAGGACCTGGAAGCCAGACCTCAGCAGGGCCGGGCACTCATGGAGCGCGGTGGGGGGACCTGATGACCTGCGTCCCCGCGGACCAGCCTGGGAGACCCTGCCCCTCGCCTGGGAGGGAGGAAAGTCCACACAGCACACCTGCATGAGCCGCGCCCGCCGTCCACTCAGCAAGTCCCTCCAACAGCCCTGGCGAGTGGCCTAGCCGCCACGCTGCGGGCAGTCCCGCCTCCTGGATGAGGCCCTCTGTCCAAGTGCGGGGGGGCCCAGATCAGGCTGCGGGCGGGGGCTGCCTCTGCTTGGCCTGCACGCTCTGGCTGGCTCCTGTGCATCTCCTTGACCTCTAGGCCCCCAGCCCCTGGGACTGAGTCCACTGCCCCCGCCGTGGAGTGGGCATGGGCCTCATTCCCCGCCACTGCTGACCGCAGGGACCGGGCTGCCCCCTCCCCCTGACCCGCGCCCTTGCTGGTGGGCCTTTCCTTCACTGCGGCTGCCCCACCCCCACCAGGCCAACTCCTGCATGGGGCCTGTCCTGCCTGACCCCGGCCCTCCTCAGTGCCCGGCGTCCAGGGGCACCCAACGACCCCTGCCAGGACTGGCAGAGGAAAAGGTGGGTCTCACTGAGTCGTGCCCTCCCAAGTCCTGAACCAAGGTCTCCATTCCCCTTGGCCTGGAGGCTAATGGGAAGGACACTGAGTCACATGCCCCAGACGCCACGCCCAGTTTCTCTCCTAACAGGGTGAGGGTGGGCGCGTGCTGTTGTTCAGGTTGCTCACTGCGCACTCCGAGGGGCACCGTTTACGTAACTGCGATGCCAACGCCTCCTCTTAGGGCAGACCCGCCGTGGTCTCAGCTTTTCTGAGTTTTGGTTTCCACAATGGAGGGGGGGTTGCAGGAGGAGCCAGTCTGCCTTGCTGTCCTGCGGGGGCTAAAGGTGGACGCGAAGAGCTGGCTCCCGTGATGGTGATATACCAACCACCGGGAAAGAGACTGGGCACCAGGATTGTCCCTGCCGGCTGGGACCACAGTGTCCCCTCCTCTAGAGAATGGCCTCTCCTCCTGTCCCACCAAACCCCACCTACCCCCAGGGGGGTCCTGAGTGGCCTCCCCACAGAATGGCCCCAAAGCCACACCTGAGGGCCTGTGTCCTCCCTGAGGCAGGCCCCAGAGGACTGGCTGCTGGGGTCCCAGGGTCCCTGTCACTGAAGCTCCAGGCTGGGAGGCTCCAGGAGCGCAGTGCAGGGAGGAGCGCAGGCCCCGCCCCACAGCCGTGGCCACCACCCCTGCCCCACAGCCCTGCTGGGCCCTGGCTCCGGGGCTCCTGTCCGTCACCATCCACCAGCTGCGTCCCTGTGTCCCCCGTCCTCAGTGGCGGCTGCCCGAGGCGTCTGAGGTCCCAGGGCGGGTGCAGGTGGAAGGGCTGGCTCTGGGCAGAACAGTCCCCCAGCCCGGGCAGCAGGTGCTGGGGAAATGACACTGGGCAGCTGGGGACGAGCTGCTCCCAGCTCAGGGTCCGCCCCAGGCTCCTGCTGGAGGCACAAGGCCAGAGTCCCCCACGTGCCTCAGTCCTGTGCGGGACGGAGAGCCCAGCCAGGCCGGAGAGCCCCACAGTGACCACGGGGCTCACAGCCCCCGTTTCCCAGAAGAGACCCCAGAGAGACATGCCCGTCCTGAGGTGCCTGCCCCCGAGGTGCCGTCCCTGAGGTGCCCGAGTTTGCCCCCGAGGTGCCCGTCCCCTGCGAGGTGCCGTCCCCCCCTGAGGTGCCCGTCCCCCGAGGTGCCTGTCCTGAGGTGCCCGTCCCCCGAGGTGCCCGTCCCCCCCCGAGGTGCCGTGAGGTGCCCGAGGTCCCCCCCCGAGGTGCCGTCCCCGAGGTGCCGTACCCCGAGGTGCCGTCCCCCGAGGTGCCCGTCCCCCGAGGTGCCGTCCCCCCCCGAGGTGCCCGTCCCAGAGGTGCCGGTCCCGAGGTGCCCGTCCCCCGAGGTGCCCGTCCCCCGAGGTGCCCGTCCCCGAGGTGCCCGTCCCCCCGAGGTGCCCGTCCCCCGAGGTGCCGTCCCCCGAGGTGCCCGTCCCCGAGGTGCCGTCCCCCGAGGTGCCCGTCCCCCGAGTCCCCCGAGGTGCCGTCCCCCGAGGTGCCGGTCCCCCGAGGTGCCCGTCCCCCGAGGTGCCGTCCCCCGAGGTGCCGTCCCCCGAGGTGCCGTCCCCCGAGGTGCCTTTCCCCCGAGGGTTGCCGTCCCCCGAGGTGCCAGTCCCCCGAGGTGCCGGTTCCCTGAGGTGCCGTCCCCCGAGGTGCCCCCCGTCCCCCGAGGTGCCCGTCCCCCGAGGTGCCGTCCCCCTGAGGTGCCCCCCCGATGGTCCCCCCAGGTGCCCGTCCCCCGAGGTGCCGTCCCCCCGAGGTGCCCGTCCCCCGAGGTGCCGTCCCCCCTGAGGTGCCCGTCCCCCGAGGTGCCCGTCCCCCGAGGTGCCGTCCCCCGAGGTGCCCGTCCCCCGAGGTGCCGTCCCCCGAGGTGCCGTCCCCCGAGGTGCCGTCCCCCGAGGTGCCCGTCCCCTGAGGTGCCCGTCCCCCGAGGTGCCCGTCCCCCGAGGTGCCCGTCCCCCGAGGTGCCCGTCCCCCGAGGTGCCCGTCCCCGAGGTGCCCGTCCCCCGAGGTGCCCGTCCCCCGAGGTGCCGTTCCCCATGAGGTGCCCGTCCCCCGAGGTGCCGTCCCCCGAGGTGCCCGTCCCCCGAGTCCCCCGAGGTGCCCGTCCCCCGAGGTGCCCGTTCCCCCTGAGGTGCCGTTCCCCGAGGTGCCCGTCCCCGAGGTGCCCGTCCCCCGAGGTGCCGTCCCCCGAGGTGCCCCGTCCCCCCGAGGTGCCCGTCCCCCGAGGTGCCGTCCCCCGAGGTGCCCGTCCCCCGAGGTGCCGTCCCCCGAGGTGCCCGTCCCCCGAGGTGCCGTCCCCCGAGGTGCAGTCCCCCGAGGTGCTGGTCCCCTGAGGTGCCGTCCCCTCTGAGCCAACACCGTTCAGGTCACAGCGGCTGGTCCGGGACGGCCGGCTCCCGGGGGAGGCCGTGGTCAGCGCTTCTGTCCCCTGCCTGTGTGTCCGCTGGCCGTCCATGCTACTTCCTTCCACGGGATGGGCTCCGGGCCCAGGGCCCCGTCAGTGGCTGGCGGGGGCGGGCTGCCGGGGACGGGCTGGCATGCGTGTGCCAGCCCTGAGTGTGCGAGGCCCCAGGTGACAGTGGGTGTGTGCTCCTTCCCCGTCGGCCCCTAAGAGCCTGGACTGCAACCTCGTTGGTGTCCCCTACGCGTGCCCGTGACGAAGGAGGTGGCGGACCTCGGGTCACAGGTTCAAAGGACCCCGCGGGACAGCCAGGCTTTGGTCTCTGTCCCCCTGCAGGGGAAGGACGGTGACAGCCCTGGGCTGGAAGATGCCCTAGCTGCTGGATGCCTGGGGTTGTGAGTGTCCCCGCTCACCCACTGTCCTCAGCCTGGGCGAGTGGCTCCCCTGGAGGGCCCCAGGGCTAGGAAATGGGCTGGGGGCGGGCAGCTGGGGTGTTCTGCCAGCAGGCTTCGTCCTTCCTGCACACCACAGCCACCACAGCCACGTCTTAGGAGGACAGTGGTGGCTGTCCCTGGCTGGGAACAGACTGAGCCCTTAGGTCTTTCAGGCCTCTCTGTGCAGTTGCGCCTGCCCTTTCAACCACATCCCCATCCATCCATGCTAGTTATGGAGGTCCTCAGATACTTCCATACTGCCATCGAAGTTCCCCCAGCCTCGCCCTCGGAGACCCCCTGCCTCCCGCAGTCCACGTACAAGTTCAGCCCCAGCCTTCCATCCCCACGGGTCAGCGTCCTCACGGGTCGGCCCCCACCGCGTGGCTTCCTGGACGGGGCAGCTCCCCTACGCAGGCCCTGGCTGATCGGGCTGCCCCATGGGACGGCACTGGTGCCCACCCACGTGCCCGTCCTCCACACCACATGTCCTTGACCTGGACCTTGGCAGGAGAGGTGGCCAGTGACACTGACGCCCCCCACAGAAGGCCAAGCAGCCGCTCAGAGGCCGGGCACCCTGAGAGGGCGAGCACCCGAGAGGGCCGGGCACCCTGAGAGGGCGAGGCACCCCGAGAGGGCCGGGCGCTGGGTGCCCCGAGAGGGCAGGCGCCCCGAGAGGGCTGGGCACCCCAAGAGGGCCGGGCGCCCCGAGAGGGCGAGCACCCCGAGAGGGCCAGGCGCTGGGTACCCCGAGAGGGCCGGGCACCCTGAGAGGGCGAGCACCCCAAGAGGGCCGGGCGCTGGGTACCCCGAGAGGGCCGGGCGCCCCGAGAGGGTGAGCACCCCGAGAGGGCCAGGTGCTGGGTACCCCGAGAGGGCCAGGCACCTGAGAGGGCGAGCACCCCGAGAGGGCCGGGCGCCCCGAGAGGGCGAGCACCCCGAGAGGGGCCGGGCGCTGGGTGCCCCGAGAGGGCAGGCGCCCCGAGGCGGCAGCCCCCAAGAGGGTGGGCACCCGAGAGGGCCGGGCACCCCAACCCCGAGGGTGGCACCCGGCACCCCCCCCGAGAGGGCCGGGCACCCCCGAGAGGGCCGGGCCACCCTGAGAGGGCAGGGCACCCCGAGAGGGGCCCGGGCACCCCGAGAGGGCAGGGCACCCCGAGAGGGCAGGGCACCCCGAGAGGCCGGGCACCCCGAGAGGCCGGGCACCCTGAGAGGGCTGGGTACCCCGAGAGGCCGGGCACCCCGAGAGGCCGGGTACCTGAGAGGGCCGGGCACCCCGAGAGGGCCGGGCACCCCGAGAGGGCCAGGCACCCCGAGAGGGCCGGGCACCCCGAGAGGCCGGGCACCCCGAGAGGGCGGGCTAGAGGGAAGGACACCCCAGGCGGAAGGCCAGCTGCCCTGGTGACTTCAGGGGTCAGAAAAGTGGCTCAGCCCCCCACCCCCACCCGGCCCCCAGCCAGAACCCCACAGGCCTGGAGGAGGGGGGCTGCCCGGGTCCTGCCCAGGAGGCGGGGATGAGGCCCGTGCCCCTGCCACCAGAGTCCGGGACGGGGGCAGGAGAGGGCAGGAAGGTGGTTTCTGAAGCCAGGAATGTGGAGACGGAAGTCTGCTCCTCCCCTCCAGAGGTCAGTGCCCCCGTGGCGGCGGACAGGCTGGGGACGCAGCCCGGGCAGAGCCCTCGCCGCAGCACTTGCCTTCTCCCCTCCCCCTCCTCGCGAGTGGTCTGCACACGGTCTGGGCTCGGCCCGGGACGTCTCTTCCCGGCCCACGGGGAACGTGGGTGGGGCTCACCGAGCTGGCCAGCACGTCCCTGCGTGCAGAGCCAGGGGTCCCAGAATGGAGGGCCCCGAGGACCACGGACCCCACACCTGAGGGGCGGCCACGTGCAGGAGCCCTGTTTGGGGAGATGGCTAAGATTTGCGGTTGACTACGGGCCATGGAGATGTTTGGGCATTGCCGCCTTCCGTAGTCTCACGAGACTTGGCCCGGGATCTCGCGGGACTTGGGCCAAGATTGCTGATTGGGTCGGCGCCGTTTGGTTGTTGGTTGTCTGGTGGTGTGTGGTGCGTGTTAGAGTTGTTGTCAGAGCCGGAGAGAAAAGTTAGCAACATAAAAAGCCTGTTTGTTTCCAGTTCGTCTCTGAACTTCTTCCCGTGGCTTCGTTGCTCCAAGCGGCCATCGCTTCAGGCGGCAACAGCCACGGTCACAGCAGGACCTGCGCTTGGTCCCCCTGTCCACACGGCAGCCAGCCCACTGGTGGCACAGTGGCCACCCCAGCTCTCCCCTGCGGCTACCTCTCAGGACGCCCAGCCTCAGTGCCTCCTGGTCTCCGTGGTCAACACCTGCTGCCCTCTCTCCCCACGGAGCCCACGCAGGGGTGAGGGGAGGGGGTCCCACCTGTGCTGCTCCAGCTCGGGGGCTGAAGGGACCCGCGGCACACTCGGGCAGAGACCCCTGCCTGCTCCTCCCCAGGCCGCCGGGGCCCGTCCTTGGGCATTGCTGGTGGGCAGCAGCACCCCACCGTCCAAGCCCCGGCCATCCCACCACCCCTGCGCCCCTGGGTCCCCGCCACAGCACACCCAGCCCTGCACCCTGCTCCAGGCAGAGACCTGGCGGGGTTGAGCTCCGCCGACAGCGCCGAGGCAGCCACAATGCTGGGGTGACAGGCACGCGTGGCGGGCTCCACACAGCCCTGTCCAGGTGGTATGCCCGGCTGGCTCGTCCCCCAGGCCTCCCTCAGGCAGGGCAGGGCCACCAGGAGCCTCCCTGAGGCCCAGCTGCATGGGACCTGCTAGGTGATAGATGGGCTACCTCCCGCCCCCCTAGAGTTTTCCACATCCTGAGAGAAGCAACCTTGTTTCTTCCCGGGGCAGGATGTTTCTTTTCCCGCGCAAGAACCATAGGCTTAAAAGGTCGCCCTGTTCTATGGGCAAAGAGCCAATGGCGTTGGGGTTGCTCTGGTGCACCTCCCACCAGAAATCCCTATATAGGGCCCTGTTCAAGAGACTCAGGACACAGACAGACAGATGCACACATCAGCTCGTCACTGCTGAGAGAGGAGGAAGCCACTGAGACAGCTCCAGACCCACCACCTTCAGCCCGACAGCTGCTCCCAGCCGACAGCTCCAGCCTCCAGCCAGACAGCAGCTGCTTTAGCTGATAGCTCCAGAGATCCCAGCCGGTGCGACCAAGCACCCACCTTCTGTCCAGAGCTTGCACACTCCCCTCTCCCTGACTCCCCTCTCCAGCACCTCTTCGACCTCCGACCAGAGCACCTCTTCTCTGGTTTTGCTACCAGCCACGAAGGCTGTTGAATAAATCTCTTGGCTGCACGGCTGTCCCTGGTGTGATGTTTTGCCCTTCACTGGGGACGCCAGGGTCTCTCGGCTGGGGCAGCCCTTCCCCCACCCCCCACGCCCCAGAGCCTCTTCATCTGAGGGTGAGGCCAGGGACCTCGAGCCTCCTGGCCCTGCTCACCAAGCCCTCTGCCTCCTCCAGACCCCAGGGCAGGGCCAGCACCCAGAGTCCTCCCTGGTCAGAGTGAGTGGTCATGGTGGGGGACAGACCCCAGCCACTCCTGAGTGCCCATGCTCTCACCTGCCACAAGGAGTGGTAGGGCTGGGGCTGGCGGCAGGGGCTGAGCAGCCGTGGCTGGGTGGGGTCCCCAGCCTTGGCAATAGCAGCACCAGGGGAAATTAACTCACCTGTCTTCCCTTTCTTTTTGGTACCAGGGGTTGAACCCCCAGGCGCTTAACCACCGAGCCACGTCCCCAGTCCCCACCCCTTTTTGAAATTTAGAGACAGGGTCTCACTGGGTTGCTTACGGTCTCACTAAGTTGCGGAGGCTGGCTTCGAACCTGTGATCCTCCTGCATCAGCCTCCAGAGCTGCTGGGGTCACAGGTGGGTGCCACTGTGCCCGGCTAATTCACCCGTTTCTCCCCACCGTCTTCACCTGTAAAGTGGACTAATGACCCACAGGCACTCGCAGGGTCCAGGAAGTGGACCGACATGGCCGTCAGGTGTCCCTGAGGCCTGTGCCCGCTGGGGACCAGCTGCTGGGGAAGCTGCCCTCACGTGCTGTCACGGGGGCGTCCCCAGGCCCTCCTTGGCAAGCAGCACAGTTCCTGCGCCCACGGCTCACAACCAGTGCTCAATGGGCACACTGGGGGCCTCACATGCGTGTGGCCCAGTGACTTCTCTCCACCCACAGGAAGGGCTCTTGAGGTTCAGGATGGGGGAGGTCATGAATTTTAGACTCTAGCCAGCCACATTTCTCCTAGCAGTGAAACAGGAGGACACCGTGGGAAATGAGAGCTGTGTGACTGTCAAAGTTTCTTTTATTCCCCCACCTACCCACCCTTTTTTGCTTTGGCCCCCAGGAAGCTCAGAAGTGAAATTTTGGTTCATTATAACAGTGAGTGCTCAAGGAGGGCAACTGCTTTCCTCCTGTGTCCCAACTACATTGATGGGTGGTGCGGAGCTGAGAAGGCGTCTGTGGCCACAATGAGTGAAGCGGGCCACGAAGCGTGGTCCAGGTGCACCTGGGCTAAGGAAGGAGCACTGTGATCGATTAGTGATGTCTGCTGCGAGCACAGCCGTGGAGAAGGCTTCCCGCGAGTGGCACCCGTTTGCCACCGCTGGGTTAGCAGCCTTACCAGCAGCTCAGCTGTGTTGACTTCACCCACGCCTACGCTTCCTCAAAAATGTACATTTTCCCTGCTATGTTTTATATTTTACATTTTAATATATATTTAATATATTTTGTGGAAAAAGGCAGGGCATTGAGAAAACCAGCGATGGCTTCCCTGAGGCCCAGCCCTAGAGCTGGGGAAGCCGCAGCAGGAGGGAGCTGGCAGTGAGGAGTGGCCCCCACGGGCTCGGGCTTCCTCCCCAGTGCTGTCCTGGGCCGCCCTGCACCTGTCTTGCAGGGGTGGGTTCAGGTCAAGGGGGGCGCTGTGTCCCCCTCCTGCTGGTGACCAGGCTCTCTGGCCTGGGCACTCCCACCCCATCTCCTCTCCGGGTGATGTCTTCCTGACAGCCGAGGACCTACAGCAGATGAGTCAGAATCCTTCAGAGGGCTGCAAAAAGGCAGGGTCCTTGTCCCCACTCTAGGTCTGCCACACCCGGGAGTCCACATTTCCATAAGTGTCACCAGGGGTGACGGCACAGGCGGCCAGGTCCCTGGAGTGACTGGGAACCTTGGCTGTGGCAGCAGCGCCCCCTGCTGGCACCTTGGGAAACACCTCCCTTGAGGCTGGAGAGTCCCATGCCCAAGTCCCCTCGCCTCCTCCAGGGACCCCCAGGGGGTGAGAGGAGAGAAGACCCTGGGCACGTGCCCTGCTGGCTGCCCGCGCCAGCCTTCCATGCCCACTGCGCGGGCGGCATCTCCCCATCACGTGCCCAGATGGCAGAGCCTGCAGCCCTCCGGGGTGCAGGACGCTGGGGGGACCGTGGGTGCCCTGCTCTGGTCTCAGAAGCAAGCCCGGGAGGTGTGGCCTAACCTGCCCCAACACACACTGACTTCCGGGCACCCAGCACCCGCAGGCCATGCCCCTGCCGCCCCGGGGCACCAGCATACAGGGCCAGGCTGCCCGAGGCCAGGGCTCGGTGCCCCCAGCCTTCCAGCAGATGCGGCCTCGGCCCCCCCCACCACCCCTGCCCCAGGAAGGAGCCCCCGAGCCGCCTCAGGCTGGGTCGTACAAACCGTGTTTAATGGCTTCAGTGTGGGCGCCCGGCACAGGCCCTCCCACCCCCCAGCCACACCTCGCCCACCCGCTGTCCAGCGCAGAGAGCAGCTGCCGGAAAGGCCAGCCCTGTTTCTGGGTCAGTCCCAGACAGCTCAGGGTCCCGGGGAAAGCAGGGCCAGCTCTGCCCAGGCCGGGCGCCTCCCACCCAGGGTCGCCAAGCCCTGCCCAAGCGCGGCCCTGGCTGAGCCGCCAGCTGGACGGGACCGAGTCAGGCCTGGGGAGGGGCCACCCCCCACCCTCCATAACGTGAGAGACCAAAGACACGAGCGTCGCAGTGGAGAAGGTGACCCACCCAGGGTCAGCCCCTGGCGTCCCGGGGTGGCTTGTCCAGCCTCCCAGGTCTTGACACCTCCTTCCCCACGACACACTCGGCTGAGGGCAGGCGGAGCGGCAGCGCCAGCGGGGGCCGCGGGAGCCCTCCACCGGGTGCGAGAGACCGCCAGCAGGAAGCAGAGGGCAGAGCCACCGGGCTCACGGGCAGCAGAGAAGCAGCGGGCCCAGGCCCCAGAGCCCCCGCTCCTAGCCAGCCCAGGACAGGGGGCCTTGGAGGGAGGTGGGGCGGGCCCAGAAGGAGCCAGGAGACCCGGAGAGGCCTGAGCCCGGAGACCGGCAAGGAGGTGGGACAGCAGCGGCTTCAGTACTTGGGGACCTTGCTGTAGTCTTCAGAGTGGACGTGCCGGCACAGGCAGATGGACAGCAGCATGCCCAGGAGCTGTGGAGGAGAGGGGGAGGTCAGGGAGGGAGGTCAGGGAGGGTGGAGGTCAGGGAGGGAGGTCAAGGAGGGATAAGGTCAGGGAGGGTGGAGGTCAGGGAGGGAGGTCAGGGAGGGATAAGGTCAGGGAGGGTGGAGGTCAGGGAGGGATGGAGGTCAGGGAGGGATGGAGGTCAGGGAGGGTGGAGGTCAGGGAGGGATGGAGGTCAGGGAGGGATGGAGGGCAGGGAGGGATGGAGGGAGGGAGGGAGGGAGGGATGGAGGTCAGGGAGGGAGGTCAGGGAGGGTGGAGGTCAGGGAGGGATGGAGGTCAGGGAGGGATGGAGGCCAGGGATGGAGGCAGGGAGGGATGGAGGTCAGGGATGGAGGCAGGGAGGGATGGAGGTCAGGGATGGAGGCAGACAGGGATGGAGGTCAGGGAGGGAGGTCAGGGAGGGATGGAGGTCAGGGAAGGATGGAGGTCAGGGAGGGAGGTCAAGGAGGGATGGAGGCAGGGAGGGGTGGAGGGCAGGGAGGGATGGAGGTGAGGGAGAGAGGTCAGGGAGGGATGGAGGTCAGGGAAGGATGGAGGTCAGGGAGGGAGGTCAAGGAGGGATAAGGTCAGGGAGGGATGGAGGGCAGGGAGGGAGGTCAGGAAGGGATGGAGGCAGGGAGGGGTGGAGGGCGGGGAGGGATGGAGGTCAGGGATGGAGGCAGGGAGGTATGGAGGTCAGGGAGGGAGGTCAGGGAGGGATGGAGTCAAGGAGGGAGGTCAGGGAGGGATGAAGGCAGGGAGGGAGAGCAGGGAGGGAGGTCAGGGAGGGGGCCCACCAGGTACCTAGCGCCCCGCCCACTTTCCAGGTCAACACCCAGGTTTCCTCAGCCTGTGCCTCACAGCCCCCATGCAGGGCAGACAGAGCAGCGAGGCCCAGAGAGGGACAGCACCTTGGCTGAAGTCACAGAGCCAGGCAGGACTCGGCCAGAGGGCCTCTAGAGGCTCGCGGCCACTTGCCCCACAGGCCTCAGCCTCGGGGAGGGCACAGGCTGGGCAGAGATGAATCAGGAGGAGCACCGAGCATGGGGTAGGGGTGGGAGCGGACCTCGATGACAGCGACGCCCACGCACACGCCCAGGATGATGCCCAGGTTCTCCTGCAGCCACGCCTGCACCTTCTCCATGCAGCCCTGGAGGGGGAGCACACAGCCCGTCACCGCCCTGGGCCTCCCGCAAGAGGGCCACCGCGGCGCCGCAGGTCCCCAGAATGAGGGGACTCGACAAATCCGCAGGAATCGTTGAGTCGACGGCACGAATCACACGTGAACGACGGACCGAGGGGCGCGGAAGGCCGAGCGCAGCCCCGGGGTGAGGGTGGGGGCGGCCGCACACACCTCCTTGTGCACGGGCCAGTGCTCGGGGTTCTGGCCGCCCGCGGTGCCGTTGCCCGGGGCCTGGCAGAAGCCCTTCTTCTGGGAGAAGCGGGTCATCCTGGTCCCTGTCGGCCTGGCAGGAGCAGGGGTAGGTGAGCTCCGTGCGATTCATGAGGTCCGCGTTGTCCGTCCAGTTGTGGAAGTCCACCCAGCCGCAGCACTTCACCTGGGCAGAGGGGGACAGGCTCCTGTGACCACGGCCCACCCCAGGCAGCCCGCCCTCCCAGGCCAGAGGCGCAGATCTGCCACTTGCAGGCCCCTGGGGGTGCTAACAGCCGCTACACTAGGGTCCCCAGAGGGCCAAAGGGACAGCTGGGTAAGCGGCAGGCCCAGCGGTCTCTGGGTCATCTCAGGTACAGAGTCCCAGACGAGCCGCCAGTGGCCAGCAGGGGGCGTGCCGGGCACGCCTGGGCGCAAGGGCGGTTTCTACCCACCTCGGGCCTGATTTTTCCTATGGCAGTGGCCTGGGGCCTCCTCTGTGGCAGAAAAGGTTGGCCCCCACAGGGGGAGGGGGACACACAGGTCTTCAGGGCGGGGAGACACCCACAGGTTCCCGCACCAGAGCAAAATGAAGCGGCCCTCCTTGGCCCTTCCAGGGCACCGGCAGGGACCTCCTTTCTGAAAACCACAATGGGAGCATCGTGAGCCCCAGCGCCGCCTGCAGGACCACGCCCCCAGCAAGGACCCGTGACGCTGGCGGGGGTGCCAGGGAGGGCCCCGGGCGGGAGCGCCTGCCTGCAACAGTGCGCACTCACGCACGCACAGCCCGCAGGCGCGCCCAGCGCTGCACCCCAGACCCCAGGCGCAGGCCGCGTCCAGAGCGCAGGCCGCGCCGCCTCACCTCAGCCTGCACGTAGTCCCAGGCCTCCTGCAGGCTGTCGGGGCTGCTGGCATTGTAGTTCCGGATGAGCTTCGTCACCACGTCGCCCATCTCCTGCTTCAGCTGTGGAGGGGATGCGGCCAGAGTTCCTGAAACTCGTGCCCGCCTCTGCCCACACATCCTTGAACTGCGCCCACCCGCCGCACCCCAAGGAACCCCGGGCAGCTCACTGCTCCAGCGTCCGCCACTGCGGAACTACTTTCCTGGCACTTCCTGGGCGCCCATTGGTCAGTGCTGACCTCTTTCCCTTTCCCCACGGTCTATTGTGCACGCAGGAGCCACGTGGCCTTTTAAGTGCATTTTCCCTTGTCACTGCTGAAGAGCGTCCTGTGGCCTCCCACCACTCAGGGACAATGCCAGCGCCCTCGGAATGATCCACGGGCCCTACATCATTTGCCCCTGCGCTTCCCAGGCCTCTCTCTGTTCTCGCTTCCGTTACACAGGGCTCCTTGCTATCTCGGGCTGGCTCGCTCCTGCCCCAGGGCCTTTGCACTTGTTCCCTCTGGAAGGCTCTTCCCTAGATGTTAACGTGGTTCGCTCCTCTGCGTCCTTTAGGCCTCTGCTAAAGGCCAGCTCCTCAGAATCTTCCTGAACCACTCAACAAAGCATCAGCCCTTCCCCATGCCCGCAGCCACCCTCCCGCCACCCTTAATCTACTCGGGGAAACATGCGTGGGTTTCTTCACAGGACTGACGGGATGCTCAGTGACTTTCTGGGTTTGTCGTCTCTCTCTCTGCTGGAGTGTCAGCTGCGTGGGACAGAGTCCCAAGGGGCTCGAGCAAAGCTGGCCACAGAGTCCGTGCATAGGGTATGGAGATAATGACCAGCCCCTGTGTGACCACAGTCCTGGCCGGCAACCGCAGGGGCCCTCCTCTCCCTCCAGGAGTTAGAGTCCAGGCGCTGCCGCCCACTCCTGGGGGAGGGCAGGGAAGTGACCCTGAGGCCACAGGGCAGACACCTGGCAGGGCAGCCTGGGACACAGCGTCCACATCTGGACTGTGCCTGTCCCCACCCTGGAAGCGTGGAGGGGAGGGGTCTCGGCTGAACCCGCAGAGAAGACAGGTCTACACATGAGGCCGAGAGGCCCGGGACAGGGGGCCTGAGCTGTGGCTCTGCAGGAGTGGCCGGTGCCTGGGCCGGCAGCCAGGAGAGGAGCCAGCAGGAGCCGCCAGGCCCGGCCCCTGCCCTCCTGTGGACCTTGCCTGGGGGCCTCCCAGGCACCTGGTGTAGACAGGCTGACCGTGGTCACCTGCTCAGCTGGGGACCCTGCAGCAGGGACCAGAGAGGCCCAAGGACCAGGACTGGGGACCTGGGACAGTGCCTCTGGGAGGGGCCTCAGGGACAGCTCCTGTGGCTCTGGCTCCTCCCCCGCCCTCTGAAGGACCCCAGGACAACAAAGCGTCCCTGTTGGTGACTGTGAAGCTCACAGAAGCGAACTTTTATCAAATTTTATCACCGGGCGCGGTGGGCGTGGCGTGTGCCTGAAATCCCAGCACTCGGAGGCTGAGGCAGGAGGATCGCGAGTTCAGAGCCAGCCTCAGCAAAAGCGAGGTGCTAAGCAACATGGTGAGACCCCCCATCTCTAAATAACATACAAAATAGGGCTGGGGGAAAAATGTGGCTCAGTGGTCAAGTGCCCCTGAGTTCAATCCCTAGTATATATAAAAAAAAATGTGCTCTGCAGTCCAGGCGCAGGGTAAGCAGTTTTCAGAGCATTTTCTCAACTTAATCCTCACGGCTGACCTTTGGCCTAGGTATTGACCCTATTTCCTCTTCACAAACATACAAGAGACAAGCCCAGAGAGGTTAATTCACTTATCTGAGACCACACAGCCAACGTGTGAAGGAACTGGGGTTTGAGGTCAGGCTTGTCTGATTCCAGACCCCAGTTTTTGGCCATGAAGCTCCATCAGCATTTAGGCCACATGGCCATGCCTTGAAGTAGGTCAGAACGTTTTAGCAGGGACCCAGAGAGGCGAGGGGCCTGCCTGCGGATCTTGGGTCTGTCTGTCCTGAGCAGCCCCCTGCTCCCTGGGGCGTGGAAAGTGGGGATCCCCGATGCATCTGTGCAGAGCCGCCCCCACGTCCTCCGCCAAGCCCCCGTTGCCCACAGCCCTCAGCTCTATTCATAGGCAGTGTGGGCCCCGCGGGCGTCCCTGCCCCTCAGCCCAGGCAGAAGGGGATGGAGGTGCAGGCCAGGTGGTTTCCATGGAGACGTCACACCATCCGCGGGCCAGGATGTGGCTGAGACGCAGCCCGGCCACAGAGACGGGCCGCAGGTTGCAGCCGAGCTCAGCGCTGATGCCTTGGAGCCCAGTGCCCAGGGGCCGTGCCGGGAGGCCAGGGCCGTCACCACAGCAGCCAGGTGCCAGGGGACCAGAGGGAGCGGGAGGGGCCGGCAGCCCTCGCGCCATCCCGCAGGGCTCTGCCGTTTCCACCCAGTGTCCCTTGGCGGCAGGTGGGACCTGCTCCTGGCCCTGCTCCTGGCTGCTGTGGGCGGGCCTGGGACCGGCGGCCTTGAGCTGTCCCTGTCCCTGGCCTAGCCGCGGCTCCCACGGACCCTCTCTCCACTGCCACAGCGGGGGTGACGCCCGAGCTCACCTCAGGCTTCTCTGGGGACCCAAGAGAGGGCAAGGGCAGGCGACAGAGGGACGGCGTGCTGCTGGCAGCCCTGGGAGAGCTGGAGCCAGCCAAGCCTGCAGCCTGCTCAGCCTGTTCACTAGGGTCACTGTCCCCGCAAATCACAGTCCCGCCCCAGGTGGCTGCAAGCACAGCCAGCGCAAAATGGAAACACAGGTCTCCTGTTCAAAAATGACCAAGGGTTTTGAGTCTCCTTAGATGCTGTGGGGACGGTGTCCCGACCTGGCTCCATGCTCTTCAACAGGCCCCTCTGCCCTTCTAACAAGGTCCCCAAGTGCAGTGACCTGCACCCCTGTCTTCCCAGGGCCTCAAGCCAAGCAGTGTGTCCTTCAGGTGAAAGTCCCTGTGCAGAGGCAGGGATCCCCAGGCCAGGAGGCCAGCACAGGCCTCCCCGGCCCCCTCCCACTTCCCAGGAGAGAAGACCACCAGGGAGCCTGAGCCAGGGTCACTCATCCCAGCCACCAGGAAGCCTGATCCAGGGTCACACATCTTAGACACCAGGGAGCCTGAGCCAGTGTCACACATCCCAGACACCAGGGAGCCTGAGCCAGGGTCACACATCCCCAGACACCAGGGAGCCTGAGCCAGGGTCACTCATCCCCGACCACCAGGGAGCCTGAGCCAGGGTCACTCATCCCAACCACCAGGGAGCCTGATCCAGGGTCACACATCCCAGACACCAGGGAGCCTGAGCCAGGGTCACACATCCCAGACACCAGGGAGCCTGATCCAGGGTCACACATCCCAGACACCAGGGAGCCTGAGCCAGGGTCACACATCCCGGTCACCAGGGAGCCTGATCCAGGGTCACTCATCCCCGACCACCAGGGAGCCTGATCCAGGGTCACTCATCCCCCGACCACCTGGGAGCCTGATCCAGGGTCACTCATCCCCGACCACCAGGGAGCCTGATCCAGGGTCACTCATCCCAGCCACCAGGGAACCTGAGCCAGGGTCACACATCCCAGCCACCAGGGAGTCTGATCCAGGGTCACTCATCCCGACCACCAGGGAGCTGGCCTGAGCCAGGGTCACTCATCCCGACCACCAGGGAGCCTGAGCCAGGGTCATTCATCCCAGCCACCAGGGAGCCTGAGCCAGGGTCACACATCCCGGTCACCAGGGAGCCTGATCCAGGGTCACTCATCCCCAACCACCAGGGAGCCTGATCCAGGGTCACTCATCCCAGCCACCAGGGAGCCTGAGCCAGGGTCACACATCCCAGCCACCAGGGAGCCTGAGCCAGGGTCACACATCCCGGCCACCAGGGAGCCTGATCCAGGGTCACTCATCCCAGCCACCAGGGAGCCTGAGCCAGGGTCACACATCCAGCCACCAGGGAGCCTGAGCCAGGGTCACTCATCCCAGCCACCAGGGAGCCTGAGCCAGGGTCACTCATCCCAGCCACCAGGGAGTCTGATCCAGGGTCACTCATCCCAGCCACCAGGGAGCCTGAGCCAGGGGTCACTCATCCACGATGCTCAGGGACACCCGTGTGGACAGGACCAGGGAGCCCTGCCCATCGGGGTCCACGCTGCCACCTAGGGAGTGGCAGCTGCTTTTTTTTTTTTTTTTTTGGCTTTGAAAGGACTATTTTTTTTTCTTCAATTTCATAATTGCAGGTCCGAGATGGTGGGCCTGTGTCATGCCTGTCATCTGACCAGAGGAAACTGAGCCCAGAGAGGCTAAGTGATTCACCCAGGGATGCACAGCTCTGTGTTTTATAGAAGCACCACCGTCTGTGTTCAGAGGCAGAGAAGGAGGCCCAGGAGGGAGAGGCTCTGGGCCCTGCTGAGGCCCACAGGGGCTGCCGGGAGTCAGGCAGGAAGGGCAGGGGCAGCCTGGAGACCTCGGGCAGCGGGGGGATTTCAGGCGTCCCCTGCCTGCCCGGGAGGCCAGGGGAAGCTGGCCCATCGCCCTCCACAGACAGCCTGCCCTGGGCTCTAGTGAGCTCGCTGCCCAGCGGGGCCTCGTCCGCAGGGAACAGCCACGCTGCGTGGCCTCCCCGGTTCACAGCGTGTGGGGAAGAAAATGACCCCTCCTCCAGCCCGGGGGACGCCGTGACCACAGAGCAGGGCACGCGGTGACCACAGAGCAGGGCACGCGGTGGGTGACCACAGCTTCTCCGGCAGAGCCAGGGCAGTTCCCCTGCCTTCCAGCAAAGGCAGGGCCAGGAGGTGCGAGGTGTGGGCCTGGGTGGCGGAGGTGGAGGAGGGGACAGCGGGTACAAGGGACAGCCCCAGGCCCTCAGAGCCTGGTTCTTGGAGCTCAGCTCCTGGGCCCCAGCCAGGACCTCGCCAGCCCGCGGGGCAGGGCGGGGTGCGCTGGGGGCCGGGCCTGGAGACAGAGGGTCAGGGTGGAACTCTGCACTGGCACCCTCGCGCTGCGTGACCGGGGCCCAAGCCACGGGCCTTCTAGGCCTTGGCTTCTCAGCGGGGGATGTCGTAGACGTGCCCCGGGCCGGGTTACAAGCCCGCTCCTGGCTGGTGCCCACCCGAGGTGCCATCTTTACTGGCACGAATCACAGGGGAGAGGGCCGACTGCCCGGGCCCCGCAGAGGCTCTCAGCCTCGGAACTGTGGGCGCCAGTTCTCGGGGCCTGGTTCCTGTCGACCTGATTGTGGTGCTCCAGTGACTGGGCCCCAAGGGGACCTGACCCTTCACCCTGAGCTGGAGAGGAGTGTCGCCCTGGCCCCAGGCTCCTGCAGAGCAGGGAAGCACCCTTTGGTGTATCAAATCCACGATTTCCTCTTTTGCCCCGGCTGCCGGGAAGCTCAGGGTCCGAGCCAGCCCTCAGCTGCTGCAGGTACCTCAGCCCTGATTCCAGACCCCGGCCGCCTTCCTCCTGGTGCAGGCTGGCCTCTCTCATTTTGGTCTTAGCTATCCTGTGCCTAAGTTGGGAACGGTTCCAGTTCTTCTGGGGAACAGCTTGGGTGTGGGTTAAAAACAAGGAAAGCAGATTCACATCAGGGTTACCCCCGTGAAAATCTTACCAGCGTGAACTCAGAAACCAGATGCCTGGCTTCCAGCCCTGGCTCTGCTACATGCTCCTGTGTGAGCTTTGGCAAGTTGCTTGACCTCTCTGTGCCTCACTGCCCTTCTGAGTGTACGGATATGAACGCCCATGGACTCGTGGGGCTGCTGTGGGGGGTAACTGAATGCACGGCGCCCAGCTGACCCGGGCACACGGCGTGTGGGGGTCCCCGTGGGGACGGGGGCCCTGGTTACTGGTCCGGATGCTGTTATTGCCGTCATCTCTGAGTGCCTGTGTCCCCACCTGTCAGTACCAGCCACCCGCAGAGCTGCTGCGAGGCCACGCGGGTGAAGCCTCCAGAGGAAGCCGCGGGCACACAGTAGGTGCTCTGCCTGCGGTCACTGCCGGTCAGTCTGGACCACGGAGGGCCCCAGTCCACCAACCTGGGGCCAGGGCGAGGGCGGGCGCTTACCTGGCCCACGTTGAAGTAGAAGAGGGTCCCGGCGGCCACCTGGGCGACGAGGAGCAGGAGCAGGAAGGCGAAGTACTAGGGACAGAGAGGCCGGTCAGCTGGCTGTCCCCCCTCGCCCCAGCGCCCACCCGACCCGACGCAGGGGCAGCGGGCAGCGGGCGCACTCACCAGCCCCAGCAGGCAGCGGACCTCGTTGACAGCACCGAGGCAGCCCAGGAAGCCCAGGAGCATGGTGACCGCCCCCCACGCCGATGAAGAGGTAGGCGCCCACCTTGAGCGAGCTGGAGGAGGTTTCTGGGGAGGAGACGGACATCCCCTCACCAAGGGCAGGACCGCGGAGGACAGGTCAGCCCGCCCAGCGGGGCAAGGCGGCCCAGGCCTGCTCCCCACCCCTTCCTCGGAGCCAGGGAGCTGCGGTCATCCAAAAGGAACGGGCCCCCACACCCCGTGTGGAGCTGCCTCCCCGGACAAGGCCCGTCCTCACATAAGGCTGCAAACCCTGCACCCTGATCCAGCCTAACCTGCAGCCCGCTGCATTTCTCTTCCCCTGCACTTCTCAGGGTCAACCTGCTCTAGCTCTTACTCCTTCTCGCTCATTGCCTGCCCCTGCCCCACACCCAGGGGGCGAGCAGCAGGAGGCAGGGGCTTTGCTTCGTTCCCGCTGAGTGCCCAGCTGGCAGAGCAGTGGTTTGGCACAAAGGTGCCCATGAATATCTGTGGGATTAATAAGCAGCCCGCACATGTGTCAGAGGCCAGGGACACGACGATTCCCTTTCCTGCCCACTGGCCACACTTCAGGGACTTTCCACATGCTGTCTCCACTCTGACCTCAGCCTGCCCAGTAGGCACTAAGCTGGCCAGTTCACAGAGAAGGAGACCGAGGTTCAGAATGGCACCCTGGCAAGGGCCAGAGCAGAGACTGGGAACACAGACACGGGGGCACTTGTGCTGCCCAGCCGACGAGGCTGCCCAGGAGGCAGAGGGGGCAGAGGCCCGCGACCCTGCACACCGTCCATCAGTGCCCAGGAGGAGGCCAGGGCCGGCACTTCTGCACCTGGCTGCCTGGGGGGCGCCCACCTTGGCCACTGGGCGTCCCCAGGGATAACTAACGGCACTGCAGGGGCTGGGCAGAGGCCGCCCACCTGGTCCCATCCCTGGTCACAGGACGTCTGGCCCAGGAGGAGCCCGGGCCGCCCACCCACCCTCAGGGTGCCAGGGCAGGTGCTCCCGGCTGAGCCCGCGCCCCTGCAGCCCCCAGGCCGGCGGCCAGCTGCCCACGTGGTAGACGGGCAGTGGGCTCTGCTCTCCCTCAACTTCCTGTGCCCGGGTTCCAACATTTCCTCCTGGTGACAGCGGCCAGGGAGAAGAAGCTGGCGTGGCCAAAAGCCGCCGCATGCCAGCCCGCCAGCCCGCCAGCCCCTCCCCCAGGTCACCAGTCCCTCTGCAGAGCCCAGGGCAGGCCCGCGCCGGCCAGGGAGGTGGGTGTGGGTCTCCGTCCCTGAGAACCTCATGCTGACCCCTGACCCCAGCCCTGCGCTCACTCAGAATCCCCACCTGCCCTGACCTGGGCCACCTGACTCAGGAAGGGGCAGGTGTGCGAGCCAGGAAGCCCATCCCTGCCCACAGGGACCCGCGGTGGGGGTGGGGGCGAATGTCCCCAGTGGCGGGTGGAGACACGCTCTTCTCCCTTGAAAGCTAGACCTAGGCCCGAGGCAGAGCCAGGTGGTGCGGGGGCTTGGGAGCCACAACCCCTGCTTCACCCCCTAGTTCCCTGGCCTTCTGGCTGTGTGCCCTTGGACAAGTTACCTGCCCTCTCTGTGCTTTGATTTCCTCTATAAAATGGGGATGGCCCAGCCCCATGGACCCAAGTGAGGATTCCACTAGGTAAGAAAAGAACTGGGTCACGCAGGCCCTGCAGGCAGGAGGTCAGGGCTCGGGTTCCCAGTTCCGACCCTCGCTGGCCATGTGACCCTCAGCGAGCCCCGCCAGAGGCTCAGTTTACCCAGTGTACGACTGGGTCAGCGGATTCCATTCCTGCCTCTGACCCTGGCTCCCGGGTGGGAGTGTTTTTAAATAACATAAACACCCAGGCCCAGCCCACACCCGGATCGGGTCTCCAGGCAGTGGGCGGGGCCAGGTGGTGGGCGGGGCCAGGCCTGGTGTTTGTAAACACTCCCGCAGCCTGAGGTCTGGCCAGGCCCTGCAGGGTCCCCAGACTTTGCCCTGTGGCTTGGTGCCCGCTGGGTACTGGCAGAGCCGGGAAGCAGGGAGCCTGAGCCTGATCTGGCCGAGGAGGGTGTGTCCAGGGAGGCTGGGAGCAGGGGCTGTGGCAGGATCCCACCCCACCCTGCAGGGGCTGGGGGCTGCAGCCCCGTCCTACTGGCCCTGACTCTTCCCACCTCCTGGAGGGAGGCCTGGCTCCTGGAGCCATGGTGGCAGGGGACAGGTGTGGCCCTGTATCGTGGCCTCCAGCCTGGCGCTGGTTTACTTAGATCAAGCAGCTGTCCCCAGCCAGAGTCCACACTGCTGCCCTGGTGGCTGCTAGGGGGGGAGTGCCCAAGGCCACAGGCACGAGAAGGCCATCCCAGAGCTCCCTGCTGTCCCCTGGGAGTCCAGGAGAGGCCGCGCAGCAAGCCCGGGTTCCGGGGAGAAGCCGTGGGCGGGAGGCCTTCTGCCAGGTGACCAGGCCCGAAGGGACCGGGCTCCAGGCTGTGGCCCTCCCCGTCTGGATACCAGCGCCCTCGGGGACGGGTCCTGCCTGCCCATCAGGAGCTGAGTGGCCGCGGCCGTGGCTGGCCACTTGCAGGGCCGGAGTAGACCCGCCTCCCCGCCAGGCTCCGCGAGCTGAGGTGGGTCCTGCACCCGGGCTGGGCACCCGAGGGAGCCGGAACCTTCCTCCCCCGTGCCCTGCACACCCGGAAATGCC